>CM056799.1:1379886-2629886 GCA_029852875.1 Mythimna loreyi
CTATTCTTCAATCTTTTAGTTCGACGTGGCAAGTTACGTTGTCGTGACACACATTTTTTTTTTAAAGAGTAGCCATAATAGTTTCTTGTCGGTTCTTCTCCATAGGAAACGAACAATTTGGAACCGTGCACTGGCTTCTGACGTTTTACAAGAGCCCATGTAGGCCCATGTGAAATAAAATATTGACTTTGACTTTGATTGCCGGAACGTGGGTTTCCACGTCTTGTTGCCGTGCCGTGACACGTTGCGTTGCCGTGCCGTGATACGTTGCGTTGCCGTGCCGTGATACGTTGCATTGCCGTGCCGTGATACGTTGCGTCGTAAAGTGTTTGTGTGTTTGAGCCCTAAGGCATAAGATCGTCATCTTATGCCTTAGGGCTCAAACATACAAACCACACAATACCGCCGTATTAGATGTGGATTGAGATGGATGTCGCGATGTCGACCTTAATTGAATGATGGAGATTGAAGACGCTTACCTACTGTGAGAGAGATTGGCATTGATTGTAACGAATTGTGGCCAGATAAATTAACTTCAGGAGTAAACAGAGGAACCATACGCCAGTGGTAAGATGCAGTTTTGTTCCTACGATAATATTATTTCAAGGATTTTCTACTCTATTGCCATGAAGTTAACGTATAATGCTTTTTATCACCTAAAATCTACATAGACTATTTCGTACCAACATTTAATTTAGAACAATTTGCTCCAACACTACGCACAGTAAATAACCGTTAAATTGTATCGAACACATAAACTTCATGTGCGTTTTATGAGACTGTAAAGCGTCCGTAAAGACTCGCTTTGTTAAACAACACTTCAAAGAATCAAGCCTTGTGTTCATTTTGACGGATTTAACACACGTTACAGTGTGTAAAAGTGTAAATATGTAACATGTAAATGTGTAACGTATAAATATATAACAAATCTATTTATTTTTAAACATTCATACAATATTCCTTACATTGCCATTTTGTAGATCTTATAGATATTTTTCTTGCCTTTATATAGCCTCTCTGTGAATGTGAGAACATTGTAGACGCAAATCTTAGATCCAACCAATTTTACGGAACGAGTTCAACATTGACTGGTCTGCACTGTCCTTACATAATTTATGCGTCAATACTGTAATATGGAAATATTATAAAAAACCATTTTTTTAAAAGAGTAACCATGAAGTTTCTTGCCGGTTATACTCCATATAAAACGACCAATTTGGAACAGTGCACTAGCTTCTGACGTTTTGTGAAGTGCCCATGTAGGCCCATCTACACTAATATAATAAAGAGGTAAAGTTTGTTTTTTTGTTTGTAGGAGGTAATCTCTGGAACTAATGGTTCACTTGGAAAAATTGAAGCTATAATAGAAAGCCGCTTTACTCCTGAGTGACATAGGCTATAAATTATTTATATAACGTGGATATTAACCGAGCTATCACAACTTTTGTCTCACAAATTTTCCGCGGACGAGGTCGCGGGCAGAAGCTAGTGTGAAATAAAAAGATTTTGACTTTGACTTTGAACGTGTATAGAGACTTGGTGATGGAGGAGAATGCTTGGAGTATCGTGGACTGAATGTCGTACCAACGAGTCTATACTTCGAGAACTCGTCATCAAGCAGCGTTTATTGTCTTTGGTACAGACTCGTATCCTCATTTTTTTTATCACTATTAAGACACTTATGGTATAGGGAAAGGTTAAGAGTATCAGCCGCGAGGAAGGTCGCCTATGAGGTGGACTGACCAAATAACAGCGGCGGTAAATGGTTCGTCATTACTGCATGAATGCACGAGGAAGGCGGCAATCAGAGAGGAGTGTTGTGAAGCTTATCACCAATACCTGAAGTGGTGACCAGGACCTCTCTGTCAAGAGTGATACTGACAAAGAAGAAGACAGTGGTAACACAGAAGTTCAGGCGCTGATGAAGCTACAATACTCATTACAAACAAATTCAATTGGACTAAAAAAGAGTAGTGTTACACTTTTATTGCTTAAAAAACCCACACCAGTGACTCCTCACTTCAGACCATCCATGGCCTGAAGGCTCAGCGCTAGAGAACACAATGGCTACCGCAGAATGTCGCTAGGCCTATATTTTTTACTTACTTCCACGTCCACAGTGATGTGCTCGCCCAGAGTGAGTTCGACCCTCACTCTGCTCGTGCCAACTTTGCGCCCTCGCCGCTCCATGCCACTATACTACTCGTCACTGTACACTTACTTCCACGTCCACAGTGATGTGCTCGCCCAGCATGAGCTCGACCCTCACTCTGCTCGTGCCAACATTGCGCCCTCGCCACTCCATGCCACTATACTACTCGTCACTGTACACTTACTTCCACGTCCACAGTGATGTGCTCGCCCAGCATTTAAGCTCGACCCTCACTCTGCTCGTGCCAACATTGCGCCCTCGCCGCTCCATGCCACTATACTACTCGTCACTGTACACTTACTTCCACGTCCACAGTGATGTGCTCGCCCAGCATGAGCTCGGCCCTCACTCTGCTCGTGCCAACATTGCGCCCTCGCCGCTCCATGCCACTATACTACTCGTCACTGTACACTTACTTCCACGTCCACAGTGTTGTGCTCGCCCAGCATGAGCTCGACCCTCACTCTGCTCGTGCCAACATTGCGCCCTCGCCGCTCCATGCCACTATACTACTCGTCACTGTACACTTACTTCCACGTCCACAGTGATGAGCTCGCCCAGCATGAGCTCGACCCTCACTCTGCTCGTGCCAACATTGCGCCCTCGCCGCTCCATGCCACTATACTACTCGTCACTGTACACTTACTTCCACGTCCACAGTGATGTGCTCGCCCAGCATGAGCTCGACCCTCACTCTCCTCGTGCCAACATTGCGCCCTCGTCGCTCCATGCCGTCGCCGTCCTCGGACGCGAGTCGGCGCAGACTCTCGCGCATTCTGCAGCACTGGAAGCAGATAATGAGGTGACGTCAGAGGTGAGTAGACTAAAATTATACTGTGATATGAAAGGTTGGTGATTTTTTTTATTAGTTGTACAGGTCACAATGTTTTTGTGATAAGCTAAAGTGCAATCAGCAATGTTGTTTATAAAAATATTATCTCAGCTTACAAGGTCAAATTAATTACCAATCCATGTGTGTCTATATCCAAGACCACGTGGACGCAGCCTAATTCGTTGTTCCGACCAGATTCGTACCGGTCTTGACTCAACAGTATATGGAAGTATTGGTGACCCATACGTGGTGACATCATAAGAGCGAAAATGTTGAAGCAGTAAGTAAGTAAGGCGGAGGAAAAATATCCTTCAAAAGTCTGTTTTCAAAGTTTTATTTTTCGCCCTCGCATCCTTATTCATTCTATTCATTGCTTAACACTTCGATGTAACTTGTGTGTGATGTTCGATGTGTGTTCAATTGATATTAACCACACACTCGAACACAGCGCCATAAACAATAACACAAACTTCACATTCACACGGTGAGAAAGTTCCAAGAAACTTAATATGATACCCATATGTAGTACCCAGGCAAAGTCTAGATTCAGAGCCGTCACTACTCTTTTAAGCGCCAGAGGTGTAATCTTCTCTAACCGACCCCCAAAAAAATGTTTATTAAAATTGATATTTATTTATTGTGCACACTTACCACAGTGTTGTCTTTTTTAATCCAAAAATTTACTGGTAGAGAATGCCTTGATGCATTAAGTCCGCCTATGTACCACTACTGTACATGAAGATTAAATAAATAAATAATTAAAAAGAAAAATGAGTACATATAAAATTAGGCCGTTCAAGAGCCTGATAATTTCTTTTTAGCAACGAGTGACGATGCATCCGATTTAATTGTTTAGTTTTAAGTAGGGGCTTTACTAAAACGTGTTAAGATATAAGTCCTACCGCACGTCGTTTTCTTTATGTTTAACTATAGCGACCGGCTCCAACTTCGCACGGGTACTGATATTAAATAAATTATGCATGCATTATGCACATAAACCTTCCTCTTGAATCACTCTACCTATTAAAAAAAAACCGCATCAAAATCCGTTGCGTACTTTTAATTAAAGATCATACATGGGGCGTACTTGCGTACTTTTAACTAAAGATCATACATGAAAAAAGCATACATGGGAACAGCGGTAAGCAACTTTGTTTTATATTATGTAATAATTTAAGTTTGTAATTATTATTGGTTTGTTCATGTTTCATGGAGTGCCAAATAAATATGTTTTCTTTCTTTCTTTCTTTACCAGCAAAGAAAAAGGAATGATGCTGTGTAAGTGTACACACCTCATAGCTCCATCCCTTTAACAGTAGTAGGGACCCTGTAGAAGGGCCGGCGCCAACTGGGGCCAAGGTATCGAGTCTGAAAGGAAGGCTTTAGCCCTGGTATAGATGGCAATATAGGGACGGGTTAGGTTGTTTAGTCTGTAAGAGTCTGACACTGTTTCCCGCTCCGCTCAAGGGCGGGATTCGTCATTGGATGATTTTTACTTACCATAAAAAAACCTTTTAACAGTTTAGTTAAAATTCGCCCTGTGCCCAGGCACCGCTAGTACTGCCCTATTGACGGTACTGTCTAGATGGCTTTGTGACTATGGGAAACACTTGTGATCGGTACGTATGATCGTTGATGAAGAATAAGTTTTCACTTTTCTGTTTATGGATCTGATAATGTATAGGTACTTTTTCTATGGTGGGAAAAACCATCTAATGATAAATCCCGCCCTGGGTGGGATTTGGTATATCATTACATAGTATAGAACAAAGTTGCTTACCGCTATCCCTATGTATGCTGATCTTTAAAAGTAGGTAACGAATTTTGATATGTTTTTTTTTTAATAGATAGAGTGAGTCAAAAGGAAGGTTTATATGTATAATACATGCATAATATATTCAATATAAGTACCCGTGCGAAGCTGGGGCGGGTCGCTATTAAATAATAAAATTAAAGGATTCCCATACAAGATACGTTATTTTGTCATTCCTTCGTATGCAATTCCGGGTCGTACTTAACCATTTTTTTTTTATCTCCATACATATTACAAAAAAAAATATAAGACCTTCAAAATATCACAACTATTTCCTCACGTAGGGACCCTGCAGAAGGGTCGAAGCCAGCTTGGGCTAAGGGTTCGTGTCTGAAAGGAAGGCTCCGGCCCTGGTATGTATGGCAACGTAGGAACTGTGTAGTTTAGTTAGTAAGAATCTGACACTGTTTCCCAAAAGACGGGATTCGTTGTTGGACGATTATTATTTCTTACCATTTTTTTTAAGTGCTATAAATTAATGCTTGACTGCGATCCCACCCGTTGATGGTGAGGCGCACTAGTTTATTAAGAGCTTAGTCCAGGGTTGGCGAACCAATGGCACGCGTGCCATTGACGCGACTTAATATTTTGGGCACGTCGTCGATCATAAAACATTTGCAGCAACAAAAATCAAAAACAATCTAAAATGTATCTCTTTTGTTTATTTTCTTTAGTAGAGAGTTTTGATAGTATTCATTATTATTATTTTCCAAATAATCAGTAAGTCAAAATTATTTGATGGCACCACAATGACCCCATTAAACTTTTTTTTAGAAAAAATGGCACGTTGATGCAAAAAGGTTCGCCTACCCTGGCCTAGTCACTCTAGCCTTGAAGAACTATCTCTCCAATTTTTATTCCTCTCTCATTACCTTACGGTTTCCTATTTAAACTCTTACTAGCAGTTACGTCATGATTGACTGGTCACGAAGATGGTGAAAGCTCATCTGATGCCCACTGGAGCGTGGTGACCCTTGGCTTTGATGAAGCGGAACAAAACGTAAAAGGGGCTAAGATGGGCTCGTTGCATTTTCTTGGAAGTTTAAAGATGGAAAAATTCTTGCAATACACTTATTCAGAATACCGCTCTTACACGCAATGAACTGTTTTCTGCACTAGTGCGGAAAATGTTGTTGTTGTCGACTCCACGAGGCGCGAATCTACCGAAAAACGTCTTTCGATACGCGTGCAAATTTGTCACTGCAACCCGCGGTTCCATAACACACTCGCCTACGATTCGTATGAATTCTGCCTCGTTCGCAACGACAAACTTTCTGCACTTGTATCAAAATGTACTATTTCTACTCACTTACACGAAAATGGTTCCTTATATAACGTATTTAGACACACAATGAATTTTAATCTACACTAATATAATAAAGAGGTAAAGTTTGTTTTTTTATTTGTAGGAGGTAATCTCTGGAACTACTGGTCCGATTGGAAATTGTTCCAATCGGACCAGTAGTTCCAGCGATTACCTTTACCTTTCTATTGTTGCAAAAATTGTTTTGCAACAATAGAAAGGTATATATTTTAGATATGCGGGCGAAGCCGCTGTCAAAAGCTAGTTTAAATATATGTATTACTATTGCAGTACTCCGACTATATCAGCTTGGTCGCCAGGCAGTCTCCACATTGGCTAGGCGTTATGCAGCCCTACAAAAAGCTATCTAACCGTTGAAGGAAGGAAGTTTGAAGGGATAAATAATTACCATAAACACACCATCTACTCAACACGATAATATAACGGAATAACATTACTTTACGTGTATTTTGAACGAGTCTGTAAACTTGGCAATGAGCCGAAGTGCCGAATTATAGAGATTGTTTCGAACAATAATAATAAACTAGAACAACGAGTGGTTACCGTATGAAGTATCTATATGTCTCTGTTATCTTTGTAGTAGTATTGATGTTGTGTAAGAAGTGCACTAGTGCTATATATAATGTTGGTAACAGTTCAAGTAGTGCGTATCGTTAGAAGTTACGAGATACAATAAATAAAAAACATGCCAATAGGAAATAGTACATTTTGATACTAGTGCAGAAAGTTTGTCATTGCAACCGTGGTGGAATTCGCACGAGCCGTAGGCGAGTGTGTTATGGAGCCGAGGGCTAAAAAAAAAAGCAGAAATAATATATTAAAAACCAACCAATTGGCGTTTGGCTGGTTTTTTTTTAAATATATTACTTACCAAGCGGGAATTTATAAACAATAAAAAAAAAAACATTTTACAGAGGAGCCGGGTGGCGTCGTGAACTCGTGATTAGTCGTGAACGGGTATCGTCAAAAAATTGTTAAAAATGGTCATCTCCTAGTTGCTAGTGACTCCTTATTTCATTTTTTTACATTATTCTCACTAGAAGTGCCAAAAAATATGTAACCGAGATATTTGTAATACATAATTATGTAAAATTATTTAACCTTTCGAATACCGTACTTAGAGACATAATAGAAAGATGAAGCGAAAGCCGGCGTCAAGAGTGAATAGGTTACTTCTAGGCAAGCATGCTCCATCGTTGATCACATCATCGCTTACCATCAGGTGAGATAGAGATCAAACGCGAGTCTTTCAGTAAAAAAAATAAACAATTCAACCTAGGAATTTATCAAAAACCACCCGAATCGCCTTCAAATCCACGATAACCTACTTATATTTTACACACCGTTTGCTCCAGATATTCCAGCCACGATAATACCCCATCTTCTTGTATCATCACCATAAAACGAAACGAAAGCTATAATATTACCTACCTACCGCCATGGATCGTTCGGCAAACAGCTCGGAATGCGATGTGCGTAAAGCGAAGATTTTTATGATTCAATATCTTACGTATTTGTATATTCCTTTGATGATTTTCCACTTAAAGTGGATGTTGTAAAAAGTTTATAGATCTATTCAGTTTCTGCTCAAGGTTTCCGAAACGGTACATCGTTGCTGCACGTGTTGTTGGGGCATTCTGTTCCCTTTAAAATGATTGAGCAGATTGGGGCTGATAAACGCGTCATGCTCGTGAGGCTTATTTCAAACTAGCTTTTGCCCGCGGCTTCGCCCGCGTGGTATTGGGGTTGGGGTTTCCGGGATAAAAAGTAGCCTATGTCCTATTCCAGAGTGTATCCTATGCCTGTACAAATTCTGTGATTGAGTAACAAACATCCAAACATCGTAACTTTCGCATTTATAATATTAGTAAGATTCTATTTACCGCTACATCGTGCTCGTATAATAGAAGCACAAGAAATTTGTAACCAATGATTTAAAAGAGTGCCCATGGAGTTTTCACACGTTCTTCTCCATTAGGGATCTACGCTTTGGAACGTGCAAATTAGCTTCAATTTTGACAGTTCAAAAGTGCCTGTAAATGGTCTATTTTAAATAAATTATTTTGAGTTTAAGTTTATTGTTGTAGTAAATGTTTAGTTCGATTTAGAATATTTTACCTATTTTCAATAGATTTTCATGGACACTCACAAAAAGTCAGAACTTAATGCACAGTTCTAATTTATCGTTTCCTACGAAGAAGATATAAGTTGAAGGTAGGATCAGCATTACGACTTCTTTGAATGTGTTACTAAGGATCTTTCAAGAGGACCCATATTATAAATAGCCCGGATTGCTCTCTTTTGCAATATGAAAAATTATTCTATATCAGCCGGAGAACCTGCAGATCTCCACTATTAAATTATGGCATTTTATAGTGAGGATCTGTGATAATAGGGTAAAATACGGATAGTGGCCCCATTTTTTGAAATCACTCCATATCTCTGAGTACAAAAAGTGAAATGCGTTATTGGTAAGACCAGCTGGTAGTTTGGTTTTTCATTGACCAATTTATAATAATTTAAAAACATTTTCTTTAATATTTTTAGAGTATTAGCGATTTTAGTGGATCTCTATATTTTGTGATATCAATCCCACGTGTGAGATAGTTGCCTGATCCATATAAATACCTTCACAGGATAGATGCTCTCCCCACAAAACGGGCAACTATCCCCTAAATACTTTAATCGCATTTTGTCTTCTCATGCAATCACATAAAGACGTAAGTCACGGTCAACGTTGTAGTAGCTGGAAAGTCTTTAGTAGATTCATAACTGAAATATTATATGATTCATTCGCAAAACTAGAGTGATCGAAATCGGGGTATTTATCCCACTGGGAATCTATCTCGGCTTTACCCTAGACATAATAAATAAGTTAACCTATTTCTTTTTTTATGTGAGAAATTATTTTATAATTTATTCCTCTCTCTACTTCACCCCCTCCGAAGTTCTTTCTTAGACTTCGTTCGAGGTCCACGAGATTCTCTTTCGCACAACCCATGGCCCCCATGGACATCTCCATGAGGCGTGCGTGAAAAACTACCGTTGACGACTCGAGCACGATCCGTACGGTAACCGGACAGCCGGACGGCGAGCTACCTAACCTAGCTCTACATCTGTGGTCTGTCAGACAATAACCGGATAGCCGGACGGCGATCCAAAACTAACCTAGCTCTACATCTGTGGTCTGTCATGTCATCACCCGTATGTTTACGTGAATGATCAGTTCAAATAACGGGTGATTGACGCTTCGATTGAAGACGCGTCAATCGCTCTCTTGAGTTGTTGCTGAAAGGGAATTCAACAGAGTGGTGATAGACCATGAAAATGACTACAGACGTAAACATTTAGTTTTGTATACGTTCAACTAATTGATTTATGTTTAACTAGCGACTCGCCCCTGCTCCGCACGGGTGCAATGCTGATATCATTACAAAGTATAAAACAGAGTCGCTTCTTCCCTATGTATGCTTAGATCTTTAAAACTACGCAACGGATTTTGATGCGGTTTTTTTTAATAGATAGAGTGATTTAAGAGGAAGGTTTATAGGTTTATATATCACATTTGCAGCCGTGCGAAGCTGGGGCGGGTCGCTAGTTAAATATATTATGCTCGTATTATACCTACATATAAATTTTCCTCTTGAATAACTCTATTAAAAAAAGGCGCAAAATCCGTTGCGTAGTTTTAAAGATTTAAGCATACATAAGGACAGGAAGCGACTTTGTTTTATACTATGTAATGATTTTAAAATTCTCATGTTAGTGAATTTGTGTAATTCTGGGAATAAACGATCTCAAGCCTTAAAAATATAAAATAAGATAGATATATATTTTTTTATTTGTTCCGGTATTATATTCTGTTTTTCTATGCTAATTCACCTAGCTATATCTGCAAGCCGTAGTCACCTATTTCATTGAAGAAAAAGCTCTATAAAGAATCATCTGGCTAAAATTGTCTGTGGCTTATCCAATGACGAATCCCGCCCTTGGGCGGAGCGGGAAACAGGGTCAGACTTTTACTGAGTAAACAACCTACCCCGTACCTTCCTTGCCTTAGTCCCAGAGCCCTGGTGTTACGCTTTCGCATCAACCCTTGGCTCTAGGAGGCTTCGACCCTGTAGGGCCCCTCAACTCCTTGACTCGCGCGAGAACAGTTCGCGCCTTCGACGATTTGGGCTCGGTCCAAAAAATTGTATCCCTGTATCCCTTATTAGAGATAAAAAAAATGAATTAGTCATAAAACTATAGAGATATGGGACAGACAGGAAATGAGGAAAATTTATCTCCCAGAAAAATGTGACGGAGCAAGCTAGACGTTGCTCAAAGAGATCAAAAGTAATTAGAAAAGGCAATTTGAGAACTGTAAAATGGTGCTAGAGGTGAGGTTACTATTTCAAGAGAGGACTAACTGGTGCCCGCGACTTTGCTTGCGTTAGACGCTTTGCAATAAAGAAAAGAAAACGCGAGCAGTGTTCCGCACTTAGAGACCCATAAATCTCTTACTGCGTATTAATTGGTCATAGTTCAATTTACGTGCCGTGAACAATAGGTACTTACTTAGTTTTTTGACGTTATTATATTATTTTAGAAAGATTTTATTTAGTACTTTTGTATTTAAAAAAAAATAGTTTATGTGTAATATAAAGTGGTCCACTTATAATACATACTAGCTTCTGCCCGCGACTTCGTCAGCGGAAAATTTGTGAGACAAAAGTTATGATAGCTCGGTTAATATCCATGTTATACAAATAATTTATAGCCTATGTCACTCAGGAGTAAAGCAGCTTTCTATTATAGCTTTAATTTTTCCAATCGAACCATTAGTTCCAGAGATTACCTCCTACAAACAAAAAAACAAACTTTACCTCTTTATTATATTAGTGTATAGTGTAGTGTAGGTGATATTAAATATATTTATACCTTCCTTTTTAATCACTCTATTAAAAAAAACCGCATCAAAATCCGTTGCGTAGTTTTAAAAATCTAAGCATAGGTACATCCCAATGTATGCAACATTGGGATGTATGCTTAGATTTTTACAGACAGCGACTGTATTTTATACTATGTAATGATGATCCATCTTTCCAACCATTATTCAATTCGAACCATCAGGCAGTTGTTAAGATTAACGCATTCAAACAAACAAGCTCTTTAGCATAACATTAAAAATATACGAGTACCTAGTACATTCAGAACATATTACCATCAAATCCCACTTTTTATCACCATTCACAGATTTCCCCATCTCAAACGAACCACATACCACTTTTAAACCAACTACAATAAACAAAATAAAAATACGACTAGTTCAAATTAAAACTACTGGCAACATTGATCGCCTACCATTAAAAAAAAATAGCATTATAACATTAAAAATATTTATTGAGAATATATTACCATGAAATTCCACTTTTTATCACTTCTCACAGATTTTCCCATCACGAACGAACCACACACCACTTCTAAAGCAACTACAATAAACAAAATAAAAATACGACTAGTTCAAATTAAAACTACTGGCAACATTGATTGCCTACCATTAAAAAAAATAGCATTATAACATTAAAAATATTTATTGAGAATATATTACCATGAAATTCCACTTTTTATCACTTCTCACAGATTTTCCCATCACGAACGAACCACACACAACTTTTAAAGCAACTACAATAAACAAAATAAATATACGACTAGTTCAAATTTAAACTACTAGCAACATTTAAAAAAAATCTACTCGCAATAATACAGTCAATTAAAAAACAAAAGAGAGAAATTAACGTTCTTATTTTGAATAATATAGTAGAAAATGAACGGTCCACGCACTAGGCTGTTAAAACGCTACTGTTTTCAAGGCGAGCTATTTGAATGAATAACACGATGGGTACTTATGGCAAACACGGGGTTTAGGTATCTGAGTGATTTATTACATTCTTAGAGCCGATGTGTTTGGGTGGCGGTCAGACGGGTTCAATTGGTAAAGTGTAGCCATTTATTTTTAAGCTTAGAGGATCGTACGGTAATTGCATCGAATCGTGCAATGTTTTTTTAAACTATTTAATAGAGGTTCTTGTAAATACCATTAATTTAGATGATAGTAATAATAATTTATTTAACATTAGAGACATGTGCGTTCGTTTGGGGCTCAAGAGTTTAAACAGTTAACACAATTGCATCAATTAGACGCAGCTTGTATCTTGGGGACCAAAAAACTGTCGAAAAGCTATTTTGTAGAGCAGGGCTCACCATTACTACTGTAAATGGACTTATAAGATACTAGCTTTTCCCAGCGGCTTCGCCCGCGTGCATAAAATATAGCCTATGACACTCAGGAGTTAAGCAGCTTTCTATTGCTGCTTAATTTTTTCCAATCGGACCAGTAGTTCCAGAGATTACCCCCTACAAACAAAAAAACAAACATTACCTCTTTATTATATTAGTGTAGATCAAGAGCACTCAAAACATTTTTTGGTCGTCAAAAATCACAAAAGACTGTAGAGTCATCCAAAATATCTGCTAAATAACATTGATATATTTTAAGGAAAGATATGTTACGCGTTAACATCGCAATCAGAAAATCTGAACTCGAAACTCACACTTCTATGATCAGTGTCATCACAGTCGCAAACCTACAGCTACATATAGATAAGAGCCGTCGCTTTCGTGTGTTGCAATCAGGCATTATTTCAGTGGCCCACGTGCTAGTAGTAGAGGCCAGTCACTTATCTTCGGCAGTTTTGATTTAATCTAAGGTTTCTAAGCAAACTATTTTAGCTGATAACACTTAAAACAAACTCCCTTGTCACCTTACTGTTTATTATTTCTTCGAAAACAAGTTTTCTACAACTCTACGGCTCAAACAAACGAAGTTCATCAGAATCATCAAATAAAACTGCTGCGGCTCGCACCCCCAGTGCGTAATCTCTCCAAAAATAAAGTTGCAAATGACTTAACATTAAAAAAGTATTAAAGTGTTAATGTTAACAGTCGAATTGTAGAAATAGTGGCAATCAAACAAGACAGCTTTGTTTAACACTGATTTACATCTAAAAATACCAACTAATCTGTGTTTTGACTTTGAATTTATATCAGTGGGGCTGTTCACGACGTGAAATATTGTTGCTAGAAGATTACCTAGTGAATGAAAATAGTTGCTGTGGAATTTAATGTTTATTGAGCGCCAGACTACTTGAGAAAATGTGGATAGACACTCAGATAGATACTCAGATGCTGGGAGATGGCGATGATACACATAGTTTGAAATTCTGGACTCAATTGATTTGTACCTATTTTCTTAAGTAATATAAAGGTAATAGGTATAATAGTATATTTCACGACTGTCACACATCATCGTCTATACAAGCTAAGCAGAGTTTGTGTTACGGGTACTATACTAATAAACAAACTTATATATTTCTAAATACTTACATAATAATATTATAGATAAATTACACCCAGACACAGAACAACAGCAACAACAACATTTGTCCTGGGTGGGAATCGAACCCACGACCTCTGGCATAGCTATCAGGGCCACTAACCACTAGACCAACAGGCCAGTTAAAACTGATTGTGGTTAAAATGGTTGGCGTGATATTCATTTATACACGGCAAAAGTTTTAGTTGTCGGCCGTAACTACCTACAGGTCATTTAACTCGCTCAGCTGATGTTTACTTAAGAAATAAAGTTCGTACTAAATATGGGGCCTATAAACTGTTTTAGAGAAAAAATATTTTATTTTTTGTGTTAACAATTTCAATATTTGACGGTGTAGACAAGACGCAGCGTCGGTAGGCCTGGTGAGGGCCCCCCACCATGGGAATACGACCCTGCAGAAGGGTCGAAGCCAACTGGGGTCAAGGGTTCGCGTCTGAAAGGAAGGCTCTGGTATATACATATGGCAACGTGGGACTGGGGTAGGTGGTTTAATCAGTAAGAGTCTGACACAGTTTCCGCTCAAGGGCGGGATTCGTCATTGGATGATTTTTAGCCAAAAGGCCGGCTGGGGCCGAAAGGTTCTGGAGTGGCGACCGCGTACCGGAAGACGTAGCGTTGGAAGGCCTCCCACAAGGTGGACCGATGACCTGGTCAGGGTTGCTGGAAGCCAATGGATGCAACACGCACAGGACCGGTCTTTGTGGCGGCGCTTGGGGGAGGCCTATGTCCAGCAGTGGACGTCTTTCGGCTGAAATGATAATGATGATGATTTTTAGCAACAAAAAATTTAAAAAAAGTCTCCACTTCTTGGAGAGAGGTTGTGTCAGACTTTTACTGACTTATAAAACCCTCCTGTATTCCTTTAGTTGCGCTTTGTGTTCCAAGGCCACGGTACCTCTTTCGAATAGCCCCGCAGTTCTAACAGACACGATCCAAGGTGACCTGTCCTAATCAAGTTTAACGCACCAACTGTTTGTATCAATACAGTGGCTAATTAAACGTTGGACTAATATAGTAGCCTAGGACTGGTGACCAAGTAGAGTCACTGACGTCAAATAAGATACGGCGGTGTTCTGTGTCCGATGAACTGTTAGATCTAACGATATTATTATAATACTTTCTGCCAGCGGATTCGCCCGCGTAAAGGTAGGGTTGTCCATACAAACTTTAGACCCCATTACATCCCTTTAGGAGATGAATTCTGTTTAATTTAAATCTTACTAATATTATAAATTTTAGTAAGATTTAAATTAAACAAAATTTATTTGACTGGCCTGTCAGTCTAGTAGTTAGTGACCCTGACTGCTATGCGGGAGGTCGTGGGTTCGATTCCCACCCAGGACAAATGTTTGTGTGATGAGCACGATCATTTGTTCTGTGTCTGGGTGTAATTTATCTAAGATATGTATGTATTTAGAAATATATAAGTATGTTTATCAGTTGTCTAGTACCCATAACACAAGCTCTGCTTAGCTTGGGACTAGACGACGTTGTGTGATAGTTGTGGACATATTATTATATATTATATTATTATTTATTATATTATTAAATGCGAAAGTTACGATGTTTGGATGTTTGTTACTCAATCACGCCAAAACGGCTGGACGGATCTAGATGAAATTTAGCACAGGCATAGGATACACTCCGGAATAGGACATAGGCTACTTTTTATCCCGGAAACCCCAACCCCAACCCCAATACCATGTGGGCGAAGCCGCGGGCAAAAACTAGTTACTTCACAAAAGGAAGCCTTGTGCAAAATTTCACACTCCTAGACCCAGTAATTTTGGCTGTGCGTTGATATGTCGGTCAGTCAGTTTCTCCTTTTATATACATATATTATCCAGTAAAGACTGCTATTTTACGTAAACTTATTGACCCTCCATAATGTATCTACTCGTACATTAAAAACATAAAAATGTTATTTTAGAGAAGCCTTGCTTTAAACGAGATTCAGACGAGAATGACGACATACTTTTCTTAAAAAAATTTAAGGGTTTTAAAATACTTATTTCCTGGAATAAGTTTTGTGAAATATTCGGATGCTAACAGATTTTTCAGGCATTATCTTTCTTTTTTTGCGTTGACATCCCATTAGATGAAGCAACAATCTTTTAAATCATGTTCAACGTTTACGATAACCGAGTGAGGAAAGGAAGGCCCCTTTCAAGGATCAAGAGGTGTCACGATCAGATGACGACATAAAGCCACGGTGTCCTCATTTCCTTAATCCAGACAATTAGGAAAGCAATCTGACATAATTACAATCGCTTGGTGCGGCGCGTTGCGGTCGTACGGGTCACTTGCGTCATATCGCGACACCGGCCTGCGGGGAGGCAGGGCTGACTCTGTAACGGGAAATTATTGTAACTACCGTTACAGAAATTTCTCTTTTTAAACCTTTTTTGTGAAATTATCTTTCTTTCTTTTGAAAAATAAAGAACTGCATCAGTATAATTTTTGTTTACGATTTACTTGTAGCTGTTACATGTAGGGTAAAGCCGAGATAGACGCCCCAGTGGGATAGGTGCCCCGATTTCTATTACTCTAGTTTTACGAATGAATCGTATACTATTTCAATTATTAATCAAAAAACTTCCCAGCTACTATGTTCACCGTGTCTTACGTCTCAATGTGATTGCATGAGAATACAAAATGCGAGTTTTTAGGGTATAGTTGCCCGATTTGTAGGGAGGGCATCTATCCTGTAAGGAATTTATATGTATGAGGCAAAGCTATGCCACACGTGGGATAGATGTCACAAAATATAGGGGTCCGCTAAAATCACTAATACTCTAAAAATATAAAAGAAAATGTTTTTAATTTTTTATAAATTGGTCAAAGAAAAACCAAAGTAGGTACCTATCGGTCTTACAAATAACACATTTCACTTTTTTTACTCAGAGATAGGTATGGAGTTATTTCAAAAAGTGAGGCAATTATCCGGGTTTTCTACGATCACGAGTTCCCTACAAAATCTCTTTATATTTCGAACTAAATCAATACATTTGTTTTTTTGTTTCGTGGAGGTAATCCCATAAGACTGAAGAGATTACGACTTTTTTAATTCATGACAAACACATTTATAATTAGCATAGCATAATAATGTTTAAGTAACCTTTATTTTATTATTTATCGACAAAACAATCACTTTTAAATTATTACAGTTTTTTTTTTTTTATTTGATGTTTTTATTTTATTTTTTATAATTATAATATATAACATTGTTTCAAGCAAATAGAAAATTCTTTACCTGGTAAGTATTAAACAAATACGATTAATAATGTAGGCATAACTACTTGTGAGACTCCTGCCAAAATAAATCATATTAATAAAAAAAATGGTTGCCTGTAAAGTCGGTTTTACGGGCGAAGATTTTACGTGACAACGTCTTTTTCTCGGTAGAATATTTATTGCGCCGATTCAATGCGCCTAATTCTCTAGTGCTGCGCGCGCGGCAGACCGATCATAGTTGAGTGGGAGAGAGACGCAAGGCATTAATAAAATTCCGCATAGTTTCAAAGATCACTCCATACGCATATTTAAAATTAAATTGACTAGTTTACTATTAGAAAAATGCTACTATTCTGTCAATGACTTCTTGAATGATAAAGATTTATAACTGAACTTTTTTTAATATTATTATTTTTAATGGATTTGTAATGGACGATTTATTTGACAAATGACTTATTTATGTAAATTTTTAACATTCTACCTTTTTGTTTTTTATTCAATTATTTTGACATTTGTATTTATTATTATCTTTTTATTTTGTTGACATTTTAATTATTTTGTAATCATAACAGCTTGCAGATTTAAATTATTGTTATTTCTTTTTATTGTGGAAATTTTATAATAAGTATTACTTTCATTTACACGTTTGTACGCCTCTAGGCATAACACAGCGCTCTATTTGTTAAAAATAACATCTGTATTTCTTTACCTGTTGTTAACAAATAAATAAATATTCTATTCTATTCTATTCTATTCGGCGGGCCTCTCTCTCGTTCGGTGACTCATCGTAACGTTACCGAGCGTTACACTTTTTCATAAGTGACTCCCAGCCGCAACCTAATTTAAGACGTTGTCACGTCAATATTTGTCAGTTTTAATTTACAACACCCTATACCCGGCCGATATTTGGGAAAAACGCGACCGACTATGGGCCATGAATGGCCGACTTTAGGAATTTTTCGTTCTCGACGCATTTAAACCTTAGTACTTTTTCCTTGTAATAGAAATGTTATCCTTATGCCCATAAACATGAAATACATATAACAAACTATCAAAAACCGCATCAGAAGCATCTTTATATTGCAAATTGACGGTACCAGAGCCATCCCAATATAGAAAAACCGTTAGGGGGCCGACATTTAGCGTATTTACCCTAGGTAACTATTTTGTGAAAATGATGAAATAAAGATTATTATATTATTATTTTTCATTTCGTTCTGTGTCAAATACCATTTTTTTGTTGTATGCGCAGCTATTATTACAAAAAACAACGCCACTTCTCGTTGTAATTTTATAACCAAGAACCTTACCCACAGGGCTCACCTGTCCAAACCAAATGTTTAGGCTTTGTACAGACTATTTAATAGATCGTTTATGTGAAGTTTGCACAAAATTGATCGAGCGGTTCTTCAGTTAACACATTTTTCTGTTGCCTGGAACGAAACCAGTTTTAAATTAAATGAGTACATTTATACCTAATTTAATTTTAAAAGTGGTGCCAAAAACTTCGAAAAACACGAGAAAATTGAATTTTATGTTGCTTCAAACTTGGGATTAAAGAAAACGTATTATGTTCAACCTAGAGTTACATCACGAACTGAGATTTCGTTTTTGTTAACTCTGCGGCAAAAACTTAATAAAACCAGTAAGAAAACGCTTTCTCTTCAACATCACGATTTCAGATACCTGCTACAACACCAAACGAAATATAGAAGATCCATCTTTTACTTCAACTAGCTTACGTTATACTACACCGATTATTTTTTATGGTAGGTAAAAATCGTGATGTGATGATGAAAGCCGCTCGTGGGCGGAGCGGGCAACAGTGTCAGACTCTTACTGACTAAAGAACCTACCCCGTTCCTCCCTTGCCTTATTCCCAGAGCCCCGGTATAACGCTTTCGCACCGACCCTCGGCTCCAGGAGGCTTCGACCCTGAAGGGCCCCACAGTTTGCTGACAAGCTTACGTACCTAGTGGAATTAGTATTGTAGATCTGTGTTTTGTTAAACAAAGATTTAGAATTTTATATATACTTGTAGGTATACTACTTTAACCTTTCGAATACCGTAATTAGAGACATAATAGAAAGACAGTAGGTGTGCAAACCGGCGTTTGCACACCATTCGCTTGGGGCTCAAGAGTTTAATAATGTTATGTTATAATCAGGTAAAGATTTATTATATTTCAAAATCGTTTATTTCAAATAGACTACTTACAGGCACTTTTGAATTGTCAAAATGCTAAATTGCACGTTCCAAAGCGTAGATCTCTATGGAGAAGAACGTGCAAGAAACTCCAAGGACGCTCTTTTAATTTAAATCACATCATGAGTTACATAAAATCTTGTCACTTCTATTATGTGAATACAATGTAAATCATAATCATTACATAGTATAAAACAAAGTCGCTTCCCGCTGTCCCTATGTGTGATTTATAAAAATAAGCAACGGATTTCGATGCGGTTTTTTTATTAGGTAGAGTCACAGGTAGAGTGATTCGAGAGGAAGCTTTATATGCATCATAATACATGCATAATATATTGAATATCAGCATTGCACCAATGCGAAGCTGGGGTGGGTCGCTAGTATACGTACGTGTAATCTAGCCACGTTATGATCGCTTCGTCAGAAAAAATAAACATATAAATTGAATTAAGCACGTAAACGTTTACGGAGCTTCACGGCTTAATCTGGAGCCGCCATGATGTGGCAACCCTGACAGGAGTGGTCAGCACAGAGTATCGTATCGCTTACTTAGCGTTATCTATGGTCGCAGCCTAGTCTCTGCCCGGCCGGGATTTACGACCACTTCCGCTGATACAGATTAAAGGAAAGCTTGAGTGGTTTATATTGTAAGGAAATTTAGGTCGAATGAGTAAACCTACTTAGCTATAGTACCTACTCGGCAAATAAGTTGAACCCGTTGCTGTAGTTATGAGCAGCCCCCATCTTTTTTTTTTGGTGGCTAAAAATCATCCAGTGAATCATCCAGACTTATTTAACTTTAAAAATCACTATTTCTACAAGTATTTTTCAAGCAATGCGTTATTTAAAGATTTAGCACGCTTTCGCTGGTCTCAGTAGAAAACTGTAGCTAATTGTCCGATTGTAATAAATCTTAGCAACCGTTGTAACTGCCTACAAACTATTTTATAGCTTCTTTTTGTCGTTATTGTGTCTTCACCCAGGCATCATCAGGATTCATGATCATACTATTTCACGGAACTAATCCTAGTCTAGTGCTGAAAATGGTTTTTCTATTGAAAATCAGTAGAGCTATACGGTTGTCATTATTTTTTTACTATTTATCATTGGAGCAGTGGTGGCCGAGTGGTAACGGCCCCGACTTACGAGTCGTAGGTCGCGGGTTCAAACCCAGCCAGGCGCATTACTTTGTGTAATTTATTTCATCACCACTGCTCTCAAAACGGTGAAGGAAAACATCGTGAGGAAACCGGCATGTCCTAGAACCAAAAATTCGAAGACATGTGACATCCACCAATCCACACTGGGCCCGTGTGGTGGATTACGGCCCATTCCCTCTCCTAGAGAGAGGAGGCCTATGTCCCTGTAGTGGGAACATTAATAGGCTGATGATGATGATGATGATTTATCATTACATAGTAAAACAAAGTTGCTTTCCGCTGTCCCTAGGTATGCTTAGATTTTTAAAGGTATGCTTAGATCTTTTAAGGAACGAGGTGGGGTGTTTAGTCAGTAAGAGTCTGACACTGTTTCCCGGTCCGCCCAAGAGCGGGATTCGTCATTGGATGATTTTTGGCCAAGATAAAAAAATAACTATCAACGATTGTATCACTGCTTACCATCAGGTGGGATCGCAGTCAAGCATTAATTTATAGCAAACTAGCGACCCGCCCCAGCTTCGCATGGGTACTGATATTGAATATATTATGCACGTATTATACATATAAACCTTCCTCTTAAATCACTCTATCTAAAAAAAAAACCGCATCAAAATAAATTGCGTAGTTTTAAGTATCTAAGCATACATAGGGACAGACAGCGACTTTGTTTTATACTATGTAATGAGGTACACTTGGTCCTAAGATTCTAACTAAAACCCTTTCGTTTTGTCAATTAAAACGAATTGTTTCTGCGATGGGAAATCGATTAGCCGCACAATTTTGTTGGGATTCGTTCCAGATATCGAGTTTCTTAGTTAAGGGCATGTACAGACTAGCGCAAATATTCGGTGCGAACGACATACATCATACTTTACACACATATTTTTCTTACATATTTGAGATTTTTAGAAAAGAAAGAAAGAAAAATTGATATCCACATCCATCCACAAACAATATAGGAACAACAAATAGACCAATCCGCACTGGGCCCGCGAGGTGGATTATGGCCTAATCCCTCTACTAGAGAGGAGGCCTGTGACCCAGCATTGGGAATATTAAAAAGGCTCAAAGATGATGATGATGAAGTAGACACTTAGGATTATACAAAAAATGAGACAATAAGAAAACTAACAATTACTGGCTAACGGCTGCTAAAAATAAAACTGCTATAGGTACTAAACTGCTGTTTTATGATTTTTTATGTCTATAAATTATGCGTAAGGATACGATTGGTCGTAGTATTAGTGTGGAAAGGGCTATGCTTGGAGTTTAAGTGCATGACCATATCAGGAATGAAGATATCCGCAGGACAATCAAGGTAACCGACAAAGCATGAAGAATCGTGACAATGGCAGGGCACATTTCATGTAGAACGTTTCTGGAGAGGTGACTACATACCGGAAGACACAGAGTTGGAAGGTCTCCCACATGGTTGACCAATGAACTAGCGATTGTCAGGCGAATCCTGGATGAATCGATGGATACGAGACGTTTACATACATGACAAAGCAATATATTATGCCCGGCACGCCATGGTCCAACTAGATGACAAATTAAAGAAAGAAATAGAATAGTAGCTTGACGCCGATAGCATACTTTTGCTTTTTTGACATGACGGTAAAAAATCCAAATGACATTTTTTTTCAAAGGCCGCTCGAATATGATCGTCGTGCGATAATTCTTGACATATGAACATGCCTTTAGGCGTTTAAACTCACGTTTTAATTGACATGAAGCCTTACCAAGTTTATCGCCTTTTGTAGTGAAAATAAGTAAATAGGAAATTGTATTTTTTTGTAAGCTGTAGGTTTTTTTCTAAGTGGGAACATCATCCAATGACATCTCCCGCCCTTGAGCGGAGTGGGAGATAGAGTCAAACTTTTAATGACTAAAAACCTGCTACTTCTTCGCTTTCGTTCTCAGATTTTTTGATTTTTTATTTTATTTATGCAATATTATCAAAAAAAATTGGAATGAAAATGACGCAACCGCGAGTTGCCTGCCAGAACGTTAGGTACTTTCAAAATTCATCATCATCATCCTACCCTTATCCCATATTACTTGGGGTCGGCGCAACATGTTTTTTTTCTTCCACTCTGTCCTGTCACCCGTCACACTATCACTAACTCCATTTTCTTTCATATCACTTCTCACACAATCCATCCATCTCTTCTTCGGCCTCCCTCTTCCTCTCCATCCATCTACGTGTAAATTCAAAACTCTTTTCGTAACATGCGTTTCATCTCTCCTCTTTACATGGCCATACCAAGACAAACGATTACCTTTCAACTTTTCAGTCACTGGCGCCACTTTTAGACTTCCTCTAATATACTCATTTCTTACTTTATCCATTCGCGTCACACCACACATCCATCTCAACATTCTCATCTCCGCTACATGCAGTCTTTTTTCATCCATCTTCTTAACAGCCCAACATTCTGATCCATACAGAATGACAGGTCTTATCACGGACTTGTAAATTTTACCCTTCAACTTCAAGGGCATCCGTGGGTCACAAGTTGTTCCCGTGACCTGTCGCCATTTCATCCATCCTGCGTTGATCCGATGCGTTACGTCTCGGTCTACCTCACCATCGCCTTGGACGAGCGACCCGAGATACCGAAAGTCGGAACAGATTGGTATGGGCGTTCCGGCGAGAGCTAAAGCTACAGGACCGGAGAGACCGCCGAAGTCGCAGAACAAGTACTCCATTTTAGTTCTACTTACTTTCAGGCCAACACTCTCCAGTCTGTGCCACCACACCTCCAATATTAAAATTATCTATATATGTATATAAAAATAATTAGCTGTTTGTTAGTCTCGCTAAAACTCGGGATCGGCTGGACCGATTTGGCTGATTTTGATCTTGAAATATTCGTGATAGTTCAGGGAAGGTTTAAACGGTGAGAACGAAAAAAAAAAAATAGGCGAAACGAAGTTTGTCGGGACAGCTAGAACCGATTTAGCTGAAAATTGGCAGGGAGGTAGTTTAGAGCCAGGAGAATGACATAGGATACATTTTTTTTTTTTTTTTTAGAGTAGGGTAGAGTAGGGTAGAGTAGGGTAGAGTAGGGTAGAGTAGGGTAGAGTAGGGTAGAGTAGGGTAGAGTAGGGTAGAGTAGGGTAGAGTAGGGTAGAGTAGGGTAGAGTAGGGTAGAGTAGGGTAGAGTAGGGTAGAGTAGGGTAGAGTAGGGTAGAGTAGGGTAGAGTAGGGTAGAGTAGGGTAGAGTAGGGTAGAGTAGGGTAGAGTAGGGTAGAGTAGGGTAGAGTAGGGTAGAGTAGGGTAGAGTAGGGTAGAGTAGGGTAGAGTAGGGTAGAGTAGGGTAGAGTAGAATAATCTGTTGCCGGGAGCGAAGCCGCGGGCAAAAGCTAGTCCTTATATAATTATTAACTTTCAAAATTATCCAATATTAAAACATTATTTTACAAAGTTTTAGCCGGGGGCCGGGTTCCGCCAGTTCAACGTTGACGTACTCAACGTTGAACTGGCGGAACCAGCCTAACTTCAGACTCGCTAAGATCCGATAGCCGTACTGTACTTACTAGAAATAATGTTGTTCAAGTATATCTTATTGTTCGTACACGGAATAAAGCCTATGTACTCGTAACTCTATCTACCTGCTTAGGTTACCGGCTGTGTCTCATCAACATCAAAAGTTCTTTGAGTAACAAACATCAAAGTAGTAAAACTAGCCTTTTATCGCGGGACCAATCACAATTCTCCAAGGAGCAGCAACCGATTTCCCTAAGTGCTTACTAAAAGCTAAAAGGCCCTTATGTAATATGGAGCGGAAATATAATGCAAAATGACTGTCTTTTATAAAAATAGCGAGAGACACGGAAACATTTGTTGAAACTTGAAACTTCTACGGTCCGGGCTAGGCGTTTCGCCTCGTCGTTTATTCCACGTTCTTCGAAGGACTAGAATAATTTGCCTACTGCGGTCTTCCCATCCGATTATGATTTGGTTGTGTTCAAGGCTAGAGTGAAAGGCTCTTATCTTATCAATGATTGCATCACTGCTTACCATCAAGTTTTTTTTTAAATTGCTATAAACCAGTACTTGACTGCGATCCCACCTGATGGTAAGTACCCAGTGATACAATCGTTGATGGTGAGGCGCACTAGTTTATTAAGAACCTATTCTCTCTCGGGATTTTTCCTTCATGCCTTGAAGACACCTAAATTATAATCGGACATGGATCGCAGTCAAGCACTAAATAGTCTATATCAAATAAAATAAAAACAGATAAAAACTGGATATGTGCGAGTCGGATTCGCGCACTGAGTGTTCCGTACAAACTTGCCTATGTAGGGTAAATACGCTAAATGTCGGCCCCCTAACGGTTTTTCTATATTGGGATGGCTCTGGTACCGTCAATTTGCAACATAAAGATGCTTCTGATGCGGTTTTTGATAGTTTGTTATATGTATTTCATGTTTATGGGCATAAGGATAACATTTCTATTACAAGGAAAAAGTACTAAGGTTTAAATGCGTCGAGAACGAAAAATTCCTAAAGTCGGCCATTCATGGCCCATAGTCGGTCGTGTTTTTCCCAAATGTCGGCCGGGTATAGGGTGTTGTAAATTAAAACTGACAAATATTATTAATATGATTTATTTTGGCAGGAGTCTCACAAGTAGTTGTGCCTACATTATTAATCGTATTTGTTTAATACTTACCAGGTAAAGTATTTTTCTATTTGCTTTAAACAATGTTATATATTATAATTATAAAAAATAAAATAAAAACATCAAATAAAAAAAAAACTGTAATAATTTAAAAGTGATTGTTTTGTCGGTAAATAATAAAATAAAGGTTACTTAAACATTATTATGCTATGCTAATTATAAATGTGTTTGTCATGAATTAAAAAAGTCTTAATCTCTTCAGTCTTATGGGATTACCTCCACGAAACAAAAAAACAAATGTATTGATTTAGTTCGAAATATAAAGAGATTTTGTAGGGAACTCGTGATAACTTTGAATTATAGAGAGGTTATTAATAATATTATCAACTTCTACTATTTCTTCTTCGTCTTTACAATATTAATAAATTTAATATTTAACTTTGAGACAATAAAAAAGTAATCAGCCTGTATAGTGGCGCTCGAATTTGAGGCTGGTCGACATTGCGATCTTTAATATTTCTAAAGCCGGCCCCTATTTCGTGTCCATTATTTCTCGAGATTTAACTAATATCACCCCGGCCGCCATTTGGCGATTAAACGTAAAATAGATTTATTGGTCTATATGCGTTGCAAATTCTCTTATGGAGCCAATGGAATTACTACGATTGGAATTTTTAAAACAGACTGCATTTACATTAAGTCGGCCACGGCCGAGAATTCGGTTTTAACTCAAAATTGGTATTCTATTGGCGGCCTCCTATTTTTCCCTTAAAACAATACGTAAAACATTGGAAAAACTATCTCAAAATATAGTAAAAATCACTTATTACTAATAAGAAAGCTTAAAACAAAAATAAAGGAATGTCTTACCGTTCTAATATCAATCCCCGAAATGTGAGTATTCACAGCAAGTAAGGTACTTTTAATATGGACATGACGCTTCGACGGCGCAATCGCTGCTGACGCTCAGTACGCGAAGAGTGAGCGACGTAATGGGATAATAACGGTTTGTACATATATAGTATGAACTAAGGTTGCAATTAGGGTGGCATTCTTGCCACTTTATTACGTTTTAAAGGAACGCAAGCTGAAAATGTGCAGACGGCCGAAGTTTGGGGGGGGGGCCGACGTATGGCGTATTTACCCTAATCAATTCTCGAATGAAGTTTAGATTTTTTTCCCGAATCGAAAAAAGTTTTTGTTTTACTACTGCTTCTCTGGTTTTTTCTGTTTTATTGCTATAACTGTGCTATAAAATCCTTACTTTGTGTTAAGGTTCCGGGTTCTTAACAGAACCATCAATCGGTCAACGGAAAGAACCCTAAGAGTTTTGACTCCCTTGAATGTCAAAAAAATACAGCTACATTTTGGCCATCTTTTTTTCGTTGACTTAGAAGTTTGATTTTTTCTCAGTTTCAAGGGACTCCAAAACCTGAGTGCCTATATCGTTTTAATTTCAACTCGGTACTTCTATGAATTCCCAAGATAGAGGCTAGATAGACAGATAGAGGAACAACGAAGTAATCCTAGATAAGGGTTACGTTTTTTTCCTTTTGAGATACAGAATTTTGACATGTGACATCTACCAATCCCACGGGGCCCAACATTATAAGTCTGATGCTATGCTATGTACAGAAACTTTAAAAAGCCTTATGGAATATGCCTACATTCCATAAGGCTTTTTTTTACACAGCTTGGCTATTCAAGCCGTGTAAAAAAACTGTACTTCATCAGAATAAAAATTAGTATCATGTTCATTGCAATTCCACAAATTGGAAAGAATAATCGGAATCGTACAACGAAAAAGCACTAAAAACTAGGGAAAATAAGGTTTAAAATCGATTAGACACTGACAACAGTAAATGAAGCGATGCCGACGTTCCAAGAAATGGCGGGGAATGAATTTAAAACACGCAGATTTTTTTTGTCGTGTGGTAGGCACACACCAGAGCCCATACAGCCTAAGATGGAGCCTTTATAAAGCAGGTTTTACCTTTTTCAATACAGACAGGCAGGTATAATCATTACCGCCTTTTCTTTTACTTTTTGCCGGCTGTTTTTTGTTTTTGGTTGAGGCCCTAAAACATGACTGGAATAAATGCGTGCACGATGATGAAAGATATTTTTTACCCGACTACGGCGAAGCAAAAGGAGGTATAGGTACACCAGATTAAAGTAAGTAGGTATTAAAAACAGAAAAATAAAAATACTCAACTAATTAAAACTACTTAAAAACATACGCAATTATTCTTAGCTAATTATTTTATTTTAATTTCGTAACCATCAAAACATGTAAAAATAAATTCATTTGAATTCCAAAAAGAATCTTGCTGTATTTCGTCATCTTTTTACCTTGATATTTGAAGTCGTTTCTTTATGAAACAGGTGCATAAATTAAGAGTGTTACTACCTACTACTGCAGTTGCGGTAGCGTGCATCTTCATACTAGTGTAATTAGCTGGGCTATGCAAGAAAGGCCAAGTAAACACTACGCGCGTGTCACAGTGCGTTGAGGAATGAGGACCGGTCAACGCCTTCTCAACTAGTCATGCAACTTTTTAACAATTTAAATCACATTATACCTTAAATTATAATCCAGGTTCCAAACAAAAAGACCTTGACATCCAAACTTGGCACCAAAAAGTTCGATTAGCAATGAATGCAAACTTTTTTTTTTTAATTAAAAAAAAATTAATAAACAATATTTAATTTTTTTTAGAGCGTTCCATACACTTTTCTCGACATATTTAGAATGTTAAGCAGAATTCTTTTGTTTATTTCTTTTAACTAGAATACACTGTTTATCGACGAAAATACAGGTTTTATTTCTCGATCGCGCAGGCGTTATTATCGAGCGCTCGCTACGGTTGCCACCCCGCGAGCCGGCGGTAAACTAGTTTCGTTTGCTTGGTTTCCTATCGCTGCATTTCTCTGGCGCCAGACTGAAACGACTACTTCCCTCTCTTTCTCGGGCTTTTTTTTACGTCACTGCAAGTCTCAAAAGCTTATCACTTTGACATCGTATTGATAGTGATTCATTGTAAGAATAATGAATCCGTTTTGTATGCCAAGTGAAGCGTGAAAAATAAGTGAGTCTAGTCAATGACTTGTGTGAATGATTTAACAATAGCCGTCGTAGAGAAATGAATTTTAAAAGATGCATTTATTGGAGAGTTATTTATACATCATAGGTCAGTGAACTGGACTAGGTAAGGTGTATAAATCTTTCAATAAAATATTATAGTCATCTTACATTACCTACCTAAAATTATTAATAATTAATCTTTTATTTAGTATTCGTATAATAAGTAGATAAATAATGGATGTATTATTGGTTTCTAAAGCCCTAAATCAGCCAGAGAATATGTACAAATTGGTTAGATATATATGATTAAATTCAAAGAAAAAAAGACAATATTAGTTCTCAGGAATAGTACCCGCGAAGCTGCCAGGAACTGAACCTACGACAAATCGTCAAGAATTGCGAAGAAACTAAGTATACTTATAACCGATGTCTATTAGGTTAGGTGTTTCGTGTTCAATGGGCATTTCTGTAGAAGGATTTCGTGGCCGAAAAACGTCCTCAACTGGATCGACCCAAGTGTTACTAAAGCGATGCATGATGAGTCTTGTACAACTCGCATCTTTTAGATTCCCATCAGATTTACACCGGTCATCCGTCATCTTGTGGTAGGCGTCTCAAAGCTTATCGCGAGTTTTGGTACGTGGTCGCCACTCCAGCCCTCCCCTAGCCAAGTTAAAATAGTTTCACCACCACGCCCCCAATTCCCTTATTCGTGATCTCAACAAAGGAATTGGGAGCATGACAAACTAAAATCGCTAATGTTATACGAAACGATTGTAACTTGGCTAGGGGGACTGATCTTTTCGGTACTCTCAACAACAATCAGAAAAAAAGGTGGTTCTGGTATCTATTGTCCTACCCGGTAATAGCTGAAAACCAGCGTCAGGCACTATTTGTCTGTGATTTGGCGCACTACTGTATTTTTTGGTTCTTTTTTTTATTTCTTTTTAACCAGATATTGTGTTGTGCCTTGTGCTGTACCGAATAAATTCTATTTGTTTCTTTCCGTCTTTCTAATACCTTGTAGACATCTAGGCTACGAGCTACATTCACATCAAAACGCAAGATTGCAATGCGATCAGCCTTTTACAGGTTGTACAAGGTCAGTTTTCAGTTAATTTTATTGATTTTGTGCCAATTTTGTTTCTAGTAATTTGTGTAGTTTGGTAGTTTTTTTCGTCTAATGATGAATCCTTGGCTTGGTCCTGTCTGTTACCACACGACCAGACGGCGAGCTACTCATTGATCACAGTCGGAGCATGTCTGGGGCGTGAGCGCCTTTGCCTTATGCGGGTGGCCTGCTTCCAGATCTGGCTGTCCACACAGTGGCGGCACCCGGGCGTCTCTTCCGCACGAATCCGATGCAAGAACCCCCGAAACACACAGTGGCGGCACATAGATGTCTCTTTCAAGTTTAGATAAGGTTTATCCAGAGACATATATTATTATAGGCACATAATTTGAGAACAATAGCAAACCAATAATAGTGAAATTAAATTATGTAGTAAAATTATTTCATGTATTAGGGTAAACAGGAAAGAATTTCAAAGTTACCATAATTTAAAATTTATTTTCTCTCTTGTTTCCCTATTTGGTTTGTGCCAGCGGGGCTCAAGCGGTTAAAATAAACAAAAGTCTACTATTTCGTATTAAATATTTAACTCAGAACATTTATACCTTTTACTTATTACTGGAAAGAAAAGAGTTTTAAACGACGTATAGTTTCAGTTAACTGATGTTTAAACCTGATGGTTAGCTTCAATATGCAAAATGGGATCCAATTTCAGTAATGTAATGCAGAAGTGTTGCGCATTTTAAGCTATTGGATTAAATGGACTAGCTAAAGTTTATCGACAAAAGCACCCTGCCCAAAATTTTGTTAACTGACGCAGTTAAAAATAAAGAACGCATTTTATAATCTTATGTTACGATACAAGCAGGCTGATTTTTCATACTGTTGCGACAGCGATAAGTTACATCGCTATGAGCATGGGCTGGAACGCAGTAGGTACATTCTACCTTGGCGCGCCTGAAGTTAGACTCTGTGAATTTTAGCGCTTATGCACTCCTAAAATAATAAATGTGTTAACCAAAAAAATAAATGCCAATATCATTTGTTAACAGCAATAACAACAGCAAATGGCATTTATTTTTTTATACCATTTGTCTTTTACAGAGCCTAGCTTCAGGCTAGCCAAGTTAGAAAGGCCGTACTGTAGGCACGCTGCCTCTATATGATTATAATTCATGTAGGTTTTCCGTGCTTCCCCTAAATTTGACAAGGATGATTTATAGGACTTTATTTTTTTTTGTTCCTATTTCAATTTGCATTCTTGTGATATACTTAAACATTCAAATCCTCAAATATAATTATGACGGTTTCATCATATTTTTAGAAACCAATTTATTTTTGTTTTAATTTTTTCAAATCGCCAAGTAATTTAGACAAGAGAAGAAATCATAAAAGAAAGTAGGTAGGTATGCTTAATATTTGATAATAAATCTGAACGCCTCATAAGTCATTACGTCAATGTCAAAACCACATGAGTTTGACTTTGACGTGTACATAACCTCAAAATCCACCTGTGTTTTGTTTGTAGTGCATACAACTTGTGGAAATAAATCGAAAATGAGTGAAGAAAACATAAATAATGATCCAAACAAGAAGCGAACGCGTAAAAAACGCAAGAACTTTCTTGCGAACGCCAAGAAATATGCCAAGAAAGGTCAGATGGGTCGCGGAACGAAGATTCCTGAAGAATTGTATCAGTACTTCGTTGGTATTCTGGATGCTATGAAACAAGGGATTGAGGACAAAGAAGAGAGACGTAAGTTATTCGAACACGGATTTTAAGTAGTTGAGTTTCTTTTTGTAATCATGAAAGAATCAAATTTAATGCTATTGCTCTTGTAGAAGTACATATGTGTGATGGTGTTACTTTGAATGACAGATTTAAGGAACGACGTGTTGATAAAGTAGTTCAAAAGTGATTTTGTATCCTCGTAACCTGGGTAAACATTGCTTCTTTCATTTAGCCCCAATTGAATGTGTCTGTCTATACTGTCTGTCTGTGTCTGTGTTACTAAAGTCAAAAGGTTAAACTCTTGGACCCCAAGCAAACGCTCACATAAAAATTCACATTCCTAATGTCATTCTATTATGTCTAATTAACCATAATTAGAGATATAATTGTAGAGCAGTGGTGGCCGAGTGGTAACGGCCCCGACTTACGAGTCGTCGGTCGCGGGTTCAAACCCAGCCAGGCGCATTACTTTGTGTAATTTATTTCATCACCACTGCTCTCAAAACGGTGAAGGAAAACATCGTGAGGAAACCGGCATGTCCTAGAACCAAAAATTCGAAGACATGTCACATCCACCAATATGCACTGGGCCCGAGTGGTGGATTATAGCCCATTCCCTCTCCTGGAGAGAGGAGGTCTGTGTCCCTGCAGTGGGAACATTAAAAGGCTGATGATGATGAGAGACATAATAGAATACCAATTCAAAAGGTTGTGGTGTCATGTTATTTAGCTTATAATTATTGTACTCTTCAAACAAACAAAGAAAAGGTTCTGCTTTAATAACATTACATGTATCAGTATTAAACTTGGCGATTTCAATGTACAGAGTGTGTACACCCTTACATTAATACGTCAAAGGACTAGAACAATTTCCCTGCTGTGGTCTTCCCGGCAAATTATAGTTTAGGTAGAGTCACAGTGAATAGACTCTTAAAAAGAGCACCATTTACAATTACATCACTGCTTACCATCAGGTGGGATTGTAACCAAACACTACCTAGTTTATTTATTTATATATATAAATTATAAAATCATGCCCAAGATATAGAAATAAGCTAGATATTGTTGTTGCTTAAAAATCAACTTTGGGAGAGAACCAATAAAAACCATCTACTGAAAAAAATTAAATGAAACCAACTAAAAATATAGCTATATAATTTCATGGTTTTGCTATTGTTAGTTGTACTTAATAGTAGTATGATAGTCTTTTACTATCACATATAATAAAATTAGTTTACCTAATGTAAAATTAATATTTAGGGGAAAGTGGTCACCATTCGTACGTGGGGCACATTCGTGCAGTTAGTATAACAGAAAAACTAAACGGCACACAAACACGCCTTTGCTTGTGTGCATAGACATACCGGCCGCCATATTCTTAGCGGAGTGGCGCGGCAGTCGCACCACGGTGTATCGGCTGACAAGACGTAACGTGTTTTCGCGCGCGGTGAGTAAATTTTTTCCTTAGGTGTAATTCGCAATTGTAAGTAGAATTGTTATGTTTTTGACAATATGGTGATGATTAATTAATGTTAATATTGTTTATTTTGAGCTTTAATTGTTATATTTCTCAAACTAAATTAGAATTTGTATAAAGTTGTACTTTAATTTTGTGCAAGGTATGGGGTGCTTTCGTACAGCCAAACAGGGGGCACATTCGTACGCGTACGAACGCTCCCCTTTAGATTTTATTAACCACCACAATATCATAATTCGATTTTTATGAAATAAAATATGGTGAACTTTTAAAATACCAGGCAAAAAGCACAATAACATGTCTTTCCTTTTATAAAGTATTGTTCTTCTAACAAAATGAAATATGTTTATTAAATAAGCGTTACAATTAATATTTTATTGCAGAATCATGGTGTGAAAATATAAAAAAAAGGGCACGCGTACTCAAGACGTGGATGAGGAGTCCATAAAATTAGCAGTTGACGTAATTCATGGTCGCTTGTCGTATAGGAAAGCCGCGTTGAAATATAACATCAAGACCTCGACGTTGGAAAGCAGAGTCAAGAAATTCAAAGAAGGCTCTCAGGCTAAAGTTCAACATCTCCAATCGATTTCGAAACGGATGAAGAGACTGATGATCGTAGTATCCATAATAATTTAAATGTGACACCAGAGAAAATCAAAGATGATTGTTTTGTTTTGGTAAAGTTCGAAAAAAAGACTTCTGTTGTTTATTACGTCGGAAAAGTTCTCAGTCACTATTCGGGTACAGAGCTGAAAATATCTTATCTTCGGAAGAAATCGGGATCATCATGGTCATTCTTTTTCCCTGTTATAGAAGGCATACACACTCTGTATATCAGTGATGTCGCCATGATCCTCCCTGATCCAGAACCAAGAGCGGGCTGTACAGCTAGAATGGCTAGACTTTTTACTTTTGCAGTTAATTTAAATAATTATAATGTGCAATAACTTCAAAAGTAACAATCAAAATGTATGATTACCTATTTTAAGTTTTAATTGTCAAAGACTGTACAACAATCTCATAGAAAGTGATTGTAAAGATCTCATTTAGACTGATTGTAAACTTAGAATTATCAATAAGTAAACTAAGGATGAATGATTTAATGTTTTGTTATTTTTCTAAAGAAAGATTTATCGACTATGAGTCGAGTCAAATATTATTAAGTTAGTTCTTTGAGAAATACATATTTTTATAATAATTAATAAAAATTTAACGACTTTAATAGGCTTTTTAATTACCCTGTATGAATCTACCCCATGCGTATGAAAGTACCCCACCTACTGTACGAACGTACCCCGTACGTGGGGCAAGTTCGTACAAATATCTTATCGTAGAAAAATGACTATAACTCTATAACCTTTTGATATAATAGTGTCGGACTTTTTCGTAACAAACTACAATATATTTGTTATACTTAGGTCTATAAACTAGATAAATTCGATTATTAATCATAAATTAAAAAAATAAAATCTAAAAAGCGTACGAAGGGTAACCACTTTCCCCTAATTATGAAGCACATCATAATTGATTTAGAAATTGGTAAATAAATGACCGTTAAATCATCGTGAGAGTTTTTGCATTTGATTTAACTTTTTTTCCAAAAGTGACACATAAAGCCGGCCGCACACCAGGCATACAATTGTTTCTCCACAATTGTAGCGCCACATTTGAAATGCGACACAAAAAACGAACTGGTTCGATCTTGAATTATTGTAGCGCGGATGACGTCTCGCCACAAAGTGCGCCCGCTACAAATGTTTCCTCGGTGTGCGGGCTCACGTAGGAATATATGGGGGCGTTAAATGTGTCGCATTCCAAATGTGGCGCTACAATTGTGGAGAAACAATTGGACGCAAATAAGCAATAATGAGTTAACCTACCTGACTGTCATTCGGAGAAAATGGCGTTCGAAAATACAAAACAAGTTTTAATAACTTTGTATGAAGATTTTCTGAATACTGGACATGATTGATGATATTTCAAAATAATGTTTTTTAATTTTATTAATTTTCATGTAAATATTAGTAAAAAAATATATTATTACGAGAAAAACCACAAAAATGTTATTGCGTAATTTTTGATAGCTAATTTACATAATCCAAAACATTTCAAGTGATTTAGAATGTTTTTGCAAAATTACAAATTGATCATGGTAATTATTTTGAAAATGCTTTAAGTGCTTTGAAATACTTTTGTAAAAATAACAACACTTGTAAAATGAGTTTAAATAGCAAGTTATCGTCACTTGACATGTTATTGAATATTTATAAATTCTTGTTAACTTTTTTGGCATATTCGAATCATTAAAACCAAATTTCAAAGATAATCAACTTTATTGTAAAACATTACAAAAATAGGCACTAGAAACTTCTTCAATAATTATTAAGTACCTAATTTTATTTATAAGTAGATAACAGTCTTAATTTTTTAATACTCTGTTAATGTACTATTTTACTATAATTGCACTTCTTTATTAATTAGTTATTCATTATCATTAAGTATTTGGCAAATTTATGTTTTTATTATGAGGTAGGTAATCAGTCTAATTTTTTAAACTTAGTAGGAATCATTCTATTTATTTGTTGTGTATATCAGTAATAAGATTAAAAATTACGAAATATCATCACAAGTCATTTCGTTATTTTCAAAAGTTATTACTGATATGCTCATACAATTATAATTATTTTTAAATAATAAAATCACTATAAAACATAAAAAAAAATACTATAAAAGTGGAGATCCAACCCTCTTCTTCTCTTCTTTTTAGTCTTCTCTTGTAAATTCTTCAATATCAAAATCTACAGAAGGACCAAAACCGTCCACATCATCAATGAAGTCACCATTTCTAGCAGTTTTCAAAAAATTATAAAATGGTTTAGCATCACTTGGAATCAGTCTTAATATATCTTTCAGGTCTTTAATTTTTTCTGTACTGAGTTCCCGTCCTTCAGGGTGTAGCAATGGTAAAGCAGTTTCAAAGTCAATTTGTTTTTTACGCCCTCACGGTCCTTACCTTCCGCATGACGCAGGTTCTCACCGAACACGGCAAGTTCGGGAAGTACCTGCTGCGGGTAAAGGCGGAGGTGACGTCCGGGTGTCGGCACTGCCCTGACCACCCGGAGGACACGGTGGAGCACACTGTGGAGGTGTGTCCCGCTTGAGACGAGCATCGTCGTGTCCTCGTGGGGGCGATCGGCGGCGGCGATCTCTCGCACCGGGCCCTGGTTCAGGCCATGGTCCAGAGCGAGGAGGGGTGGCAGGCGGTCGCCTCCTTCTGCGAAGCAGTAATGCTAGCTAAGGAGGAGGCCGACCGCTTGAGACAACGGCGCTTGCGTCTCAGACGCGACCGTCGCCGTGGCCGTCGCCGGGATTCCGATCCCGATTTCCGGCCTCCATAGCGCGGCCTTGCGGGTGGAGAGCAATGGGTAGCTCGCCGCCCGACCGTCCGGTAGTAATCCGGACCAAGCTCAAGTCGTCTATGGCACGCACTGTTCTCGCGCGTCTTAAAGAGTTTGTCAGCCGAACGGGCTGAAGCCTACTGCGGACCGGGACCGAAAGGACATGCTCTGACCCCAACACCAGAGACAAGTAGGAACGGAGTGGGATATTTTAGTCAGTAAGAGTCTGACACACCCTCTCGCTCTATCCAAGGGCGAGAGATATCATTTGATGATTTTAACCCACTTTAAAAAAAAACCCAATACCTGTATTTTTGCTAAGAAATACCTACTTAGGTATTGTTTAGTAAGAATACAAACAATTAATACGTACCCAATCCAATAAAAAATAGCTGTGTACGTGCGGGACTACAACCTTGGGTTCTTCCAATAGAATAGGTGATAATCACTCATTAGAAAACTGTTCAACACAGAAGAAACACAAAAAAATCGTAGGTACTCTATACTTTTTCGCAAAAGTATGTTAAAGATTATGACACACAGTTGTATGTTTAATGCTGACTTAGATATTTTTACAAAAATCTATTAAGTAACTTAAGCATAAAACAAATTTATAGCTATCGTGGATTTAACATTTTGCAACAACTGCTTATGTGAGTTTCGCGCCAGAAAACAACATTAATATTATGAGTTCTGCTATTGTTGCATTTTATAAACTAAGAACTAAACCACTTTGTAATGTATACGAGCTCTCATCCACGATAAACGCATACTTCCTACTTAATTACACCGAAAACACAGATAACCTTACCATTAAATAATTAAAAATAACTAAATAAACCAAATTAGACACTTACCTTGCAAGAACCAATGTTTTTAGTTAAATTTATTATCTGAATGTACCAATGCACTCGTGTAATTTTACATTAAAATAACTTTTGCCCAAAAAAACGGTTAAAAAAATAGCTGTCATGAGCCGGTTGCAAATCAAAACATACAGTGACGTCTATTTCGCAATAACTTGTCAAGCTGCTTGAGTTGTTATTGAGAACTAACAGGTGGCGCTTGGTGTATTAAAATGTATGTCAAGGCACTTAGAAGTTTATCGCGAATTTATGTAAGGTTCATAGGACGTTGCCTTAATTAAAAATATCGATTTTTTTAAAGAATTAAGGTGTATATCAGTAAAAATGTTTTTGAAAAATGTTTTTTGACTGATTTCTAAGGGCACTGTATACTTAACTCATTTTGAGAAATTTTGTGGGTTGACGCCTTATTGCTTATTTGCGTCCAATTGTATGCCTGGTGTGCGGCCGGCTTAAGAGGTCTTGTCGCAACGACGATATGCACATACCTTTTGCCCCATCAGCTTGTTCCTCGTCTTCACTCCGTGACTTATGTACACGCCTCAGCCACGTGGCACTAGTTTATATCATTTAATAAAATGTTATTAGTATAGATTCATTATTATAATTATATTACTAACAAGTTTTAATTATTTAAAGTTGTAATCAGTGGAGAACGTAACGGGTAACATGATTGTTTTAAATAAACAGTAGGAAGCAACACAATAAGGATGTTCATAACAACTTTAGGACTTATACACACTACACGGTTTTTTAAACGCGCCGTCAGACGCCTGTAAACCTTTGCATATTTATATTAATTCAAACGCGTATATCTACAAATACGTATTTTTAGCGATACAAACGTGCTGGTTACGTTTTTAAGCAGTTCAGAACCTCATTAACAGTAACAAAAAGACGTCGGTTGAGACAGGATTGATGCATGTTCTTCTTATTAATAAAAAAATGAAGGACGGAAAATAACCGGCGATTGTATCCCACACCCATTTACAAGCGAAAAAAGATTGTGTTAATATATGCGTCAGTGTCGCGCATATGATTCGATACAAACGCGACGCTAACGTGCGTGTGTTTCGATAAAAACGACAGCAAACTGCTCTGTAAGATAAATGCGCGTCGCCGAAACAACTTACCAAAACGCGCGTCAATGGCGCGTTTAAAATCGTGGTGTGTACAGGCCCTAACTTGTTATGAATATCCTTATTTCTACGAAGTACTCGGTGGTTACTATCTACTGTATGTTTTTCCTTATAAATAAAATTATATTAATAGTTTAGTTATGGGTAGTATTTAGCATTATCTGTTACTTCCAGATGCCCTAGTTAACAACGTATTAGAACGCACAAAGGGGGAAGAACATAATGTAGTGGGCAACCAGCTCGGGTGTCGAGTCGTAGAGCTGCTGCTACCCTTCGCTTCAGCCGAGGACTTGGAGCGGTACATGGAGGTATTGTCTCCAGACCTTCGTCGACTATGCGCTGACAACTTCACCAGCCACGTAGTAGAAACATTACTGAGGGTAGCCTGTGAACGAGCAACGGAACACTTACAGACTGGTGATGAAACTCCATCAGATGAAGAAGACGAAGTCCCGAAGAAAAAAGCAAAAAAAGAACCGAAAAAAGAATCAAATTACGAACAAGAACACATAAAGAAATGTCACGAATTCACTTTAAAAATATCAAAGTATGCACTAAACAATTTGGAAGAATTCGTTTGGGACCAATATGCAAACCATATCTTACGCAGTGCGTTGAAATGTCTCAGCGGCATTACTTTGTTGCCTGGTGAGAAACCTAAAGTGAATATTTTCAAACAAACGGTCAATGATGGTAAAGGAATACCGCCGCATACAACTAAAATGACTTATAAGACTGTGCCAGATGAATTCAAAGCTATTGTGAAAGATTTTGTCACCCGTTTATCCGCATGGCCGCAATTTAAAGATCTTCCATATCAAAATATAACGTCAGGATTGCTTCAAGTACTATTGTACGCTATTAAGAACGTAGATAAGAATGCTACGAAGGATCTGTTGAGGAAGTTGTTGGATGAGAGCTTTGCCCCTGAAGACTGGGTGGGGAATGGTGAGGATGACAAGAAGGATGTCAAAGTTGGTGACGGTGAAGGGAATGTGAATCAAGGAAGTAATTTGCCGCCTGTGTTTGATTCTGAAGCGGCTGTGAGGTGAGTGGAATCGTTCTTATTATAGAATCTTACTAATATTATAAATGCGAAAGTTACGATGCTTGGATGTTTGTTACTTAATCACGCCAAAACGGCTGGACGGATCTGGATGAAATTTGGCACAGGCTAAGGATACACTCCGGAATAGGACATAGGCTACTTTTTATCCCGGAAACCCCAACCCCAACCCCAACCCCAATACCACGCGGGCGAAGCCGCGGGCAAAAGCTAGTTTGTAATTATTATTTATACTCTTGAGCCCCCAGCGAACGCTACCGAGAGTACGCAAACCTATTGTCTTTCTTTTATGTCTCTAATTACGGTATTCGAAAGTTCTCCCATTCTAGGTATTACTCCTGTATAATGGGCGTATTCGCCAACATGTAAACTCTTATACAAGACACCCAGACCTTTTTTTTCGTGGTGGAAATCCTCATGGATGTCCTGAGACAATTACCTGTAGGCCATATATTAGTTAGGTTATAAACAAATTGTAGTTTCTAGAATGAGCAAATAAGTTAGGTTCCTTTAAACTCACAGACAGAGTCCTGGAGGCCTCCGTCAACCCTACCCAATCACTTTTGAACCAGTTCTTTATAATTTAATAGCGACCCGTCGTTGGATCTTTAAAACTGCGCATCTGATTTTAATGCGGTTTTTTTTAACAGATTCAAGAGAAATTTTTATATGTATAATACGTACATAATATATTTGATATCACCACTGCATCCGTGCGAAGCCGGGGCGGGTGGCTAGTTATAGATAAATTACACCCAGACACAGAACAAATGATAATGCTCATCACACAAACATTTGTCCTGGATGGGAATCCAAACCACGACCTCAGGCATAGCAGTTAGGGCCACTAACTACTACACTGACAGGCCAGTGGAAGTTTAATTCGGCGTACTTGCTTGTAAAACGACTTAGTATAGAAATTGACTGTTTATTGGGTTATGACTTTTTATTGGGTTACTGAATATAATATTTTTGACATTTTATCAATATCCATGGACCATTCCATTATTTTGTACTTACATTTTAATATATTAATCGATGAATGGTGAATTTGAAAAATAGCTAAATTAGATTTTTTGTAGCAGTTATATGGTAATAATTGAATTATGATTATGATGTAAACTCTTAATATTTGCACACCACTAGTTATGGTAGAATGTAAATGGCTCTCATTTAAATTTCTTAAGATCATATTTTGTAAACCTACATTCTTATTATTATTAAATTACCTTCAAAATTTGCGTTTAAATTTTTGTCATGTTTCCACAGACTCCTAGAAGCAGCCCTGTTCGTGTCAAAGAAGAAGACGTACACTCAGATCTACGCGCGTTGCTTCATAAACCGGCTGGGGCAGCTGGCGAGCATGCCCATGCTGAACTACACGGTGCAGAGGCTCATAGACAACTGTCAAGTTAAGGAGGAGGTAAGAGGACGTGCCCTCAGAGGGACGCGCTGCTTCATCACCCGGCTGGGGCAGCTGGCGAGCATGCCCATGCTGAACTACACGGTGCAGAGGCTCATAGACAACTGTCAAGTTAAGGAGGAGGTAAGAGGACGTGCCCTCAGAGGGACGCGCTGCTTCATCACCCGGCTGGGGCAGCTGGCGAGCATGCCCATGCTGAACTACACGGTGCAGAGGCTCATAGACAACTGTCAAGTTAAGGAGGAGGTAAGAGGACGTGCCCTCAGAGGTACGCGCTGCTTCATCAACCGGCTGGGGCAGCTATGCTGAACTACGCGGTGCAGAGGCTCATAGACAACTGTCAAGTTAAGGAGGAGGTAAGAGGACGTGCCCTCAGAGGGACGCGCTGCTTCATCACCCGGCTGGGGCAGCTGGCGAGCATGCCCATGCTGAACTACACGGTGCAGAGGCTCATAGACAACTGTCAGGTTAAGGAGGAGGTAAGAGGACGGACCCTCAGAGGGACGCGCTGCTTCATCACCCGGCTGGGGCAGCTATGCTGAATTACGCGGTGCAGAGGCTCATAGACAACTGTCAGGTTAAGGAGGAGGTAAGAGGACGGACCCTCAGAGGTACGCGCGGGGCCCCCAAAAATGGTCGCTAGCACAAAGTTTCGTAGTAACAAGAGGGCATATTCTGAGGTGCTTGAGGAATAAAGACGTATACTACGGCTATCAGGACAATCCCGGAAGCACCATACTGGATTATACATCCTTCTCCCAAGCACATTTACTCTTGCGAATCTCATTATTATTATTATCATACATTTTTTGAAAAAAAAAATCAAATCAAACATTTATTTTGTAAAACATAGGTGGTTTAACAGGTAGTGTTTACAAAAGAACTAGTGCACTATGTTTTGCCAAAAGGAATGGCGTCAATCAATGGAATCAAATGATGAAAGTAAAATTTTTGCTAATCTTCCAGTTCGAACCAATGTTCGAGGAGCTATCAGACAAGTTGGGCGCTCTCCTCGCGTGCGGGAACACTGGTGTGTTGGTCGCGCTGGCTAAGGCCTGTCTACGACTCAAGGCGAAACAAGCTCAATATTTAAACGTGAGTATCCAGTTCAATTCCAGTTCTCCTTAGTTGTCATAAGTTGAGCTATACGAATACTGACTAATGCTTGCTGGACAGGTCCACTCAAATCTATATGGTTCTTTCCTCAAAAGACCATCCCAGACACTAATCTGCATTGTTCTCATATGATTTGATTATTACGTGTTTGCTGTATGGACTTTAAAAGAGACTTTAACCCCTGAGTTAGTTTCGGTTTCTTCTCAGGGTAGTCGGCTAGGAAACACCGCACTCATCTAGTTTAAACTGACAAAAAAAAATGACGTGAAAAGTGTTGTGAAAAACCTATTTGCAAAAATACATATCATTTATCATCATTTTATCAATACCACACGATGACTAAGACTTGTAGCGACATCTATGACGCCACATTGGAACTACAAGAAATCCTGCATCGCGCAATGAAAGTTCTCCGCGCGATTAGAACATATACGACAGCCCGAAGTCAACTATCGGGCAGTAGCCCACCAGACTATAACACCTGTCTGGTCGGAGGATCCTCCCTTTTCAACGGAGGTATGTGGGACTTTACTCTCTGTTCCACCTACCTCCAAACTGGTGACCCTCGACAATGAACGTCAGCGCAGCCTTCGTGTACTTCGTGACGTCATCATCACTTCCTCAAGCCTTCGGGCAGCGAGCCAACAGCCAGCACCCACGGCTATAAAGGGTATCTTGACCACCAGCATGACATTCTGGCCATACCTGGTCATCACCTTCAGCCACATCAGCGACCTTGGCTAAGCACCTACACCTTCGGCCAGTCACAAGAAGAGACATCAAGAACCTCTCCTGGTCGACGACAGCAGTCAAGCCCTACGTCGCACAGCACCGCTCCGACTCACTGGAGCCAACTGCATTACTCCGACTCACTGGAGCCTGCAGCAATCATCCCGACTCACTGGGATAGCACCACCCCGACTCACTGGGGCATCACCGCAGACAGTTCCGACTCACCGAGAACTATGCGGAATCCGGTTCCGACTCACTGGAACCAACCTACCACTGGCCCGGCACGCATCAAGAAGCCTCAAGAACCATCGATCTCCGATCTCCGGAGGGGAGTGATGTAGCGACATCTATGACGCCACATTGGAACTACAAGAAATCCTGCATCGCGCAATGAAAGTTCTCCGCGCGATTAGAACATATACGACAGCCCGAAGTCAACTATCGGGCAGTAGCCCACCAGACTATAACACCTGTTTGGTCGGAGGATACTCCCTTTTCAATGGAGGTATGTGGGACTTTACTCTCTGTTCCGCATACCTCCAAAGACTTATGAAGCCGCGTTTCCACTAGACAACATTTGACGCGCGACACATGACGCTCATCATGTACGGCAACGTTGCACAACAGCGCGCGACGTTGCCAGCAAGCGCGCAAGATGACGCGCGACTTGTTGTTTGTTTAATCGTTACATTTTCTTTATTTTGTAGGCATTTTCTAACCCTAGCCCAACATTACATTTTTTTCTTTTTGATGCAGTTTTTCGATAAAATTATAACCACTGCCGCTGAAATCAACACAAGGGTACTGGCGTGAAATAGTAGATGTGTAGACAAAAACGTTGTTCAACAAGTTCCGCGCTGACTTTCAACTTGTTGGGCAACATGTTTTTTTTTTATGGTAGGTAAAAATCATCGAATGAGGAATTCCACTCTTGGGCGGAGCGGGAAACAGTGTCAAATCCTTACTGACTAAAAAACCTACCCCGTGCCTTCCTTGCCTTATTCCCAGAGCCCCGGTGTAACGCTTTCGCATCAACCCTCAGCTCCGGGAGGCTTCGACCTTGTAGGGCCCCTACGTGTGGCTGACAACTCCTTGAGGCGCGCGGGAACGGAGCGCGCCGTCGACGACTTGGGCTCGGTCTGGACTGCTACCAGACGACCGGACGGCGAGCTACCCATTGCTCACCGTCCGCGAGTCAGTGTCTATGGTGGCCGGATATCGGCAGGATAGGTTGGGCAACATGTAGCGCCTCAATTGTTGCCTAGTGGAAACGCGGCTTTAAACTTTTGAGCCCCAAGCGAACGTATTGTCTTTATATTGTGTCTCTAAGTACGGTATTCAAAAGGTTAAGATTCTGTACGTCCTCCGTATGAAAGATTTTTTTTATTAGTATAAACTAGTGTTTGACTGTGATTCCACCTGATGGTAAGCAGAGATGCAGTCATTGATGGTGAAGCGCGCTAGTTTATTAAGAGCCTATTGACTCGAGGCTTGAAGACACTTCGTAATCAGGCGGGAAGATCCAGCAGACAAAAGGTTCCAGTGCGTGGAACTCTGGTACTACTCGTATTGCATCAGCCTTATAAAGTTGCCACTGCTGGGACACAGGCCTGTTCTCTAGTAGAGGGCCATAATCCACCACACGGGCCTAGTGCGGATTGGTGTTTGATATAAATCACATGTCTTCGAATTTTTGGTTCGAGGACATGCCGGTTTCTTCACGATGTTTTCCTTCACCGTTTTGAGTTCCACTCGTATGTCATAGCCTATTTACTGGATTGATTCGGTTGAATTTTAAGACACTTGATTATGAACTTGTGGACCCATACCACTGAAACAAGAATAAGTAGCAGTATTTTATTAATTTAACTATTGGAACCACATTTGATGGATAATGTTTCCAAACTGAATTAAACTCTGGAGCCCCAATAGAACGCCAGCGTTCGCACACCCATTGTCTTTCCGTTATGTCTCTAATTATGGTATTCGAAAAGTAAAGTCGCTTTAATCATACTTTTTGTTTTTGTGCGCTTCTTGAAATATAATTAAACAATTACCTACAAACATTCAATGGTTGGAATACCCATTTTTTTACAGTAAGTTTATTTTCTTTTCAGAGTTTAGAAGCAGCCCTGAAATGCAGCAGTCCAGAACATCAGAAGTATTTCTCTGTCCTCTGCCTCCGTCTTCTGCCAGCAGACCGAGTAGACCTGACCACTCTAGACAAGGAGTACTTCATCAACGTGCACGGCTCCGTCATACTGCAGTGTATACTCGACTTTCAAGTAAGTAACATTATAAACACGGTCTATTGCGAGTAGACCTCCGTCTTCTGCCAGCAGACCGAGTAGACCTGACCACTCTAGACAAGGAGTACTTCATCAACGTGCACGGCTCCGTCATACTGCAGTGTATACTAGACTTCCAAGTAAGTAATATTATAAACACGGTCTACTGCGAGTAGACCTTCGTCTACTACCAGCAGACCGAGTAGACCTGACCACTCTAGACAAGGAGTACTTCATCAACGTGCACGGCTCCGTCATACTGCAGTGTATACTTGACTTCCAAGTAAGTAATATTATAAACACGGTTGTAACATTATAATAATAATAATAATAATTACATGGGCCCGATGTAGACTTTTTAGCGTCCGTATCCTGGCTGCGTTTTGGTGACCTTTTCGGGGAAACCGAAGGTTTTGTCTTTGCGATAATGGACGAAGTTATGATGACGAACAACTACCGGAAATATATTGTGAAGGACGGTACGGTTGACATCTGTCGGGCATGCCACCGGCCCGGGGAATCAATCCGACATATTATTTCTGGATGTTCTCATCTGGCTAACGGAGATTATTTGCATAGACACAACCTTGTAGCCAGGATCATCCACCAGCAACTTGCTCTTAAATACAACCTTGTGGAATCAGAAGTACCGTACTATAGGTATGTGCCCGACCCAGTTCTCGACAATGGCAATATCACATTGTATTGGGACCGATCCATCATCACTGACAGGACTATTGTTGCCAATAAGCCTGACATAGTGGTGATAGATCGTCTGGAGCGTCGCACAATGATTGTTGATATAGCGGTCCCTCATGACGAGAACCTCGTGAAGGCTGAGAAAGATAAACAAACTAAATATCTTGACTTGGCTCGCGAGGTTGTTGACATGTGGGAAGTGGACACAGCAGTCATTGTGCCGATAGTTGTGACGGCCAATGGCTTAATAGCCAAGAGCCTCGACCAACATCTGAGGAGGCTCTCGTTAGGCAGCTGGATCAAGGGCCTGATTCAGAAGGCAGTACTCCTGGACACGGCGCGTATTGTCCGGAGGTTCCTCTCTCAGGAGCCCTGACCACCGGTAGCTTGGACCCTGTTCCCGATGCCGGTGGGCTACTATTTTTTATATTTTTAAATGTTTGTGTGTGATGTTTTTTTTTTATATATAAATATTTAAAAATGTAACGAATATGAAAAATGAATAAATAAACGAAATAATAATAATAATGTATTTATTACCACAAGAATTTAGGTACATTGCACTGATTACAAATAAAGTTCTTAATAATAATTTAAGCTGGGCTAAAGTACAATTAGGTCGACCCTGTCCCCTAAACTAGGCTAGACCTGTATCTTAGGGGGCAGTATCCGGCTATACAGGTACGTTTATAAAATAAATATATTGCTGTAGGAGTGCAAGTGGATTGTGTCAAAAAGGTGAAGTTTAAAGTTGTGGTAAACCTTAGTTTTAGTGTGATGTGTGAGTGAGTTTGTGAGTAATACGTTTGTGTGTGATAATATGTTTGTGAGTTTGTTATGTAAGAACTGATTGTAATAAGTGTACATTTGTAGTGTGTTGTAGAAGTTGGAGTCCCCAACAATGTGTGAAAACAACTCTTGATCACATAGTGTGGTTATTAGGTTAAGTATGTTAAAAGTGATTCCGTTTTATTATAATTTTGTTTCAGCAACCATTCTATTATTGTATGTTTCAGTTTGAACCTTGGGAGACCAATGATGTTTAGTTCCTTTTGAGCTTTGTTATAAATATGGGAACTTATCACGTAAAATTGGTGCTTTGCGAATTTTGTTTTATGCTGGGTACCGGGAATGATGTGTTTACGTTTCTTCGGGTCGTGAGGAGCCACACCACGATGCGTTCTGAGAATTGATTGGAGCACAAATAGCTGTCGCACTGTTAAAACCTTGCAGTCTGCATAAAGTTGCGTTGTAGGAAATCTGCGCGGATTCTTGGTCATAACTTTAAGAACTGCTCTTTGTGCCCTTTCAGCCCTCAGGAGACTGGTTTTTATGGCACCACCCCACACATTGATACAATAGCCCAGCACCGATTGACATAAAGCAAAATACACCATTTTAAGAGTATCATGGTCAGCTGAACCTCTGAGTGATTTAAAGATGGAAATCAGTCTGATTGTACGTGTGGTAATTAAATCTATGTGTTTGTCCCATCTTAGTCCGCTGTCTATTTGAATTCCAAGATATTTAACGTTTTCCACTCTATTTAATTTTGGACATGAACAAAAGGTTGTCGGACTTGTACAACAGTGTGCCGTAATAGAAAAAGTATTAGATGGTTTCATGTTGTTGCGGATAACGAAAGGAATGTAAGATGTTTTGGTCAGATTAAGTGTCAGTAAGTTCAAGTTAAACCAGTGCATGACATTACTTAAAGCAGATTCCGCGTTACTTTTGACAGCTTCCCAAGAAGGACCATAGACAATAATTGCGGTGTCATCTGCATACGTATAAATTTTGGAGTTATGAAGGGTCATGTTGCACAAGTCATTAATGTAGATCTGAAACAAGGTAGGTCCCAGTATGCTGCCTTGAGGCACGCCATAATTCACTAACTCCTCGTTACTTAACTCAGTGCCAATTTGCACTTGCTGACTACGATTTTTTAAGTAATCTGCAAAGATTTCAAGTGCACTGCCACGAACACCCAATGATTCCAGTTTGGAAATAAGTTTGGGAACAGAAACTGTGTCAAAGGCTTTAGACAGATCCAGGAAGATTCCTAAGCACTTAGTTTTACTGTCGAGTTTTCTAGCAACCAACTGTGTCAGGTCAAGAACTGCATCTTCAGTTGAAACTCCTGGGCGAAAACCATATTGGTTGTCTGCAATAAGGTGAAATTTATCTAGAAAGTTTCTAAGGTTGTTATTAAGAATTTTCTCAAAGATTTTTGAAATGGAAGTGAGAACCGAAATGGGTCTGTAATTGTTGACACAGCTTCTGTCCCCTCCCTTAAAAACTGGGCAAACTATGGCTTTTTTAAGAGCGTTCGGAAAAATCCCTGTTTGTATACAGAGATTAAAGATGTAGGTTAAGGGTGGAGCTAGGATATGGCGAAACATTTTTAGGAACGATGACGAGATACCATCCCAACCCACAGCGCAGTCCTCGCGCAGCTGAAGGATGATTGTTTCTATGTCACGATCGACTACTTCAGGGAGGACAAATGAATTACACAGGTTGTTATTTAAGAATTCACAGGACTGGTTGCTACTTTTACTGGCTGAGTTTTGGTTTTGTAGAATCTTAGATGCCAAATTTTTGCCTACATTAGCAAAGAAGGAGCACACGTGGTTAATGGAAGAAGAGGGAGTATCACATATTTTCAGCAGTATGTCTGAACTAGTACGGATCGAGCGCGTGTAGGTGATATCCTTGATAGTTTTCCATAGGGCTTTAGGATTGTTTTTATTTTTTTGTAGTTCATATTTTTCATGTGTTTGTTTCAGTTTTCTAAGTAGATCATTACAAAAATTTCGATAGCGGGTGTATGTAATTTTTAGAATTAAGTTTTCTGGCGACTTTTTGGATTTTAAATGTAAAACGTCTCGATTTTTTATGCATTTCAGAAGGCCTGGGGTGATCCAAGGTTTAATAGTCCTTTTTTTTCTTGGAAGCTTGACTTGAATAGTGTGTTTTATTGTGATTGTTGAAATTATTTGTATTAGTGTATTCATAGCCTCGTTTCCGTCAGTTGTATTATAGATATCTTCAAAGGAATTATTCTCTAATTCTACTTTCATAGATTCATAGTTTATACGGGAAGCAGTGGTTTTCTTATTATGTGTGGGATTAGTATAATTTAGTAGTAAAACTATAGGTTTATGGTCAGTGATGTATGATTCTAATATTAAAGTGGTGGTGTCTAATTTAGTTTTTACAAGAAAGTGGTCTAGACAGTTTTCTAATCTAGTTGATAGTAGATGAGTTGGTAAAAGTCCATGAGAGGCGTTAAGGATGAGGTAGTCCAAACTACGGTCGTTCCTATTATCGAGCTTAATATCGATGTTCAAATCACCTACAAGAACAATGTCCTGATAAGTAGATAAATCACTATAGATGTCATTTAAGCTGTTCAAAAAAACCTCAAATTGATCTTTAGTGTTGTACGAGGGAGACCTATAAACAGCCACAATTGCCAGTCCAGATTCCATTTTGCATATGAGACTATTTGCATTTGCAATGCTAGGTTCATAGACAGAGGCGTTTAAATCGGTTTTTAGAAATATTATGACTCCTTCATTTTGGTTTAAATTATTTAACGAAGAGTGTGTTTGATATCCGTCAATTATCGGTAAATTATTCACTTTACTGAGCCAACATTCTGTTAAAACAATGACATCAAAATTAAGTTTCGTGGTATAGATAAGTGTTTGAAGACTATCGAAGTTTTTCCCTATACTGCGTATGTTCATGTGCAGAATTTTAATGTTATTGTATTTTGAAAATTTTTCACAATCCTCAGGGTTAATTAAAAATGAGTTTTCTGGTTGTTTATCTAGTTCATCATACTAATCATCACATTAATTGTTACATGTCTAATTTTAATAATATTAATAAATTAAACATAATAAAATAATTACAATAATATTAATTATAATAAAAAAAAACTAAAAGACTAAGGATTAAAGATTAGGAACGCATCAAATCATATTTCTGGCCAGCTACATTTTATCACCGCGCACGTATTAAAACGAGCGTTATATTAGGCACCCGGAAACGAGTTCTTTTGTTCTCGGCGCTCGGGCAAGCTCGATGAGACAGAACACTCCACGTCGCCGCCGGCATAATGATTCTGGTTGTCGAGGCGAGCGCACGTCATTTTTTTTCACGGTCGTTTACAAGCTAATAGCGATCAAGTGCTTTTAAAGGCGTCTTTACCGTTCCCTCGACATTAATTTACCAACTAATTCAAAATACTACTCATCAACATATTCTGTGTGTGTGAATTGAACCCCGATTGGGTAAGTGTTGCACAATTTAAATTAGTCAGTAGCTTAGCAAACTGTAACGGTTTCTTTCGCTTTGCTTAACTAGTGATCTTTTCTTTTGTGTTTTTGCTTGCGTATCTTGTTTCTATTAGACGCTAATACTAGTTTTTTCTTTGTAGTTCTACCCCACATTTTCATATTATAAATTTAGTAATTGTAAATTTGAAATGTTTAAATTAACGGCTAAGTAACCGAAATTATTGTCATCTCCGTATCTGATAGTGAACATCCACAGCAACACATCTACATATTGTGCTTCCCTATTAAACGTTGCTGTGGGTGCTCACCGTCTACGGCCAGTGTGTAATGCTTTCGCTTATTGCGCATTACAGGGTTTCACGTACACCTTTACGACTTATTTCCTGCTTCCCCGTGGTGGACAGTAGCAGAGCAGTCGGCGAACCCTACACCAGTCGTCGGACCTGGCGATCGACGCGCGAGCACTCGTCTCCTGCAGCGGCCAGTGACGTCAGGGGAGTGCTAGACCAGTGAGGAGGTTAATCGCTGTATAGGCCCTAACCCAATTAAAAATCGACCCATACTACTGAGCTATTAAAATAAATGTTCCTAATTACTGTCTACCTACACTTTCATTTAAAATCCTACTAGGGACACCCGTATCTAGGTTAGCCATAGGATTAAGTAGCGTAGCAGTACTTTAATACCGGGACACGGTCTACTGCGAGTAGACCTTCGTCTACTACCAGCAGACCGAGTAGACCTGACCACTCTAGACAAGGAGTACTTCATCAACGTGCACGGCTCCGTCATACTGCAGTGTATACTCGACTTCCAAGTAAGTAATATTATAAACACGGTCTACTGCGAGTAGACCTTCGTCTACTACCAGCAGACCGAGTAGACCTGACCACTCTAGACAAGGAGTACTTCATCAACGTGCACGGCTCCGTCATACTGCAGTGTATACTCGACTTCCAAGTAAGTAATATTATAAACAAGGTCTACTGCGAGTAGACCTTCGTCTACTACCAGCAGACCGAGTAGACCTGACCACTCTAGGGAAAGAATACTTTATCAACATGCATGGCTCCGTCCTACTGCTATGTATACTCGACTTTCAAGTAAGTAACATTATAAACACGGTCTACTGCGAGTAGACCGCCGTCTTCTGCCAGCAGACCGAGTAGACCTGACCACTCTAGACAAGGAGTACTTCGTCAACGTGCACGGTTCCGTCATACTGCAGTGTATACTCGACTTTCAAGTAAGTAACATTATAAACACGGTCTACTGCGAGTAGACCTCCGTCTTCTACCAGCAGACCGAGTAGACCTGACCACTCTAGACAAGGAGTACATCATCAACGTGCACGGCTCCGTCATACTGCAGTGTATACTTGACTTTCAAGTAAGTAACATTATAAACACGGTCTACTGCGAGTAGACCTTCGTTTACTGTGAGTAGACCTTCGTTTACTGCCAGCAGACCGTGTAGACCTTACTACGGTTCCGATTAAAATTTATCATATCACATAGCAAGGATAAACGGTGACCACCTCGAAAGGCACACTGTGGGAGTTTAAATTGCTTTGTTGTACAGCAGACTAATTCATCATCATCATCATCATCAATTCAGTCGAAAGACGTCCACTGTTGGACATAGGCCCCAAACGTCGCCACAACGACCGGTCCCGTGCGTCTTGCAACCATCCAAATACAGCAACCCTGACCAGGTCGTCGGTCCACCTTGTGGGAGGCCTTCCAACGCTACGTCTTCCGGTACACGGCCATCTGTTCTGCGTGCAATGTGCCCTGCCCACTGCCACTTAAGTGTGGCGATTCTTTTCGCTATGTCAGTAACCTTGGTTCTCTTGCACAGATTATTTATAAAAAAATGATACAATATTCTTCTTGCTTCCTCCAGCGTCCTGCTAAAGCAGTGAACAGTCTTCTGGAACTGACTACTGACCAGCTGATGATTATCTTCTGCGACGCTAAAGGCTGCCACGTCGCCGACGCGCTGTGCAAGGGACAGTACGTCGGAGTGAAGGCGAGGGACAAGCTGATCTGGAGGCTCAAGGTATAATATACTAGCTTTTATCAGCGGCTTCGCCCGCGTACATAAAATATAGCTTATGTCACTCAGGAGTAAAGCAGCTTTCTATTGTTACTAAAATTTTTCCAATCGGACCAGTAGTTCCAGAGATTACCTCCTACAAACAAAAAAACAAACTTTACCTCCTTATTATATTAGTGTAGATGTAGATAATAATAATATATTCCACAACTATCACACGACGCCGTTTAGTCCCAAGCTAAGCAGAGCTTGTGTTATGGGTATTAGACAACTGATAAACATACTTATATATTTCTAAATACATACATATTATAGATAAATTACTCCCAGACACAGGTCAAATTATTGTGCTCATCATACAAACTTTGTCCTTTGAGGGAATCGAACCCACGACCTCTGGCATAGCAGTTAGGGTCACTAACCACTAGACCAACAGGCAAGTCAAATGTATGTGCTTTCTTCATGCTTATTTCCATGTCATAGGCATTCCTTAACATTTGGAAGGTATGCGAGACACCGAAGATGAATCGTAGAGGCCCTGCGCCCCAGCCAAGTTACTACCGTTTCGTTAGTGTCAAGCGCTTTGAGTTGGCCACGCTCACAATTCTTTTGTTCTGATATCATCTCAACGCTCAGTCACGTGGTCGAAACAAAGGATTTAAAGGCGTGGCCAATTTTTATGCGTTCGACGTATACAAAACGATTGTAACTTGGCTAGGGGGGGGTCTGTTAACCTTTCAATCTTTATGCTATCACTAACTTCCTTTTATTTCATGTCACTCTTTTCTTTGGTTTCTTCCTCTCCATCCATCCACATGAGGACTCAGACGCAAAAATCAGAGTGCGGCTGAATGGTTTCTATGCGTTTAGAATTTGAACCTTGTGGACTAGTCAATAAAGTTGAAATTACTATAAAAAAGAAATGAAGTACGTGCCGCCGAATTTTGATGCGGTTTTTAATACAGGAGTGATGATTCAAGACGATGTTTTATATGATGAATATAGTACAGAAATACTGATAATTTGACTTAATATGACATTTTTGTGCAATAAACCCTACGAGATAGATCAAAATAATGTGATATATAATAGTCTTGTACATCTTTCTTAAGATCTCTTTTTTTAATTGATATAAACTAAAGGACTTTTTGGACTATACCCGCGCCGCTACCGCATCGCTCTGCCTGTGTGGCCAAGCACGCTTTGAGTCCACCTCAATGTGATTTGTAACAGCCTTATTATCTTCCCAGGGTTACTACCAACAGCTAGCTCTCTCCCAATACGGGTCCCGTGCCTTCGAGCAAGTCTTCCACGTCGCTTCTGCAGAACAGAAGATCAAGATAATGACAGAACTAGCAGAGAAGAGCAATCTTCTGAACAGCACGACGTACGGGCGGCTGGTGGCCACCAAACTTGAGGTGGAGACCTTCAAGCTGTCACAGAAGAAATGGGAGCAGATGTGGAAGAAAAAAGAAGGGGAAAATAAATGAGTTTTATAATTAAATGTGTAATATATTCCACAACTGTCAAACAACGTCGTCTAGTCCCGCACTAAGCAGAGCTTGTGTTATGGGTACTAGACAACTGATAAATATACTTATATATTTCTAAATACATACATATTATAGATAAATTACACCCAGACATAACAAATGATCGTGCTCATCACACAAACATTTGTCCTGGGTGGGAATCGAACCCATGACCTCCGGCATAGCAGACAGGATCACTAACCGCTAGACCAACAGGCCAGTCAAAATGTGTTTTTATTCTGTCAAAAGTTATGGTTCTTCTCTACTATGTAATTCATCATCATCATTACAGCCGAAAGACGTCCACTGCTTTTTTTATGGTAGGTAAAAATCATCCAATGACGAATCCCGCTCTTGGGCGGAACAGGAAACAGTGTCAGACTCTTACTGACTAAACAACCTACCCTGTTCTTCCCTTGCCTTATTTCCAGATCTCTAGTAACAAGACGTCCACTGCTGGACCTATGTCTCCCCAAATTGTCACCATAAAGAACGATCCTGTGCATCTCGCACCCATCGGCTACCCGCAACCCTTGCCAGGTCATCGGTCCATCTTGTTGGAAGCCTTCCAACACGTCGTCTTCCGGTACGCGGTCGCCACTCCAGAATCTTTCGACCCCAACGGCCTTCGGTTCTGCGAGCAATGTGCCCTGCCCATTGCCACTTAAGAGGCCGGTTCGGGACGATTTATCCATACATTTTTAAAAAAGCTTGCTTAAAGCTTTTTTAAAGCTAGAAAGATCTGGGAACCTAGATAAATATTGTCTAAATCCAAATATCACCATAATATGGTTGAAATATGCTTTTGGTATTACGTTTGTATGGATAAATCGTCCCGAATCACCTCTTAAGTTTGGCGATTCTTTGGGCTTTGTCGGCAACCTTGGTGTTCCTGCGGATATCTTCATTTCTGATACGATCACGCAAGGAAACTCCGAGCCCTTTTCCATTACCCTTTGGGTGACTTTAAGCTTTCTGATGAGGCCCATTGTATAAAGTTACTTGATTTTAATTTAGTAATTAGAACCTAATGGGGGCTCTATATTAGTGCCGTGAATAAACTACATATGTCATACTAGCTTTTGCCCGCGGCTTCGCCCACGTGGTATTGGGGTTGCCTAATAAGAAGTTGTATATCCCACAGGAACCTTGTTTTTCCGGGATAAAAAGTAGCCTATGTCCTATTCCGGAGTGTAACCTATATCTGTGCCAAATTTCATCCAGATCCGTCCAGCCGTTTTGGCGTGATTGAGTAACAAACATCCAAACATCGTAACTTTCGCATTTATAATATTAGTAAGATCCCGCGAACACCCCGTGAAAACCGTCCACATTCACGTTCACGCCTTTTTACGGAGCTTCACGGCACTAATCTGGAGCCGTTATATTAGATAACGAAACAGAAAAAAAGTACTTACTTTTTTATTAAACAGTTATTGGAGACAGACATATCAAAACTTCTCAGAGACACCTCATCTTATAATTTTCCCAATCATTTGTTTTGGTAAAGAATATAAAACAAAGTAATAATACATAATATTTTTGTAAATTGGGAAAGAAAAAGGACATGGGTTTGTTATAACATAGTAACACTGCCATCTATCGATCAAATACAACAACTTTACATTAGCGTCATCTTTTTTCCAAACAGTACAACTCACACTCATTCTTTTTCAAAGTCAAAGTCAAAACATTTATTGTGAACATTTATTCTACTCGCAGATTAGAAATAAAAAGCTTAATAAAAATAAAAATCAATGAATTTAAAAATCAAACAGGATATTGACAGAAATCGCATCCTTCGGGCTTTTCTCCTGGCGCTAGCTTGCAGACCTTGCCTTCGCAGATGTATTCTCCCTTCCTTAAGTTCGTCTCGAGCGAGCTGGGTCGCACTGTAAGCAATTATACAAACATTATAGTTCTATTCTATTTTTTTATATGGCAAATAGAGCTGATGTCGACTATTCTGCCAATGTCTAAGGTAAATTGGAAAAGCAAGTAGTGTATATTATCAACATGGAAAATGAAGGACCAGCAACAGCTGTAGCCTTAAATTTCTTCGAGTGATACTGTTGCACTTGATGGGTTAGTAATGGACACATGAAACAAACAAAAAATAGAAATACATAAATATAATAATTGTTAAAACATTACATGTATACACGTAATCTACAGCTACATAGACGTTTTTTAATCGACAACTTAAAATGTCAAACTCCAGAAATTTGGGAACATATTTCTAGAGTGTGACACTCTGAGTTGTCAAATCGTAGTCTAGGATTAAAAAATCGGCAAAGAGCGTGTCGAGCCACGCTCAGTGTAGGGTTCCGTAGTTTTCCGTCCGTCACAAATTTCTCACAATGTAACAGAGCCCAGTAGCCCAGTAAAAATTAGTAACATAATTTCCCGAGAAATGGCGCTGTACCCAGTGTCTAAAATTAAAAAACGAACTATACAATGGTTAATTACGTCAAGGCGATGAGCAGCGTTCTTTCTTAGCACAGTAGCTTCAGCCTTATTACAATGTTCCCACTGCAAAAACTCAGGACTTCTCTCTAGGAGAGGGAATGGGCTGTATCCACCACGCGGGCTCCGTACGGCTTGGCGGATGTCACATTATCACATGTTTTCGAATTTTTGGCTCTAGAACATACCGGTTTCCTCACAATGTTTTCCTTCACCGTTTTGAAGGCAGTGGTGATGAAATAAATTACACATAGTACCTAATGTAATTCTTCGTTCGTTCTTTCTTGCAATCTTTACCTTCGGACATCCGTACGGCAAATATCCACCCTTACGTTGTTGAGACACCTGCGGCCCGGACTAAGCGTTTTGCCTCGTCATTTATACCGCGTACATCGAGTGATTGGAACAGTTTGCCGGCTGCAGTCTTTCCGTCCGAATATAATTTGGGTTTCTTCAATGCTAGAGTGAATAGGCTCTTAATAAACTAGTGCGCCTTACCATCAACGATTGCATCACTGCTTACCATCAGGTGGGATCGCAGTCAAGCACTAGTTTATTGCAAGTAAAAAAAAAAAATTGCAAAAACAAAAAATGCAACAACAAACCATTTAGTTCACCTGGTTTTTTAACTGTGGATATTATAGGCTCGCGTTTGCCCATTATCTCACCTTACACTCCGCTACGTCTGTTTGAAATACATAAATACTTTGACTCTGATCATCATCATCATCATCATCAGCCTTTTAATGTTCCCACTGCAGGGGCACAGGCCTCCTCTCTCTAGGAGAGGGAATGGGCCATAATCCACCACGCGGGCCCAGTGCGCATTGGTGAATGTCACATGTCTTCGAATTTTTGGTTCTAGGACATGCCGGTTTCCTCACGATGTTTTCCTTCACCGTTTTGACTCTGATATCAGACATAAATCCTACGCAAGATTGGTCTTAGCTCGTGGAGTGAATACCTACATGAACACATTTTTATACCCCATTTGTATTCAATACGTAGAGACCAGTGGCGTAGCTGAACCCACAGGGGCGCCGTATAAAAAAATGGTGCTTTTTATAAAAACTTGGTATACCTTACAAGACGGTTGTGGTTTTTTTATGGTGGGCAAAAATCATCCAATGACGAATCCCGTTCTTGGGCGGAGCGGGAAATAGTGTCAGACTCTTACTGACTAAACGACCCTATTACTTCTTAACCTTCATACCGTAGTCAGACCATAGATATGCCAAACAGTATGACATATATATAAGTCAGACCTTCCTTTCAGAAACCGGACCGGGGCCTCAGTAGGCTTCAGCCCTGAATCGTACTGACTAAACACCCCACCACGTTCCTTTTTTACCTTTCGCACTGGGGCCAAACTTTCCTTTCAGAAAGATGCCCTGGGCCCCAATAGGCTTCAACCCTTTTGCAGAGTCCCTACGGTGGATAATAGGTTAAGAATTTTTCCCTGTAACGCGAGGGCCCGGTATGCTTAATGCGGCTGATACGACGGTAACTACTTAATTATTTTACTATAATATGTCCACAACTATTACATAACGCCATCTAGTCCCAAGCTAAGCAGAGCTTGTGTTATGGGTACTAGACAACTGGTAAACATACTTATATATTTCTAAATACATACATATTATGGATAAATTACACCCGGAACCAGAACAAATGATCGTGCTCATCACACAAACATTTGTCCTGGGCGGGAATCGAACCCACGATCTCCCGCATAGCAGTCAGGGTCACTAACTACTAGACTGACAGGCCAGTCAAAGCCTACGCCCCTGGTAGAGCCGTCTTACCTTTTGAACGTCGTGCTTGGACCCCTCCTTTAACTCCGTCAGCCCTGGTCAACGGCCAGGCAGCTCGCCTGGACCTGGGCCCGAACTCATCGATCTTGGGCCGGTTGATCAGGATGTGGCTCCTGTCTGACTGGTCCCTCACTGCTGCCGCTAAGCTGACAGCCACGCAGAGGGCGAGGAAGAATAGCTGAAAGGAGATATAATACATTTTTCAATTATACGTCGACACCCAAGCGAGCGCCGGCGCTCGCGGCATGATTACGCGCTACGCGCCGAATTTTTGAAGATTTGACAACGGCGCGTTTGATTTGTTTTGAATTTGAGCATTTTTTTAAATAGGGTATTTTGATATTTATCCACGAACGTAAATAAAAAGTTTTATAGACAAATAACTTTCCGTTAATACCCGCGAACGCCGGCGTTCGCTGTTAGTACGCGCGAACGCCGGCGTTCGCTCGAGGATGAAAAGGTTCAAGGCCCTCTGTCTATTATTCACTTTACTAAAAATTAAAAATGTTGCATTGCGGTCGCGGCATTAGTTCTTAGTTCTCCGCGCGATTAGAACATTATGCTTCCGCCCTAGCCAAGACCTCAAAACCCAAGCCTCGTTTCGTGACGAGTCTCTTTCTACAATCGAAACGCCTCAACGTAAGTATTAATTATACCATACTAGCCTTCTGCCAGCGGCTTCTCCCGCGTGAAAGTAGGGTTCTCCATACAAACTTTAGACCCCCATTACATTCCTCTAGGAGCTGAATTTTGGAAAAGTTTCTTAGTGTTCGTCTACGTCATAAAAGAAAGCCTTATGCAAAATTTCACGTTTCTAGTCCCAGTGGTTCGGCTGTGCGTTGGTATGTCAGTCAGTCAGTTTCTCCTTTTATATATAGGTATAACTTCCTTTTATATATATAATAGAAACTTGGCTATAGATACGCAGTTTATAACAAATGCGTATAGTTCGTTTTTTAATCCTAGACTACTATTTGACAACTTAAAATGTCAATCTCCAGAAAATTGGGAACATAATTCTAGAGTGTGACATTTTGAGTTGTCAAATCGTAGTCTAGAATTAAAAAACGAACTATAATCGATCTTCTATTTAATGAGCTAACTACCAAAGGGAGCAAAACAAAAGAAACAAAGAAAGATCACTTCCCATCTGCTAACACCGAGACATTGACTGAAATGCAAGGCAAGCAGACTTATCAAGACATAAATCTGGACATGTTAATAAGAAAAATCATTAAGATAATATCTTCCAAGAAATAATTTAAATAAGTAAATACGTAGATTGCATTGAAATAAACCAAACTTCCTTGAATACTCTGCGAAACCAGTTTCTGACCACAACAACAGACGAACTACAATCCACTATTTAAATCACTTTCCTGGTAAACTCAAACATTAAATCATAACAAAAACAGTATTTACAATAACGCTTACCGTGATCTTCATTTTATAAACTGACTAAAAACACGTCTGTCCACAATAAACGTTCACTCTACACTGATGATTGGGCAGGTTTCCAATCATTTATTTAATTTTGTTTACTGACCAACCACAGAGTAAAATTGATACGATAGACTAAGTGACAAATACATTGAATAATACCTAACGCCGTCGGAAATAGGTAATTTTGTATTCCTAATGCGTTTGACATATCGTTTCTGCTTAAGATTCGGTAAAAAAAACTAGGCTAGACGGAACTAGTGTTTTTAGCTATTTCTAAAGGTGCATCCTTCTCGCGGATTACATTACAGTTTTGAGTTTTGATTAATATGATCACAAGTTTATTATATCTTGCTCCAGGACATGGCGTTCCTTCCATTCTTCGTCTCTTCTCGGTCATATATTATACATATTAATACTGAGATTCTCTGTCTTTGCTATTACTGGCCAATGCTTTAGGCTGGAGAACAACTCGTCAGGCTATCTCCTTCTGGAGCTACGGCGTCACCGGCTGCAGCGGTTTGGGATCCAATCAATGCTAGTCTTCGCCCGATTTCATTGCAACATGACATGTGTTCTTACATTCACATTACAAATAGGGGAGTAGTCAGCAAACGTAGAGGCCCAGCTGCAGGGCCGAAGCCTAGGTCCAAGGCTCCAGGCCTTGGACCAGAAAGGTAAGTCTGACCCCAGTATGAAGGCTAAGAATTAAGGGGTTGGGTAATTTAGACAGTAAGAGTCTGACACTATTTCTCGCTCCGCTCAAGGCTGGGATTTGTCATTCGATGATGTTTCTTAACAAAAAAAATATCATATAGACGAAATAGCTTGTTCTTACTGTATTTTTCTAGTCTATGCTCGGCAGGGAGCTGAGAGGTCCTGAGTCAGTCCAATTGGCGCATGAATCACTCGCATGACGCTACACGCAGTCTGTAGTACACACGGTCGAGGAGTGATACACGGTATCATTGAGTAGTTTAACTGACGTAGGAGAAGCAGGACTTACTACCGCGATCCTGCCGATATCCGGCCACCGTAGAAACTGGCTCGCGGACGGTGAGCAATGGGTAGCTCGCCGTTCGGTCGTCTGGTAAGACCGAGTCCAAGTCGTCAACGGCGCGCACCGTTCCCGCGCACCTCAAGGAGTTGTCAGCAAACTGCAGGGGCCCTTGAGGGTCGAAGCCTCCTGGAGCCTAGAGGGTGGTGAAAACTGTTACCTCGACTCCAGGAATAAGGCAAGGAAGGTACGGGGTAGGTTTTTTAGTCAGTAAGAGTCTGACACTGGTCTCCCGCTCCGCCCAAGAGCGGGTTTCGTCATTGGATGATTTTCACCTACCATAAAAAAAAAACTACTCCGTAGTAGTAGTTGAGCTTTTAGTTTATATCATAATCAATCTTACTAATATAATAAATGCGAAAGTTACGATGTTTGGATGTTTGTTACTCAATCACGCCAAAACGGCTGGACGGATCTGGATGAAATTTGGCACAGGCATTGGATACACTCCGGAATAGGACATAGGCTACTTTTTATCCCGGAAACCCCAACCCCAATACCTACCACGCGGGCGAAGCCGCGGGCAAAAGCTAGTATAACATATATTCCACAACTATCACAAGTTGTCTAGTCCCAAGCTAAGCAGAGCTTGTGTTATGGCTACTAGACAACTGATAAACGTACTTATATATTTCTAAATACATACATATTATTGATAAATCACACCCAGACACAGAACGAATAATCGTGCTCATCACACAAACATTCGTCCTGGGTGGGAATCGAACCCACGACCTCCGGCATAGCAGTCAGGGCATAGTAGTCCTGAGTTGAGCTTAGCGAATACTGATAAATGATTTTTATTTTGTAAATAGGTTTTTACAAACTCTTTTACACGTCATTTTTTTTTTTCGTCCGTTTGAACTAGTTGATGCCGGTGTTTCCTAGCTGACTACCCTGAGAAGAAACACCCAAACAAATTCAGGGATGACCAATTAAGTTTTTACATCGGAATGCTTTTGCAGTGCCTTTACAGGGTGTATGTTTGAAACTTTAAATAATATAATTATACCAACTATTATACAACGTGTATGCAATATACCGATTTTATTTTGATATTTCAGACTTGCTTATACCTAGTTCGTTTTTTAATTCTAGACTACGATTTGACAACTCAGAAATATGTTCCCAATTTTTGGAGTTTGACATTTTAAGTTGTCAAATCGTAGTCTAGAATTAAAAAACGAACTATAGTAAGGTAACGGGGAACGTCGATAAAAGACTACCGATTTGTGCAAACCTTACAGATAGATATATTATTACAAAAGCTTTCGACTGTGTACATCAAGATACCCTGATCGCTAAGCTGAACATGTATGTAATCTTACTTGATCTTACAACCCGTTCCAAATGAGAATAGGATCGATGGCCATGTTGTGACGTCACGTCGAACTGTCAAATCGAAGAAATTAGGTAGAGTGAACAAAAAAGATATTTAAAAAATAAATTTACGTACCTACGAATCGTGAATGAAAAAAGTTAAATCAGAATACAGTTTTTCAATTTTGTTTATCTCTGTTTCACTGTGTGATGTCTCTTTTATGACTTAAAACAATATATTTGGCAAATATTAAACCCTAACGTTTTTATCTCAACTAGAATTAACTACAATCTACACTAATACAATAAAGAGGTAAAGTTTGTTTTTTTGTTTCTTTGTTTTTTTGTTTGTAGGAGGTAATCTCTGGAACTACTGGTCCGATTGGAAAAATTTTAGCAACAATAGAAAGCTGCTTTACTCCTGAGTGACATAGGCTATATTTTATGTACGCGGGCGAAGCCGCTGACAGAAGCTAGTTTAGTAATAAAAAGCAAAAAAAGAAACTATTTATTGATACGCAAATAAGATTTTTTTGTAAACCGTACTTTTCACACAGACAGATCGAGGTTATTGACTTTCCTGTTCTTATTTGGAACGCATAATATTAAATCAAATCGTTATTTTTTATTCTTTGACATAACATTTTTTTTCCAATTTAATTTATTTCAATTGGTCTGATTTTTTACGCCAATTATAAATTATTAGCCTCTGCCCGCGATCGTCCGCGGAAAATTTCTTGTTATAACATATTTAACTCGATTCCTATACAAATTGTCGAGATAAAAGGTCTCGAGAGACAGATGAACAACAAAATAGCGCTCAGCGTAAGTCTTCCTATCCCTTGCTCCAGAGACATGCTGCCTTAAATCAGAGAGACGCTGCGCACGTTCAGCGAGTTTCGTTCAGGAGAACAAATCAACGAACATTCGAACAACCAAACGGAACGACCGAAATAAGCAACACCAACTAACGACAACGTGAGCATTATGTCCACGTTTTTGTATTCGAGAGAGTTATCAATTAATCCATGGAAAATCTTAACACCGTGATAGGTACAGAAAAGTGACGTATTATTTTGCAGAACGCCAATTATGGATAAATGGATTAAACGCACAAAGCATGTTAAAAATCTAGAGCTCTATGAATGAAAGTTGTGCTAGCGGCATTAGCTTGCAAAATGTAACTATATATGTTCGGCTCAAATCTTGCAACTCAATTTTGTAGCAGATATCTTCTACCGATTGAGCTGCAATTTTGCGTGCAGGTGTTTACACCTGTCATCATAATATTGCATTGTTATGCGATAAATCGCTAATAATCGATAATCGCATGGAGCTGATCTGATGGTGGAATCGCGAGGTAGTCATAGAAACTCTGTAATTAAACGGCACAACCACGTCGAGTTTGGGCTCGCGTGAATCGTCTTGACGAGTTTTAATTATATAAGTATAGACCACCACTATAAAAGCTTGTTATGAAAAATAATATTTTCATTGAAAATTTGTTAGTAATTTTATATTATCTCCGAAACTGTACGACTGATTGATATACTGTAAATGGCAAATCTCATCTGAATGATATCCTTGTGTTACTGAAATAATTTATTTTGAAAAGAATTAATATTTTGTAGCTTAAATAATCAACCAAACGTAAGTAAGCCGAAAAAAAAAATTTTTAATAAAATAAAAGTAGTATCATTACATACCTAGTATAAAACAAAGTTGCGCTGTCCCTATGTACTTATGCTTAGATCTTTAAAAGTACGCAACGGATTTTGATGACGAACGGTTTTTATTTATTAATAGAGTGATTCAAGAGGAAGGTTTATGTGTATAATACATGCATAATATATTCAATATTAAATATAGTGTGCGAAGCTGGGCCGGGTCGCTAGTAAAAGATAAAGTAAAAAAGATAAAAATATGGTATCGCGAACTTTATTGTAGAAATAATTAAGACAAACCAGGTTGCCATACATTGTTTTCAATTTTAAGCAACTGTTTAGGCAGCGCATGCAAATTATTCTATTTTATTAACTATATTTTTCCGACTTGCTAGACAAAAGTTATGATAGCTTGGTTAATATACATGTTATAAAGTTAATTTATAACCTATAGCAATCAGGATTAATATAGCTTTCTATCAGTGAAATTTTTTTTAGGATTGGATCATTAGTTCCAGAGATTACCTCTACATACAAACTTACAAATTACAACCTCTTTATAATATTAGTAAAGATATAAGTACTAAAGTAATAGTAATATATTTATATATATTATAGTAATATATTTATTATATTTTGTATATATTTTAGTATTTTAGTAGTAGTAGTAGTAGTAATATATTTATTACTTAACTATGACATTTGACTAACTATGTTACTTGACTATGTCATTACTTGAGATGTCAAGTAATGACTTCATGAGAAATTACTTAGCAACGAGTAGTTACTTTATAAAAGACGGGTGTACAGCTTCGCAGCCAGATGTTTTAGGTCACTAAGTATTTTTACTGGAAGACTGGAATTTGTAATGGAACTCTGTCATTTGATGACATAATAAAACTTAAATGGTTGCCTCCATAAGCCGATGATATCAACTAAATACCTACCAGTCTACTTTAAATTATTAATAACACTTGTTTTTACGTCATTGCTCATATTTATAAAATAAACAATTAATCATTGTAATACACTCATTAGCGTATTGGTTGATATGACGTATTACATAGCTATGTTAGCTATGTCTAGGGTTGCCATCTTTAAATTTGGGAAACCACGGATTTTAGAGCCCGAAAGCCGGAAAACAAGATCTTTTAATTAAACATATTCAATGTAATTAAAAACAGTTGGAAAATGTCATAAATTACCTTTTTTATTCATTCATTATTTTAACTAAACTAGTTTTTTTATTTATTTATTTTTTAAAACTCGGTCTACAAATGAAACCTTCCCCGGACGCTCTCCGGATGCCCTCTAAACTAGGATAAATCCGGGGAAACCCGGACGGTTGGCAACCCTAGCTATGTCGGATAGCTGACGAAATGATATTACTGCCCACCCTGACTTCGTATGAGGGCAATTTTTTTCGTATCCTTTAGAAAACAATGACAATCTATATTATTATTTCCTTAAGAGTGCGTATCGGTGTGCTTTTATTTATGGTAGGTAAAAATCATTCAATGATAAATCCCGCTCTTGGGTGGAGAGGGAAACAGTGTCAGACTCTTACTGACTAAACAACCTACTCCGTTCCTTATCTGACTGTCTTACTGGGGCCAAGCCTTCTTTTCAGATAGTAACCCAGGGCGTCAGTTGGCTTCTACCCTTCTGCAAAGTTCCTACGGTTCTGCGTCTGGGTTTAATTTATCATGTATATATTTAGAAATATACTTACAAGTATGTTTATCAGTTGTCTAGAACTTATGGTAAGTAAAAAGAAGTTTTGTTGTATTGCAATTAATTAATAGTTTCTACCTGAGCAGTGGTAGCCGAGTGGTAACGGCCCCGACTTACGAGTTGTAGGTCGTGGGTTCAAACCCAGCCAGGCGCATTACTTTTTGTAATTTATTTCATCCCCACTGCTCTCAAAACTGTAAAGGAAAACATCGTGAGGAAACCGGCATGTCCTAGAACCAAAACTTCGAAGACGTGTGACATCCACCAATACGCACTGGGCCCGCGTGGTGGATTACGTCCCGTTCCCTCTCAGGAGTTGGCCTGTGTCCCAGCAGTGGGAACATTAAAAGGCTGATGATGATGACTAGTTTTTACCAGTCAGCGGCGGGGGAATACATTACAACATAACTTGTATTTTGTGACTCACAAAGAGAAAACTAAACGGTTCATAAAAACTTAATTACATATGTATTTCCCGCTAATATTTAGCCACACTTTGGCATTGTAACTTGGACCTTGACAGTTGACAGCGGTGGTTTCTATAGCGGTTGAACTACAAGGTAAAACCAAAACTTACAATAATAAAACAATGCTTCACTTATGAATTAGCAGAAAATAATTAGAGCCCAGAGTTTTCCTGTACTTTTTACGCTGAAGGGAATAACCTACGATACATGTAGTAGGAAGTAGTTAACGGAAATATATTAAAAGACTTGTCGTATATGAAAAGTATCATCATTTCAGCCGAAAGACGTCCACTGCTGGACATAGGCCTCCCCAAGCGCCGCCACAAAGTCCGGTCCGGTCCAGTAGTAGTAATAATAATACACGCCCTCTCACTCCGTTCTAGAGTGGGGGATGACATTGGATGATTTTCGACCGAAAAGAAAAAAAACAACAGAAACACAGAAACAGCTAAGAAAACTTCTGTTTTGTCAGTACAGCGAATTTATCAACAAAAAAAATTGTAATTGTGCCTCATTTAAGAGTTCTGAAGATATCCTGATGAAAGAGGCTCAAAGTCAACAGTACCCAGTGTACCCACCAACTTACACCAACCCCCTTGCTACTAGATCTCCGAGAGGACACCGGTGTCCTCTCGTGATTTCGTGCCATTCTGTTAAACACCAAGCGAATGCCATACATTATAAAATATTGTGCGTTTTTTTTTATTTATAGGATATTTATCCAAGAACGTAAATAAGAAGGTTTTTATAGATATTTTATATTTACAAATATTAACAAATATTTACATTTGTAAATATAAAAAATAAGCAAACCTTTCCGTAAAACCCCGCAAGGACACTGTTGTTCGAGCCCTGATCGACAGGCTAGGCAAGTTACTATCGTATCGTTTCTATTCTCTTGCATGGAACACCTCGGGTGGGCCACGAAAAACAATAACTCACAGCCAAAATAGTAAGCAGGTAACTCCTAATAAAGATTAATTTCTGACTGGCCTGTCAGTCTAGTAGTTAGTGAACCTGACTGCTATGCGGGAGGTCGTGGGTTCGATTCCCACTCAGGACAAATGTTTGTGTGATGAGCACGATCATTATTTTGTTCTGTGTCTGGGTGTAATTTATGCATAATAATATGTATGTATTTAGAAATATATAAGTATGTTTATCAGTTGTCTAGTACCCATAACACAAGCTCTGCTTAGCTTGGGACTAGATGGCGTTGTGTGATAGTTGTGGAAAAAATTAAAAAATCGAAAAGAAATAAACCGTTCAAAAAAGTGTCTTCATCTTGTCTATCGTGTATGTCTTCGGCCGTCGAATCTTGGCGAGTCTGAAGTTTAAGTTTCTGCGAATTTTAGCGTTAGAAAACTCGTAAATAAATAAAGGTCTTAAAAAATAAATGTCAATAACAGTTTTTAACAGAAATAACACCTGCAAATTGCAATTATTTGTTTAAACCATAAGCATAACTTCAAATACGCCAAGATCCGAATCTTGGCGTGTCTGAAGTCTGTACTGTAATTGTATTTATTTTTTCTATTGTTTATGCATGCTGTGTCTATCCTTTTATATTGTAAAACTATAAATTAGTTTATATAAAAACGCATATTTCTTGAATTTACAGTGTAACAATTGTTGATAGGTCAATAAATAAATAAATATATGATTTTACCTGTTTGTGAACATGCGTTCACAAACGTTCACCAACATGAACCAACATTTCCTAAAAGAAAAAAAATGCACTCTCTCAAAATCGAACTCTACTCTTATAATAATCTGTCGTTGACGTGAATTGACGACTCTTTTCCGTGCGACACGGCGACAGCGACACGCGACAAGTCGCCGCGTCGCGCGCTCGATGTGGCCTGTGTGGAGTGACGTGCGATGATTAAATCGGGCGGTGAGTGGGCCGCTTTACGTCGAGGACTTTTGTCGGACCATGCGTGGACACGACGGACGAGTGGGGTGACTGTGAGAGAGGATACGAGGGGACACGGTCGGAGTAACAACACAATTTCCCGATTTTAAGTCATACCTTATCTACCTACTAATATTGAAAATGTGTATGTTTGTTACTTCTTCACGCTCAAATGGCTTTTTTAATTTATTTTTTATATTGATGGAAAGCGACGATGTGGTCGACGATGGAGCGTGCTTGCCTAGAAGCAACCTATTCACTTTTGACTTATAGATTCCCGGATTGTAGCAATCAGGAAACACAGACTCCAGCAAGGATATCCAAAAACTGACTAGGTTCCGAACACCAGGAATCGGCGACGCGGTAGGCCCAGAAGGAGATGGCGGGGCCTTTTTGGAGTCCTACCTTAAGGATTGGCCAGAAGTGGCTAAGAACCGAAAAGATTGGAATAATAGAAGGGAGGCCTTTGCCCTGCAGAGGGACACAGCGGGTTTATAATAATAATGGGCCTTCGTGCTGCCGATGATTCGACCTTATAGCTTTCGAGATTTTGATGCATCGATAGTGAACTGTCGCGCTCATAATTCAACAATTTCAAGTACTGTCGAGCAAACATTTTCAAGCAAATGTTATTCGAACAATCGTCATTCGATTTCAAGTAGGGAACCTGGGTAAGATAGTGGCCTAGCGTGCCCTATCAATAAAAAATAAACAAAATGTTAAAAGTGTCCCACAGTTCCCCAAACCCATGGTCACCGCTCGTCATAAATGGAAGTCGATTGCCAGCGAATGGTGCTTGTCGCGTGACGGACGCGTTGCCGTGACAAGCTTTAATTACTGCTTCACTTCATCAGCGTGATGGGCGCTGGGCAGCGTGCTAGCGTACAGTCTGAAGCGTCGAGCTCTGAAGCCTATAAAGGACTCGACTTGGTGCATAACCTTTGTGGATAACTCTATTTATACTTTTTAACGAATTTTTATATACAGCTATGTATATATATTTTAACTCTAGATAGGCTCATGTTTGACCACAATCTGTGGAAGTCCGCAGCAGGCAAATAGTTCACGTCTTTCGATGTAAGTCTGCGTTATTCTTTATAAAAGGACTAGTTAGTGGGCCAGTTTTATGTTTTGTGACTCACTCAAAAATACGATAATGGAATTGGCAGCTGTGAATTGAATTATCTTTCTTCTGTTCCTCTGTCCTATGATTTTTGTTTAGTTAAAGAAATAATTATAAAAGATAGGTAGATGGGTAGGCCTTTAGTGTGGGACGCAACTTGTGTCGATACTCTTGCGCCATCTCATCTTCCTAGCTCATCATGCTGTGCCGGTACTGCCGCTGCGGCTGCGGAGAACCTCAAGCGGCGGAAATATACTAATCTTGTTGGTAGTTATATTTTCGAGCCGTTTGGGGTTGAAACTCTCGGATCGTGGGGTCCGAGTGCCCACAAGTTGTTTAATGAACTTTCTAAACGACTTGTTGACACTTCGCGTGACCCAAGGGCTGGCTTTTACCTTGGGCAAAGAATAAGCATTGCCATACAGCGTGGCAATGCGGCCAGCCTTTTGGGCACTTTACCGGTCGACAGCGATGCGGAAGAGTTTTTTGACGCTTTATTAGATTAGGTATTTTTAGTTAAGTTAATTAGGTTTATGTAGTTTTAAGGTTAGATATCTAATTATTTGTACAGTTTATGTCAAAAAAGAATGTGTGGCAAAAATAATTTAGTAAAAATATTATTATAAAAGATTAGTGAACAATACATAGAGCAACATCAATTAATGAATATTATTGATTGATTAAATTAGCTGCAACACGGCATTTAACACTCTAATGTTTGCTCCGAAGCGATAAGTTACAGAAATATTTTAATTACAAATCTCGAAGGTTTTTGTAAATTTTACAACTTAAACTTGTGTAAATCCAAACAAATACTTTTACATGTTATCTCTCCGTATCAGTTAGAGAGAAAATATCAAATGGATTTGGCAAGTTTGTTTATCTTTACAAAGAAACAGTTAACATTTCAAAAGAAAACCACAGAAACAATAATACCGTTCTCAAAGCTGATTGGCCGCAGGCGAGAGACGTATTTCAAATTGCGAACAAAACCGCCACAATGTTGTCAGCCGCCGTGACGAGCGGACGTCTCCGCAAGAGCTCAAATTGCTTCTGGCCATCGCTTTGTGAACACAACAAAGATGCGTCAAATGTCATAATGCTGAAGGCGAGCTTTGTAATGTTACATCAAAGAGTTGTCAGTTTTGGGAATATTTAAGATGACGTTTCTTTGGTTGAAGTGGCCCGGGGCGGCTGTTTGTGTAACTTGTAACCCTTGTGTCTTTTAATTTGAGTTTGGAAAAGAGCAATTTTAATATAACTGCTTTTTGTAATACTTACGAATTAAGGTAAAGCTCCTTAATTACAACAGGTTAGAAAGAGATGACGGGATAGGCTGGCCTTCCACCGTTACCTAAATGTTTTGGACAAGCAGAATTAGAGGATAGAGAAAGAAATAAGTAAGAATAAAAATGCCTTGCTGTAGTTCATCACGAGGTATCACTGCCTGAGTTGTTCTTTACGGCTTTAATTTGTAGAGCTTTAACAATATTTTTGGCAGAAATCTGAAGGTTTCACGAAGCTGGTGGCTTCGGTCCTGCTGTGCCCCTACGGTTTGCTGATCACTTCCTTTTCGTTTTCTGATAAAGTCTTGTGGAAGGTTATTCAATTTTGTTTACCATGCAAGCCTTTAACCTTTCGAATACCGTAATTACAGACACAATTAAAAGACATTAGGCGTGCGGACACCGCTGTCCTCTTGGGACTTTTTATGGTAGGTGAAAATCATCCAAACGAATCCCGCCCTTGGGCGGAGTGGGAAACAATGTCAGACACTTACTGACTAAACAACCTACCCCATTCCTACTATGGAAATATACATACTAGGCCCAGACCCTTCTTTTCAGACACGAACCCTTAGCCCTAGTTGGCTTCGACCCTTCTGCCGGGTCTATACGGTTGCTGATAACTAAGGGGGAAGGGAGGCGCGCGGGGATAGTGCGCGCCGTCAACGACTGAAAGGCCAGCTACCCAATGTTCGCCGTGTCCTCTTGGGGCTTAATGAGTTAAAGTATGCGAATACCTGTCCCTTACACCCTGTATCATCATTACATAGTATAAAACAAAGTTGCGATGTCCCTGTGTATGCTTAAATAATTTTTAAAAGTACGCAACTGATTTTGCAATTACCACGCGGAAGATCACCTATGCGTTGGACTGACCAGGTTAAATCGGCAGTGGGAACTCGTGTGTCTGACTGCACCAGACAGTCTGCCAACAGGGAGAGATGGCGGGAGATCGTGCGGAGAGCTGTGTCCGCCTCTACCACCGATGTGGATGCCTCTACGTGACCACGACCGCTCTGCCAAGAGCGAAACGACAGAGAAGAAGAGAAGAACTGATTTTGATGCGGTTTGCATAATACAAGCATAATATATTCAATATCAGTACCCGTGCGAAGCTGGGGCAGGACGCTAGTATAGTCATGAATATAAAAAAAAAACCTAGGTTTATAGACGTGTAGTGTCACAATTACTTAGTCCAATACTGCCAATTACACTGAGGCGCAAATTATAGATTTTCTGCCAGCCAATATGCTATATCTTTGATTTTGTTGCGGGAATCAAATAGAGGCAATTATTAACATAATGACATGTACTAACGCAGTTAGAGCATTAATTACAAGTTCATACTAATAAACGATAATTTGCATGAATACTCATGTATTTGAAGCGGGTTTGTGAGTAATCATTTGCAAAAGTGCTGTCATAGATTTTTTATGGCCTTATTTCTGCTGTTCTGTGACAGGTTTTTTTATTATGCTGGCTCGGTTCCGATTGATTTGAAGCGGAGTTAATACCGGTTCAACGGTTTTTTATTTATGTGTCACCGTCACAAATCAGTGTATGTATTTGTGTGTATTTGAGCCGTCCTTAGCATAGGTTCTCATTTGTCCCCGACGCTTCATGGTTCACCTCCGGTTCCGATTTCGGTTCCGGTTCCGACTTTAGTTCCGTTAAAACATTTTTCAAATCTCCGGGTTCCGATAATACTCTCTCCGTAACATCCCTAGTATCTACCATAGTTCGGCCTTTGTTCCAGCAGTGAGAACATTAAAATGCTAGTAGGTACAAGATATTATATTATTTTTGTGGTTTTCTAACTACTTTGAAAGTTCATTGTATTTTGACCTTGTTTGCGGTTTCAACAATATAGTACAATTTTCTGAGAAATTACTTCTTTGTTTAAATACAGACAAGTATTCGTCATTTGACCTAAAAGCGTTTTGGTGGCCTATCGCGACTTGGTACGTTTCTACCCAAGTATATGTATGCTAAATTAATTATAATAGTTACTAAAATAATTTTCATAAAATACCGTCTCTTGTTGACGCTTTTTTTATGGTAGGTAAAAATCATCCAATGACGAATCCCGCCCTTGGGCGGAGCGGGTAACAGTGTCAGACTCTTACTTACAACTAAACAAACTACCCCGTTCCTTCTTTGCCTTAGTCCCAGAGCCCTGGTGTTACGCTTTCGCAGGCTCCAGGAGGCTTCGACCCTGTAAGGCCCCTACAGTTTGCTGACAGCTCCTCGAGGGGCGCGGGAACAGTACGCGCCGTCGACGACTTGAGCGTGATAAACAATACATTTCCGCCTGACCACCGTTAAGTTCATTTTTGCTTGCACACGAAATGAAAACAACAAAGGTTTGATTGAGTGCCGCGCCGCAGGATTCAAGATTTTTTTTTGTAAATGATCAGGCAGTAATGACCACGATAGCACATAAATATCGATTGTACCTACTCGTAGGTAATATGTTATATATATTATGCAGATTAGTAATGCATATTGTAAATCTCAAAAGAGGTTTAATTTGTAAAATAAATTTTATTTTATTAAAACAGATTTTCTCAATCCTGTTTTTATTCAGAGCTCGTCAAATCCACTAAATGATAGATCAAAGTGAACAATCATTTAGGTGTACATCAAGTTATAAGTACGCATTTTCCTGCATTTCCACTGGTGAGGTCATATGGTAAGTTGTTAGAACAGGAAATTTATTGTGATAGTCATTTTGTACAGTCACAAAGAAAGGCAGATATAATTCGATTTTGCGAACTTGAATACGGACTTACGGACGATAAATAAGTAGTCAACTTAAACCTTTATTTTCTTTGAATTGACATTCGATTGTTTGTTTTGGGAGTCGAATCCATAGCCTTCCAGTGCTAGCAATCTGCTCCAGATTCGCAGGAGAGTTAGATATCTTTGAAATCCTCGACTATATTAATAATAAGAATGTAACCTTCTTCACAAAACCATCTGTCTATTACTGAAAACTGCATGAAAATCCGTTCAGTACTTTTAGAGTTTATCGTGTTCATACAGACAGACGAAGTGAAGGACTTTTGTAAATTGTTTTTTTTTTTACTTAAATCTTTTGTAAAACTTCATTAATTCTCAAAAGAGGGAACAGTTAAAAGGAAAACACCAAAAAATATTTCTAACACCGTTTTTATTTCATCAATACGACTCAAATACGTAATTATTTATTTAGAACTAAAACATTATTTTGCTAAATCTTAGTCATTATTAAATTCGAAATTTTATACATCGATTAATATTAATATTGCACTTTATTACATAAGGAAATAATTAATATTATGTTATTATAAATATTAGCATTATACACGTCTTCATCGGGAGTTGGTATAGCTACAATTGGTTTACTAGAAGTATCTTTAATTATGTATTGGAAAAACAGACTTGCACAACTAGTGTCAAAATGTGTGTGAAAATCAATAATTTTACCACACTTGTGCTGAAAAATCGATAAGTGCTGATTTAATTTCTAAATGTACAAACTTCAACGTGAATAGATGTCTATGAAAGCTTCTATTTAAATATCAAAACTTCGTTGAAGAGCGTCTAACTTAATATAGGTACATTTTTCAACATAATAAATACATGATCATATGTCATCGTATACTTAACTTTTACTTAAAATTATTTTTATTTTATATTACATTTAGATTCGAACATTTAAAAATGTATTTTAAATGATCATGTATTTATGACGCTGATAGTACTTTTTAACAGTCGATTATATTATATTTTATGTCTCACTGAAGATTAAAATAACAAATAATTGTTAACAAAAACAAATAAATTACTATAATATAATAGATTTTTTACAATAATTTATTAGAATTATAATAAAACGATTGTCACAACTCACTTACTTAAAAATTTAATTGCATTTTATTACTTACAGAAATATTTGGTTATTCTCTTAATGCATTTTATATAAGTACATACAATATTTACAAGAAGGTAGATATTATTAAAAAAAATAATTTAAAAAAATTACCGCTTTAGTCGGAAAAATTCGACAGACACTCTCACGCCAGGGCTGTGTTAAAAAATGACCAGAGTAGTGTAGAGTTGTAACCCTGAGTCGTTCTTTTATGACTCGAGTAGTACCCTAGAGTTAACCCAAGTGGCTGTACCGTAGGAACTCTGCTAAGGAAGCATTCTAGGGCACAGAGTTCTTTCTAAAAGGAAGGCTTGGCCACAGTGCGAAACGCAAATAAGGGACAGGGTAGGGTGTTTAGTCAGTAAGAGTCTGACACTGTTTCCCGCGCCGACCCGGGATTCGTCATTGGATGATTTTTGCCCACCATAAAAAAAACCCAAGTGGCTCTAACTTCGAGCAGGGTATGTTGTAGTAAACCATTGACTATAAAACTTGACGTTTGCATCCAAAAGTGCGAGTGTATAGTATCTACCCTGTGACGTCATTGGAGTTAACTCCAACCTTAAATTTGAACGCAGGTCTGGGTCACACATCCTGGACCAAACATTCTATCTCGTCAGCTCTTTTGTCAACTAAAGGAATTTAGGGATTAAAGAGTTCTTTAATCCCTAAGGGTGAAGCCAAACGAGCGTAGTTTTGTGAGTCGTGAGCCCCAGAACTTCGGTTGCAGAACTATCTCAGTAGGTAGGCAGACAACTCACTTTGCGTCGCCGTGTGAATCAAATAGGGACTCATCTATGAAATCTAATGCAGCAGAAATTCTGCGACCGAAATTCTGCGACTTACGTCTCGCAAAATTACGCTAGTTTGGCCTCATCTTTAATCCCTATAGGTAAACGAGATTTAGTACTCAGTCACGAATACTTGACCCTGGCGTGTAGGGCACGAAAACAGTCGGACTAGTCCGACTCAAGCGATTAATGAGTTAAAAATCAACTAAGTTTTTATTATTGACATTATTTACAAACGGATTTGATTAAAGTTGAAAAGTTCCGAAAAACCTGAATTTAATTTGCCAAAATAAACCAGAAAAAGAGGAAGAATTACATTATCTAACAATATTATTATATTTAGTAATATTCAATATTAAACAGATAGTTTTTCCGGTTTTTTTAATGAAAATGCTGTATGGATTCGGATAGTGTGTAAAATACGTTTCTACATTAGGTAAATCTTACACATTATTCTTTGGTATATTTATTTAAATAAAATTCGTAAAAATAAAAACTCAACTGATAAAGATGAATTACAAAATCCATTTATAAAAAAAAAAACATATTTACAAATTGAAATCTATATGCACGGTTGAGAACCGCCAAGTTCTAACAGATAATTATTGCAAAAAATATGATTTAAATGAAACCCCAAAAAGAAATGGATCTGTGTCGAAATCCCACATAACTTTTATTTGACTGAATTATTGAGAGTTTGTTTATGTATTGCCACAGATATTTTTATAAAAAAAACATATTCCGAGATTTCAGTGCTCACATAATAGAAGCGACAAGAAATGTGTAACTCATGATAGTCAAAGTCAAAATCATTTTATTCCAAATAAACCATTTACAGGCACTTTTGAAACGTCAAGTCTGTCTGTCCTAAAAAAAATGATGCTAATTGCACATTCCAAAGCGTAGATCTCTTTGGAGAAGAATGTGCAAGAAACTCCATGGACACTCTTTTCAATCATGATAAGTATTACAAATATCTCAGTTACATGTTTCTTGTCGATACTAATATGTGAGAACAGTGTAAATAATAATAATAATAAATAAAAAAATCTCACACTCTTCTAAACCATATTGGTTTAGAAGAGTGTCCATGGAGTTTCGTGCACGTTCTGTTCCATAGAGATCTATGCTTTGGAACCTGCAATTTAACTTCACTTAAACTGACTGACATTTTGACAGTTCAAAAGTCCTTGTAATTGATATAATTAACAATTAACGCTTCTGATGACTAATTTCTGAGAAATCGTGGGTTGGTATTATTTCTGAAATGTTTAAGCAAAGAAAAAGCGCCAGTCTTGGCAGTCTACCGCCGCACCTTCCTAGGGAACCTCGCGCTGCTAACAAAGGGTTCCTTGCTCAGGCGTCATTTCTTCCCGATGCCGATCATCCCCTGCGCCGTGGACAGCGACGCGAGTGTTATCCGCTCCGGCCGCTCGGGGTTCAGCAGCCGCTCGGCCGAGTTCAGCGAACTCAGCGATAGTCGGCTATCGGCGAGTGGCAGCGGGGTCACGGCTGTGCTGCTGGTGGGCGCTATGGGGGTGCTGGAGCGAGTGAGGGGCTTGGGGAGGGATGGCTGGGTCGTCGGTGGGGATGTTCGGAGAGAGGTCGGTTTTTGGTCGCGGCCGCTGCAGACCTGTGGGATGAGAGTAGGTTAGTGGTTTGAAAGTTAGATGATGGCAGCTCCACCTTTAGTACCGTGAAGCTCTGTAAAGAGGTGTGAACGTGAATGTGGACTGGTTGTTGATCCATTTGCTATGATAATGTGCAGCACTTCGATTGAAACATTAAAATCAGTTACTGCGCATTCAAGGTCAACCGCCATGATGTTTCAACTCGTGTGGCGAGAATTATTACCGATTTTGAAGTCTTAGTTAAAGTAGGGGGCTGCACGCAACCATAGGTATTGGATCAATTTATTTACCGCGTATTTTAACCTTAAATAATGAAGTAGTCTGATAAAAAATGTCTGTAACTACCTGATGATGGTTCTCCCAGTCCTTGTGCTGACAGAAGGCGCCGCAGTACCTCGCAGCATTACACCCGGAGCACGTCTCCTGAGCCTTGCGGCCGCAGTTCCAGCAGCACTGCGCAACACAACGAATGCTCATATCATGGGCTTATACTGAGACAAATAATCTTAAACTAATTGAGTGATAATTATCTTTAAAGATTGTAAACTGTCTAGCCTTATTACGGTATAAGACTCATCACCTGCTTTATATGTAGCCATGTGAGTTAACGTTGCGATATTTTGCCTGAAGCTTATTTGTTTTATTTTATTGACATAAGAAAGCAAACAAGTTTATTATTTTATTAATGGAATTCAGAGTAAGATGGGGGCAAGGGCAAATGTTGAAACAAAAGTGACCCGGTCTCAATTTCGGAGCGCGAGCCTTTCGTCATAATATAGACAAGATTTTGGTAAAAAGAAACTTAATCTGTATATTACAGGCTATGATTTGAAATTCCTTAATTTACGGCTTGCTTTCATTATGCAGACGCCACGGAGGAAGGCATTTTGTCTCATCATCATCACTTCAGCCAAAAGACGTCGTCTGTTGGACACAGGCCTCCCCCAAGCGTCGCCACAGTGTCCAGTCCTGTGCATCTCACATCGATAGGATTCCAGTGACCCTCCAGAACCTTTAGGCTCTAACAGCCAACTGTTCTGCGAGCAATGTGCCCTGCCAATTGCCACTTAAGTCAAATTCATACATCACACACTTAAAAAAAGTTTCCGACTATTCACTCAAGTTAAAAGATGAAGAGAGTAAAGTGTGAACTCACATTCTGCTGTGTGGCTGATGTAGGGCTGAGGTCCCCGGCGGGCGGCGCAGGCGAGGGCCGGCGCTCCGCCTTGCCACGCTCCGCCGCCACTAGCTCCAGTGCTTTGGACTCCGCCGCCCCTACTGCCCGCTGGAGTTCGAGCAGGGCTTGACGTTTTACCTAAGAATCAAGGTTTGGACAATAAATAAAAAAAAACAAGGTTTGAAAAAAAAACTGACAAAAAAACTGCCCCCTTAGCCAAGTTAAGATCGTTTTGATAACGCTGAAGGCTTTGGTCATTGCTTCCATCCCTTTGTTAGAACAAATCCATCCATAGGTTTAAATTGGTGACCTACAACTTGTACCTAAGTCGGGACCGTCAAGTCATCACGAAGTAAATCATTGAAAGTGATCCAGTCTCTTGGCTAGTTACGAATTTATAATGGCGGCTCCTCATTAGTGCCGTGAAGTTCGGTAAACAGGCGTGAACGTGAATGTTGATGCTTTTTGCAGGATTCACTCGCACTCATGCCTATTCCCCAATGCCAAAATTAATGGCGTTAAGTCACGGCACTAATGTGGTAACGCTATAATGTCGCCTCCACGTTTGGGGCCGTGAAATTCCGTAATCAGGCCTAAACTTGAATTGAGACTGTTTGCGGAATATGATTGAGTAGTTTATTCATGGTATGAATTTACGGCTTATGGATCCGCCATTAAAGAAGAACCTCTATTTCTGTCCAATGATGTTAGTCATCAGATAAACATAGGTATATGACCTGGTACTAGTTAGTTACCTGGTTGACAGCATCCTCAGCTCGTCTCCGCACCTCGGCCACTCGCTCTTCAGTCTGTCTGACGGCTGTCGCCATGATCTCACTCGCAGCGCGTTTTATGTCATTGCTTTCTGTTGGTTCTACGCCTAGAACAACATAAAAGGTATACCTTAATGTGTGTAGCGAACAGTAGCGTAGTTAGTCACAGAGGGGCGCCCCATACCAAAAAGATGGTCCTTTTTTACAAATGCTTGGTGTACGCTACGAGACCGCTGTAAGAACATTTTGCATTTTGTGTTTTGCTGTTGTATTTTCTTCATATTGATTGCCAAATATATATCCCATACTTGTCTGAAACTCTACCATGCACCCAATTTGAAACTTAGTTACTATTGCTACTTTTTTTAAAATTGGATATAATCGAAGGACTGAAACAATCTGCCTGCTGCGGTCTTCCCGTCTTTTTATAATTTAGTTGTCTTCAAGGCTAGAATGAATATTATGCTCTTAATAAACTAGTGGGCTTCACCATCAACGATTGCATCACTACTGATGCTATCTGATGACTCCCACCTGATGGTAAGCAGTGATGCACTAGTGACTAGATTATATCAAAAAGCATTACTTCATCAGTTATTTACCTCTCTGCTGCAATATCGCCAGCGCTCTCTTCGTCTTCTCGACCATGCTGAGGATGCAGTTCAGCATGGTGTTAATGTTTTTCCACTCGTCGTCCGTCTTCAGAAGGCCGGAGGGCGCAGCCCCCAGCCCGCGGGGCTCCGCGAACGGCGCGTTCATTGAGGACACGTCGCGGACTGTTATGCCACCTGGTTATGGTAGAGATTTAATTTTAAATTTAAAAAAAATGGCTCAGGTATGACTATAATAATATTGGCATTAAATTCAGATTGAACATCGATTCCAAAACCGAGGTAGATACAACGGAAACGTTATTTCTTTAATGGTGGTTCCCGATTAGTGCAGTGGACCTCCGTAAACGGACGTGAACGTGAATGTGGTCGGTTTTTGCGGGGTGTTCGCGTGAATCAACGTCACTAATGTGGAGCTGCCACAACATAACGTAAAAAGCACACTCATAGCACAAGCTCTGCTTTGTTTCTCGTGGGGGCGATCTGCGGCGGCGATCTCTCGCGCCGGGTCTTGGTGGAAGCCATTGTCTGGAGCGAAGATGTTTAGTCAGTAAGAGTCCGACACTGGTTCCAGCTGAGTCCAAGAGCGGGATTCGTCATTGGATGATTTTTGCCCACCATAAATAAAACCTCTTCTTTGTTTGGGACGATATATGGTGTTGTGTGAAAGTTGCGCATTATTATGATATTATTATCGTGTGTAACTTGGCTGGGGCATGCTGTGACCCCGAATCTCAGACTCCAATCTGCATGGTTCTCAAATGATTTAATCATTACATGTTTGTTGTATGAACTTTAAAAGAGGACTTTTCTACAATGCTATTAGCGGGACTATTTACAAAGTAAAAATCACTTAACATAGTTTTCACTTAATTCATTAAGCCCCATGAGGACTCCGGTGTCCGCACACCTATTGAATACCGTAATTAGAGACATAATAGAAAGAGAATGGATGTGCGGACGCCGGCGTTTGCTTGGGACTCAAGAGTTTGTCTGTAATTACGGTAGTCGAAAGCTTAAGACAAAAAATACAAGTTAGACTCACCATCCCTCCTCTCGTATCCAGCCTCTTGATTCCCATGGTACGCATGATAGGGGTGTCCATAGTCGAACAGGCTGGCGTTGCTGGGCAGCGGGTACAGGAACGGCGACGGGTTGAGGAACAGGCTGGAGGCGGTCCTCTTGGCTTGAGGAGGATACTCCTCGTGGGAGCCGTTCGTTTGAGGAGGGTCGTAGAACCTGTGGGAGAAATGAGGAGTTAATTGATGACAATTTATTTGCACTTATTCGAAAACCCGCTGTTATCCCACCGCTTTAAGGCAGAAAATGTAAGACTATTTTTCGGACTGGTGCAGAAAAGTGCTGTGTGATGTATCAGATGTATCAGGCTGGTTTAGTACTGGTTTATTAAGAACCTATAGCACTCTAGCTTTGAATTAGTACCCCAAAATTATAACCTGACGGGAAAACCGCAGTTTTTTTTTTAGTAGATGGGTTAGCCTGATGAAAAGCAACGATGCGGTTGAAGACGGAGCGCGAAAGAAGAAATCATGATTTCCCATGTAAAAATGTTGCACCAGTTTTTGTTTTAGCACCTGTGCCGTTGGTCACTTAGCCATATCAGTGATTGCTAATTGAACGAAATAAATATAAGTATAGTACAAGGCAAATAAGTTGACCCTAGTTGCTAATGCCTATTCACATCACAGCTTTTCCATTGAGACTCGAAAACTCCGTAACTGCTCATCGAAGGTCGATTGTCATATTGGTTTATTGGTTCAACTTATATCCCGCTTCTTGTTAGTGTCTGGCATGGCATCAAATATCCACTTACTTTACAATAGTTACGGTATGTGATATTATCATCATCAGTCTTATTAATGTTCCCACTGCTGGGACACAGGCCTCCTCTCTAGGAGAGGGAATGGGCCATAATCCACCATGTGGGCCCAGTGCGAATTGGTGAATGTCACATGTCTTCGAATTTTTGGTTCTAAGACATGTCGGTTTCCTCACGATGTTTTCCTTCACCGTTTTGAGAGCAGTTGTGATGAAATAAATTACACAAAGTAATGCGCCTGGCTGGGTTTGAACCCGCGACCTACAACTCGGTAAGTCAGGGCCTATACCACTCGTCCACCACTACTCTCAATACGGTATGTCATCATCATCATCAGCCTTTTTTTTAATGTTCCCACTGCTGGGACACAAGCCTCCTCTCTGGGAGAGGGGAGCTGGTATTCGGTATGTGTTATGCATTAATTGAAATCCACTTTCAGGAAATCAGACAACAGAGCTTTTGTTTGCAACGAAATTAATTATAAAAGTTAATCAGTCGAGTTGATATCGAACAGCTATGAGGAGAACAATACTATTAGCGGACTATTATGAATAATGCGAGCGAATGAACTAGAAAATAAGACAATACAAAACTTGAACAAACGAGCGAGTTCATAAATTGGAGGATGGTGCAAGATGAGAGCGGACGCGGTTTGTTCAACTAAGTGACGCATCCCGCCCTCAGGCGGAGCGGGAGACAGTGTCAGACTTACTGGCTAAACAATCTAACCCGTTCCTACGTCGCCATATATACCAGGGTTAGAGCCTTCCTTTCAGACACGACTCGACGGCGAGCAATGGGTAGCTCGCCGTCCGGTCGTCTGGTAACAGTCCAGACCAAGCCCAAGTCATCGACTGCACGTTCTATTCCCGCGCACCTCAAGGAGTTGTCAGCAAAACCGTAGGGACTCTGCAAAACGGTCGAAATCTACAGGGTCTCTTTCTGAAAGGAATCCCAGTGCGAAAGGCAAATAAGGAATGGGGTGGGGTGTTTAGTCAGTAAGAGTTTGACAGTTTTCCGCCTCACCAGTGGATGATTTTTGCCCACCATAAAAAAAAACCATTAGGTTCTCAGTAGCATCTCTTGCATCAGTTCTTGGTACATGCCATGATCCGAGGTGAGGAGGAGTGGCAGGCAGTTGCCCACTTCTGCGAAGCATAATGCTAGCAAAGGAGGAGGCCGCACGTGTAAGGGGACGGCTCTCACGCCTCAGCTGATATACAGATCCCGATTTCCGATTCCGATCAATGGGTGGATTGCCTTCCAACCATACGATTCAAATTATCGACAGCTCGTACTGTTCTACGCGTTCCGCATGGATATGTCAGCAAACCGTAGTGGCCCAGGAGGTTTTTTTTTATGATGGGTCAAATATAGTTAAAAAAAAAAATAACTTAATAATAAGTAAAGTTCATTCGGTTTTATGCCTGGTCGCGGCACAACGGATGCCATTTTCGCTATACGCCAGCTATGTGAGAAATACAGAAGTGAACATAAAAACTTGCACATGGTATTCGTTGACCTCGAAAAGGCATACGACCGGGTGCCTCGTGAGGTTCTGTGGTGGGCCCTTAAGGAGAAAAGTGTGCCTGGGAAGTATGTTCAGTAGATCCGAGCGATGTACAGTCAATGCAGTACCCAAGTCCGGTCTACAGCGGGCACCACTAGAAGCTTCAATGTGGCTGTCGGCTTACATCAAGGGTCGGCTCTCAGCCCTTACCTCTTCCTGATGATAATGGACGCTCTTACGTCGGACATTCAGGAAGAGGCTCCCTGGTGTATGTTGTTTGCCGATGACATTGTGCTGGTTGCCGAGAGTGGCCTAGAGGTCCAGAATAGATTGGAGGTGTGGTGGCACAGACTGGAGAGTGTTGGCCTGAAAGTAAGTAGAACTAAAATGGAGTACTTGTTCTGCGACTTCGGTGGTCTCTCCGGTCCTGTAGCTTTAGCTCTCGACGGAACGCCCATACCAATCTGTTCCGACTTTCGGTATCTCGGGTCGCTCGTCCAAGGCGATGGTGAGGTAGACCGAGACGTAACGCATCGGATCAACGCAGGATGGATGAAATGGCGACAGGTCACGGAAACAACTTGTGACCCACGGATGCCCCTGAAGTTGAAGGGTAAAATTTACAAGTCCGTGATAAGACCTGTCATTCTGTATGGATCAGAATGTTGGGCTGTTAAGAAGATGGATGAAAAAAGACTGCATGTAGCGGAGATGAGAATGTTGAGATGGATGTGTGGTGTGACGCGAATGGATAAAGTAAGAAATGAGTATATTAGAGGAAGTCTGAAAGTGGCGCCAGTGACTGAAAAGTTGAAAGGTAATCGTTTGTCTTGGTATGGCCATGTAAAGAGGAGAGATGAAACGCATGTTATGAAAAGAGTTTTGAATTTACACGTAGATGGATGGAGAGGAAGAGGGAGGCCGAAGAAGAGATGGATGGATTGTGTGAGAAGTGATATGAAAGAAAAGGGTGTTAGTGATAGTGTGACGGGTGACAGGACAGAGTGGAAGAAAAAAACATGTTGCGCCGACCCCAAGTAATATGGGATAAGGGTAGGATGATGATGATGATGAATAAGTAAAGTTCATTTATTTTTTATGGAACTACAAAAGTATTGATCAATGGAAAGTATACGTATGTCTGGTTTTTAAATTAATGAACGCAAATTTAAAATCTCTAAATATTTGGCTAGTCCAACAATTTCTACACCATTGCTTCACAACTTGGGCCGCGCGTGCTCCGGACGGCAAACAAGCGAACTAGGCGCGCAATGCAATCGATGCAATAAATAATAATCGGAACAAGAGACGCCCCGCCTGACACCCTGTTGCGCGGGAGAGAAGCGGGAGCGACTTGCTGAACTTTGTTACCTACCTCATTGAAGAAAACGCTGCAATTGAGGGAAATAATTTAAAGAAGAAATAAGTAGACGTAATATATGTAATACCTTTTTGCTAGGAAAAAATAACCTTTATGTTAGGAAAAAAAACCTTTTTGCTAGGAAAAATATTAAAGTAGTACAGGATATATGAGGAACTGGACATCAAGGAACGCATGTCCACGCTGGTGCGAAGTCGTATTTTTTAATCTTTTGTTATATTTGTCTGCGTGAAGGTGACTCTATCGAATGCCTTGTTATTCAAGGGAAAGTGGACGATAAAACGTGGCAGATCACCATTGCGATGGACTGACCAAGTAACATCGGCTGTTGAACGAATGCGCCTGGATTACTCGTGCGGCGTATCCTGACGGCTTCCGGAGAGCTTTCTCCATAAAACCACGACTTTCCAAGAATGAAAAGAAGAAGAGTATGATATAATTATGTCCACAACTATCACACAACGCTATCTAGTATCAAGCTAAGCAGAGCTTGTGTTATGGGTACTAGACATCTGATAAACATACTTATATATTTCTAAATATATACATATTATAGATAAATTATACCCAGACGCAGAACAAATGATCGTGCTCATCACACAAACATTTGTCTTTTGTGGTGGGAATCGAACCCACGACCTCCCGCATAGCAGTCAGGGTTACTAACTACTAGACTAACAGGCCAGTCACAGTCAGAGTTGAGCGATCAACCCGCTGTCGCTTATGCCTGACACCAGCCCCGAGGTCGCGCTAGAGCGTTTGATTCGCAGGGCCGTGTCGCGGCACTGTCCCGCGCACACTATAGTGATCTATACGACTACAGCCCACGCCCACGGCTTTTTGGCTTTATTCACGCCACTGATAAGCAATATTCGTTATGCGGAATTGGCAGGCACTAATTAAAATAGAGGGCGAATTGATTTGTTGGTAATGGGAGACGGGTAGGCTAGATATAGAATTTGGATTAAGAGTAGTACTGATTACTGCAAATCTTGCGGCTCTTATTTGTAACGCAAACTTGATGGAGCAACGGACATATAAGAGTACTTATTCTAGTAAACACTATTAATACTACTGAAATATTGTTTCTTTTGGCAAATGTTTACCTAAGCCTACATTGTGGAATGCAATAAAGAATTCAGTATTGAATATTGAATATACAATTAAGATTTTTTCTTGTGTTCAGTCAATGTCCTGGTGTATTCTCTCTCATACTCGATGAGATTAGTTTCAATTAAATTGTATGAAGGTAGCTAATTAATTTCAAAACAAGAAGACTACAGCAATGATGGTCCAGTAAGAGCTATGTCTAAGACCAAGACCATGGTGGTATAGTAAGTAGGGGTGTCAAAAAAGCAGATTACTTTACGTAATTTTTTCATCACCTCATTTAGTTCAGATAGCCAAAAAAACTGACTTGTAAAAAAGATTTTGAAAAACTATTTGCGAAATAAATATCTTTCATTATTTACTGCTATTCGAAGACATGTGACATCCACCAATCCGCACTGGGCCCGCGTGGTGGATTATGGCCCATTCCCTCTCCTAGAGAGAGGAGGCCTGTGTCCCTGCAGTGGGAACATTAAAAGGCTGATGATGATGATGATTTACTGCTCTTAAAACGGTGAAGGAAAACATCATGAGAAAAAATAAACCCTAGAACTAAACTACTAACTATGTCCTGGAACCAAAAATCCAACATCCAATAATTCGCACTGCGCCCGCATGTTGCATTACGGCCCATTCCCTCTCTCAAATAGAAGGCTTGAATTCCAGGAGTGGGACGAGTGATTAAGATATATAGGGTTTTCAATTTCGGAATACTTACCAACTCGTATTGGCCGTGTGATTATGGACCTTTCTCCCTTATAAAAAGGAGACCTGAGTCCCAGTAGTAGTAGTAATGTTCCCAAGTAAAAGACTGATTACACCTAAGCTTCAACAATTAAACACCAAGCAAGTCTAACTGCTACCCACCAGCGCACCTAGCACATCTTTCCAAACTACAATTACCAGCTCGCCATATATCATAAGTTCAACAAACAGTAATTTTCTACGCAACATGTGTTCCCGCGGCGCGAACTAACGCCTGACTGTTTACTGCTAGCAATTAGTCGACAATCAAACTTATGCCAGCTGCTGCTAACGCCACTACGGCAGGCGCCAGCTTGAACTTGAAAACTTGCTGTTTATACGAGCTATTAATAAATATGGGATTAATTTAATACTTTTTCTTTAAAGTTTGTGTATATTGTTGCTTGCAATTTTGTCGCTGGTGCAGAATAAAGCGAGGATAATGCCTTTTTGCTTTTTGTAGTGCCATTACTTAGTTGTTGTTCCGTTTTCTCTTAGTTATTTGCATTCATAAATTCATAATACTCTTTATTAGTACAGTTAAAGTTTCTGTCTAAATTGTTTATTTCTTAGATTTTGGTTGCGCTTTAATGAAATTTGATATGATTTAGGTAGGTAAGCTTTTACTTTATACTTTTGACATTTCAAAATTAAAGAACATTAATTCAGAATTAATTAAATTCGTTATTAAATGTAATACTACATGCTTTCGTTTTTACATATCTCACTTTTTTACTAAGCCAAACATTATTCAATCTTAGCCAAAATATCTTATACAACTGCTCACCCCTTCAGCAAACTTCTTACCCATCGTTAGCAATACCGTTCTATAACACACAACCTGTGATAATGAAACAGCCGATCAGAGACATCTGCGCGCGCTATTAACCGACGAGCGCCTGCTGGTAACGTAATAGCAAACTCCTAATCACACAAATTGCTAACACTAATCTGGCAGGCGCTTTACCTCGTTAATGTAATTATGATTTTTACGTGTTAACTTTGGTATCAAAAAGGGAATTATTCCTGAAATTCTTGCTTTAGACACTAATTGGGTTAGCATAATATGTTTGTGTAGCCTTCAGCTGAAATAGAACAGCGAAATATTCGCAAACAGCTACAAATATATGTCTAACGTTACCAGCTTGTTAAGCTAAATAGCTTGCAGCTTTAACCCTACGGTAGTCGCGTGGTCTACATATGTAATCCATTGATACAAAATTGCAAAGTTCCTAAAACCTAATAAAGTCAGTTATTTCGTCTTTCGTGTATTCGAAGTTGCATTATTGACGCATGCGCTCAGTGCAGCGCGAGCATCGGGTGCGCGTGGTTGTGCAACAGGAACTGCGCAAAGTTCGCGGTCTACGTATGTATGCCGCGCGACCGACTACGTAAGTATTGTTAACTATTGTTGTTGTGACTGTTACTTTTATTTTGTGCAAGTATTATATTGAGATTTTGTTATACATTTTATATACTTATAAATTATATCTTTTATAATGTTTAACAATGTATTTATTTATATTTACAGGTGAGAAAATAGTTATTTAGAAAATCATGGACAACAGACAAGAAAGACTGATCGAAGCTTGGTTGGGCGAAAACGATAGTCGTGAGGATTTTGGTGGTGACTATTCAAGTTCAGATAGTGAAGAAGATCACGTAGAGGAGCAGCTTTCTGACTCAGGATCAGAACAAGAAATCCCAGGTGCGATTATAATTCGCACTAAAAATGGTGTGGATCTGGTTGACAAAATGTGTTCACTATATGACGTCTCCAGAAATTCAAAAAGATGGCCTGTAACTGTGTTATATAATTTGATCAACCTCAGTGCCCTCAACGCGCTATGCATACATTCGACAAATAAAAATTTTGAATTTGTTCGACGTTGTGATTTCCTGATAGACTTGGCCCTGGCTTGGATGAAACCCCTGGCTCACCAAAGATCAGACAAAAAGACATTACCAAGAAGTCTTTCATTCAAAATTAAAGATTTCTTCGGTCTTCCACACCACGAAAATCAGCCATCGACAGCAGGACCAATTCGGAGAAATTATGTTGGGCGGTGCCATGACTGCGGTAGAGCCCGTAATAGAAGCACACGAAAGATGTGCAGTAAGTGCAAAAAGTTTATATGTCCAGACCATAGCGAAATTGTGTGCTTATCTTGTTTACAAAATTCTAATTAGACTAGTTTTTTTATGTATATATTTTTTTTTGATCTCATAAAATGTAAACTATGTGATATTAAGACTGAAAAATAGGTATTTTTGGTTTTTGTTGATTTTTCTAAGTATAAAAGATATGATTAAGTTTTTTTTTATTATTTTATATAGAAAATATATAGTAATAAACATTTAAAAATAAATAAACAGACTATTTGATTTATTTGTGTACTTTTCCTTATTTTAAATATGGTATACCCATGTAGACCACGCGACCATACACGTCACTTTTAGATACGCGACTACCGTAGGGTTAAATAACAGTCGAGTGCCGCTGTTATCTGGCTCCTAAGTTATGCCAGCACACAGCCTAAGCTACACACTTAATAAACAAAGCCATATGCTAAAAATTTACTTTATAACTTGGCAAACGCACCGGGCGCGGCCTGTTGCAATAAATAAGGCTCATACGTGGCTCTAACGAATTGGGGTAGGCAGTATTTAAAGCTGGCGGTCGCAGCAGCCTGCCAAATTGTCCAATAATAATAATTCAACGAAACCGTGGCAACCGTGGTCGTCGTGGTGAGACGTGGTTTTCTGTTCTTTTTTTTTGTTATATGCCGATAAAATGACAAGGATTTTTCAAAACACTTGCTGAAAATCTGACTCCTTATCTCTACCATTTTTCCACACTAGTGCGGAAAAATGGTAACCGTCCGAACCAAGCCCAAGTCGTCGACGGCGCGCACTGTTCCCGTACCTCAAGGAGTTGTCAGTAAACAGTAGAGCCCCTGCAGAACGGTCGAAGCCTACTGGGCCAAGGGTTTGCGTCTGAAAGGAAGGCTCTGACCCTGGTATATATGGCAACGTAGGGGTAGGTTGCTTAGTCAGTAAGAGTCAAACACTATTTCTAGCTTCGCCCGCCCTTGGGCGTAAGACGTAGTTGGCAAACTGTTCCAGTCCCTCGATGTACACGGTATAAAGGACGAATCAAAACGCTTAATCTGGACCGTAGATGTCTCAACAACGTAAGGTTAACAAAACTATAGACACAAACTGAATTAACAATCACTCATTCATCTCAAAAGACAAAAGTCATTTTCAAAAATCATCAACTAAAAACCACACAGCCCTGAATTCCGCTCCAGCTATAATTAACAAATATTTACACCTGGTAACACTATGAAACAGCATGTAGCAACCCTACAGGAGGGAGGGGGTGTGGGGTGCTACAAATTACCTGTCCAAACCATTCACCTGGATCTGACGGGCATTATTGATAGTACCATTCATATTGTTTCGGCTTTCACCAGTTAATAAATTTTTGGCCAGGAATACATTTTGTTAGTAATTAATTGTTGATAGTTGTGAAGGATGACAGCTGACGTTAGATCTATATTTGGTTTTTGAAATGTGTTCTGGTTTGATAACGTATTGATTGAAGCCATCGATATATATGTAGTAATAGCGACCTGCCCCAGCTTCGCACGGGTACTGATATTGAATATATTATGCCCATAAATCTTTCTCTTGCATCACTCTATCTATTAAGAAAAACCGCATCAAAATCCGTTGTGTACTTTTAAAGATTTAAGCACACATAAGGAAAGCAAACTATGTTTTTTTGTACTATACGAGCGACCTGCCCCAGCTTCGCACGGGTACAGATATTGAATATATTATGCACGTATTATACACATAAATCTTTCTCTTGAATCACTCTATCATTTAAAAAAGACTGTATCAAAATCCGTTGCGTACTTTTAAAAATCTAAGCATACATAGGGACAGTTATAAGCAACTCTGTTTTATACTAAGTATGTATATGTACTACGCGCTAGATGAGGTGTGCTGTACTTTACTCCACTTAAGTGACCTGCATGCCATACACTTTAACATTGATGTATATCAATGCATATCATCGCTGTAAGTTTTATAAGTTTTGATAGACGACAATGTCTGTTAAGCGCTGCAGCAGACTTTTGTATTAACTTTTCAGTACTTATTTTGACAAATAAATTAGATATGAAGTAATAAAAATAAATACAAGATAAACACGAAAAACATAACCCGTCTTGCAGTCAGGTAAAAACCTAAAGAAAGATACAAATACTAGTACGTACGGGTCACTGGCTCGTCGCTTGACTCCCGTTTCTGCCGCAGCGCCCGGCGGATGGGGCGCGAAGATGTCGCTGCTGTCTCCTCCTGACTCCAGGATCAGGTGCTCATGGGATCTGATGTATTGTAGTGGTGTCTGTGAAACAAAAACAAGGTAAGAATAGTGTTAAAGAGTGTTTTAAATTTAAACATTTCAGCCCCCCAAGCTAGGTAGGTTATAAGTTACGATCTAGAGAGTAATTTAAGTCTGCGTAGTCACGCGTAGAGCGAGCCACGGGTCGCTCACCACCAGCGCTACCACCATCTCCTCCTTAGCTCACGAGCTGAGGAGCAGTTGGTTCAAAGGCCAGGCGCCGCAGCTGTGGCTCGCCAGCTAAGCCACCATGCCGAAACTGCGGTGGTGAGTGAGAATTATCATTATGTCAGACGCTTTTTCCGGTGAATTATAAGCGTCGTAAAGATTGGTCGATCGAATTTTGTGGCATTTCTCTATGTAAGAGATAGTTTTACGCCAGTAAACCCCGAGGATGTGACGAAGACATAACTGACAAAAAACACTCGTCATCAGCAGCATCAAGTACATCAACCATTATTTAGTCTATTCTTGTGTTTACCTGCTTAGCTCGTCTAGCTCTCGCATGCAAGTCCCTCTGGGCGAGCGGCAGCAGAGCCCTGAGGAACCCCGGCACGGAGGCGCGCAGCGGGTAGTTGGTGCACTCCTGTACTCCAGCTTGGAACTCCTCGATGTTCAGCGTGCCTGACTGTAGGGAGAAATATATAACTGGTAAGAGTGTACTGTACTATTTTATAAGGAAACACAGAAAATACATAATAGAGCCATAAAGATAAAGAATAGAGTATAAAAACTTGTTTGTGATTTTCACCATTTTTAACCTTTTGTATGCCGTAAGACACAATTAAAAAGGGATTGTGTCTCGCGTAGATCTGCGCATGATCTGGTTAAAAAAACATTTTTTTTTAAATGTTGCCTCACACTAGGAATTACTCCTGTGTTACTTACTATACACAAGATACCCAGACCCGGAACACCTACCTGTAGCCCATACAAATATTTTTTCCGTGCGGGAATCGAACCCACAACCCTCAGCGCAGCAGTCAATCATGTAACCATTGCGGCAGCCGAGCCGTCAATAAAAAAAAGCCATTCCTACTTAAAATATCATGTCAGCTGGTACACAATTACAGGCTTATGAGACATTTCATTCTTGTCTTCGCAATAGTCAGGCTTTGCTCTTCGTCTATGATTAAAATTGTTGGTGTCCCTTATCAAGGTAGGCTACCTACCTAGTGCTTCTATAAACCTGATCTTTATTTTTTCTAGTAGAAGATAGGCGAACAGATTCCATACTACTTGTTACAGGGTTGGAAATCTTTGCTGACTTCTTCTCCCGTATCTAGACATCAGTAATGATCGGACAAAAATATTCGTAAACACTGGATGCAGATGATAGTTTTTTTATGGTAGGTAAAAATCATCCAATGACGAATCCCGCTCTTGGACGGAGCGGGAGGCAGTGTCAGACTCTTACTGACTAAACAACCTACCCCGTTCCTCCCTTGACTTATTCCCAGAGCCCCGGTGTAACGCTTTCGCACCAACCCTCGGCTCCAGGAGGCTTCGACCCTGAAGGGCCCCTACTATGCAGATGATAGTAAACTCTATGCTATTTACAATAAAGTTGGGATTCAGTTGTAGCTTCTGGTCTCTTGTGTCTGCCTTCACATTGGTAGTGTTCTCCTGCAGCGCTAAAGGGAACGTTCTTAAGCGCTCACACCGCTCTCGGATGGTAATAGACTTTATTGTACTTACTACAAGGTTGAGATTCAATTGCCGCTTCTAGTCTCTTGTGTTTACCCCCACATTGAGACTGCTGCAGCGCTGACAGGAACATTCGCAAGCGCTTTATCGACCAGACTTTTTATGCAAATGAAAATAGAGTCTACATCACTTACTACAAGGTTGTGAATTAGTTGCCGCACCCTGTCTCCCGTATCAGTCCCCACATCGGTGGCGAACTGCTGTAGCGCCGAGAGGAACTTCCGTAAGCGCTGCAGCGCTGGTGCGGAGCGGGACCCTTCAGCTAGAGGCGGTGATAGTGACTCCGTTGATGATAGGGCTGCTGTGTGGAGAGAAAAAAGGGTCTTTAGAATTCTGGCTGTTGAGGAATCTTCCCGATAGAATATGTGTAACGGCGATCAACGTCAACCTGAGATTAACCAAGGACGCAGGAGATATTTTCGTCTACAACCTTTTGTGAATACACTAGTGTAACATTTTAGGCACGCCACAATCGCGGCGCTAAGTACCAACTTTGAGGTGTGCCTGGAGAGGCACCAATTTTTTTAAGCCTTTACTGTCCCACTGCTGGGCAAAGGCCTCCACTAAGGACTTCCAAACCTTCTTCTCCCGCGGCGTCTCGAACCAGCCTCTTTGAACCATATAGTATCTATCTATATCAGGTCCTTACTAGACATGGCAACTTCGGGTGGTTCCTATTTCGAATTAATCACACCTGGGTATCATCTTTGAGAGGACCGGCCAAAGCACGAGGGGAGTAAACGGTGGAGTTGTGCCCCACTTGGGTGGACCACCACCATGTCCTCATGAAAGTAATCGACCTTTTTTCAGGCCATGTGCCCCAGCAGTCACGACAAGAGACAAAAGTGGCTAATTGGTGGCTTCGACAAATCTGTAGTTTATAATAAAGAAGATGTAGCTGGCCATTGGGACAAACATAACAACAATTTTATTATACGAGTAAAATGTATATAATTATGGTTTAAAAACTATAAATATAATAAACGTAAATGTGTGAAAGTATACCTATCAAGATTAACAAGAAACATTTTCAAAAGTTGTTAATCTATTGTATTATGTTAATATATTTGGTGTTTATGTATTATATATACATAGTTAGATTTAGTGTAAATATTTAGTTTAGTTTATGTTGCACCGACCCCAAGTAACATGGGATAAGAGTAAGATGATGATGATTTAGTTAAGTTTATATTTAAGTAAGTTTTTTTTAAGGTATATTGTATTATTAATTACTTTCTTGAAAATAAAATAAAAAAACTATAAAACTATTTCTAAGCTTTTCTTTATATACGTATTACTGTATGTGCTATTGTTTGTTTTCCCCAATAAATAAAATAAAATAATTTGACTATCTTAGTAAATTAAAAAAATTAAAAAACAACAAATTAAATTATAATATCCCCTCTCATAGAGAGGAGTCCTGTGTTCCAGCAGTGGGAACATTAAGAATACTGATGATGATGACAGTATAACATACAGGCACAGTTACCTACCAGTAGTGCCGTTGTTGAGCGGGCTGGGTGGGCCAGGAGTTGGAGACGAGCGCTGCTCCTCCTGCTCAGGAGATCTGTGTTCTTTAGCTGTTGTAGTGGCTGCAACAACAGAAATAACATGGTCATTTTAATTTATGATACATTTACCTGCTGGTTTACCCGTCCGATTGTAATTTCGGTAAAGCAAAGCTAGAGGGAATAAACTAGTGCGCTTCACCATCAACGATTACATCATTGCTCACCATCAGGTAGGATCGCAGTCAAGCACTAGTTTATAGCAATAAACAAAAAAGGCGCACGTGGAACACTACAAGGTCTTAATTCCTGTCACCGGTCACTCTACCCCAAGCTTAGAACTATTTTCACAAACTACTTAAGAGTTAAGCAACTTGATTGCCCCGTCGTTGACGTGGCTAATCTAGGCTGCATTGCCCGGCGTTGTCCAATGGGCTATAAAGTGTAACTGTTCAAACTGCGCCCCCTTGTCCCCCCGCCCCGCTGTCCCGCCGCCCCGCCGTGACGACGCATACCATTAGGCACTCGTCATACGGTGCTTGTGTACTGCCTGCATAGAAGTGATTGGATTTTTTTGATTCTTAAAATTAATCTTGTTTAACCCTTTTGGCCACCAAAGATGCTAAAATCCGCATTCAATAACTTGTTCGAGACGTAAAGCGTAGGTACAGTACGGCTGTCGGATCTTAGCGAGTTTGAAGTTAGGCTCTGCGAATATTAGCGCTTGAAAACTCGTAAAAAAATAAATGGAAACAAATAAATGCAATTTGTAGTTGTTATTGCTGTTAAAAACTGTTATTGGCATTTATTTCTATAAAACCTTTATTTTTGTACGAGTTTTTTTTTCCTAGAGATTTTTTTTTTACTGTACGTCGCACTTCATTTTTTCTGACGAATAAAACTTGACTAATGTATGTTTTGAAAATTCAGAAACATTTTTAACAGTTCATCCTGATTTTGACTACTATAATTACGCAATAAACATTGATATAATGTAATCAGAGCAGTGGTGGCCGAGTGGTAACGGCCCCGACTTACGAGTTCGAGGTCGCGGGTTCGAACCCAGCCAGGCGCATTACTTTGTGTAATTTATTTCATCACCACTGCCCTCAAAACGGTGAAGGAAAACATCGTGAGGAAACCGGCATGTCCTAGAACCAAAAATTCGAAGACATGTGACATTCACCAATTCGCACTGGGCCCGCGTGGTGGATTATGGCCCATTCCCTCTCCTAGAGAGGAGGCCGGTGTCCCAGCAGTGGGAACATTGAAAGGCTGAAGATTATAGTGTAATCGGAGGCAGCACTAGTTTTTTAAGAGCCTATTCACTGTAGCCTTGAAGACACCTAAATTATAATCGGGTGGAAATACTGCAGCCGGCAAACTGTTCGATGTACGCGGTAAACGGCGAGGCAAAACGCTCAGTCCGGGACGTAGATGTCTTAACAACGTAAGGGTGGGTAATATTTGATTTGGGATGTTCGATGGTAATATTTATTATCTTTAGAGTTGATAGGTGAATATTATTGTATCGGTCCATCGACAGAACTTAGTTAGTACCTCGATAATCTCACGTTTAGCCACTTTTTAACCACCTCCCACCTCATTACCGATAAACTGCAACTGTAAATATTGACGCAACAACCAGGTGTCATTTAAGCCCACTAACCTTATTGGAATTTACGTCCAATATCGGAGTAAGCAGCGCGACTCTATGCCCGCGCACGTAGCTCATCATAGAGTTTACACAGGCGCCAATAGTCTATGGTAAGCGCGGCTATCAAAATGGCGGCCGCGCCAAAATTTTGTGTGGGCGGTAAATTTTTGAAAATTAATTCGAAATTGCATATGATGGAGGCCGAAGAAGAAATGGATGGATTGTGTGAGGAGTGATATGAAAGAAAAGGGAGTTAGTGATAGTGTGACGGGTGACAGGACAGAGTGGAAGGAAAAAACATGTTGCGCCGACCCAAGTAATATGGGATAAGGGTAGGATGATGATGATGATTGGAAATTACATATTGAAGAGAGATATTATATACATTGACTGGCCTGTCAGTCTAGCAGTTAGTGACCCTGACTGCTATGCCGGAGGTCGTGGGTTCGATTCCCACTCAATACAAATGTTTGTGTGATGAGCACGATCATTTGTTCTGTGTCTGGGTGTAATTTATCTATAATATGTATGTATTTAGAAATATATAAGTATGTTTATCAGTTGTCTAGTACCCATAACACAAGCTCTGCTTAGCTTGGGACTAGACGACGTTGTGTGATAGTTGTCAAATATTGTATTATATTTTATGCCATTTAAGTTATTTTTTTGTGAGTAGTGGTAGCCGAGTGGTAACAGCTTCGATTTACGATTTGTAGGTTGCGGGTTCCAACCCAGTAAAGTACATTACTTTGTGTAATTTATTTCATCACCACTGCTTTCAAAACGGTGAAGGAAAACATCGTGAGGAAATCGGCATGTCCTAGAACCAAAAATTGGAATGTATTTGACATCCACCGACCCGCACTGTATCCGATGGATGCGAGATGCATAGGACCGTTCATTATGGCGATAATTGGGGGAGGCCTATGTCCAGTATTAGACGTCTTTCAGCTGAAATGATGATGATAATATAATAATAATATAATATTGGACAACTATCACACAACGCCGTCTAGTCCCAAGCTAAGCAGAGCTTGTGTTATGAGTACTAGACAACTGATAAACATACTTATATAATTCTAAATCTACACTAATATAATAAAGAGGTAAAGTTTGTTTTTTTTTTGTTTTTTTATTTTTTTGTTTGTAGGGGGTAATCTCTGGAACTACTGGTCGGATTGGAAAAATTTTTGCAACAATAGAAAGCTGCTTTAGTCCTGAGTGACATAGGCTATATTTTATACGCGGGCGAAGCCGCTGACAAAAGCTAGTACATACATATTATAGATAAATTACACTCAGACACAGAACAAATGATCGTGCTCATCACACAAACATTTGTCCTGGGTGGGAATCGAACCTACGACCTCCCGCATAGCAGTCAGGGTCACTAACTACTAGACTGACAGGCCTGTCAATGATGAACCCGCACTGGACCCATGTGGTGGAATACGGCCCATGCCCTCTCCTAGAGAGGAGGCCCGAGTGCCAGAAGTGGGAACATTATTAGGCTGATGCTATGCTAATTTGATTGTATATAAATTGTAGAGACGGTAGTAAGACACTTTGTTGACACTTCGCATGACCCAAGAGCAGGCTGTTACCTCGATCAGAGATTAAATTATAAATAAACGATATCTCATCTTCCTGCCCTTGTCCCGTTTTATTTGGGGTCGGCGCAATATGTCTTTTTCTTCCACTCTGTCCTGACACCCGTCTCGCTATCACTAACTCCTCTTTCTTTCATATCCCTTCTCACACAATCCATCCATATTTTCTTTGGTCTCCCTCTCCCTCTCCATCCATCCACATGATAAATGATATTTATTTGTAAATAGGTTTTAATATAACACTTTTACACGTCAATATTTTTTTCTTTTCGTCAGTTTAAGCTGGATGTTTCCGGTGTTTCCTAGCTGACTACCCTGAGAAGAAACATCGAAACAAACTCAGGAGTCAAAGTCTCTTTTAAAGTCCATACAGTAACCGTGTATTGGTCAAATCATATGAGAACCATGCAGATTAGTGTCACAGGTGGTCTTTTGAAGAAAGAACCTCAGATTTGAGTAGACCTGTCCAGTCAGTGCAAGCATTTGCATTAAGCATTGCCATACAACATGTTGTCACGTTGTGGCAAAGTCGTCAGTCTTTTTTAGACATTTTCAGTCGGGAATGGTCAAAAAGCTCTTCAAAAAACAACCCCCTAATCTTCGTGCACTGTTCCCGCGCGCCTCAAGGCGTGGTCAACAAACCGTAGGGAAGCTACAGAAGGGTCGAAGCCAACTGGGGCCAAGGGTTCGTGTATGAAAGGAAGGCTCTAGCCTTGGTATATGTGTCGACGTAGGAACGGGGTAGGTTGTTCAGTCAGTAAGAGTCTGACACTGTCTCCCGCTCCGACGAAGGGCGGGATTCGTCATAGCATGATTTTTACCTATGATAAAAAACCCCTAATCTTAGAGATAAACGTGAAATGATAAATATTTTTTAAAATTAATTTCAGCAAATGTTATTTTTTTTCTAACTACTATAATATTTCAAAAAAATATCTAAAAATACGTCGTTGTATTAAGTATAAACGAATCCGTAAGTAATATAGAAATATAAAATGGCTGTGTGTGCGAGTGACAGAATAAATAAAAGTTTAGTGAAAAGCTAGTGGTGTGCCAAGTGCGGCCCGCGTGCCACGGACACGCGCCCTCACTGCACGGCTAGGGAGGGGACACGCCGGGAGAGATGTCGATACTTGCATTTATTTTTTCAGGATAAATATGCCTCATATACTTTTTTATTTATTATTATTCTAAAGACACAGCCTTAAAATCGGTATAACTTTAGACCAAGGTTAGACCAATGTCCTGCTAAGGAACTAACCAAGTTACGATTGTTTCGTTAACATTGAACACTTGGAATTGGCCACGCCTTCAATTCCATTGTTCTGACCACGTGACGGAGCGTTGATATGACGTCAGAACTATCAAGATAAAAATAAAAACAATCATTTTCCTATCCCACTAGAACAAAGGACAACTATCTCTTTATTATTGTATTTGTATCTTTTGTATCTTTCTTTTAGTTACACCTACCACGTTATGTTTATGCACCTCCCCAAAGTCGATTGGTAGAAAAACCGCCTTTGTACAGTACGGCCGATGGAACTAAGTGAGTCTGAAGTTACGCTCTGTGAATTTTAGCGCTTGAAGACTCGTACAAAAATTAAGATTTAAAAAAAAATGCCAATAATAGTTTTTAACAGCAATAACGACTGCAAATTGCATTTATTTGAAACTGTGTGTGTGTTTGACTGGCCAGTCAGCCTAGTAGTTAGTGATCCTGACTGCTATGCTAAAGGTCGTGGGTTCGATTCCCACCCAGGACAAATGTTTGTGTGATGAGCACGATCATTTATTCTGTGTCTGGGTGAAATTATCTATAATATGTATGTATTTAGAAATATATATTTATCAGTTGTTTAGTACCCATAACACAAGCACTGCTTAGCTTGGGACTAGATAACATTGTGCGATAGTTGTAAAAAAAAACATTTATCTTTTTACGATTGAACAAGCGTCAAAATTCGCAGAGCCAAACTTCAGACTCCCCAAAATCCGACGACCATACTGCACACTATTATGTGCATAAAGTTTTTATAATTAAAATAACAAAACTATCGACAACTAAACATCTCATCTAGTCGACAGCGGCCCACCCCTAGCGGCGGGTGTTGCTAGTGACAGGCGACACCTCGCCCGGGGCGGCGCTTTCATCTCGCCGCTGCCACGCAATTACTGCTAATATCTGATGCGACATTACTACTATTACAGCTCACAAGACTGTGGACCAAAACAACTAAGTATTCCTCATTTTGTACTAACGTTTGTGAAAATAGATGAAAATGGAGCATTTTGAAAATTAGAGTAAACTTTTTTTGAGGATAGATTTTTTTTTAGGTGATATAAATTGGAAGACATGTGACATCCACCAACCCGCACGGGGTCCGCGTGGTGGATTACGCCCTATTCCCTTTTCCAGAGACTGGAGGCCTGTGTCCCAGCAGTGGGAATATTACAAAGGCTGATGATGATGATATAAATTGGAGAGCAGTGGTGATCGACTAGTAAAACCGATTTACCACTCGACAAAGAAGTAACAGAAGTGGGGTTTTAATTAGTAAAAATCTGACACTATCTCCCATTCCACTTTAGGGTGCAGAGATGTCATTTTAGGTGGGTCATAACAATATAACCCATCTAAAAAAAAGTTTCGAACCAAGGACCTCACGTTCAACAATTGCGCTTGCAACCACTAGATGCTCTCATCTCGTGGTTGCAAGCGCAATTGCTGAACGTGAATGCAACCATGCAATAAAAATCAAAAATTTCTGTAATAGTGTTTGTTAAGCGTTTCGTCATAAAAATCCGTAATGTTGTAACATATTTAATTAAGCTAATAAAAAAACACATTCTCTAAAACATTGATCACATCAATTAACCTTAAATACATAAGTAAAGTTCTCACAGGAGTCCCCAATAAATCGTGTAGTTCACAAATCACCCTGGGGCTCCACGCGGCGTCACTCGACTGGAGGACCCTCTACCCGCGCGAGGACCACCTATCATGCTGTCACCGGCTATTGGGATGGACTGGATTATGTGGGGATGGACTATAGTTGTATATAGTTAGCGAACTGGACCAATAGTAATATTTCTTAAATTCATTAAGCCCCACGCGAACGCACATCTATTGTTCTTTAATTTTGTCTGTAATTACCAAAGTCGAAATGTTGACTGGACTAGAACACTAGGACTAGAACACTTTGCCGGCCGCAGTCTTTCCATCCGATTATAAATTAGGTGTTTTCAAGGTTAGAGTGAATAGGCTTTTACACTAGTGCGCCTCACCGTCAACGATTGTATAGCTGCTTACCATCAGGTGAGATCGCAGTCGAGCACTAGTTTATAGCAAATTAAAAATAAAATACTTTTTTTAACTGGAAAATTTACGCATGTACAAAATTAGTATCTTCAAGAAAACGCCAGCTGAGCGAGTCCAATGACTTATGGGTACTTATTACGCAACGACCGACAACTATCTTAAGGTCATAATACTCGCTGAGCTGACTATTTATGTCTGTATGTCTGTATGTATGCTATCCCCGCACCATCCGTTTGACCATGACCCTCTAGCAAGCGTTCAGCTGGGCCACCATCGGTCGCTTTCACAGCGACGGCCCATAAAAGGCCATAGACCAAACGGTGCCTGCGCAGAGCCTCTGACAGGCAGCGTCTGGACTTCCTAGGTTCGGTAGGAGCTGATTGAGGGCAGCCCCAATCTGCTTCAATTTGTGACCCAGCTACGTAAGGGTAGATACACACCGTAGGTCGATTCATCATCATCAGCCTTTTTAATGTTCCCACTGCAGGGACACAGGCCTCCTCTCTAAGAAAGGGAATGGGCCGTAATCAACCACGCGGTCCCAGTGCGGGTTGGTAGGTCGATTACAAAGAAAAAAATGAAAATCGAACAAGAAACTTGCCCTTAAGGTGGGCCTTCCCCACTAGCCTATCGTCAACGTCGCACATGGTTTAAAAGCTTGTTGATATATTTAACGCAATCCAAAGTGATGTTAGATGAAAGAGTAATGCGAAAACAGAGATAACATCTGAAAAATCTGTTGGCATTCGGTAACTCTCCGATTTACTCTAATATTTCACAAAACTTGTTCCAACAAATACGGTTTTTATGAAACCCTTAAGAAGTTTTGAAAAATAATTACGTCATTTAGAATCTTGATTAATGCGCAAGCCTTCTATAGAAATACTTTTTTTATATTTTTAATATAGGAGTACATTATAGAGAGTCAAAGTTCACGTAAAATAGAAGATACCTGTTCAAAGGTTTTTACTGGATTACTCTTACACAAATTTATGTTTTGATTTCTATAGAAGCCTAGATAATATCCACAAGATATCTGGGGCCCTAGACAAGTGGCAATCGCTCCGTGTCGAATCCATTTCTAAGTTCGATTTCGCCTTAACGATGTCGACCACAAAATGGTAGACAAAGTGACATCGACTAACATATCGATAAGTCGAAGTGTTGGTTCGATAAAATAACAACTTCTTGGCTATGGTTATCGAATTAAAACGTCCAATTTGACGTATAAACAACTAATAACAATTAGCGAATCGAAAAGGTTTGACCACGTGACTTTTCGAATGCATATGTCAGTTCCATACATTTCGGAGTTTCGAATTTCGTTATGGTTAGTGAGAATGTGACTTTGTCTAAGCCCCCTGGGTATCCAATATCTAAAGAAAGATGTGTAATAGCATCATAATCACGTAATAGCGGTTGTATGAAAATGTACGTCGGGTTGGCCGCTCTTAACCACTTAGCCTTAACTACTAAAGCAAAGCTAAACAGAAAGTCATGAAAAATGTAAATCAGCTGACAGTTAATGAGAGCTGTTCGCGCTAATAATACACACAGTTCTGTCTACTCCTTCACTCCTCAAGGCTTGCCTCGCAGGAGGAGGAGAGGGCGGGCCGACCGGCCTCCTCATCATTTATTACTGACTCCGATTGACGATGGCGGCCGGACTTGACGAAACTTTAAAGGTAATGCTTAAATTGGAGATTGGTGCAGCGGTTAGGCGATTGGCTGTTACGCTGTATGTCGCGGGTTCGAGTCACGCATGGAAGAAATTTATTGTGTTTGTAACTTTACGGATGCATACGGGAGTTATAGCAAGCGTGGACGCTTTTATAAAATAAAAATTGCTTTTGATTCTGATACAAAAAACGAAGTTGCTCAATGATTCCTATGTATTCTACTTAAAAAAAAAGCGTAGGATTAAGCTATTTGTGTAAGACACACTTAATTATAAGGCGAAATTATGTATGTGCGTATTTATTTGTTACTCCTTCACGTTCAAAGGGTTGAATGGATCACGTTTATAATTAGTACATGGGTAGACCATGTCCTGGAATAGCAGACAGGATACTTTTTGTCCAAAGAATATATTCTCTTGAGATAATTTTCTTTCTTTACACTGGCGAAGCTCTAACGGGCTATTTGAAAGAAAGAGATTTTGAAATATTCCATCACTAATTTACCCAAAAAAACATCCAAAGCTGGACCTTAAGACTGTATAGTCATATAGATCATCCTGTGTTTTTAGCATCATATTTTATTTTTGAGTTGACAAGTCATTCAATGACTTTCCGCTATAATTGGGATTGGGATGAAGAAGCAGTGATAGATTTTTGCTAAGTAAAATGCACTTCTTTCCTTCAATATAGGATCTATCCTGGAACGCTAAAGGCAACAGAAATAACTTAGGACACTTAGGTATGGTTTTAGTTAATAATATAATAGTCTGACATCCTCTCGCTTCACCCTAGACTGTATAAAGTCATTAGATGAATTCCCACCTGTAAAAAAAAATAGATAAAATTAAAAAAACAAAGCTACCCAGTCCATCTCTGTCCCCATAATTCTAGGACAATCAGCTGGAGGTAACCGATGACCGTGGGTGGGCGCTCGGTAAACACCATGAATGAGTAACGTGGGAGCCGCCAGCTGGGGCCGCGACTGTCGTGGGGACGCGGGCTTCTAGTGAAATGTGTAACTAGACAGGTTATAGGAGCTAGTGACTAAGACCTTTCGGGCATGGCGACTTTTTTAGCGATGCTATGAGGCGTAGAGAGCGGTGGTGGCCGAGTGGTAAAGGCCCCGACTTACGAGTTGTAGGTCGCGGGTTCAAACTCAGAAAGGCGCGTTACTTTGTGTAATTTATTTCATCAACACTGCTCTCAAAACGGTGAATGAAAAGGGCATGTCCTTGAGCAAGCGGGGCTTCTAGTGAAATGTGTAACTAGACAGGTAATAGGAGCTGCTGACTAAGACCTTTCGGGCAGGGCGACTTTTTTTAGCGATGCTATGGGGCGTAGAGAGCGGTGGTGGCCGAGTGGTAATGGCCCCGATGTTAGGCATCTACGGTCCGATCTAAGCGTTTTGCCTCGTCGTTTATACCGCGTTCATCGAGGGACTGGAACAGTTTCCCGGCTGCAGTCTTTCCTTCCGATTATAATTTAAGTGTCTTCATGGCTGGAGTGAATAAGCTCTTAATAACCTAGTACGCCTCACCATCAACTATTGTATCACTGCTTGCCATCAGGTGGGATCGCAGTCAAGCACTAGTTTATAGCATATAAAAAAAAGTTGTAGGTTGTTGATTCAAACCCAGAAAGGTGCATTACTTTGTGTAATTTATTTCATCACCACTGCTCTCAAAACGGTTATTCGATACATGTGACATCCTACAATTCACACTGGGCCCGCGTGGTAGATTATGGCCCATTCCCTCTCCTAAAGAGGAGGGCTGTGTTCCATCAGTGGGGACTTTAATAAGGCTGATGATGATATAGCGCGTAAGTAGGTCTTCTATAGATTGCGCGCGTTAGTAGCATTGCTGTCATGCGCTTCCGAAATGCGCAACAGCATCGATGTGGGCGAGTGTAGGCCTTAATAAAGATATTTTAATTTTATGTTACAATAGATTGTTTGATTTAAAAATGTTTTCTGGACATGAATACTTAAGCTACTAGTCTAACTAAGAGAAAATGAGATATTAAACTATAACTATGGATTTAAATACTAATATTTATTGTATTTAACACCAAGAGCCTCTCTGCCACAATGATATTGCTATACGAGTATACTAGCTCCAGTAAATTAAAACTTAAAAAAATAAATGCTGTAGAAATTCGTTCCAGAAACAATCATACTTCTCTGAACAAGTCTTTTCATAAAAAGCGCTATTTATAAGTAACCAGCGACCCGCCCCAGCTTCGCGCGGGTGCAAAGGTGATATATTATACCTATAAACCTTCCTCTAGAATCACTCTATCTATTTAAAAAAAAACCGTATCCAAATCCGTTGCGTAGTTTTAAAAATTTAAGCATACATAGGGACAGGCGACTTTGTTTTATACTCTGTAATAATTACAAAACATATTTTCCATGACATAACAAATTTATTTATTTCAAATCACCGTTTTTATTTTTTATATCTCTACAGCAAAAGCTTGGACCAACACAAATATAAACAGCGAACAGTTCTGTGAAAAATACTTAGAAATCAGAGGCGGTGGTGCAAATGTGCGCATTAAACGTTAGGGCTCGGTAAATACAATGCTTCTACTCCAGCCGGTGCCGACGCCGATGTAGAGGGGCTGGATGAGGCCACTAACATAGAGTGACAACAATTGGCAGTTGCACTGTATAACGTATGTTCGATCTCTGCTCAAAATAAATAATTATGAGCTACAGGAGTGCAGATTTAAATTTAAGAGGTTCCAGGTCTGGGTATTGTGGTGTTTGCGTATAGGTCACTTATCATTCTAATTGGCACAATATATTTACTTTTAAACTTTATGAAAAAGAAATAGGAATAAGGGATTGATAGATGTTTGTTGAACGTCAGAAAAGAATATTATAACATATTACATAAACTAAGAGCTTAGAAACAAATATAACATAAAATTAAAGAAGCCTTCATCATTGTAGCATAGTCCCCCGCTACAGTATCTTGTGTATGTGAGTTTACATGTTTGTGAACGCACCAATTCAAAAGTAATTCTTAGTATTAAAAAATCCATTGAAGACAATCATCCAAATATATCATCATCATCATCAGCCTTATTAATGTCCCACTGCCGGCACACAGGCCTCCTTTCTAGTAGAGGTAGTAGAGGCCATAATCCACCACGCGGGAACAGTGCTAATTGGTGGATGTCACATGTCTTCGAATACTTAAATACGATAAGTGTATATTATTCTTCCTTGCTTAAACTGCAATACAGTTTTTCCTTCCTCTATAATTTTTAAAATCAATCAGAAATAGTTAAACAAGACCCCCATTTCGTCGTGCTCCATCTAGCCTCCCTATATCTTGGCATCCATCAGTGTATTCGGTTCGTGCCGCGAGCCTCCATCGCTAGATTATGATCACCGCCAGGTGTCCGCACTCCCACGGTGGGAGGGATATGAACTACTCTCATTTGTTGCCGCCATGTTCCTCGGTTATTGTTTGAAAATATTACAGGTGTAGGTGTATATTGATAATATTTGATGAGTTTGAAGGATATCAATCAAAATCAAAACCACCGATTTTGTTGATATTGATTAGTTGTGTACAAACGAGTTGTAAATAAAGGCTGTTCTCATAATGGTGTAAGAAGATTGGTCCGGAAAATTGGAGTGTCGTGCTTGACCACTATATCTGTTCATGGAAAGCGCCGATGTAGTCTACTATAGAGCATACTTGTCTAGAAGTAACCTATTCACTCTTAACTTAAAGTTGTAGCTATCAGGAAACACTGACGGTAAAGAATTCTAAGTACTACTTAGATGTACGCACAATTTTGAGCTTCAAGTCTCGGGTGCAACTGCTTATCCAGATGCTTATTAAGCTAGTAGGTCATCAAATTTTGTCATTTATGTCAGTAATTTACATATTCCTGGCGCATATCTGTTGTTTAATACTTCGCAGTTGATATTTATCATTATCATCACCTTTTGGCCCCATCGATCATCTGTTCTGCCAGCAAGTTGGTATTAATCGGGACTTCTCATTTTAATAACCTTAATTTACACATCCATACCTTTTTCTTAACTGGCAAAGGTTCCTTTAAGTCTACCTCTGTACATAAAGTATTTCATAAATAAATATTTTACTATTTTTACTATATCCATTACTATAGCTCTTATCCCACCCTATCTTTACAAGTGCGCTCATCCCATCCTCCAAACTACGCTCATCCACCCTTGCGACATCTCCTGGAGCCTCGGATGGTGAGAAACTGTTACCGCGACTCTAGGAATAAGGCAAGGAAGGTACGGTGTAGGTTTTTTAGTCAGTAAGAGTCTGATACTGGTCTCCCGCTCCGCCCAAGAGCGGGTTTCGTCATTCGATGATTTTCACCTACCATTAAAAAAAAAACCCTTGCGACATCTAGCCCCCCTACATCCCTGCCCGCCGGGTTCGGTCCGTGCTCCGCGCGCCCGGCGCTAGATTACAATCGGCAACAGTTGTACGCTCTCCCACATCATGCGCTGATAGAATAATGCGTTTTTGTTGTTTATACGACTTGTTTATTGCTGTAAATGGTAGTGGTAGTGGGTACAGCTCAATAACGATAGTATCTGTTGATACAAAAGTTGAGTACGACGAGTACGAAGTGGTGTCTGGTATATGATGTGAAGAAAGTTTATAGTTTGAACTTAGCAGGTTAGACGAGCAGAAACAATCACAAAGAAATGATGAGATGATTATAAACGCTCTAATCCCTGGATTAGAACTCTCCACTAGTTGGATTAGAAAACATCTTTCTGAATGAGATAGCCAGATTTATGACTAATAGTAAAGGCTATATGTAATCAAGTTACGAGCCACACAAGTACAGTAGTAACCAAAGATGCAGGTGAAACCGCGTCGGGCTGCTAGTTAAGTATATAATGCACGTAGCAGTTATCTACATGCTTGTTAACAATAATTAATCAATAATATCAATACTCGCAAGGGTCCAAAAGACCTGAACGAGTTAATTGATTGGTTGTCACTAGTTAATTGGCGACCAACGAGAAAGCCCATGTTGGGCGCCAACTAACAATTGGCGCCCAACGTGGGTCTACTTAAGTAAGTAAAATATGCATTTTAAAAGATTTTACCGATCTCTAGTTCGTTTTTTAATAGTAGACTATGATTTGACAACTTAAAATGTCAAACTCCAAAAAATTGGGAGCATATTTCTAGAGTGTGACATTCTGAGTTGTCAAATCGTAGTTTAGAATTAAAAAACGAACTATCGAAAATACTGAATTAGTTAAATATATCTTGAAAATGCACATCCTAGTCCCCTTTGTTTGGTTAGGTAATTTATTAAACACCATTTGAGTTATCTTCCAAGCGTTTACTTTAGATACACTCAAATTCTTACACCTAAACATACTCTCCCTCACACTATATCCCTGTACTGTGGCTTCACTCCGTGCTTCGTACGACCTGTGCTAGATTACGATCAGCAACAGTTGTATTCTTTCACATCACATGAATAGAATAATCCTTTTGTTTTTAGGAGTAGGTAGTATATGGTTCATATCTGATAACATTTGGCTATCTACGTACTGAGCTACCTGATAGGCCTTGTCTGTCACCATAAGCTACTATTCCATCTATAAATATAAAAGGAAAAACTGACTGATTGACATATCAACGCACAGCCAAAATTACTGTGCCTAGGAGCGTGAAATTTTGCTCAAGGCTTCCTTTTATGACGAAGGCGAACACTAAGAAAGGGTTTTTCAAAATTCAGCTCCTAAAGGGATGTAATGGGGATGCAAAGTTCAAGTGGAGAATGCTACATTCATGCAGGCAAAGCCGCTGGCAGAAGACTAGTTGATATTATAAATGTAAAAGTCGTTTAACAAGTTTGTTCATCAATCACGCTTCAACAGCTGGACAGGCAAATTAAGTGTCATTTTGAACATTTACAGGTATATGATGATTGACTGAATTAGGACATAGGATATGGTTTTGTCCAGGCTTTTTGTTTCAGGGGCCAAAATTAAGATTTTGGGTTTAAAGATTCTTAATTTTATTCTAAAAGAACATACATTGTCCACTTAATGAATAAATCTATAACTAAGGTAAGTATAATCCAGTAGCTAGAAACATTTTTCGTTGATGTAGGTAGGTGCGATGACTCATTTTATTTTTGTGTCGCACGGTTTAAGTTTTGTTTTGAATATATGTTGAAAAAAGATGTATTCCTGATGTCTGCCGGTAGATTATTATAAAGTTGTACACCTTCGTATTTTATACTTTTTCTGCCATATTGCGTAAGCGGGGAGTGTGTTTGTATTTGGTTTGGGTTTCTTTGGCCATAATTGGATGTTTTTATGAGATTTACCATTGTCAAAAGTTGGTATTTCAGCAATCGAGAAGAGCTAATGATTAAGTCTACTTGTTATAACAAAGTCAGAATTTGATTTACTGTACAAGTTGGTTACTGTAACAGTGCGCGGTAGTTCTCTTAATAATTATCTTATTTGTAAAAGTCTTGACTTACATTTCCTCCTCTCTGTCGTGGTCGGTTGTGTGTAGTCTTTGTCAGGAACCTCCTCCTTCACTTTTGCCTCCATCTGAAACAAGAAGAAATATGTTTTAATTATTTACAACTAGCGACCCGCCCCAGCTTCGCACGGATACTGATATTGAATATATTATGCATGTATTATGCACATAAACCTTCCTTTTAAATCACTGTATCTATTTAAAAAAAACCGCATCAAAATCCTTTGCGTACTTTCGAAGATCTAAGCATGCATAGGGACAGCGGAAAGCAACTTTGTTTTATACTATGTAATGAAGATTATATTAAAGTACCAAGTCGATTTGGACTACTTTTTAGGTGCATTTTATAATATGGGACCTAACCAAATTGCAGATGAAATTAACTTTGGCTTTTTTGTTTTTAATAAAAATAATTCTTTATTTTATACTAAAAATATATATACAAAACTGGATTATACATTTTATGTACGTAATTATGTAGGCAAGCTTAACTAAAAGTTGAGTTTTCTTCCAGCAAACCATTTTCACAGAAAGGTCACAATAGATAGAGGGTAGGTTAGAATATTAATTAAATATATTATAAACATATTTTATATATTAATTTAAATACTATTTCATTGCGAAAGGAAACGCTCTTTGCTTTATGTTTTCTTTATTTTTATAAACTAACACTTCACTTTCAATAATTGCATCACTGCTTACCATCAGGTCAGAAGAAAATATAGGAATCGAAACATTACACTCTGGTTTAGTCATAGTATCTACGTACACATTCTAGTGATCCAATCAAGATGAATATAGATTTTATTAGAATAGATCATTTATTTTAGAAACAAAAATATCCTTTTTTATTTAAAAACATTCAAGATGTGTATATATATATATATATATGTCACATGTTGTATAATATTAATAAATAATGCAATACCACCACAATAATCCTCCGGATCAAATTTTGGTAATGGCGGCCCATCTCCTCAGAGACTAACCATCGACCCTCAGACTCAGGTGCACCCTCAATACCATGTAGTACTTTATGTAACACAACATCACACCATAAGCTGTGATGGTCTGAGTTCTTATAACTTACACAAACTACTGCTTGACTGCAATCCCATCTGGTGGTAAGCAAAGATTTTTCTTTTTGTATGGTAAGTAAAAATAGAAAAGAAAAGAAAGAAACAGTTTTTATTTTGCCCAAATAATACAACAATCTGTTAAAATCATCCAATGACGAATCTTGGGCGGAGCGGGAAACAGTGTCAGACTCTTACTGACTGAACAACTTACCCCGTTCCTCCCTTGCCTTATTCCCAGAGCCCCGGTGTAACGCTTTCGCACCAACCCTCGGCTCCAAGAGGTGATAAGCAATGATGAAATCGTTGATGGTGAGGCGCACTAGTTTATTAAGAGCCTATTCACTCTAGCCTTGAAGACATCTAAATTATACTCAGAAGCGAAGACCGCAGCAGGCAAATTGTTCCAGTTCTTTTTATTTTAGTTTTGTACGCGGTATAAACGATGAAGCAAAACGCTTAGAACTGACCGTAGAGGTTTTAACAATGTAAGGATGGATACTCGCAGTGCGTCGGGTCGTGTGCTTTCAAGTGTAAAAATAACTCAATAGCACTAAGAACCTTGTGATCTAGGTCTAGAACTTAAGATCATGAAACTCATGTGCATAGCACTATATGCACTAGATTAGCCGTTTATTTTTATGGTAGGTAAAAATAGAAAAAAGAAAGAAAACTTTTTATTTTCCGGGACACACACTAAAAAAACAAAAAAAAAACATCGAATGTCGAATCCCGCCTATAGGCGGAGCGGGAAACAATGTTGCTCTTGCTGACTACACCACCTACTCCGTTCCTTTCTTGCCTTGATCCCAAGGCCCCGGTAATACGCGTATACATTTTTTTTTTCGACCAAGGTTTGATGCGAAACAAACCTTGGTAAAAAAATCCCTTTTAGCGATAAGACCGCCCATTGTAACACCTTAGTAATTTTAAGTTCCTAATGTACCAAGTTGTGTTTATGGTGTAGCTACAATAAAGATTATTATCTATCTATCTATTTTGGTCCCAGGAGCAACTAGATTAGACATGGTATCCAGTCACTTTACTCCACTTAAGTGATCGGCAAGCCATACATTTTTACATTGATGACATTAGTGCAGTTTTGACGTATCAGCGCTGTAAGTTTTGATAGCCAATGAAGTGCTGCAGCGGACTGTACATAACTTTCCTGTAGGTACCTATTTGAATAGTTAGTATGAACGTACTTGTCTATCGCTAGTATATAAGTCGATGTGCGTATAGTTGGCCGCTGTTCATAAATCCGGTGTCGCACCGAGCGCCTGCTTCGTGTCTGACGCAGCGCAGCTGGGCTCCAAGCCACACCTGCTTACTGTTGGTTGAGACGCCTGTACACTGCAGCTACTGTTGATACATGGGCAGGAAAAAAAATTACACCGGTATATACTTATATACCGGTATAAATTTTTGCATAAAAAAATGCATAGGTATTCCCAATATACCGGTGGTACTTACCACCGGTATATAGGGAATACCTATGCATTTTGTTACATGTGTAGAGAGTTTCTCATTGCGACCGAGGCGGAATTCATACAAGTTGTAGTCGAATGTGTTTTGGACCCGATGGCTCCTGTGACAAATTTGCACGTGTAACAAACAACGTTTTTAAATGCTCCGCCTATTAAATATTACAAAAAATAAAATTTTGGTGGAGGTGAGCACAAGTTTTTGCACTAGAGCGCAAAATAGTTCATTACGAACCTAAAAGTGGTGGAATAAGAACGGGTTTTCGAGCAAGTGTATTGAAAATAATATTACTTAACTACGAAAGAAATATTATTTTCAATGCACATGCCGTATCAATAAATGAAAGTTGAATGAAAACAATATCTAAAATGTTAGGAAAGCAGACGAGATTTAACAATTTTACAAAATTATATCTGTTTCTCTCTCTTGATAAGACGCAAAACGGCGTCTGACGCCTGGGCCGAAAGATTCTGAAGTAACGAGAGTCGCTACTTCAGAACTTTTCAGCCCTATCGACCAGCTGCTCTGCAACCTGCAAGCAATCTTTCCTACCCACTACCACAGACACACACAAATATTATTATAACATTGTAATTTCAAATAGTATCTAATGTTAGTAAGACGAGCACAGTGGTCCAGTGTGTACGGTCCACAGCGCCGCGTCTGTACGTCTGCACAATGTTCCCACGTCATCTGTAGTTTTGTACTCTCAACATCCGCCTGAAAAATGTAGTTTAACTCCATCCAGCGGACTTAGAATGTACTAATGTTGGAGATTAGAGCTGCAGAAGGATTACTCGGTAAGACTTAACGTCATACGAAGACAGGTACCAAAATATTACTAGCTAGTGAATAGAATAGAGTAGAATACAATACAATAAATTTTATTGTAAACTCAAATAGCAATAAAAACTACAAGGATGTGTTCTTTGTCGTTTTTGTTACTATTTTGATACAAACAAAGAAATTCATCATCAGCCTTTATATTGTTCCCACAGGCCTCCTCTCTAGAAGAGGGAATGGAGCTTAATATGGTAGATTAAGATCCATTCCGGATTAGTGGATGTCACTTGTCTTCGAGTTTGGTTCTGGGACATGCCGGTTTCCTCACGATGTTTTCCTTCACCGCCCGTTGGTCTAGTGGTTAAAGGCCCAGACCGTTATGCCGGAGGTCGTGGGTTCGATTCCCACCCAGGACAAAAGTATGTGTGATGAGCTCAATCATTTGTTCTGTGTTTGGGTACGAGTACTATTTATCTATAACTAGCTACCCGCCCCAGCTTCGCACGGATACTGATATTGAATAAATTATGCATGTATTATACACATAAACCTTCCTCTTGAATCACTCTATCTATTGAAAAAAAACCGCATCAAGATCCGTTGCGTACTTTTAAAGATCTAAGCATACATAGGAACTAAGCAACTTTGTTTTATACTATGTAATGATGATATGTATGTGTTTAGAAATACATAAGTATGTTTATCAGTTGTCTGGTACTCATAATACAAGCTATGCTTAGCTTAAGACTAGACGGCGTTGTGTGATAATTGTCGAATACTATACTTCCATACTATACCATACATATGTATACTAATGGCCTCAATTCAGCCATCACTGCTCTTCATCACTCCCCCCTTTCTCTCATTGGCTGACCAGAGTAGTCCTTCTTCATTTTCCTTTCTTTCTGCCCTAGAACTGATGACGACGTCTCCGTGCGTCACTTCAGTAGCAACCAATGTGGTGTGTGTTGGATAGTGTATGTTTGTTTATGTGTTGTATGTATCAGTGGCTCATTGGCATGGAACAGCGTTTCCCCTCTAATGTTTGGATAAGAGATGCTCTGAATTCTTTACAGAAAGCTTTATTACTCTTTAGGAGACCGCATTTATTGTCCAATTTGCTCGTGTAGTTAGTTCACTTTTACATGGGAATTTTTAGAACAATTGAACTAGAACAGGCACAGGTTGGCTTTTAGTCAGTAAAAAGTCAAAGCAAGAGACGGCAGCCATCTTCTAGCGTCACACAAAACCTTATTACTATTGGAGCAGTGGTGGCCGAGTGGTAACGGCCCCGACTTGAGTGTAAGTCAGGTTCAAACCCAGCCAGGCGCATTACTTTGTGGAATTTATTTCATCACCACTGCTCTCAAAACGGTGAAGGAAAACATCGTGAGGAAACCGACATGTCCTAGAACCGAAAATTCGAAGACATGTGACATCCACCATGCGTGCCGCCATATTCCATCACGCGGGCTCAGTGCGGGAGCCCACGTGATGGAATATGGCCCATTCCCTCTCCTAGAGAGGAGGCCTGTGCCCCAGTAGTGAGAACATTAATAAGGCTGATGATGATGAGATTGAAGTGAACAGCAAACCCAACAAGAAGCAAATAGTTACTCTCAAAATCGGTTCCTTACAAGGAAAATGTCCTAAAATTACATATTGTTTTCAAAGTACTTATTTCTACCCAAATCTTATATGCTACATCCTATTAATGACCAGAATCAGATCCAGAATACCCACTAAAATAGCAGGTAGTAGTAGGTAGTAGTATTCCAATTACGTGCGAAAGTAAAGATTGTATTGGATCTGGCGACACCTGCGCTCGCAACACCTGTGCAGGGTAGCGCCGGGGGGTGGGTACTACAACCCTGCCCGGGTTGTAGTACCCACCCCCCGGCGCTACTACGGGTTTGACAAGGGGCGAGTTTGGAAACTGGGGCTGGAAATGTTGCGAACAAGATTGGTGGTCTTGGAAAAACCGCTTACCATTTGGTGAAAAGTGAATGTACATTTTACTAATATTATAAATGCGAAAGTTACGATGTTTGGATGTTTATTACTCAATCACGCCAAAACGGCTGGACAGATCTGGATGAAATTTAGAACAGGCATAGGATACGCTCCGGAATAGGACATAGGCTACTTTTTATCCCGGAAACCCCAACCCCAATACCACACGGGCGAAGCCGCGGGCAAAAGCTAGTATAGTAAAAAAACTGACTGTCATTATTTTTAGGTTAAGCTGTAGAATATTGGGTCTAACAATTTGCAATTATTTATTTTTATTTAGATAGGTATATAAAAGCTACTCACTCACTCTAAAAAACTTAAAAAATAAAAATTTGGTAAGTACGTTCGAAGCGGCTAGCAGAAAGCTAGTATAGTACAAATGCTAGCAGATAATAAAATCTACATATTTCATTCTTTTACAACGAAATATATGATTTATACTTATAATAATTAAAGGTACATTAAATATTAAAATTATTAAATATGTAAGATAAAAATTAATTTCTATCAATAAATCAGAAATCTTTTACCGAAGAAGAGATGGATGGATTGTGTGAGAAGTGATATGAAAGAAAAGGGAGTTAGTGATAGTGTGACGGGTGACAGGACAGAGTGGAAGAAAAAACATGTTGCGCCAAGTAATATGGGATAAGGGTAGGATGATGATGATGAAATCAGAAATCTTTTAATAATAATAATAATAATTTAAACTTTTGATTTATTAATACATTAACAAAATAATCTGATGTGCTTTTTTGCAATAAAAGTATTATTTATATAGTTTTTTGGATATTATTATTTTGGGGAGTACAGCTGTAGGTACCTAGTTAACCTATCGAGTATCGTAATTAGAAACATAGTAAAAAGACAATAACTGTGCGTACGCGTTCGCTTGGGGCTCAAGAGTTTAACAATTGGTATGATATGTCATCATCATCATCATTTCAGCCGAAAGACGTCCACTGCTGAACATAGGCCTCCCCCAAGCGCCGCCACAAAGACCGGTCCTGTGCGTCTTGCATCCATCGGCTTCCAGCAACCCTGACCAGGTCATCGGTCCACCTTGTGGGAGGCCTTCCAACGCTACGTCTTCCGGTGCGCGGTCGCCACTCCAGAACCTTTCGGCCCCAGCGGCCATCCGTTCTGCGTGCAATGTGCCCTGCCCATTGCCACTTAAGTTTGGCGATTCTTTTCGCTATGTCGGCAACCTTGGTTCTCTTGCGGATATCCTCATTTCTGATTCTATCACTCAAGGATACTCCGAGCATAGCCCTTTCCATTGCCCTTTGAGTGATCTTGAGTCTTTTTATAAGGCCCATTGTAAACTACCACGTTTCAGAGCCATACGTCATCACTGGCAACACGCACTGATGACTTTGCCACTAGACTTTCGTCTTGAGGCATTGTGGTATATACCACAATGCCTCAAGTATGATATGTAAGTAATAATAATTGTTCGCTTAATTTTATTGTAACATTCTATATTACATTTTTTGTTTCTTCAAACCAAAACTCACTCGCACCCCGTTGCATCGAATACAACCGCGGTAGCGACCCCTACACAGGTGCGTGCCGCTGAAAAATATCATATTCTACCCCCCACAACTGTTGAGCGCACCGGCGGCTTACGGCGTGATTTACACAAGTATTTATTAAATTATTGATTGCCAACACTTCGCCAAATACACCCGTATTTTTTGTGGCATTCGGTCGCATCTGTTGAGGCTGTGAATCGGTTATAACATAGTTCGGATATTGGATTCGGTTTGAAACTATGAAGGATGATCAATTAGGTTTCTGAACTAAGACTAGCTAGACAGATTGGCGTTCTATCAACTATAACAGCTGTAGACACGACAGATAAATGTTTTTGGTTATCTACTTGACATTTGAGTAGCGCATGCCAGTTAGTATGTCTTTTTTGTGTGACAATCATCATTACTTATTGTTACTTACTTCAACGTGGCAATGCTGCCGACCTCACCTTGAATAGTAAGCCACAAACTACCCGTGTATTCTGTCCAAAGGTTGTCTTTAAAAAATCGCTTTCAGCGATAAGACCGCCCATTGTAACACCTTAGTAATTTTAAGTTCATAACAACGTACCAAGTTGTGTTTATGGTGTACCTACAAAAAAGAGTATATCTATCTATCTATCTATCTTCTGGACATTTTCAGATGACAGCGATGTGAACCATAATCTATGTGCCAGTGCCTTCCGAGCGAAACTCCGCTATAAGTTGCGGCATGGTAGACAGAGTTCCGGCGGAATCTCATGATGAAATGGCAACAGCGACTATGGCATGCCCAGTGCTGGACACGCCACAATTTTAGCGACAAGTCCCATCTTTGAGGAGTGACTTGCAAGACATCATGGCGTCCTCATTTTCCACTTGACGCAGGTCCTCACCAGACATGGTAAATTTAGGAGACTTCCTATCTTCTTTCCAATTATCTTTGGGTTGGCTTCCATTCTAAATGGATGCTCCTGAATACCAGAGGTTTACTTGACCTTCACCACCCAGTTACTGGGCAACGCGATACTCTTACCCAACCCTGGTGATTGATGCTCAGACTTTCTGGCGTCCACCTTCCGTTAACGATGGTCCAAGATCTACGAATGATAACTGGAACCAATTATGGATTTACATGCTTACCGAGGCACGGGTTTCGGTAATGTCTTAGATAAACTTAAAAAACTTCATTATATAATAACAGATCTTTAATTTTGATTGGCCTGGTGGTCTTGTGGTTAGTGACCCTGACTGCGATTCCAACGCAGAACAATTTATTTAACAATTTTGTGTGATAAGCATGATCATTTGTTCTGTGTCTAGATGTAATAATTTATCTATAATATGTATGTATTTAGAAATATATAAGTATGTTTATTTATCTAGTACTCATAACACAATCTATGCTAAGCTTGGGACTAGACGGCGTTGTGTGGTAGTTGTGAAAAAAAAGCAAAACTCATATAGTGCTAGTTAATAAACAAAATTTATGGCACAGCATATGTAATTACAGCAATAAATATGTATGAATAGTCCAATCTGTCAGTTATCATCTTCAGAACCCTGTTAAGGCAAACCATGACTTGAACAAAATGTAAAATTCTCTCTCAGGAACCATTCAAAGAAAATATTCTAGATAAAAACCACGCGCATGAGTCACTAAATGCAACTCCGTCTGCGTTGACAGACAGAAACAAACCCTGCAGTTAAAAATACTAACATTTATACAACTCTAAATAAACTGTTTCGAGTTTATCGAATGTTTTGTCTGTTCCCGTGTCTTAATCTAGAATAACAGGAAAGAATGTAGCAAGTCTGTAATCATGAGTGGTTTAGTAACCAGATATTTACGTTTAACTTTTCACGTGGCTTCGTTTAGAAAATCTTACAAGTTTTGCCAAGAGGTAAATTCATAGGGATCCTTGCCTTGAAGTCATCTGGGGCCAAGGGTTTGCGTCTGAAAGGAAGGATCTGGCTTTGTTATAAAGGCAACGTAGAAACGGGGTGTAATATCAGCCGAAAGACGTCCATTTTGGACATATGCTTCCCCAACGACCGATCCTGTGCGTCTAGCTTTGTACCTCTATATTGGTTAGCAATATACATATAGCATGACTGGATTAGTGACTGATACTTAAACACGAGATTATGCTATAGCTATGAGACCACACCTGAAATTGCAAAAAAAAAATCAAAAAGTTCAGTGCATTTTGACCTGTTAAGCGAACATAAATGTAGCAAGCAACAAGCAGTATTTTTCACGATTTCAGGTTTGGGCCCATAGTAAAAGTTTATATATATCGACCGGTTACAGTCTTTACACATTTGCCGAAATTGGCCAATTTGCCCACAAACCACTGCCCTCCAGTTGCAGGCGCGGGGATGTGACTGAATTCACAATAACTTGGTGCATGACAACTTACTGCTTCAACGACTTTATTTTTTTTGTTATTATGACTACAATCACATGTTTAATTATCAGTCACTACCAGCGTCGAAGCCTCCCGGAGCTGAGGGTTGGTGCGAAAGCGTTACACCGGGGCTCTGGGAATAAGGCAAGGAACCTTCCTTGCTTGAGTAAAGAACCTACCCCGTACCTACGGGGTAGGTTCTTTACTCAGTAAGAGTCTGACACTGTTTCCCGCTCCGTCCAAGAGTGGGATTCGTCATTCGATGATTTTTACCTACCATTAAAAAAAGTCACCCTATACAGACAAACAGTTTGATATATTTACAATTTAGTTGTGTAGATGAATGCAATGTTGGTGAGTCTAGCAGCAGACGCTTCTGTTTTGTGATAAATATTTGTTATGAACCGGTTGAAAGGTCTGTTTGTATGTTTAATGTAGTTTTCTAGTTAAATTGAAAGATGAAGTCCATTGCTGTGTAGTGTTGCGTTGAATTGTGTGAGAGAGCTATGGTGGCTGAGTGGTAAAGGCATAGGATCAAACCTAGTCAGGTGTAATACTTTGTGTAATTTATTTCATCACGACTGCTCTCAAAACGGTGAAAGAAAACATCGTGAGTATACCGGCCTATAATATTTCCTAGAACTAAAAAAATTAAAACGTGACATCTACCAACCAGTACTGGGCCCGCGCGGTGGATTACGGCCTATTCTCTCTCCTAGACAGGAGGCCTGAGTTCCAACACCAACACGTGGGCCCAGTGCGAATTGGTGGATATCATATGACTTGGAATTTTTAGTTCAAGGACATCCTGGTTTCCTCCGCTGTGTCTGTAGTAAGTAATAGTCTTAAAAGCGGCCTTCTATAGAAATCAAAACGTAAATTTGTGTAAGAGTAATCCAGTAAAGACCTCTGAAAACCTGCTATTTTACGTGAACTTTTACTCTCCATAATGTGGAGTACATTATGTTAAAAATATAAAAAGTACTTCTATAGAAGCCTTGCGAATTTAGTAGCGATTCTAAACGATGTTCTTTTTTTAATCCCTAAGAGTGGAATAAAAACACATATTTCCTGAAACATTCGAGTAAATGGTATAATTACCGAAAGTCAAAAGAGTTTTCAGGTGTCATCTCTCTTTCTCGCATTACTTTTGTATGAAACATCACTTTGGATTGCGTTAAATAAAGCAACAAGCTTTTAAACCACGATATAGGCGAGTGCGGAAGGCTAACCATAACATCGTTCCTATACAATAATCAATGTTTGATCCCACCCGTCCGTGTTATCAGAAGATAGCAAGGGACAGGCTTTTTTTTATGGTAGGTGAAAATCATCGAATGACGAAACCCGTTCTTGGGCGGAGCGGGAGACCAGTGTCAGACTCTTACTGACTAAAAAAACCTACCCCGTACCTTCCTTGCCTTATTCCTAGAGCCGCAGTAACAGTTTCACACCACCCTCGGCTTCAGGAGGCTTCGACCCTGAAGGGCCCCTACAGTTTGCTGACAACTCCTTGAGACGCGCGGGAACGGTGCGCGCTGTTGACGACTTGGACTCGGTCTGGACAGTTACCAGACGACCGGACGGCGAGCTACAGCATGTGACAGGTGGGATTGCACCCCAGTATCGCCCGAAAACTAGGTTCTGTATCCCACAGGCGATCCCTTGGGCATCTAATCACTTAACTTTAGGTTTGTTACAGGCAAATTCGGGTAGGTTACTAGACTATGTATAAACCTTTACAAACCGACCTGCGAAACGCAAGCTATCTTCTTCTTCTTCTTTTCGAGTCGATGACAAACTCCGTAAACCGTTGGGGCCCAGTAGGTGGCTACGTTAACAGCAGCATCAAGCAAGCAAGCGAGCTATAATAATTAACCAGAAATGTTACGGAATTCCGGTTTTGGTTCCGATAGATTTGAAGCGGAGGTTATACGGGCTCACCGGTTTTTTATTTGTGTGTCACAGTCACAAATCAGTGTATCTGACCCGGCCTTAACATAGGTTCTCATTTGTCCCCAACACACAATGGCCCACCTCCGGTTCTGTTTTCGGTTTCGGTTCGGGTTCCGATTTCGGTTCCGTTAAATCAAATTTGAAATCTCCAGTATCGGCTTCGGTTCCGATAAAACCATCTCCCCCTAACATAAACGTAACACCTCTAAAATAAATCCGCGCGTGGATCGATCGGAAAGATACGGGATCCTCACCATCGTCGCCCTCGGCTCCCGCGTCAGTACACTGTGAGCCGTGGGCGTATGTCACCGGCATACAACTGATGTTGCAGAAACAAATAAACAAACAAATATAACACTGGTACAGAAACAAGAAAAAAGGCAAGTGCGAGTCGGACTCACATACCTCAGTTTTTTATAGGTTTATATTTTGGAGGCTGCGGCTAGCGCTACGCTCAAGGAAAGAAAAGAAAAACATTTATTTTGACTCGCACAGGTCAAATTAAAATAAAAAGTAACTACTTAATCTATCTTAACTTACACTTAAACTACAACAAGGTTGTTTACTTAAAGAATTGACACACGTGCGACGTGACCAGTTCTTAGTGGCCACTTTAATCTGGCTGAAGACAAGTCAAGGCTCTTAGCACTCTACACTGACGGTTTTCATAGGTAATAGCACCCCAGTGCCCTAATTCACGTAAAATTAAACAATCCCAATTCCATTGTCGTAAAATCGGTATATTATAACCACAATTTTTGACGTTTAGCCGTTGACGCCCTATCCGACAACGATTGAAAGACGATTGAAATAGCTGAATATGCTTCAACGACTCTCGAACGAGTTTAAAATCGGTGCCATTCAAACTCGATTAATGGATGTGAATACGAAAAGTCAAAGTCGCTACGATATCGCTATGGTTTTGATTACGAGAATTAGGCTACTGGTCGTCACTCACTGAACTTCTTAGGGCAGACGATATCATCGAGTCTGACTACGGCAAAGGTGGTGTCACATCTGATCGTGTTCGCAGGGTAAACTTGGCCAGAGAAGACAGAGAGATTTCGAAGAATATAGGCTCTACCCAACTGTGGAGCACAATCACTAAAGCTTATGTATTATGTACATTTTTTATCTATGTAACGTGTTTATTTTATAATTTGTATTATTTACTTATTTTATATTTTATTTGTTAGAGCAGTACACCATGGACCACCCCCTTTTTTACAAGCTTTTATTTAGTTTCACCTGTCCCGTTGTCTGTCGTTCTGTAATCAAATCTTGCAACTTAAATTTGATCCACTTCCCGGTTTCCGATTGAGCTGAAATTTGGTATACACGTTTAGTTCGGATGACAATGCAATATTATGATGACATGGAGCTGATCTGATGATGGAATCGCGAGGTAGCCATAGGAACTCTGTAATTAAACGGCACAACCACGTCGAGTTTGGGCTCGTGTGAATCGTCTTGACGAGTTTTATTTATATAAGCATAGACCACCGCTATAAAAGCTTGTTATGAAAAAAAATTTTTTCATTGAAAACTTGTTTAGTTCAAGCTTTTATACTCCATCCTAAGGTTGTTTGATAAATATCGCTGTCATCGATAAGACCGCCTCTGTACCCATTCATATAAGTTTCTGTAAAATTGTTACTTTTTTGGTGTACAATGAAGTATTATTCTATTCTATTATATGTCCTAATAAAACAAAATCACTTCCCATCAAATTGTAAACGAATTGTTTATCAAATATTTAGAGAACCCATACAAGAATCAATTCGTGAAACTTTACCGCCAAACGCGAAAACTCAGAAGCGCTATTAAGGCCACATAAAACTAGATTGATGGTAACACAAACTGTTATTACAGGCTGTCCAGTGGCTGCATAACGCAGGCGGTGCCGCGGTACGCAGCTAGTCACGGAGTAGATAACGCTACAGAGCCGACGCTTCACACAAGAGTGTGATAAGTTGATCATTTGTACAGGCCACAGAATCAGCTAGTATTGAAAAAAGGGATAATTTTTAATAGATGAGATATTTTTTTATTGGAAGATGCGCTACCCTAAAATTTGTACTATCGATATCAAAACTATTAAAATAATTACAGGTCTGAAATAATATAATTTTTTGTAGGTATATTCAGTAAAATGAGTCTGGTATTTTATTTAAAAAATTGTGATATTTACATTTGCTTGTAAATGGATGTACAACAATTTTACAAAACAAATAATTTAGTTTACTTTTCCCGTTTACGTTTCTCATCTACGAATAAAAAATTATAACTTTAATAAATCATGCGCGATAGCTAGAAAATCCATACTCCATACTAATATTATAAATGCGAAAGTAACTCTGTCTGTCTGTCTGTTACGCTTTCCCGCTTAAACCTCTCAAATGATTTTGATGAAATTTGGCACAGACAGTCTATAGACCCTGAAAAAGGACATAGGCTATCTTTTATTGCAAAAAAGGACGTAGACGAAGTCGCGGGTACCAGCTAGTATACAATAAACTGTTTGTCAAATACTAGAGAATTAATAGGGAGCAAACTTTGTAATAACTTTAGTTTCTATTAAGTACTTCTATTATTTCCTTTATGTATAAATGTAAGAATACTGATTGCACTTCAGAAAAATAAGCAGACCGTGGCACGCACACGTGCCTGCGTCAACAGAAGCACATCGTTTTTTATAAAGGACGGTCCCAGTCGCATTTTCTACTCTGTGGCGATTTGTGTGTGTGATTCGAATAGCGCGTAAACCTCCGGAACTTGCACTCACGGTGTAAGTAGGATGTAGCAGCAAATCATTTTGTATGAACCTCGGTCTCTCCAGCACACTCTACTCTGTGGCGTGTATGAATAGCGCGTACGTCCGTACGCTAGACACTCTTACAGAGCTTAAACAAACACGACGTATATGTATACAGCATGTTTAGGCTCTGTAAGAGTGTCTAGCTGCTGTGACCATGAGTATGTACTCCTCGGTCTCTGTAAGACACTCTACTCTGTGGCGTGTGTGAATAGAACTACAATACACACCGTGTACGTTACCCATGTACCCAATAGCCTGTCACTCTGTTAGAACCTCGGGTTCTGTAAGACACTACTCTGTGGCGCGTGTGAATAGCACTACAATACACGCCGTGTACGTTCTCATATACGAAACATGTCACTCTGTTCGATCTTCGGTCTCTGTAAGAACACTCTACTCTGTGGCGCGTGTGAATAGCGCGCACGCCCCCGGAACATATGCCGCCGTGCGCCGCGCACGTGCCGGTGTTTACTGCAGCACGTCACGAACATATGGAAGTCACGAGCAAGGAGTACGACGGATTTGAGGTGGTAATCTGATTGCACAACGAACTATTACAATACGCAGCGTATAATTAGCAGAAAAGTACGAATTAACGTAACAGACATTTCTTGTAGCAAAATGGACACGAAAACTTTCATCGTCATCAGACAGGCCTGTCAGTCTAGTAGTTAGTGACCCTGACTGCTATGCAGGAGGTCGTGGGTTCGATTCCCACCCAGGACAAATGTTTGTGTGATGAGCACGATCATTTGTTCTGTGTCTGGGTGTAATTTATCTATAATATGTATGTATTTAGAAATATATAAGTATGTTTATCAGTTGTCTAGTACCCATAACACAAGCTCTGCTTAGCTTGGGACTAGATTGCGTTGTGTGATAGTTGTAAAAAAAAAACATTACAATACGCAGCATATACCAGAAAAGTACGAATTATCGTAACAAACATTTCTTCCGGCAAAATGGACACGAAAACGTTCATCGGTCTAATCTGAAGCGAGCGGTTATCTGCGTCATCTCGTATCTATATGGCTATGGAATTTAATATTTCTTAAAATGATTGCTATAAAATTAGATAACCTATATTTCATTTCTATCCATCCTTCGAAATCCATCCATGCAAAACCTCAACCCAAATCTGTGTCCCTGGTTACTTATCTATTTGCTTGACTGTATATAATGTAGTTTATCTATTTATCTATAATCCATTTGTTTAGGTACTTAACTAAATGTAAACAATCATCGTGTCTTTTATATAAAACAGTTATAATTAGCTATTTACGTAAACTTATGTTAGATGATTTTTGTAACTAATATACATTTAATTATATTATTATTCTAATAATAACCTACGTTTATACTAAAAAAAATAAAAACTATTTGGGAAAAAAATGAAATTAATTGACACCTTTATGTAACTTAATTTAAATAATCTTTGTATGTCTTTTATACGATTTTTATTTTAAAATAAAAACAATTATCAAGTTTGTTTACGTTTAGATAGATGAAGTATATATATAAAAGAAGAAACTGACTGACTGACATATCAACGGTCACAACAGTCGAAACTACTGTGACTAGGAGCGTGAAATTTTGCACAAGGTTTTCTTTTATGACGTAGGCGAACAGTAAAGAAGGATTTTTCTAAAATTCACCCCCTAAAGGGATGAAACGCGTGTCCAAAGTTTGTGCGAAAACCTATTTTCAAGCGGGCAAAGCCGCTGGCAAAAAGCTAGTTGTAAAATAAAAAGACAATTATAGTTTATGTTTAGATAGATGAAGTATAGTGATTTTATTATAGAGCTTTTTTTTTTCAATGGTCACCTTGTAATTTTCGTTTTGTTTTTCCAACAATATCCATTAGTGTCATACGTACGAGGGGGGCTAATTCTGGTCTGCGAACCGATGGAAATGAACTCGTTACTGCGAGTACGAGTGAGATGATTGCGTCACGAACATCTGTGAGCGACACTGAGCTACGAAATATAAATCTATATTAAACTAGCTTTTGCCCGCGGCTTCGCCCGCGTAGTATTGGAGTTGGGGTTGGGATTTCCGGGATAAAAAGTGGCCTATGTCCTATTCTGGAGTGTATCCTATGCCTGTGCCAAATTTCATCCAGATCTGTCCAGCCGTTTTGGCGTGATTGAGTAACAAACATCCAAACATCGTAACTTTCGCATTTATAATATTAGTAAGACTAGCTTTTGCCTGCGGCTTCACTTCCTATCTACTAGAGTAGAGTAGGGCAGAGCGGCTAGGCCTTACCTACCTTACGTTACCTTCCTTGGTAGGTAGATGGGTAGCGATTAATACTAATATTATAAAACTGAAGAATTTGTTTGGTTGGTTGTACGCAATAATCTCAGGAACAACTAGTCCGATTTCGAAAATTCTTTCTGTGCTAAATAGCCCATTTATTTCCATAGGGTATAACATAGGCCCTAGGGGTAACCCTATTGCCTAACCTACCACAATCCTTCCTTGCCATCAGGTAAGGAAGGAATGGGTTAGGTTGTTTAGTCAGTGAGAATCTGACACTGTTTGCCGCTCCGCCTAAGAGCTGGATATTTTTTACCTACCATAAAAAAAGCCGAAACTGTGGGGACTCGGACTAGGACTTCTTCTTGATTTGTTAAGTTTCTAATTTAAGTACTTAATTTTTAACAAACTTGAAAAATTCTTTCTATTTGCGGCAGTCTTGATTCTAGTTTTCCATTCCATACGTGGTGTGTTTTACACAAACCAGAACACAACAACACTGCTTACCGGCTCAAGATATGATATACTTGACTTTGAGCTTTAAACTTACACTTATTTAAACTTTAGTGTCATTAACATAAGGTTCAAATTACCATGACAATAAAAACGTACTTATGACACATGAACTTTGACCATTTCTTACTCCACGGGCTTCTAAAAGTTAAACTTTAACTTAATAGACATAAGGTTCAAATTACCATGACAATAAAAACGTACTTACGACACAGGTAATTTAAACATTTCTTACTCCATGAGCTACTAAAAGTGTGGCGTTTCCTTCTGGGCTTGTTCGACCAGATGGCTGTGACGTAATCCCAGCTGGGCGGAAGTGTGGCCAGCGTGGGCCACTGTGTGCACGCTGGTCTATAGAGGACGGGAGGGAGAAAGGTCAGTGACATTGCTCTAATTGAATTTGATGAATGAGTAGGAAGCGTTATTAGTAGATTGATCGAATTTAGATTATTTCGTGTATCGATTTTAATCGAAATCTTTAACTGTATCTACTAATAATATTTTTGGTATTTTACTCATTTATTAGAGCAGTATTCTTTGGAAATTGGCAAAAAGTGGCTCAAAACTGAGAACACTGAAAACAATGGGAGACCTTTGCCCAGCGGTACGACAGTGTGGGCTAGAAATAATAAAATAATAATTAGAGCAGTTGTGGACGAGTGGCAACGGTTGCAACTTATGAGTTGTAGGTCGCGGGTTCAAACCCAGCCAGACGCATTACTTTGTGTAATTTATTTCATCACCACTGCTCTCAAAACGGTGAAGGAAAATATAGTGAGGAAACCGAAATTCGAAGACATGTGACATTCACCAACACGCAATGAGCCCGCGTGGTGGATTACGGCCCATTTCCTGTCCTAGAGGGAAAAGACCTGAGACTCTGCAGCGGGAAAATTATAAAGCCGATGCTATGCTATATTATTTCTAAGAATAGGGATTAAGGAAAAACTCAAGTTCCAAAAAGAGTTGTAAGTATACATGTGAATGGATGGAGAGAAAAAGATATATCATAGAAAAAAAGATAGATAGTGTGAGGAGTGAAACGAAAGTGAAAGAAGTTGGTGTTAGTGTGACGGGTGTCAGGACAGAATGGAAAGAATAAACGTGTTACGCCGACCCTAAATTATATGGAACAAGGGCAAGGAGATGATGATTGTTGAAGAATTATAATCAATATTTATATCTATTTAAAATATCTGTTATAAATTTATTTATTCTGCACACCTACCTACCACAGTGTTGTCTTTTTTAACCCAAAGGTTGACTGGTAGAGAATACCTTGTAGCATCAAGTCCGCCTATGTACCACTACTATACATGAAATTTAAATAAATAAATAAATATTTTAACGAATTTATGGTGCTATAAAAACTGAGCTAGCCTCTCTCTAAACTATATGTACTCGTATTGTTAAATGTTTCAGCATGGCACTTTTAAAAACCGTATTTTGACGAGGAATGAGAAACAAATGGAGGACGAAGAATGTAATTATCCCTCGTCTATGAAATAAAGAGGGATGCAAAAAGGATAATGAGATAAAGTGCTATAGGGATGTATTTTGTTTATGGTTTTAACTTTTTTCCTTGTTGTCGATTTCATTCTCTTTTTTCCTTCTGTTAAGTACTTGTAAAGTGTTAAGAGTGCGTCCCGCAAATAAAAAGTTTTTCTTTCTTTTCGATTATACCGAGATGCTACGCATCACACTCCGCACCGACCTCCAGCATAGCAGTTAGGGCCACTGACAACTAGACCAACAGGCTATAGAAAATACACATAGATTTCATAGATTTCATTCATTTTTGAATGAAATCTATGACAGACAAAACTTACTCGAAGGCGATTGCGTCTAATAATCTATGGGGTTTTTTTATAGTGAAAAAAATCATCTAATGACGAATCCAGCTCTTGGGCGGAGCGAGAAACAATGCCAGACTCTTACTAACTAAACACCCACCTCATTCCTTCTTAACTTCCATACCAGGGTCGGACTTTAATTTTAGAAACCGCCCCGGTCCGGTTTCCCAATAGGCTTCGGCCCTGCAGTTAGGCCGCTCCATTTGCTGACAACTTTTTAAGGCGCGCGGGAACAGAGCGTATCATCGACGACTAGCTTGGCCCGGACTGTTACCAGACAACTGGACGGCAATGCTACCCATTGATCACCATTGTAGCCAGAAATCGGGATCGGAATCTCTATAGCTTTTATTTATTGCACGGTGAAGGAAAACATCGTGAGGAAACCGGCATGTCCTAGAACCAAAAATTCGAAGACATGTGACATCCATCAATCCGCACTGGGCCCGCGTGGTGGAATACGGCCCATTGCCTCTCCTAGAGAGGAGGCCTGTTTCCCAGCAGTGGGAACGTTAAAAAGGCTGATGATGGTGATGATGATGATGAAATAAATAAATGACAAATCTTACCGCTGCCATACTCTATGGGTTTTACATTAAGCAGTACAGCTGCTTAATGTAAAACCCATAGTATATTTCACCAACGTATATAGGTATATTTCATCTATTACATAGCCCTGTCTCTAGCTCGGATTGCTCGCGAACACTCGTGCAATTTCCGCGACTCACAGATGCATTTGATGAATAGTTTAAATGTCGCTTTATATGCCGTTTCTCGAATTGTTAAAAGATATGACACAGATTTGATTGTTACGACTGTTTTTGGCTCTTCTTTATAGCAACATTTGTCTATTGGAATATAATATGCTGTGTTCAGGCAGTGTTTCTGGAGTGAGAGGAATTAGGAAGCACTGCTTCCTTCTGCAAAGCTGCAGTTAACGTTGAAGATGAGGAGCAGATTTGTGAGAGAAAGAACATCTTTACGCCCCAGTTGCTGCCACAGGAAACGCCACAGGCGTCAATAGTCGCAGGGCGATCCCAGCCCTCCTAGCCAAGTTACAATCGTTTCGTTTAGAGTTAGCCCTTGTAGATAGCTACGCCCCTAATACCTTTATTGAGATGAAGTAGGAACACTGTTGTTAGCGAGCTAGGTAGCTCGCCGTCATTATTGGTCAAGACTTGAGTCGTTGACGGCGTTTAGCGTTTTTCGCCCGCCTCAAACTGATGTCAGCAAAACCGAGTAGGGTTGATACCTAAGGGCATCGGTTACAGGAATGTTTTGAAATAGATACTGGTATCCTAGACCGCTAAAAGCCACGGGAGAAGTCATTAATGGACTACATCATTATTGTTATATTTACAAAAAAGTATAACAAGGCAGTGTTACTTATTAAGATTGCCGAATCCTGGGAAATTTTGTTTTAGTAGCACCCTCTTGAGAGTGGGAAATCATCAAATGTCAATGTCCATGTCATTTTGGGTGGAGCGAGAAGAAGTGTAAAAAAAAATGAATTGCAATTATTAAATTGTTTTCTTTCTTTCTTTTTCCGTTAGGCTTCTAGGGCCGCAGTGACTCTCTAAACAATCAAAACCACCCCGTCTACAATCAGACATTACTATTTGTCTGCTAAGTTTAGTATAATCGTTGTCCACAATATGCGCGGCGGACAGCTGTCGCCGACATTAATATAAAAAAGATTCAGCGCCGCCAGATGGCAGCACTGCTTCAATTTGTACGGTAATCCGCCATGTTTGAGAACAGAGGGTACGACTGTGATGTTAGTAGCTACTGTTTTAATAAATACCTATACATAGTTTTATTATGTAGTATAATGTTCCCTCTGCTGGGACTATGACCTCCTTTCTAAGAGAGGGAATGGGCCGAAATCCACCAAATGAGCCTAGTGCGGGTTGCTGGATGACATGTCTTCGAATTTTTGGTTCTAGGCCAGTTTCTATACGAAGTTTTCCTTCGCCGTTTATTATGTACTCGTAATTCCTTGAGATTCATTAAACGTAAGGTGACATCGCAGACTAAGGCGAAGGTGGAGAGATAAGCTGGACAATAACAGGAAGAACTGATCCGTAATTGCTGAGGACAGACGTGCGTGGAAGAGGGAGAGGGAGGCCTACGCCCAGCAGTGGGACATAATGGGCTAACTAACCTTTAAATTCCAACTAGGTAAAGGTATTTTTTTTTTAATGTTAATAGGCTTGCGTATGACTACTAATCGTATGTAAGCGATGATGTGATCGACGATGGAGTACACTTGCCTAGAAATAATTTATTCACTCTTGATTTAAATGCCTCTTTACTGTAGCTATCAGAAAACAAACTCCGGCATGATACTCCCCATATCTGTACGCACAAAAGACGTGTTCTCAAAACTTTTTTTACTAATGATGGGATGTCCACCGTATACCGATGGCACAGCACCGTGACGTCTACTGGTTCGATGATGGAACGGGTTAAGAGCAACTAATGTTATGCAATTTCAATACATACTCCGGTAAATGTAAACGATATAATACTCCACGGCCAAGCAATATTTGCTATCTTACTAATATTATAAATGCGAAAGTTACGATGTTTGGATGTTTGTTACTCAATCACACCAAAACGGCTGGATGAAATTTGGCACAGGCATAAGATACACTCTGGAATAGGACATAGGTTACTTTTTATCCCGGAAACCCCAACCCAAACACCAATACCATGCGGACGAAGCCGCGGGCAAAAGCTAGTTTGCTATAATGCTTTCTATGTCTAATTTCCCTACAAATACCTACCAAAACCGTTCAGCCATTAAGCCTCTAATACGCAACTCTTTAACAGCCCCACAACATAGGATTGAAAAGTGCAAACATATAAATTGTGCGCACCATCTGCCTCGCTCGCTCGCCGCCCGTTGTCCAAACATGCGGACGGACAAACAAACATTTATATATGTATGTGTCAGGATAATTTTGGATTTTCACTGCAGTGCTAACGTTTGCGCGGATTTAGGTGATCTATGCTAGGTTTAGGTGTGTGGCGCTTTAGATTGGTTTAAAGCGAAATGGTTGGGTCGAGAGGAGATTGGGTTTTTTTTTTGTGGATTTACGCATTAGAAAATGTATCTTACGTAAAGCTTTCAAATGATTTTAATGACAGTTTTTTTAAAACAATGAAAATGAACACAAAACATACTTTTTTGGGCATGCAATTTTATAAAAAAGTAAAAATAACATTTTTACTTTTTAGAGTTACATACGGAAGATTCATAAAAGGGAAAAACGGGACTTTTATAGGAACAATTTGTTATCTGCAGTGGCCTATATGGAAAGCACTAAATCGGTTGCGCACCCAGGTAGGCCGCTGTAAATGTAACTTGGCGAAATGGGGTTTTATACACCCGTGGTGAGTGCGGTGTCCCTGTTCGGAACATGAGCGATACGTTTAAGTGCTCCAGGTGCCAGCACACCTGCACTATGGAGGATTTAATGAGTGACATCGATGCTGCACTTTTTTTTTAAGGTGGAAAATTGTCCAATCACCTCTTCCTGCTTTAAGGTAAGGTGGGAGAACATGTCAGATCTGACACGCTGGAATAAAATTAAATGACCCGAAAGAATCTCATATTTCCTTTCAGAAGTCAACTCATGGCTCCAGAAGGTTTCAGCTCTGCTAAGTCCCCATGGTATTTGGACTCAGTCTGGACGCTTACCGGACAGCAAGCCACCTATTTCTCGTTAGCCACAAGTCTACGGCGGACCCAAAAATATAAGTGGCTTAAAATAGACATAACATTCTAATATTTGTCTGTAAAAAATACAGACCCCACGCTTTTTTTGGGAAATCCTCAAAGAACTTCCGAACTTGGTAGCGCGAGTGACAGACTTTTTCTGACTAAAACCAAGGTAACACGGGTAGGGTGATCCTTCAGTTGCCCTTTAGGGACACAGTATAATTGGTCAAGAGTGTAATTGCATTAAATCAAACCACAGGCTTTTAAGCCATGCTTACGTCACGAAAAACAAGCTGGGGCAGGGCTTTGCAAAAAAGATCGACAAAAATGCTCTTGCGTAGCCGTAGCCCGTAGGCCTACGCGCGTAGCGAAACCGTAGCAATGTGCTACGAATATTGCAGGCTACACTGCTACAATGCTACGTACGTGCTACGAATCTTCTAACTTATGATTAAAAACTGAAAATTGTTAATTAAACTAGAGTTAAATTAACGAAAGATTGTAACGTGAGATGGGTGTCTAAGGCGGTTACCATAGCTTGATATACTTGAGTCTATTGAGTTACGAGTCAAGAAGATGGAAATTATGGTCTGGTCGAGTCAAAACTTCAAAGTTTTGAGCTTCCATTTCTAGATTTTATATCAGTATTTTTTTGGGATGTGTGCATAATTATGAAGTGAAGTTTATCGCGTTTTTACAGACAGACACCTAATGGCGACTTTTTTATATTATGACTAAAATACCTGTCCCGGCTTCACCAGTGTATATATTTTAGTCCATTTATGGGTTTTTTCTTTTCTATAATATACTTATATTATACGTTTGAACCATCTACATTAATCATTATGTCTATTAGTAAAAATTGCGTGAAAATTCGACCAGTAAGTATTTTTAAGTTTGTCGCGTTCTTACAAACAGACAGACGTAGTTGGTAACTTTAGTTTATAATACACTAGCGACCCGCCCCAGCTCCGCACGGGTACTGATATTGAATATATTATGATGTATTATACACATAAACCTTCCTCTTGAATCACTATATCCATTAAAAAAACCGAATCAAAATCCATTGAGTACTTTTAAAGATATAAGCATACATAGGGACAGCGGTAAGCAACTTTGTTTTATGCTATGTAATGATGATTATTTTGTCTATTAGAAATCCTGTGGTTTTTAAGTTTGTCGCGTTCTTACAAACAGACAGACGCAGTTGGTGACTTTAGTTTATAACACGCAATAATAAGAAAGTACAAACTTTGTTAACACAAACGTTAACACTCCAAACACATGCGTCATCAAGCAGAGGGGAGCGGGCGGCGAGGTAGCGCAGCGGCTCGACGACAGCTAGCACGCCCTCCACACATACCAAGGAAAAGAGCGGCCAACCCGACGTACATTTTCATACAACCGCTCTTACGTGATTGTGATGTTATTACACATCTTTCTTCAGATATTTTAGATACACAAATATCTTGTAGATATTATCTAGGCATCACGATGGCATGAATTTTAACCTCTGTAAATAATTAATATAACCTAGAATTACAGTCGTTTTTCCATTCCACCTGACCGTATCAAAACCTCTTCACAAATGTAAGTTTATATTTAAACAAATCATTTTTTCCCAGCGTATTTCCCCAACTACCCACGCATGTACTTACACACAAGAGCATGTAATCGCTCTGTTCTGCTCGCAGCCCCGTGGTCCTAAGACAACAGCCTGGGGCGGCCACTTACGTCGGACCATTAGCATGCCGCATGAGAACCGACAGCTGGGCTCTGCCAGACCCTCCGTTGTGGGGATTCAATACACATGTATGAGATGAATGTAATGGGAATGAGCTTGTGTTTCGATTTTTATTTTTAATTAATAAAAAAAATATTTCACGACGTTCACAGAACATCTAGTTTTAAATTAAACAAAACTGGTGCTGGACAACTGATAAACAAACTTATATCTACACTAATATAATAAAGAGATAAAGTTTGTTTTTTGTCAGTTTGTTTTTTTGTTTGTAGGGGGTAATCTCTGGAACTACTGGTCCGATTGGAAAAATTTTAGCAACAACAGAAAGCTGCTTTACTCCTGAGTGACATAGGCTATATATTGTATGTACGCGGGCGAACCCGCTGACAAAAGCTAGTTTTTCATAAATGAATTACACCCCGACAGAATAAATGATCGTGTTCTTTAAAGAAACATTTGTCTTGGGTGGGAATTGAACCCATGAACTTCGGCATAGCAGTCGGGGCTTAGTGTCTTTACCGCTGCACCACTAGACCATTAAGCTGCTAAGTGAGTTTTTATGGTGAGTAAAAATCATTCAATGACAAATCCCCTGGGGGATGAGGGAAATTAGTTTCAGACTGACTAAATAACCCTCATTCCTAAGTTGTTTTTATACCAGGTCCGAGCCTTCCTTTCAGACGCGAGCCCTTAACCCCCGTAGGCTGCTACCCTTCTGCAGAGTCCCTACGGTTTTATGACAATTTCCCAAGAGTTGTCCAAAAAAAAATCGGTTTTGTACGTCTCGCATTCATCGGATTCCCGCGTCCGTCACTAAGTTTTTTTTCTTTCTTATTTCTTTACGCGGTGGCAACTCCACAAGCGTTCGTCCCCATCGACCTTCTGTTTTACAATCAATGTGCCCTGCCCACTGCCAGAAAACCCAGCCACCTTTCATACAATTTATCCATTCATCTTCTAAGTTCTACATATTTTTTTTTATTGCAGTAAACTAGTTCTTGACTGCGATCCTACGTGATGGTAAGCAGTGATGCAATCGTTGATGGTAAGGCGCACTAGTTTATTATTATTACTTAAAACGAGAAAACATAACACCTCGTGGTCAACCCGTTCTAAAACACTGTGTTCCCATATTAATAAACGGGGTGAAGTAGGGATGCTGCTCAAGGGGTGGGGGGTGAATGGGGATGAAAAATACAGCTCAGCTGGTCCCGTCACACGCACGCAATGTGCGCTGGAGGCATGTTGTTTGTTATATACCGTAGTAGATGACACCGAGAGGAACAGAGGGAATTTGTGAGAAATTCATCGGTTTTTAGGAGTGTATAGTTAATGGTACAATATTGTGGAGATGTACTTAGAAGTTTGACCTCGTAAGGCGCAACCTAAAAGGTCGATATACATTACGATTCAATGTACTAAAAGTAGGTGTAAGTAGTTGTGGTCCAAAACTGTTATGTAATTAAGAAGTGTTCAAATTTTTGACGGTATTTCAAAAATATTTTAAAATAATATGTTCATGGTAAATATTTTTTTCTGTTTTTTTTTTTATTGATGTAAAACCAACAACTTCTATAATACAGCATTTCTCAGATATAGACAACAGTTAACCAAGTCTTACGAGTATCACAATCGCAAGTTATCTAGCATTATAAGAAAATAAAATATGTTAATAATTTTACAAAAATATTTCATCGTCCTAAATCAGCCTTTTTAATTATGCCACTGCTAGGACACATGTCTTCGGATTTTTGGTCCTAGGACATACTTGTTTCCTCACGATGTTTTCTTTCACCGTTTTGAGAGCAGTGGAGATGAAATAAATCACACAAAGTAATGAACCTGGCTGGGTTTGAACCTGCGATCTATAACTCGTAAGTCGGGGCCAACACTACTCGGCTACTGCTCTCAAAAATATTTAAAAAAAAATTGAATAAATACCTACACATATATATTTTAAACAATCTTTGGTCATATAAAAAAAAAAACAATTTGAAGCTGTAAATTCAATTGCATAACACTAACACTAATTATTTTTAAAAACTCTACTTAAAATCTAAAACGCCATAACACAATCAAAATGATAAAATAGTCAGTTGTCTAAATAGATACGTACGTACGGAACCGGGTTCATTATAATGTGGTAATGTAACAACAACAGCGGCAGTCAGCTGGCGGTTCCCGCGCCACCGAACCCTAACGAAGCAGGCTTTCTCAGGAATGTTTCGAAAATAGACAGGATTCGCGGTACGGAGTCGGGTACTATGAACATGAGCAATATTAATTGTTAGCATCGGTCGATACATCGTAGTTTCAGTTGAAAGAACCTAAGTAACCTATGGAACTCATCTTTCTTCCTTTCTTACCTTTGTTCCTTTCTTCCTTTCTTACTATCTTCTTTTTTTCATTGGTTTCTTTCTTCTCTTGTTCCTTTGTTCCCTTTCTTACTCTTTCTTTCCTTTGTTTCTTCTTTCCCTACTTTCTTTCTTCTTTTATCTTTGTTTGTAGATGATCCAATTTGAGGAGACTCATTATTTTTTTTATATCATTCAATAGTGTATGATAAATAGTGAGGATTGCATTGATATAATTTTAATTAAGTCACTATAATTCCGTGCGTTCAAAACGGTGAAGAAAAGCGTCGTGAGGAAACAGGCATGTCCTAGAACCGAAAATATGATGACATGTGACATCCACCAATCCGCACTGGGCTCGCATGGATGATTACGGTCCATTCCCTCTCCTAAAGAGCTGAGTCCCAGCGGCAAAATCATGAAGGATATATATGTATTGATGACTTAAATTCAGTATTATACGTTCCAAATAAGAATAGGAAAGTCCATAACCTCGATCTGTCAAATTTTGAGTGAAAAGTACGGTTTGCCAAAAAAATTTTATTTGCGTATCAATAAAAAGTTTTTTTTTGCTTTTTATTACTAAATCTTAGTTAATTCTAGGTGAAGTAAAAACGTTATGGTTTAATATAAATTAGCCAAATATATTGTTTTAAGTCATAAATAGTTTACAAGAGAAACTATTTTCTTTCTTATTTGCATTGTTAGAAACATTTCGCCTTTATCTTCTATTTACCACAACTCAGACACATCACACAGTGAAACAGAGACACATAAAATTGAAAAACTGTATTCTGATTAAACTTTTTTTGTAAGTAAATATTTTTTTTACAATGTCTTTTTTTGTTCACTCTACCTAATTTCTTCGATTTGACAGTTCGACGTGACGTCACAAGATTGCAATCGATCCTATTCTCATTTGGAACGGATTGTAAATAAATACAAATTACGTCATTCAATCGTAGTTTATACAACTTGACCAAACGGTGCGCTCTGTTCCCGCGCGCGAGATGTCAGCAAAGCCGTAGGGACTGTGCAAAAGGGTCGAAGCTTACTGGGGCCCAGGGTCTCTTTCTGAAAGGAAGGCTTGGCCCCAGTGCGAAGGGCAAAGAAGGAACGGGGTGGGGTGTTTAGTCAGAAAGAGTCTGACATTGTTTCTCGCTCCGCCCAAGAGCTGGATTCGTCATTGGATAATTTTTGCCCACCATAAAAAAAACTACAAAAAACTTAAGACTATATGAGCGCTGCCTTTAAGTGTCCTTTTAAGTCATATATTATTGTCTTAATTCATATAATCAGAATATTAAAGTAGCTACTATTTTTCCACATTTTTATTTTACAGAAATATAAAATAAATAAAATTTTCCAAAGTTCAACCTTTGGAACAAAAAAGTTACCTCTCATTAGCAGAAGCAGGGATGTATAACATATCAGCGGTATTGGAACTTTGGCAGGATTTTTTTTCAAGTGAAGTTCAGCGGTTCTTTTAAATATTCGCAAATTGACTCCTAGTGAATATTGTAAGCAGTGGTAGCCGAGTGGTAAAGGCCCCGACTTACGAGTTGTAGGTCGCAGGCGAACCCAGCCAGGCGCGTTACTTTGTGTGGGTAATTTATTTCATCATCACTGCTCTCAAAACGGTGACGGAAAACATCGTGAGGAAACCGGCATGTCCTAGAACCAAAAATTCGAAGATATGTGACACCGATTAATATTATGATGTAAAGTTGGTGTAGTTTTGTATTTCAAGTGTCTACACAATTAGTTAAGTATCTGGAATCAATGAAACAGGCGTGTTATCGTGAAAATAGAGCTCAGAATTTTGTTCCAACAGAAGTCGAGTACCATATAAGAGGAGTAAAAGGGAGTATCGAATTTTTATTGACTAAAAGCTACATTTGTTCCCTACAGTTGCTCATTACGTTCCTGGGCCACGGTATCTCTTTGTTTTTTTTATCAGTGATAGGCTCGCACTTGACCATCTCATTGATATCTCTTGATGGAGAGCAACGGTGTGCTCGACGATGACTTTTAACTTAAAGATCTCTAAGTTGTAGCTATCGAATAATCCTGCAGCCCAATCGATTCAAAACAAAGGCATTTGTATGTAACCGAATTCTTTTTCTAGTTTTTACACTAACAACTGGAAACCCGTCAAACACAACACAAAAATCAATGGAAATGTATCGAAAACTCGCCTTCTCACTACCAACATTTACGCTGCAAACTGTTGCAATGCACACTATACATTACTGAGTTGCGCTGTGCGTCCGTTAGTTCGCGCTAACAAAAGCGGCGATGTATATGCAACATCTGTGCGGGTCGCCGACGTCAGGTGCGGCCGACGGCACCGCGGGTTTGGCAAATTTTAATGAATGTCAACACTGAGTTGGAGCTGCTGGATGTGGCTTTGTTTACGCAGATGGGTCTGTTTTAGATTTCGAGATAAATTAATTGAATTGAAGTGGGTTCTAGGTCCTAGATAGTAGTAAGGGGTGAAGGCTGGACGTTTTGAAACCTATCTCATGCTGATTCTGATCTATTTTTTTAAACTCACGATCTTATACAAAAATAATAACTTTGTAATTGTATATACGCTGTCATAGGTGGTGAAACGCACTAGTTTATTAAGAGCCTATTCACTCTAGCCGAGAAGATCATCATCATCCTACCCTTATCCCATTTTATTTGGGGTCGGTGCAACATGTTTTTTTCTTCCACTCTGTCCTGTCACCCGTCACACTATCAGTAACTCCCTTTTCTTTCATATCACTCCTCACACAATCCATCCATCTCTTCTTTGGTCTCCCCCTTCCTCTCCATCCATCTACGTGTAAACTCAAAACCCTTTTTGTGACATGCGTTTCATCTCTCCTCTTCACATGACCATACCAAGACAAACGATTTCCTTTCAACTTTTCAGTCACTGGCGCCACTTTCAGACTTCCTCTAATATACTCATTTCTCACTTTATCCATTCTCGTCACACCACACATCCATCTCAGCATTCTCATCTCCGCTACATGCAGTCTTTTTTCATCCGTCTTTTTCACAGCCCAACTCTAGCCGAGAAGATACCAAAGTTATAACAAGACGGGTATTCCACTGCAAGCAAATTTGTTCCAGTCCTTTACATTGAAGACATTAGTGCAGTTTTGATGTCCACGCAGTGTGAGAGCGCTGTAATTATTAAACGACATTATGGCAATGATGCGTTGCAACGGACTTTTGTATTAACTTTACAATATTTTGACAATTCATTTATATGAACGTGGTTGTCTATCGCCTGGGTATAAGTCGAAGGTGGTGTAAATAATCTCCTCTCTAAATTGTATTACTAAGTGTATACTAAGTAATACAAAAAGTACGTTGATTCTACGCACTATACCGCGTCCGTACCCCGTCCAGCATCTTCGTACATCGGTGTAGACCGCCATGTGCCCCCGAGAGGCGTGTTATACGGGATTTCATTTAGGAAAACGTATAACATCGTCAGGCTTAACGCTAATGCGAATTTTTATGCGCGACTTTAAAAATATGTCGCTACCCAGTGCTACATGTTGTTGGCTTATTGAGAATAAGTTTCGAGAAGGAATAAAAAGTCTTGGAAATGGTGGTTAAAATTTATTTTAGAACCCCATTTGGGTCCTTAAAGTTAGGTGGCAGTATTGTGTTGGTGGTGTTTCCCTATAGCTACAACCTAGGGGTTTTTGAGTCAATAGGTTACCTACTTGCAAGCGTGCTTTTTTTTTTCATCGTCAATAAACTGCATCATAACTTGCCAACGGGTGAGATAGCGGTCAATAGGTTACTTCTAGGCAAGCGTGCTCTATCGTCGTCCACATCATCGCTTGCTAACGGGTGAGATAGCGGTCAAGCGCGAACCTATCTATTATTAAAGAAAAGTAGACTTTGACTTTATGTTTTACGGAACTGATTATGGTTGCAGATTTGTTCCTATTTTCAGTTTATTAGAAATACTTGCACTACACTTAGAAACAGTTGTTAGGAAAGAGAATTGGTTTATAATTAACTTGAGATAGATATCAGTGTGTAATAATTCTTGCCGGTTCTTCTCCATAGAAAAGGACTAATGAGATTTAAATAGTTTATTCTCATAAAGACACAAAAGCCACTTACATGAGAATACAAGATAATCTAATAAACTTATTCTAAGGTCACCGATACAAAACAATTAAAAAATTAGGTCACGTATTGGTCATTCTATTTCTTGACTAGCAAGATTACAAAGTTAACAAGGAGTTCCTAAAATGTAATTTGATAGTTGGGATTTAAAACCGCTGAAAGAACGTATATTTTTTATATAAGACGGAAAGTTATTATAAAATTGTGCTCCTTCAAAAGTATGTTTTTTTGGTATAGTTTGTTCTTGTCTTTGGTAGGACAAGTAAGCTAGGTCGACGAACACTGCGATTAGAAATTTGACACTTTTTGATAAAAGTTTTGGTAGTGTGAATGGTCTTAGATTGGTATAGAATTAGAACCGTGCATTAGCTTCTGACGTTTTATAAGTACTCATATGCGCCTATGTGTAATAAAGATTTTACGACAAAGGTCTTACGACCTTTCCTTAAACAATGGAATTTTTGTAACTTCCGAATAACTCAGTCAGTTCATACTACTACGGTCGTCGACGTATTCTCTTGTTTATATAATCACCCATTGTTGGTATATATTTTCCGTACTCTAAGAGAACTCTAATTTAAATTGACCACTTCCTTTGTCTCTAAAATGTTAATTTAAAATTAACACTCGAAATTGACCTGTACACAATAGGATATCTCCAAGAACCCTATCAATAGGTAACCTCGAGGCCTTCCCACCAGCACCCAAGCTTCCAAACTCCAGTATTTTGGCCAGAACATACTCGTATCAACGAATCAATTTAGGGGTCTTCAAATAAATAAACGGTTTGCCCCGCTGCGGTTGACAGCCGCCTGCGAGGGATGGCGGCGCAGATGTTACCACCCCCACCATCCGCCATCATCCCCCGCGCCACCCACCCCGGGGGAAAGGATTACAATTATCGATGGTAGGGAAAAAATGGGGGCGAATTTTTTGATATTATTTTAATATCTTTTGTGTGTGTCTAATTAGCTAAATATGCGGGTTGCAATGATAAATACTTCAGTTTCAGGATAGCGACGTGAAACGTTGATTCTTCTTTTGAAAGAGAATTGTTTGTTGTATCTACTTTGTAATTTGTGTGTGTGTTGGTATAATAATGTGTTAGATATGTGTTTCATATGACAAATGAACAAAGTGTTTTTATAAATTTGAGACTTTAAGAAAATGCTAAGGACTTCTACAAAAGTGTTAAAAAACGCTATTCTTAGCTTTATCAAAACCTATTGTATAATAAAAGTTAGAGTTAAATTACTTATTAGTCTGTAAGACTAGATTGTAATCAATTATTAAGAAATTTGTTCTTAATAATGAGGGGAAAAAAACTATGTATATTAAAATTGAGTAAAAATTTGTGTATATTTTATTTGAAGACCAACAACGAAATGGTAATAATAATAGCATTCAAGCCACTTATAATGTTAATCTAACGGGTAAACAAAGATACATAATTTGTATTTTTTTTTTATTGATTTATAGGTTTGCGCTTGACCGCTATCTCACCTGATGGAAAGCGACGATGCTATCGACGATGGAGCGCGCTTACCTAGAAGTAACCTATTCACTCTTGACTTAAAGATTCCCGGGTTGTAGCCATCAGGAAACAAAGACTCCGGCAAGGAATTCCACTCCTTGGCTGTACGCATAATTAATGTGTTCCCAAAACGTTTTGTACGTATATGTGGGATATCCACCATGTACCGGTGGAGCAATGCCGTATATCTGGTGGTCCGATGAAGGAACGGGCTGTATAAGACTAATGAGTCTTATACAAATTATGTATCTTTGTTTTTCTTTGAAGTTGAAAACTGGCAGTCTGGCTTCTTCGGTAGCTGGGGAAATCTTTGCTAAGAAATCAGTGTGTTCTCCTTATATTGAGTAAATTTATGCAATACAATCGAAATTCAAGGAAGGATGGGAAGGTAAAAAACCATAAAAAAGCTAAATAACTATATTATATATTAAAATGATTGTGATTCTTAATTATTATCACCATCGTCATTTCAACTGAAAGACGTCCTCTGTCGGACATAAGCCTCCTTCAAACATTGCAATATAAATGTGATATTGTTACGCCGTGGAAATAGAACACGCCGTTTCTTCGACAAAGTCAAGAGTATCACCGAATAATTAAAACGCATTGCTAATCGAAACCTCCAGAATAGAAGTAAGTACCAGGGCCTAGCAAATTCTAGAAAAATCCGACACGTATAAGTAGGTACTCAATAATTCTGAGAACTTTTGTAGGTACTTAAGTAACCTGGTAAAGGAATTTGTACCTTCCGTCTCGTACCATAGAGTCGAAATTCGTATGAGTCGTAGGGTAAAGTAGTACCTACCTACGACTAATAAAAATAATGTTTATTGTTCGGTATTGTTCCGGTGTGGCCTCGAACCTTCGGTATCTAGAATTTTCTTGGCTCTGAGTATAAATACGTGTTCACTGACCGGACGTGGGTCAGTTTGATTTCGACTGCTATCGAGTGCGAATATCCAAGTCAAGTGAAGAACGTTTTCATCCATACGACGACCTAAGCGATATTTCTACGGATCTCTAGAGTGCATTACGAAGTGGTTTATTGGCGATTGGACTAAATTGGTGTTTTGTTTGTGGAAAATAAATCTCTCTATTAGTAAACCGGCATTTGATTACTCACGTTCGTAACAACTGGTGTCAGAAGTGAGATGCCATTACTACAGAGGGACCACGAACAAGGAGACAAACTGAGATGGATGCTGCGCGTCATCGTCTGGAGGAGGAAGATCAGGTCAGCATGGGAGCAACAGCAGCTGCTGAGGCGCCAACAGGACCTTCCTCGGAAATTAACCTAGCTGCAGTGTTGGCCGCCATGCAGGCTAGTATGGAAGCTGCCCGCCGTGACCAGGAAGCTGCCCGCCGTGACCAGGAAGCCGCCCGCCGCGAACAAGAGGCTAACCAGCGCAGGCTCCAGGACCTAATTGCGGCGAACCAGGAAGCCGCTCGCCGCGAACAGGAAGCTAACCAGCGCCAGCTCCAGGACCTAATCACGGCCACTCAGGAAGAAGCTCGCCGCGAACAGGAAGCCGCTCGCCGCGAACAGGAAGCCGCTCGTCACGATCAAGAGGCTAAGCAAAACCTGATCCTTGAGAAAATTGATCACGGCCTCGTCACGTTAGGCGAGAAAGTAAAGAACCTCACCTTAGAGGTCAAGGAGGTTTCCGCCCGAACTGACAGCTTGGAAACCAGAATGGATGGCCACGAAGACCGCCTGCTGGACATGAATAAAAAAATAGTCAAGCTTGAAGCACGCGAACCCGTTGCCATTGGCTCATCAGCGCACACCCACTGTACGTCGGCCGCAAAGTTTGATGTGCCACGTTTTGACGGCACGTCGTCATGGACTGCGTTCAAATACCAATTTGAAACATTGGCCAAGACGAACCGCTGGGATGATGAGCAGTCTTTCGCGGCGTTAACCTTGGCACTACGAGGAGATGCATTACTGGTTCTAGAGAACCTTCCATCAGACGGCAGGACCTTAGAGCGTCTAATGGAAGGGTTAGACACTCGCTATGGCGACAAGCACCTCGAGCACGTGTTCCGCGCGCAGCTTCGCGACAGAACGCAGAGGCCTAACGAGAGCCTCCAGCAGTGGGGTGTCGAGGTTGAACGGCTGGTGCGGCGCGCATATGTGTCGATGACACCGGAGACTGTGGAAGTATATCTGGTGCAGGCATTCATCGACGGTCTCCGGGATACTGAAGTGAGGGCTACGGTGCGACTTGGACACCACCAAAGTCTGAAGAGTGCGATGGCTCACGCTTTGGAAGTGGAAGCTGTACGGCAAGATTCACGCACGCACAGAGTTCGAGAAGTGGTGGATTCGCCGTCAGTGCAGCCGCGTCACCGAGAAGGGGTGGTTTCTTCTTCGACAAAGTCCCGTTATATTCCAACGTGTTACGGGTGCGGAGAAAAAGGGCACATTCGTACCGATTGCCCCAAAAGAAAGAGGGGATGTGTGGACTCCGGAACCCAAGTTAACGAAGAGTCGTTAAACTAAATGTCGCCAGGGCCGCGGGGCCGGTGCTGGCTGGTCAACTTAAGGCCCCAATCATAACCATCAATGAAGTCCACAACGGAAATAGTTTAATCATCGAAGGAACATTGAATGAACGTGCTTGCAATTTCACCGTTGACACCGGGGCGTCACGGACTATTATAAAACCTGAGTTGCTGAAACGCACGATTTTATGGCAAAGAAAGTCTCCATCCTGCCGACTTCAGACAGCAACCGGCCAGCCAGTCTCCGTCCTCGGTGATACAGATATAGAGTTAAAAATCGGTGACCAAGTGTATACCCATTCTGTTTTAATCGCAAATATTACCGATGATTGCATTCTGGGTTTGGACTTCTTGCGGAAATACCGGTGTGTTTTGGATATTGATAGGGGAGTATTGAAGTTTCCAGACCAAGAAGTGTTCCTGCGTGGAAACAACACATGTAACCTCTATTGTTTAAAAGATACGACATTGGCTCCGAGAACAGAAACTTTAGTTGAAGTAAAATTCCCTAAGAAAATCAGGCAACAAAGATGCGTAATAGTTGAGGATACTGGCCGGCACCCGGAACTCATCACTGCGAGGACATTAGTAATGACGAAGGGAAAATCTAAAGTGCGAATTGTAAATCTTGGGAAAAAGGAGGTCCACTTGAAGAAAAACAGTGTTGTTGGGAGATGTGAAGAGGTGAAGTATCTCCGCCAAATCAACACATCTCCAGTGAAGCAGGACTCGACAAAAGGTGAACCTGATCACATCCAGCAACTTCTGGAAAGTTCTAAGGACAATTTGTCGACCTCAGAACTACAGCAAGCCAGGGAATTTCTGCTACGGTTTCGGGATATTTTTGCGACGGGAAAGGACTGCGGAAGAACAGGCCTCGTCAAGCATGAGATAGACACAGGTGATGCTAGACCGATTAAACAAAGACCGCGCCGCATACCCTGGGCTAAAGAAACTGAAGTGGCAGAAATGGTAAAGGACATGGCTGATAGCGGAATAATTGAGCCTTCTACGAGCCCATGGTCTTCTCCAGTCGTTCTTGTGAAGAAAAAGGACGGCAGTACAAGATTCTGTGTCGATTACAGAATGCTGAATAACGTCACGAAGAAGGACAGTTATCCCTTGCCGAGGATCGAAGATACGCTGGATATGCTCAGTGGTATGAGGTGGTTTTCAACCATTGATTTGAAAAGTGGCTACTGGCAAGTGGAAATTAGCGAGAAAGATAAAGAAAAGACAGCGTTCAGTACGGGCATTGGCAATGGCCTGTGGCAATTTAACGTCATGCCTTTTGGGTTGTGCAATGCTCCAGCGACTTTTGAACGCCTCATGGAAAGAGTCATGGTAGGCCTTCTTGGTGACGTGTGCCTGGTATATTTGGATGACGTCATTATAATGGGCCGCACATTCAAGGAAAACCTAAGGAACATGGAAAAAGTGTTCACCAGAATACGAGGGGCTAACCTAAAACTTAGCCCAAAGAAGTGTGCCCTGTTTAAGAAGGAGGTCAGCTACTTAGGACATGTGATTTCCGCCGACGGAGTGAGAACCGACCCTGAGAAGATAAAGGCTGTGCAACAGTGGCCAGTTCCGAAGAACAAAACAGAAGTACGTGCATTTCTAGGGCTATGCACATACTACAGAAGGTTTGTTATGAGTTTTTCGGACATTGCAAAACCTCTGCATCAACTGACCGAGGATAAAAGAGATTTTATCTGGGACAACAACTGTGAGTCAGCGTTCAACGAGCTGAAGCAGCGGCTATGTAAAGCACCTATACTGGGGTATCCGAGCAGAGATGGAAGATTTGTCGTTGACACTGATGCCAGCAATACGGGAATTGGTGGCGTATTGTCACAGGTGCAAGGTGACCGACAGATCGTGATCGCTTACTTCAGTAAGGCACTTTCAAAGCCCGAGAGGAACTACTGCGTTACTCGACGAGAACTGCTGGCTGTAGTAAAAACCTTGCAGCACTTTCACAAGTACCTCATTGGAAGGCAGTTTACGTTGAGGACGGACCATGCTGCATTAAAATGGCTACTACAATTTAAAAACCCGGAGGGTCAAGTTGCAAGATGGCTCGAGCAGCTGCAGGAGTTCAATTTTGTGACGGAACATCGGAGTGGAAAAGGGCATAACAATGCTGATGCCCTGTCGCGGCGTCCGTGTGATGAAGACTGCAGACACTGCCAGCAGAACGAAGCCCGAGAACACGTGAACTTGATTAGAACAGAAGGCAACTTCAAGAAATCCCAGGAAGAAGATGACGATATTCGACCGATACTGGACTGGATGCGTAGTGGAGCTAGGCCCCAGTGGAGTGAAGTATCGTCACTTAGTCCCGTCACAAAGAGCTACTGGGCGCAGTGGGACAGTTTAGTCCTGGAGAATGATGTGCTCTGTAGGAAATGGGAATCGAATGATGGCAAGGAGGTGACTACACAAGTGATAGTACCACGAAGTGAAGTGGTCCCCCTGCTACAGGAAATACACAATGGTGCTTCTGGTGGACACCTGGGGATCAAGAAAACTCTACTGAAAGTGAGACAGCGGTATTACTGGCTCAATTGTAGAGATGACATAGAGCAGTGGTGTCGGAAATGTACAGCGTGTGCATCCGTGAAAGGACCACAGACTAGAAGCAGGGGCAAGCTTCAGCTGTACAACGTGGGAGCCCCTTGGGAACGAATTGCCATCGACGTCGCTGGACCATTTCCAATTACAAATGACGGAAACAAATACATAGTGGTGATCCAGGACTATTTCACAAAGTGGCCCGAAGTCTTTGCCATTCCCAATCAGGAGGCAACAACTGTGGCGAAAAAGGTGGTTGAAGAGGTAGTGTGTCGGTATGGCGCACCCTTGGAGATACATTCTGATCAAGGCCGTAACTTTGAATCTGCTCTATTCCAGGAAATGTGTACCCTTCTAGGAATTTACAAAACACGCACAACACCTGCGCATCCCCAGTCGGACGGAATGGTGGAAAGATTTAACAAAACCCTGGAGAATCACCTGGCTAAGGTTGTCGATGACCATCAGAAGGACTGGGACCGGTACATTCCACTATTTCTGATGTCTTATCGATCGGCAGTGCACGATAGCACGGGACATACTCCAGCAAGAGTGAATTTCGGCAGAGAGATGAGACTTCCAGTAGATGCCATAACTGGCGTGCCACCTGACAAGAACAAGCCAGTTACGGACTACGTCAGTGACCTTCAAGATCAATTGGACGAAGTGCATAAACGAGTACGTGAGAATAGCATGAACACCAGCTCCAAAATGAAAACTAGGTACGACCGTAATGCCAACACCAAGGGATTTGAAGAAGGTGCACTAGTCTGGCTCCACAACCCGCTCCGACGAAAAGGGAAGTCGCCGAAACTTCAAGCTCGATGGGAGGGACCTTACACCGTGGTGAAACGGATCAACGACGTAACCTACCGCATCAAGAAAGGGCTAAGAGGGAAGCCTAAAGTAGTCCACGTGGATAGATTAGCGCCGTATCATGGATCTAATGATGCTCGGGACGAGCATGACTAAGAGGGGGGCACTGTTACGCCGTGGAAATAGAACACGCCGTTTCTTCGACAAAGTCAAGAGTATCACCGAATAATTAAAACGCATTGCTAATCGAAACCTCCAGAATAGAAGTACGTACCAGGGCCTAGCAAATTCTAGAAAAATCCGACACGTATAAGTAGGTACTCAATAATTCTGAGAACTTTTGTAGGTACTTAAGTAACCTGGTAAAGGAATTTGTACCTTCCGTCTCGTACCATAGAGTCGAAATTCGTATGAGTCGTAGGGTAAAGTAGTACCTACCTACGACTAATAAAAATAATGTTTATTGTTCGGTATTGTTCCGGTGTGGCCTCGAACCTTCGGTATCTAGAATTTTCTTGGCTCTGAGTATAAATACGTGTTCACTGACCGGACGTGGGTCAGTTTGATTTCGACTGCTATCGAGTGCGAATATCCAAGTCAAGTGAAGAACGTTTTCATCCATACGACGACCTAAGCGATATTTCTACGGATCTCTAGAGTGCATTACGAAGTGGTTTATTGGCGATTGGACTAAATTGGTGTTTTGTTTGTGGAAAATAAATCTCTCTATTAGTAAACCGGCATTTGATTACTCACGTTCGTAACAATATAAATAATAAAATTTTATTTATTTTTAATTAAGACTGACTGGCATTTAATATTATTGTGTTTTTTGATTGCCTTATTATTTTAGTTTTTTAATGAACTGATTGACTTGTTTATTAAATGGATTTGAATATCATACTAACATAGCTTAAAGTTTCAGCCACTAACATAATATGGACATTGAAAATAGTCTGAAATAAATTCATTTTTTTTTATAAACTATGAGAACTGTAACATTTAGTACGTATAGTTTTTTTTTTTTCCTTTTGTAAACATTTATATTAAATTCTAAGAACCCAAAACCTTTTGTTAACATCATTCTCCAAACCTCATACATAGTTCTCAATAAATGTAATATTAATTTATGAAATTTCATAATAATATATTAGATATTGAAAAGAAAGAAAAAATAACGTTAATTTGTAACAATACAATAAAAAAGTAGGAAATCTGTGCGAAGCCAAAAAGGCGCCTAACTTAGCATATGCTGCGTTATTTAAAACGCATATCGCAGCGGATATTGTGAGGTTTTGTTAATCTACACTAATATAATAAAGAGGTAAAGTTTGTTTTTTTGTTTCTTTGTTTTTTTGTTTTGGAAAAAATTTAGCAACAATAGAAAGCTATAAAGCTTTTGATTTGACAGCTTTTGTCAGCGACTTCGCCCGCGTACATAAAATATACAGCTTTCGAATGGTGAAAGATTTTTTAAATCGGTCCTATGGTTTTTTAGTTAAATCGTAACATACACAAGCAAAATCATTCCTCTTTTCAATATTCGTTAAGGTGTATCTGTAATTAGAAATATATAAATATGACTAGCCTTTGTCAGCGGCTTCGCCCGCATACATAAAATATGTCACTCAGGAGTAAAACAGCTTTCTATTGTTGCTAAAATTTTTCCAATTGGACCAGTAGTTCCAGAGATTACCTCCTACAAACAAAATAAAAAAACTTTACCTCTTTATTATATTAGTGTAGATGATAAGTTTTATAATTACTTATTAATTAATTATAGCTTTATTTGGCAATTACAGACTATAATTGAACTAAACAGTGGTCACTAACTTCCAAAAACGTTTTTTATCAGTAGCCAATAATTCGTAAGTCTAAGTAAACAGTGATTTATGACTGAATGCAAACTAAGGGGAAGGCCGCCACAGCTGGTGAAGTTATTAAAATATAAGTTAAAGTTACAGCGCGGCACATAGACGGAACCGTTCGGTTGTAATGGACTCGGGCGTGCTATTGACTTTCAAGTCTCGAGCATAAAGGATTTTCTTTTCGCAAGTTAACAAAATGTATAATGAAAATACAATCGCTTTTTTAATCAATATATAAAGTATAAAGTAAAGTAAAACGGTGAAGGAACATCGTGAGGAAACCGGCATGACCTTGAATCAAAAATTCGAAGATATGTGACATCCACCAATTCGCACTGGGCCCGCGTGGTGGATTGTGGCCCATTCCCTCTCGTAAAGAGGAGGCCTGTGTCCCAGCAGTGGGAACATTATAAGGCTGATGATGATGATGATATAAAGTACTAGCTTTCTGCCAGCGGCTTCGCCCGCGTGTTAATAGGTTTTCACACAAACTTTGGACACGCGTTTCACTCCTTTAGGGGGTGAATTTTGGAAAATTCTTTCTCAGTGTTCACTTACATCACAAAAGGAAGCTCTGTGCAAAATTTCACTCTCCTAGTCCCCGTAGTTTCGGCTGTGCGTTGATATGTCAGTCAGTCAGTTTCTCCTTTGATATGTACTTATAGATAAGTCTGCGATCCTACTCGTATCTGATGGTAAGCAGTGATACAATACAAACTAAATTATACTTAAGTGGATTGCCACTGACAATTTTGTCTAGCCTGTCAGTCTATTGAGTCATAACACAAGCTCTGCTTAGCTTGTGACCAGATGGCGTTATGTAATAGTTGTCGAATACTATTATAGTCGAATATTTATTACCGCCATTGGGGTAGGGCATACTTATCATGCTCGCAGAACAACATAGCCGTTGCAGCCGAAAAGTTCGGAAATAGCGACCACGGACCGGAAGGCGTAGTGCTGAAAGGCATGGTATAAGGCGGACCGATGAACTAATAAGGGTTGGGAAATCCGATGGATGTGAGACATACAGAATCGCTCATTGTGTCCAACACTGAATGTCTTTCGGCTGAAATTATGATGATGAGTGGTGCAATGATTGATGGTGAGGCGCACGAGATTATTAAAGAACCTATTTACCTACTCTAGCTTTGAAGCCCGCAGCAAGCAAATTGATCAAGTCCTTTAATGTACCTACAAGGTATACAAGGTATACGTGTTTAGTCCGGACCGTAGAAGTATCAACAATGTCAGAGTGGACACTCGCCGTACATCGGGCAGACCGATGGAAAAAAGGTGATCACGGAATAAGTCGCCTTATATTCACACACTCTTTGACTGGCCTGTCATTCTAGTATTTAGTGACCCTAACTGATATGCCGGTGATCGTGGGTTCGATTCCCACTCAGGACAAATTATTGTGTGATGTGTCATTTATCTACAATATAAGGTGCTTTTAAAATATATGCCACCCCTTTAATGGGTGATAGTATTGGGTTTATAGATTACAATAGTGAAGAGCTTTCGTACCCCGGAACAGTTAATCCAGTTTGAGAAAATAAAGTAGTTAAATAAATATTGACTCTTTTCTGCACAACGTGGTTCACAAATTACGCGCGATGTTTCTCTTCGTCAATGAAACAGCTGCATTAGCTATCTCTTTCCATTCGTTCTACGAATGAAAACTAAAATCAGCTGACTAGCTTGTCCCTACCCAATTCACTAGGTACGCAATAATACGTAGGCAAACAAGTGTTTTAAAGTGCAATTACTTACCAGTAGTTACCAGTTACCATGATAAACTTCAAAACAGTCCATTTCAAGTTAGTGTAAACGATAGGTACTTAGACTAACCTTTCGACTTTTGTAATTACACACACAATTAAAGAACAAAACGCCGGCGTTCGCTTAGGATTCAAAAGTGTAATATCAAATAACGATAAATTACAGGAACTTGGCGTATTTAAAAGTTATTTACCTACACCAATTGCACTGTATTTACACACTCCCTACCGACTTATCCACAAAACTGTTGCACAAGTCCACCTCACACAAATGTAGACACGCTTACGTACATGGCTTTTCACTTTGTTCAATGTGTCCGTTTTACTTTTCAGTTGCCTAAATGTTTTTAATAAAAACGCGCGCGATAATAATTCCCGTGGCGGTCGGGGGGCGACTGGCAAGCGGGTGGTCGGCCAGCGCGTGCGGCGAACGGGGAAGTGCGCGCGGGGGAGGGGGGGGCTGCGCAGTGACGACATAGTGGCCAGCGCGCAGGCGGCATTCGTCTGATATGAATGAATGTAGTAGAATGAATGGCGCCGGTGTTTTGCGGCGCGGAGCGGCAACAGCTCATAAAGTGTACAGGATGGTTTTATGCAAAAAAAGAATTAAAATTTATACGTGAATAATTTTTGTATGAGAAAAAAAAACACAAATTATCTACATTTTATCTTTACTATTGTAATCTATAAACATAGTGCTACACGCCCTGGAGAGCGTGGCATATATTTTAAAAGCACCTTATATGTATGTATTTACAAATATATAAGTATGTTTATCAGTTGTCTAGTACCCATAACACAAGCTCTGCTTAGCTTGGGACTAGAAGGCGTTGTGTGATTATAATTGTCGACTATTAGGCAGCCAGCCTTTCTCTACCCTACGCCTGTGCTCCAGGCTTCGTAGATTGAACTTAACCAAACTATAATATAATGTGATGATAACAAAATAAATAAACTAACAAAAAAGCTACATACAATTTATAGAACTTGTACCAACTATATATAAATCACGATATTTCGAACAGTTATATACCTAATAAATTGTACCTTATATCTAGAAAGAAAGAAAAAATTGTATGTCTCACTGTTGCTCCAAATAGGTCCAGTTCAGCAAAAATGCCAGACCACTACATGATAGTTGCCTGCCGCTGGTTTTCAACGGAACTTTATTTAAATAGTTTGTCTGTTTTATGTTCCTGTAACAAAGATGCAATTGTAATCACATGCAGGTCTTGTTTGACAATTGTCTCTTTGCAATGAGGATCGCAAAACTGGCCAAATTAAATTCCCTTTCCCCAATTTCTTCAACCCTCAAAATTCTTGTAACATCATTGAACCCCGCAAGATAAAGAAGCTCGACATCGCGGGTGTATGTAAAAGTTTAAGAGTGTGGCGCCGGCTGGTGTAGCCGCGACAGCTGACGTTCCACCCCCTCCCACCCCCTCGACCCGCCTAATTTGCACCCCTACGACACGTTTGATTAACTACAGTCGAAGATTCAGGTGTCGCCATTGTTTTTGATGGCTGGAATTGTAAATGAAGAGGGTACTTGACAGTTTTCGGGGTTTTTAATTGTTCGGGATGATGTTGTGACTTCTTCTTCTTCTTTTCGAGTCGATGATAAACTCTTTTGATGTTGTGACTGTGTGACTATGATATGGTGGAATTATGAAATATGGTGAAAACTGGATTTATGGGACTTCAAGGGACCTGCAAATTGAGGTGTTCCACTTATCCACCCATAAACATATTGCACCCAGTCACTTCACATTACCCCTGTTATCTGTTGTCACTAGTAAGTAAGCAATTCAGACATGGTCACTCTGAGTGGAGTCTTGATGACTTGAAACCATTGGCCTAACCATTGGCCTACCTTTTTTTTTTTTTTTTTTGTCAATTAGGTTACATTACATAACGTGTTTGGAGCCCCCATTTAAGCATACAATGCCTGTATTAGGAGGCTCCGCTCTTCCAACATCATTGTCGTACACTTATACTAACGCAGTTAGTATTATAGTGCACTGAGACCTTAAGGGTAAATATGCAATGTAAGTACAGTTTATATATAGTTTTAGCTAAATTTTAATCTTAAGAAATTTAAAATAAATTTATTTCCAGTCATTCTATGTGATGTGAAGTGTGGTAGCTTAGGCACCAGTCCCCACAATATTTTTAAAATTGTACTGCTTGGCAAACAATAATTGTTCTTAAATGTCACTGTGAATATTGTGGTGAAAATAAACGAATTATTATTATTATACATTGTCTTAGATATCCAGGTATAAATAAATTCAGAAAACTGAAGGGACCCTGCATAGTTGAAGCCTCCTGGGTTCTAGGGTTGATGTGAAAGCGCGCCAGGGCTCTGGAACTAAGGCAAGGAAGGAACGAGGTAGGTTGTTTAGTCAGTAAGAGTCTGACACTGTTTCCCGCTCCGCCCAAGGGCGGGACTCGTCATAGGATGACTTTTACCTACCATAAAACAGGTATAAATAAATGTCTGTCTCAATTATATAGGGTTCCACTAACAGAGATGAGAATAGAGTTTATTTCAGCTTTTATAATATTTCTCAACTTTTACATAACATCTTTTTGTTCTAAACTAAACAGAGCTTGTGTTATGAGTACTAGACAACTGATAATCTACACTAATATAATAAAGAGGTAAAGTTTGTTTTTTTGTTTGTAGGAGGTAATCTCTGGAACTACAGGTCCGATCGGAAAAATTTTGGCAACAATAGAAAGCTGTTTTACTCCTGAGTGACATAGGCTATATTTTATGTACGCGGGCGAAGCCGCTGACAAAGGCTAGTCATACTTATATATTTCTAATTACAGATACACCTTAATGAATATTGAAAAGAGGAATGATTTTGCTTGTGTATGTTACGATTTAACTAAAAAACCATAGGACCGATTTAAAAAATCTTTCACCATTCGAAAGCTGCATCTTTAGTGAGACACATAGGCTATTTATTTTGCTGGCGGGTAAAAGCAAGTTATAGATAAATTAGATCCAGACATAGAAAAGGGCCGAAGTCAACTGGGTCCCAGGGTCTTTTTCTGAAAGGAAGGTTTGGCTCCAGTGAGAATGGCAAAGAGGAAACGAAGTGGGTTGTTTAGGCAGTAAGAGTCTGACACTGTTTCTAGCTCCGCCCAAGGGTGGGATTCGTCATTGGATTGGTTTGGTCCAGTAATTTATGCCCTTTTAGTAACAGTTTAGGAGATTTTTATGTTTAATTTAAATTTCTATATACTTTTTTGTTTAATACGTGACAAACGGATCATAGATTACATACAGAACCCATCGTGCGTGAGTCCGACTTGCACTTCGCCATATGTTTTACTTTAAGTAGTCTATCATGTGAAAGCTATCATGTCTAGCCCCCCAACGAGTGTAACACATGTAAAGAGGGGCCTTGCAAAGTGTAATTTGATTTTAAGCTGTAATCACACTGTTATAGGCTGTAGTAGGTTTATTTATAGATTGCAATATCTGAGATCATACTGATATGGCAATGATGAAGCTGAGTTCTTAATATTATTTCTTCCCCTCAAATAACTCCCGTGGGAAATTATGAAGAATTGCCAGCTGGTAATAACTGCATTGTACCTACAATTTTTATATAACCATTCATTTTTTCATTTAACAACAATACACATAAGTAAGGAAAGAAAAAAGAAAGAAACAGAAAAATAGGTACAAAGATGATATTTCATCATAATCATCAGCCTTGTTTTTAATGTTCCGCTGCTGGGACACAGGCCTCCTCTCCAGGAGAAGGAATGGGCCATAATCCACCACGCGGGCCCAGTGCGGATTGGTGGATGTCACATGTCTTCGAATTTTTTATTCTAAGACATGCAAACCGGCATGTCTTAGAATAAAAAATTCGAATGTCCTCACGATGTTTTCCTTCACCGTTTTGAGAGCAGTGGTGATGAAATAAATTACACAAAGTAATGCGCCTGGCTGGGTTGGAACTCACGACCTTCGACTTGTAAGTCGGGGTACGTTACCACTCGGCCACCACTGCTCTCAAAATGATATTTATTTCATCGGAAATAAAAGAGATGCCACAGCCTTATGCTGAGCTTTGCGCGTTTGTGGCGCATAATTATCTTCCCTACCAATGTAATTGGTTAATTATGTTTGTTAACTAGTTTTAAGTTTGCGTCATTACGCGTAAATAAACTGTTTTTCTTTCTTTCAGATGTAGACAACGTGTGTAAAAATGATAGGAAAAAGAGAAAAGGTCAAACAAAACAGTTATTATAGAAATATATTAATATACAATCACAAATATATAGGTACAGGATTTTTTTTAACCAGTGCACAAAGGAAAATAGTCCAATATTGGCCATTTTTAAACACGCTGCTCAACAAAAATCTAATATATCAATAACTTTATTTATATTTTAGCAAATGTCTGATGCTAATAACTTTGTACCAATTAGCACTGTAAAAAATCATATTTTTTTGGTATTTGTTTTGATTTTAGAGCTTTGATGAGCTTTAGTGTTGCCAAACAAAAACTGCATAAACAGAAATTCAAATCGATTTATTTTAAATCGATTGGGAAGGGTAATCTCTCCACTATATTTAACGCACTTCATATGATAATTTTATTAAAAAATGTGAGTTAACTCTAAAATAAATGATTAAAGATCTTAGCATAATAAATCAAAGTGTTTATTATACCAGAAGAACAACAAAATATGGAATCGATTATTGATTTTAAAAAATCAATTGTCCTTATTTATCGATATGGTTATAAATATTTTTAATTGACAACACAGTATTTAATAAAATGTTGTGTAGGTATTGTCAAAATTACATGTTTATTCGTTTTGTTTCTTTGCATCGTGAGTGTTGTTTTTCCAAGTTTTATTGCGATTAGTTTGGCTTTTCGTAATGGACTTCCTTGGAGACTGAACCTTGTATTTATGATAAACCAGGCACATCTACGGACACTGTACCTCGCCCAAACCAATTTTAATAAAATGTTAAAAAATATCTAAATATAAAATCTTGATACAAAACTAAAAAACTAAGTTTGTATCTTGATTCTTACTGATTTTAACTATTAAATCACACATATATTATTAGCTGAACTGTTTGTTTATAAATGACCAAAGTCCTATACAAGTTGGTCAATCCCCTTTAGACATAATAAACTTGAATAAATTTTAATAAACAGGTATTTTTTATTTAGATATGTATCAATAGTAAAAAATTAAGTTGTCGCGATGGACGTCGCTTGGGACAAAGGGACAAAGCGGAATAATGAAAAAAATAAAATAATTATAAACTAAAAATGGAAATGTGTTCTATTGCTTACATAGAACACATTTCCATTTTTTTTTCCACAGAGCCATTAAAAAAGAATAAACCGTGATTAAAAAATTACCCGGTATAGGGTGACAACTTTTACTATGGGCCCCAACCTGACATCGTGAAAAAAATACAGTAAGTTCAGTATATTTTGATCCGTTAAGCGAACACTTAAATGTGACCAGCAAATTTTTTTCTTGATTTGAGGTTTGGTCCCATAGTAAAATTGGTTTGTTATCATGACTACAATCATGTGTTTAACCTTTCGTATCTACGCGAGACACAATAACTTTTTAATTGTGTCTCTAATTACGGCATACGAGAGGTTAATTATCGGTCACTAATTACTTGTCACCCTATATACACACAGCAGAAATGTTGTATCAGTACAATTTTAGTATTTATGTCGTAGAGAAATATTTTTAACTAGCGACCCTCCCCAGCTTCGTACGGGTGCAAAGGTGATATATTATAGCTATAAACCTTCCTCTTGAATTACTCTATCTATTAAAAAAAACCGCATCAAAATCCGTTGCGTACTTTTAAAGATTTAAGCATACATAAGATCTAAGCAACTTTGTTTTATACTATGTAATGATGATACGATCAAATCCTTACAACCTAGTAGCGTTGCTTTTTTATTTAACTAGAGATCAATAAAACAATTTATCATCTTTACCTCAAATCCCAAAACACACCCTTCACTGCCTGACCTATTCCTCCCCATATTTTAGTTTTTTTTTTCAACCCAAAACACAGAATGCAAACATTCAGCCTGAAGTTGCGGAGTGGTGCGGTTGCGGGGGGTGGTGTGGTGCGGGGTGGGAATGGGGGGGCGTAATCGAGCTGTCACCGGCAGACCATTGGCTCAACACTTGGAGCGGCCTAAGCAAGGATTATAGCTTATACATCGTACGGCGTACCTGTTTCGTACTATACCTCCTTGTTAAAAGCGGGACTGGCTGTATGAAAGGTTGTCTTTGCGTTTCATTTTTTTGTGTTGGCTAAAAAAGTGTAGTTTTGTTTATGGGTTTTATGTTTCTTAGTTGTAAATTACATAGTTTTCTTTTTAGAACAAATTCGTAATAATTAATTACCAGATTGTATGCTTAAAAGACTAATAAGTAATTTAACTGTAACTGATTATTATACAATCGATATTTTGTTAAAACTAAGAATACGGTTCTTTAGCACTTTTATAGAAGTCCAAATTACTTTCTTAGAGTCTGGTATTGATATGATAAGCTCTACGTCTATAGTGACACTATTGCCATAAAAAAAAAATCTTTTTATATGGTACAAGTTTGCGTTTCACCACAATCTCAACTGATGGTAAACGATGATGTGGTCGACGATGGAGCACGCTTGCCTAGAAGTAACCTATTCACTCGTGACTTAAATACCCCTAGGGTAAAGCTATCAGGAACAAAGACTCTCGTATATTGTTATGGTATTGCACCAGAGGGAAAGAAAGAAGTTTTTATAAAACAAAGGATTTCCAAATTAACTGTACTGGCCCATACTGTTCCGGCCTCTAGGAGCTATCAGTAAACCGTAGGGACCCTGCAGAAAGATCAAAGCCAACTGAGGCCAAGAGTTCGTGTCTGAAAGGAAGTTTCTGGTCCTGGTATAAATGCAACGTAGGAAGAGGGTGGGTTGTTTAGTCAGGAAGAGTCTGACACTATTTCTCGCTCCAAATTTTAATTTGTCATTGGATGATTTTTACTCACCATAAAAAAAAATCACTGTAATTTTTTCTATCGAATAGTTCATCATTAGCCTTTTAAATGTTCCCACTGCTGGGACACAGGCCTCCTCTCTAGGAGACGGAATACTTAATCTACATTAACCTACGCGTTAAAATTTGAATAAATGATCTTTATTTTGTAAGTAGGTTTAAAAAACACTTTAACACGTCATTTTCTTTTTTTTTTTTGGTGCTAGATGAATGAATATTAAATAAACCTAGAAAACTAGACATCACAAAAAGTAACTGTACAATAACGGAGTATTTAACCGGTTGCCATGGCAACGGATCTGAAGCGCGGGAACACTCGCAGCTGGCTGTTATTCTTTCATTTTCAAATCAACATCCATCAGATGTGTTATGATAATTAGTACGCAGATATTACGGAGAGGAAAAATGGTAATTTTGTGATAGCTGGCAATGGAACTGGGGTACTTGTGATGTCTTATTTTTAATTTGCGGCTTTTTTATGACTTTAATTAAAGTCTTGAGCCCAAAGCGAACGCCGGCGTTCGCACATACATGGTCTTTCTATAATGTATCTTATTACGGTATTCAAAAGGTGGGGGTAAATTGATTTTTATCGTTTCAAATCCAACATCACGTCCAATGCAGGGGCCCTTCAGGGTCGAAGCCTCCTGGAGCCTAGGGTGGTGCAAACTGTTACCTCGACTCTAAGAATAAGGCAAGGAAGGTACGGGGTAGGTTTTTTAGTCAGTAAGAGTCTGACACTGGTCTCCCGCTCCGCCCAAGAGCGGGTTTCGTCATTCGATGATTTTCACCTACCATAAAAAAAAAACATCACGTCCAAATGGCTCGTCCGCATGTTGTGAAAAAATTTAGGTATGTTAAACTTGTATTTGCCTAATAATTTGATATATGATTTTTTTTTTTCATAGTACTTGGTGTGACTTATTGAGAAAAAGCGAAAAACAAAGAATTTACTTGTGTCTCTAATGAGTGGCATACGAAAGGAAATAAATAAATTGGTCAAAAAAGTTCTGAAGGAACACGGGTAAGTTTTAGTCAGTATAAGTTTGACAATCCCTCGCACTCCATCCTGAACGAGAGGAGTTATTGATGATGTCCCACACAAAAAAGAAAAGGGGTTGATTGCAGACATTTCTATGGTACTTGTTAATGCCATACATTTTTGACTTGTCTAGAGGCTTTATTCAATCGCCATATTAAATAAAATATTAATATAATATAATTTAATAAAGGGGTAGTTTGTTTTTTTGTTTGAAGGAGGTAATCTCTGGAACTACTGGTCCGATTGAAAAAAATACAACAATAGAAAGCTGCTTTACTCCTGAGTGACATAGGCTATATTTTATGTACGCGGGCGAAGCCGCTGACAAAAGCTAGTATTAAATAAAGTCAAGACTTTTTATTTCTTTTCGACATATATTTGAAAAGGCAATTACCGTTAAAATACCTAATGTAACAAATCACCCGCGCGTTCGGCAATAAATTATTAGAATTATTTTTACGCTACGATTACTTAGTTCGTATAGAATTTTATTTAACAAGTAAAATAGCAGATGAACCTAATTCTTTTATTGTGTTTGCTATAATATTGCCAAGAAAAGGTTCTTGTGAAATAAAAAAATAAGAAAGTTGGGCGGAAAAATAAAAAAAAACTTAATTACTAACACTTCAAGCGTTTGATGATAGACGCAAATCGCACAAAACTTTTCATTGTGGTGACATTTGTGGGAGGCCTATGTCCAACAGTGGACGTCTTTGGGTTGAAATATTGGTGATGATGATGAAGCATTTGACAGTTCATAGCTGACAGAGGACATCTGTTAGGTCAGCTAGTAAGCATTACAATAATTTCATATTTCATCAACTCTCAACGAATGAGCACAGTTACATCACATCACATACATACTCTTTACCCAAAAAATTAATAGACATAAGAGTTACTAAGTCTATAAAACACATTAACCAATTTAAACAGACAACAAACCCCAAAAACAACTAAAAAAAAAAGACACCACAAAGAAACGTCACCACATTTAACCGCGAAAAAACAGACCACAGAGAACAAAGAAAAGCATGGCACTGACATAACCGACACAGTTTTTGCTCATAATCGAATATGTTAAGCGCAAGTCCCGCCATAATCGAGCTGTCACTTGCAGCAGAGCCCGCGCAAAAGTTTGATTAAAACCGAACCAATCAGCTAAGCGGGGCTAGATAACAAACTCAGGTGTTTTGATTTTCAAATTTCGAATTGGTTTGTTGTTTCGTTAAAGTGTCGTTCACGGAGCTTTGTTTTTTTTTTTGGAGAAAGAAGTTTTTGTAACTGGTAATTACAAAATTTTGTGGTATTTTTTTAATTGGTGTGTGAGTATGGCTTTTTTAAGGTGAGAAAAATTGTTCAATGACGAATCTTGCCCTTGGGCGGAGTGGAAAACAGGGTCAGAGAAGAATCAGTAAGGAATGACTAAACGACCCACCCTAATTCTTCTTTGCCTTAACCCCAGGGCCAAAGTGTTACGCTTTTGCATCAACTCATGGCCTCGGAGGCTTCATCAAATGATTTCTTTTGCTCTAGGGTCTACCCTAGAGCAAAAGAACCGTATGACCGTATGACCTGCCTTACTCTAGTAAAGCGGATCATACTTTTACTGATTAAAATTAAACCTATGTACCGTCTTGTAGCCTTTTGTGTTTTGTACAGAACGGCACTCGGATCTTAGCGAGTCTGCTCTGCGAATTTTAGCGCTTGAAAACTCGTACAAAAATAAAGGTTTAAAAAAAATAAATACCAATAACAGTTTTTAGCAACAATAACAACTGCAAATTACATTTATTTAAGAATAAGAATAATTTATTTAGACAAAATTACATACAGTGTTTTGATTCCTGAAACTCACACTAGGATTCCCTGTGTCGTGAGTTTCAGGCTCATTTGTTTCGTTATCAGTTTTTCTATTAAATTAGAACAAAAATCATATGCTCATCCATTACATTATGTTACTTAAACTAGGTTAGTTTGTGTTAGCAAGTTAGTTATACAAAAAGAAGATTGCAGAAATAATAAAAACAGTAGGTAAGGCTTGCGGGTCTAGAAAGAGTGTTTCTGATAATTATTATCTCAATCAATAAATAAGAAAATGTTTATATATATATATATAAATATATATTAATTAATATATGAACGCACTATGTGTGTGTGGTGTGAGTGTATGTGTGTGTGTGTATGTGTGTGTGTATATGTATTAGTAGCTACTTGCGTTTTTTTCTTTAGGAAATGATGTATTCCGTCATGTCTATAATATGATCTAGGCAGTTGTCACCTCTCGTAGGCAAAGTGTGTCCTGGGAAATACGTTTTGCCAGCGGCTTCGCCCGCGTACATAAAATATAGCCTATGTCACTCAGGAGTAAAGCAGCTTTCTATTGTTGCTAAAATTTTTCCAATCGGACCAGTAGTTCCAGAGATTACCTCCTACAAACAAAAAAACAAAACTTTACCTCTTTATTATATTAGTGTAGATAAGCCAGTATTTATGGTATTGTCTCTAATGACGGTATTCAAATAATTACTTTCTAAACAGTAAACTAATAATAATTACAATATACGCACTAATAAAACAATGACCTAATTCAGTAACAATGCAATTTTTCTCATTCACGCAGAGACGTCCGCTCGTCAGGTGCGCCGCATGATTAATGCCTGCCAACGATTAATCGTCCCCCCACCACCGTCGCCGCCGCCCACTCAACATGGATTACCTACAGCTACCCTCAATATTGACAAACGTGTTACGTTCATGTCTAGATGTTGCTTGATCAATGCTCAATGTTCATGGAGTTGTAATTATAAAGTGGATTAATATAAGTAATGGAGGCAGGTATTCTTTGTTTACCATGCAGAGTATTAATAATAGCTTCAATTCAAGGCGTAGCTTCCGTGGTTTATGAGATTTTATTTAATGTTTTGTGCATAAGAAGGCAAAATGAATTTTTTACTTATAATAATTCATTTATTTATGTACAAAAGTGTATAATAATTATATTACCTTGAATTTCTCTATGACTTTTGAAAAAATCAGGACCCATTAATATGGGTCTTGATTTTTTGTTCTGAGACATGTTGGTTTCCTTACAAGGTTATACTTCACCGTTTTGCAGTGTCTGTATGTTTACTACTGGTATCTAACTCCAATCGATTAGACTGTAATTTCCAAATGATTTAGATGTTTTTTATGGTTACCTAACCAAACTTCCAACGGGACTCATATTCATCACTAAGCTTCAGATGTTAGTCGGTTTGTTTGTCCGTCTGTCAGCGGACTGTATCTAAACCGAGTTAAATACAAAAAAGAAGTAGAAATTTGTATCCTGGCAATTTCTATCCCAACCAGATTTTGAATGTTTTCCTTATTATAAGATTTTCTTTCTTACGTGTATATTGTAGTCTTGGTGTACAGTAAACTGTGTATAAATAAATTTTTATTGTTGTGTCTCTGTGTTACTCAAAGGTATCATACCATACCAGCCATAATGGCTGCGAGAAAGCTCATTGTAGAGTTAAACTCGCCTTTGTACATGAATTGCTTAACTACTGTGTACTATTTAATCTTTGGTGTACAATAAAGAATATAGAAATTTTCACGGAATTTATATTTTTATTAAAAAACTTAATAATTATTGAGTACTTGACGTCGTTGCGAATTCCCATACAATTTTTATTTGTTTGACACTTTTTGCTCGATTTTTATTTAGTAGTTAGGAATTCTTCTTGTGCCAGTGTATTTAAAGAAAACTTGCTAAACGTCCAATCAATCATCATCTACTTCAACTTTGACTTGTGTCAAAGAAACGTCCACCATTATATTGTCAAGAGGATCATGCAATGGGTCTTCAACCATTTTAGAAGTAGAAGGACCACTTTGATCTGGCATTTCAACGCTTTTCCTTGGCTTCAAAGCCTTTAGTTGAATATTAGCCAAAGTTTGTTGTAGCTCCATTCTTGCTACTATTGACGTTTCTGTAGGCATAGCCCTAAGACACATTGCTATGTATTTGCCATAAACATCAAACTCATCTTCTTCGTATCTTTTCTGTGGTTCACTATTTTCAGGTGTAGTCTGTGGAGATATTTTTGTGTTTATTGTCGTTTGAGTATTACCTTCATTTGTTTTCGTATCGTTTGATTCTAGTTCTGATTCCTGAAATGAGTAATTAAATAATTAATTTAGAAGAATGATTAATTCATAATCCGACCTTCTAAATCCAGTTTCCCGACGGCTCGGGGACATTGCAGTGGTAGGCGTCTACCTGTCCCCGAGCAGATCTCTCGGCGAACTCCACATATCCCTTATGGAGCTAAGAGACGTCGTCGCTAGGTTTAGTACCCTCCCCGTGGTCGTCTGCGGGGACTTCAATGCCTGGAACTTGGCTTGGGGTTCCCGCTATACGAACCAACGGGGTCGGATGGTGGAGGACTGGGCTTTGGAGTCTGGCCTGGTCGTCCTAAACCGGGGTTCTGTCCCCACGTGTGTGCGGATGCGGGGTGAATCAGTGGTGGATATCTCGTTTGCCAGCCCCCCGCTTTCGCCACGTGTCGTTGACTGGCGCGTCATGGAGGGGGTGGAGACGTACTCAGACCACCGGTACATCCGGTTTGACGTCTCCGCCCAAACCTCGACCGCGCCGGTCCGGCAGAACCCTTGTGGTCCGCGGTGGGCGCTGAAGCAGTTGGACCGGGAGCTCTTCCTGGAAGCCGCGACGGTACAGGCCTGGGTGCAAGCACCGAACAGGCCTGTCGACATCGACGTCGAGGCGGAGTGGTTCCGGGAAGCCATGTCGCAAATCTGCGACGCGGCAATGCCCCGTGTCCCTCCAGGACGTGCTCGGCGCCAGGTGTACTGGTGGTCGCCAGAGATTGCAGCATTGCGCAATGCGTGTAATCACGCGCGACGCCGGTACGCCAGATACTGCAAGCGCCGCATCCGTCCGGCGGATGCGGAGGTTAGAGAGGCGGAGCTATATGAGGAATACAGAGTGGCGAAGCGCACTCTCCGAGCGGAAATAAAGCGGTCCAAATTGGAAGCCTACAAAGTGTGGGTGGGGACTCTGAATGCAGACCCGTGGGGACGCCCGTACAAAATGGTGCGAGAGAAACTCCGTCCATGGGCTCCCCCGCTGACTCAGAGTCTCCGACCGCAGCTCGTAGAGGGTGTGGTGAGCGCTCTGTTCCCTGAGCGAGGGGAACACTCCCCCCCGCCCATGGCTCCGCCACCTGCAGTATCCGACGCGGACCACATCGGCGACGACGACGTTGCTCCAGAGGTGACCGAGGTAGAGGTGAGAGTGGCGGTACGAAGGCTGAGTGCCAAGAATACCGCCCCAGGACCTGACGGCTTGCCTGGTAAAGCCTGGGTCTTGGCCATGGAGGCTCTCGGGCCTCGACTAAGGGGGCTCTTTAGCGCATGTTTGGAGAGAGGCCAGTTCCCACTTCGCTGGAAGACTGGAAAACTGGTCCTCATTGCGAAGCCGGGGCGCCCTGCGGACTCTCCGTCCGCGTATCGGCCCATAGTGCTGCTCGACGAGGTGGGCAAGCTCTTTGAAAGAGTGATAGCAAACCGCCTCGTCGCGCGCCTGGAACGGGTGGGGCCGAATCTTTCGGACGGCCAGTTCGGCTTCCGCAGGATGCGCTCCACAGTGGACGCCATCATGCGCGTGCGAGCCCTCACGACGGGGGATGCGGTGTCCCAGGGCAGGTGTGTCGTGGCGGTGTCCTTAGACATTTCCAACGCCTTCAATTCTCTGCCCTGGAGTAGCATAGGGAGGGCACTCCGGTATCACCGGGTGCCCGACTACCTCTGTCGCGTGATCGAGGCCTACCTATCAGACAGGTACATTATCTACCCCGGTCACCAAGGAGAGTGGAGTCGGCGAGAGATGTCGTGCGGTGTTCCGCAGGGATCGGTACTAGGACCACCCTTGTGGAACATCGGGTACGACTACGTGCTGCGCGGCGACTTCCCTGACGGGGTCAGCGTGGTCTGCTACGCAGACGACACGCTGGTCCTAGCGCAGGGAGAGTCGTACCAGGCGGCGGTCGAACTAGCGACACGCGGGGTTGCGATAGCAGTTGAAAGGATCCAGCAGTTGGGACTCGAGGTGGCGCTGCACAAATCTGAGGCCATGTGTTTTCATGGCCCTCGGAGCACGCCGCCACCGAATTCCCAGCTAACGGTAGGGGGGGTTCACATCGGCGTCGGGTCGACGATGAAGTACTTAGGACTCGTCCTCGACAGCCGGTGGAATTTCAAGGAACATTTCCGTCGTCTGGCTCCCAAGCTGAATCGTACTGGGGCTGCCCTCAAGCGGCTCCTGCCGAACCTTGGGGGTCCAGACGCCCCCTGCCGGAAGCTCTACGCAGGAATCGTTCGGTCCATGGCCCTTTACGGGGCGCCAGTGTGGGCGCCGTCGTTGCAGCAGCAACCGAGGGCCCAGCTGAACGCATGCCAGAGGGTCATGGCAATACGCGTGATCCGAGGGTACCGAACGATTTCCCGTGAAGCGGCGAGCCTTCTTGCTGGCCTGCCACCATGGGATCTGGAGGCAACAGTCCTTGCACGCATGCACGATCTGCGCATGGAAGTGCAACGCCGGGGCGAAACTCCGCTGCCTGAACATGTCAAGGCGTGGCGGAAAGAGCTCCGGCGGGATCTCGTGATGGTGAAATGGCGTCAGCGGCTATCGCAACCCAGTGCTGGGCACGCCATAATTATGGTGGTAATGCCCCTCCTTGAGGCGTGGTTGGAAAGAACTCACGGCGTTCTTACTTTCCGCATGACGCAGGTCCTCACCGGACATGGTAAGTTCGGGAGGTACCTGCATCGAATTCGTGCGGAAGAGACGCCCGGGTGTCGCCACTGTGTGGACCGCCCGGAGGATACGGTGGAGCACACGGTCGAGGTTTGCCCCGCTTGGGCAGAGCATCGCCGTGTCCTCGTGGGGGCGATCGGCGGCGGTGATCTCTCGCGCCGGGCCTTGGTCGAGGCCATGGTCCGGAGCGAAGAGGAGTGGCAGGCGGTCGCCTCCTTTTGCGAAGCAGTAATGCTAGCAAAGGAGGAAGCCGACCGCTTAAGGCAACGGCGCTCACGCCCGAGACGCCGCCGAGATTCCGATCCCGATTTCCGGCCACCGTAGGCGCGGGCTTGTGGATGGCGAGCAATGGGTAGCTCGCCGTCCAATCGTCTGGTAACCCTCCGGACCAAGCCCAGTCGTCGACGGCGCGCACTGTTCCCGCGCGCCTCAAGGAGTTGTCAGCAAACCGTAGGGACCCTGCAAAAGGGTCGAAGCCAACTGGGGCCATGGGTTCGCGTCTGAAAGGAAGGCTCTGGCCCTGGTGTATATGGCAACGTTGGAATGGGGTAGGTTGTTTAGTCAGTAAGAGTCTGACACTTGTTTCCCGCTCCGCCCAAGGGTGGGACTCGTCATTGGATGATTTTTACCTACCTAAAAAAAAAAAAAAAAAAAAAAAAAAAAAAAAAAAAAAAAAATCCAGTTTCCCGTACATATTAATTATTATATCAATATATATAAAAATGCTATGCCACTTTTTCTTGTAATCGGGCTCACTTATCCAAACCAAATGTGAAGTTTGCACAGCATCGATCGAGCGGTTCTTCATTCATCACATTTTTCTGTTGCTGAGAGCGAAGCCGCGGGCAAAAGTTAGTACCTATACAGATATAAATTTATCTGCTTATTTTAAATAGTATTTCATTTAATTGAAACCGTTTATTTGCACACTAAAAACAAACAGAAACCAAAAATTCTAGCAAAAATGTCGTCAAGCAATCGTTCTAACGCGGGAATCGAACCCACAAAAAACAGTGCCAAGTCTTTTAGATAGAAGTCTTGGCTCAATTCTACTGGGAGTTGCCAGCTGTACCCCAATTCCAAATCCCTTCGCAAGGACAATCACAATCTATTTTTACAGTATGTTTATAAAATTCGCCTGCCCTACTGTGTGAACAATGCAATGAATATTGAATTGAATTTAACGAGAGATATTGATGTATCGTAAACTTGTTTTAATTTTTTTTTCTTTACATTATCTTGTCCTTTACCTTTCGAGTACTGTATTTAAAGACAGATTAGAAAGACAATAGGGGTGGGACTCAAGAATTTAAATAAACTTATTCTACACTATGTGCTTTCACAGGCATGTAAAGTCACATACGTACACCACACCCAGACCCGGAAAAATCATCTGTAGGCTTTACATATACACCCGGACCCACGAGTTGTTAATTCACTACACCAGATGTGTCGTCAAAGTAATTTAAGCTTAGAAAAACCATTTTGCACGAGCTGCTACTTTCAGGTTTCACTACCTTGACTTCGTATTTTTACTAGCTAGTAAAAAAAAAGATAGAAAAATTGCAAAGCTAAACTAACATTGTAGCTTAGCTATTGATCTACAACAGGCTAATTTATCTTTATAAAGTAACTAGCTTTCTGCCAGCGGCTTCGCCCGCGTGAAAGTAGAGTTCTTCACGCAAACTGTACACCCCCATTACATCCCTTTAGGAGCTGAATTTTGAAAAACTCTTTATTAGTGTTCGCCTACGTCATAAAAGGAAGCCTTGTGCAAAATTTCACGCTCCTAGTCCGAGTAGTTTTGGCTGTGCGTTGATATGTCAGTCAGTCAGTTTCTCCTTTTATATTTAAATATATAGCGATCCGCCGCACCTTCGCACGGGTCTGATATTGAAATTATTATGCATGTATTATACACATAAACCTACCTCTTGAATCTCTATCTATTTAAACAAAACCGCATCAAAATCTAAGCATACATAGGGAGCAAGCAACTTTGTTTTATACTATGTAATGATATAGATTTATAAAAACTTACAACTTCAACTTACAGCATCAACATTTTGGTCACCATCAAGCTGACTTGTCGAGTCATTGCTGAATATTTCTTGAGCAATAGAAAACCAAGCTAACTTAGGTTCATAAACCTTCCCTCCAGCTCTTATACTATTCTCAATCTTCCTCAATTCTGTACCATAAGACGTTCTGAAGTTCTTTATCTTCTGCGGAATATCAGTAACTGTTAACCCAGGAATGTTTAACTTTGTACAAATTTCATAGTAAGCGTTCTCTCTTACTTCTTTGTTTTTGTAATCCTCGTTCGTAACGTCCCATAGACAGTCGTGGTCTTTGTATGCCTTCACTAATTTACACATTTGTGATTCTGAAAGTCGTCCGGACATTTTTTTCTTTTTTCTTATTTGTAAGATATTATAAGTCTCTAAATTGTAGGTACATTGAAAGATGCGGGTACATTGAAAGATGTTATACCTAGGTCTCTAAATTGTAAGTATCTCTAAATTGTAGAGATGGTACTTCGATACGAAACTTCGGAATCTCAGCTTCCGATTTCGGTTCCGATATTTTATCGGAGCTACAAACAAGTGTAGGTATAGCTTAAATTTGCGCACGTAGAAAATTTTTGGCCCACCGAACCTTCTGTCGTATTTCTCTGTCACTTGTTGTTTGGTTTCGTATTGGTAATGTTATAAATTCGTATTTCTCAGTAGTGTTTCTGTTGATGTTTTTGCCTTCAACTCTGCTTCAATTCCGATAAACTACACTCCAAAATTTCAGTTCCGATATAACCACTTCTGTTACCTCTGATACAAAGTCGCTGTCTGATTTTCAACTCACTTTGTCTACAAAAGACAACATAAATATTTTGGTAGTTTTCCGTAATAATAAGTGTGATAAACGAAGAAAGTTTTTATACAGGTATACAGCCGGGACAAGCCGCTAGTGCACGAGTGTTGCGTGCGGAGTCCACGCAATAACTGGGCTGTGAGACGACTGCGGGGCGTCGAATGCGGGGGGTCTATGCTATTGGGTCGATACGGATAGAAGGTCGATTCGAAACGAATGTTTTGGTGTGGTGTGATGACGTGTGACGTGTGGCGTTTACTCGCATGCTGGTTAGCAGAGGAGAGGAGTCGGTACTGACGGCTTTGTTTCCAATATTAGTTGTCAGTGTTATTTGCTAAATGTTACGGTTTTCTGTGATAATTACAGTAGCGCAATGTAACGCTTTGAGTCTTAAGAAGAGCTAAGATCGGAGTTTCCTTGCGTGATCGAATCAGAAATGAAGATATCCGCAGGAGAACCAAGATTGCTGACATAGTGAAAAGAATCACTAAACTTAAGAGGCAATGGTTAGGACACATTGCACGCAAAACAGATGGCCGCTGGGACCGAAAGGTTCTGTAGTGGCGACCGTGTACCGTAAGACGCAGCGTTGTAAGGCCTCCCACAAGGTGGACCGATGACCCGGTCAGGGTTGCTGGAATCCGATGAATGCAAGACGCACAGGACCGGTCTTTGTGGCGGCGCTTGGGGGAGGCCTATGTCCAGCAATGGACGTCTTTCGGTTGAAATTATGATGATGATGAATGTACAATTCTGAACTTAGATGGAGAGTGGCACGTTAGACGCAGTAGTTAGAACAGAATAACATGTTATTTGGTAAATATCATCATTACATAGTATAAAACAAAGTCACCTGTTCCAATGCATGCTTAAATCTTTAAAACTACGCAACGGATTTTGATGCGACTTATAGGTATAATACATGCATAATATATTTAATATCAGCATTGCACCCGTGCGAAGCTGGGGCGGGTCACTAGTATATTATATAAAATAGTTACAAAATAAAAGAAGCATTGGTTGAATGATTGGCTGCAGCTTCGTGTCGTTGGTGTTTGATTCCCGCACGGGACAATAATTTGTATGACCTTCAGACAGTTGTTCCGGGTCTGGTGTCCTGTGTATGTGAGTTTACAGTACGGCCGTCGCATCTTAGCGAGTCTGATGATAGGTTCTGCGAATTTTAACGCTTGTGCACTCGTAAAAAAAAATAGTCTAAACCAATGATTCCCAAAGTGGTCCAGGTGGACCCCCAGGGGTCCACGGGAGACTTGCTGGGGGGTCTACGTATGCGTAAATAAAAAATGGGGGTCCATAAGATGTTAATGGGGGTCCACAAAAATTTATCTGCTTTTGATAGTAAAGAGCAAAAATGTAAGCATAGTTTTTATAAGGGCCTACCTACATTTTTATAAGTACCTAACTAAGCAGATAATATTTTAATAAGGCAAGTGACTGTTACTTGTCCGAACTTGCGTATTCGATATTACGTACAATTTCATGTACAGATTTCCAAAGCTCTATCCGCCCGAAAATGCTTAGTGCTTGTACAGACTTAAACTTGATCACCACTATAAATACTTGATGCCAAAGGCAAATTGATTCATTTGTTTTTATTTTTTGGCGACTTTAAGAATGTGGTAGAAATGTAGCAGCAGGGGGTCCACCGAGACCAGTAAAATTTTGTAAGTGGTTCACGAGTAAAATAAGTTTGGGAACTACTGGTCTAAACAAATAAATGCAATTCGAAGTTGTTGTTGCTGCTAAAAACTGTTATTGGCATTTATTTTTTTAAAACCTTTATTTTTGTACGAGTTTTCAAGCGCTAAAATTCGGAGAGCCTATTCGAACTCGCCAAGATCCGACGGCCGTACTGTATCACTGTTTACCATCAGGTGAGATCGCAGTCAAACACTAGTTTATATAAAAATATACATTAAATTATTATAGGTACTAAAAATAACCTAAATAAACTAAAAATACACTAATGTTTACAAATGTTTTATTAGGCATAAAAATATTTAACCACATCGATATCAATGGGAAAAGTGCCCAAAACGCTGGCAGCATTGCCACGCTGGATGGCATGCTGATCCGCTGACAAAAATAAAGCCCAGCCCTCTGGTCACGCGAAGAGTCGACCAGCTGTTTGCTGATGTCGCGTTCAACTCGATGAGCGCTCGGACCCCATGGCCCTAGTAGTTACTAGTTTATATCAGTAAAAAGAAACATTCATAATAAAGTTAGTATTTAGTATTTGGAGATTTCGTAACACAGAGCTCAATGTAAAGTTATCAAGTGTGCTACATAGCTATACATGTGGGTATGCCCGCAGCGTTCTCTGATAAACGACTTGTACATTATGTAATACGTCTCGTACTCTTTATTTACTTTATTAACAACTAGCATTTGCCCGCGGCTTCACCCGCGTGGTATTGGGGTTGGGGTTGGGGTTTCCGGGATAAAAAGTAGCCTATGTCCTATTCCGGAGTGTATCCTATGCCTGTGCCAAATTTCATCCAGATCCGTCCAGCCGTTTTGGCGTGATTGAGTAACAAACATCCAAACATCGTAACTTTCGCATTTATAATATTAGTAAGATCACGCAAAGTCGTGTCTAGTCCCAAACTAAGCAGAGTTATGAGTACCTACTGGACAACTGATACCATACTTATATATTTCTAAATACATACGTATTATAGATTAACTAGCTTTCTGCTAGCGGCTTCGCCCGCGTAAAAATAGGATTTCGCACAAACTTCGGACACGCGTTTTATCCCTTTAGGGGTTTTTTTTATGGTAGGTGAAAATCATCGAATGACGAAACCCGCTCGTGGGCGGAGCGGGAGACAGTATCAGACTCTTACTGACTAAAAAACCTACCCCATTCCTTCCTTGCCTTATTCCTAGAGCCGCGGCAACACTTTCACACTAACCGGTGATCTCTTTAGGGGGTGAAATTATAGAAAATCCTTGATTAGTGTTCGCTCACGTCATAAAAGGAAACCTTGCGCAAAATTGCACTCTCCTAGACCGATAAGTTTCGGCTGTGCGTTGATATGTCAGTCAGTCAGTCCTTTTATATGTATAGATTACACCAAAACACATAACAAATGATCGTGCTCATCACACAAACATTTGTCCTGGCTGGGAAACGAACCTACGACCTCTAGCATAGCAGTCAAGGCTACTAACCACTGTAGATAGCGGTCAAGCGCGAACCTATCTACACTAATATAATAAAGAGGTAAAGTTTGTTTTTTTGTTTGTAGAAGGTAATCTCTGGAACTATTGAAAAACAATAGCAACAATAGAAAGCTGCTTTACTCTTGAGTGACAGGCTATATTTTAAGTACGCGAGCGAAGCCGCTGACAAAAGCTAGTAATTAATAAAAAAATAAATGCTTTAACCTTGAATCTTGACTATTTTCTTACTAACATAGCGTCAGTAGAGCTATAGTTCTAGCTACAGTGACGCTAAACGCTAAGATCCTAAGACTACAAGTCATCAGCACTTATCTGCGGGTCCTCGCAGCCGGGCTGGTGACAATTTATCACGCTCACCGGGCCCCGTTGTGCGCCAGTGCAAACGGACTCAAATCGCGCCCGTATGCGGGACCGAGACCGTAGTGGTAGCAAATTAGGAGGATAATTTTGTATGCAGTGAAATAATAATACTATTCCACAACTATCGCACAACGCCATCTAGTTCCAAGCTAAGCAGAGCTTCTGCTATGAGTACTAGACCACTTATAAACATACTTAATAATGATAATTAAATAATACTTGCGTAATGAAATTAAAAAAAATATGTTTTATATCATACATTTTTATTGTGTATCATTACATAGTATAAAACAAAGTCGCTGACTGTTCTTAAGTAAGCTTAGATCTTTAAAACTAGACAACGGATTTTGATGCGGTTTTTTTTAATAGATAGAGTGGTTAAAAAGGAAGGTTTTTAGAACAACAGGTCAGTCATAAAAGTTTAGAAAGAAGAAACAAAAATTTAATATCTTGGGTTGAGGTTAAACAGTTTGTTTCATAATGCTTTAGAAGTCTTTGCTTTATTATTCTCTCAAGAAAATGAATGATTGTTTAACAGAAACTAGATGCGTGATTAGTCATTTAGATGACTAACTTCCCCAATTTAGTGACAAAATTAATTAAGAGATTAAGTTTACGGCGGTCTTTGAGATAATTATAATATTTTTATTCACTATTTTAGACATATTTTTCCGAAAATAACCGAAAAATGGAGTAACAGATAGCACGTCGTATTGGTAGTAAAGTAAAAGAATCTGTCAGTAGGTATATCCTGGAAATAACTCTATGAAACAAGCCTGAATGCAGCTGTCATTCTTTGTAAAGCTAGTTGATTGCTATTTTGAAAGCTCACTTCAGTGCACCTGAAGTTTTTACGAGGAAATTTTTACAGAATACTTTTTTATTCTGTATTTTTTTAACGAAATTTTAAAAGTACCTACTCGATTTTCCTGCTGAAACTTTGTACTATGCATTTTTCTTTAAGTACTTTTCAAACCAGCATTATCTATATGCAGGTATGGTTTACTTATTTTGATATGTACAGACTATTGTAGGATTACATACTTCTTTCTACTTTTCTGTAATAACGGGAGTCGAAAGGTTATCTAACTTTGATTTACCTATTGGTGTTCTAAAATCGTGAGACGAGGTCGCCCGTCTAGCAACACGACATTAGACGTCTTCCTTAGGTGTTAGCAATAAAAGAAGAACTATGTACGTGATCATTTTAAGTGAACTGAAATTATTCTTATCTACACTAATATAATAAAGAGGTAAAGTTTGTTTTTTTTTGTTTGTAGGAGATAATCTCTGGGATTACTAATCCGATTGGAAAAATTTTAGCAACAATAAAAAGCTGCTTTACTCCTGAGTGACATAGGCTATATTTTAAGTACGGGGGCGAAGCCGCTGACAAAAGCTAGTCTTACTAATATTATAAATGCGAAAGTTACGATGTTTGGATGTTTGTTACTCAATCACGCCAAAATGGCTGGACGGATCTGGATGAAATTTGGCACAGGCATAGGATACACTCCGGAATAGGACATAGGCTACTTTTTATCCCGGAAACCCTAACCCCAACCCCAATACCACGCGGGCGAATCTGCGGGCAAAAGCTAGTTTATTATATGTACAGACTATTGAAGGATTACAAACTTATTTCTACTTAACTAACTTTAAATTACCTGTTGGTGTTTTGAAATTGTGAGACGAGGTCATCTGTCAAGCAACCCGATATTAGATGTCTTCCTTAAGTGTTAGCAAAAAATCAAGAAAAACTTAATATATACGGGATCATTTTAAGTGAACTGTAATTACTCTCATAAGAAATAAAATCCTTTAAACCTAAATAATATTCCCAGACAGTTCGTTCGCTTTGTCTGCTGTCGCTACTGGGGCCCGCATGTCTGTGATAGGCGCACAACTCTCGATCATGGGGGACAGTTTTATCTCGCAGCCTGTTTACACTAATCTACATTTAATTGCGGTGTGCTGTGGGACCCGCTGGCTGAGGGTACACTACAACCCTGTAGGGTTCTGGCAGGGTGCTGGCTGATTCTGAACGCAAAGAATGAGATAGATACTCGTAGAAAGTGTGTTGTGTAAAAAAATACATCGTCTGTTGAACGGGTTGAAAGAAATTTTGCTTGCTGTGTTTTAATCCGTTGCTTGGTTTTAAAGATCTAAGCATACATAGGGACAGGCAGCGGGAAGCGACTTTGTTCTATACTATGTAATGATTAGCTGCTTTAGCAGACTTCGTACCGCCTAATACTCATCTTTGAATCTTTCCTGGACTATCACGAATATTTCAAGACCAAAATTATCCAAATTGGACTTGCCGTTGTCGACTTTTAGCCAGACTAACGAACAGCTATTCACTTATTTTATTTATTTATTATTATATTAGCTTTTTCTGCAGTTTTGCTCCCATGAACGTCGGAATAGACACAACGATAACACACTGTATACTACAATAGATCTCAAAGAGTTCTCAGCAAACTGTTGGGTAACACCAGAGCCCTGGAACTAAGGCAAGAAGGAATGGGGTGGGTCGTTTAGTCAGTAAAAGTCTGACACTATCTCCCGCTTCGCCCAAGGGCGGGATTCGTCATTCGATGTTTTTTTCTACCATGAAAAAAAAAACATATGACAATAGATAAATATATAATTATTGCTAAACTAGCGACCCGCCCCAGCTTCGCACAGATACTAATATTGAATATATTATGCATGTATTATACATATAAACTTTCCTCTTGAATCACTTTATAAAAAAACTGCATCAAAATCCGTTGCGTACTTTTAAAGATCGAATCATACATAGGGACAGCGGTAAGCAACTTTGTTTTATACTATGTAATGTATGCAACGCGAGATGGCTAGCTTTTCAACAATCAGAGTTTTTAAACAACACACCTGTCCGTTCAATTTCTTTTCCCATTCATCATGATAATTTCAACAACGTCACTATCCATATCACGAGAACTCCACCTGGCTCTTTACTGTTTATTCAATCCCGATGGCCGTTGAGACTGGCGCGAAAGAGATGCATTTAGCCGAGTCGTCAAAACGGCTGTGCCCAGCTGTGCTCTTAACTTTATTTATACAATGGCGGATTGCGCTGTAGCACCGATGGTTACTGTAATGGGTTCTGACGTATGTAATGTAGCCTGTAGGTATTGATGCTTGCTGATATATTGATAGATTTACTCTTTATCGTACTTTAAAACAAATTACAAGCGCTAGCACAATTGTTTATAGTAGGGGAGCCCACCGTGCTAAATCGGGATTTACTCGAGCGTCATAGAGACTTATTGAGTGCAAAGCTTAGATGATAAGAAGAAAAAAATGTCATATGATATATACCTTTTCATCGGTGGGGGGAGCAACTATAGATTTTCAAAAATGTAAAAAAAAACTGTTGCATGGACATACTCGAGCGTGTCAGATATTGATAGAATCTATGTTTAACGTTTTTTCAAACATGTACGTATGTTAATCTGATACTTTTCATGATGGGGGTGGTCGTACGTAAGGGTTGAAAATGAAAAAAAAAAAAATTTAATCGAGCGCGTCAGATTTTCGAAGGGAATGTTAAGTGAACTTAAAAAAAGCTATTATATAATAATCTGACGATTCAGATGTGACGCAAGCTCACGGCCATTATTAGAATGTGCAAAAAAAAATCGTCATCTTGAACTACTCAAGCGTGTCAGATTAAGATATATATGGTTCATCTTAATGCCCTGGACGTAATATCTCATAATCTGACGATTACCTGGAGGGATGCGCCTAATCTGACAATTAAAAAAAATTTTTTTTCATTTTTCTAAATCATGAAACTAAATTAATTGAAAAGCTCAAGAAATAGCATGCAAATTAAAAAGTGTGATTTTTTTTTAGAAGAATACTTGTATTTACAACAAAATAATTATAAAAAATTAAGTTTTTGTAAGTATTTTTTTTTAACGCGTCTCTGTGATGAGCTGTCATGACAACAGAAACCAGAGTGGAGTAGGGACGGAATGAGAGAGCAATAGATAGAGGAAAAATGAGAGAGGAATAGAAACGCGGAGAGGGGAATACAGGCATCGCGTAGTTGCGCGAATAAAACTTTATTAATTAATTTTTATTACTTCGGCTTGTGGAAATCGTCAGATTATATATTTCTCATAAATCTTGATCTATTCCCTTCAAAATAAAAAAAAAATTAACCACGCTCGAGAATGTCGAGATGACGTTTTTTTTTTTCAACTTTGTAGCCCTCCCCCTTCTTTACGTCACCCTTAAATTGTCAGATTAGAGGAATATAGATGTTTTAGCATATAACTAACTCCTCCTACCTTAATCTGACGCACCCGAAAATTTCAAATGAACAACTTTTTTTTACTAATCTGATCCTTTATCCTTTACGGGCGTACTTATAAATGAGGCTCATATCTGGTGGAAGTAAGTATCCGGGTACCAGGTATCCTACTGTATATTAATCTGCCGCGCTTTAGTAAATCCCGAAATCCCCTCTTGGGCTCCCCTACTATTAGATATTGTAAAATAGAAAGCTTGGAACTTTAAGCTTAAATATAACCATGTTTGCCTTTTTAAGTAACACTCGGTATAACTATACAAAATTTTTACTAAAAAAGGCAAACACCGTTATATTGTAAACTAGCTTTTGGCAGCGGCTTCGCCCGCGTACATAAAATATAGCCTATGTCACTCAGGAGTAAAGCAGCTTTCTATTATAGCTAAAATTTTTCCAATCGGACCAGTAGTTTCAGAGATTACCTCCTACAAACAAAAAAACAAACTTTACCTCTTTATTATATTCGTGTAGATAGGTGCCTAACACCCGTATTCACAAACGTTACTATGCGGTCTCACAGTGCTCGCGAGCGCACAGGGCAGGGTTTGTGAACTACGCAACACAAACGAACCAATCACAGAGCTCTATTTCAACACTGTGCGTTTGCTTAGTCAAGGGTCGTTTGAGTATTGTTTGTGAATACGGGTGTAAAAGTTTAATTACTTCTTATACTAATAATTATAAACTGAAAAGATGGATTGTGTGACGAGTGATATGAAAGAAAAGGAAGTTAAGAGATAGCGTGACGGTTGACAGGACAGAACGGAAGAAAAAACGTATTGAATCGACCCCAAGTAAAATGGGTCAAGGGCAGTAAGACGATGATGAAATAATTTAGCCTCTTTTTAGCACACGTCAGTTGTCAAATTTATTATTAGAGGATGTTGGCCTAACATGAGCAAACTAAATAACTAACGTTTGACTGGCTTGTCAGTTTAGTAGTTAGTGGCCCTGACTGCTATGTCGGAGGTCGTGGGTTCGATTCCCACCCAGGACAAACGTTTGTGTGATAAGCACGATCATTTGTTCTGTGTCTGGGTGTAATTTATCTATAATAATATGTACCTATGTATTTAGAAATATATAAGTATGTTTATCAGTTGTCTAGTACCCATAACACAAGCTCTGCTTAGCTTGGGACTAGATGACGTTGTGTGATAGTTGTGGAATATATTATTATATTATATTAATAGATAAATGCACTATGTTACAAATACTGGCGCCCAACTGGGCCTCTTGTTGGGCGCCAATAAATATTCTTTATAAAATAAAAACCATAGTCGTTAATAGTTTGATAAGCTTACAAACAAAAACTACACTAACAGGAAAAATACTCCTTAATCAAAAAAATATACCTACTTTATGGTAATAATATTGAATTATATGAAAAAAAATAGTTAATGGTATGTAGATCATACCATAAACTATTTTTTTTTCATAGTGGCTAGTAATGTTACTGATAGTAATGACGACAAGAGAGTCTTTGAACGGAAGATAATTTTTTTTACCATCAAAACCCAAACCTTAAACCTTCCAGCAAAACAAAAGTGCAGGGTAGTTGAACATCAGCATCATTAGGTGCTCTCGTTACGGTAAAGTAATGGTGCGATTAGGTGCTCACAGCTGAGCTCGGCACCTGCGGACGCACTAATTATACTATGATTTAAACGTTTGCCTTGCAAGAGTTATCTGTGGAGGACAGGAACGGGCAACTTGGGGACTTACTGACCATCTTTGACTGGACAAAAGTGGCTGTTAACTTGTGTTTTACTCTTGAGCCCCAACCTATTGTTCTTTAATTGTGTCTGTAATTACGGTAGTCGACATTTTACAAGCTTTTATTTAGTTTCACCTGTCCCGTTGTCTGTCGTTCTGTAATCAAATCTTGCAACTTAAATTTGATTCACTTCCCGGTTTCCGATTGAGCTGAAATTTTGCATGCCGGTGTAAATCGCATGACAATGCAATATTATGATGACATGGAGCTGATCTGATGATGGAATCACGAGGTAGCCATAGGAACTCTGTAATTAAACGGCACAACCACGTCGAGTTTGGGCTCGTGTGAATCGTCTTGACGAGTTTTAATTATATAATATAGACCGCTGCTATAAAAGCTTGTTATGAAAAAAAATATATTTTCATTAAAAACTTGTTTAAGTACTTGGTTAAATTAAGTACTTGAACTGTTACAGAGTATCCAATCAGGGCATGGTTTGCGCAGTAGTTGGTTCGATGCCCACACAGAACACTACTACGCTGCATGTTGCGGGTTCCATTCCCGCATGGAATAAATGATTTTACAGATAGTTTTTTTTTATTATAGATAGGCTCGTGTTTGACCACAATCTCACCTGATGATAAGCGATGATGTGGTCGACGATGGAGCACGCTTGCCTAAAATAACCGATTCATTATTGACTCAAAGACCCCTAGGTTGTAGCTATCAAGAAACACAGACTCCGGCAGGGAATTCCACTCCTTAGTTGTACTCATAATGAATGTGTTCCCAAAAAATGTCAATGTGTTCCGGTCTGAGTGCCTTGTGTATGGGAGTTTGATAGTTTGTTTTACTTATTCATACACAAAACAACATTACTCCGAGAGAGGAAAGGAATAAGTGGTCGTAAGTAAAAGATCGGAAAATCCGAAATCGTCCGATTATAATTTAGGTGTCTTCAAGGCTAGAGTGAATAGTCTCTTAATTAAACTAGAATGCCTCACCATCATCGATTTCACTGCTTACCATCAGGTTGGATTGCAGTCAAGCACTAGTTTATAGCAATAAAAATACCTATATATATATATGGATTGCCGATCTCCATACTCATCACTTTTTTTACAAGCTTTTTATTAGCTTGCAATGTAACTATGTATGTTCGGCACAAATCTTGCAACTCAATTTTGAAGCAGATATCTTTAACTGATTGCTGCAATTTTGCATGCAGGTGTAAATCGCATGACAATGCAATATTATTCTGACGAGTTTTAATTATATAAGTATAGACCACAGTTAAAAAAGCTTGTTATGAAAAAAAATATTTTCATTGAAAACTTGTTGGTACAAAATTGTAAAAAATACTGAAAGAAGCTATAGTAAATTCAGCAGCTAAATAACACATTATTTTCCTGTTAATATCAACTTGTAACGAACATGCAACAAGAACAAACATCAGAAATCATCAGAAGAGCACGACACGCGCCTGCGCAGGCGTCGCACGCGCCAACTGTTTGTACAGATGTTTCCGCCAAAAACAATATGTACACCAAACGACTGTTGTCAGGAACATTCTATCACAGATCATGGCCAAAATGTACCTTTTGTGGAGAGAGAATCAAGGTCAGATGCGAAGCCATGAAACTGTGACAGTTGTACAAGCTATTTGCCTGCCAGGGGGCCTAGACAAGTGGCAATGACTCCTTGTTGATTTCGTTTCGATGTTCGATGTAGACCATGGGCTACGAGATTGATAAATAAAAAAAAAACTAATAAAACCAGGGTAATTTTTCAAGTACTACTGTTCCTCTAAGCCACAGACCGTATGCGATTCCCTCCCCTGATTTTCTTTCAGGTATAAAAAATCCTGAACAACCTGGAAACGAGTAGAGACTATACCAATTAATTGATTTCTTTTTACAAGGTGACGAAATCACAATAATAACGAAACCTATTAACGATATTATTTAACCGATTTCGAAGACGAGGAAGTTTTATGTTCGACTGTATGTATTTTTTTTTACGCTCGATTTTAACCTCTCAGTAGATGGTAAGCGATGCTATTGCCGATGCTGGATGTAACCATCACACAAATAGTACATTGTTATACGAGGGGTGAAAGTAAGTTATTTAGTCCCGAGAAATTTCTTGGCGACCGAGCGAGAGCGAGGCTCGCTAATAGTTCGAGGGACTAAATAACTCTTGAACCCGAGGTAAACTCATTATAAATGTTATAAAATATTTTTAATTCATTTAAAAATCACCAAACATACTGAAATAAAACCCCGAAAACTCATATATCAACATCAAAAAGCCAGAAAAATCCACATTAAAGTGTAAAGACAGTATACATGTGGCACAGCCGGGCCCCCGCGCCGGCGCCGTCGCACGCGCCGCCGTTGACACAGGTGCGCCGCCAAAAACAATGTAACCGAACGCCTGCCGACTGTGACGTCAGAGACTCACTGTTGCTGGGTCCTTTACTCACTAAAATTAGAAGGTTGGGTTACCCAATCAGTGAGGAATAAGGCAAGGAAGGTACGGGGTAGGTTTTTTAGTCAGTAAGAGTCTGACACTGGTCTCCCGCTCCGCCCAAGAGCGGGTTTCGTCATTCGATGATTTTCACCTACCATAAAAAAACCCAATCAGTGAGGTTTATTAGTTTAGGAATTTTTGTTTTGAAGTTTTATGCCTTGATTTCTTTGTGCAAGCAAAAATGAAACTCACAAAAAAAAATACAAAATAGGTTAAGTATTAAAACTTTACCTATGTTTTTTTTTTAGATTTATCATACAAAACTTTATGACGCCTGCCGACTGTGACGTCAGATACTCACTGTTGCTGGGTCCTTTGCTGTCTAAAATTAGAAGGTTCGGTTACCCAATCAGTGGGGTTTATTAGTTTAGGAATTTTAGTTTTGCAGTTTTTTGCCTTAATTTTTTTTACAACCAAAAATGAATTGAGGAACCCCTTTTCTACTTATAGATCTAAATATGGGTAGCTTTTAACCGTACCATAATATTCAAATTCAATAACTAGCATAACGTCGTCTAACCCCAAGCTAAGCAGAGCTCGTGTTATTATTACATAGTATAAAACAAAGTTGCTTAGTCCCTATGTATGCTTAAATCTTTAAAACTACGCAATGGATTTTGATGCGGTCATATGCATAATATCATTATTGCACCCGTGCGAGGCTGGGGCGGGTCGGTAGTGAGTACTAAACAACTGATAAACATACTTTTTTTAGATAAATTACACTCAGATACAAGATATCAGGCTCACCACATTAGTCCTGGATGTGAATAAACCCACGACCACCGGTTTAGTAGTCAGGGCCACTATCAACTAGACCAACAGCCGGCCAATCAAAAAAGCTGATAATCTCACAAAAAAAATTCAAAATAGATTATTAAAACTTCTACCTACCTATGTATTTTTTTTAGATTTATCATACAAACTCAATAAAAAGGAAAAATATTTCAAGTACGTTTTCTCCTACTAGGAACCAAAAACGTAGATACTACCCAAGCAATCGGAATGATGAAAGGAAATATTAAATCACGGGAAGGGACAATTCGATAGACCTACATCAGTATAATTGAAGTGAAGAAAATACGGGCGCCATAACTTGTGCAGGAAAAAATCTAATAACTCGGCAGTCTATTCACGAAATCTAACCCTTTACGTTATTGAGAGCTCTCAAGGTGTCCGGGACGAGGGCGACACGATTACAAGAATCACGGTGGAATTGAAATGGGGACGGATATGGGGACGTTTCGGGGGACACTGATTGTGCCTATAAACACAAATTATATAGGTACAGATGTCAATCTACGTACAAAGCGCGCTCGAGCAACGCACACATAGACACCGTTCACCTACGCGAAAACCGGGCTCAACGAGGATCATTACGACCGCTAGGGTGTCACGTTTGAGGCGCGCGTCCGTGAAATTTTGCAACTACCACGATAATTTGTTGTGCATAATCCAGTAGACAACCCCAGCGCGCGCGACCGCCGTGCGTAGGTATGAAAAGTGAAGTACCTACATACATGAGATTGACTTTTCTACCTACCTTTTTATTTTGTGCTATAAGGGTGTTATTCTCAAAGAAAAAAGCCTTGACGCGCAGCGCTAGCCCTGCAAAGAAATCGAAATTGGTACATGAAAATCACATACAAATTCAATGTATTAATAACATTTTAAAGTCATGGTCAAAATCTTTTTATTCCACATAGGCCTACATGGGCACTACAAGTCAGAAGATAGTGCATGGTTCCAAATTGGTCGTTTCCTATGAAGAAGAACCGGCAAGAAACTCCATGGTTTCGTCGCTGGACATTCACTACCGGAGTCTGTATTTCTTGATAGTTACAACTTAAAGATCTTTCCGTAGGGACTCTGGTCGAGGATACGAAACGAGGTTGCAATCATATCGTGGGGCAGGTGATTTTTATAAAAAGTCTGACACTCCCACTTGCTTCACCCAGAGTGATAAAAGTTATGAAATAAATTCACAAAAAAAGGTGAAAACTACAGTTTATTTACTTGATTTAATTTAAATAAAATACGTAACAGTGACATAATTTAATAATGAGCCTTAATTAATTGTCATTTGCTCAAACAAATGACGATGTTGATTGATGACGGAATGCATTTTAATTGTCCAGTAATGTTACGTAAGCAAATATTCTCTTGATATCTTCGCCAGCTTTGGTACGTTGCAGTATATTTGCTTAAATACGTTAAAATTAAAGGCAATTATTGACACTTATTTAACTTATGTCGGCCAGATGGCCATTTTATTTGTTACCTACAGCGATCTTTCGAGACTATATCTTTACTCGTAATATACGTCATTATAATGACGTTCATATAAATCGTCATACTGGTTGGTCTGAAATGTTTCCGATTTCAACGTATAACAGTACAGTACGGGTGTCGGATTTTGGCGAATCTGATGTTAGGCTCTGCGAATTTTAAGCGCTTGATAACTCGTACAAAACAAACAAGAAACGATGTAGGAAAAGAAAAAGAAATTGTAAGAAAACATGTCTTGTATCTTAGGCCTAAAACTTTTCAGACCATCTGAATCTGATCGTGTGACGAAAGAGTTACCTGTTGTAGTTAGCCTTGGAACACCAAGTGTTATTTGAAAGAAACTAGCTTCCCTATTCAAGTTGCGATCATCGAATCCAAACGTTCGAGGTTAACGAAACGATAATAACTTGGCTGGGGGGACAGTCAGTAAAAATTTAAAACTCCCTTCAAAGCCGGTGTTCAACATATCTGCCCATTCGCATTTTCAACAGTGAGTTGAATTTTGGCAATACCGAGTGAGTTCTCTGAAGCTGAAGTTAAACTAAAGAAATTCTGATTCCTTTGCAACATCGTTGATACGTTCTAAGTTTTTACCCCTGTTATGTACTTCTTTAGTTTCTTTCTTCCGTTATGTTGAACTTTGTACGTCGCGCCAGCAGGCCCCACCATCTTGCTAAATCTGCATAGTGCCAAATTACGGGTCTTATCTAGTTTAGGAACAGTTGTTAATGCTAGAGTAATTTTTTAACTGGGAAAAATCTTATGCGATTGCATAGAAAAAAAACTGAAAAATCTTATGCGATTGTATAGAACTGTGCATGTTTCAATATAAAACGGGAGTTAATTCATGAGTTCCTAGTGAGACTAGAATTACGAGTCAGACAAACGCTGTTATAAAAAGGTTTCCCTAGAATGCCTTAAGTTCAAATCGCGTTGCTTTTTGTCAAAATTTTGTTTTTCTTAAGAGCATCTAAACATGCTTTGTAATCGGCCCTAGAGAAGTTTGATTCTTTCAGTATTCCAAGAGGTAATAGACTTTCAAGTCTAAAACGCATATTTGATACCAATTTTAGGCTAATACCTCCACGCATTCCTGAGAAAAAGGCTCTTCACAGACTGACAAACAAAGTGATCTTCTAGTAGTTCCATTTTTGTGAAAAAATTAAGCTTATATGGTGTTTTTATCATTCATCAGTAGTGAAATACGACAGGACAGGGTGGAAGAAAAAAACATGTTGCACCGACCCCAAGTAATATGGGATAAGGGAATGATGATGATGAGTAGTGAAATACGACAAGAAGACCATAGAAGCTCTTACTAGCATAGCATCAGCGTTATAATGTTTCCAATGCTGGGACTTAGGCCTTCTCTCTAGGAGAAGGAATGGGCAGTAATCCATTTCGCGAGCCCAATACGGGTTGGTAGATGTCACATATATGTCTTCTATGTTTGGTTCCAGGACATGCCAGTTTCCTTAACCGTTTTGAGAGAGAGCTATTACCTGGTATTTTAGTCATCATCATCATATCAGCCCAAAGACGACCAGTGTTTTTTTTATGGTGGAAAAAATCATTGGATGACGAATCCCGCCCTTGGGCGGGAAGACATTGTCAGACTTCTACAGAACTAAACGACCCATAGTTTCTTCCTGCCTTAGTTCCAGGGCCCCGGTGTTCCGCTTTCGCATCAACCCTAGGTCCCAGAAAGCTTCGACCCTGCTGGGCCCCTTCAAAAGAAGTCCACTTTTGGAATTTCAATAACAACCCAAACCTGTCGAGAACTCAATTTAACGTAGCCACGGCACAACCACCCCGATCCATCACGGCATCGTGTCGTAGCCACTAAATCTGCAGAGACCCTCCGTTATTGGAATCTCCCTGTTACAATTTATACGTAAACGCGTACACCTGCGGCGCACAGATGCTGCCTTATTGTTGACGCAGGTGTGTGCTGGATGTGCCGCCGAGAGATTTGTTCTCGGCTCCAGTTTTAATTTTGTTTTTGGATGGTTTGGGTGGAATGGTGGGTGTGTTGTCGCTTTTTGGACGGAATTTAGGTTGATATAAACGGGCAGAAAATTTTACTGGCGATGGAGTTGCTACGAATATGTTACAACCGCTAGAGGTTTTCCGCATTAGCTAGATTCATCACGACGAGCTACACAGGAACATAGTATGGCGCATGAGTATCGCATCCCGCCCTTGGGCGGAGCGGGAGTTAGTGTCAGACTCCTACTGACTAAACGACCCACCATTCCTTCCTGCCTTAGTTCCAGGATCCCGGTGTTCCGCTTTCGCATCACCCTTGGCCCCAGAAGGCAGTAGATAGGTGGATACCGACACAATATCTCCCTTAATATCTCCCGGTATCATCACCTCTACATTGAAAATAATTGTGAAACTACACTGAATAGAAACTGATCGTGTCACGCATTAGAACGATATTTCATTCCATGTATTACGTCACAGTTTCTATTCTATCGGAAGTAACTATGGCAACGAGCCACAATATCGAAACTTAGGCAGAAGTATAGTACCTACATATTATACTATTTTCATCCGAGGTGCATTTGGGCTTGCGGCCGGGGAGCAATGGGTAGCTCGCTGTCCGCCTATCCGGTGACCCGGTAACGGAGCCCAAGTCGTCGACAGCGCGCACTGTTCCCAGCCTGTCATGAAAAATAAAGCCGAAACCGCAGTTGCCATAACAAAAATATATTGTGTAAATTAAAATAAACCAGATCCAGGATATGTAAACGAAAGAAAATCTTTCGGTGTCCTTTTCACTCCTCCTTAAAAGTAAATCTTCTGTCTCCCTCCTATGATACGACGAGCGACTCATAGCCAAACTCGTGTCAGTTCTAGCGCGGGAACCAGCACAGCTGATGGGATGTTTATCTTTCAATAGCGGCCCCGCACGGAGAATTAATTCAGAGACCGGATCCTGCTCGAAAAACTCTTGAGTGGTGGTGAAAACTGCACCAAAATCCACTTAGCAGTTTACGAGATTAGATCGAACTTATGAACCGTCGGGTAGGACAGTAGTTTGTGTTTTGAACATAGATGACAATCGTTTTAGGAAAAGTTTGTTTACAGCTAAGGACTGTGATTCTCTCAGCTGATTATAATTTAGGTGTCTTCAAGTTAGAGTGGATAGTCTCTTAATAAACTAGTGCGCCTAACCATCAATGATTGCATCACTGTTTCTTTGTTTACTATCAGGTCGGATCGCAGTATTTTCTAGTAATTAAAAAAAAATAATGTACTGACATTTTGACCAATTAGGCGAACATAAATGTACTTACCAGCAGATTTTTTTTCGCGATTTTTTATTTATTTATTTCATGAACAATTTTTACATTGTATTGAAATATATAAATTTAATAGGTACTACAAAGAAAAAATAATGTTTTAGTGCATATTTAATTTTACACAACAAATTTCAAATTTGAGATCATTATAAAACAGAGTTTGTCTGTACAAACTCTCTACAACTCAACTCAACTGTATATTATTTAACTTTAACTAGCCTGTGCAAGTTAAAGTTAAATAATATTTTAAACTTTCCCTTTCATATGTTGTCTGTGGATAATCTTATTAATTGATTTGAGGTTTGGTCACATTTTAGCAAGTCAATCAATAAAAAAATCTTTAATATTTTCAGAACTCATGTTCTTCAGAACTCCGCAAGGAAGTGTTAGGTAAGTGCTTAGTTTCGTTCGTCTAACGTCTATTGTATGCAGAACTCTTATTTAGACGAAACACGACTGTTCGCGTGAGTTTTAACACTTACATAGACTCAATCATCGTTCCCACTATTGCAATTTGCATCACTATTATGTAAAATATACACAAATTTAATATTGAGAACAGTGGTAACGGCTCCGGCTTCCGAGTTGTCGCGGTTCACCCAGCCAGGCGCACTGGCCTAAAAACGCTGAAGAAAACATCTTGAGGAAACCGGCATGTCTCAAAACCAAAAATTCAAAGACATATGACATCTACCAATCAGCACTGGGCCCACGTGGATTACGGCACATTCCTTCTCTTTGAAAGGAGGCCTGAATCCTAGCAGTGGGAACATGATAAAGCTGATACAATGCAATGCAACACACAAAATATCTTACTTAAAATATGTCTACAGTCCCTCACTGATTGATCCTCGCAGTCCAACGCGCGGTATAGCCCTTTCCAATATTGTTAGCAAACAACTTTCTACATAATACTACAATTGCTATACAGCTGTCAAATTCACACAATGAAATAGTACATTTTGATACAAGTGCAGGAAGTTTGTCATTGCGACCGAGGCGAAATTCGCACGAGCCGTAGGCGAGTGTGTTATGAAGCCGAGGGCTGCAATGACAAATCTGCACGTGTGTCAAACGACGTTTTTCAATACACTTACGACTTGTGAAATAAAGAAAGAAAGAAAAAAAAAATTATCGTATCTCAAACATACAGTAGAAATATAAGAAATATATAAGTATAGCATTCAAATCTGCTGTGGTCAGTTTCTAATTTCGTGGGGGTCGCCCAGCGACTCTGGGGGACGCCTCGCGCCCGTTTCGATAAACTAAGTAAAACAATATAATCACCTTTGACCGTGACGATAAGGAAGGAATAAAAAAGCCCTTGTTGTGATAAACTCAAAAAAGCACTTGGGTGATATACATACTATATTGAACCTAATAGGAGTGCGATAAGAGGCAGTTTTCAAGTAAGTGTATTGAAAAAACCTCTTCCTTTTCTCTCATCTTAAAGATGAACAATTGACAAGCACGTTTTTAGAAATCATTTGTCAAAATACTGAAAAGTTAATACAATAGTCCGCTGCAGCGCTTCGTTGCCATTATGTCATCTAACAAAACTTTTAAAACTAACAGCGTTGTCCCACTGCGTGAACGTCAAAACTGCATTGATAGATAGATAGATTAAACTTTATTATACACCAAAAATAACACAATGGCATGGCGATGGCGTTCTTATCGCTGACAGCGATATCTACCAAACAACCTTAGGATCGTAAGAACTAAAATAATACAGGGGGTAATCTGCGGTGTACTACTAGCGAAGTAATCAAACTATAAATATAAAAAAATACATATCTATTTATACATATATAATATATAGATACATATAATAATATTTTACATAATTTTCATTGAAAAGGGCAGAAAAAGAATAACGTAGAATTGGTTGTCATCAATGTAGAGGTATATGGCCTTTAGGTCACCTAAATCAACTAAAGTGACTGTATGGTACGCCTAATCTAGTGCGTAATAATATTTTAGACTGGCCTGCCAGTCTAGTGGTTAGTGATCCTGACTGCTATGCCGGAGGTCGTGGGTTCGATTCCCACCCAGGACAAATGTTTGTGTGATGAGCACGATCATTTGTTCTGTGTCTGGGTTTAATTTATCTATAATATGTATGTATTTAGAAATATATAAGTATGTTTATCAGTTGTCTAGTACTCATAACACAAGCTCTACTTAGCTTGGGACTTGACGGCGTACGAGACACGAACATAATATCGATGCTATTAACCAATTTAAGGCCACTTTCCATCACCCGCACGTGATAAGCTCCAATCCTCCATTTACAATAAAAAACCCTTATATTACATCAAGAACAGCATACTTGATTTACTCTGTACTTTAATTGTACGCAAGTAAACAGGGGTAGACAGCCATGCGGGCTTAAGGTGACCTCAATAAGGGCGCAACATTGGACTGTTGCATAGGGGCAAGTGATTCATATTGTGACTGTGTAGGTATACAACTGTCCGTGGTGTCGTGTGATGGTGGTCGGGCAAAAGTGGGTTGCGGTCGAGGTGGCAAGTAATTGTTTGTCAATGTTTCTTACTTTGTTGTATGTTGACGGTTTCACGTGCAGTTTTAGATGCTAAAGTTTTGTAGCAAGTAGGGATAATGTTGAATTTGAACTATGAATTCAAAAACATTAATCATTACAACAGAACAAAGTTGCTTACCGCTGTCCCTATAGTATGCTTAGATCTTTAAAAGTACGCAACGGATTTTGATGCGGTTGAAGTTTTAGTGATTAAAGAGGAAAGTTTGCCGGCTGCAGTCTTTCCGTCCGATTATAATTTAGGTGTCTTCAAGGCTAGAGTGAATAGGCTCTTAATAAACTAGTGCGCCTTACCATCAACGATTGCATCACTGCTTAAAATCAGGTGGGATCGCGGTCAAGCACTAGTTTATAGCAATAAAAAAAAAAAAAGATTTTTGTGTATAATACATGCATATTATATTCAATATCAGTACCCGTGCGAAGCTGGGGCGGGTCGCTAGTAATATATGTATAAAAATAAGTGGCATTTTTCGTTGTCACTTTATAACTCAAGAACGGGCTCAGCTACCCAAACTCTAAATTTTCAGGTTTTGCTCGGACTATTTAGTAGATGGTTTATGTGAAGTTTGCACAAAATCGGTCGAGCGGTTCTTCATTTATCACATTTTTCTGTTGCCGCGAGCGAAGCTGGGTAAAAGCTAGTTAGAAATATATATTACCTTAAATAAATAGAAATTTTAAATATATCTTTAGGGTCGACGAACAGTCAAACCTCAAAAACATTTTCCCCCACCATCGTCCTTCTTGTTCAGATTATCCTAAAATATTTTAAAATTCCAGGAAACTCCACGCCATGTGTATATTTCATTAATTTAAAGCTTACCTTCAAAGAATATTAATTAAATATACTACAAACGCTTGGTAAGAAAACAAAATTCCTTCAGTATCGCTTTTTCGCCCACGTAAAGTGAAAATTGCTCTTTAAAGTCGATTTCAGGCGAAAAATACAACCTAAAAGCGAATATCTTCGGAAAATATCACTAGGAAAAAGCTTAGAATTCTTATAACAAAAGTTGCCATACAAAAAAATGGTGTTGTTTTTTTTTCTACAACAGGAAGCAAGGGTACCGGCGCGTGGCGTTAAGTAAACTTTTATGTTTAAAAATAAATTTGTTGTGTACCTACTTTGAGATATTAATAGATGAGAGAAATGGATGCAGTTCATTACCAAATAATTTTGTATAACTCTCCATAATGTACTACTACTTATATTGAAATTATAAAAAGTTCTTTTAACTCTCTTTTTATGCATTATTTTTGCATCAAAATCATTTTGGATTGCGTTAAATGAAACAACAAACTTTTAAACTATGCGCGACGTAGATGATAGCCGAGTCGGGAAGGCCCACTTTAAGGTTGCAGTCAAATCCTGGTTTACACCATTTAATAAAAAAATACCTAGTCCTACAGGCTACAGCTCTATCTCCATGACTATCATGACATGTTAAACTGTCAGGCATGAGAGCAAAAAAAGACTGAAGCAGCTATACAGCCTATGAAGCGTTATCCCTCTAACCGTTCTGTTTAGGTCGTCAAATAGACCCAAACTGAATCATAGCAAGGCTCCAGTTCTGCATAGCACAGCGTACAGCCACAGAGTCCGCAGTAACGCACATGGCACGCGGCACCGAGCCGCGTTTAATCATCGCCATATTGGAACCGCCAGCTGAGCCGCACCACTAGTAAAAACCTCTGGTTTTACTTACGAACGAATGGTTTGTTGAATTTTAGGTTTATTCAAAAGTGAGTTGACAAAGAATAGCTTGATGAAGAATAGATTAGGATGAGAATAAGTTATTTTTTTTATGGTGCTAACCCACAATCATCTAATGAAACATTGTCAGAAATGGGAAACAGTGACAGACTCTTACTGACTAAATGACCCACCCCGAACCTTCTTAGTCTTCATACCGAAGTCGGACCTTCCTTTCAGAAACCGGACCGGGGCCCCAGCAGGTTTCGGCCTTGCAGTTGGGCAATTACATAGGATGCGAATAGGTAAGCGTGAAAAAAAAAAATTTGTTGTCTAATAAGTTTTTTAATATATTATAACTAGCTTTTGTCCGTGACTTCACTCATGTTAAATTCTGCGTGAAACGGTTCCCCTTTCCTGATTTAGAACACGGAAGAGAAATCGGAACAAAATATTATCTCATTCTCACACAACTGTCCCCTATTTTAGAGGTTGGGGGAAGATTTCTAAAAAAAATAAGACAGGTATTTTTTTTTTTTGTAGCAGTTTGTGTACCGATTTTTAGTTTCCTATCTTGAAAACTGCGAAAAGTCCCATATAAAACTTTGACCCCCTATTTTAAGGGGCTGGGGCAGATTTCCTGAAAGATTTCCAGATTTTCTACAATCCGGAGATCTCTAAGTCAAGAATGAACTCAAAACTCAAACTCAAAATCATTTATTTCAAATAGACCATTTACAGGCACATTTGAAATGTCAAAATTGAAGCTAATTTGCACTAATGAATGAATAAGTTACTTCCATGCAAGTGTGCTCCATCATTGACCACATCGTCGCTTTCCATCAGGTGAGAATCGGGGCCGAGGAACAGTGCACGTAGAAAGAAAATCTGGGCTTCCATATTCCTTTTCAATCACAAGAAGCTGAACATTTAGCTGTGCGCTCTTGAGGCGTGGTGCTACACTTAATGACGGCCATATTGGCAGGCCCAGCTGATGCCGCGAGCACAGGTGGCCCTCTCTTTATGAAAACTAATATCGCTTTATTTATTCCATGCGACGTGCCCTCTGAGTAATGGCGCAGTTTTATGTGCACCATTGTGTTTGCTGAATCGATCTGTTTTGCTGGATTTCAGCGATTTTGTTTCTAATTTTTTTTTACTTTGGAGTCCCAAGCGAACGCTGGCGTTCGCCCTATCCTAACCTCATCATCATCAGCCTTTTTAATGTTCCCACGGCTGGGACACAGGCCTCCTCTATTTAGGAGAGGGAATTGGTCTTAATCCACCACGTGGACCCAGTGCGGATTGATGGATGTCACATGTCTTCGAATTTTTTCAAATTCAAATTCATAGCATTTATTTCAAATAAACCTTTACAGGCACTTTTGAAAAGTCATAATTTCGGTCTGTCAGGAAAAAAAAATGACGCTAATTGCATTTTGGTTCTAGGACAAGCCAGTTAGCCGGTATCCTAACCTTTTATTCTTTAATTGTGTCTGTAATTACGATAGTCGGAAGGTTAAATTGCTATATAAACTAGTGCTTGACTGCGATCCCACCTGATGGTAAGCAGTGATGCAATCGTTGATGGTGAGGCGCACTAGTTTATTAAGAGCCTATGACTATGGTTGATTGATTGTCAGCTTTGCTGCGTGGTACGGGTTTGATTCCCGCACAAAACAAATACAGTACGTAAGTTAACTCAGTGTGTTTTTGTCAAACTAAACTTTTGCCAGGGCACATTGCTCGCAGAACAGATATCTATGAGGCGAAAAGGTTTTAATAATAATAATTTCGACATTTTGTTTTCAGGCAACAGAGGTCCATAGAAAATATACCTAAAATAATCTGAAATACTCATAAACTAATACATATTATAAAACAAAACATATTTAACTATAACAATGTACGGTGTCGTATTATGCTGCGAGGTGTGTAACGTGCTGGTTCTAGGACATGCCGGTTTCCTCACGATGTTTTCCTTCACTGTTTTGAGAGCAGTGGCGATGAAATAAACTATAAAAAGCAATGCGCCTGGCTAGGGTTGAACCCGCAACCTGTAACTCGTAAGTCGGGGCCTTTGCCACTCGGCCAACACTGCTCATCATCGGTACGTGAGGCTGTAATTCCTCGGAAATATATATAAACGTTATTGAGGGATCTTCCTGTATATTAATTATCTGTTACGACTGTTACACAATCATACTATATCGTACAGGCACACTGAACCGGTTCCGTCGTCACCGTACTCCGGCCAATGCTGAAAACCAGCGCTGTGAGCTCATCGCATTATGCATGGGACCACAACATTATGCTGAGCGTTTGGCCGTTTTTGCGCGAATGTAACGCATTCTTTTCTATAAAATAATAATAATTGTCTAATAACTTTAAGATTGCGTAATTTTGCGTGAAATATACTATTTTTCTTTCTTTCTTCTTTCTACATACAAAATTAGTCTATTAGATGCTTTAGTCACCTGTGAATAATAATTTTGATATACCAGTACAGTATTTTTCAAACTCAAAATCATTTATTTCAAATAGACCATTTACAGGCACTTTTGAAATGTCAAAATTGAAGCTAATTTCCTATAAATTAGCTAATAGCCAATAAAAAGTCCTGAGTTGAGCTACACGAAGACAGACATAGGTTTGCATTGACTGGACAAGTCCATTCAAATCTTTTTGATTCTTCCCTCAAAAGACCATCTCGGTCATTAATCTGCTTGGTTGACCATCACATATTTACTGTATTACTTTAACCTCTGAGTTTGTTTCTGTGTTTCTTTCAGCTAGAACTCACCGAGCTCATCTAATATAAATTGACGAAAAAATTGAAGTGTGATAGTGTTATTTATACCTAGTGACTGTAGTACCTGGGAGTTAGTGATAGTGTGACGGGTGACAGGACAGAGTGGAAGAAAAAAACGTGTTGCACCGACCCCAAGTAATATGGGATAAGGGTAGGATGATGATGAGTGTTATTTATACCTAGATATCGTGGTCAGATCATAGAAATTGAATACCTACTTCATGATATGGCCAGCTTAAATTGACAAAGTCGTTGAAGCGCTAACATTTGACGATGTTTGATTAACCGTTTGATCATATTATCATTTATTCTAGGTATTGAAAGGTAGGCTATGAAAGTAGGCCAAACGAGGATTCAAATATAATAATCAAACTTTAACGTTTAAAACAATCTGGCTAGTTTTTCTTGGCCATATCATGAAATGATCAATTTTATATGTTCTGGCCACGACGTATATATCATTCCTTACACCTTGTACTATATTGCCTGAGAGGATAGGCAGAGTTGTGTTTTAAAATCCTCATTTCACTCATTTTATTTATATTTTACTCTGTCTCCTAATTTTTTTTCCATACTAAAGTGTTTAAAACCATCAAAACCTCGAATGTAAAAGAGATTTTAACGTTAAGTCGTATTTTACAACATTGTTGAAAGTTGAGTTTGTTGCATCGTCGAATTACGTATCTTTCAACGATGATAAAAGCGTACCAATGCATGCAGTCACTAAGGAGTTCACAACTCACGAAGGTTTGAAATATTAAGGTGTAATACCTACTATTGCTCTATATTACCCATAAATCGTACTTGTACGTTTACAGGTCTTAAACCTAAATAAACACTAGAATCGAGTGTTATTTCGTCACAATTTCCGAAAGCTTCACACAGAGCTTTTTGCGCAATTGTAAATAAATCTTATAATTTTGTCTTTTAAACTTTCACATAAATAATAATTAATTTTGACACCGGAAAACATGTAACACGCGTCTTTTTATATTCTATATCCTATAGTAGTAAATGTAACAAGAGAAGAAATATTGTAGGTTATTAGTATAATTTATAACTCGATAATAAATTAAATTTCATCGCTCACCTCAGCGTTTTTGACAGCTGACACCGACCAGCTTTCCCTCGCTTTTTATTGCAGTTTTCCACAGAAACACGCACTATTGTAATAAATCACTTTACATTTAACTCGAATGTTCACGAAATAAACAAAATTGAAACTGAATAGATCAAAATATTGGGATGAAATAAACTTTAGATGAAAAAGAATCTGATTTTTTTCCGGCGCGATGTATGAGCGGTGTAAAAGCGCGGGAAACGACGCGTGTGTTTCTCTCCGCGCTCGGGTAAGCACTGACTGAGGGCGGGAACGCCTGCGTCTAAGCGCCATTTAGTTTTTTTTTTTTTCACGAAAAGTGTTCAGCTGTTGGGCACCAAACATTCTGCGTCTGTTTTTCACATTCAAAGTGGATATTGCTAATTCGCCGGGCGTTTAGTTAGATGGAAAAGTGGATATTTGGTTTTGCAGTTTTTTGTGCTTTTGTTTTCGTATTAAATGCATCTTTATTAGTGCAATTGACGTTGCATAAACCTTTTATGAGTATTAATAAAAGTGTTGCACATTATAAAAACATTTTTCATCTAACGTTATTTATTTTGAATATTTACGAATAACTTCACAATGGCCGCCCAAGACATAAAGCGCAGAGTCTCTACTTTACAAAAAAAACATACTTTCAGGAAAAATATGACTGAAAAAGTAAATAAATGCTTAAATTAGTTTAGATAAATATTAAAACACAAACAGTAGCTGATGCCGATAATTAAATTGTTTACCATTTCCAGGAAGGTCCAACCATTCAGTCCTGAAGTTCTTTGAATAGGGCTGAAACAGACTTCGTAATTAGTTATTTAAAGAAATAACGTAATGGTAGTAATCACACTAACATTATAAAGATCCTTTACTTCTTTGTAAAGGTCTCTGCACGGCGCGGGCGCGGCGCGGCGGGACCGGACGGCGACGCGTCGCTGAGCAGTTGTAATGTACTAGATAGTACGGACGACGCCACACAGAGCCGTCCCGCTCGACGCGACGGTAACCTCGGATCTGTATGGCGTCGTCGCGTCGCCGCCCGGTCCCGCCGCGCCGCGCCCGCGCCGTGCAGAGACCTTAAGTGTGTTTGACTGGTCTGTTAGTCTAGTGTTAGTAGTGTCTGTTAGTAGTGCTTAGTGGTGATAGTCTAGTGGTGTGGTGGTCTGTTAGTGGTGGTGGTGCCCTGATTGCTATACCAGAGGTCGTAAGCTCGTTCCCCACTCAGAACAAATATTTGTTCTGTGTCTGGGTGTAATTTATCTAAAATATGTACATATGTATTTACTTTTTACAAATATATAAGTATGCTTATCAGTCGTAGTCGTATTCATAAAGTAATAACACAAGCTCTGCTTAGCTTTTGGGACTAGAGGGTGTTGTGTGATAGTTGTGGACTATAATATATAATACTAGCTTTTGTGCTTCGCCCGCGAACATAAAATATAGCCTATATCACTCAATAGTAAAGCAGCTTTCTATTGTTGCCAAATTTTTTCCAATAGAACCTGTAGTTTCAAACATTACATCCCCTCCTACAAACAAAAAAACAAACTTTACACTCTTTATTATATTATTGTAGATGTATTATAAATACATTTTAATACTATAACACTCTTTTAGATGAAAATTGGTATAAAGGCACACCATATCTTGGAATCGTGTTTTTTTTTTTATGGCGAGAAAAATCATCCAATGACAAATCCCAGTCTTGGGCGGAGAAGGAGTTAGTGTCAGACTTTTACTGACTAAAAAGCCCACTCCGTTCCTTAGTAGATCTTTCTATCAGAAGCTGGTCTATGGCCCCAGTTGGCTTCGACTCTGCTGGGCCGGGCTGTTCTCACACACCTCAAGTAGTTGTCAGTAAACTGAAGGGTCCAAGCCTTCTGGGGCCAAAGGTTGATGCGAAAGCATAACACCAGGACTCTAGGACTAAGGCAAGGTAGGAACGGTGTAGGTTGTTTAGTCAGTAAGAATCTGACGCTGCTCCGCCCAAGGATAAGATTAGTTTCTGTTTTTTTGGGTTTTTGGATTACTAAAATTGATACAAATTGGGACTCTTTAAGTGAATAGGTTATAATTCTAGGTAAGCGCGCTCCATCGTCGCTTTCCATCAGGTGAGATAGCGGGCAAGCGCGAACCTATAAACTATAAAGTTTAGTTCTCCTTAGGGGCTTTTTAATTATTATTTTTTTACAAGCGAGATATTAATTGTTTGTGTGACTCCTAATTGTTATTTTGTTGCTGTCTTAGAAGATCTACCACAACGTACGGCTTGGTAAGAATCGCGAGAATCCGCTGGATGTGAGACACACAGTACCGGTCGTTATGGCGACATTTAGAGAAGGTCTATGTATGATGAAGGTCTAGGTCTATGGCCGTATTTCTTTAAGTTTCTTGTACAACGCCTTAGAAATCGCCTGTGACGTTGGAAAAGTGCTCGTAAATAAATAAATAAATTATGAAGTTATAAACCCACATCTTGAAAGTAGTAATATGTTCAGTGTCGGCTTCTGAAACCATTTCAGATAATTAGTACCTCAGTAGATGGCGATTAAACAACTTTTTTTTTTTTTTTTTTTTTTTTTTTTTTTTTTTTTTTATGGTAGGTGAAAATCATCCAATGACGAAACCCGCTCTTGGGTGGAGCGGGAGACTAGTGTCAGACTCTTACTGACTAAAAAACCTACCCCGTACCTTCCTTGCCCTATTCCTGGAGTCGAGGTAACAGTTTCCCACTTCCCTCTAGACTCCGGGAGGCTTCGACCCTGAAGGGCCCCTGCAGTTTGCTGACAACTCCTTGAGGCGCGCGGGAACGGTGCGCGCCGTTGACGACTAGGACTCGGTCTTACAGACGACCGGACGGCGAGCTACCCATTGCTCACCGTCCGCGAGCCAGTGTCTACGGTGGCCGGATATCGGCAGGATCGCGGCGGCGACGGCTACGGCGAGTACGCCGTTGCCTTTGCCTTATGCGGTCGGCCTCCTCCTTTACGAGCATTACTGCTTCGCAGAAGGAGGCGACCGCCTGCCATTCCTCTTCGCTGTGGACCATGGCCTGAACCAGGGCCCGGCGCGAGAGGTCGCCGCCGCCGATCACCCCCACGAGGACACGGCGATGCTCTTCCCAAGCAGGGCACACCTCCACCGTGTGCTCCACCGTGTCCTCCGGGCTCGCCTCACAGTGGCGACACCCGGACGTCTCCTCCGCACGAATCCGGTGCAGGAATCTCCCGAACTTCCCATGTCCGGTGAGAACCTGCGTCATGCGGAAGGTGAGGACGCCGTGAGGTCTATCCAGCCACGCCTCAAAGAGGGGCACTACCGCTGAGATTACGGTGTGCCCAGCGCTGGGTTGCGACAGTCGCTGTTTCCACTTCACCATGAGATCTCGCCGGAGCTCCTTCCGCCACGCCTCGACATGTTCGGGCAGCGGATCTTCGCCCCGGCGTTGCACCTCCACGCGCTGGTCGTGCATGCGTGCAAGGACTGTTGCCTCCAGATCCCATGGTGGTAGGCCAGCAAGGAGGCTCGCCGCCTCTCGGGACACCGTGCGGTATCCCCGCACCATCCGGATGGCCATGACCCTCTGGCAGGCGTTCAGCTGGGCCGCCGGGCGTTTACGCAGCGTCGGCGCCCACACTGGTGCCCCATAAAGGGCCATGGACCGGACGATGCCGGCGTAGAGCCTCCGGCAGAAGGCGTCTGGACCCCCAAGGTTCGGCAGGAGCCGCTTGAGAGCAGCCCCCGTCCGATTGAGTTTGGGGGCCAGACGTCGGAAGTGCTCCTCGAAATTCCACCGGCGCGATTAAACAACTTGAAGTTCCTTGTAAAAATTCTCGAATGGAATTTTGAATATTTTTCCGAATTGAATAAAACTGTTTTTGCCACATAAACGGTCGTATCTTTTTTTCCATAACTTGAATTTTAATATTTACACAATTTCTGTTGATCCCAAAGCGAACGCGCGTGATTTCGTGCCATTTTGTTGAAAAACAAGTGTTTGCATAGATTATAAAATACTAGCGACCCGCCCCAGCTTCGCACGGGGGCAATGCTGATAATAAATATAATATGCATGTATTATACATATAAACCTTCTTCTTGAATCACTCTACCTATTAAAAAAGCCGCATCAAAATCCGTTGCGTAGTTTTAAAGATTTAAGCATACATAGGGACAAAGCGACTTTGTTTTATACTATGTAATGATTGAGCGTTTTTTTTATATTCATCCAAGAACGCAGATAAAAAGTTTTTTTGGTAGGAAAATTAGCAACTTTCCGTTAATGCTCGCGCGAACGCGCAAGATCAAGGAGTTGAGATGACCGCGGCCCTGAGTAGGTATATGGTTTCAATTTCAACCCGATGTCTCTGTCGCAGTAAGATAGATAAAGCCGTAATATAGTTATATCCCTAGGGATATAATTATATACCGGAACATAGTTATACGAAAGCGATTCATTACTATCTCACTAGGAATATATAGTTATAAAACGGCCCAAGTTTAGTGATATACTTATATTACTAGATTAAGTTCAGTGTTTTAGATATATTAGGGTGACAGTATGATACAATCACTTTTTTGCACTGGATTCTGACGTTTTATAAGTGCCCATGTAGAGTCATGTGAAATAAAAAAAAATTGACTTTGACTGTGAGACAAACTCAAAAAAGTCATTGTATCATATTGTCATCATATTGTAGTATACTAAAGATTATTTATTCTCAAACATTTTCGAAAAATTAAAAAAAAATTAAAAGTGTGCCACTGTGTGTTACTTTTTTGAGACAGACCCATTACTTGATTAAGCTTTGTGAAATAGAAATCAACTTTATGTATCCTGCAGTTAGTTACAATACTTTGTGACATTAACACGAATTAAATTGATTATGATTAAAACGATCATATTTTTTGGAATTTAAACATTAACAATACAATTAAAACAAACATTAAAAACCAAACAGTTTTGAGATAATTATCTTTATTTCTTATCAACAAGTTGATGATCTTTCATCAACTTGTTGATAAGAAATTAAACTGTACAAATAATTAGATATCTAACCTTAAAACTACATAACCCTAATTAACTAATTAACTTAACTAAAAATACCTAATCTAATAAAGCGTCAAAAAACTCTTCCGCATCGCTGTCGACCGGTAAAGTGCCCAAAAGGCTGGCCGCATTGCCACGCTGTATGGCAATGCTTATTCTTTGCCCAAGGTAAAAGCCAGCCCTTGGGTCACGCGAAGTGTCAACAAGTCGTTTAGAAAGTTCATTAAACAACTTGTGGGCACTCGGACCCCACGATCCGAGAGTTTCAACCCCAAACGGCTCGAAAATATAACTACCAACAAGATTAGTATATTTCCGCCGCTTGAGGTTCTCCGCAGCCGCAGCGGCAGTACCGGCACAGCATGATGAGCTAGGAAGATGAGATGGCGCAAGAGTATCGACACAAGTTGCATCCCACACTAAAGGCCTACCCATCTTCCAAGGAAATAAAGACATACCGTCCGGTCTCTTGCCATCGTCGCGTACCAGGCCATGAGGTTCCAATACAACTGGAACGCCGACGGAAACAAGAGCACGTCGGATGATGTCGTTGATATTCGCATGCCGAGCTATGCGACCCGCACTTCGGCTGCATGACAGACCGTGGTGCCCGAGGCTGTTGACAACTTCGCCACAGTGGCAGCGATGAGGAGAACAACAAGGAGCGCCTAGACGTAGAGAAGCAGCGAGGCGGAAAGTAGTATCGTCGAACAAGGTGCCTATGCTCGACGACGGTAGTGCGTGAAGCCAGAGACCTGACTCCCACTTCTCCACAGCCAGCAGGCGTGCACGCTCTGCAGTAGAGGAAGATGTAGAAAACAGGTTTTGCTGAACTACTTTGCAGAGCGGCTCATCCCACTGCCTTTGGGAAGAGGGGTTGCCGGGTATTTTTGAATTCGGGCAAGCGACTTTCCAGGCATTTACAGCCTCAGTTAAGCACGGCACATCAAAATTAATCAGTGTGGAAATTAGAATATTCCTGATTAATTTCTCCGTGCCGTGAACCGAGGAAATAAATGCCGGTAAACTGATACTAGTAATTTTGCGGACACCGAGGCCTCCCATACGAATGGGAAGGGTAGCTTGAGCCCAAGCTCGGTCGTCCATGGCCACATTTAAAATTGAAGATAGAGTTTGTCTGATAATTTGATCCATTTTTTCCAAAAGATGAGGATGTTTCCACAAATGAGAGGCGCGGAGGAAGTATGTCAATTTAGGGCCGAGACAGCAGAAACTAATTAAAGTGATAGCCGAATGTAAGTTAATTTCGAGCAATCTTTCCGAAACATCATTAAAATTTTGAATTTTTTCCCCTACAAAATTGGGAAAGGAATCCTCGAAAAAAGGAGCCCCAAGGAGACGAAGAGAGCTTTTATCAATGATTTTAACTTCTGGTGCCACTGCGGTAAATTTAGAGAGCGTCAAATGTCTATCAGTACTGTCAGCTAGAAATAGTTCGCATTTTGAAAGGTTGAGGTCCTATTGAGTGAAGTTGATTTTTCAAAAAAATTAAATCATCTAAGACTGTGTCTGTATCGCCTCCCAGGGTTCCATCGTCGAGATACCAAACGTTAAACTTAGAATTTAGCTGTATTGGTTTAGTTTATTTAAAAATACTTTTAAAGAAACTCTTGGTTTCTTTAAAAGTATTTTTTAATTTTTGTTCAGACAAGAAGAGGAATCGTGACATCTAGAATTACGAGTACATAGCACTGAATGCTGCGGCGCGTCGCCTGCGCCGCACACTCCGAAAGCTATTTCACTAAACTTAATCTAGTAATATAAGTATATCACTAAACTTGGACCGTTTTATAACTATATTCCTAGTGAGATAGTAATGAATCGCTTTCATATAACTATGTTCCGGTATATAATTATATCCCTAGGGATATAACTATCTTACGGCTTTATCTATCTTACTGCGACATCTCCACACGTTCCCAAGATGGAGTTTCTGACACATTCTTCTCCATAGAGATCTACGCTTTGGAACGTTCAATTAAGCTTTATTTTTTTTTTATTGACCGACATTTTGAGTATTCAAAAGTACTAGTCCGTAGTCTATTGATAATAATAATATTCCGCAACTATCACACATCGCCGTCTAGTACCAAACTAAGCAGAGCTTGTGTTATGAGTACAAGACAATTGATAAACCTATTTAAATATTTCTAAACTCCTTCATATTATAGATAAATTACACCTATACACAGAACAAATGATCGTAGGAACTCATCACACTCCCCGGACTTATCCCCAAAGTCCGGGCGCCTTTCAAAGGTTTCCCCCCGTCAACAAAAAAAAGGTACTCATCACACAAACATTTGTCCTGGGTGGGATGGATGGAACCCATAACCTCCTGGCAAAGCAGTCAGGGCCACTAACTAGTGGTTAGTGGCCCAACAGGCTAGGCTAGTCAAATACATAAAAGGTACCCTAGATATACATATTTTTAACGTTGACTTTGAACGTAATACCTAATACCAAAAGATACGCTGTCTTTTCTAACATTGCGTGTTTTCAGCACATTAGATATTCACAAGGCAAATGAAACAAACTTTTCCTTACGTCGTGTAATATGTTGACATGACCTAGAATTTTTCATTTCTTTTACCACCCAACGTTTTATGTTCTTAGAATCTAGCTAAAACCCGCGACTCTGCTTCCGTGAAGTTACTACCTACTTCTCACGTTTCAATTAATATTTTAACTGTTTTCTCGCCATTAAGCGAACAATACAAAATTTTGCAGCTTTTGATTTTAATATAAATTTATTTATTACGACACTCGGACGAATAATTCGCAAAAACATTGTAAAAAAAAAATTATCTTATCACAGCGAATTCTTCACCTAAAGTCCACAGCACTAACAGAATTTAATCAACTAATTATATGTGACACTGATTTAATTTTAACTCCAATCAACTACTTATATATGACACACATAAGAGCAATGGTGGCCGAGAGGTAAAGGCTGACTTACGAGTTGTAGATCACGGGTTCAAACTCAACCAGATCGACCACCACTGCGCTCCTCCCACACAAATATCTCATTTATTAGTGAAATTTTGCAGCTAAAAATATGTATAGTTAACTAAACCACTTCACCCTTTAAAAATCATGCATTTTACACTTATCATGAACAATGCAATGCAAGAAAGAGACAGAAAACATGTTCATTCGACACATCGTGTTTCACGAACAAACAAGTAATTGCAAACTTAAATTAAACAGCTAAAGCTAAGAAATATTGAAGCTGTAAAGCTGTACCAATAAGCTATAAGTGCCCAGTATTTTTAGGCGAGTGTAGGGTTACCATAGCTCAGGATTTGTTGCCACCTTTGGGTGCGATGTTCCAGATGAGTGATGTGTACGCGCCTAATATGTTGAATTAAAATAGCGATCCTTGCCACACTTTGATTGAAACTCGAAAATCTGTTACTGCGCACTGAAGGTCATAGTTCAACTTACGTGCTGATAAATAATATAATAAGGCTAGTGAAAAAGCTCCTAATAAATTAGTGCGCTTCACAATCAACGATTGCATCACTGCTTACCATCAGGTGGGATCGGAATCAAACACTAGTTTATTGCAATTAAAAAAATAATAATACGTCTTTTCAGAACTGAAAAAAATCTCAGGATTTTTCGATGGAAATCAGGCCTTTTCTTTTTTTTTAATTTGGTAACCCTATGCGATTGTAACATCGTTTCGGAGCAGGTGTCGTATTAGCTTGCAAATAGCATTTAACAGCTTGCCCGCTGTGCCTAAACCTTACTTTATGACGCTTTGAGTTCGATCGTTGCATTTTACGAGTTTGTCACCAAGCTGAGCTCAAAGATAACTTTAAGTTCTTTATATTTACATTATAATATCTCGCCTATTTAGTTCGACTGGTTGGTCTAGTCGTTAGTAGCCCTGACTGCTATGCCAGAGGTCGTGGGTTCTATTCCCACCCAGGACAAATGTCTGGTAACAGTCCAGACCGAGCCCAAGTCGTCGACGGTGCGCACTGTTCCCCCGCGCCTTAAGGAGTTGTCAGCAAACTGTACGGGGCCTACAGAGTCGAAGCCTCCTGGAGCTAAGGGTTGGTGCGAAAGCGTTATTATACCGGGGCTCTGGGAATAAGGCAAGGGAGGAACGGTACCGGTACTGTTTCCTAACAGCTTTTATAATTTGCGTTGAGGTAATACCGGACGGATTTTCTAGCAGTTGCAAGAATGTTGCTAAAACTATTTTTTTCTTTTTTTATCTATTTTCTGAATTTTGGCTTGCACTTTCTTGAGCAAATGGCATATTTGGCTGTCCTATTTTTTTTTTGTATGGTGTAATTTTATGTACTGCTCCATTTTACAGAGATCGCATCTGTCTATAATGAATTCACATAGCGTCATTTTGTCAAACCATTTTGTCATCACCTTTCTCAATAACCAAGAAACATTCGCGTCCACAATTAACATAACAATAGGCACAGAGCACAGACAGAGCATGGCGACTGTCCACCTGTTCTGTGCAAATAGAACGTTATTTCAAACGTATTTGATCAGTTGTGTGCCGGCCGCGAAGCAGGGCGCACGTGCTCCGCTCAGTTGTTTTCACAGTTGACAACAAGAATTATATTGTGATATAATGTATTCTGTTCCATAAACACTTGTGTGAGGATCTGTTTTCGGTTTTTTTGTTTTCTTTGTCTGGAAGTTGAAATTAACAATGTGGTTGTGTTCTTATGAAGTAACAGTTGACAATTTTACTGAATATTAGACCAAATACTCATATTACAATTATTTTCCTTGCTAAGATTTAAATTTGGCTAATACCATTTCCGAAAGCCCGACCAACGTAAAAATCAACTAACTAGGTGTCAAATCTCTTGTTAAGTGTCAATTGGCGTGCTTATAACATGATCAGCTACTTTGATTTGATCATCTTGTTACTTGACAGCGTAATCAAATCTTCTAGGAATGGCATATGCCATTCCTAGAAGATTTGACTAGAACAGCACCGACTAGAATTAGCACCGTTAAGCACCGTTTCAGCAACGCAAATTAATTTGACACAGCTGTTAATTTAACAGTTCTGTCAGTTGAATGACAATTTGATCGGGCTTTCATAAACTTGGTGTAGGGTAAGTACTTGCTTAATTTTTTCTAACAAAAAGTAGCTCGCCGTCTTTTATTCTTTATTTTATGGTACACAAAACATTTATAGTACACAGTAGTTAGACAATTCTTGTACAAAGGTAAGCTTAATGAGTTTTCTCTCAAACCTTTGAGTGACAGAGAGAGAAAACAATAAAGGGTGTAAAAGAGAGAACAAAATCAAGTGGATAATATAAATCTACACATACAAACCTACATAAATAAGTGTAATATATAAAAATATACGTACGAGTATATACAAATAAGTACAAATTTAAATATATATCAGTTCTGTCTTTTTCATTTTCCTCTTGAAGACCTCCAGAAATAGGCTGCCCTGGAACTAAGGCAGGAAGGAACGGAAGGTCGTTTAGTCAGTAGAAATCTGACACTGTCTTCCGCTCCGCCCAAGGGCGGGATTCGTCATTCGATGATTTTTCCGACCTTAAGAAAAAGGAGAATGTGGGAGAAAGTTCCAAATACATAAAAGAATGACTGACCTGTTGGTCTAGTGGTTAGTTTTGCCCTGACTGCTTTGCCGGAGGTCGTGAGTTCGATTCCCACCCAGGACAAATGTTTTTGTGATGAGCACGATCATTTGTTCTGTGTCTGGGTGTAATTTATCTGTAATATAGTATGTGATATTTAGAAATATATAAGTATGTTTATCAGTTGTCTAGTACCTATAACACAAGCTTAGCTTAGTTTGGGACTAGACGGCGTTGTGTGATAGTTGTGAAAAAAAAATTAGCTATCGTAGCGGCTGGAAGTGTGACGCCGAATACGAAGCTCATCGTGCTATGCTAGCGATGTCACCGCGGCTCTAGCAAAACTCAAGCAATGTTTGTCACTGAAAAATTGCAAACGCTGTAAGATTGAAAATATCGTGAGGAATACCATTTTTTCTAAATAAGACATGGATAGGTTTGAAACTAGTGAATTTAGATATGACTTGTGTACAAAATGATTTATTCATCTACACTAATATAATGAAGAGGTAAATTTTGTTTTTTTGTTTGTAGGAGGTAATCTCTGTAACTACTCGTCTGATTGTAAAAAATCTTTTTGTGTTGGATAGTCTATTTTTCGAGGAAGGTTATAGGCTATATAACATTACGCTATGACCTATGGGGGCGGAGCAGTAACTACAAACGCGGGCGAAGCCGCAGGTAAAAGCTATTAATTAATAAATTACATTCATATAAACATTTATCTACAATGTTACTCCTTTCGCAAGTTTTCTGGTGACAGATATATAATTAGAGAGTTTTTAAGGGAAGCCTGTGAACAACAGTGCACGTCTTTGGGCTGAAATGGTGATGATGATGACATATAATAACTAGCTTCTTTTTTTTATTGATTATAGGTTCGCGCTTGACCGCTATCTCACCTGATGGAAAGCCAATCATTGGTCGGTTTACGCCCTTAGGGGTGAAGTTTCGTAAAAGCCGTTTTTAGCGGGTTTCAACACCCTATAAGGAACCTATCTGCCAAATAAGTTTGTAGGAGTTTCTAAGATTGCGTGATTTCAGTGAGCAATTTTTTTTTTTTATGGTGGGCAAAAATCATCCAATGACGAACTCCGCTCTTGGGCGGAGGGCAAAACAGTGTCAGACTCTTACTGAATAAACACCCCACGCCGTTCCTTCTTTGGCCTTCGCACTGGGGCCAAGCCTTCCTTTCAGAAAGAGATCCTGGGCCCCAATAAGCTTCGAACCTTTTGCAGAGTCCCTACAAAACTATAGTAGATTATATATTTATCCAAACTCTTAGTTGACACTGCGTCTTCCTAAGACTGACTTTTATTTTCACCAGAGCTGCAATGATGCAGATAAATTTTCGAGGTGCCGTCAAATCTAAGATATTTATAGTAAGGAGTTTAAAGCTCGTGCAAAATCCGCCTCGATCGCAATGACAAGCTTTCTGCCCTAGTATGAAAATGCTGCACTATTTTTTCTTTTGGGTAATTGCTAAATTAAGTTTTTTTTAGAAAATAATCTATCTCTGTTTGAATAAAGTTTCTTAATACTCTATTTTAAGCAAACATCTATTTAAATAAAACATACTTCTATGGCTTCTATAGAAATCAAAACATAATTTTGTGTAAGAGTAATCCAGTGAAGACCTCTGAAAATCTGCTATTTTACATGAACTTTGAGTCTCCATAATGTAATTCTATATTAAAAATATAAAAAAGTACTTCTATATAAGCCTTGCGCATTTAATCGAGATTCTAAATGATTACACTTTTTTTTTCAAAAATCCTTAATGGTCTATTAAATACACGTATTTCCTGGAACGAGTTTTGTGAAACATTCGGGTAAATCGTAGAATTACTGAATGGCTACAGAGTTTTCAGGCGTTATCTCTCTTTTTTCGCATTACTTTTGCATTAAACATCACTTTGGATTGCATTAAATGAACCAACGAGCTTTTAAACCAAGCGCGACGTTGACGATAGGCGTGTGAGGAAGGACCACCTTAAAATCGTGTTTCACTTCCCTCCATAGCAATTTCAAACGTATTAACTACATTTTAAAACGACAACCTAGCAGGGGTGTGTCTCACCCGGCTGATAGAAATCATTCATCGCTGCTCATAAACTATTAACTCTACTATTTACTTTTGTCTACAATTCACACCTTTTTTATGTCCCATCAAATATGTATTGAAGTTCTTTGATTCCGTGTAGCCTGTAATTTTTATGTTTGTTGTACGCAGCAAATATGTTGAACTACAATGGCCATCGTTGCTATGGCTACGTATACTGATGACTGGCTTGTCAGTCTAGTAGTTAGTGACCCTGTCTGCTATGCCGGAGGTCGTGGAATCGATTCCCGTTCAGGACAAATGTTTGTATGATGAGCACGATCATTTGTTCTGTGCCTGGGTGTAATTTATCTATAATATGTATGTATTTAAAAATATATAAGCATGTTTATCAGTTGTCTAGTACCCATACCACAAGCTCTACTTAGCTTGGGACTAGACGGCAATGTGTGATAGTTGAAGAAAAAAAAATACGCAACAGTAATATAAGGCATGTATTGTACAGCTTTTAAGCTACATTTTAGTTGTTCAACGATACTTTAGAAGCATGCAAAACAGATTGTAGAGTCCCGCAAACCTCCGTCGACAAGAGAGGATCCTCTGCCTATGGGGTGCTATGCGGTACCTGGGCAACTGCCTGATAGATTTTCTGAGCTTTTGTATAGATTTAATGTTATTTGCTAATTTAAACTTCTAAAGTAAAGCCGCCCGCAGAAGAATTTTGTGGTGTTCACCGTGGCGCGAATTCCATGGCTTTGTTGAATGGATGTAGATATTCTGTATCGTTTATTAAGTTTATTACGATACATGGTAGAGAGACGTCTAAGTCACACAGTGAATTCTGGGCTAATATACGAGTGTCACCAACGCCTCAACCAGGTGGGTAAACACAATCATGTAACCATTCAATGGATTAAAGGACATAGCGGTTCCCGAGGCAACGATGCAGCGGATGAACTTGCCCGGAGGGGATCAAGCACGGATGTGATGGGGCCTGAGCCTATTGTGCCGCTCCCCTTTCGATATCTACGCAATCTGGTAAGGAAAAGAACCAGAAACTTACATCACCAACTATGGCTAGACCATAGTGAATGCAGGCAGACCAAGAAGGCACTTCCCTCCATTGATGGCCGCTTTACCAAGCGGATCCTACGACTGACCAGCTGCGTAAGGTAACGGCCGTTACTACGGGCCATGGGACCCTTAACAAGCATCTCTCTGTCCTAGGAGTTACAGACAGCCCACTGTGCAGAGCCTGCATGGCGGAGGAAGAAACAGCAGCACATCTGCTTCTAGGCTGCCCAGCCGTCGCAGGATACAGGGCAAAGTACTTCGGAGACCCAGGTAACCTCAATGAAATGGTCAGTAATACTAAGGCTTTGCTGGCCTTTCTCGAGGAGCTGGGGTGGATCGAATGACCCATTTATCCCACCCGTACGCAAAATACGCGCTTTAGTCGTGGAGTTGCGGACACCAGCCCGATATACCATACCATACCATACCATACTAGTGATGAAAGTTTGTCATTGTGACCGAGGTGGAATGTTATGGAGCCGAGTGCTGTAATGTTAAATTTCCACGTTAAAGGGAGACGTCTATTCACGCTCAAAAATCACGAGAAATTGGTTATCCCAGCAGGACACGACAATAAACACTAAAAGTTGCGTTGCAGTTACGCAAAAAAGAACGGGCGATTGCATTTTAGTAATATGCTTCGGCCCTTAGTCTACGCAAGAAAACCCAAGTGTGAGCGAGGTATGAGCCGAGCTCAAATTCATGTAGGAAACGACACTACACGAACTTGAGCTCTAGGACCCGAACTCCCCTCCTCTATAAGGGCCCTACAGGGTCGAAGCCTCCTGGAGCCGAGGGTTGGTGCAAAAACGTTACACCGGGGCTCTGGGACTAAGGCAAGGGAGGAACGGGATTAGTTTGATTGTCAGTAAGAGTCTGACACTGTTTCCCGCTCCACTCAAGGGCGGGATTCGTCATTCGATGATTTTTATCTAACATAAAAAAAAACCCCTCTAGCGTAGACTCACCTTAAGATTGTCTTAAACTTTTGAATACTTTATACAGACAAGAGGAAGACAATAGGTGTGCGAAAGCGTTCGCTTGGGGCTCTAGAGTTTAAGAAATGAAGCCAGTTTAGATACATTTTAATGTGTTCGATTGTTTATTTATAAAGTTACTATCGACCCGCCCCAGCTTCGCACTGATATTGAATATATTATGCATGTACTATGCACATAAACCTTCCTCTTGAATTACTCTATCTATTAAAAAAACCGCATCAAAATCCGTTACGTACTTTTAAAGATCTAAGCATACATAGGGACAGCGGTAAGCAACTTTGTTATATAATATGTAATGATAAAGTTATATTATTCAAAACAGTGCGGAAGATATATTATGTGACTCGCGTCTAATCTGTGGACCGCTGAAATCAGGACTATATGTCATGATTACACTCCAGCGAGGGTATTACGCAAAAATATTATTTATTCCGATTTCGTTCGCCCGAATGCACGGATTCTTATCTCTGTCCTTGTCTATCAGTAGGGGCAGGTTTGCAACTGTGATGACTCTTTCGATTACACGTTTTCTGATTGCAATGTTAACGCGTAATGTAGATAGATAGATTAAACTTTATTGTACACCAAATGAAATAGAACTTATTTTCCCTTTTAATATATCGTCGCCTTGGAGATCAATGGAGCTAAGCCACAATTTTTGCGAAATCCAGTTATGTGCATTAACGTACTCACAAAAAGCCATACTTTATATTAGTCAATACATCTAATAGATATCTTATCTGTAACTGCCCCGACTTACGAGTTGTAGGTCGCGGTTTCAAACCCAGCCAGGCGCATTACTTTGTGAAATTTATATCATCACCACTGCTCTCAAAACGATAAAGAAAACATCGTGAGGAAACCGGCATGTCCTAGAATAAAACCAAAAATTCGAAGACATGTGACGTCCACCAATCCGCACTGGGCCCGCGTGGTGGATTATGCCCCAGCAGTGGGAACATTATTAAGTTTAAGCTGATTGATAATATAATCTACTTCTTGAAATGCTTGAAAGATAACGATTTATGTGAGAATGTACTACCTAAAGCCAACAAAGACAGTTGCCTATACAGTAAGTAGTCTAATTTAAAAGAACCAAGCGTTAGTTTCCCTCAAAATTTTTCTCTGTTTGTGATCAGCATGGAAATCAGTAGCGCTCGCCAATAAAACACCAGTGTCGTGTAATTAAAACGCCATCAAGCGGGCACACGCGCGCGCCAGCCGGCACTACGTACGTGACGTCACGCAAGCGGCCATTTGCATTTTTTTCCCGCCAACCGCGCGTTTGCGGGGTGCGTTAGTGTTAAGCGTTGTTTGCTCGTACATACGAATTTTATTAGTTAAATACTTACGTAAAATGTTTGCGATTTAGAAATTATTTTTTTGTTGTTCGATTTATTTGTAAATTGCTGCTTATTAGCTAAGGAAACTATTTTCCATGACTTATATTTCTATCGGCCTAAATTGAAACTCAGTAAAACAATTATTTAAAAACTCTTTAATACTACTCCTCCTTGCTAAATTTGAAGGCGCTCTAAGATTGAATTTAAGATTTACATAATTATATTATTAAGTTTAATTTTTTAAATCAAAATGTCTATGCAACAGAGACTTCAAATAGGTAGCCATCATTTTTTATTAGCGAGGAATACGCCTGATCACGAGCTCATCAACGAATTCAACTTCATCGTTCAGCTTCCTTCTCAAACTAGTTCTATTCACATGAAACTTCTTCAAATATTCCTCAAAATCAGAGGCAGTTCCGCCTTCGTAGCTGTTCTTGCTGTCGTCTTCAGCAAAAATTCCGTTAGCTTCAATTGGCGGAGAAGGATATTTCTTGTTGAATGAATTGACAAATGTCTCTACACTACGTTTGCTAATACGCGAGGTAGAGTCCTCGTGAACAGCATGATCAGCCATGTTCTTGCGGGATTCATGGAGCCCTCTTCGCCGGTTGTTGCTGTCACCATCGTCTATCTGAGGAGTGTCACGGAACATCTTGTTGCGTGCATTCATCATCTCCTGCACGTCGTACCTGTCGTTATTGCCTGTGTAACTCACATCTGGTGAGATCGAATTTATCTGTGCAGGAGTGATGAGAGTCAGAATGATGATGCTAAGGAGTTTTCGTATCTGGAAGAACAAAAGATCAAGACGGGTTAAAATGTCTCAATGGCCATGACAGGATTCCGGCCCGTATTGCACAATATGTGGCAGCGAATCTGGCGGCGTTTAAATCAAGTCAAGTCAAAGGCAAGTCAAAATCTTTTTATTTCACATAGGCCTACATGGGCACTTATAAAACGTCAGAAGCTAGTGCACGGTTCCAAATCGGTCGCTATCCTATGGAGAAGAACCGGCAAGAAACTCCATGGTTACTCTTTTAAAAAAATTGTTTTTTTTTTACAATATTTCCATATTATATACAGTATTAACATATAAATTATGTAAGGACAGTGTTGGTACTTAACACCCTGACTGCCCAGCACCCTGATGAGGACATGTTCCACTCTAGTTAAGTGTTCGACTGTTTTTGAAGAGATGCAGAGAATGTTTTGGCGATTGACACATTTACTGCAAATTATTATTATTATTTGTTTGTGTTATTTATTATAAATGTTTTCTGACTTATTTATTATTATTTTGTGTCTTAATTTTTAATTATATATATACATATTATTTTGTCTTAAATTGTTAATTACTAGCTTTTGTCAGCGGCTTCGCTCGCGTACACAAAATATAGTCACTCAGGAGTAAAGCAGCTTTCTATTGTTGCTATTTTTTTTCCAATGGGACTAGTACTTCCAGAGATTACCTCATACAAAGAAACAAAAAAACAAACTTTACCTCTTTATTATATTAGTGTAGATAATTTATTTACTGATTTGTGTTTATAATATTAGTGATAATGATTTCTAATATGTAATTTATGTTATTATTATTTTATTTTTTATTCTTTTGTAATATAGTAATGACTCGGCACGTGTTGGTTCCGCCTATTAATGCAAAGAGTACCTGTCTTGGAATAAGTAAATGACTATGGATACATAAGCCAATATCTATATATGTAAAAGGAGAAACTGACTGACTGACATATCAACGCACAGCCAAAACTACTGGGACTGGGAGCGTGAAATTTTGCACAAGGCTTCCTTTTATGACGTAGACGAACACTAAGGGTTTTTCAAAATTCAGCTCCTAAAGGGATTTAATGGGGGTCTAAAGTTTGTATGGAGAACCCTACTATAACGCGGGCGAAGCCGCTAGCAGAAGGCTAGTCTGATCATAAACATCACGTTTGTAGGTAGAATCCTTGAATCTACAATCTTACCATTTTAGGATTCCGTTTTTGAAATAAAACCTTTATTTGAAAACTTTTTATTCGTCACAGCTGACTTCAAAAAGCTTGCAATAGTTCCTTCTTATTTTCACCTTATCAACAAGACGGAAAAAAAATAGACGTACTTAAATCAAATTCAATATGTATTTTCAACTCTCTTATATTAACAAAAATTGTTCATATTTATTACATAACAAAAGAACCACCAATTCTAGTCTACCTACAAAGTTATCAAAAATTAATTGAAATCATAACCATAAAATTGAAGCTATCTTGAAGCAGAATAATGGAGGAAAAAATTAAAGAACTATGATTTGAAATTGACAAAAAGAAAATGGTAAGATATTATTATTTCTGTGTCGTTTATATGTAAAATATTTGTAGCTAAAACTATGAATAGTTGGTAAAGCTTTATATAGAAATTCAGAAAGGTACCTCCTCACGATGAGGTCTCCATGATGAGTTCGAAGAGGACTGTTTTCTGAATTAAATTCTTAATTAATAATAATAATATGTCCAGAACTATCACACAACGCCATCTAGTCCCAAGCTAAGCAGAGCTTGTGTTATTGGTACTAGACAACTGATAGACATACTTATATATTTCTAAATACATACATATTATAGACAAATTACAACCAGACACAGAACAAATGATCATGCTCATCACACACACATTTGTCCTGGGTGGGAATCGAACCCACGACCTGCCGCATAGCAGTTAGGGTCACTAACTACTAAACTGACAGGCCAGTCTAAAACTTATATTTACAGCTTTAATTCAGCGGCCTAAGGACAGTCCAGGGCCACACAACAAAGTCCACGTTAGTCAAAGCTATTGGCCATCAGACTATTGATCGTTATGACTACCGACCCAAAAATAACCAAGTTCATAAAACAAAAACGGAAGCAAAGTTACTAAACATTTGTAGCGACACCTATGACGACACAAAGGAACTAATATTTAAAATCCTGCAACGCCCTATTAAAGTTATCCACACGATTAGAACACTTAAAAACAGTCCGAAATCAACTGTTGGGCAATTGCCCGGACTAAACACAACCCCCGTCTGGTTAGAGAATCCTCCTTTTTGATCAAAAGTTTGACTGAAAGGTGTGACTTTATTCCCTATTCCTTATAAGGTAGTATAGCATAGTATCAGCCTTATAATATTCCCACTGCTGGGACTCAGGTCTCCTCTATAGGAGAGGGAATAGGCCGTAATCCGTTTTCAGAACAGTGGTGGCCGAGTGGTAACGGCCCCGACTTGCAAACTGAAAGTCGTGAGTTCAAATTCAGGCAGGTGCATTAGTTTGCATAATTTATTTCATCCTAATTTGTCTTCAAGCTGTGATGGAAAACATCGTGAATAAAGCAGCATGTCTTAGAAACCAAATTCAAAGTCATGTGATATCTACCAATCTTATGAGGTATATAAATATTTTCCTTTTCCAGATCCGAAAAATTCTCGGCATCATTCTCCTAGCTCACACCGCAACAGCTGATGTCAAGCCAGATGTTAGTTTTTCAGACACCAACAACAGGTTCGACCTCTCGGAGATGGTCAACGCACGCAACAAGATGTTCCGTGACAATCCCCAGGAAGACGATGACGATGATGAAGGAGTGGCATCGGATGGAGACTACAGGCGAAACTATAACACTGATAAGTACAGGAGCATACATCCGACTAGTAACTTTTTGACAAGAAGAGAAGATTTTGATTTCGCATACGACCCTGACAATCTCCCAACGATCGGCAGAGCTGGTGACGATGATATGGTAGACTTAGAATATCAAGAGAATTTAAGAAATTTCAAAATGAACATCCCTAAACCTGGCAGAAGGAAGATTGAAGATAACAAACTTGAAGATATTACTGACGAACAGAAGCATGAAGCTGACATACTCCTGCATAACGTAGTTCCTATTACTATGACAATTGATGGCTATCTCAAGGCTCCGCTGCAGGACTTAGTTTCGCTTTATGCCCAACAAGGTAAAAGGATAATGTTAAAGACAGATTGAATAAAAAAGGGTATATAGTATAAGTTTTGAAATCCTGTAATAATTTTATTTATATACATACTAGCTTTTGCCCGCGGCTTCGCCCGCGTGGTATTGGGGCTGGGGTTGGGGTTTCCGGGATAAAAAGTATGGTCGAGTGTATCCTATGCCTGTGCCAAGTTTCATCCAGATCCGTACAGCCGTTTTGGCGTGATTGAGTAACAAACATCCAAACATCCAAACATCTAAACATCCAAACATCGTAACTTTCGCATTTATAATATTAGTAAGATATACCGTAAAGCCTTTCTGTGTTTCCTAAAAACTTAGTCTTTTTTCATGAATAATAGGTAGGTAATAGGCTACTATCTCACCTGATAAAATCTCTGATGAAAGCGACGATGTTATCGAAGATGGAGCTCGCTTGACTTAAAGACGCCCAAGTTGTAGCTATTAGGAAACACAGACCCCAGCAGGGAGTTTCATTTCTAAGCTATACGCACAATGAATATGTTCAAAACGTTTTGGGAGTCCTCACTCACCCAAAATGTTTTTAACAATTAAGATGGTGGTCCCCAAATATCCGTGGCGCATCGCTGTACGACTAATGGCTCGGTAATGAAACGTGCTTAGCGAAATTAAATTATGCAATTCCGACGCACACTTTATCAAATGCAACCGATAGAAAACTGACAGGCTCGCAACTCGGCATCGATGCTCAAGATTTTGAATCTCCGACTTTGAATACTGCATCATTACGAATGATGCTCTTGGATTGCTTTTACTTTTTCAAAGAGCCCGACCTTAATAAATAAATTAGGAAGAGTACCTACCTTAGTTAAACTACCCCAGTGATTACCATCAGCACATAAATCTCCCGATACATTAATATGCCCTTTTTTATTATTTATTTATTGTCAGGCAACTAAGGCCCATAGATAAAATACATGACAAAATACTTAATAAATTAATACATATTACAAATAACACAAAAAAACCATTATAATTATACACGTAACATCGGCGTCGTGTTCCTCTGTGTGGTGTCGCGTAACCGTCCCCGGAAACGTCGATACAGCACTCCTTTCGGCCAAAAGTCTTATTTCAAAAAGGTCTGCAGTTGGTGGGTAGCAAAATTCATCCAATGACGAATCCCGCTCTCAGGCGGAGCAGGAAACAGTGTCAGACTCTTACTGACTAAACACCCCACCCCGTTCCTTTTTTGCCCTTCGCACTGGGGCCAAGCCTTCCTTTCAGAAAGAGACCCTGGGCCCCAATAGGCTTCAACCCTTTTACAGAGTCCCTATGGTTGCTCACAGCTCCTTGAGGCGCGCGGGAAGAGAGCGCGCCGTTGACGACATGGCTTGGTCCGGACTGTTACCAGACGACCGGACGGCGAGCTACCCATTGCTCGCCATCCGCAAGCCCGCGCCTACGATGGCCGGAAATCGGGATCGGAATCTCGGCGGAGCCTAGGGATTAATAGGCCCTTCAGGATTTCTTCTAAGCAACGCGTGTAAGAGCATATCCACATCCCTGAGGAGGCTGTTGTTTATAATACCCCTGAAATATTATTTTGATCTGATGGTGAACTTCGAAGATATAGAAAGGAATTGTTCGAAAAATTAAAGCAGAACTGTCGTACCAAGTAAAATTGCTTTGTTTATACATGTGACAGACTGAATTTGTAAATTATATATTTTTTTTTTACAACTATCACACATCGCCATCCAGTCTCAAGCTAAGCAGAGCTTGTGTTATGAGTACTAGACAACTGATGAACATACTTATATAATTCTACATACATACATATTATAGATAAATTACACCCAGCACAGAACAAATGATCGTGCTCATCACACAAACATTTGTCCTGGGTGGGAATCGAACCCACGACCTACGGCATAGCAGTCAGGGTCACTAACTACTAAACTGAAAGGCCAGTCAAATATGATGATGCTTAAGGCATTAAGTCCGCCTTTGTACCTTGTGTTGCATGAAAAATACGAGTAAATAAATGAAGGTGGAAGGGAGGTAAAAATAGGAATTCTGTAATAATTCAGTGTATCCTAGCCATGTTTGGTATTATTAGAATTGTTATGATGATTTGATGCTAGAATCGAATGGCGGAAAGTATCTATTTTAGTTCGGTGGAGGGATTCTACAACCAAAAAATGTGAAATTAAAACCTTTTTACTAAAAAAAAATACAGCCGACTTCAACGTAAAAAGAACACAAAAAAGGGCTTCAGAAGTCAGTGTTTGATAATGACCCTAATTATTTTAGAAACACGTGTTTTTTTTAAGTTGTATTTTTCTTGTAAAAAGTTTTTTTTTTATTTTAATATCAAAATATATTCCGCAACTTTCACAATACGTAATTATGCTGCCATTGATTTTATAATTAAAGCAGACTGGGTTACGTGCTCTGATATACCTCAAGACGTAGCATTTTCAAGAATTGAATTCCATTTTGTTAACACTCAAAGTCAAAGTCAAAATCTTTTTATTTCACATAGGCCTACATGGGCACACGGTTCCAAATTGGTCGTTTCCTATGGAAAAGAACCGGCAAGAAACTTCATGGTAACTCCTTTAAAAAAAACGTTTTGGGAACACATTCATTATGCGTACAGCCAAGGAGTGGAATTTCTTGCCGGAGTCGGTGTTTCCTGATAGCTACAATCCTGGAATCTTTAAGTCAAGAGTGAATAGGTTACTTCTAGGTAAGCGCGCTCCGTCGTCGCTTTCCATCAGGTGAGATAGCGGTCAAGTGCAAACCTATAACAGATAAAAAAAAAATCGTTTATTACAATATTTCCATATTACAATATTAACACATAAATTATGTAAGGACAGTGCAGACCAGTCAATATTGAATTCGTACCGTACAATCGGTAGGAAGTTATCTAAGATTTGCGTTTGATTTTCATTCCACTCGTTAATGTCGCTTTGTAATGCTAGGTATGCAATCTGTCTCAGAGTGGATTTCAGGAAACCGTTTCAAATCATCTGCTCATAGTACTCATAGACTATAGCAGACTTTTAGCAAAATGAACAACAGTTGGCAGGTCATTTACCATTATCAGAAACAGTAAAGGTGTCTGCACGGCGCGGGCGCGGCGCGGCGGGACCGGGCGGCGACGCGACGCTGAGCAGTTGTAATGTACTAGATAGTACGGACGACGCCACACAGAGCCGTCCCGCTCGACGCGACGGTAACCTCGGATCTGTATGGCGTCGTCGCGTCGCCGCCCGGTCCCGCCACGCCGCGCCCGCGCCGTGCAGAGACCTTAATGGTCCGAGTATTAATCCTTGACTGACACCGAAACGCGTGTGATAAGGCTGGGATTCATAAAGACCTAGTCTAACAAATGGCTGATGATCGCGGAGCTAGTCAGCAAAAACCCGCAGCAGACCTGGTGGAAGACCTATAGCACAAGGTTTCGCCAGCAGAATGTCATTATTAACCTTAGGATATGAGTACTAGACAAGTGATACCAATAGAATTCTAGATACATACATACTATAGATAAATTACACTCAAACTTAGAACAAATTATCGAATGCTGATCACACAAACATTTGTCTTGTGTGGGAATCGAATCCACGACCTCCAGCATAATCGTCAGCGCCAACCACTAGAGTTATCGGCCTGTCAAATGTATGTACCGGTAACTTTTAATTAACTCTGTCAAACTCATGACAGGCGCCTCGCTGTGACATCACATGTCTCAAACCAATCTCAAATTACCTACGTCGGTAGTAATAGTTTTTCAATCAATACACTTCCTTATTATCCAAGATGTTTATTGCGAATCTTATAATTAGAATATTTAGTTTTTTCCCCGGGCGCAGTTTTTTAATACATTTTCAAAGATCTATGCATCTTTTTTTGATATTTTTCGTTGAGTCGATAAGGTAACTCGAACATTTGATGTTGAGTACTTCTCAAGCTCAGCCTATCATTATCAGCCTTCTTAATGTTCTCCCAGCAGTAGGAACATTCCCAGCAACAGGCCTCCTCTCTAGGAAAGGGAATGGCCTTAATCCACAGCGCGGGCCCAGTGCGGGTTGGTGGATGTCACATGTCTTCGATTTTTTGGTTCTAGGATATGCCGGTTTCCTCACGTTTTCCTTCACTGTTTTGAGAGCAGTGGTGATGAAATAAATTACACGAAGTAATGCGCCTGGCTGGGTTTGAACCTGACGCGTGAGTCCCAGTAGTGGGAACATTATAAAGCTGATGCCTATGCTATGCTACACAATTTATTAGATATCTAAATTATAAATAAATAAAAATAAATAAAATCATTTTATTTCAGACCATAATTCAGAGAATCATTTTATGTCATTTTATATCAAAATTATAGCTAAAACTGAAACATATATTTATATGACTCTTTCTTAACTAGAGAATCCATTAATTAAATGAAAAGAAGCAGAACGGACAAAGAAGTTCAAGAAAATTCTTTGCAAATTCATAATGTTTATCTACTTTAATTACAAATTAATTTCGCATACGCGTATATTAATTCAAGTTTTAGAAAAAAAGCATTTTATTTCTTAATTGTATTTTTACAAATCGATTTTGATTAATGTACCCAATTGACCCTCCACGGGATTAAAATAATCAAAATTTAACGATGTATATAACATATAATGTCTCATCTCAGTTTTCGTTATTCTTCTTAAGAAAGTCAGACAAGAAATACCATGTATATCTAAATTTTTTCATCAATAAACTAATTAAAAAAATATATATCCCCTTTACTATGCTACTTCTTTGAAACGGTTTGTTAAAAAAAACAGTATCGGAACCTGGAATCTCATATTTCCATGTCCCATAAAACCTCAAAATAAGAAATAGAAAAGACCTGAAACCCTTTTTTAAGAAAGAATTACGTTTATTTTAATACGAGCTTCTGCGGTCGGTTTGCCGTCATGAAAGCAGGTATACATAGCTTATAGTAAATTATCTGTCATCATGTAGCTCATAATGTTTGCTTACAGACATTTGAATCATTAGACGACACGACACGCACATGATACGTTTTTAATTCCCAATCACACGCTTAGTTATGTTGGATATGTTTTCAACATAGAACTAATCTCAAGTAATTTGAAATTTCACAACCAATTATTTTGCCCTGTAACCAAACGACACAGTGAATCTGTTGTCATTACTATTTTTTGTATATAAAGTATGGTAGCAAACTTCTAAACAATGACATCTAAGATCTCATATTTTATTCTGTTCGAAATATTAATTTTTGCAACCGGGAAGCCGTCTTACAGACAAGATATTAATCATGACGAACTTCAATATGGCCTCAAGAAATTGATAGAGGATATAATAAAACAAGGCTACGATGTTATGGTAAATCACCACGAAGACCATCCGGGAACTCATCATGAAGACATTACTCAAATTACTTATAACGGTGGAAAATCTAAATTTCACCATAAAAACGAGAAACAGCGTACCGTGGAGTCATACCGAGGTGCAAATGGAAAAAATTTGCAATATAATGATCATCCAAGTGTTACAAACTTTCAAAATTATAATTTAAACCTTAAAAAGAGGCCTAAACCCGTAGAAAACAATATTGATACGGAAGAAATGAAATACAGAAGTCAGGCTAGAGGTGAATCAGAAAACATCAACGACGTTTTGGAATTCTTGAATGATCTCGATAAAACTTTAAATATAAAAGGAAGTAATGACTTGGAAATGCGCTGCTCTGGTAACAGATGTGGTGGAACTAGAGGCGAAAGGGGTAATAATGACGAAGAACAACCTTTCATGCCAGACAGCGAATACAACAACAATGTTTATGGTAAACAATTGCGCTGTAATGGTAAGAGTTGCAACATAGATAGAGATAACGATAGGAATGATAGAGAGAATCTACGTTGCTACGGAAACAGATGCAGTAGAAAATCAAATTACAGATATAACAATGGTGACCAGGATAATGATAACATAGACCTTAAACATATCTTGCGTTCTAATGGCGACAAATATGGTTTAAACAGAGATGATGATGACGACGATGATTACAACAATAATGATGCTAATTATGATAATAACTACAGGGTCGATACAAACTCTTTGCGTTGTGTAGGAGATCGATGTGGCTTAAACAGATACGATGATGATGATGATGACAGGGTCGAAACAGATTCTTTGCGCTGTGTTGGAGACCGATGTGGCTTAAACAGATATGATAATGATGATGACAGGGTCGGAACAGATTCTTTGCGTTGTGTTGGAGACCGATGTGGCTTAAACAGATATGATAATGATGATGACAGGATCGGTAGAGATTCTATGCGTTGTGTTGGAGACCGATGCGGCTTAAACAGATATGATAATGATGATGACAGGGTCGGAACAGAGTCTTTGCGTTGTGTTGGAGACCGATGTGGCTTAAACAGATATGATGATGATGATGACAGGATCGGTAGAGATTCTATGCGTTGTGTTGGAGACCGATGCGGCCTAAACAGATATAATGATGACGATGATGATGACAGAGTCGGTATAGATTCTTTGCGCTGTGTTGGGAACCGTTGCGGCATAAACCGAAATGATGATGACGAAGACCGGGAGGATACAAATTCTTTCCGTTGTCATGGAGATAGATGCGACGGAAATAGATATGGTAACGAAAGGGAAAATTTACGCTGTAGTGGCAAAAAATGCAGTAGAACTAGAACTGATGATAAAAATCGGGCAAAATATGACCTTGATCTATCACGAATATTTTATTCTATTCTACCAAAAGCAAACTCTTTACGGGGAAATGATTTATCACTAAATGAAAAAAGAAGATTTTTTGACATGATTCAACAGTTTTTTGACATTTTTAAAGAAAAGGTGGACAATGCAATTCATGGTAATAGTACAATAGAACAAGTAAACGACTAAATCCTACAGAAACGTGAGACGAATCGTTCTAGAATTTTCCTATGCATCATCGAATCAACGAGTGTCTTCTAAATGTTAATGCGTAATTGTAGATATTGCTCTCATTGTGCAATAAAATTTTGATGACAAAATATTTGTATTTTTTTTCTTATCCTAAATTGTGTGTTTTAAATTATTCAGAGTAGTGGTAAGCGCTAAACTTTGCTAATCATTGGACTAAATATTAAGGCTTTTCATACCAGCTACATTGTATTTGGTAAACCTTATCAAAGAAGAGAACTGTAAGTTTTTTTTATTAACATAAACGAGTGCTTCACTGCCATCTCACGGATGATGGTAAGCAATGATGCTAAAACTCAGAAGGACTAGGTAAGCGTTATGTTTTTGGCCTGTTCTGATACCAAATCAACACACGACTGATATTATTTAGACCACAGCCGTTTTACTTTATCACTATTTTTTTTTCATAATGGTTTTATTTCACATAATCCTATGGGCACTTATAAAATGTCAGTTACTTTTTCACAATCAAATTTTATTTTAAAGGAGATTCCTTCAAGAAATCAAAATTCATAGGGTACTTCCCTTTGACCCACAACCCTGAAAATTGGCACAAAGCAAGTGTTATAGCACAGATATATTAATAAATCTGACAGTTAAAAAAAAAAGTATATTTCTTTTTACGTCAAAAAAACCTTTTTTGGAAAGGGAGTGCTCTGTCGATCAAAACCTTGTTTCTCGAGAACTCGTGGAGACATTGAGTTTGAAATTAAGGCAGTGGTTCGACCGCCGCCGATGAACGAGAAACGAGTAGAACTAAAAATTATAAAGAGTTGGCTATCAGCGCGAAGCGAGTGTGTAGTTTCGATTTTCGCCGAGCTATAATCGAGTGTGTAAGTGCGAGCGATTACTCGCGCCACACGCCTGCGGTCACTCAATTCTCTGCCAACTACACTGTGAAGAAATGATCAAGCGAGCGAGCATCGCTGAACGAGTATCGCTGAGCGAGTTTATTTTTGAAAGCTCGTCGCTCAACGACAAAACTATTAAAGCGAGTCGTCGTCGACAGTATGAACAGTCAGAAGGCAACTTTTAATATACCTATGCATCTCTTTCATTTACACGGAATGTACATTTATTGTTCATTTCTTGAGGGAGAAAATTGCCGATAGTTAGTCGTTTTCTCGCCGGCGGTCGGACAACTGCCTTAAACTATATACAAGGTGTCATTGACATGTTAACGCAAACGAATACATTTCTAGATTCAAATACAACACAATACAGTAGAATTTTTCGTCGGTTTGTTTTCAAATTTTTGAAAAAAAAGATTTGTTTTTTTTTATTTTTTACCTGTATAAAATCGTTATTATAACCAATCCCAATGATATTTTTAGAAGAAAAAAGAAAAAATATTACAAAAAAAAATTATAACAAAATCATCGAGGCAAATAAAGTGATTATTCTAAATAACCCGATGACATTATTAATATAAATGTAATTCACTATTTTTTTCGCAAAAAATGTTAAAATGACGTTTTTTAAAACACGGAACACACTTTAATTTAAAACACGGAAAAAATTCACTAAAAAAAAAAAATAAGAAAAAACCGACAAAAAATTCCACCACTGGGTCTGGATCATATACTGGATCTATGGTTTTCGTTTGCGTTAACATGTCAATGACACCCTGTATATACTGAGATCTGAGGCCCATTAAAGCTGTAAAAAAATGTAATTTGTAAGTAAACAAAAAAAAAAGTAAAAAATTCATTTTTCTTTGCCGTATTTTTTTTTTGCGGTGCTTGCGAACACAACTAGGCGCCACCACGCCTCCTTGCCATATCTCTACTGTTTGACATATCTATGCCCCTATATATGCTTAGATCTTTAAAAGTATGCAACGGATTTTGATGCAGTTTCTTTTAATAGAAAGAGTGATTCAAGAGGAAGGTTTATGTACATAATACATGCATAATATATTCAATATCAGTACCCGTGCGAAGCTGGGGTGGGTCGCTAGTTATAGTATATAATATGAAGACCATGCAGATTAGTTCTTTATGATTTATTGAAAATTTTACAAATCATTCAGACCACCAAAATAAAGACAATAGTTAAAAAAAAAGGAACAAGCGTTTTATATACTTACAAAAACTCTTGAGTGTCTCATTCCCATGCATCCATTTATTATTTTAGGTCTACATAAAATCACTTACACTTTAATCAGTGTTTGTTTTTGCTTGGATACCTTTGGTTAGACGTACTGAAGGCTGTGTCTAAATTTGTCCATCTATTTTAATGGAACCTTATACATACACCGTGAAATTTAAATGGTTGTTTTCCCTCAGCGAAATGGTTGTGTCTTGGTAATACAAACGTTTGATAAAAAAATAAAATATTAATAACAAAAAATGGACCTGTAGAGTGCAAGCTAATTATGACGTATCACAACGTGCGAGAGCTTATTTTGGTTAAAATATTTAATGAATCGGTTTCCTTTGACGGCGGGCTGCTCATGCGACTCTAGTAGTACCTATAAATTACGTCTAATGTTACTATTGTTTTCGCTTTTTTGAGTTGATAAATATTTTTAATAATTATTTATAAAAAAAAAACTTTTTATTTTTTTTATTTTTATTGTATGCTTCAAAAGTACTCCTTATGGCAAAACATTCTGCCGCGGGAAAACAACCATTTAAATTTCACGGTGTATAATCAATGTAGGTACCATACATAAAAAAACCAGGCAATTCGGCTTTGACCAATCAGGTTTCCGTACAAATTTACCTACATATGAAAACCACTTCAATTCACGAATGGAGTTTCGAAGATTTTACCGACTCGTTAATTATTTTCAGTGACGTAACAACGCAATTTTCAGACTTTTCCCAATTCTCGTTACTATGAGACCTTACTTCATGCCAAAATTTAGGATTACGTATCCTATGAATTTTAATTCCCTTGAAATATTCCTTGAGAGTGTAAAAAAATGCATTTTTTCTTTGCCGTATTTTTTTTTTTAACTTACAAATTTTATTTTTTTAAAGCTGTAATGGGCCTCAGATCTCAGTACATATATAGTTTAAAGCAGTTGTCCGACCGCCGGCGAGAAAGTATTATAACTATATAAGAATAAGTGTTATAACTATATCCGAACCCGAAATCATATTTCAGTATTTTCAGGTCCCATATTTATAGTCATATTTCCTGCCCTTGTCCCGTTTTATTTGAGGTCAGCGCAATATGTCTTTTTCTTCCACTCTGTCCTGTCACACGTCACGCTATCTCCTCCTTTCTCATAACTCCTATTTCTTTCATATCACTTCTCACACAATCCATCCATATTTTCTTTGGTCTCCCTCTCCCTCTCCATCCAACCACATTTATACTCACGCCTTTTTTCACTTTTATATACATATATAGGGTTATTTCTAAAACACCAACAACCTTGCAGGACAGTATTGCTAACATCATTATCGATGATTGATGTAAGGGTATTTCACCCAAAATATAAAAATCTCCCTTAATTCATACTTCTGGTATCGATATTTCAACTCCGTACAAATATTTTGCTATGCCTACCTACGTATTTATGACGTGACGCAATGAGGGTGTTTAGGAATTTTCACACCACCAGTTAGCGCCACTTAGCCGCCAGGTCTTTTCCTTTGAAAACTTATACATGACGCTGACGTCTAACCTTTGACGTTGACGTTGATGTCTAGCTAATGTTAGTAACATAAGCGTTTTGACAGGTGCTTGAACTTGACGCCTCAGAGCTGCCACCTGGTGAATGACATCTTAGAAAACCCTCATTACGCTAAAGCATCCAGCACCCCCACCGCCCGAACCCCACACCCTCAGATATTGTCCTATCGCTTGTTACGCTTAGACTTAGAAACATGTAAAACATTCAATTTAAATATTTTTATTTTTGTCCGAAAATCTGATGAACAAAAGTATGATACATTTTTAAAAGTCATGGAACAAAAGTTGTTATTTATGATGTTAGTACCACAGTCCTGAGAGGTTGCCGGTGTTTTCTAAATAACCCTGTATACCTTTAGATTATAGTAAGTTCGCTGTCATCTATTCAATGCAAATATGTGGCTCATATTGTTGCTTTCAGAAATTTAAATCATTAGACGACACGACACGCACATGATAATAATACGTTTTTAATTCCCAATCTCACGCTTAGTTAGGTTGGATATGATTTCATCATTGAACTAATCTTAAGTAGTTTGAAATTTAACAACCAATTATTCTTCCCTATAATCAAAAGACACAGTGAATCTGCTGTCATTACTATTTTGAGTAGATAAAGTATGGTAAACAACTAAACAATGACATTTAAGATCTCATATTTTATTCTATTCGAAATATTAATCTTTGTAACCGGGAAGCCTACTAACAAACAAGATCCTAATCATGACGAACTTCAATATGGCCTCAAGAAATTGATAGAGGACATTATAAAACAAGGTACCTACGATGTTATGGTAAATCACCACGAAGACCATCCGGGAACTCATCATGAAGACATTACTCAATTCACTTACAATGGTGGAAAATCTAAGTTTCACCATAATAACGAGAAACAACATATCGCGGAGTCATACCAAGGTGCAAATGGAAAAAAATTGCAATATAATGATTATCCAAGTGTTTCCAACATGCAAAATTTTAATGTATACCTTAAAAAGAAGCCTGAAACCGTAGAAAACAATATTGATGTGGAAGAAACGAAATACAAAACTCAGGCTAGAGGTGAATCAGAAAACATCAACGACATTTTGGATTTCTTGAACGATCTCGATAAAACTTTAAATATAAAAGGAAGTAATGACTTGGAAATGCGCTGCTCTGGTAACAGATGTGGCGAAAGGGATAATAAAGACAGAGAAGAATCATTCATTCCAGACAACAACAATATTAACGAAAACATTTATGGAAGACAGTTGCGCTGCAATGGTAGGAGTTGCAACATAGATAGAGATGACAATAGGAATGACAAATACAATCTGCGTTGCTACGGAAATAGATGCAGTAGAAAATCAAATTACAGATATAACAATGTTGACCAGGATAATGATAAGATAGACCTTAAACATATCTTACGTTGTAGTGGCGACAGATGTGGCTTAAACAGATATGATGATGACGACGATGATGACGATAATAATGACGATGATGATGATAATGACGACTCGAATTTACGTTGTGTTGGAGACAGATGCGGCTTAAACAGAAACTATGACAGAGACGGAATAGATTATGTACCTTGTGTCGGAGATAGATGCGGTTTAAACAGAAATGAAGATGGAGACAGAATAAATACTTTACGTTGTGTTGGAGATCGATGCGGTTTTAACAGAAATGATGACAGATATGGACTAGATTCTGTGCGTTGTAATGGAGACAGATGTGGCTTAACTAATGATGATGATGACAGGGTCGATACAGATTCTATACGTTGTGTTGGAGACCGATGCGGCTTAAACAGATATGATGATGATGATGATGACAGGGTCAGAACAGATTCTATGCGTTGTGTTGGAGACCGATGTGGCTTAAACAGATATGATGATGATGATGACAGAATCGGTACAGAGTCTTTACGATGTGTTGGAAACCGTTGCGGCATAAACCGAAATGATGATGACGAAGACCGAGAGGATACAAATTCTTTCCGTTGTCATGGAGATAGATGCGACGGAAATAGATATGGTAACGAAAGGGAAAATTTACGCTGTAGTGGCAATAGATGCAGTAGAACTAGAACTGATGATAAAAATCAGGGCAAATATGACCTTGACGCGGAAGACCTCGTAAGAACCTATTTATCAAAAGCAATTAGTTTAAGGGGAAAAGAATTAACTCCAAATGAAAAAAGAAGATTCTTTGAAAAGATATTTGAAAATTTTATGGACACTGTAAAAGAAAAGATAATTGCTGCAGCGAACAATACTATTCCATTAAACCAAATAAACTTTTAAATTCTGCAGAAAAGTAAGACAAGTCGTTCCAGAATTTTCTTATATGCATCATCGAATCAACGAGTGTCTTTTAAATGTTAACGCGTAATTGTAGATATTGCTCTCATTGTGCAATAAAATTTTGATCACATAATATATTCGTATTTTTTTTTGTATATCCTAAATTGCGTTTTATATTATTCAGAGTGGTCAGCACTGTACTGAAAATTCAGGCTTTTCATACCAACTACATTGCATTTGGTAAACCTTATCACAGAAGAGAACTGTAAGTTTTTTTTTAATTGACATAAAGTAGTGCTTCACTACGATCCCACCTGATGGTAAGCAATGATGCTAGAACTTAGAAGGACTAGACGAGCGTTATTGACCTGGTCTGATACCAAATGAGCACACGACTGACATTATTTAGACCACAGCCATTTTAACTTTATCACAATTTTTTTTTAATTCATAATGGTTTTATTTCACATAAATAAGCCTATAGGCACTTATAAAATGTCAGTTACAGTCGTAACTGACATTTTATAAGTGCCTATAGGCTTCTCGTTCAGCATTATTAATATGTATTATATAGTTTATTTATTTGTGTATATATATATATATATTATTATTATACAATTAGATTATATTTATGGTTTATTAGTATTTCTATTCTTATAGGTATTCACTTTTCCTTGCTCTTTTATTGCACCTACCACTGTTTGTCTCTCCGTCACCCTAAGGTTGACTGGTACAAAATGCCTAAGGCATTAAGTCCGCCTTTGTACATTTGTGCATGAAGTATTATATAAATAAATAATACATAAATTATTGTTAAAAGAGTATGAGAGTAACCATGGATTTTTTGTTGGTTCTTCTCCATAGTAAACGCACAAACGGAACCGTATACCTACTAACTTCTGAGATTTTATAAGTGCCCATGTAGGCCTGTAAGAAACAAAATAATTTAAACTGAATTGAATTGAACTTTGGTTAGGCTAATTTTCCTTACACACGTAACAATATAATTTGGCATTACTTCCATTTTCAATTTCGCAATCAATTGGAAAATCAAACGTTTTACTGTGTGCGCAACCAATTATATTTATCAATAGCAAAGTTACAGTCAAGTCAATGTGGTTATAAGTTTTCTATAAGATGTAGCAAATAGATCTATAATTCAAGAAAAGCAAGAATTGAAATATGGTTTCCACTCTCTTGTTTTTTCTGCTATTTGCCATTATCGCACTGTCAAAATGTAATAATAATTACTATAATGACAGAGCTTCAGGCTTGATTCAACAGCTATCAAGTATGAAAGGCAAGTATGGTCTAAATTTTGCTCATGTTGAAGGTATCGGAAGTTTGCAGAAATATTACAAAAAATCCCATCCGCAATTAAACTACAAAGATCACAACCCACAGATCCAGACTAACAACAATCGCCCGGCAGACTTCAATAATATACAGATGTACAATCTATTGCTGGCGGCAAAAGCAAAAGGTATAGCAAGATCTCGTGACAAAAACTGTGATGACACAAATGAAAGAAAAGATTTTCTTAGAATATGTAGAAAAAAACCTAAAAAATATCACTGCAGTCCAATAAATGAATGTGGGAAAACAAATTATTATAAAAATAAAAATCGTTATTATAGAACTGGCAATAACAGAGAACCCAATAATGATGGTCAAAGAGCTAAGTTACTTAACGATCTCGAAAAATTATTGACAGGGAATGGTAAATTCAGAATTTTCTTGGGTTGTGTGGGTGGAACATGTGGAGGCAGAAGTAACGGAGGCAGATATAATGGAGGAAAAGATAACACAGAGGTTAAAAGAAATGAAAATCACGACGTCAGGTTATAAATGATCTTTGTCACAGAAAACTAAACCTTAGACGAAATAGAGACATCGATTAAAATAATATCATCATCATCATTACAGCCGAAAGACGACCACTGCTGGACATAGGCCTCCCCCAAACGCCGCAACAAAGACCGGTCTTGTGGGTCTTGCATTTATCGGATTCCAGTAACCCTGACCACGTCATCGGTCCACCTTGTGGGAGGCCTTCCAACGCTGCGTCTTCCGGTACGCGGTCACCACAAAATAATACGCAAAATAATATACTCGATTCTTATAAAAATAAATGCAACAGAATTTCAAATGGTTTTAAATATTTTTAAGGTTCTGTACGCTAAAAGGAAACAGTGGAACCTTTAAGGATCACTTTATTGTCCGTCTGTCTGCCTGTCAAGACCCTTTATCTCAGGATCGTGTGTAGGTATCGATTTAAAATTAAAACCATATAGGTACTCAACTCAGCTCTACGGTCCCAAGAAGCTGTGAAAAAATTAGTCTTCTAAGTTGACGAAAAAATAATTGGATACGGATATTGCAAATAAACATATACGAGTATTTTGATACTTTCAAGGGAATCAAAATTTAAAGGGTACTTTCTGTTGACCTAGAATCCTGAATGTTGCTTTATAAGCAAGGTCTCTCAAAAATAGGAAAACTGTAGGTGACCGGACGGCAAGCTGCCCATTGCTCGCCGAAGAGTCGGTAGATTACTTCTAGACAAACTCCTCTGTCGACCACATCATCGCTTACCATTTGGGGGCCAATTCTATATTTTAGAGATAACTCGACAAAAATTTCTAATGACGTCATTTTTTCGACAAATTTTTAAAGTTGCTATTCTTGGGATGTCGAATTCGACATTTGTCGAAGGATAACGTTAGAGTTCATGTCGAGTGCTTCCGAGCCATGTCATCTCTATTGTAGAGATACGTTATTTCTGAGTGAATTCGTTGAATTTTGTTAGATTGTTAGTGCGATACACTGTGTTTTGCTTTGGTAAATAAATAATAATAATAAAAAAATATACTATTTTTTTTTCAAATAGTTTTCAATATTTGAAAAAGAATATACTATTTTTTTTCAAATAGTTTTCAATATTTGAAAAAAAAATAGTAAACTTTTTTTCCACCTCAGTCAGGTTTTAACTGTGGATCACAAAATTAATCTCGAACCGAAAAAACGAAGACATGTGACATCCACCAGCCCACTTTGGGCCCGCGTGGTGGATTACGGGCCATTCCCTCTCCTACAGAGGTGGCTTGTGTCCCAGCAGTGGGCTTAAAAAGGCTGATGCTATGCTATGCTATAGTGTGAGTTGGCCAAGCGCGTCCCGCCCACGTTAAGTAGTCCGCACTGCTTCCCACACCCGCGTGTCCGCTGTGGACACTCAAAGGAAGTTCGTGTGATATTTGTCTAAGTTCTTGTGTTTGAGATTGCCGCCCGACCCGCTCCTGAGCTTACACCGAATACTCATAGTGCGATGCAGGATTTCGTAGTTCAAATGTAGTGCTATAGATGTCGCTAAAAATACCTAAAAAGCTCAAGCCCCAGACGCCGCCGGAATCCCGATCCCGATTTTCGCAATCGTATGCGCGAGCTTTGCGGATGGCGAACAATGGTTTGCGTCCTGTCGTCTGATAATCGTCTGGACCAAGTCCAGTCGTCGATGGCGTCCACTGTTCCAGCGCGCCTCAAGCAGGTGTCAACACATGGTAAGGACCCTGCAGAAGGGTCGAAGCGAACCGGGGCCAAAAGTTTATGTCTGAAAAGAAGGCTCTGGCCTTGGTATAAATGGTTGTTTAGTTAGTAAGAGTCTGACACTGTTTCCCGCTCCGCTCAAGGGCGGGATTTGTCATTGGATGATTTTTACCTACCATAAAAAATCGGCCAAGAGCGTGTCGGGCCACGCTCAGTGTAGGGTTCCGTAGTTTCCCGTCCGTCACAAATTTCTCACAATGTAACAGAACCCAGTAGCCCAGTAAAATTAGTAACCCGATTCCCCGAGAGTTGGCGCTGTACCCGCTGGTAATTTTGGATTGCGTGAACCGAGTTTTAATCTTTTTGTATTTTTATTTGAAAGAAGATACGCTCAGAATAATGAAATATTTGGTCAAATTACAAAATTAGTTCAGGACGTATTTTTTTAATTTTTCAAAAACTGTTCATCCTATCAAGTTTAAAATAATTTCCCTACAAAGTTTACGTAAAGTTCTACTTTTAAGATTTTTTTCATATTTCCTAAACTTATGGTTCAAAATTTAGAGGGGGGGACGCCTTGTTTTTTACTTTTGGAGCGATTATTTCCGAAAATATTAACATTATCAAAAAATTATTTTACGGGACCCTTAATCATTTTTAAATACCTATTTAACAATAAAGCACAAGTTAGGGTAGAAATGAAAAAAAAAACACTTCCCACTTGACGTGTAGGGGAGGTACCCTAATAAAACATTTTTTACCGCTTTTTGTTTGTGCACTTTGTTGGCATGGTTGATGATTGATACCAAATTGCAGCTTTTAGTGCTAACGGTCGCTGAGATTATCCGCGGACGGACAGGCAGACAGACATGGCCAAACTATAAGGGTACCTTGTTAACTACGGAACCCTAAAAAGCCTACATCATCTTACTAATAAAGTTGTATTATAAATGCGAAAGTTACGATGTTTGGATGTTTGTTAATCAATCATGCCAAAACAGTTGGACGGATCTGGATGAAATTTGGCACAGGTATAGGATACACTCCGGAATAGGACATAGGCTACTTTTTATCGTGGAAAATCTTAAGGTTCCTGTGGGATTTCACATTTCGTTTGATCAAGTGTAAAATTGTATAGGGCAAACCCAATACCACGCGGGCGAAGCCGCGGGCAAAAGCTAGTAGGTAATAAATGAGTTGTGTTGTCTGGAATTGTTTGTTTATTGTTCACTCATCAGTCATCAGTTACAAAACCAGTTCTCTGGAGGAGATTCTCAGTCCCAACGATTTCAGTCTTAATTTTGTGTACCCTATTACTTACACAATTTTTTTGTTATTCATCCTTTATTTTATCACCTTCAAAGTCCTTTCAGAAATGATACAGTTATGCCAACGAATAATCCAATCATCAAAACATTTTTTAAAAGCTGTTTCCGAATTTGAGTTCAGTTCTCGCCGCGAATTCTCCTTTATGTCTTCTACAGATTGAAAACGGGAGCCATGAAGTGGTAATTTGAGTTGAGGAAAAAGCTAGAAGTCGGCTGATGCCATATCTAGAAATACTTATTAGCATCTCTTTACGTTTAGATATTTTTTCTTGCACATTGGCGGAATTCGAGAGGGTGACAATAAGTGTGTTGTGCTGTGTAACCTGTGCCGGTTCTCCAAGGCGCTGCTTCAGACTGGCCATCGATTGTTGTATGTATAAATATATATATGTTTATGGACTAAGTACGAGTACTATAATGAATATCGTGTAGGTCTCTGAGGGTGGCGTCTCTGAGTGCGGCTATTTTATGACTACATTTGTTACATTGGGTGTACCTGTCAAAACAATTGTGGTGATAATAAAAATAAATAAATAAAATATCTGGCGAATAATACCAGTGAGCAGCCACCAGGCTGCTCACTGGTATTTGTTGAGTTTTTGGTAAAAAATCCGATCACAATGATGGCCTTATGCGAAGGCGTATTATCGTGGAACTAAATCCAAGAACATTTTTTCTACAAAGTTAGCCCTTTTCGTCGAATTTGCTCTCTTAAATGCTGCATGACGCTCAAATAATCTTTATTTACCGTTTCACCTTTCGGTAAGCATTCCGGGAAAACAACACCGCAATAATCAAAGAAAACAGTCAACCTGACTTTGATTTTTGATCGACTTTGGCTTGATTTTGTCGGTTTTGGTTTAGTTGGAAGGCGCCACTCTGAAGCTTGTTGACTAGTTTGCATGTCAAACTCGTAAACCCACGTTTCATCGCCAGCCACAATGCGTTTTAAGAACGTTGGGTCGGAACTGACTCGTTCTAGCATGTCCTCAGCGAATCCCATGCGATTGAGTGAGTTTTTGGAGAAAATTCAAGTATTTTGGGACTAGCCGAGCGGCAACATGTTTCATACCAAAATGATAAGTTAAAATGGTACGGATCGACTCGCGAGATACAGAAAGTTGGGCGGCTATCTGAATCAAATTTGAATGAGGATTTTCAGTCACTATTTCCTTCATTTTTGCGATGTTAACTTTAGTTGCAGGATGGCTACCAGATCACGGCAAATCTTCCATCACATCTCGACAGCTTTTAAATGCTTTCTACTACTGATAAACACGTGTTTTTGATAAATTCGATTCACCGTAACCCTTCTATAACATTTTCAGTGACTCCAGTCCGAACACGAAATTCCATTGGCGATGCAAAATTTAAGACAAACTCTTTGTTCGATGTTTTTGTCCATTATGAAATTCACACACTAGATAATTATGATATAACTAAAAACAGCACTGTATTTAATATAAATAACAGATGCAACTTAAACTCCGCCCCAGAATGGAAAACTGTTGTGCCAATTTAATAAGAGGAAAAAAAATCTAAAATTTGAATTTGGAACCATAAACAAATCATCCATCCCCGATACTTTTTTCACTGAATGTACCTATATATATGCATGGACACAATTTACTATTAAATGGTTAATATTAAATAGAATTGTTACAATCTAAGATAAGAAAACAACTCTTTTCATACATGAGGTACCTAATTAAAAAGTATCGAAGGCGCTTCGCAGACAGACCGACTGCAGTTGACGAAACTACAAACTTTTAAAAGTGTTCGATAAAGCTAAAGCTAACTAGACATTAGGTGGACAGGTTTTTTTTATGGTAGGTAAAAATCATCCAATGACGAGTTCCGCTCTTGGGCGGAGCGGAAAACAAGTGTCAGACTCTTACTGACTAAACAACCTACCCCGTTCCTACATCGCCATACATACCAGGGCCAGAGCCTTCCTTTTCAGACACAAACCCGTGGCCCTGATTGGCTTCGACCCTTCTGCAGGGTCCCTACGGTTGCTGACAACTCCTTGAGGCGCGCGGGAACAGTGCGCGCCGTCGACGACTGGGCTTGGTCCGGACGATTACCAGACGACCGGACGGCGAGCTACCCAATGCTCACCGTCCGCTAGGTGGACAGGTTGTATTTAGGGTTCCATACCTCAAAAGAAAAAAATCGACTGCCTTATAGAATCACTTCGTTGTCCGTATGTCCGTCTGTATATCAATATCCTTTATCTCGAGAAGGCATGGAGGTATCGAGTTGAAATTAAAACCATGTGTCAGGTCTGTGGTCCTTTGAAACTTTGAAAAAAATTAAACTTCTAAGTCAATGGAAAATATTTCTAAAACAAAACATGAGTATATTTAAGCATGGTCTTATAACAGAAATTTATGAAAAAGTCTGTTTGCAGTTATGTAAAAAAACTTTTATACAATTCGGAAAAATCTTCAAAAGTCGATTCATAACGCATCGCAACTGTATACCGATGCGGACATTCAACTGACAGGCCAGTCAAAGACAAGTCATGTGACAACATTGCTACTGCATCGTTACAAAGTCGCCGTGGGCGAGAGGCCTTAGGCTCAAAAAAATAATTATAAATTATTTATAACCTGACTCAAAATATTTAAATTTTCAATTGCTAAGTAATGATTGTGTTGTGTACTCGTAATTCGAATAGAATTGCAGCAAATGCCATCTGATTACATTGCATCCTTCTCTGATTTAAAATAATACACATAGTGTTTAGTTAGTGCGAACTAAAGGCAGACATGTCTCGAATATTTTTAACAAGTTCCTAACTAAATCATTTTGTGCCCCAGGTGAACCAGATTTGATGGCCGAACTCTTGTGGCAACTTCAAAACTAGACTTGAGTAACATTTACACATGTCCAGTTTCAAATTTGTACAAGAAAGTAATTAATCGCTTGAAACTTATTGCACACATCATTATGACGTAAGCAATCATAGTTTTCCAATCTCACGCTCGATTACTGGTCAATACCGTTACATTTAACTACTTTCTCAATCAATTGTATAACACAAACCTATAATAAAGTTTTTATTGTTATTAGTCAGTAAGAAACCCAGCATGCTAAGACAAATATTTTGAAAAATGGACGCAAAGATCTTTTACTTTTATATATTTGGAATAATAACTATTACCACAGGGAAACCATCAAATTATTATGGAGAAGATTCTAATTACGGAAGAAACACATATGATCTTGGAAATATACTGCAATCACTAGCTGAGCAAGGTAAATTAGACGTAGCATCAAATTATCGCGAAGACACGCCTAATCTGAACTATGTGAAGCCTAGTCCATTAATTTACAAAGTCGACTCTCCGCAATATTACGAACCAGACGAAAACGCAAACGTTGAACAGCCAAATGTCAACGAATTACAGATGATCAACCAACTTTTGAAACAGAATGGTGTTGAACTGGATTCAAAAAACGCTAAAAATTTACTTGAAGGTTTATTGACACTGGAAAGTAATAACAAAATCCAATCATTAAAGTCTAACGATGATACCAGCAATGTCGACGAAATTGTAGCTCTTCTTGGTGAATTACAGAGGATTTCTGACGATGGAAACAATAGAGACTACAAAGATTATGATAATTTAAGAGACAATCTATTCTATGAAGAAAATGACAAACCAAACATAGCGAGACAAGATAAATCAAAACAAAATATGGTCAAAAGTGGTAAAATAAGAATAGAAGTTAAACCGGAGATACGTGATATTGAATATTTGAACTTAGATGATGAACTAAGTGGAAAGAGTACAAATAACAGAGATAGTCTGCGCTGTAGTGGGAAGACTTGTACACGAACTAACGCGCTTAATGATGATAACAACACTCGTTTGCGCTGTCAGGGGAGGTATTGTACTAGAACTAATGATAACACCCCATTAAAATACGGCTCAAAGCTTCCAGCAAAGAAAATCAAACTTACTGATGAACTAAGTGCTTATCTACTTAGGGTTTCAGATGTAGATAATTCCAAGAAAATGGTCGCACCACAATCATTTCATACGAACCAATTAAAAGGTATCGAAAATCTTCTAAATAGTAGAAGTAAAGACAACGTAGAAGCTATCGTATTTGACTTAACAAAAGTAGAAAACGGTGATGAAGTAGCAAGACAAATCAAACGGTTACTCTCACAAAATGATGGAGGGTCTTATGACGAGTATGAGGAATATGGAAACTTAATTGAAAATAATTTGAAACAAGGGATCTATGAACTTCAAATACCAGTCGACACAGGCAGTGCGAATTTGAAGAAGAAGAATAATAACGCGTATGCTCCACAATGGGTACTCGATATAGCAGCAAAAGCTAACGGAAAATACTCTGAAGGAGACCAGGTTTCGAGGTCGTTGTTTCCTTTAACACGTCAACAGAAGGAAAGAATGAATAAAAAGCGCCACCAAAAAGCTGCTCGAGTGTTCCGCCGTAGTTTTGATCAAGATGTGGGTGTTCCATTCCACATGGAAGTGGAAGGGTTAGGGCTAGTGAAACCGTGATAATGTTTAAAGTATTATTATTTATGATTATTTTTGTTTTATTTTGATTTCTAAGTTTGGTGTTATATACCAGGGAAGAAATGCAACCACGAAATTTTCATAGACGATGTAGGTAGGTATTTCTGTTGCCTCTATAACAATAAATAAGTACGGTAATAAAAAACAGAGGGCTCCCATATATGTTCACTTAATGCGGGAGTCCGACTTACACTTGATATTTTTTTTCACTTTACATGTAATGACCTATCGTGTAAAGTTATTTAACTGACAGTTATTTAGCAAAAAAAATCTGTTAACTAGTTTTCAGTGTCAAAAGTATATACTCAACTGGGCAATATGTAGAAGCTTTTCGCCTCATAACGGGAAACAGTCTGTATGAGAACTTCACTTTAAATTATTCCACCTTAACCCTGTTAGTTTGATACACAGAGTAACGCATTACATTACCCAGCTTTAGGTACGATTGGGTTGGTGGACGGAACAATATCTATTGTTGACTCGTTGTCTGTAAGGTACAGTACGTCGCCATGTCATTACTTTTATCGTCGAAGTAATCAATAAAGAAATATTTGTACGCCATAGTATGGCAGAATATGCTGGAATCAAAACTGTTAAACAAATCTATAGTACCATACTGGCGTGCAGACACTAAAACGCAGTAAAATAGCGTATTTTACAATACTTTTACTGCGTTTTAGTATCTGCACGGCAGCATATTCTGACAAATAAACATTTTTGATTTTGAATCACAGCCCTGCGTTCGAGGTTTTTTTTAATTGCTATAAACTGGTGCTATGTAGCGTGTAGTGTACAATGTTTGTGTAGTGTTAAATTAACTCTACTCATGTCACACTCTACACTCGCATTTTCGAACGCAAACGTAGAATTCAAACTGTCAATGGCTTATTTCAACCTACCCAGCTCGGAGTTGGAGTTAGTAGAAGCCACCCTAGAGTTATCTAGGATAGCTACTCGAGTTATAAAAGGCTGACCCTGGATTGCAAATCTATTTCACTCTGGTCATTTTTAAACGCAGCCATGAAGGTAATACATAATAACGAACCACCGAATTGAACGCACCTCGCCTATACGTCAACATCAAACTGACGTTGATGACTGATGTTTTCATTTTGACAATTTGATTATTTTGACATTGTTGACTCGACGACGACTGTATCGATTTATTTTTCCCCTTAAACTTTTTAACACAAAATAGTAATAAAATGGCAAACGACACACCAGAGAGTGACTTTTCCATAGAATGCTTCCAAAACTATTCTGCGCCAGAGGTGTTTGTCCAAGGTTTAGCGGGTATGGTGAACCAAAACGACGTGGAAACTATTATAAGGGCACAGAAAAATATGTAAGTTTTGAGATATTGTTTATCGTCTTTAAAATGGTATACAGGGAAAATAGTAGTAGAAGGAAAGAAAAAACATTTATTTGTTCCTTGCACGGTAGAAATAAAAATAAAATAGATAAAGATAGAGTAGACCCTGTGCATGGCAAAAAAATAAAATTAATATTGCAACATATTTAATTCTTTCAATAACATTTAACTAGACTCTGGAATGGGACGCTGCTTTAGGAAGCATTTGTTTTTCACGCATTTTCTTGGCACAAATCCCATCCTCAAAAATAAAAACTCGTTTTCAAACCAGTTCTATAGTATTGATGATTTTTTAAAGAGCTTTATTGCTTTTTGTTTAAAACATATAAAACTGTTGCTCTCCTTTTCATGTTGCCTGTAAACCATATTTGTCAAAAACATCAAAATCTTCAGGCTTACTAAGTTAGAACGGCCATACTGTATACCAAAAAAAATAAAGTTTAAAAACTAACACCCGACTACTTAAAAACACGCTCTAAAAAGTACGAAACAAGAAAACGAGAAAGCCGTGGTCGTATACCACTTTTTTTAATTTATTATTCTTAGGGCATACGACCACGGCTTTCTTGTTTTCTTGTTTCGTACTTTTTAGAGAGTGTTTTTAAGTAGTCGGGTGTTAGTTTTTAAACTTTATTTTTATTTAACATATTTTGGAGTTCTAAATAGGTTAATCTTGGGTTCATTGATTTCTCAGCCCATGAATACAGGTAAAGTCACAAGCAAATGCTAGTAATATATATTCAAAATGTACAAGTAAAGCGCTTTCAAATGATACCAAACACGGCATATTTATCTTAACTTTATTTTTTTACTTCGTATGTTTTGTCCGCTAGAGGGCGCCACATTAGATTTTGTGAAATCCCATATAGCCTATAACCAGCGGACAATTAAGACGCTTCTAATGATATGTCATTTGTCGAATTCTGATAAGTAGTTTAGAAGTTACGAGGGAACAGATGAACATCCATACCCACATACATACATACATACAGGTCAAAATCATAACCCTCCTTTTGCTTTGCCATAGTCGGGTAAATAGTAATAAAAACTTAAACTTATGGGTATTGTACCTGTAGATTTAATATCAAACCTTATTCCAAATTTCAGGTTGCAGCGTTTTGAGAAGACCACCGAGATGCTCACAAACTGCAACCAGCTATCTGCAAGCCGTCTCCGAGCTGCCTCCACGGAGTTCAAGAAGCACACTCAACTGCTTCTGGAGATGAGGAAAGATCTGGAGTTTATATTTAAGAAAATTAGAGCTATCAAAACTAAACTAAGGTGACTAATTAATATGATTTTTTTTTATCAATATAAACTAGACTATATCCAACTGTGGATGACTTTCAGCTAAAATGATTTGATGATGATAAACTCGACTGACTCCACCTGATCCTGGGTTCTGGGATCAAGGCAAAGAAGGAATAGGGTGGGTTATTAAGTCAGTAAAAGTTTGACACGGTTTCCCGCTCCCTTTAAAGGCGAAATTTGTTATTAGATGATTTTTCCGCACCATAAAAAAAACCTGTTCAACCGTCGAAGCATGATTGATGAACAAACTTGGTAAACAACCTTTACATTTATAATATCAATAGAATAGTAGAAGTTTTCGACAGTTCACATTATTGTCTCAATATAATAACTGTACTCCAATGCAAATGACAAGAATGTAAGTCATTAAAAAAAAACTTTCACTGTTTGTTCAAAGAATTCTAGTTTGTAGATGTAAGGAGGAAGATTAATATCAAAAACTAGTTACTATACCAACTGAGTTCCTCAGTTGATATATTATTATTGTACACTAGCTTTTGTCAGCGGCTTCGCCCGCATACATAAAATATAGCCTATGTCACTCAGCACTAAAGCAGCTTTCTATTATTGCTAAAATTTCTCCAATCGGACCAGTCGTTCCAGAGATTACCTCCTACAAACAAAAAAATAAAAAAACAAACTTTACCTCTTTATTATATTAGTGTAGATTAATCATGAACTGTTAAATCCACCTTGGATTTTTTTTTCAGAACTTTCCTTGGATTTTTTTTTATGCTACAAGGTCTTTATCAAATGATAAAGACCTTGTAGCATAGTGTAATTCATAGAAAAAAAAAATGACAAACATATGGTTAATTTACGTAGTGGGGTAGTATTTTCGAAAGTTGAGAATGTAAAAAAAAATCTTATCCTGGTTGATAACGGCTTTTGTTCAGGCACTCCTCAACTGTTCGCTGTAGATGCACTCATAGCACACAACTAAAACCAAAATCGGTTGAATGGACATAAAAAAAGTTATTCAAATGTTTAATCTCATTGTGAATGCAATATAGAAGCTTGAAGGATCAGCATCATCACCCTTTACACTTAAACAATATTTCAGATATTTTATTGTGACCAATCTTAAACCCTCACCACAGCTGTCAGAAAATAGCAATAGTTTCTGTTATCCTAGTAAACTAACAAACTAATTAATAATTTCAGCACCCAGTACCCAGAAGCTTACAAAACTGCAGTAGCGGCATCAATAGCGAACAGGCGACCAGCAGACGATGATGATGACGAAGACTTCAAACCTTCGGACACCAGGCCTGAATCTAAAATGGTGGCCACAGTCTCCACAGAGACCCTTAAACCTACAACCAGTGAAACTGGCAAGAAATCCAAGAAAAAAGATGTTGAAAATGACGAAAGTAATAATAATAAAGACAGTGTGACCAGTGGTGAAAATTCCAAACTTGCTGGTAGAAAGGTTAAGCGGAATAGTAGTTCTTCTGAGACGGAGAGTGCGAGTTCTGGTGATGATAGTAGCACAGATACTGGCTGAAAAATTATGTTTGAAATAGTTATTTCATTCTGCTTATACTATAAGCAATATAGGTTTGCTTATCAAATAAACATATTAGAGGCAATTTTATATAAAGCATATCTGATGAAAAGGCTCCTACTAACTTGAAAAGCCTGGAATTTCAAGTTCAACTATTTCATTTTATAGCTCCAATTCTTCAGATTCCATGTGTATTTTTTCAGTTCAACCAGTAGTTTGTGTTTCATTCCAAATCTTCGAGTTTAGTTTTCGATCAAAAGGACTTAGAACATTATTCCTAGTCCATTTGTAAAGGACTTCGGAGTCGGACTAGGTATGTCGAAAAAGTTGAATTTTGAAATCCAAGTTTTTCGTTTAATACCTAACTTTGTTTCACCAAAATGTGTGTAAAACAATTTGTGACAAGTCAATTACCTTGATGTTTCATATTTCCATTTTGTGCTACTTCTAAAAGTGTTTGAAATAACACAGCTACATGTTGATTGGTTCATCCTATCATTCCAAAATATTGTATAAATACTGAAAGAGGATAATGTATAGAATAGTACTACTAGATTTTGCTTATAGCCTTGTTGCATTATTCTAGTACATTTCGACGCCTCCTGGAGATAAGTCGGTTATCGCAAAAAAATGTTTTTCGATTACCGATTTATTGTCTGGGCAATAAGAGTCGGTAATGGAAAAATACATTTTGGAGATTACCGAATGATTGTCCGGGGGCGACGATGTATGCCTCATTCTACTCAAATTGTCACAAAGTTATTATCCTTAAGGTAATTTAAGTCTAAATATTGTTACATATAAATATATGCTATTTTTAGGACTAAGCAAAATTTATTTTATTTTGGATTAATTCCATACATGACCATGCAATAATAATTCATTTTAAACTCTGTTCACTTGGGATGTCTTAGGTTTGCAGCGCCATCTATGCCGCTATACTTATACATTTTTTTTCGACGTCACAGATATCAGAGAGTGAGCGGATAATCGGATATCCTACATAGCGCAATCAAAGCTATTCGCGTGATTTGAAGGATCCCTTCAAAGCACGCGAATGAGAGAATGGGGATATTATTCACCAGAAGGGTGTTGTCTTTTTAATATGCGCCCATCCATACTAATATTATAAATGCAAAAGTAACTGTCTGTCTGTTACGCTTTCCCGCTTAAAACTCTCAAATGATTTTTATGAAATTTGCCACAGACAATCTTTAGCCTTTCAGCCCGCAAAAGAACTTTAACTGAAAAGGCTTTTATCGCGGGTACCAGCTAGTTTTAGATTAGTAGCTTCGAACTGCCGGATACTTATCCAGGGAGTTTGTTGCCAGACCCAAAAAATCTGACCATCAGTCTATTTAAGTAACTGGTTTACTGGGCAACACCATAGTCACTCCAATTAAGACAAGAGTATTCAACCACAACCGCATTTCGTATACCTACACTCCACGGTATTAAAACGAACAAAATTTTACAGTGATAGGTGATGGGTTTCGATTTGCGGAAAACCGATTTTTTCCGTTCATTCCCATTAGTTCGATCGTAGAACTAGTGAGAATTTTTTTCTCAGTTGTTCGACCGTCGAACTAGTGAGAACTTTTTCTCAGTTGTTCGATCGTCGAATTAATTAGATTTAAACACAGTTCAACTACATTTAAATGTTTTATTAATTGCACAGCGCATTGTCGTTAGCTTAACTTTAACAGTGTATGTTGTCGTATAGATGAAGAGCTTTTATGTATTTTAATGTAGCAAAAGGGGTGCAGGGGCGTAGCTACCCGCAGTGTGGGACTGCGCGGGCTTGCTTTACGCAGCTTTGACCCTAATTAATATCCACAGCTAATTACGAAAGCTGCAGACAGGACTCGAGAAAACTCAAAGCTTAATAGTTCGAGGGACTTAACTTCGAGGTAAACACTATGCTTTTCATTACGAATACGAGGAAAATAAAAATAATAAAAACCTGAGTCGCGTCATCAAAGGTCTTCGTATGTTTCTAGGTATGTAGGTATATTTCTTTTATTAAGGCAGTAAAAGGTTTTCTCTTAAGAATTTGGCGTTAAATCCATAACTGAAGCTCACGAACTTATCGTGTTAATACAAATTTCTTATAACAGAGATTTAGTAAAGTATAAATAAAACCCTACAAATCAAAAACAAAACAGATCGGATCACCCAGTTTTCCCGCCTACTTTTTTGTTTTTTTTTTTCAGTGGTCGACCGGCTATTCAGCCAATGTTTTTCATTTTATCAGTGTAAAACTAGCAGGTCAACATTTTTCTCAAATATTTTTATATATTAGTTTTAAAGAAATAGTTGAAAGTAAATTAAACTAGTCTTTAAAAAAAGTATTCTTGAATTAATCCTATCTTTATGTTATTTAAATTAAATTGGCTGTATAGAAATTGGGGTCACAGTTCAATGGAGTTTTTTTTACTATTTAGACAGCTGTTGAAAGTAATTTCTATTTTCACTCCTCAGGGAGTTATCAGCAACTGTAGGGGCCCAGCAGGGTTGAAGCCTTCTGGAGCCAAGGGTTGATGCGAAAGCGGGACACCGGAGCCCTGGAACTAAGGCAGGAAGGAAAGGTGGATCGTTTAGTCAGCAGGAGTCTGACACCGATTCAAGGGCGGTATTCGTCATTCGATGATTTTTTCCACCATAAAAAAAAACCTACTGATAAGTAAAAAAAAAAACTCAGTGAGGAAAAGTACTGCATTCAACCCGCTCCGCAGGCAACTTTACACCTACTTTCAAAGTATGAGTAATGACCAAAAAAAAAAATTTAAAAAAAAATATCCTTGTGTGGAATCCATTCAACGATTGTTTCGCAGTGATCTCTCGAGCGAGAGTCGCCGTAATGGCTTGATGTAGGTAGTTAGTAGCATGTTACATTACACGTGATAGATGGAATAGGGGCGAACGCGTGGTCAGCGATTGCTTAACTGTCCTACAGTATAACAAGTTTGTAACCAATATCATGTAAATAAAACAATCATTAATAAAGAGATGTTTATTAAAAATATTTTTTGCCAGTCTCTTATTTCATGTACATTTTAACTGCTTGTCCTTTATTCTAGATTTACAGTACGGCTGACGGATCTTGGCGAGTGTGATTTTAGTGCTTGTGCCCTCTAAAACAAATAAATGTTTTAAACAAATAAATGTAAGCAGTTGTTATTGCTTGGCATTTTTTTTTAATGTTTATTTTGAGTGAACAAGCGATTAAGTTCGCCAAGCCAAACTTCAAACTTGCCAAGATCAGTCGGCCATACTGTAACAACTGCTAAATGTGTAACTTGTAGTTCACTGTAGGTACTTACAACCAGGGACTGAATTACCCAAAAATAAAGGTACCTTTAAATTTCGGTATGACGTCATACCGTTAAATTTCGGTAACCGAAATATTTCGATACCGTAAAATAGGGGTATAAGCGGAATTTTGAGGTAAAAAAATAATACCGGTATGGTTCGATATAAGTACCATAACCTTTATATGGTTTCGGTAACAGTACCAATATCCTTTATAAATGAATCAGTACCGGTACCAATAGCTTAAAATAGGGGTTTTCTTTGATGTACCGCCTCGCCGCTCTGTCGGTCGTTCACTTCCTGCATGTTGCTTATTACCTATTGTAACTCAGTAGGTATGTTTTTATTTCCGATCGAAAGGACAATAGTGTGTAAGCCGGACTAGGCAGAGTGCCCACCTAAGGTGTTCTTATCTTATCAATTCTTCTTATCTGACTGTTGTTGTAGCAAAATTTACTTTATAAAGGTGCAGATACGTAAACTTAAACACGATCAGTAATGCTAGCAAAGGAGGAAGCCGACCGCATAAGGCAACGGCGCTCACGCCCGAGATGCCGCCGAGATTCCGATCCCGATTTTCGGCCACCGTAGGCGCGGGCTTGTGGATGGCGAGCAATGGGTAGCTCGCCGTCCAATCGTCTGGTAACCGTTCGGACCAAGCCCAGTCATCGATAGCGCGCACTGTTGCTGCGCGCCTCAAGGAGTTGTCAGTAAACCGTAGGGTTCGCGTCTGAAAGGAAGGCTCTGGCCATGGTATGTATGGCAACGTAGGAATGGGTTAGGTTGTTTAGTCAGTAAGAGTCTGACACTGTTTCCCGCTCTGCCCAAGGCCGGGATTCGTCATTGGATTATTTTTACCTACTATAAAAAATATACTTTAACAGGGTGATTGCGCTGGTTTACCGTCCATTACCACTATTCGTCTAATTAACTAAGTTGCAACAAACACTTCTTTCCCCAGCTAGTTTGAATTTTTTGCGATCCGTCATGTCGTAATGTCTTAGAAATCAGTTTTATTAACATGAAAATGTATTTAGACAATAAGTGAATTAAAAAAAATTACCTTTTTTGCCCATTTTTTCCGTGCTTAAAAAATCTGTATGCGATAGCCAAGATCACGGTGGATATATGGATAGGCATACCATAAACAAAATTACAATATGAACTTAAAATTAATAAAGTGTCACAATCCACGGTCTTATCCTTAGGAGCAATTTTTTACAAACCACCTTAGCATGGTGATCGGCGGCGGCGACCTCTCGCGCCGGGCCTTGGTTCAGGCCATGGTCCGCAGCGAAGAGGAATGTCAGGCGGTCGCCTCCTTCTGCGAAGCAGTTATACTAGTAAAAGAGGAGGCCGACCGCATAAGGCAAAGGCAACAGCGCCCTCGCCGTAGCCGTCGCCGCCGGGATCCGGCAACCGTAGACAGTAGGCACTGGCTTGCGGACGGCGAGCAATGGGTATGCGGCGTACCTCAACTACCCGGGATACTCATTGGAGCATCATTTCCTGCAGCGTGCCGGGGTCTGTGTGTACGTCCGTAATGATATCTGCTGCCAGCGTCTCTGTCACCTTGAAGACACTAGTCTGTCTACGTTGTGGCTATTGGTGGACACTGGTATGGACAAAATTGTCTACACCTGTGTCTACCGATCGCACAGCGGTGATCAGGAGACGACTCGACTTTTTGACCACCTCAGTCGGGCCGCCGATGAGGCTCTGCTTTGGCACCCTAATGCACAGTTCGTCGCTCTAGGGGACTTCAATGCTTGCCACCAAGACTGGCTTTTCCCATACCAGAGGACCGACCACGCTGGGAGAGAGGCGCGGAACTTTTCGATGTCGAACGGTTTCGATGGGCCTTTCCCAGCTGGTTAGGCAAGCGACTAGGGTGCCTGATGTGGCTGGTCGTAGTGCCATTTGCCTGGACCTTCTGTTGACTACCGATCCAGACACATGTATCGTAACAGTTTCTTCGCCCCTTGGAACTTCAAATCACTGTCTGGTGAAGTCTGTATCGTCCTTCTCCCCACCTGACTGCGAGTCACGCGGTGAGCGGCGGATGTGGCGTTACAAGTCAGCAGATTGTGATGAGATGCGGCATTTCTTCGCATCTTATCCTTGGCAGCGGGTTCGCTTCTCTTCTGAGGATCCGTCGAGCTGTGCGGACGCTGTATCCGATATGGTACGTCAAGCTATGGAGTACTTAATCCCATATACCGACGAACCCATCGGTGGCTCGGCTCACCCATGGTTCAATGCCGAATGCGCTCAAGCTGAAGAGCGTAAACATTCGGCTTTTCTCGCCTGGGTTGACGCTCGTGACCGTAAAGCTCCGGATCTGAGCTCAAAGAAGAGAGCCTTTAACCATGCTGCCAAGTCCTACAAAAAGGCACTGAGGAAGGCTCGATTCTACCGCATTACCTACATTGGCACAAAACTCTCTGCACAACCGTCCGGTAGCAGAGCATTCTGGTCCCTTGCCAAGTCGGTCGAAGAGAACTTCTGTCGGCCCACACTGCCTCCGCTGGTTAAACCTGATGGTACACTGGCTCATACCGCGAGAGAGAAAGCAGGTCTCTTTGCATCACTCTTCGCCCATAATTCTCGTCTTGACACTTGCGGTGCTACTCCACCAAGTCTGCCTATCTGCGACACCTCGATGCCCGAGGTTCGCTTAAGGAACAAAGAAGTTCTGAGAGCACTGTGTCGTCTAGACGGGAATAAAGCTAGTGGGTTTGAATTCGCGCCTCATGGCATATCTAGAAGGTAACGATCTCCTCAGCGACCGACAGTATGGATTTCGCCGCAATCGGTCTACTAGGGACCTACTAGTTTATGCCACTCACTTGTGGGGCGAGGCCCTCGAGAGGAATGGGGAAGCTATTGCCGTTTCCTTAGACGTCTCGAAGGCCTTCGATAGGGTATGGCACGATGGCCTTTTGTCTAAGCTTCCAGCGTACGGCATTTCTCCTGGTCTGATAAACTGGGTAAAAGACTTCCTGAGTGAACGGTCACTCCGAGTTGTTGTCGATGGATGCTCATCAGAGCCTATAACGACTAATGCCGGTGTTCCTCAGGGGTCTGTTCTCTCTGCAACTCTATTCCTGCTCCACATTAACGATCTGCTAGTGCCTGGTATTTTTGGGTATGCAGATGATAGCACAGTTGTAGAGAGATACCTGCCCAGTGCTCGGGCTAGTAAGGAGCTAATCCAGTCTGAAAGGGAGGCTATGGTAGAGCGTACGAATGTCTCACTTCAGGCAGTTTCCAAGTGGGGCGAAGCTAATCTGGTAGCATTCAACGCCACCAAAACACAGGTGTGTCTATTCACCGCCAAAAGGAGCCCGTTCACCTTGGCTCCTGCTTTTCGGGATGTATCCCTGGAGTGCACCGACCGCCTTCAGCTCTTGGGAATGGACATTGCTTCAGACCTCAACTTTGGGCGGTTCATTGAGTCCAAAGCCAAGGTAGCTGCTAGAAAACTCGGCGTTCTTGCAAAAGTCCGACGGTACTTCACACCGAGTCAGCTTCTAATGTTGTACAAAGCACAGGTCCGATCGTGTGTGGAGTACTGCAGCCACATATGGGCTGGTGCTGCAAAATGCCACCGAGCGGCTTTGGATTCAGTGGAAAGGCGTGCAAAGAGGCTGATTGGTGATCCAGATTTGGTTGGGTCCAGTCTTCAATGTTTCGAGCACAGGCGCAGAGTAGCCAGCCTTGCGGTTTTCTACAGGATGCATTTTGGAGAGTGTGCGCAGGAATTGCATGATTTGATTCCGCCATCCCAATTTCACCTTCGGACATCCCGGCGGCAGATATCCACCCTTACGTTGTTGAGACACCTGCGGCCCGGACTAAGCGTTTTGCCTCGACATTTATACCGCGTACATCGAGGGATTGGAACAGTTTGCCGGCTGCAGTCTTTCCGGCCGAATATAATTTGGGTGTCTTCAAGGCTAGAGTGAATAGGATCTTAATAAACTAGTGCGCCTTACCATCAACGATTGCATCACTGCTTACCATCAGGTGGGATCGCAGTCAAGCACTAGTTTATTGCAAGTATGAAGTGTGTGTATGAAGTTCCATTAGCCATTTCTGGTCTTCTTCATCAGTTCCATTACATCAAATGTTTCTTTTCGACTGTAAGTGCTTAAGTTCTAGATGTAAACACCAAAACCACCATATATTCTCCTATAATATTTGAGGAGTTCCCTCGATACCTTATAGATCCCATCATCAGTACTGGGTTTTGAAAAAAATAGGACCAATCTGGAAGCATGTCATTTCAAGAACAAAAAAAAAATTGCAAATCGGTCCATAAACGACGGAGTTATGCGCAAACAAATGTAAAAAATAAATTAAAAAAAAACATATACGGTCGAATTGAGTAACCTCCTCCTTTTTTGAAGTCGGTTAAAAATGAAAATAAAAAAAAAACAAAAATGTTAAAAAAAATCACGTTGATGCACGATCAGCGATCGATGAAATAAAAACGTACGTAAAACTCGGTAAAACGTAAACTACCTACTGGGCACACAGTCGGCAACGAAGGAGATAGTAAAAGAGTACCTACAGCAAATAAAATGCAATAAAATGTTCAAATGATACAAGTTGTAACGCGTTCGACACCCCTGCGGAGCCCCCGCCACGCTAAATCGTATGTTTTTCGCTACCGAAATCGTATAACGGTTAAAGAACTATTTAGCGCTACCTTTATTCATAAAGGTATCGGTATAGCTCAACCTTTATTGTAAAGCGGTACCTGAATGTTTTTGAGGTATCTTAACCTTTAACCGTAACCGTTTTCAGTCCCTGCTTACAACTTTTATTTACCTATGTATTTACTAGCGACCCGTGCCAGCTTCGCCCGGGGCCATAATATTGAATATATTGTGCATGTATTGTGCACATAAACCTTCCTCTTGAATCATTCTATCTATTAAAAAAAAACCGCATCAAAATCCGTTGCGTAAGTAACAGGACAACTTTGTCTTAAGCCTCGTATCCACTAGGCAACATTTGACGCGCGACATGTTGCTCAACATGTTTCGCAACTTGTTGAATGTTGACGCGGAACATTTGTTTAACAACGTACCTATTACATACAAACAACTATTAAAAAAAATTATTTATTGTTTACGACCTCCAACAAAAGATGTACAAAAGGAAGTGTTTATTACTTTTAAGTTTTGAACTAGTACACTTCGTCAATTACAGGAGGAAGCCACAAATCTGTGCCACCCATTGATGGGTGCCTAAATGCTGATAACTTCACATAAATATCAGTTATGTCAGGGGCCTGGGCCCCTCTGAGAAATAATTCTAGGTATGCCAATCTATTGTCATGCAATAACAAATTAATTGACAGATATGAGGGATTGAACAATTATGGGGTACTTTTTAAGCACTAAAAGGGGCTTTGTTCAAAGTTTTTTATTTGTCAATTAATGAGTTCTTACAGTAAACTAACATTATGTTACAATCTTCACTGCTTACCATCAGGTGGGATTGTAGTCAAGCAGTGGTTTTCAGTTAACTCATTAAGCCCCAATTGAGTGCCAGCACTCAAAAACCTATTGTTCTTTAATTGTCTGTAATTCCGAGATTGAAAGGTTAAACGAAAAAATTATCTTAAATCTAATTAGTAATCCTAGACATTCTGTGAAAACTAGAACTTAAAAAAAAAACTAAACATGTTTGATTAAAATAAGTTATCATCCACCATATTTATTATCCTTTTGCATATTTCTCTGTATGTTTCCTAGCATTCTCCAGGTATTTCTCTATGTCATACTTGTATTCATTGGCTACATCCATCATGAGGGGATCGTCAGGGTTTGGGTTAGCCATCAGGGTCTGAAGGGATACTAGGAGAGTTTCCAGTGTTATGGTAGGGAGCCAGGCACCTTTGGGCGGCATTTTCAGCATGTCCATACATATTCTGCCACCTGTAAATGTAAAGAGAGAAATTAGTATTAGTACACATGGGAGTTAAAAATACTATAAGAGGCAAGAAATGCTGCTAAAAATCATGGAGAAGTCTGAGTGAAAGTGAAGTGAATCGAAGACTAACGGTAATATATATGTATTCCACAACTATCACACCATGTCATCTAGTCCCATGCTAAGCAGAGCTTGTGTTACTCATAACAATATATAAGTATGTTTATCAGTTGTCTAATACTCATACTAGACAACTGATACACAAAACACTTATGTATTCCTAAATATATACATATAATTGATAAGTTACAGCAAGACAACAAACAAATGATCATGCTCATGACACAAACATTTGTCTTGGATGGGAATCGAGCCCTCGACCTCCGGTATAGCAGTCAGGGACACTAACCACTAGACCTACAGGCCAGTAAACAATAATGTTCGCTTTTCAGGTGAAAATCGTATTTGTGGATAGATGAGTCACACCTCCCAACCTTCGGCAGGACTAGTGGATAGCGAGAGTTGACAGACTGTACAGGGGCTAGGCAAAAGATGCATTTCTTAATTAATTGTCTGTGTTCTTATGCTTAAAGTTGTGGCAGCAAGAATAAAATGTTTCTGAGACCATGTACGTTACCTTTATCAATATTAGGATGATAAACAGGCGTAGAGAACTTCACAAGCGGTGGCTCGAAGGGATACTTCTGTGGTATAGTAACGGTCAGCTTAAACGACCCATTTTCATAAGGAGATCCTTTAGGACCTTGCAAAGTGAAATTCAAAACGTCTAATATATCTTCTTCTCTTGGATGGCACACTATTCCCCAAGGAGGTTTTGTTTCAAAGTTTTTCACTTCCCTGGCTAAACGCGCTGTTCGAGCACTAGGTATCATTATTTATTGGGTGAAAACTATTAAAATAACGATTTTAACGAATTTGTAAACACAAATAGCCGGCGGCAATACTGACAGTCTGACGTTGACATATGCACAGATTATGACAATTAGAATTACGTTTAGTTTTTCCTTTCAATGTACAATCCGTTCCAAATGAGAATAGGATCGATAGCAATGTTGTGACGTCACGTCGAACTGTCAAATCGAAGAAATTAGGTAGAGTGAACAAAAAAAGATGTTTAAAAAAATAATTTATTCGAATCGTGAATGAAAAAAGTTTAATCAGAATACAGTTTTTCAATTTTGTTTATCCCTGTTTCACTGCGTGATGTGTCTAAGTAGTGGTAAATAGAAGAAAATGGCGAATTGTTTCTAACAATGAAAATAAGAAAGAAAATAGATTTTCTTGTAAAGTATTTATGACTTAAAACAATATATTTGGCAAACTTATATTAAACCCTAACGTTTTTACTTCAACTAGAATTAACTAATTTTTAGTAATAAAAAGCAAAAAAAAACTGATTATTGATACGCAAATAAGATTTTTTTGCAAACCGTACTTTTCACTCAAAATTTGACAGATCGAGGTTACTAGCTTTCCGGTTCTTATTTAGAACGCATAATACATTCCTAACAACATGCCATGCGGAATAATTGATTATTCGATCCACCGGTGGCCTGTGTTGCTCTGTTTGCAAACCTTATTTTTGGATAAATACAAGTTCATATTTATTTACTTTGGTGCCGTTAATACCTAGTTTACATGTGGGCCCAGCCTCGACCTATCTCCACTGTATTATGCGTTCCAAATAAGAACAGGAAAGTCAATAACCTCGATCTGTCAAATTTTGAGTGAAAAGTACGGTTTGCAAAAAAATCTTATTTGCGTAACAATAAAAAGATTTTTATTTGCTTTTTTTTATTACTAAATTTTAGTTCATTCTAGTTGAAGTAAAAACGTTAGGGTTTAATATATATTTGCCAAATATATTGTTTTAAGTCATAAATAGTTTACAAGAAAAACTATTTTCTTTCTTATTTTCATTGTTAGAAACAATTCGCCTTTTTTCTATTTACCACTACTCACACACATCACACAGTGAAACAGAGATAAACAAAATTGAAAAATTGTATTCTGATTAAACTTTTTCATTCGCGTAAATTATTTTTTTAAACTTCTTTTTTTGTTCACTCTACCTAATTTCTTCGATTTGACAGTTCGACGTGACGTCACAATATTGCCATCGATCCTATTCTCATTTGAAATGGGTTGTAGGTACCTATAGTCATTGTGTAAGTTCGTTTTCCCCATATATATACTCGCTATTGGCCGAGTTAGGTCCCACGTGTAAACTAGGAATTGAAAGTTTCAAGAGGAAGGAAGAATGAAGAAGTTCTAATTTGTAAAAATAATTAATCGTGAAACATGAATGAAGCTCTACCTAAATTATAAGCTAAATTACTGAGAATATTATGAACGCAACCATTAGCAAAATGTCAAATAAATACGAAACTGCAGCGCCCTCTTGCCTCGAAAAATCGAACTAATCCCGTAGAAAAATCATCGAGAAAGTGAAACACCTTGCGGAAGGTTATTACACGTTTTAAATAATTTATCTTGCAATTTCCGTACTTAAATCTTTTCACAAATTAAAATCAGTGACATCTTAATCATAGAATTATCAACCTACATTAGATTATCATTACGTAAGTCGTATAGTGCAATAAATAATTCAGTGCATCACACTCGCCAGACACCATTGCAGCTCCACTCCATACTTTGGTAAGTTATTCATTATTTCTGTATCTAAATAGTGCAAATTATGATTTTAAATGAATATGCAGGGTTCAAACTCGTACCTAAATGGCAAAAATCTATTAATTCATGCTCACATATGGGTCAAATCGATAGGAACAAGTGAGGAACCTATCATTTATTTACGTTTGTGGTGTGATGTTTTATCGATCTGCAAGTGCAGGTTGACTTTTTATTTGACTACCAGAGTGTAGTATGGAGGTGTTTTATGTAATACGATAGGATGTTATTCGCGCGGAAAACAATTATCGTGTGTTTTGTTATGATTTGTCAGCCGCCGAACCGCCGGTAAACTGCTGTTTCTCTGAATACATCGCGCCTTCGTTGCACGCGACGCATGTCTCTGGCCAGTATTTCTAGTATACAACCTAATTCTCGTGAATCAACCTCTTTTCATCATTAATAAGGCCTTGTTATGGCTTACACAGACATTGTCAGAAATACTTCAAATGTATCATTAAGATAAATAAGGAATTATGATCTATAAAACAGTATCTATACTAATAAAAATTATATTTTAATGGTTATTGAATAGAGCTAGTAAAATAAAATGATGATAAAATATCAATTTCTAACAAACCAACCAACAATAAAATAAATTCTATCTTTTTGGTAAATTGTAAAATAAGTTTTCAAGAAAACTTATACAGTACAATGCTATATAATCTTTTATTTTTATGTAAATCTCATTTTTTTTTTAACTCATTCTATGATTTTTATAACTAGGAACTGATTTACAAGTAAGACCTAGAAAGGCATCTATAATATGCACACACAATTCGTTACAAGATGAAGAAGTAAGATATATATAATAAATTCCCATCAGGTCATTCACTTTGCAGTCAGTTCTAGTATAGTGACCTAGTTCTTTCATTGATTTTCCAACTTATGCAGATAGTTATGCAACTCTTATTTTATTATTCTGAAGGCTTTAGTCTATATTTATAGATATTTGTCACTATGCCAGACACTGACATTTCTAACTACATAAATGTTTTTATAGTTATACATAAGACTGAAATAAATAAATAAAAAACAAAGCTGCATACTGGTACTTAATAATACCCCAAAATTGAATTGATTGAGTCACTACCATATTACCTTGCATTATTATATTCTATAACCTCTAAGGGCCTGATAGTTGAAAAGAAATGCCATGGAATTGTTAAGTTCTAAATCTAAGACTTAGCTGACACATACTGCACACTCTGGGCCCGCATGGTGAATTATGGCCCATTCCCTCTCCTAGAGGCCTGTCCCAGCAGTGGGAACATAATTAAGGCTGATGATGATGACACTGCACAACCAAAAAAAAAACTAAACCTAAGACTACAATATTCTGCACACTCTTGCCATAATCTATTGAAAAAATGAAATAAATCCAGCCAGGCACTTTTTTCAAAAATGGAACAGGAGCACCTATTAAAATTAATTCCAGCCAGTCACATTTCAAATATAGAACAGAAGCGCACCTAACAATTCCAACCATTCACAATTCAAATATGGAAAAGAAGCGCACCTGTTAAAAACAAAATCAATTCATGTAACAAAATGTAAACATGTACTATTTACAACTAAGTACATACGTCAATACATATTGTAGACTTGAACAATGATATTGTACTAGTGTGTTGTCAAAACATGATGGATAGGTTGTGTAATGTCTTTTGTTAGAGGTAGCAACCAAAACAATTATCTGTGATACAATGTGCGGGCCCTGGAGCCCTGGAGTAATATGAAATTGTATTGAAGGATGTTGACTCAATTGATGTCTATAGTTCGTTTTTTAAATCTATACTACGATTTGACAAATCAGAATGTCACACTCTAGAAATATGTTGCCAATTTCCGGAGTTTGACATTTTAAGCTGTCAAATCGTTGTCTAGGAGTAAATAACGGACTATAGAGACTTTTCTGTCTGCTGATTCTATTGGCCTTTGTGACAGTGTGAAGCAAACCTATTTATAGATCGATTTCCGGCTACTAAAGCCGCGGGCTTGCGGACGGCGAGCAATGAGTAGCTTGCTGTCCGTCCGATCGTCCGGTAACCGTCCGGAGAGTGTTCAAGTCGTCAACGGAGCGTTATGATTTTCCCACCATTAAAAAACTCTCCTGGAGCCGAGGGTTATACCGGGGCTCTGGGAATAAGGCAATGGACGTTGGTTGGTTGGTTGGCAACGGGGTTGGTTCTTTAGTCAGTAAGTCTGACTCTGTTTCCCGCTCCGTGCTTCATCATTGGATGATTTTTACCTACCATAAAAAAAGAACAATTAAAAAAACTGCGGTAAATATAGCTATCTATTCTTCTAGAATCCAAGATCTGTATAAGATGCCAAAAAAAACAAATAAAGGGACATCATTATTAGTCAGCCAAAAGACATCCACATGTAGATGTAGGTTTCCTCCAAGTGTAAACCGTTTTTTTGTACAAATTTTCAATCGCTAAAATTCGCAGAACCTAAATTCAGACTCGCCAAGATACGACGGCCATACTGTACTATTACTCTTTAGCTAATACTATAACAATTTACAATTCTCAAGGACATTTTCCAGACCAATTTGTATTGTTTTATTTTCCAACTGACAGCCTTCATAAACCTCTCGATTTAACGTCAAAGATTACATGATAACGACAACTTATGGATTTGGGAAATTACGGACGGAGTTCCACTTTCAATATGACAACTTATATTTAGAATTCTTATCTTCAGATTTGTTTTCCTTGAAATGGCATGTAGAAGTAAATTCACATTGTGCTGGTACTGGCAATTCCGGGATCGATACAGCTGTTTTTTTACGTGAGAAATCTTCAAATGACTTTTATTTTTTTATATGGTAGGTGAAAATCGTCGAATGACGAATCCTGACCTTGAGCGGAGCAGGAGACAGTGTCAGACTTCTACTGATTAAAACACCCACCGTTCCTTCCTGCCTTAGCTCCAGGGCCCCGGTGTTCCGCTTTCGCATCCAGAAGGTCTCCTGCTATGGGTGGAGTGGGAGAAATTGTCAGACTGTTACTTAGTGTTAGCAGAGCCGAATTTGCCTATAGGGCAGGGTATGCGGTGCACACGGGCGCAGGGTCTTAGAGGGCGCCTAACGCCAAAATTCACAGTTCACGTCCGAATTTCCGTTTGAAAAAAAAACAGTAGACTGTGGCAAAAAAATTTAAAGAAATGTCCAACTTGAAATACATTTTCATTATTTCCCTACTAGGGGACGTCAAAGTAATGGTTGTACACGGACGCTCTGAAGCATAGAGCCGCCTCTGAGTGTTAGTTCAATAGCTCTTTGCGCTCTAAACTCGCAGTAACTCTTCAGAATAATCCCCTAACTCTATCTAAAACCATAACAAAATATAGAACTCCAAAGAAAAGTATCTTCTCAGTTTGAATACAAAAAAAAAATACGATTATACTCGTAGATGCGATAAATGAGGGAATATGGCAAACATTATTTGAAAATATATGTCCGATCCAAGTTATTTGCCGCGTACTGCAGTAACTACCACAAAATCCTTCAGATAAAAATCCCTTTATCTATTGACATGTTTGTTTAGTCGTAGAAGTTTTCCATGGCTGTCCTCATTAGCCCGGCCTCGGTGTCACTCGGCCACACTCGAGACACTTCCACACGTATGCGCATACGCAGCTCCCGTGTTGCGCAACAGTCCAGTTGACAATCGCTTTTAAATATAACAGTTGAAAAATGTCTTTGCGTTATTTTTTTGTAGCTTCGCCTTGATGGTGAGGCGCACTAATTTCGTAGGAGCCTATTTATTCTAGCCTTGATGAAACTGCTCAATTATAATCGAACGGGAAGATCTAACCCAGTGTAGGTTATATCTTACAGCTTGTCAAAGAGTTTCTTCCGGAGGAAAAGGATCAGACCGGGCCGGAATAGAGCCGAGGAACAATGGAAGGTTTGGACCCCATTTTCCCCGGTTCTATGCCACTTCTTGCTAATTCCAAAAGAAGACATCTAAATCATCCTGTCATCTTAGTTGTCTTCTGCAACTCGATCTCGCGATTTCAGGGCATCAGTATCTGAGGCCATGGTCAACTTATACTCCTGGTACCAAAAGAGAAAGAAGGAACATAGTTGGGTTTTAGTAAAAGACTGACACGCCCCCCCGCGCCCCTATAGAGCGAAAGTAATTGGAGGCTCTCCCACCTTAAAAAAATAATAATAGTGGGAACTAGTATGTAACCTTGTACCTAATTAGAAAAATAGTTATCAAGGTTAAGCCAGATAAGAATGAATATTTAAAACGTAGTTTTTACCGTTACTCCTCTATCAACGTAGTGGAATTCAATACCATGGAAAAGTATAATCGGTGAAATAATAAATCAAATTGATTCGCTATGCATAATAATAGCAGTGTGAGTTACACAATATAGTTTTTTCTTAACGTAAAAATGTATAAGGATAATCAATTTATTTTTATTCTTGAATTCATTACCTTACTATAGCTAAAAGCCAGAAAACTGATACCAGTCTTGCCAGGGGTTTGGTACCCAGTTACTGAGTGGTCGAAGGGGTTGAGGTTAGTAACCCAACACCAACATTATCTTCTTCCTGCTCTTGTCTCGTTTTATTTAGAGTCGGCGCAATCAACAACTCTCTTTTCTTTCGTATCATTTCTCACACAATCTATCCATCTTTGGTCTCCCTATCCCTCTCCATCCATCCACATGTATACCTACTCATAACTGTTTTACTGATTTTTTTTATAATGGGAAAAAACATCTAATGACGAATCCCGCCCTTGGGCGGGGCGCTAAACAGTGTCAGACTCTTACCGACTAAACATTCCTTCATAGCTCTCATACCGGGGTCGGACATTCCGTTCAGAAACCGGACCGAGGCTCCAGTAGGCTTAATGACATGCCTTTCATCCCTCTAACCATACCAAGACAAACGATTCCCCCTTTCAACTTTTCAGACACTGGCGCCACTTTCAAACTTCCTCTAATATCGACGAGTATGCAGGATTTTGCCTTATTGATATATTCTCACAACACATCACTGCTTAATTTAGCCTTTCGAGTACCGTAATTACAGACGGTTAAAGAACATTAGGTGTGCGAACGCCGCCGTTCACTTGGGGCTCAAGAGTTGATTGAGTAATTTTGACGAAGTTCTCAGAAAAACAAAACTTTTCATTGTTTTCTGTTTAGCACGAGCAAATACGCAAAAAACATTAGTTCCGGTGACCTAATCCGATGGCAGTAAAGTCGATAAGTAAATACAAGTTACCTAACACTCGTCATGTGTACATATCAGAGCTCAATTCGAGCTGGTAGGTCAGGGCCAGACATTGAACCAGCAGCTCTTACATCATACCAGTTTACTTCATACTAGCTTCTGCCTGCGATTTTGCTTGCGATGAATTTGTACTTTCAATGATGGTACATGTTTTAGTAGCTGTCCTCTTATACCCAATTACTTCTTCTGCTCTGTACAGGCATTACAGGGTCGAAGCCTCTTGGGGCAAAGGGTTGATGCGAAAGCATTACACCAGGGCTCTGGGACTAAGGCAAGGAAGGAGCGGGGTAGGTTGTTTAGTCAGTAAGAGTTTTATACTGTTTCCCGCTCCGCCCAAGTGCGGGATTCGTCTACCATAAAAAAAAATTATGTCTTCTGCTCTAGGTCGCGTCAGACTGAATAAACTACACCTATGTTCCTTCGCACGCTTGTGGACGGTAAGCATTTAAGGCTAAGCAATGTATAGTCTGATTGTCCGGCAACCGTTCGGACCGACCCCAAGTTGTAGACAGCGCGTACTGTTCGAGCGTGCCTCAAGGAGTTCTTGCCACACCGTAAGGACCCTGTAGAATGGGCGAAGCCTACTGGGGCCAAGGATTCGCGTCTGAAAGGAAGGCTCAACCTTGTTATGAAAGGCAACGTAGGAATAGGTTTGGTGGGTAGGTCAGATGGTGGCTGACGATATCTCCTGCTCTACCCAAGGGCGGGAGTTGTTTTTGTATGATTTTTACCCATTGATAAAAAAACTTACGTTACTTGTTTGGCTTGCGTTTTCCTTTCGGAAGTCAACGCATGGCTTCGGCCCTGCTGGGCGGTTTTGTTGATATTTAACAAAAACGTGTCAACAATTGACGTTTAAAAAAAATGCTTCATTTAACGCAATCCAAAGTGATGTTTAATGCATAATTAATGCGAAAAAAGAGAGATAACACGTGAAAATTCTGTAGGCAATCGGTAATCCTACGATTTACCTACTCAAATGTTTCACAAAACCTGTTCCAGGAAATACGTGTATCTTGGGTTGGGGTTGGGTTGGTTGGGTTGGTATCGCTTGGGTTTCAAGGGGTTAAAAACCTTAAGGATTTTTGAAAAAAAAAAATACGCAAGGCTTCTGTAGAAGTACATTATGGAGACTTAAAGTTCACGTAAAATAACAGATTTTCAGACGTTTTTAATGGACTACTCTTACACAAATTCATGTTTTGATTCCTATAGAAGCCTAGGTAATATCCACAAGATATCTGTGTATTCAAAATGTCTGAAGAAAGATGTGCAATAACATCTCAATCACGTAAGAGCGGTTGTATGAAAATGTACCACGGGTTGGCCGCTCTTAAAAACAGCCAATGGCGTTTATTTTTTAAAACCGTTTATTTTTTACGTGTGCATAATTGCTGAAGTTCGCCAAGTTAGAACGGCCGTACTGTACACGTGTCTAAATAAACATATATACGGTCTTACTGACACAGTTATCGAGATCATGTTGAAACACTATCACAATCGAATATTCCAGTCTAGCCATCTTAAATCGAGATTTAGATTAAACTTCGAGATAAGATAATAAACGCACAGCTGAAAACTTGCTGTATGTTTACTTAGCAATTCCTTGCTACACTTACAGTATGCATCACAGCGTACTTGAAAATTCATCATCATCATCATCAGCCTTATTAATGTTCCCACTGCTGGAACACAGGCAGCAAATTGAAAATTGATCATGTCAAATTTTGGTTCCAAGTAAGACATGCGTGGAGCTCTACGGACCGTCGAAGACCTGGGGCCCTAGCCAAGTTACAATCGTATCGTTTAGAATTAGCGCTTGTAGTTGACCACGCCACCAATTTTCTTGTTCAGACGTTGTTTCAACAAAGGAATTGGGGGCGTAGTTGCGTTCAAAATGTAAAGTCACATACACAAGATACCCAGACCCGGAACACCTATCTGTAGGCCATACAAATATTTGTTCCGTGCGGGAATCGAACCCGCGACCCTCAGCGCAGCAGTCAATCGCTCAACCACTGCGCCAGCCGAGTCGTCGTTGAATTGACATCAATGAATGCCACATGAAATGAGCATGTGCAGCTAAGGAGTGGAATTCCTTGCCGGAGTCTGTGTTTCCTGATGGCTACAATCGCGGAATCTTTAAATCAAGAGTGAGGTTAGGCTTCTAGGTAAGCGCGCTCCATCGTCGACCGCATCGTTGATTTCCATCAGGTGAGATAGCGGTCAATTCTTAGGTACTAATATTATAAATGCGAAAGTTACGATGTTTGGATGTTTGTTACTCAATCACGCCAAAACGGCTGGACGGATCTGGATGAAATTTGGCACAGGCATAGGATACACTCCGGAATAGGACATAGGCTACTTTTTATCCCGGAAACCCCACCCCGACCCCAATACCACGCGGGCGAAGTCGCGGGCAAAAGCTAGTAATCTATTAAAAAAAAGAATGTAGAAGAGCAGACCGCATTACAATTGCGTCACACAGCTCAATGTTTACAGAAACTCTCGTACGATATTGCTTGTCAATACGTTACCGTTAGCCGTAGGTACGTCTATGTCTTATGTTGATGTACGTATTATCTGATCCTAAACAGACTTGCAAGGCCAGTATTACTTCCGCAAGATAATACGCTGATCTTTGCTGTTAGGGAAGTTGGAAACGTTTACTTCAAATAGTTCCTCCAACTCTTTTAGGTATATCATCGGACAACCCGACGCACGGCGAGTATCCATCCTTACGTTTTTTAAGCATCTACGGTTCGGACTATGCGTTTCGCTTTATCATTCATTCCGCTCATAACATAGGACTGGAACAATTTGCCTGCTGCGCGCGGTATTCCCATCCGATTATAACATGGTTTCTTCAAAGTTAGAATGAATAAGCTCTTCTTAATAAACTAGTGCGCCTAACCATCAACGATTGCATCACTGCTTACCATCAGGTGAGATCGCAGTCAAGCCTAGTTTATAACAATTAAAAAAAAACTTGCAAAAGCCAGTCAATCGAGACACGAATTAAATATTTTTTGTAATACTAAACAATTTTTGACAGCATACCAGCATCACCATGACTTTCAGTTTCTTAAACATATAAATCAATGTAAGAAAGAAACAACTACACTACTAAAATAAATATTTAGATTCATACCTCCCGCAAACCTGTCGATTGCATAATATTTCGTAACATCTTATCTACTTTGTTTTTTTTTTTATTATGGTGTGCAAAAATCAATCATCCACTGACAACTAGTTCACGCGCGCCCAGTCTGATACGATAAATGAAATAAAATTGAGGCGGGGCAAGCACGCGCACTTTTCGGCACTAGTGCGAGAAACAGTCATCTGCTTGCCCAAAAGCAGTAGGATAAGAGCGGTTTTACGAGTAAGTTAATAGCAACGAACTCTTAACGCGATAAGTTATGACATTAACTAAACAGTTAAAGAGATGGAGCTATGAAGGCTGTATACTTGTATACCTCCCTCCATCTCTCCATCGCTCGCATGCCTGACATTTTAACACATCATGGTAAGGGGCCGCAGGCCGGTTGGTCTCTGTATCTTCCAAAGACCTGAGGTGTCATCATTTGTACTGTAACATCTCTAAAGAGTTCACATGCGCCCCGAATTAGCATACTGGCTTGCAAGACGTTCGCAGACTATTTGTAGTTTAAAATATTAAGAAATAAATATACTAGGTTGTCATGTGAAAAGATTAAGATTGTATGTCGAGCCGTAAGGACGGAAAATATAGAAAAAGTCTAAAGTTAAACGTGGTTTGATTTACTGTTACCACGATCCTGCAACTGGGCGCCTCTCGAGAGGACTCGAGGCGTCTCAGTACCTTTTTCTTAAAAAAATATAAATAACTAATACTTAAAACAAAAAAAAAGATAGAGACTTATGCATTCATAAACTTAGGGCTTAATTTTTTTCAAAATATTGAATATTTAGGCCAATAGACCTTTTTTTGAAGCTCAAATTGATGGATTCTTATATATTATTTATTGTATACAAATTACATTAACATAAATAAAAGAACAGGAGTTGGGTTTTTTACAGCAAACCTATAGAAATATAAAGAAATTTGATCCATGTGCACAACTGAAATTACGCTACTCCAAAACATAAATTGTACTATAATTAAAACTAAAATTAAACTACACAAATACATAAACATACTAAGTAAAAATAAGTACTTAATTTTCTTACGATGACTTGTAGATTCTCACAAAAACCTCAAGTCGTACTTAGAAGCAAGCTATAAATGTCGAATTATTAATCAATATGTTACTTGATGATGTTTTTTTTTATGGTGGGATAAATCATCTAATGACGAATCCCGCCCTTGGGTGGAGCGGGAAACAGTGTCAGACTCTTACTGACTAAACGACCAACCCCATTCCTTCTTAGCCTTTATACCAGGGTCAGACATTCCTTTTAGAAACCGGACCGGGGCCCCAGTAGACTTCGGCCCTGCAGTTGGGCCTCTGCATTGTTACTTGATGATATTAAGTGGTAGTGGAAGAATCATCACAAGAATGCATCACTATTTCTTCGACAAAACTACTCGGAAAATTCTTGCGACAACCGTTTATAAATAGATAAAGTTTACGCTCTATATTCACCTGTGTAACCCGACCATTGACCTCACAATAGAAAATTAGATTAAATTAGAAAATATAACTGCGACACGACGCAACTATGTTGACGTACATTCAGTAGAAACGACTTCATATATACAAGCTATAACCACCCCTATTGCGAATATGATAAGAAAGTAAATAGCTAACACATAATAAACATGTGACGCAAGTTTTTTTTCGAAACTATACAAATCATTGTCACCTCTATGCTACAAGTTTTAATGGTCGAAAATCCCATGTATATAGGACTCGTACATATGTAACACTAGGTTTTGCCCGCGGCTTCGCCCGCGTGGTATTGGGGTTGGGGTTGAAGTTTCCGGAATAAAAAGTAGCCTATGTCCTATTCCAGAGTGTATCCTATGCCTGTGCCAAATTTCATCCAGATCCGTCCAGCCGTTTTGGCGTGATTGAGTAACAAACATCCAAACATCGTAACTTTCGCATTTATAATATTAGTAAGCTGACACGGTCTTGCCTGTTGAACTTGGCACTGGTTCAATAATTCTTATGTAACAGTAAATAACGCCAAATTGGACTGCTAAAAAACCGGATAAACTGGATTATTCACGACATAAAAAAAAACTATAAAAAGGAGTACCGAGTTGCTAACCTGTTTGTTTTTTTTTTTTAGTATTTCTATGGTTTTGTTGCTAACCTAACATTTTCTACCGGTTACTTTACGGGGAGCGTCGGAATTGCATAGCTTAATTTGGCCATACCCGTTCCTACATCGGAACGTGCAAATTAGCTTCAATTTTGACATTTCAAAAGTGCCTGTAAATGGTCTATTTGAAATAAACGAGTTTGAGTTTGGACTACCAGATGAGCGGCTACGCCACCCCGCCCATACGCACTTAAAATTGGACAGAACTTGGTGTAGACGTCCACTAAGAACGGATTTTACGAAACCCTCTCCCTAAGGGGGACTTAGGGTCTCTGAAAAAGGGTCGGAGCTAACTCAGGGCCAGAGTTTTTTCTGAAAGGAAGGCTTAGCCCCAGTACGAAAGCCAAATAAGGAACGGGGTGGGCTGTTTAGTCAGTAAAAATCTGACGCTATTTTCCACTCCATCTAAGGGCGGGATTCATCATTGGATGATTTTTACTCACGATAAAAAAATCTTTCGAATATGCATCTAGTAAGCTATGCGTCTATGGACATTAGGCCTAAGGTCTAGCTAAATCTGTAAGAAAACCCGCCAAAGGGACCAGGGCCTGGATGGAAGCTGTACCATCACCATCATTACCTTCATTTAAGGTTTTGACAGTTAACAGTACACGATTTAGGGTCCAAATAGTGATCGACCTTAATTTTCTTAAACTCTCAAATTGAAAACAATTTCCGACTTTCACGTGGGCGAATCCTCTTGCAGAATATAATCTTATATAAAAGGAGAAACTGACTGACTGACATCTCAACGCACAGCCAAAACTACTGCGTGAAATTATGCACAAGGCTTCCTTTTATGACGTAGGCGAATACTAAGAAAGGGTTTTTCAAAATTCAGCTCTTAAGGGGATGTAATGAGGGTCGAAAATTTGTATGGAGGACCATACTTTCACGCGGGCGAAGCCGCTGGCAGAAGTCTAGTATTGTATAAAAGAAAAACACAGCATACTACCCAATTTTCTTTCAAAGGTCACAGTTTACATAAACCACCCATTCAACACCAAAAATAGCTGCTTAAACCGTCCACTATTCACTATACAGAACCTAAAACAATGACACAGCAGAAACTTCAAGCGTTATACTAACAGAACACCTACACACACAAACATGTGTACATACATAAGTGCCTCACCGTTCAGGAGGCGTGGTGCGAGTGACGCACAAGCGTACATAATGATATGTACATAATGTACATACGTTTAGTACATAAGTACTTGGACAGTTATTTATGTGTATGTATTCAGGGATGGTATGTGAATAAAATTTCGGATGTAGACACGGATGTGGAATTTTTTTTTTGGGGTGGGAATTAATCGAATGACTTTTCCTGCTCTAGGGTTGAAATAGGGCGTGTCACACCCACCAATGTCTTTCTGTTGCCTAGGGTTGATGGGAAAGCGGAACACCAGGACTCTGGAACTAAGGCAAGAAGTGTTGCGTCTAGTCCGGGCAACTGCCCCATAGTTAATTTTAACTCTAATACCGCGATTCAGGTTTGTGTTTTTAGTTCCTATAATAACGTCACAGATGTCGCTACAGTAGCACTTATCAAGACTGTTATTTATGTGTTTAATCAATAAGTGTAGTTTATTTATACTTGAAGTATTTTTTATTGAGGATATGCATGATATCGGGCATCGGCCGGTGACCGGAGCAATCAATGTCGTAATATTTCTTCCCTTATAACTGTTACATTGCTGTATAGAATTCTAAATAAAACCGACCAAGATCGTTTCGGGCCACGCTCAGTGTAAGGTTCAGTACCTATTCGTAAGTCAGGGCCTTTACCATTTTTTTTTACAACTATCACACAACGCCGTCTAGTCACAAGCTAAGCAGAGCTTGTGTTACGACGAGTACTAGACAACTTATAAACATACTTATATAAATCTAAATACATACATATTATAGATAATTTACCTCCAGACACAGAACAAATGATCGTGCTCATCACACAAACATTTGTCCTGGGTAGGAATCGAACCCACGACCTCGGGCATAGCAGTCAGGGTCACTAACTACTAGGCTGACAGGCCAGTCACCATTCGGCCACCACTGTTCTCTCCCATCTGAAATATACAATATATTAAATTAATAATATTATGTATTATGTGACACACTGGGTGGTATCTGTGTCGCAGTACGCGGGAAGGAAACATATGTGCCCTTGATCGTGGCTCTTGTGGTGTATGTCAATTTTCCTTGGAAACGAATCGGTACAAGCTATACGAGAAAACATGCCTTTGTGAAAAAATATCTAATCTAGCTACTAACTTGTGGAGGTCGGATCGCAGTCACTTTTAAACTTGAATGTGACCCGCAGATTCATAGCCCTGTTTCATCTGTTTTGGGTGGGAAGGGACTCATCAAATAACTTCTCTCCGTCCCAGACGTGTGACCGTTCTCACAAGCGTACTTTATTTAAAAGAAAAATAGTACGCGGCAAATAATTTGAACCCGTTGCTATGGTCACGTACAGGCCCCACATCGATTGCAACCTGTGGAACGGTTACTTACTGCGTATTCTAAGGGAAGTACAAGTAATTGATCGAAAAAACTTACAAGTTCAACTCATAGTACAGTACAGTAAAATTTATACATAGATAACATATAATACAACTGGATCGTGCCAATGTTATTTAATCCGCAATAAATCATGATATATCAGTGGGTGCCAAAGTTTAGTTCAATGTCTTCCATGTGTCACTTGGCACTGATTATAACTATGATTAATTGTATTTACTTATTAGAAAAATGACTATCACCTTTTTTTATAGAGTGTGGGTAGGCGCCACTAACTTCTCGCACTCTCTCTCTGCACTTGATTTCATCGGGTTGATTCCTACTGGAGCCCAAACTCTTTCTGAAAGGAAGGCTTGGCCCCAGTATAAAAGGCAAATAAGGAACAGGGTGGGGCGTTTAGTCAGTAGAAGTCTGACACTGTCTCCCACTCCGCCCAAGGGCAGGATTCGTCACTCGATAATTTTTGCCACCATAAAAAAAAAAGATCTTAGTAGGTACAATCTAGACTTGAATGGGACAAATAAGATTTTTTTCTCCAATTTCCTTATACATACACCTTTATTTTTATGTGCGTAATGAGTTAAGTAAAGCAAATACTCGAATTTCATAAGCTGCTGCGTATGTAATAGATAATAGTAATCTCTAGGATTATCTAGCAGATAAGATATAACTTTTCATTAGGCCTTAAAAATTGCGTTGCGAATTGTTCCACGTGCGACTTAAGAAGATGGCAGCAAATCGTAAGGAGCCCAGCAGGGTCGAAGTCTACAGGGCCATGGGTAATGTGAAAGTATACCTCGGAGCCCTGGAGCGAAGGCAAAGAAGGAATAGTAAGTAGCTCTTAGTCGGGGAAAAGTCTGACATTATGTAACGCCCCGACCAAGGGCGTAGAGATGTCATTGGATCATTTTCCCACCGAAAAAATAATGCCTTAAAAAATTCCGATTGCTTCTTAAATCATCATCATCCTTTTTAATGTTCCCACTGCTGGAACACAGGCCTCCTCTCTAGGAAAGGGAATGTGACATAATCCACCATGCGGTCCCAGTGCGGAATGGTGGATGTCACATGTCTTCGAATTTTTGGTTCTGGGACATATCGGTTTCCTCACGATGTTTTCCTTCACCGTTTTGAGAGCAGTGGTGATGATTTAAACTACACAAAGTAATGCGCCTGACTGATTTCTTAAATACATGTGACTAATTCGTGAAACTGATGTTGTAGACGACTGATATACATGCGAACGGATTATTGTAAATACCGTAAGATCGTAATAAATCTTAATCAGATTATTGGCGCCCGATATTTTGTGAACGAATGGATTTTAAAGACATAATCTCATCCATATCCTCAATATGTTAAAAAACACTTTTTATTTGATGTAAACGAGTGCTTGGTTACAATCCCATTACAACGCAGTTTGCAAGTTGACGCGTTTTATTATAAACCAATGGTGTTTACAATATCCCGGTGACATGTACACCGAATCTCAGATATCGACGCACATGTTTGTGTGGGTGCCATGGATCCAGTACATATTCCCGGACCATGATATAATATTTTGTCGCTGTTTACCTAATTTAAAAAAAAATGTACATTTAAGTGTATAAAATCTTTTTTTTTTATTGCTATAAACTGCTTGACTACGATCCCATCTGATGGTAAGCAGTTATGTAATCGTTGATGGTGAGGCGCACTAGTTTATTAAGAGCCTATTGATTCTAGCCTTGAAGACACCTAAATTATAATATTATCATTATTTTCATATAGCTTTCTAACCAAACCTATCCGTGTCAGAGTGCCCTAAAATTCCGAACTCGCTGATTCTTGGGATAAGAATATATCAAATGCGGGCCTATCTATACATATAATAAAACAGTAACGAAAGAAAAACTGTACATTGAGAATTTTCTGGAAAAAATGAGTGGGTTTTGTTAGAAAAACGTAACTGATGACAAAAAGTGACTTTTTAGAATTTTTGTCTGTTTGTCTGTTTGTCTGTGCCTATGGTACGGGTTGGCGCCAAAACTACTGGATAGATTGATTTGAAATTCAGCAAAAATGTTCCTTGTAAACCAAGGAAGGCTTTAGGCTACATATTATCACGCCAGAAGTTATGGGAGGTAAGCAATATTGAATTTAAATGGTGCAATGCATGCAAGGGTGTAACTTTTTTTTCCGTGGGCCGATCGACTCAAAACTTAGCTTAAACATTACCCTAAATTAGTTATCCAGGATGCCATATTTATTTTTTCAGTAGTACCCCCAGTGCAAGATTTAGGGGATGTTAAAGTTTGTATGGGAGAATCTTATTGCTTGGGTTAATTAACTTGAAACTTGGCACGTAAATTTATTTAGGTAAATAATAAAGATTCCCATTATTAATTTTTCAAAACTACGTAATTTAGGCAAAGACACATAGTTTAATGAATATAAGTAGTATAAAGACATATTTTAAAAAGCGCCATCTATGAGATTACACAAAAATCAAATCAAGTTACATTTTGACACTTTTTGGAAATTAATAATTTTTTGACCATGTTGGCAAGGTTAGCAGTTAGTTATTCTTAAAATTCATAGATGGTAGTGCGCATTTTCTTCATAAAAGTCGTATAAATGGTTTTGACAAATTTAAGTTTCAAAAAACCCTCAAAATCTCACGACATAGGTCGTGTTCAAGATTTCATAGTCTCTTACTGCGCGGTTGAATTTACTCACAACTGGGAATAAAAAATGAAAAAAATAAAACAAGCCCAAACAGAGCAAATGTTACTTATTTATTTTTAGGGAAATATCTTAGGTAGTGGTTGGTTCGTTTTACGAAAATATGTGGGTTAATATTTAATACATAATTAAAAAAAATAGTTTATCTCTTTAACGGCGTTCTCCATGTTTATATGAAATGTCTTATTCTTATTCCAACGGATTTATTTAGCAATGCAACCTAATATTTCAATGTTATTTATATACGTACAACGACATCTACTGACTCAAATTAGTACAAACGAAAATATTACATTAACAAAATAATATTATTTTTACCTTTCGACTACCGTAATTACAGACACAATTAAACGACAACAGTTGTACGGAAATTTGTGTCCTCTTGGGACTTAACTAAAGAGTTTAGGTAATTATAATAAAATCGTAGGAAAGTCAAAATTGTTCAATACATATTATTTTTTTAAAAGAATACTTGGGAAGTGATCTACAATCGATATCGAAGCCAAAAATATAGTTTTTAGAATTTTTGTCTATTTGTCTGTATGTATGTCCAGGCTAAACTCAAAAACTTACTTGGATATATATTTATACATACTGCATGGATTATCTTCAAATTTTGCTTGAATAAAGGATGGGCCAACATATAGGCTATATGTTATCACGCTATCACTTACGGGGGAGGAGTTATGAATACTTATTGTTCTTACGCATTCTGTGACAAGTGTTTAATTTAACGACGCATATTTAAATGTTGTTTTTGAGTAAGCTATGCTATTATCTGGCTTTACACTATAAAAAGTACGACATTTAAGTAACTTGGGCAGAGAAACATAGTTGAATGTAGTAGCACATAGAAAATTTTAAAACAGCGCCATCTATTTGATTTCATAAAAAACAAATTCTTCCTAAACGTGGTATCGTATATTATTTATTTTTTACTATTTTATTGTACACCTCATAATGTGGACAGGATATACAAATACAAAATCGCACAGGGAAATATATAGGGCAGGGTATAGTTCGTTTTGAAAAATTCAAGTTCCAAAAAACCCTCAAAATCTTGAGCAGAGTTGAGCAAGACTATTAAAAAAAATGCGGCGTTAAGTATTACAAAAAAGTTATGTTAATTAAAATATCGCCATCATCTGTCTGAAGATTTTCTGCAAGCTTTGAGGCGTGCTACTGGAGACGAAGTCGATGTAACTGATGATCGTGTGCTGAACACCTGTCTCAGTTCACTTCAAGATGTGGACATTTCTATCGGCGGCAATCCACTGATCTAATATGGATTACTAGCTCCCCAATCGTCACCGCATCAAGACTATGGAAATCGAGAGTATAACGCTGAGACAGAGTTCTCTTCAGAGCAAAAATAGATTTATAACACCGTCCTTGAAAGCGTTGTGCAAAACCAGGGCAAAATGTTTTTCTTGTGTTGCTCCTGTTGGAACAGGAAAAACATGGCATACTTGCAGAGGTCAGGAGGCAAGGCAATATTGCTATTGCTGTCGCGTCGTTGGGAATTGCTGCCACACTGCTAACGAGTGGCAAGACAGCACATGCCATCTTCAAATTCCCATCGATTTAGAGAGCGTCAAAACGCCTGTTTGCGGTGTGTCACGTAACAGCGATAAGGGACACGTGCTTAAGGATCTTTGATCATATGGGATGAGCATATTATGGCCAATAGGAAGGCAGTTGAGGCCGAGGACAGAACCCTGCAGGACATCCGCGGGAACGAACATTTGATGGGTGGTGTCACAGTTTGTTCAGTGGCGATTTCGGGCAAACGCTTCCCGTTTGCTACGTTGAAACCTTGGCTTCGATCCTGTTGGGCTCCTACAGTTGCTGCCGACTGCTGGAGGCGCAGGGAATAGTGCGCGCCGTCGTCGACTATCGAATGGGTGGACAAAGAGCTACCCATTGCTCGGCGGTCGAAAGCCCGCGCCTACTGTGGCCGTAAATCAGGATTGGAGATACGGCGGCGGTAGCTGCGGCTTGAGCGCCTTTGCTTTTGCCTGATGCAGTCGACCCCCTTTTTTAGCCGCTAGCATTACTGCTTCGCAGAAGGAGGCGACCGCCTGCCACTCTTCTTTGCTCCGGATCATGGCCTCTGCCAGAGTCTGCTGCAAGTCAAAGCCCACTGCGAGAGAGGTGGACAGGAGGTGCTTCCAAAGTCTCTCGATAGAGCGTTAGCCAGCTTAGAAGAATTCATTTGCTGTGTGTACGGGGACAACAGTCATTTACCGCACCAGCAGAATTTCTTGAGTGTGTGAGCGGGCCATTTTGACGTCCAAAAATGATCAGGCTGCAGCAATTAACGAATACATTATCTCGGAAATTGAGGGAAATGCAGTGATCTATACCTCAATAAACACTGTCGTTGAGCAAGATGACGCCACACATTATCCCGTGGAATTTTTGAATTCCCAGCCAGCAAGTGGACTTCAAGCGCATACCATAAAGCTGAAAGTCAGAGTCCCGATTATGCATTTTCGGAATTACCTATCTCCTCCAAAGTGGTGTAATGAGACCCGTCTTAAAGTCATCTCGCTGCACAGACACATCATTGATGCAAAAATTCTTACGGTTTATGGCGAAGTCGAGGCAGTATTTATACCTCATAACTTCCCGTTCCAGTTCAAGCGCGTACAATTCCCCGTGAGTGTTTGCATCGCGATGACCATCAATAAGTCGAAGGGGCAGACACTGAGTGCAGCGGATGTCAACTTCAGGACGAGTTGCCTCTTACAAGGGCAACTGTATGTCGCTTGCTCCCGCGTCACCAGTCCTGACTCTCTTTACATTTTGGCTCTTGGCAGCATAACTACCATCGTAGTGTGGTGGCGGAGTGGTAAAGGCTCCGACTCAGTGGTGGCGAAGTAATAAAGGCTCCGACTTACAAGTTGTAGGTCTGTCGTTCAAACCCAGCCAGGCGCATTACTTTGTGTATTTTATTTCATAACCACTGCTCAACGGTGAAGGAAAACATCATGAGGAAACTGTGACTGTGAATCCACAAAACCGTATTGGACTCGCGTGGTGGATTATGGCCCATTCCCTCTCCTAGAAATGAGGTCTGTGTCCCAGCAGCGGGAACTTTATAAGGCTGATGCAATGCTATTTTAAAAGTTGTTTACTTATAATGCTATGCCATCTGATATACACTGATCATACACTGCCATTTTAGATTTGTTTGGTGTTGTAGGGCCTTTACGCAGACAACGTCGCGGGCAGCAGCTAGTCAACAATAAAAAAATATATACACGAGTACCTATTCCAATCAACACTTACAATATATAAAACCATCTACTGAATACAACATCGCAGTAAAGTTTTTTTACATAAGATAATGACCAGCATAGCAATTGTATGTTGGTAGTCATTACTATGACCTTCGCTTTGTGCCAGTCATCGCTTGCCATGGTTACCGAATACAAATAGAAACTAAACTAATTTATGCTCAATATTGATGATACTTGTATTTATGAGTTATGAGTTTAAATCGTCGACGTCTGTCATTCAATGTTGCTAACTGCCAACTTTACCTATGAGTAAGTGTCTGTCGGTAGTGTGTGTAGACCCTACAGGGTCGAAGCCTCCTGGGCCAAGGGTTGATGCGGAGGCGTAACACCAGGGCCTGGGAATAAGGCAAGGAAGGAATGGGGTAGGTTTTTTAGTCAGTAAGAGTCTGACACTGTTTTGACGCCCAAGGGCCGGATTCGTCATTCGATGATTTTTATTTACACTAATATTATAAAGAAGTAAAGTTTGTTTTTTTGTTTCTTTGTTTTTTTTTTGTTTGTAGGTGGTAATCTCTGGAACTACTGGTCCAATTGGAAAAAAATTAGCAACAATAGAAAGCTGCTTTACCACTGAGTGACATAGGCTATATTTTATGTACACCGGCGAAGCCGCTGACAAAAGCTAGTCTACTATAAAAAAACCTATGGGTACGTTTAATAGTTTTTTTCGAAAGAGGCTCCCTAGAGGGGTAACTCGCCGTCCGACTGTCCGGTAAGTACTGTGACGTTGGTGGCACTAGCTTGGCAGGGCTTCGGTACAGGGATCGTGTTACTGATATCACTTGTAATTGTGGCTTCGAAAGATACATTAAGAGACTGAAAAAACAACATGCTAGTTATTGCCAACGTAAATCTAAACATTTATCAAGCCAGTCCGTTAACTAATAAGTCATGCGATATCTTTGGGGACACCACAGTGACCACAGAACCGAGCCCTAAACATTGACAGTGTGCTTCAAGTAATCATTGAGCTACCTCTACTCTTTTCGCCCTTTTCTTTGATTAAATTAAAAGCGTCGGGTTCTTATAGGCACAGAATGTCCAAATTTCTAAAAGTCCAGCGGACTAAAAACGCCCAATTCGAAGACAGAATGTCCTCTGGCATCATCTTCCTGTCCTTGTCCCGTTTTATTTGAAAAAAAAAAAAAAAACGTTTTTTTCTTCCATTCTGTCCTATCACCCGTAATGCTATCATTGACTCCTCTTTCTTTCATATCACTTCTCACACAATCTAACCATATTTTCTTTGGTCTCCCTGTCACTCTCCGTCCATCCAAATTTATACTCTTGTTTTTTTTTTTGTAACATGCGTAAAATGTCCTCCGGAATTAACATATAAATCTTAGTTACGCATTTCTTGTCGCATCTGTTACGTGAGCACATGTAGATAAGAAAAAAGTAGGCATGTATTCATCTTTTCTGCGCATCACGAGTCCATACCATTATAGGCGATTTTCTTGTATCTTGCGCTGTATTTCAACTACTTTAAAGTTCTCTCGGATCAGCTTATTGCGGACTTTATCTAGTATTACACCCTGCCCAAAGGGCAAAGCGTCTTCTTATCCGTGACATCTATATATTCATCGCATTTTTCGCACCAGCATAAAAAAGTAGTTACAGAAATTAACTCCAAAACAAAAACAGAGACAGAGGGTTCTTGACTTGATATTTTAGATTTTCTGTCACACATACAGACTTATAGTTGCTACGCTGTCTAAAAATATAGTTATAAAGTTCAATTGCTTTGTCTGGACGTTGGCAATTAACCCGAAAAGGTTAATTGGTGTAATTTGATAAGATCTGCGAACAGTTTCAGGGGATACAATGTTTAGTAGCATTTTATTTACGTTGGAGTTGGTCGGTACCTACATCGTTATCTGGCTCGTGGTCGGTATGTGGAGCTCCACGTTTGACCGCATGCGAATGGAATACTGCTACAAAAACGTTTTCGGGAGCTTGGGGAAGGTCATATCACAGTGTCCTGATAAATAATCAGCCTATATTGTTTCTTTTTCTATTTCATCACCACTGATTTCAAAACGTTGTTGAAAAATATCGTGAAGAAACCCGCGTGTCCTAGAACCAAAAATTCCTGACATGTGGCATCCACCAACCCGCACTCGGCTGAAAGAGAGAAAAAGAGTTTATTTACGTCAAACATAACCCATTCCCTCTCTCATAGAGAAGGCCTGAGTTTCAGCAGTGCGAACATTATTAGACTGATGCTATGTTATTGTTTCTACTACAGGGACATAGGCCTGTCTGTGAAGGGGAGTGGGCAAAGCATTCCCAAAAAGTCTCAGCCTTTAATAACCGCTGGTTCACACAGGCTTTTAATAAAATTATGATTATGATTAGTGTAGAAACAAATTACAATGGTTATTTCTGCTAATGAAGACTTAACTCGGGATTGTCACGCTATCGAGCTTAAGGTCATGAAACCATAGTTGTACCACGAAACAATAGAATATATGAGAAGTACTAGGTAGATTATATTTCCGCATGACACAGGTCCTCACCGGACATGGCAAGTTCGGGAGGTTCCTGCACCGGATCCGTGCAGAAGAGACGCCCGGGTGTCGCCACTGTGTGGCCAGCCCGGAGGACACGGTGGAGCACACGATAGAAGTGTGCCCCGCTTGGGAAGAGCAACGCCGTGCCCTCGTGGGGGTGATCGGCGGCGGCGACCTCTCGCGCCGGGCCTTGGTTCAGGCCATGGTCCGCAGCGAGGAGGAGTGGCAGGCGGTCGCCTCCTTCTGCGAGGCAGTAATGCTCGTAAAGGAGGAGGCTGACCGCATAAGGCAAAGGCAACGGCGCACTCGCCGTAGCCGTCGCCGCCGCGATCCTGCCGATATCCGGCCACCGTAGACACTGGCTTGCGGACGGTGAGCAATGGGTAGCCCGCCGTCCGGTCGTCTGGTAGCAGTCCGGACCGAGCCCAAGTCGTCGACGGCGCGTTCCGTTCCCGCGCGCCTCAAGGAGTTGTCAGCACACCGTAGGGGCCCAACAGGGTCGAAGCCTCCCGGAGCTGAGGGTTGATGAGAAAGCGTTACACCGGGGCTCTGGGAATAAGGCAAGGAAGGCACGGGGTAGGTTCTTTAGTCAGTAAGAGTCTGACACTGTTTCCCGCTCCGCCCAAGAGTGGGATTCGTCATTCGATGATTTTTACCTACCATAAAAAAAAAAAAACTAGGTAGATTATATACATTTTATTTTAACCCTTTCAACGCCCAAATCAATATAACAAATCAGTTTCGTGCCTTAATGTCTAGACAGAAATTGTAGAAGTGCTAATTACTCGTCTGTCCAAAATGATGAATAATGATGCTCTAAGAAATAAACTCACACGAGTCAAAAACTGGTGGCGCCAGTAACCCCAGAATGTCTGTTCAAAATTGACGGCTGAAGATAGAATTCTGGTAGTTCTACACTGTCTTGCATTTCGATCAAACTGATTGGGTCCAGTCGTCTATTGCTGTCTAGGCCTGTCTCTACTTCAGTCAGTCCCTGCATTTTTTTTATGGCCGTCTAAACTTCTGGCTGGTTAATGTCTCCTCATTCCTTTTCATCATTTATAATTGCATTTGTAATCTCAGGCTACGTTTGCTGGTTCGCGATTTCTAGCTCTATTTTAGCATGTCATTGTTTTACATTCATGACTTTGCACAAGCTCTCTATATTCTATTTCTTAATTAGCCTAGGGTCAATCTACGGCTGACATATCATTGGATTTATCACCACTCTGACCACCATGTGGGTACTGCGTAGTACAGATAACCTAAGGGTCAATTGACAGTATTATATAAACCCTACCTACTTAAAAACGATTGATGATAAATTTATAGTCTTTGTCTTCAATGAAAATGAGTTGTTTATATTTAAATGCTTGGAGTACAATTATTTAGTTGCATGATACGTTTTGTAAAATATTGTTGTGCGTCAATTAATGTTTGTCGTTTAGTGAAACACTATTTTAGTCACATTATTTATGTGGTATTGGTTTACATTCTTAGTGTATGACAAGAATGCTGACATTCTCTTCCTGATATTTGGGCTTTACAACAATTATAAATTCTGATTGATCATATCTTTTTTTGGGCTAGGTGGAGCTGTAGGGATTCTCAGACTTTTATACTGACTAAAACCCATGAATAATCCTGTAGTTTGTAGTTTTGTTTTAGTTTATTTTTTTGTCCCAAAAAGTCTCATCTCTTTAACTGAAGATATCCTTCTTCTGCTAACTCAACCGTAATATTCAATCTTATACGGTTCTAGACAGAATAACGTCTATCAGCTTTATTGATCGTCGAAAAGTCAAAAGTTTAGAATTTTCTTTTGCCACGTTTATTTGATCATCCTCTATCTACCCACCGCTATCTCATGTTACTAGGACTATGTTGGGGTTGGCACAACAAGTTCTTTTCTTCCATTCTATCCTGTCGACAATCACGTTATCATTGAATCCCTTTTCTTTCATAATCATATCACTCCTCACACAATCTATATTAATTTAATATTTTTTTAATAACATGAGTTTTTTTCCATTCTCTTCACATGGTCTTACCTTATCCAAACTTGTCACTCCACATATTCATCTCAACATTCTCATCTCCGCTATTTGCAATCCAAAAGATTGAGAGAGATCTAGAAGAGCATGCAACTTTTACAAAGCCCAACATACTGGTTCATTTTGGTCCTCTGATCTGCCTCTACCAAAATACCATGTATAAACTGATAGAAATCCCCACCTAGTAACAATTTGTACTCATTATAACCTTTAATCCTATTCAATCAGATAAACCTTTTGCAGTTCGTTCACCTGTTATCGGATGGGGGGTTTATTCGTCAGTACATTAAAACTCTTATCACTTGTGGTTACTATGCCGTCTGACCCGGATCGGTGAGTAATGTCTGGCAGTTGGCTGATTGAGTTTGGCACTTTATTTTATTACTTTTATTGATCAATTTCCTAATTGAACAAATATTTACATGGTATGCTACATTCAGCTTTTTTGAGGCATTAGAATTTGACTCCAAAATAAGCATCATTATTTCGGTCGAAAGACGCGTCACCAAATCATAGTTCTAGCTCTCAGCGGGTCTCTTGGTATTCCGACTAATTTTGAGAGTTCACGAAGCAAATCTGTCAATACTGCGTCTTCTGAAACGCCTCTAAAATTGATAATTTTGATTGGTATTATTAATTAAACGCCTAAAGCCTTTTTCGATATGACCATCAATTCCTTTTTCGATATGACCATCAATTCCACTCCTTCATGGTGATAGCACAAGGTGGTACGTTTCATTAGAAAGATGTCCATAACTAGATATAGATGTCCATCTTTATGCTTCGGGTCTCCAACAGATTTCTGCAGTCCTCACCAGGACACCGCTTTTCAGTAAAGTGGACACGGCCGTATGATTCACTATGATACTAAGTATGTGCAATGCTTTCGTCGAACTGAAACGTTTGTTGAAGTATTTCCACAGATAAGTTTAGATACGGTTTAGATTTTCTCTCGTATCACTAGAGATCATACACCTTTCACTGAGAGATGTAGTGAGAAAATGATTGACGATCCATACTTACTCTATATGCTATGTATGATTGGATATTATTTCAACAACAGTCACATAATAGGCAATGAAATAAGTCACGTGAGATGAAAAAAATGAAGTCGATTTATTATTAAATATTTTCAAAGAGCAAGCCGTGTGTGTGATAATATTTTCAAACGTAGCACGCATATAATAGCCGGTAGATGATTTTATAAATATCATAGTATGACTGCATTATAATGTAATAGGTTTAGTATAACATTCTCGGTTAATATAACACTAACATTAAAAACAATGGAACTTACCTTACCTAACAGGCACCAACTCACTTTATCAATATCATCATCATCTTCCTGCCCTTAATTCATGTTAATTATGATCGTCACAGTACGTTTTCTCTTCTTGTCTTCATGTTATCAATATCTATTTTTCCTGCATATCATTCCTCAAACAATCTACAGAATTATATATTATATGATATCGAAGGAAATCATATTTGTTATAGCTCTTATTAACTTGCAGACTGGAAAGACAATGATCCTTTTTTAAACCGTTACGCAAATATAGAATAACTTTCAAAATTGTATAAATAAAACAAAGGATTGTTTTACATTTTAAGTCAGATGAGTTAGTAGAGTTGTCAATCCGTTAGACGCTAACCTAAGAATATTATCCTTATTGTTCTTCGGGTTTTTTGAGATGCACAGTTCAATTTTCCTTCTGCATTTCCTCAAGCTTAACTATTTATTCATAACCACCTACAAGCAAGTAAAACAAATTCACTTACAAGACACTCGAGTATTTTTAATTGATCTCTGTCTACTTACTTAAAAGTTTATCTCAATTGAGATTAGCCAAGTACGCAGGAAATATTTTAGTGCTTCTCAGGTGCACTTTCTGTTTCTTTACTCTCATAGCCCGATGGAACAGCTATAACGTCGAAAAGAGAGAGATTAGGAGCTGAACCAATGCTGGACAGTCGCGCTAGCGTTTGCTTACTATTAATAAAGCCTTAGTTTAAATAATTGCTAACTCGGCAATACACTGACACTTATACTAAATTGATTTGGATGCATACGGGCAGAATCTGTATTACAATTGATACATTTTATCCGGGCAATACGTTCCCTTGGGTTACCTTCAAATTTTTCCCCGTTCAAGGATATTGACAAGAGATAGTTTACAGATTTACCTATTGAGTTTATATTCAACTATGTTCATTATTATGCACCTATAAGGATAGGGCTGTTATTTACCATGGTCACCGGGGAAAGCGAAACTGGCGAAAGATGTGTGGTGTCTACAGGAATCGATTATGGGGCCACTTCTGTGGGATTTCGTAATATCGCGATAACCTCTCCTAGAAGTGTTGTATGCAAAGCTGGAATGCTATAAATAGTGAAGGGTGGGTTTTAGTCTGTAAAATACTGACATACCCCCTTGCCCCCCTAAGCAAAAAGTTATTTGACGATAGACCGTTCTCAAAAATATCCTCTTCTGATGACGTCACCGAGTTTCAAGGTTTTTGCAAGTTAATATTCGTGGAGCAAAAACGTTTTTGCGACCTCTATTTAACCTTTGCTTGTTATGGCGGGCCAGGCTCATGGTTTTTATTACTTTTTTCGTTTTTGACGAAGTTAATTTAGATGATTACAGTGTCGACGGGTATCGCATCTTCTTTTTGCCTGTGCAAGGAAACATTGTATAAAACCCATAAGTTTTTAGTTAGTCTTTTATCTGTTGTAGGTACCAGAAATGGTAGCTCTTTATTTTTATTTTGGTTTTAGCTTTATCACTTCTTTGAAACTCTTTATGTACAAAAATATTTTGTTTATCAGTATTTAACACTGTAACCCAATTACAATCTTAATTGTTTTTTTCCGTTACTACTTTTGTTGTTGCTATCGGCGACTTTGCCCGCGAGTATGTAGAAAATTGCCCCAAAGAAATTTATTCCCGGGACAAAAAATATTCCATGTGCTGTTTCAAAATATGGGCTACCCATGTGTCAAATTTCATCCAAATTCATTCAGCAGTTCGAGCGTGAAGACTTTACAAACATACACACACACAAAAAATACTTTATAATATAGTATGATATAATAAGTGTGATTGATAGGCTCACACTTGACTGCTGTCTCACCTGATGAAAGCGATGTTCTGATCACAGCAAGCTGCAGATTACTAAATCATCAGAATTCCAGATCCAGTAAAAAATCCCACACAACGGAAATACACAGAACGACGGTCCAGTAGGATTGGATCTGTTAAAATCGGTCCTGTAATTGCTGTGTGAATATTACCTCCAGTAGCGACGGATCCGTTAAAAAGGATCCTGTACAATCGGACGTTCTATGTGAACGCGCCCTTAATGGGCAACGCGATACTCCTGTGAAAAACTGATGGTCATCTGACGACAAAAGGACGTCAATCAAATGATAAACTGCATGTTCATGCATTCTTATAACTATAATTAGTATTTGCCAATTGCAGCCTTGAAAATGTTTTATTTGTGGGTAGAAAATAAAACGTACAACAGTTATCAGACGAAAACTGAAGCTCGTAGTGAACAGTCAATGTATTGTTAACAAACTTGTTTTAACAAAATAGTGATGTTTTTTTTTATGGTGGGTAAAAATCATCCAATGACAAATCCTGCCCTTGGGCAGAACAGGAGATAATGTCAGACTCTTACTGACTAAACAACCCAGCCCGTCCCTACGTTACCTTTATACCAGGGCCAGAGCATTCCCTTCAGACTCGAACCCTTGGCCCCAATTGGCTTCGACCCTTCTGCAGTATGCATTTTGTTGTTTGTCTGTAGAATAAAGGGTTTTTTTTAATGGAATAGTTTTTCATGATATGAAGCTGAATGCAGAAAAGTAGTAGAGAAACATATCGATACTATTATAAAAATAATAAACGAGCAGGTATTTTGTATGTTACGCTTTTCACCAACTTTAAAAGAGACCCCTTAGGTTGTTTCAGTGTTTCTTCTCAAGGTAGTCAGTTAGGAAACACCGACCGCATCTGTTTAAACTGGCGAAAAAAAAAAACTCGTAAAAGTGTTAATAAACCTATTTGCAAAATAAATATCATTTATTATTTGTCAGGCGTGTGAGCGAGAAAAAGGTATAGAGCCATACATCCTGTATTGCTTTATCCCTACTTACTATTAGAGATAGATACTTATCTTCTACTCCCTAGATACTTGTAGTAGTATAAAATTTAATTTAGGTCGTCAATTGAAACGCGTGAGACCTCGAGACATGGCAGGCATTCGGTTAGCTGGTCCGATTCATTTTAGCAGCTGTCAGCTGATCTATAAATGTAATGATAATCCTAATCACATCAGATATGATTTTGAGAGGCTTGCCCGGCTTATCAGTGGCAGTCGCGAATTTGATTGATAACAATAAAAATACGCCAAACCAGGAAATCAATACATTGCGAAAAATACCACTCTTCCTCTACCTGGTAGATATTAGCGTTAAATTTTTATCAATTTTATCTTATCCGCATAAAACTATAAAAATAAAAAATAAGATAATGGTATTGCGCAAAAACTCTTTTACATCATATTTTTACTAGTCAGTCTAGCGGTTTTGCGTTTTTTTACTATTGATAGGTTCGCACTTGACCACTATCTCACCTGATGGAAAGCGACGGCGATATGGTAGACGGTGGCTTGAGTATTTTGAGCACGCCCCAATTGTAATGTGAGCTCACCTCTTAGAGGGATGGTTGGACAGACGCCATGGCGATCTCACTTTTCGCCTGATGCAAGTCCTCCCTAGAAATAGGGTTTTTGGCAGATTTCTAATTCGAATTCGGCGGGAAGAAACGTACGGTTTTGTCATTGTGCTGATCACCTCTAGGAAATGGTAGAGCATGTCATGGATGTCCAGGAGGCCATTAGCGGCGGGCAGCGGCAATTTCTCGCATTCCGCCTTTTTAGACCATGGTTCTAGATTAAAAGTAGTTTATACGAGCCAAGAAGGTAGCAAACATCTCAAGCCACACCTCAAAGAGATAGACACCACACCTTCTCATTCCAAGCCAACGACAAAACACAAATGTCACAAACACTAGCTGTTAACTTCAGCCTTCGACTTCGATTCCGGTTCCGATAAACCGAATTTTAAATCCGCTTCCTTTACATCCCTGCTACAAACATATAAACAAACAAGTTGGCTTCTTTGTAATATTATCTTACTAATATTATAAATGCGAAAGTTACGATGTTTGGATGTTTGTTACTCAATCACGCCGTTTTGGCGTGATTGAGTAACAAACATCCAAACACTGGCTGGACGGATCTGGATGAAATTTGGCACAGGCATAGGATACACTCCAGAATAGGACATAGGCTACTTTTTATCCCGGAAACCCCAACCCCAATACCATAGTATAAAGAGAAGGGCAGTAGGCTATCTCCGGCCCAATCCGCTTAACAGACAGACATACAGATAGACGAAGGGACAACGAACTGATCCTATCTGAATAAATAAATAAATAAGGGTTCCGTTTTTTCCTTTTGAGGCACGGAACCTTAAAAATGAATAAAGTGACTAAAATATTATAATTAAAAGAAACACTAAAACAACATTAAAAACTAACGCCTATCTCTTAGACTATAATCGAATTTATTGTTATGATTCGAACTTTGCTTTATATGTATATCTGATTTACAATTAGTCAATTATTTATTTTGAATTACGATTTTTTAACTGTAAGTAGGTGAGAATGAAAAAGGGGGGGTAAGGGGGAAAATGACAATAACATCTAGTCAGCCCCAAAAGTCAACCTCACCTGCACGACCTGGACTTGTTTAGATGAGCCCAGGTACGACGGCTCTCTAGCTGTCGTGGTGCCCCCTGCTAGATAACGGACGAGGCAATGGCGACCGAGATGTGGCGGAATAACCACTCACCTGCTCGGGTGACCGGGTGGAAGAGGCTCCAGCAGCCTTGGGATCTAAATAGTCTCTAAAAAGTCTGGCGCAGAAGGCAATGGGATACCACTGCGGCTACATTCCCAAGATAGTTACATGAGAGCACAGAATAAGGAAAAACGATCGCCTTGCGAACCGATTGGCAACCGGCGCTGCGCTGCGTCCGGGGCGCGCCGTGTGAAGTTGGCTACCGGCCATGGCGGGGTAGGAAACCAGGCCCCCCATGGAAACCCTGCTACTGGAAACTCCATCAAGCTGCGACGCCTCCAGACGATAGGAACTTGGAATGTGCGTGGCCTAAACCAACCTGGAAGACTTACCGTATTGGAACGGGAGATAGTTAGAGTGGGTGTAAGCATTTGTGGTTTGAGCGAAACTCATTGGAAGGGCAGCGGACATGTACAGACAGACCACCACGTCATTTACTTTTCTGGCAACGACATCAGCAGCAGCAACGGTGTGGCTTTTTTAATACCTGTACATCAGAAAAAAAGTGTGATGGGGTACGACCCAGTAAGCGATCGGATTATCAGCATCAAGATAAAAGCTTCACCAATGAATCTTAACATCGTTCAAGTTTATGCCCCCACCTCTACTGCAAGCGACGAGGCAATTGAGAAGTTCTACTCTGAACTAGAAACAACAATAGCGAAGATACCTAATAGAGAGTTATTGGTCGTCCTAGGAGATTTAAACGCTAAGATCGGAGAGAACGCTCATCAGCTGTCCAGATGCGCAGGAAGATTTGGGCTCGGAAAGAGGAATGAACGAGGTGAACGCTTAATACAATTCGCGTCAGAGAACGACCTACTGATCTTGAATAGCCTCTTCGAACACCACCCTCGAAGACTGTACACTTGGGTATCACCAGATGGAAAAACTCGCAATCAAATAGATTACATCATGACTCGTTCGCGATGGAGATCATCTGTAACAAATGCCCATACTTTGCCTGGGGCTGATTGCGGATCTGACCACCAACTATTGATTTCTAAGCTAAAGCTCAAGTTGACAGCAGCTAGAATCATTAAGAAACCGAGAAGGTTGGAGGTGAGGGATGGTGTTGAATTTCGTTCGCTTATCGAACAGAAGTGGACGCAGTGGTTAGAGGCAGATTTGGCTGACGAAACACCCGATGCACTATGGGACCGAACTAAGACACTTATCACCTCAACTGTCAACGAAACCGCACCACCGATTACAACTCACAAAAGACAGCACTGGATGACTGACAGTACCTTCAAACTCGTCGAAAAACGCCGGAAGATGAAAGCAACAGGAGGGGACATCAAGGATCTTAATAACATGTCGGCACAAATACAACGTAAATGTAGACAAGATCACAATACCTACTTGCGCAATATGTGTAAAGAGATTGAGGCTCATGCCGACAGATATGAGTCAAGAGACTTGTACCACAAAATCCGTCTCATTACGAAAACGTTGCCATCCAAAACCTGGGCCATCGAAGATCATAATGGCCAAGTAGTTACTGAACTGGATAAAATTTCGAAGGTTTGGAGAGAATATTGTCAGTCCCTGTTTGAAGATCCTCAGTCACGAAATTTTCCACCAACGGAGCCTACGAGTGATATGCTTGAGCCGGATATACTTAAATCAGAGGTGAGAGCCGCTATTCGACATCTGAAGAATGGAAAAGCCACAGGTAGAGATGAGATCCCAATTGAAACTATACGAGCATTGGGAGAGCATGGCGTTCATATCTTCCATATAATTTGTAACAAAATATGGCACACAGGCAAATGGCCCTCTGAATGGACTCACACAGTATTCACACCTCTTCATAAAAAGGGTTCCACGAAGAAGTGTAGCAACTTTCGCCTTATTGCACTAATAACACACGCGAGCAAAATAATGCTACACATCATAAACGAGCGACTAAAAGCATATTTATCCAGAGAAATTGCGCCAGAACAAGCTGGATTTGTGAAGGGAAAAGGAACCCGTGAACAAATTCTCATCGTTCGTCAGATCATCGAAAAGGCTCGAGAATTCAACAAGCCAACATACATATGCTTTGTTGATTTCTCCAAAGCATTTGACTCGGTGAAGTGGCCAATGTTGTGGAAAACACTACTGGACATGGGCACACCACAACACCTCGTGCACTTGCTCAGGGAGCTCTACGAAGGAGGTACAGCTTCAGTGCGGACCGATGATCTCCTCTCAGATAGTTTCCATCCAAGTGCAGGCGTTCGACAAGGATGCATAATTTCACCTTTATTATTTAACATCTACACCGAGCTTGTAATGCGAATCACTCTCGAGAACTGGAACGATGGCGTGGTGATTGGTGGATACAAAATATCGAACTTGCGGTATGCAGATGACACCACATTATTTGCGAGTAACGCTGACCGTATGGAAGAATTGCTTCTCAAAATGGAACGCGTAAGCCTTACGTTTGGGTTGAAAATAAACCGATCTAAGACCAAGATTATGATCGTGAATCGCGTCAACGCTAATTCGCCCGAAGTGACACAGATTGCGAACTGTGACGTGGTGAAAGCCTACATATATCTTGGGGCTTTAATCTCAAATAACGGCGGTTGTGTAGATGAGGTGAAACGACGTATGGCTATAACCAGAACTGCGATGGAGAAGTTAAGAAAAGTGTGGAGAAATCGTAACATCACCAAAGCCACCAAAATCAAGCTCGTACGAGCACTTGTATTCCCCATTTTTCTTTACGCTGCGGAGACGTGGACAGTGCGTGAGTTGGAAAAGAAGAAGATAGATGCTCTGGAAATGTGGTGCTGGAGAAAGATGCTTGGGATATCGTGGACGGAGTTCCGAACCAATGTGTCCATTCTTCAAGAATTGGGCATCACACAGCGTTTATCTGCCGCAGTACAGTCGCGCATTTTGCAGTACTTCGGACATGTCTCTAGGCGGGATAGCAATTCCATAGAGCGCCTGGTCGTTCAGGGAAAGGTGGAAGGGACAAGACCACGCGGAAGATCACCTATGCGTTGGACTGACCAGGTTAAATCGGCAGTGGGAACTCGTGTGTCTGACTGCACCAGGCAGTCTGCCAACAGGGAGAGATGGCGGGAGATCGTTCGGAGAGCTGTGTCTGCCTCTACCGCCGATGTGGATGCCTCTACGTGACCACGACCGCTCTGCCAAGAGCGAAACGACAGAGAAGAAGGTGAGAAACTAAAGTAACTGAGAAATCGGCATAACCAAACGTAAACAAAGCAATAGCAGCAAATTAATTGACGGATCAAAAGTAGAAATTAAGCCTACCTACCTGCTTCCTCTGTGTGATAGAAAACTAATACAACAAAAAATAAGTAGGTATCTCAAAATCAAGTAAAAATTATATGCTAGAATGAATTGTTAAGACACCCAAACACACAGCAATACGTTCTCCTGCGATTATCAGACATTTTGTTTTGATTTAGCGGTGCCGAAAAGCAGTGACGCGCGAAACTCGTATAGTGTTAGCCCCGACTGGAGCACTGAGAAACGGTTCGAGATTTTGTTATAGTGTGCGTGCGTCGACGCGTAGATACTATGGCGCACACATACAAGCCGCGCGCGGTGCGTTTGTATGAATTAACCTACTTCCCTTCTCTTTATACTATGCCAATACCACGCGGGCGAAGCCGCGGGCAAAAGCTAGTACTTGATAAGATAGCGGTTATCAATGACATGTGTGATAAAGTGACAAGAACTAACGTATATTATAAAGCATGATATGACTTGTTAGAATGACGAGTGCTCTTACGAAACAGTGACACGGCAGTTTGGCCAGTTTTCAATTTACCTACCTAAGTACGCTGCGGTTTTTTATCACATATCTTCTGTGATCAAATATTGCAAAGCCTGTTTAGTTACCAAAATAAAGTATAGAAGAAAAAATAAAACGTGATTTGTATAAAACACTAGCTTTTGCCCGCGGCTTTTACTTCAAATAAACCATTTACAAATACTTTTAATTTTCCAGCTATCAGACAGTAAGAAAAATTATGCTTGGCTGACTGGGAGAGTATGCCTTGTTGCATTAAGTCCGCCTATGTACCACTGCTGTATAATATATGTAGTTCAAATAAATACGTAGATCTCTTTGGACAACAATGTGCAAGAAACACCATGGATATTCTTTTAAATCATGTTATTTTATTTTACTTAACTTTCTTCTTAAAGACATCCAGACACTCGCCGCGTTGTCGTGTAGAGAGTGTAGGTGAGAGAAACTAACTTATAAAATTTTTAATAGGTACCTTGCGGATTTCATCACGCATGCGGAATTATTCCTGCCCCGTATCCCACCGTGCATATTCTTGAAAAGGACATTTGCGGGAACTGGGCGTGTAGACCTATCCCGCATGTGTGGTAATCCCGCATGATATTTTAAACACCCTAATGCCTTGATCACACTTTATCATACGTTCACACTGACCAGGTGAGACAATGCACTCGCCCGAATACTAGATACGAATGAACGGCTCGGCCGAGCGCATATCTTTACAACTTGCTTACATCACTTTTTTTTTATTCTAGATAGGCTCGCATTTGACCACAATCTCACCTGATGGTATGCGATGATGTGGTCGACGATGGAGCACGCTTGCCTAGAAGTAACCTATTCACTCTTGACTTAAAGACCCCTAGGTTGTAGCTATCAGGAAACCCAGACATTCCAGTCTCGGCTGAGCAACATTTTACTCTTGCCTTTTTACTCAGTACATGTGATCCTGGCATAAATAATTCATTTATATGATTTAAAAAAAATTGTAATTGATAATCTACACTATCGACACTAATATAATAAAGAGGTAAAGTTTGTTTTTTTGTTTGTAGGAAGTAATCTCTGGAACTATTGGTCCGATTGGAAAAATTTTTGCAACAATAGAAAGAAAGCTGCTTTACTCCCGAGTGGCATAGGCATATTTTATGTACGCGGGCGAAGCCGCTGACAAAACCTAGTAATTCATATTCCAAATCCAGACATGTCTGGTTGGATCTTATGCAGTTCGTTTAATTCCGAGGAACATGCGTCACAATCTATTTTAGTCGTCGTCTAGCGGCCGAAGCGTTCAGACGTTACCCATTAGTTCTGCTCCAAGGGAACCTTTTTGACAGTTCCCTTGGCTAGTGTAGCTGATGGTACAGTGGTAGAGAAATGAGTCGTACAATAACTACTGTTGATAAACAAAACAGGCTTAGGCACTTGTTTGAAGTGTTTTCGTGTAGGTTGTTGATACTCTGTCGCCAATAGAAGAGCTCTGAGTAGTTTCAATACTCAATTTTTTATAGCATTCCATATTATGTACATAGATGGTATAAAATTTCTCAAGATCAATATGGACCCTGTCGGGAACAGGAAAATTAGGAGAGAGGAGTCATAATCTTATTGAAAAAAAAAATGTCCGTAATGATAATTATTTCAGCTGAAAGAACGACAAAACGTCGAAACGTCATGCTGCCTAATTTACTATGGGTAAATGACAAGAAACCACGGCTTTTCTTATTTTGTAAGAAAAGCTGTGGTAAAGGCAAAGATATAATTTCAGTCACTTATCTAAATATAAAATCATCATATATATATATAGAGATTTATAAGGAAACTGACTGACTGACATCGCACTGCAAAAACAACTAACTACTAAAAAAACAACTAACGTCTAAATATTGTTTCTACAGTGTGTTGTCTTTCTTTCATTTTTTTTCTTCTGTACTGGGACAGCGACGATGACGTAAACGAGCACTAAGAGAAGATTATCCCAATTCAAGGGAATGAAACGAGGGTTACTCCAAAGTTCGTGTAAAGAAATCTACATTCACGCTAGCGAAATTGCTGGCAGAAGCTAGAGTATCATATACGTCTCATGAGCCTAATGGGCATGTAAATTAGTTAACCTCAGATATACTTACTACGGGTCATTTCGTTTATAAGTAACTTTATCTTCATAGGGGGCGTTCAAGTATTACGTAACGCGATTTGGGGGGGAGGGGGTGTCTCGTAAAACGTTACGATGCGTTACAGGGACGGGGGGGGGGGGGTCTTTCTTACTACACGTTACGTAACATTGTTTTTTTTTTTAATAAAAAATTAGGAAATCAGAACTCCCAAAATGGCAACCTTTTTTATATAAGTGGTACTTTTCATTTAGGAATCCCTCGATTGTATTAGTCTGGTCTTAGACAACGGCTAAAAAAAGCTGAAAAATAAAGAAAAATTTAGGTAAAAATGCTCACTTTCAATGTTACGTAACGTTTAGAGAGGGGGAGGGGGGGTACAGAAAAAAGTTACGGTGCGTTACAAGGGGGGAGGGGGGGTCAAAAATCTTCAAAAATTGCGTTACGTAATACTTGAACGCTCCCATACACAACTAGAAGTTTCAAGAATTAGCTCCTTATATAGTACGGCCGTCAAATCTTGGCGAGTCTGAAGTTACAAATACAAATATTTTATTTAGAACCAAAAAACTCATTTACATTGTTATGTGCCGCATTAGTCTGGAAGACCGTGTCGCAGCCATTAGCGTCCACCTCCAGAAAGAGGGATCAACTGTGTTCCAACCATTATAACTACTAAATAATGTTAACAAAGATAGGATAAGGATAACAAGTATAGAAAAATAAGTGGTATAAACAAATAAATGCAATTTGCTGTTAAAAGCTGTTATTGGCTTTTATTTTTTTAAAAGCTTTATTATTTACAAGTTTTCAAGCGCTAAAATTCGCAGAGACTAACTTCAAATTCGCCTAGATACGACGGCCGTACTGTACTTACTACGAGTCATTTCGTTTATGGGGTAAAGGTATTTTATTCTATCTATAAACCTTCCTCTTGAATCACTCTATTTAAAAAAAACCGCATCAAAATCCGTTGCGTACTTTTAAAAAATAAAAATAAAATAAAAATACTTTAATTCAGACCGTAATCCATATTATGTTAGTACTCACACACCCTTAAAACTATGTTAGTAAAAATAAAACAGTACAGATCTTAATTTAAATATCTGCTGCGTACACTCGACACACCGGGTACATGCACATGCACCCAGTGTGCAAAAATGGCGCAACACGGCTTATCACTAAAGATCTTTGCATACATAGGATCTAAACAACTTTGTTTTATACTAGGTATGTAATGATGATGATTTTATCTTCATTCACAACTAGAAGTTTCAAGAATAAACTCTTTATACGTAATCATTAGAGAGCAGTGGTGGCCGAGTGCTAAAGGCCCCGACTTACGAGTTGTAGGTTGCGGGTTCAAACCCAGACAGGCGTATTACTTTGTGTAATTTATTTCATCACCACTGCTCTCAAAACGGTGAAGGAAAACATCGTGAGGAAACCGGCATGTCCTAGAACCAAAAATTCGAAGACATGTGACATCCACCAACCCGCACTGGGCCCGCGTGGTGGATCATGGCCCATTCCGTCTCCTAGAGAGGAGGCCTGTGTCCCAGCAGTGGGAACATTAAAAAGGCTGATGATGATGACGTAATCATTTGAACCTTGGTCGTTACAAGAACATACTTTCAAAACTGAATTTAACTTTGAAAGTCTAATTATTTATACATAATCGGTTGGAATTTTAAATGTACTGTTTTAAATGAACGGTTGTTGGAGTTCTAAAGGTCACTCGTAATTGAGATGTGGAAAGGAAAGTTCTAGATCAATATTGATAACTAGCTCTTGTCCGCGGCTTCGCCCGCGTTTAAAATATAGCCTACTAGCTTTTGCCCGCGGCTTCGCCCGCGTACATAAAATATAGCCTATGTCACTCAGGAGTAAAGCAGCTTTCTATTGTTGCTAAAATTTTTCCAATCGGACCAGTAGTTCCAGAGATTACCTCCTACAAACAAAAAAATAAAAAAAACAAAAAAACAAACTTTCCCTCTTTATTATATTAGTGTAGATGTGTAGATATGGCGGTCTGAACTGCAGTTGCACATTTGTTCGTTCATGAAATTAAACGAGACCTCCTCCTCCGTCTGTTTTCCTCATTGTTTTTTATGAAAGTAACATATGTAACTAAACTATACACCTATTTTTTTACGGTGGGCAAAAATTATCCAATGACGAATCCCGCTGTTGGGCGGAGCGGGAAACAGTGTCACGCTTACCTATTGACTAAACACCTCACCCGGTTTCTTCTCTGCCCTACGCAATGGGACTAAGCCTTCCTTTCAGAAAAAGACCCTGGGCCCCAGTAGGCTTCGACCCTTTTGCAGAGTCCCTACGATACACCTACTGTTTGACATATCTATGGCATATGACATATATAGATATATGTTCATAATATAAAATTGATTATTAGTATATGACGTTCACCGTAGGGGCCCAACAGGGTCGAAGCCTCCCGGAGCTGAGGGTTGATGCGAAAGCGTTACACCGGGGCTCTGGGAATAAGGCAAGGAAGGCACGGGGTAGGTTCTTTAGTCAGTAAGAGTCTGACACTGTTTCCCGCTCCGCCCAAGAGTGGGATTCGTCATTCGATGATTTTTACCTACCATAAAAAAAAAAAGTATGACGTTGGAAAATTGGAAAAGCTTTTTTTATAGCTAAAATCCTAGGATTTTTGCAAAACATCGAATTATTGGAAAGTACATTGAAATTGGAAACGGGAAGGAATGTCGTGATAATACTAGGAAATATCAGGATTTTGGGGAAAAAAAACAACAGTAGGTACCTATTGCAAAAAACATAATATAATCTAACTTATGCTAATGAGTAACTATTTTCCTTGATAAAGGCATTTTTTCTTTTTTTTATGGTATGAAGACTCATGTAATTTCTAATCCTGCCCTTGGGCGGAGCGGGAAACAATGTCAGACTTTTATTGACTAAGGCATTCAGTGTCCAGGCCGCTCGACTTCGGAATGCATTGCCTATGACAATAAAACGTGCACAAATCTGCGTCTAAGACTTGTGAAGGAACATTACTTGTCACTGTGATTTATGTTTTCATTTTACCACTTATATTCTTGTCCATATATATTACAAGTTTTTGCCCGCGGCTTCGCTCCCGGCATCAGAAAAATGTGATAAATAAAGAACTGCTCGACCGATTTTGTGCAAACTTCACATAAACCATTTACTAAATAGTCCGAAGAGCCCGTTCTTAAGTTGTAAAATTACAACGAAAAGTGGCATTGATTTTTATATACATTGATGTGTATGTATTTTAGTAATAATGACCTGTTTAATTTCTGTTGGTGTTTATATTTGCACAAAGTCCAATCCCATTTTGTATCCAGGCAATCTCTCTCCATTCCAGGTTACTTGAAAGAAATTGTATCGATTTATGTACAAGATTTAGACAATCGTTTATGATATCCTTGTAGAAAACGAGTAATTGAAAGACGATAGACACTATAATCTTTATAATGGTACCCTAAATTTTCTGTAATTGACTTAATTGTCCCATTTGGAATGAAAATTGTTTTAATTACAAGTTTCAGATGTTTAACTTGAAACTGAAATAGTCCTCACAGAAGTTTTACTTTTACCTGCGGTTTCGCATGCGTATAAGGTGACATTTAGTCTTAATATTTCGTTATGATTAATTTTAATTAAATCTTAACCTATTTTAAAATTTTGGTTAAAAAATTAAAAATTATTTGCGTAATAATTTGGCGACCTTAAAACAAATCCCAAAAGACCGACAAATTGTCATTTAAATTTTTTGTAACAAATTAGCCAACTTTTGTATTTTTGAGGGCGATTTGACAGATCTGTCAGAAATGTTAAAAAATATAAATGAAAAATTAACACTGGGTTCTTTTATTTATTTTTTATCGGTGTTGAAGTCATAATTTTAATCAAAAGGCTGGCAATATATTTTGTTTGACATTTGCATCTAGCCAATTGCATCCCGAATTAAAAAAAAAACCTTACTGAAGATGAGTGCCATTACTCTGCAAAATGAGGTTGTAAACAGAATGTAATTACAGCCTATTCTCGGATGTTTCCTAAGCACTTTAGATACAATAGCTCGCTGTAATGAGTTATTAATTAGCCAATCTAGTGGCACTTAAACTTGAGTGCACTATGGGACACATGGCTCCCAACGTGGGTGAACACGAGATGCTTGACAGCTAATGAGAAGTATGTTTGGAGAGGAGAATGTGGCTGTTCATGACATGTGATACAGTTTCAGAAGTTGAACTATTCACCTAACCCTGCTTTGCATGGGTGCGGGGGGTTTTATATCTTTACATAGTATAAAACAAAGTCGCGTCTGTCCCTATGTATGCTTAGATCTTTAAAAGTCCGCCACGGATTTTGATGTCGTTTTTTTAATAAATAGAGTGTTTGAAGAGGAAGGTTTATATGTATAATACATGCATAATATTACATTGCACCTGTGCAAAGTTGGGGCGGGTCGCTAGTTATTTGCATAATCGCCAAATCGGTTCAGCCATTCTAGAGTATTAGCGAGACTAACGAACTGCTTTTCATTTTTTTTGAATACATTAGACTAGCTAAACCTATATATTTCGTACCGCTGGCTTATGTTTCGTTCTCACCACTAAAACCTTCCCTGAACTATTACGAATATTTCAAGACCAACATTACATAAATCGCTCCAGCCGTTCTCGTGCCTTAGCGAGACACACACATACGAACAACTATTCACCTTTACATATAAGAGACGATCATGGTGTATGTTTCATATGTAGTTATTTCTGTCAACTGTTTGATCACGAACCTCAATTAGTTTCTTAGATAATAAGCTCGATTAATACTTAAATTGATTAAGTTTGAGCTTAGCATGATTTCACGTTCTATTAGTTGCCAATTTGACTCATTTTTCTTAATAATAAGAAATGCGTAACAATGACTAAAATTGTAAACAGAAATCACGTTATTTACAGACAGAACAGTATCTAATAACAAAATGATAAACAAACACTCAATGCAATATAGGATCATCCATACTCGACAACTCATGAAAAACATGAAAGTGTGTGAAACACGTGTTTGCGCCGACGCGGCTCTGCCTTAGCCAGCGATACAATTCAAATTAAGAACCCGCATATCAATGTCCGTAGTCAGTATTAGTTTTCAGTCGGCAACCAACCGCGGTCGAGTGCGCACGTCTCGAGCTAAACGCTCCACCAGAACGTTCGCGATAAGTTAAATAAAGATTTTAAAAAATCGTTTTCATAATAACTGTAGTGTTGTGTGTGGTTTTTTAGTGTAGCTGTAGATTATATTCGTTTTATTGGGTATGTATTTTTTATTATAATATTAGATTATGTTATTTTTCGTCTTGCAAATTGTTATTGCACAATTGAAGATTCACTGTAGTCATACGACTGAAAATTACTTGCGAGTTTCTTTTTTTTTAGTTATTCGGACTTGTGCTCGTTAAAAGAAACTTGTGTAGTTTAATTTATTCGTTTGAAAAGTTATCTGTTACTCTTAATTAAAATTCTTGAAATTCGTGAATTTTTTTAATAAATAATGTTAACCTAGAAAGATACACTGAGTAACATAAAATTATAATATCTCATATAATTTGTTAATTTACATTGTCTTATTAATTAAATGCATAAATTGGTAAAAAATAAATTTTAAAAAAATATTATATTGAATTCTGAAAATTCTAGGACTAATCTAGAATTTCTGTTTTGTTATTGTGATTTATGTACATATTAAAATAAAATATGAGCACCTGCTTTTAATATGGTCTTGGCCTTGATGACATTGAAAGAGCTGTGGAATATTATTATATTATACATACATCAACTACATATATTTTATCATAATATATCTATATATGTATACTACATAAATAATATAACATATCTCTTACTTACGTGTACGTAAGTTTACCATGTAAATAGTATCTTATTTAGTTTGTTAATACAATTTATATTTGTTATTAAAATTAACAATGATTTGTTAATTTATTCCGATAAATTTTAACTGAAACTTATGTATTTACAATTTTGATTTTTTTTTGCACTAGATTCACGGTTTCGCAGATTTCGGTTCTGGTAAATTTTAATCGTAGTATACTTATAGGTACAAAAATAACATTAAACTTGTTACGGGAGACCTTCTTTCCGTGCCTTCTGTCAATTTGTATTTTTTTTTTTTTGTATTTGGAATATGTAAGTTTTGCTCTTCATTTACTGCTTCCCCCCGATTTCGATAATCGTGAGTTTAAAAAAAATCCGTATTCCAAATCCGAATTGGGTTCATTCAATGTTATAACCAAATGCCGCTACATCCCTAAAGTAAATGTTTTTTTTTTTTAATCTTGCGCTAGTAAAGTCTGACTAGAGAAGTACAGTTAAACTTGAATACATTGGAGCTCAGAATCTAGGATATTGTTATCATACATTTTATCATATACATCTAAAAATAATTCTTTGTAAGTAACAGAAGCTTTTACGAGTAAAAAATATAAAACATCCAAAATATCCAATCGAGCCAAAATATCGGGAATTTACTATAGTTCGTTTTTTTAATTCTAGACTACGATCTGACAACTCAGAATGTCACACTCTAGAAATATGTTCCCAATTTTCTGGAGTTTGACATTTTAAGTTGTCAAATCGTAGTCTAGGATTAAAAAACGAACGATACAAACATTATCAGTAGGAGAAATTTCTCACACACTCACTTAAACTGGTTTCACAGTATTAGGTCTTTCTAGTTATTTCTGTGTTAGTATTTATTATAACTATCGATAAAGTTTTCTAGTTTCTAGATTTCTACTGCTAAAAAAACTATCAGGCATAATAATTTAAATACATGACATTCTAATCGATTCATTTACGTTGTACCGTTGTATAAATTAAAATAATTATAATTGTAAGTATTTAAATTCCCGTGGGTAGAGACAAAGAACTTTGCGTTCAAAAATAGGTCTGAAAACAAAATTGAATTTGATGGGGCTATGTATTCCTTGCATTAATTAGTAAAAAAATAATCACGTTTCATTAACCTTTCGAATACCGTAATTGGTGACATAATAGAAAAAACAATAAATATACCTAGTTTGTTTTTAATTCTCGACTACGATTTGACAACTCAGAATGTCACACTCTAGAAATATGTTCCCAATTTTCTGGAGTTTGACATTTTAAGTTGTCAAATCGTAGTCTAGGATTAAAAAACGAACTATACACCGTTAAATTTTAGTCGTTTTAATCCCTTGGAGGATCGATCCAGTACATGAAACACTATCGATTTGTGTAGATAAAATAAAAAAATAAAGTACTTTTTTTCTTAATCTCTTATTGATATACGCATTTACGAAATTAATTTCTTTAAGTAAACGAGTCATTGACCTTGTAGGTAGTTGTCGGTCGTTGCGTACTAACTACCTACAGGTCATTGAACTCGCCCAGCTGATGTTTACTTAAAGAAATCAATTTAGAACATGCGTAAATTAATTCGAGTTTAAAAAAAAAGTACTTTGTTTTTTTATTCTAACTTTACCAATCGATAGTGTTTCATGTACTGAATCTATCCTCCAAGGGACTAAAACGATCAAGATTTAACGGTGTAGGTGTGCGAATGCCAGCGTTTGATTCCGGCTCAAGATTTGTCTAAAGGGCCTCTGAGAGTTAGTTTCCGCTCCTCGTTTACTTTCTAAAGATTCATAACTAACCCATAAAAAATAATAATTAAGATAATCGTTTATGTGCCTGAAATATGGTACTTACAGATCTCATAATAATTGTATTATGAGATCTGTAAGTTACGTAGGTATACATATTGATGTATACCTACGTACTAGGTACTTACTTCATATACCGCCAACTAGTATGCCGATTTTGAAAGTGTCATAATTCCCATTTATTAAATAACTAGCGATAATAATAATAAACAAATTATAAATATAAACCTTTCTCTTGAATCACTCTATCTATTAAAATAAACCATATCAAAATCAGTTGTATAGTTTAAAAGATCTAAGCAAGCATACATAGGGACAGCGAGAAACGACTTTGTTTTATACTATGTAATGAAATATTAGGGCTTTTTCCTTTTTCAAGATTACAGTAAATAAAACGAGTTTCCTTATTAAAAAGTTAATGATGCTGAGGAATTTTTAATATTAAGAGAAATCCGTCAATATAGTCCACGAAAGCAATTTGCAAGCTATTTAATGTAAACAGTAATAATGTTTATTTGACTAACTTTTTACAGCTATTTTTATGAACATGGTGGTAAGTGGTTACATAATAAAACTTTGCGTTAATATTCACTTATAATTTTATCTGTTTATTTTTTTTATTATTAAAGCATGCAACGAAAGAAACAATGCTTACTTAGTACCTAACTTCATCAGAATTGCAGTGAAATTAATTTAAATAACTTAAATCGTAAGAGTTTTTTTATGATAGGAAATGTCATGCAATGACGAATCCCGCCCTTGGGTGAAGCGGAAAATAGTGGCAGACTCTTGATGACTAAACAACCTACCCCATCAGAAGGGTCGAAGCCAATTTGGGCCAAGGGTTTGCGTCTGAAAAGGAAGGCTCTGGCCCTGGTATGTATGGCGATGTAGGAACGGGGTAGGTTGTTTAGTCAGTAAGAGTCTGACACTTGTTTTCCGCTCCGCCCAAGAGCGGGACTCGTCATTGGATGATTTTTACCTACCATAAATTATTTAACGAAAATGTTGTAGATGTAGAAGACTATGTATATGTAAGTACCATTTTAAATTATTTCGACGACATTTGGCTTTAGATTACGAGTACATATTTTTTTAAAGGGAAATTTAGAAAAAATATTATTATGTCTTTATCCCGTGGGACTTTTAGGATAAAATGTATCCTATGACACTCCCGTAATCAAGACAAATCTAACGATACCTCATACATCAAAATCCATCAAGCCGTTTAGGCTACAGGAGGTCACAAAGGAAAAGACATACATACATACTTACATACACTCGAAAAACATTACCCTCCTTCTTTGGCAGTCGGGTAAAAAAACCTACCCCATTCCTACATTGCCATACATACCTTTGTTTCAATCTAGAATTAAAAAAAAAACAACATAGATAAGTAGAGAATGCCTTGTTGCATTAAGTCCTCTTTTAAACCACTACGGTACATTACATGAAGATAGATAAATAAATGAGTCAGTTACCATGTGCAAAGAATGGGTAGACTATTTTTTTTTTTGTAGTTGTCCTTAAATGATATTTATTTATTTTTTTCACCCGTACGAAACGGGACGCATTGCTATTTGCAATAAAATTATAGTGTAGTACAGAAAACCGCAACATCGTTCGTCAAGAATTCCTCAATGTTCTAGAAACATGCTAGATAATCTCCCATGCTAGTTGGTCTAGCATTCATTATGTAGCTATGCGAGATGAATTTTAAAATAAGTTGTTACATAACTTTATACCTAACTTAACTTCCTATTGCTAAGGAAACATTTTAAGCTGCTGCAGTATTTTTACCCGACTACGGCGAAGCAAAAGGAGGGTTATGATTTTGACCTGTATGTATGTATGTATGTATGTATGTGGGTATGGATGTTCATCTGTTCCCTCGTAACTTCTAAACTACTTATCAGAATTCGACAAATGACATATCATTAGAAGCGTCTTAATTGTCCGCTGGTTATAGGCTATATGGGATTTCACAAAATCTAATGTGGCGCCCTCTAGCGGACAAAACATACGAAGTAAAAAAATAAAGTTAAGATAAATATGCCGTATTTGGTATCATTTGAAAGCGCTTTACTTGTACATTTTGAATATATATATATATTACTAGCATTTGCTTGTGACTTTACCTGTATTCATGGGCTGAGAAATCAATGAACCCAAGATTAACCTATTTAGAACTCCAAAATATGTTAAATAAAAATAAAGTTTAAAAACTAACACCCGACTACTTAAAAACACGCTCTAAAAAGTACGAAACAAGAAAACAAGAAAGCCGTGGTCGTATGCCATAAGAATAATAAATTAAAAAAAGTGGTATACGACCACGGCTTTCTTGTTTTCTTGTTTCGTACTTTTTAGAGCGTGTTTTTAAGTAGTCGGGTGTTAGTTTTTAAACTTTATTTTTTGCAGTAAATGTTCCGAGTTAATCTTTTCGGCGAGGTTCATTGAGGTATATATATAGTATCGACACTATCTACACCTAATATAATAAAGAGGTAAAGTTTGTTTTTTTGGTTTGTAGGAGGTAATCTGTGGACCTACTGGTCCGATTGGAAAAAATTTAGCTACAATAGAAAACTGCTTTACTCCTGAGTGACATAGGCTATATTTTATGTACGCGGGCGAAGGCGCTGATAAAAGCTAGTTTATTATAAAATGTTCAGCTCCATTTTGCCGAGTTTCCGGTTTTTCCAATGATTCCACTTATTGTCCAGTTGTTTATCTACACAATAAGTGTCTACTTGAGCAACAAAACAGATTAAGTTCACTAAGCCCCAAGGGGACACCAGTGACCGCACACCTATTGTATTTTAATTGTGTCTGTAATTACGGTAGTCGAAAGGTGAATACTATAATGTCAACTAGAAGTCAATTGGCAAATATTAGTTTGTGTTAGTTATAATTTTGATCTGATGGACCCATGTCATTTTGATGTTTATTTTTCTTTCTATATTTTTTCTTTTTTTTATGTTACTTGTAATTGTTTATTTTATATTGGTAATGCTTCATGGAGTGCCAAATAAACATGTTTTCTTTCTTCTTCTTTCTTTCTTTCATGTCCTCTCCTAGAGAAAAGGCCTGAGTAACAGCAGTAGAAACATTAAATGGCTGATTATTATAATTAGGTAGAGCAGCGGTAGCCGAGTGGTACCGGCCATGACATACGAGTTGTAGCTTGTGGGTTCAAACCCAGCTAAGGGGCACCTTATGTAATTTATTTCATCACTACTGCTCTTAAAACGGTGAAAGAAAATGTCGTGAGAAATGTGACATCCAGAAAACCGCACTGGGCCCGCGTGGTGGATTACGGCCCATTCTCTCCTCTAGAGATGAGGCCTGCCTTCCAGCAGTTTTTTTTTTTTTTACTTGCAATAAACTAGTGCTTGACTGCGATCCCGCCTGATGGTAAGCAGTGATGCAATCGTTGATGGTGAGGCGCACTAGTTTATAGTAGGAACATTCATAAGGCTGTTGATGAGTATGATGACACAATTAATTTTTGTTTTTTTTTATTATCATTATTTCTTTTATCTGTTACAAGAGTGAAAGACTAAATAAACACATTCATATTGTTTGTCTTAGTCTATTTTGGGCCTCAGACATTACAAATACATATCTTTTGAGTTCAAGTTTTTGCAGCAAATAAGAATTTCTCAATGAAAGTGATGCAATATTTACTTATTATTTCGTTTTCTTTTGTTAATACTCAATACTCAATACTCAATACATTTATTGCATTCCACAATGTGAACTTAGGTGGTAGGTACATAAGAATATACATACAATAGTTTTAGAGCATTGTGGGCCCTGTCGGGCATAACAACATAAAAAATTTGGAGGAGGGCTATTATGAATAATTATTTACAATTAAAATAATAATCTACTCTTTCATTTTTCGTAGGTAGGTGGGCTTACAGCTAATTGTATTATATAATTTTTGCTATTCGTATATTGGGTTCATACAATAATATTTATTTTAATTATACATTTATTATTACTGATATTATAGATTATTATTGCGTTTTTTGGTATAATTGTTTATTTATTAGATTTATCATTTAAATACTCATTTATATTGTAATAGCATTTACGGATTAGAAATTGTTTTGTTTTATTTATAAAGATATTAAATTTTTGTTCATTTTTAATTTCATCTGGTAATTTGTTATATATTTTAACTGACATTACTAAAGTGCTTTTGGAGTGTATTTTAAGCTTAGAAACTGGCTGATTTAGTCTATTTCTGTGTCGTAGTGTGTACCGATCCTGTATGTTTTCGCGTGTAGTGAAGAGTTTTTGATTATTTTTAACAAATTTACACATTTCCAAGATATATATACAGGGCAGGGTTAGAAGTTTATGTTCTTGGAAATGGGGTTTGCAGCTATCTGTGTTTTCTATGTTGGCTAGTATTCTAATCAGTCGTTTTTGTAGTGTGAAAAGTGTTAGTGCGTCTGTACTATTTCCCCATAGTATTATTCCGTAATTGTGTTTTTATTACCTACTGATTAATTGCAAGTAATTATTTGATCAGCGTTTTTATTTTGTTTTATTGCAGAATTGTAAACAAAATACGTACGATAGTTTATATTATTGTAAGTCGTTGTACTAGCTGAACTCCTAAGTAATTTTTTTTTATTGAGTTACTAGCTTTTTCCAGCGGCTTCGCCCGCGTACATAAAATATAACCTAAGTCACTCAGGAGTGAAGCAGCTTTCTATTGTTGCTAAAATTTTTCCAATCGGACCAGTAGTTTCAGAGATTACCCCCTACAAACAAAAAAACATTCTTTACCTCTTTATTATATTAGTGTAGAAGTGTAGATTATATTAGTGTAGATTATTTAAGTTGTTACTTTTACCTAATTATAAATTGAGAGCAGTGGTGGCCAAGTGCTATCGGCCCCGACTTACGAGTGGTAGGTCGCGGGTTCAAACCCAAGCCTGGGGCATAAATTACTTTGTGTAATTTATTTCGTCACCACTGCTCTCAAAACTGTGAAGTAAAACATCGTGAGGAAACCGGCATGTCCTAGGACCAAAAATTCGAAGACATTTGATATCCACCAATCCGCACTCGGCCCGCGTCGTGGATTATGGCCCATTCCCTCTCCTAGAGAGGAGGCCTGTGTCCCAGCAGTGGGAACAATGATTAATTATAAATACTGGTAATATCTTCATCCAAAATTTTTCTTAAATATAGAATACAAATTGTTACTTAAGTAGTTAACATAAATAATAAAAAATACGGATAATTTATAAATACGGATGTTAACGAGCATTTTCCAAAATGTTTCTCGAATATAATAAAACGGGTATCCAAACTTTATATGGATAAACCTACTTTCACTCGGGCGAAGTCGCCGGCAGAAGCTAGTATTATCATATTATGTTATGACATGACTAACAAAAACCTATCTCTTAGAAATACACTATTTATATCTCAGGTCTATTTACCCAAAATAATGCGTTGTCAACATTCAAAAGAAAGACGTCATCAAAAATATTTCCCCCGAAAACGATATTACTGGCTTTAGAAATAAAAATGACTCATTTGGAACTTACAACTATGAGTAACAAGCGTTTTTACTGATTAATAATGTTAGTAGAGATAAGAAATTGTCGCCTGGAACTCTGCCAGGATCCTTGAACCCACGCCGGGAAGTCTGAGCGCTGTCTGAAGCAGCTTTGTAGGTGGCTCTCTATAGAGCCACCTAAAAAGCTACTACATAGTACCTAATAGCTACATAGTAGTGCTACTCTATAGTAATTGAGCGCTTTTTGAAGCAGTCTAAAGTATTAGGGTCGGTTTTAGTCAGTAAAAAAATTTGGGTCTGTTTTAGTCAGTATAAGAAATTGGGTCGATTTTAGTCTGTAAAAGAATTTCGGTCGGTTTTGATTAGTAAAATAATTTCTGTCGGTTTTAGTCAGTAAAAAAATTTAGGTCGGTTTTAGTCAATAATAGAATTTGGGTCAAATTTAGTCTGTAAAAGAATTTCATTCGGCTTTAATCAGTAAAATAATTTCAGTTGGTTTTAGTCAGTAAAATAATTTCGGTTGTTTAAGGGGGCTTCCATACAAGAAGCGTTATTTCGTCGGAGAATTTTTTGCTTGATTTTAATATTGTAGATCCCTTTCTGAGCTAATCTGATTTCCGGTTGTCCACTAGACATTAATTTTATTAGTGTTTGTGACTTTATAAGAAACTCAATGCCACTTTTCGTTCTAATTTTATAACTCAAGAACATGGTCACCTATCCAAACCAATCTCTTTAAACTTCCAGGTTTCAATGCAAGATGTCCAATATTTTTATTTGACCATTCCGAGATAACATATAAGAATTCGTTGCATCTTAAATCAGACTATCCGATGACACTTTCTTTTTTTTTTGGTCATCAGTGATTAAAGAGCACTGGCCCATTTACCACGATGAACCGTAACTTTCACAGCAAGTTATGCGGTTTTTGGTTACGTAAATGATAAAAGATAACGGTTTACCACCGGAAAACCGACGTTTGACGTCCTATATACGTATATTACATAGTATATTAATATCATTATCATTACATAGTATAAAAAAAAGTCGCTTCCTGCTGTCCCTATATATGCTTAGATCTTTAAAAACTACTCAACGGATCTTGATGTGTTTTTTTAATAGATAGAGTGATTCAAGAGGAAGGTTTATGTGTATAAAACATGCATAATATATTTAATATCACCATTGTACCCGTGTGAAGCTGGGTTGGGTAACTAGTAATTTATATGTTTAAATGGTAATTTTCCATGACTTGAAACATTTATTTAGTGCAGAGTTTCTGCGATGTAAGTCATTTGAGCGAGCGAGAGTTTTAGCAGTTCAGTTCAGTTCGTATAATAGATCGCGTTAAGAGCTTGTAGTTTAATACTACTGCCCCCTAGCCAAGTTACGTCGTTTCGTTAATGTCGAGCGCTTGGCCACGCCTACCAATTCCTCTGTTGTGACCACGAGACTGAACGTTGAGATAGCGTCTGAATAAAGCAATTGGAGGTGGCCAACTCAAGGCGTTCGACGTTAAGGAAACGATCGTAACTTGGCTAAGGAGGCTGGTCATAATAAGGGCTTCTTTATGTGGAAATCGGCGCATAAAAAAGTAGGTGCGTAGCGTTTCTTTTGGAATAATTCATGTTAACTATACGATTGTTTAAATAAATTTCAATTTTAGATTTCGGACGCAAATAACGGTGATTTTTGACGTTTTCAGTGGTTGAAAATGCTGGAAAATCTATTAGTGTTAAAATATAATATTTTTACAGTTTAGCAAAGTAAATCAGCTACCCATTGTTTACCGTTTTGAGATCAAAGGAGATGAAATAAATTACACAAAGTAATACGCCTGACTGGGTTCGAACCCGCAACTTGCTACTCTTAAGTCAGAACCGTTACCACTCGGCCACCACTGCTAGTAGAAATACATTCATTCTTACAAATGACTCAACTAACACAAATGAATGAAATCAATACCTAGCAGTTTAGTACCTACGGGTATTGAGCTCAAGGAAAAAATATTTTTGCCTGCCATTGTTCAATTTAACTTAAGGGGATAATACATTATGTATAATTAAGGATATTTAAAGAACATCAACGTCTTTTGTAATAGAGGGAACAGGAAAAAATGGCGGTGTATCATAGGCGAGGGGAAAACCACATTATATGACATGTATATTTACCTAATTGTTAAGTCCGCTTTTGTACTGTTATGTGCATGAAGTGTTAAATTATGAGACAACTTTCCATTATTCATATATTGTTTAGTTAATAGCTTCTATTTCGGAGAGGAAGAGGAATGGATTGTGTGAGGAGTGATATGAAAGAAAAGCGAGTTAGTGATAGTGTGACGGGTGTCAGGACAGAGTGGAAGGAAAAAACATGTTGCGCCGACCCCAAGTAATATGAGATAAGGGTTTTTTTTATGGTAGCTAAAAATCATCGAATGACCAATCCCACTTTTAGGCGGAGCGGGAAACAGTGTCAGACTCTTACTGACTAAAAAACCTACCCCGTGTCTTCCTTGCCTTATTTCCAGAGCCCCGGTGTAACGCTTTCGCACCAACCCTCGGCTCCGGGAGGCTTCGAAATATGGGATAAGGGTAGGATGAAGATGAATGACTTCTGTTTCATACAATTTATTTTATTTATTTATTTATAAGAACTTCATGCTACACAAAGGCACACAGGTGGACTTAATGCCTTAGGCCTTCTCTACATGTTGAATGATTGATTGCCATTCAATCATTCAACATCAATCATCATATACCTACATAAAAAACCTACAATGCAAGTAATTAACTAACAAACACCTTTTTCCTTCTTTCATTCACGTTTATTCTTCATTGAGGAAAATATAAATACTACCTGCACGGAATTTCTATGCCAAGCAGGTAGACACAGGTACTTAAGTGCCAAGGAAAAAAAAATACTGCTTTGGAGAATCCCACATAACTTGATCTCTCCAATGTTTTTTTAGAGACCTTAATCTGGTTATTACCAGTTTAAACCGGTTACTAACAATATTGGTTATAACCTACTATCTTTTTTTATAACTCTTCTGTAGGTACGTATGTTTGTCACTTAATTTCTCGTAAACAACTTGACCGATTTGAATGAAATGTTGTGTGTAGGTAGGTATATTTGACTGTGTTCCTTGGTGGTTTTGAAAATATAATTGTACCCGGTGGGTTGCGCTGCAATAGGGTTCTTATTTTTAGTATTTTATTAAATTATTTTTTGTATAATAAATAATTAATATCATTTGTATTTTTGTTATAACTCTTACGCGAGTGAAGCTATTGGTAAAAGTTAGTCTCTAGCTAGAGTCTAGGGAACTACATTGTATTAGATAAAATAATATATATTATATTTATTATATAATAATAAATAAATAAAATTGCATTCCACGTCTGTCCATTTGTCGGACAATCCCTTTAAAACCACGCAATGGATTTTGATGCGATTTTCACTTTTAAAAAGAGCAATAAACGAAGAAAGTTTTTGTGTATAATCTCCGTCCAACCGAAGCCAGGGCGGGGCACTAGTATGTTTATAAATGTGTGTTAACTGTTCAAATTATTACATTATAAATCAATTCTCAAGGGCCTTTATCTAATTTAAACATTTGCGTATTCATGAGTTGTTTAGTGTCCATTTCCTGGTTCATAAAAACCTTCACTATGTCATTGGTTAGTTTATCGTCTAAACTCTCGTAAACTAGGAAGACTGAAATTTCTTGAAAAATTGGCAAAGCTTTCCGGGCTTTAAACTTCAAATTACACGTACTTGTTACTGTGCCAAGAAATTAAGTATGGCGTAAAATATTAGGTCAAATAAAATCACACTTAAATGCATTCAGTAGGTATCATATTTATACTATATCTGCACGTGGCTTCGCTTGAGTTAAAGTCGGTTTCTCCTTACAAACTGCCACCCCTATTTTACACCCTTAGGGGTTTTTTTATAGTGGAAAAAATCGTCAAATGGCGAATCTTATCCTAAGGTAGAATGGGAGACAGTGTCAGATTTCTACTGACTAAACGATCCACCGTTCCTTTCTGCCTTAGTTCCAGGGCCCCGGTGTTCCGCTTCCGCATTAACCCTTGGTCCCAGAAGGCATCGACCCTGTTGGGCCCCCTCTTTAAGGTTGGAGTTTCGTAAAATCTGTTCTTTACGGAAGTCTACACCCTTTAAGGACACCTGGTTTGTAAGTGGTATAGCTTCTGAGATTTCGTGATAAATCAGTGAGTGGTATTTCGTTTTTATATATTTAGAAGATTAAATGGTACAGATGAATTTGATCTAGATTCTTAAAAAAAATATGTTTCGAGAATTTTGGTTTCAATAATAAATGTCTCCTTGAACTACATCTTAAGAGATTAGATAAAAGATCGAACGTCAAAGAAATTTCCTGTTCCGTAATTTTCCGTAACGTAAGAATACTTGAGTGGTGATAATTCGAAAAAAAAAAAATTAGTGCGCCTCACCATCAACGATTTCATCACTGCTTACCATCAGCAATAAAAAAAAAGTTGCCGCTAACAAAAAGTAGATGGGTGAGCTAGCGTAGCATCAGCCTTATAATGTTCCCACTGCTTGGAATTCAGGCCTCCTCTCTAGTATAGGGATAATTTTATCTGCCTTAACTGAATCTTCAAATAGTTTTAGTATTGTTTCATTTGACGTTTTTGCCTGTGCCTCGGATTCCAGTTCCGATTCTGATAAACCAAATTTTAAAACTCCGTTTCCGAATTCGATTCCGATACGTACCGGCTCGTGCGAATTTAAAGTAAGTTCCAAGTTCGTAAGTTCCAATTTAAATTTAAGTAACAATTATAATTGTACCTACCTATAAGAAAATTTGCATGTCATTATGTTATGATTAAATATGTTAAGCTACTATCATTACCTACCATTTTTAAGAACTTTTGTAACCATATTTATCTGCAAATAAATCTTTGACTTTGACTTTGCGTGGTTCCTCTGAGCGTAGGCCTGCTTCAAGGCAGTAAGCATAGTATGGGTGAACGGGTGAACGATGACGTTAGCACACCTATTGTTCTTTAATTGTGTCTGTAATTACTAAAGTCGAATGGTTAAGACAGTAAGCATCGTAGAGTAACTAGGCGTAGACCCGTCTTAAGACCATAAAAATTGTAGTAGCTAAGCGTAAACTCACTTTAAGGCAGTAAGAATCGCTGGCAGGTCACGTTTTAGTACTGTTTCTGCCTACACTATAAGAAAAACCGTGCGCGTTAAGAAGTTGTAAGATAACGATCACCAAAAACAAAAGACGTCAAAAAGAATTAACTCAAAGACACTAATTATATCTTCAGCCGACTGAGCGGCTGCCAAATAGTAGAAGTAATGTTTTCCGCATAATCGCCCTAAATATATTGCCAGCACTAATATGTTTAGTTTTGTAATCTTTGCCGTTAACCACGCTTTATATGCCTGACCTATGAATTCCTGACGTCACTGAAAAAACCCACATTACCCGTCAAACTTGTGTAATACAAGTTTGACGGGTAATGTGGGTTTTGAGCCTAATAATGTTCCACTGCTGGGACTCAGGTTTCCTCTGTACGAGAGGGAAGAGGCCATAATCCACCACACGGGTCCAGGGTTGGTGAATCTCACATGTCTTCGAATGGATTCTAGGACATGCCGGTTTCCTCACGATGTTTTCCTTCACCGTTTTGAGAGCAGCGGTGATGACTTATCATTACATAGTATAAAACAAAGTCGCTGTTTCCCTATGTTTGCTCAGATCTTTAAAAGTACGCAACGGATTTCGAAGCGGTTTTTTTAATAGATAGAGTGTTTCAAGAGGAAGGTTTATATGTATAATACATGCTCCCGTGCGAGGCTGCGGGGGCGAGGGCGGGTCGCTAGTATAACATAACATAATTCGTTTGGCTGAGCTTGAACCTGCGACAATCGAGGAAGTTGGGTACGACTGGACCACCACTGCTTTCAAAACAGTTTTGAAGGAAGCTTGGCATATAGGGCAACCATGTTCTGGTGTTTCAATACACTTACGACCAAATAAATAAATAAATGGGGATTGACCGATGACTCGTGGGGGTCACCAGCCTGATAAAATAAATACCTACCGCACTGGCTCAGTTTTTCGAATAAGTGTGTAAAACATATTCCTTAGTGTATGTAAATTCCCTCAGGGTAACTTAACTCGTGATTCATGTCATATTATTCATGTGACATGTCTTAACTTGTCAGATAGATAACGCACAGAACTGCTAAGCACTTCAGTGTACACACTGAAAATGTTTATTTTTGTGCTTTACACAATTTAAGGAATTTAATTTGAACTGAATTCTAGAAAATCTTTTAGCGATACGTCGACGTCATAATAGGAAGCTTCTTCTTAGTCGTACACTCTTGGCAGAGTGGTCGTGGTGGACCATGTTGCATTTTCATTGGGTGGTGAGGCTCCCGCGATGCGTCTCCACTTGACACGGTTTACGGCGTCTCGGGAACTCTGGACCATAGAGGTAATAGGAAGCACTGAGCGAAAATTCCACGCTCGAAATCCCAGTGGTTTCGGCTGTGCGTTGATTAATATGTCAGTCACTATGCCACTTTATCTTCGGTCAACGACTTTTCTAGAACTGCATCGAAATCTGTTACAGCATATCATTACGATAATAAAATTAAATGCGCCGTCTCACCGCGCTGTCATATTCGTTTGTTGATAATGGCATACAACATGATCAAGGCCAGCTATACTGAGGGACTGGGTGGGGTAGAACCCTGGAGCGCCCAAGCTCGATGGACCCTCAAAACTTCATTAAACTCTTGAACGCCAGCGTTCGCACACATATTGTATTTCTATTATGTCTCTAATTACGGTATTCAAAAGCTTAACAAGCCTCTTATTGAACCACAGAGAAATTTTACCATTTCCGAAAAAACTTTAAAATTTTAATCTTACTCTAAAATGGACGTTAAAATGATAAATCACAGCTACAAAATTATCAAAACTGTCGTAGTTATAAACTATTTATTTTAAACCCTTGGGGCTTACAAACTGATTAAGACAAACACTAAATTGGTTTTACTTCAGGGAACCATTGCAAATTGATGTAGGAACATTTAGAACACGATTTTTTTTCATGGACTCGTTAGGAAATTAAGAAAAATAATAAACCAGATACAATTATTTTAATCATGGGAACTCGATTTTTTAGTTAGCAAAACTCTGAAACTCCTAATTTTTTTTTTCGCTTTCGCTTCAGGTCTGTTACTCACCTGCCTACGCTACTGAACATGATGTCATCATTATCTATAATTTTCCTAGCCAGTTATGACATGTCATATTTAGTCATATTCTCTATCTATGTCCCTCAAGTTGGCATCAGTTTAATTCTTGACGGCAAAAAACTTGATGTCATAATGGAAACTGTTTTCTTAGGTATAACTATCGATTCTAAATTGCAATGGGGCGCTCATATTAGAACTCTCTCTGGTAGACTAAGCTCAGCTGCATATGCAGTAAGAAAGATAAGGCAATTGACAGATGTAGCCACAGCTAGATTAGTCTACTATGCTTATTTCCACAGTATTATGTCTTATGGCATTTTATTGTGGGGATCTGCAGCTGATGTCGACTCAATTTTTATTTTACAAAAAAGAGCCATCCGGGCTATTTATAAAATGGGTCCTCGCGAGTCCCTTAGAGATAAATTTAAAGAAATCGATATACTGACTCTGCCTTCTCTTTATATCCTAGAAAGTATCCTGTATGTTCGTAAAAATTTAGGACTTTTTAAAATTAGAAGCGATATTCATAACAAGAATACGCGCAGTAAACACGAAATTGTTTTACCCAAATGGAGACTAGCCAAGACCAGCAAGTCATTTTTAGTTAACAGCATACGCTTTTATAACAAGCTGCCAGTAACGGTAACTGAACTTAGTGAGGGAAAGTTCAAAAATCATATTAAGCGGGTCCTAACCAAAAAAGCATATTATAAGGTTAAGGATTATATAGAAGACAAGCTTGTTTGGCAATGACTGCTCCTGCACATGTGGCTCCCTGGTAACTCATTCATATTGTGTATTTATGTCTACTAACTGCTCCATCTTTGTTTTTATATACACTTTTTTTCCCTCTTTTTTCGACACATTGCTTTTGCAATATTTATATTATTAAGATTTAAAAACTTTTAAATTAAATAATAATTTATTTTGTTAGCATCTCGCAGTGTAACTGTTGTGGTGATATATGTATTTTTATTTTCATACTTTTTAATTTTTTTGTTTTATATAATATTTCTTTCTTTACATCTCACGTTGTAAAGTAAGAACACTGTAGACTTCGCAAATCCTATTACGACTCACCTTTGATTTTTTATTATTATGATTATTTTTATTGTGCTTTTGAGTACAATATTGACTGGTCTACACTGTTCTTACATAATGACATAAATACTGTAATAACGAGATAATATTGTAAGAAACCATTTTTTTAAAAGAGTAACCATGGAGTTTCTTGCCGGTTCTTCTCCATAGGAAACGACCAATTTGGAACCGTGCACTAGCTTCTGACGTTTTATAAGTGCCCATGTAGGCCTATATGAAATAAAAACCATTTTGATTTTGATTTTGATTTTTTGATTTTATGATAAGGAGTATTTTCATAGATAAACTTAATTAAAAGATAAGGTTATCAGACCAACAGTAGGTGTTTACTGTGATAGTACATATCAATCGTTTTCTGTGTTAGCATGAGAAGCCAAAATTGTGTGAGATAACCTCACTCACCTTGAGATATTTATGACCCCCCAGTATTTACATTACTTGGGTCACCGGTAATCTCTCTGTGCTACCTATATCCTCTATTGTATGCGGTAAATCTATATATATAAAAGAAAGTCGGGTTTGTTACAACACTTATAACTCGAGATCGGCTGAACCGATTTAGCTGAAAATTTGCAGGGAGGTAGTTTAGAGCCAGGAGAATGACATAGGATCTAGGACTTTTTTTTATTATTTTTTTTTAGAGTAGGGTAGAGTAGAGTAGAGTAGGGTAGAATAGGGTAGGGTAGAGTAGAATAATCTGTTACCGGGAGCGAAGCCGCGGGCAAAAGCTAGTAATTTAATAAACTAAAATTAATTAAAAATTATTTTCGTTGCACGTAAGTTGAACTATGGTCTTCAATGTCCAGTACTCAACCGGTTTTCCTCGAAGGGTTGCGCATGACTATAACAATGGCTTGGGCTTGCTTGAGTAATGGTGGGTAGGTTGCCGTCCGATCATTTAGTAACCGCCTGGCCCAAACTCAATTGTCAGTATACCTTACCTTAATTTTTAATTAGATATATATTATTTTATTTATTTATAAGTGTATTATTTTAGGCATTTTATTAATTTAATTTAAAATTTTATTATGTAGTTGCATTTTGTATAATATTGGGTGTAAATTACCTGAATAAAGATTATTATTAGGGACCTTGCAGAAGGGTCGATGCCAACTGGGGCCATGGATTCGTAATTTAAAGAAGACGGGCCCTGATATAAAGGCAACGCAGGAACGGAGTAGGTTGTATAATCAGTAAGAGTCTGACTCTATTTCCCTTTCCGTCCAAGGGCGGGATTTGTCATTGGCTGATTTTTACCCACCATAAAAAAACCGGTTTTTTTTGTTTTTCACGATCAGACAGACACGCTGGAGGACTTTGTTTAGTATGAATATTATTTAATAATAAGTCAGGATAGGGTCGCGGCAGCTAGTAAATCAATATATGTACACTCCCTCTATCAGTCCCCCCTCAGTTCCGTTATCAGGCAATAGCAGCTTATCATATTATTTACGACTGAAATGAATCGTTAATGATTTGCCCAGCGTTCATCGTGAACAGTGTACATTGTCGGTATGTACTCCATCAATGGGGGCTGTTGATCGTCAGGACAGACCGTGGTCAGGGTTTTAATGTTTTTAATAGACTTACATAATTATTACGTCCACTCTAGTGTACTACCTTAGGGCCTGTGGACACCAGTTGTGTTAAACGCCCCGTTGACGTGCGTTCGTAGCGATATAGACGCGATACGCACGCCCATTCAGACGCAGCCTGTACAATTTTAATAGGAAACAAGTGCGTCGTATCGGAAACGCGCGTCGCCGGCGCGTTTAAAAAACGTGGTTTGCACAGGCCCTTAGGGCTAGGTGGGTCCGAAGCCCCAAACCTCAAGGAGCCTTAAAGCCTGACTAGGAAATCTGTTATTGAACTACAGAAAATATCTCCCACCTTCGAAATCTCATCATCATCATCATTTCAGCCGAAAGACGTCCACTCTTAGACATAGCCAAGTGCCGCCACAATGAACGGTTCTGTGCAACTCGTATCCATATTTTTCCCGTAATCCTTGTTAGGTCATTCTTCCACCTTGAAGGAGTGCGCGGTCGCCAGACTAGAAAGCAAAATATCTTATTTGTATGCTCTTCTAGAAACGTGATACACGTTTCATCGAAATTTATTCAGCCCTCCTCCTTGCATCGTTTATCCTCAATGCTGAGGGTCGTGATCTACACGAATAACGTTTTGATGGACTATATTTCGCCATGTTGCCCTATCTTCGGCGATGTGGATGGCGTCCGCGTCGCAGACTGTAGTCTCCAACGTACTACGGATTTGGTCTGACCAACGTAATGGACTCCTGCCCCTTAATCTTTTCCCATCTACTTTTCCTGTAAACAGCAACTTTTCCAGGTTATCACCTCTCTTCCTGGCAATGTGGCCAAAGAAATCAAAAAATCTTCTTTGGCATATTCAGCCATTCATGGTTGAAAAAACAAAGTAACAGACATACACAAACTTTGACCTATAATATTAGCGTAAACATGGTGTTCTACGATCGATTCAACCATGACAATACAAAACGTTTTCTGTGTACAATAACTTATTTATATACGTACAGTACAGGCTATTGTACTCGTAGGTACGTCTACACATGTCACGTCTATTATGTCATGTATAATTTTGTAAGAACTACATTTCATAACTTTTCTTTACATTATGTAATGATATCAATTATTATTTAAATACTGTGTGCTGAGTGCGAGTTGTTTTTAAGTTAATGTTATCGAAACGTTGAAAACGATAGTGGTGGCCGAGTGGTAACCGCCCTGACTTATGAGTTGTAGATTGCGGGTTCAAACCCAGCCAGGCTACAGATTACTTTGTGTAATTTATATTTCATCACCACTGCTTTCAAAAGGTGAAGGAAAACGTTGTGAGGAAACCGGCATGTCCTAGAACTGAAAATTTGAAGATATGTCCACTAATCGACACTGGGCCCGCATGTTGAATTATGGCCCATTCTCTCTCTTAGAGAGGACGCCTGTGTCCCAGCAGTGGGAAAATAAGATGATGATGATCGAAACGTTTAACGCGTTCGGCTTTCTGATTGGTCAAAGAGCTTGGGGCGAGCCAATCGGAGCGCCGAACGTGATAAACGCATCGATCGCGTTAAAACAACTCGCACTAGGCACTCAGATAGCCAAGGGGCTATATTATTACGATATGGGAATAAAACACGGAAATTTATTGATATGATGTTGCCAGTCATTTATCGTTCAAATAAAAAAGAATGACTTGCTGATTTTAAATGTAAACGAGACGAACGAACGTAAAAATCGACGAGTTCGCTTGAATATCGGTTCGGTAAAGCATCGGCTTTGTACAATATCGCATTATTATGTTTCAATGATGCGGCATCGTATTGCATCGCATCATAACTTTGTATGGGAGCTCTCACACCTGGCCAAGACATTGGAGCGATCGATTAGTTTATTAAATATCTAATAAACGAAGAACGACGAAGTGTCAGAGATAAAACAGAGGCTTATATAATTAATTAATTTATAAATATATATTTTTTTTTTATTGTTTATTTACATTGTGGTCACATAGACTTTGTATGTCATAATATGATTTTATAATGTGTCCTTGGAATTTCTTACACGTTCTTTTCCATAGATGATCTACGCTTTGGATCGTGCAATTTAACTTCACTATTTTTAGTTGCTCCTGTAGGTCCATGATTCCATTGTTCATTTCCCACTGAGTCTATGAAAAAAAAATTGCTGTGTTGTGTGAAAGTGTTTTTGTTTCATGTTTATGACTATTCACCTCTTTGGAGATATGCAAGTAGAGCAACGTTTGAGTACCATTTCATAAGTACTACTTATAAGAAATAATAATTAGCAAAGCTTTTACTGCTGTACCAAACATTCTCATGAACTCGAAGGGAAATATTTAATACTAGCTTTTGCCCGCGGCTTCGCCCGCGTGGGTTTGGGGTTTCCGGGATAAAAAGTAGCCTATGTGCTATTCCGGAGTGTATCCTATGCCTGTGCCAAATTTCATTCAAATCCATTCAGTAGTTTTTACGTGAAAGAGTAACAAACATCCATACATCCATACTTACAAACTTTCGCCTTTATAATAGTAGTAGGATTTTAATATTTTAAAATGCCATAGACTCATTGGGAACTAATGTCCGAGCTTTAAATTTTCGAAAACAATGGACTCGTGGACCTTTGGGAACGATCTCTTTTTTGACTGACTGATATTTTGTAAATCATCATCATCATCTGATGATGATGTTCCAGTGTGTGTGTCTGGGACGCCTCCTCTCTAGGAGAGGGAACGGGCCATAATCCACTACGTGGGCCCAGTGCGGATTGGTGGATAATTTGTAAATGGTTTATTTGAAATAAATGTTTCTGATTCACGAAATAAGACATCTTATTAACCTATTTCTCTTTATTGTTTCAGATAGCAAAAATCACGATTGCACATAACCCAAGCTAAAACGACAAACACCTACCATAGACCCAAAAAATTACGAAGAAGAAGAAATAGACTAAAAAAGTCCGTAAGACTCAAAACTGCGTGTGATATTAATTTTATTAACATAAAAAGTATTTATTCTGACTGCATTTAGAATTTAGAATTCGCTATTTAAAAAATCACCATTCGAATAGAACTAGCCATAGACTAAGGGAACAGATAATCTAGAAGCCAGAGACAAGAAAGGGAAAAGGCTGGATCAAAGGAGGCTGTATGCTATAAAATCGGACAGTAAAATGAAGGACAGTATGAAATCCTGCCAGCACGTGTTATCAGACGACATCGTGTACAAAGAAGTGGTTGTTATTGGTAAGCCATTTTATTCTTTTTCTAATATATATGTCGTGGCCAGATCATTGATGATATTTGAATCCTCGTTTGGATTGCTTTTTTTTAGACCTCCATACTTGTGTCCATACCACACAATCCATATCCTACCATAGAAATCTTACATCAATGAAACGATTATTTATAATAAAACGATTATCTACACTAATATAATAAAGAGGGAAAGTTAATCTCTGGAACTACTGTTCCGATTGGAAAAATTTTAGCAACAATAGAAAGCTGCTTTACTCCTGAGTGACATAGGCTATATTTTATGTACGTGGGAGAAGCCGCGGGCAAAAGCTAGTATAATAATTAACGAGTGTTGACTTATAATAATTCTGAAATGTGGTCCTAAAGTCATTCAATGTTGCGTGATCGACGCAGGGCAGTGGGTTCGCAGAACAAATGGTCAATGCAGTCTAAAGGTTTTGTAGTAATACATAGGCTTTCCACGAGGTGGGCCGATGACCTGCTAAGGGTTGTAGCAATCCTATGGATCCGAGATTCGCTTGAGCGGTCGTTGTGGCGATATTTGGAATGATCCAATTCCTACATCGAATATTATCACAAAGTTATGGAAAATTTAATTTACTTACAATTGATGAAATTAAATTTTCAAAGAAAGACATGTCACCAGGACTATCTTTTAATTTGGGATGCGTTCTATAGTTTTCTTAATTTCAATTTGTTCCAAATTTAAATTCGTTCGGTATTTTTCTTCTTTTTTCGGAAATAAAACTGGCCAGCCCCAGAACCGCTTTCGCGCTTTGAGTTTGAGTGGTCAATTCCAAGCGTTCAACGTTAACGAAATGACAGTAACTTGGCTAGGAAGACAGGCAGTACGTAGCAAATATTTTTTACTAATAAAAATGTAGTATTTATTCCATTTTTCCATTACGTTTCATTTCATGTATATCGCGCATGCCACTACCCCACTTGGCGCTGTTTGCCATCAATCAATTCGCTACGGGTCTGAACACACTCGCGTGGAATATTCCCATCACCTCGACCCGACGTCAACCGATCATAGACGAGACAATCAGACGTATCAATTGACCCCCACCTTTATATTACTCCTACTTTATATATAAACTAGCGACTCACCCCAGCTTCGCATGGGTAGAGATATTGAATATATTATGCATGTTTTATATCTACACATTTTTTATTTTATTTATTCAGAAAACCAACAGCGATACATATGGTTATAATACAAACAAAGATATTGCAGTTTAGTACGGCTAATAATAGGTTTCCCTGCTTAACCTGATTTGTATCACATGCGACATAAACCTTCCTCTTGAATCACTCTATCTATTAAAAAGCCGCATCAAAATCTGTTGCGTACTTTTAAAGATATAAGCATACATAGGGCATAAGCAACTTTGTTTTATACTATGTAATGATGATGACTGATCATTTTAAAAGTAAATCAGTATATTTAACCCGCGGGTTAAATACATAGCTAGTTTGCTGACCAATACTATAAAAAAACATAAGAATATTATGTACATCCATATTCTAATTACTACATAGTATAAAACAAAGTCGCTCCCCGCTGTCAACGGATATTGATGCGGTTATAGATAGAGTGATTCAATTGAAAGGTTTATATGTACATATAATCATTACATAGTATAAAACAAAGTCTTGCTGTCCCTATGTATGCATATATCTTTAAAACTACGCAAAGGATAGATGCGGTTATAGATAGAGTGATTCAATTGGAAGGTTTATATATATAAATAGTACACTAGCCTTCTGCCAGCGGCTTCGCCCGCATGAAAGTAGGGTTCTTCATAATAACTTTAGACCGCCATTAAACCCCTTTAGGAGCTGAATTTTGAAAAACCCTTTCTTAGTGTTCGCCTACGTCATAACAAGAAGCCTTGTTCAAAATTTTACACTGCTAAGCCCAGTAGTTTAGGCTGTGCGTTGATATGTCAGTCAGTCAGTTAGTTTCTCCTTTTATATATATATATAGATGTATAATATATTCAATATCATCATTGCACCCGTGCGAAACTAGGATGGGTCGCTAATGATAAATTATTAATTCCAAGACGTAAAAGGTTTAGTATCCAAACCGACACACGGCGAAAAAAAATAAGCAGTCAGTATTTTTTTTATTGATATGTTCGCAATTGACCATCACTGTCTCTATGGTATCATCATCCTACCCTTATCCCATTTTATTTGGGGTCGATGCAACATGTTTTTTTTCTTCCACTCTGTCCTGTCACCCGTCACACTATCAGTAACTCCCTTTTCTTTCATATCACTCCTCACACAATCCATCCATCTCTTCTTTGGTCTCCCCCTTCCTCTCCATCCATCTACGTGTAAACTCAAAACCCTTTTTGTGACATGCGTTTCATCTCTCCTCTTCACATGACCATACCAAGACAAACGATTTCCTTTCAACTTTTCAGTCACTGGCGCCACTTTCAGACTTCCTCTAATATACTCATTTCTCACTTTATCCATTCTCGTCACACCACACATCCATCTCAACATTCTCATCTCCGCTACATGCAGTCACTGTCTCTATGGTAATAAATGAAATAAAATTGTCTAACTTGTATAAAGACCTACGTATGTGTGTCTTGAACAGCCATATAAATCTATCTATCTGGATATCCTTGTTCCATTAAGTCCGCCTATTATAGCATATGAGGTCCAAATCTAGCTCAGCAGTTCATGCGAATTGATAGTACTGCGTGGATCGCGGGTTCAAATCTTGCACGGGACAAATATTTGTTAACCTACATAAATAGTTTTTAGTGTCTTGTATATTGACATTTTAGTAATATTTTTATATACTTACTAGCGACCCGCCCCAGCTTCGCACGGGTACTGATATTTATTTATGCATGTATTATGCACATAAACCTTCCTCTTGAATCACTCTATCTATTAAAAAAAAACCGCATCAAAATCCGTTGAGTAGCTTTAAAAATTAAGCATACATGGGGACAGGTGACTTTGTTTTATACTATGTAATGATGATGATGATTAGGAATAGCGTAATAAATCCGACAAGAAAAAAAAAACAGCTATTGTTATCAATTACACGTGAATGTAAATGTTTCGTGTATCTAAAAAAACATTATTCTGGCCACCAATCATTCAAAAAGTTCCTAATTAGGATCTTTTCTAATCTTCACTTTTGCGCGCTCATAACATATCTGTTCGATATTATATCATTGGTAGAGCACTATATTTAAAAATCCAAATATCTAAACCTGTACCACAGACTTTCAAATTAGTAGAATGTTTAATCAACATCGTATATTTAGCAAGCTGATGGTACAGCGTCAGTTTGTATGGATTATCTAAAGCTATAAACAAAACGGTGTTTATCTTACGCCGTGACCCTGACCCAGACGCCGCAGATTCACGGCTGGTTCGTTACATCTGCCCATAGACCACGGATTTAAAAGACGTGCCATGTTAGTAAATATGTATATTCTACCAGCGGTTTCATCTCTGTAAAAGTTGAAAACTATACAAAAGAAACATATTGTCAGAGTAATTCAGCTATATGCTATTCACAAACATGGACACACGTACTTTCGTTATAATATCAATGTAAACAATATTCATGATCACGCAATTGCATTTTCGTTCCAGCTGACATCAACACTTTTTTTTAATGTTCTGCTTTAGGAGAGGGAATAGGTCATAATCCACCACGAAGGCCCACTGAGAATTGGTGGATGTCACATGTCTTCGAATTTTTGGTTCTAAGACATGCCGGATTCCTCACGATGTTTTCCTTCACCGTTTTAAGAGCAGTGGTGATGAAATAAATTATTTTTTTTGTTTGAACTTGTGACCTACAACTCGTAAGTCGGCTCGTCACTCGGCCACCACTGCACTCAAAGTAATAATATTGATTATAAATATAAAGTGATCACAGCAGTCTTTCCGATTGTTCCTTATACGTCACTGGCATCAGGCATCCTTTCATTTTTCATTTCGTTGATCCTGTATATGGACAGAAAAGATTTTCTTGGAAGGCCAGTTGATGACCGCTGAAGCGCTTTAAAGGTCTGTGGCTCTATTGTTTACCTCGCTACGTCCTTGGCCCATCCCAGCTTATTACATTCCAGACCGTTCCGTGACGGCACAGTGACGGTCACGATTTGCTGCCCAAGGGGAATCGCTTCACGCTCTCTAGTAATAGAACTTTATTTCTGTTGTGTTCATGTAAAAAATAGTCGTTTGCCTTTGACCCAATTTTTATATAGCCTTGAGTATGGACACAATCGAACAGTTTACTATGATATACTATAGTTTTCGTCTGCGGTTTCGCCTGCGTTAGAGTAGAAAATTATCCCAAGTCTAGTCCAGTCAGTCCCAAGAAAATGTCTTCTATGTCCTATTTCAGAACATCGTCTACTTGTATGTTAAATTTAATTCAAATAATTTCAGCTATAATCACATGATTATGGCTGAAATTATTTGAATTAAATTCGAATCACGCGAAGAATTCTGAATATACATATATTCAGAATTCTTCGCGTGATTCGAACATATACAACAGCGTGAAATCATTTAACGGGCAACTAGCCGGACCAGACATAACACCCGTCTGGTCAGAGGATGCTTCCATTTGAACGGAGATTTGCGAGATTTAACACTGTTCAGCATACCTCTAAACTTTCACGTCTATTTACGAGTATATAAAAGAAAAATAACACTCACTGCTTTATCACGAAATCTCAGAAAATAATTATAACATCTACAAACTTAGGTTCTTTATAGGGCGTAGCATTTGGCTAAGAACGAATTTTACGAAATACCACCCCCAAGGGGGCAATACCGTAATTCCCGCGGGCGAAGCCGCTGGCCTACGCTTGTTTATTGTATTATTATAAATTATTACTCATCTAGTGAAATAGAGTACTTTGACTAGTATAGTGTTCAATAAAATTGACACTAAATGCCTCGCAATTAGGAACTGGACGCGAGCCAACTTTTGTAGACAATCTTACGTAAATTATGGTTCGCTATTCTAATATAGACTGGCGCCCTAGTTCTCGCATTGTTTACTACACACGTAATAATAGATCATTTATAAATGAAATTGATATATTATATGTTATCGCTAATGTCCGTAAATTAGTTAGAGTTTAGATTAACTAGTTACTCTGCAGATTATCTGATTGAATCGTTAAAGTGCAATTCTTGTAGTAACTAGAGAATTTGCAGACTTCCTGGGTAATCAGCAGACTAATGGTATACGGTTAAGTTATAAAACTGATTCTTTGTTTGAATAAAATTTGCGAATTCATTATAATTATTAAACAAATGATCTACAAGTTTAATGACATATTTATTTTTGGGCACTCCGACATGGATAGGTTAGGTTAGAAAGCTAAAGTGAGAGCTCTTCTTAGCTATTTTTAATCATAATCTGCTACTTTAAGCGAAATTTCACACTACACGCGCTGTACCCGGTAATTCGCAGTACGAAAAACAACCTTTATTATTGCTTCTCACAAAATCATATTAATCAAACTAAAATATCTATTAGTTCAATTGTTTGTATTATTACAATTAATTAAGTTAAAAACTCAGCAAAATTAAATCAATAAATAATTTATTTCTAAATGGAAAAACACATAATTGCACGTATCATACACATCCGTATTTCCTGCTCATAGAATATTTACTGGATATAGAATAATTTATAGACATAACTTCCTATTATTTTAATTGTTATCATTAATAAAGTTTCACCACTAATTGCGTAAAACCACGCTATTTATTTAAGGGGCAGATAGTCAGTAATAGTCGGTATGTTTTGAAAATATATATATATATAATATATATATATATGATACACTACACAACTTTTCTAATATAATTTGATATAGGTACATACGAATATTTACATTTATTTCATTGAATGGGGTGTAATTTATTTTGAGAGTTAAACTATAGGATGTATTTTAAGAAACTCTCACAAACTAAAATATAATTTAATTACCAATCTGTTGATATACTTAGCCATTTTTTTTCTCTGCATCCCCTAAAGTTGAGCCAGTGGGCTATTCGCGTTTTTGTACAGTACACGCCTTTGTTAAACACATAAAAGTTTAATTGCTGACTTAGGCATTTTATACCAATCAACCTTTGGAGGATGCAGAGAAAGAAAATGGCTATAAAAAAATGGCCCATACACTTATTGGCGCGGAAATTGGACGCACTCCAGACTAAAGTAAACATTATCAATTTACGTTAAAATATGAGTAAATTCAGATAGTATACATTGGAACTGTTGACTAATATCTGCAGTTACATTCTGTTGATATAAGACTAGAATGAGAATGAACTCACAATGAGATGAACTGAAGTCAGTTCGAGTTTAGTCCATCTCATTCTGAAAGAAGAAAAAAGAATTAAATAAATAAATAATAAATTGTTTATTGATCACAAAGGTACAGATGAGAGAAAAATAACAATAATATAAACATAATATTAGTACAAGCATAATATACCAGACTGAGTAATTATAAATTATGGAACAACATAATTCGATATTAGTACATCTGTTTACAATTTAGTTTTCCCTGACTCTTAAACTAGGGTATACCTGTGTCATAAGAGTCAGTGCACGGTCATAAAAGTTTGTTTAAATATTGTATATTTACAAGGTGAGGATCCTAGCAATCTACGAGTACCCACAATAAAACAATTTCAGAAAAAAATAAATAAAAATAAAATAATATAATTGTGCGGGAGCAGCCCTGAAAAGCAAAAAGCAACTCACACCCCTCTATCAGACCGGGGGAAAGTAATTTGAAGATTTCTCACCCTGATACTACTGCACAATCATCGTTATTTAGTTTCTGCCTGCCCTCGCGTGGAAGGGGAAGACTTTTTGCTCTCATTGTCTCATTGTTTGATGACTTTTCCAACATAACTCATTTTGCTTAATCTTTTGTCCTCAGGCAATGGACCAAGCGGCATGGTCACATCGTTCATGCTCGCCGGGAACGTGCCATACCTGAAGGAGATACCAGAAGACCTGCCCATCGATGAAATGCTTAGAGCCAGGTAAATATTACTGTACTTTTACTGACGAGCAGCATACATCATCACGGTGCTGTTAAGGTTATTTTTTTATCGGGTTTAAATTATCTAATGACGAATCCTTCCCTTGGGTGGAGTTGGAAATAGTGTCAGACTCTATTATTATTCTTATTCTCTACTATTATTATTGTACTTACTATAATTCATAATCACCTTTTTATTTATTTTTTCTTTTTCAAGCGTGTTCTTCATAGATAACTAAATGCGAAAACATGTAATTGGTTAATAGTTGCGTAAATTGTGTTTTTGTTAGCTGTTAATACTGTATGTTTTCCGATGTAAATAAAATAAAATAAATCTAAACTCACCCCGCCTACCACCTCCTACGTTGCCCTATATCGTATACCAGGGCCATAGTCTTCTTTTCAGACCCGAAACCATTTTCTTTCTTTTTTTATTCTTTTGTGGGATGATTTTTACCTACCATAAAAAAAAAACCTGAACTGAACCCGCATGGTGGATTACGGCCCATTCCTTCTCTCCTAGAGAGGAGACCTGTCCCAGCAGTGGGAACATTAAAAAAGACTTTAAGCCATGATTTACTCGCTATGTTCTCTTGCAGACTATCAAACCTGCCACGTGGACAGAGCTTATACGACACAGACCTCATGGAGCTCGCTGAGGGACTCGAGGGACGGAGCCAGAACCCCATACCGCTGCTGGTGAGTGCCTTTGATATCTGTAGTATAGACAGCCGCAGAAACTGGTGGAACCTGAATAAAATTCGTACAGCAGCGTGAGAATTATTATTATTCCATTATGATCTCTTTATTTGATTTACATTTTTTAGATTTACATTTTTAAACGTTTTCTTCAAAAACAAAAAAATATATCCCACCGGTGTCGGGAATAGGGTCCAAGCTACCGGCGGTCAGGACTCCAGAGACTCCTGACAATACGAGCCGTGTCCAGGAGTTCCGTTTTCTATATCAAGCCCTTGATCCAGTCTCCTAACGCGAGCCTCTTAAGGTGTTGGTCGAGGCTCTTTGCTATTCCATTTATTATTACATATATAAATGATTTTGATGAGCTTTCACAACATTTTCTGGGAACCTGTTACATGCTGTTACGATTCGGTTAGGTAGAAATTGCTTCAAAGGCTTCCTTCTGGATGCATTTCCTCATATGCTCAGGGTATATCCTCGAAAAACGTGCTCCATTGTCAACCACATCATCGCTTACCAACAGGTGGTCAAACGCGAGCCTATCAACAAAAAAAACTACGGTAAATCTTGAAGAATTCCCTCATTACTATGCGAACACCTGACGCTATCAATTATAAAAGACATACCGGTTTACATTAACGTACAACTTACTACTCATGGTCTTAAATAAACCGCATGGGGACCAACGTGACTCGTTTTTCATAGATTTTTTTTACTATGTACTACTTCATAATATTCTTCAATACCACGTGTAGAAGCATGGCATTTGACATGCCAATCCTATAAAAGATTTGACTATGGTGTCAACTAACAAGATGATCAAATCAAAGTCTCTGATCATGCTATAAACTCAAAATATTTAACTCAACGATTGCATCACTGCCTACCATCAGGTGGGATCGCAGTCAAGCACTAGTTGATTGCAATTAAAAAAAAAAAACTCAAAATAGTTTATTTCAAATAGACCATCTACAGGCACTTTTAAAATGTCAAAATTGAAGCTAATTTTATAAGCACGTCAATTGACACTTGAAAAGATTTGACACCTAGTTAGTTGATTTTTACGTTGATCGGGTTCTCTGAAACAGTGTGTAAAAACATGCAAATTCATTGGTACCCCAACACGGAGAGGTTAGATTAGAAGCCTAAGGGCGAGGCCACATAAAAAATGATTACATAAAAAAAGTACAACTGCCTACTAATACTTATGGTCTTACATAAACCGCATGGGGACCAACGTGACTCTTTTTTCATAGAAGTTTTTTACTATCATGTACATTTAGTACGGAATTAAGGTGGGCATTCTTCACTCGCCTATCGTCAACGTGAGGCATGGTTTAAGTACTTGTTGCTTCATTTAATCGCAAAAAGCTTATGCTTCCTACCCCCTCATAATATTTTGATTATGTTTATTGCAATCGTTTTCCCAATAATTCTTTTCTTTTTTTAATTATTAATCTAATTACCCATTGTTTACTCCTTACAGTTTACACCTTATTTATTTATTTATTTAAGAACAAAAAATTTGTACCTTCTTAATTTTAATTTGAAACGGATCTCATAGTTGTATAGTTTATATTTTATGTTTAAGCTGTGTACTCCTTTAAGTGACAAGTTCACCATGATAATCATTGTACTAGTTGTTTATGTTATATGTTATAGTGAATAAGTCGTTGGAGAACCTTTATAATAAAATAAAATTTAATGCAATCCAAAGTGATGTTTGATGCAAAAGTAATGCGAAAAAAGAGAGATAACACCTGAAAATTCTGCTGGCTTTCGGTAATTCTACGATTTACGTGAAAGCCATACGTGTTTTTATTAAACTCTTAAAGATTTTTGAAAAAAAAAAAATCTTTAAGTGTTTAATAAAAACACGTATAGCAGCCACCTTTATTTTTGTTTAAGCGCTAAAATTCGCAGAGCCTAACTCCAGACTCGCCAAGTTCCGGCGGCCGTACTGTACTTATTTTCACTCTGAATAAATATGTTCTACCCATTCCAATCTCTACGGCGCGCACCGTTCCCGCGCGCCTCAAGGAGTTGTCAGCAAACTGCAGGGGCCCTTCAGGGTCGAAGCCTCCTGGAGCCTAGAGGGTATGTGCAAACTGTTACCTCGACTCCAGAAATAAGGCAAGGAAGGTACGGGGTAGGTTTTTTAGTCAGTAAGGGTCTGACACTGGTCTCCCGCTCCGCCCAAGAGCGGGTTTCGTCATTGGATGATTTTCACCTACCATAAAAAAAAAAACCCATCTCTGGATAATCGACTAGTACACACAACTCACTTGTTATTTTCACTCTGAATAAATATATTAAAATATGTTATACCCATTCCAATCCCTGCATAATCAACTAGTACACACAACTCACTTGTACAACTCATGGTCGCACGCATGGGAACCAACGTGACTCGATAGGTTTTTGTACCTAGTGCGTGTTATATACGCATGTATGATAAAAACTAGTATTTTACCATAATGGGGGGCTATCTGGGGTCAGCGGCAATAAATTATACAGATATAGGTATATTTTATGTTAAGTGATATGGTTTTAAAATAGGGGACTATTTTTAGGATACTGTACCTTAAAAAGAAAAAACGGAGTCTACAATCCTGAAAAAAGCCCTAAGAGACCTAGAATCCTGAAAAAAGTATGAAAACTATAAGTTACTTTCATTGTGCGTACAGCCAAGGAGTGGAATTCCTTGCCGTCTGTGTTTCGTGATGGCTACAACCCGGGAATCTTTAAGTCAAGAGTGAATAGGTTACTTCTAGGTAAGCGCGCTCCATCGTCGACCGCATCGTCGCTTTCCATCAGGTGAGATAGCGATCAAGCGCGAACCTATAATTAATCAATAAAAAAACTTTTTTGCGATTTGGAAAAATCTTCGAAACTCGATTGGGGAAACGAATTGTTAACTAAGGACTCGCACTTGTCTGGTTTTTTTTATAGTGTGTATCGTATTCGTATGAAATCTTTATATTTAGAGTATTTCCTTCGCGTAATTAACCCACGTCACGGTAATACCACGTGTATGCAATGTCGTTATACGGTGAAGGAAAACATCGTGAGGAAACCGGCATGTCCCAAAACCAAAATTTCGAAGACATGTGACATCCACCAATCCGCACTGGGCTCGCGTGGTGGATTTTGGCCCGTTCCCTCTCCTAGAGGGGAGGCCTGTGTCCCAGCAGTGGGAACATTAAAAAGGCTGATGATGATGATGATGAATGTCGTTATATCTTGAAGGTGTTTCTCCTAACTGGAATAAGCATACTTCTCCAATTTCAATCGATTACCGCAGACCCACCTGAGACTTGTGTTTAAAAAACTTCATCCGATCATAATTTATTAAACAAAGTTACACGAGCATTTAATAAAACACTCAAGTATTTAAACAAATTATTAAACATTAAAAGCCAACTTAACTGAAGGAATGTAGTGTGCGGTTTTTAATCCTAGACGACGATTTGACAACTTAAAATGTCAAACTCCAGAAAATTGGGAACATATTTCTAGAGTGTGACATTCAGTGTGTGCGGTTTTAGTCAGTGCTGGAGCCACGCTATTGTCTTACGACGATGAGCATAAGCGCGATAATTTTAACACGCTAAAGTGGGTGGCTACACTTGAAATGAGCTTGAGTTACCGCTTAACGCCAAACGGCAATGTTAATGTCGTTGTCAAATCATCGCACATGATTATCGCGATAGTTAATGTCATGTCTCGTTAGTGTGGCCTGGACATAAAAAGTCTGATAAAAATCATTATATTAGATAACTCTATTTCATCTAAATAAAAAAGTTGTGTAGTCAGTTCTAAATATACATGTATTGAAATGCAAAAATTTCTAAGCGCCATTGAGTAATAAACTTAACAGGATATTAATTAGCATTTTTTTTTTATAGCTATTTACTAATAATAAATATCCAAAATATATACAAGGTGTCATTGACATGTTAACGCAAACGAATACCATGGATCCAGTACATGATTCTGGACCCCCCAGTGGTGGAATTTTACGTCGGTTTTTTTTTCAAATTTTTGAAAAAAAAAGTTTTGTTTTTTTATTTTTTACCTGTATAAAATCGTTATTCTAACCAATCCCAATGATATTTTTAGAAAAAAAAAAAAGAAAATTTTTTTTTTACAAAAAAAAATTATAAAAAAATCATCGAGGCAAATGAAATCGTTATTCTAATCAAACCCGATGACATTTTTAATTTGGAATGTTATGCACTAATTTTTTTCGCAAAAAATGTTAAATTGACGTTTTTATACAGTTTAATTAAAAAAACGTTAAAAATTCATTAAAAAAAAATAAGAAAAAACCGACAAAAAATTCCATCACTGGGGGGTCTAGAATCATGTACTGGATCTATGGTATTCGTTTGCGTTAACATGTCAATGACACCCTGTATAAAAGTTAAATATATGTATAAACTTACGTTAATAACACAGTTAGCATCTAAATCCAGTTATTTCGTAGTTTTTTTTTTGTCTAAAAATGTTATCTTTATTTTTTTAAATCAAAGTTTACTCAAAATCGTTCAGTAATTTTTGTTTTTAAGCGACGATATGCAATCTCGTTGCCATTCGTAGAATTGGTGATTTCTCAAAATGATTGACCACTTCATAAAATTGCCAAACTGACGTAGGGTTGCTTAAGGGCCAAAATCAACTGGGGTCAAGGGTTCGCGTCTGAAAGGAAGGCTCTGGCCCTGGTGTATATGGCGATGTAGGAACGGGGTAGGTTGGTTAGTCAGTAAGAGTCTGACACTGTTTCCTTGGCTTTTGACCTACCATAAAAAAAAATCTCTGAACTAATCTAACTTAACCGCGGCCAAATCATGGACTGGCTAATTTTCCGATGTAGCTGCGATATCTTATATGCGTCATAGTACGGAATTACGGATCACTTACGTTGGCATATGGTATCGAGTGATATGACAAGTAATCCTATCGCAAAATCCGTTTAATACCCAGCTAACAGTATAATTCCTCAACTCGGTATTGATTTTGAAAAACGATTACAAATGTTAAATAAAGGTGGAAAAATCTGAAATATCTCTTCCTGCTCGGCATTCCGTGTACGTATTCCACGCCTTAAAATAAATTACTGTGTGAAAAGATCATTTGCGCGGGTATTACGCATGCGAAGCAGTCCCGCATGCGAGATGAAATCCGTAAGATATTTAAAACCCTAAAACCCACCCGTGTTGCTTCAGCTGCGTCCCTGGGCCTCAGGAACTCTTTAAAACAATCCCGGAGATATTGTAGCAACGATATAGCATAGCATCAGCATCAACCTTATAATGACAGGCCTGTTAGTCTAGTAGTTAGTGACCCTGACTGCTATGCGGGAGGTCGTGGGTTCGATTCCCACCCAGGACAAATGTTTGTGTGATGAGCACGATCATTTGTTCTGTGTCTGGGTGTAATTTATCTATAATATGTATGTATTTAGAAATATATAAGTATGTTTATCAGTTGTCTAGTACCCATAACTCAAGCTTTGCTTAGTTTGGGACTAGATGGCGTTGTGTGATAGTTGTGGACATATATATTATATATTATAGATATATATTATTATTATTATAATGTTCCCACGGCTGGGAATCAGGCCTCCTCTTTAGTAGAAGGAATGGGTCTTGATCCATCACGCCAGCCCAGTGCAGGCAACGATATAGTACCTAGTAGTAATATCTACAAATATTTTACTTTTAGTTCAACCAGTGCACTTCTAAAAATACAAATACCCACAAATACAAATAACCAGCCTTGTAATGTTCCAACGGCTGGGATTCAGGCCTCCTCTCTAGAAGGGAGAATGGGCAGTTATCCACCACTCCAGTCCAGTGCAGATATCATTATATGGTCAAAATCGTATCTACAAATATTTAACTTTAAGTTCACCTAGAGCACTACTAAAAATACAAATACCCACAAATACAAATAACCAGCCTTGTAATGTTCCAACGGCTGGGATTCAAGCCTCCTCTCTAGAAGGGAGAATGGGCAGTTATCCACCACTCCAGTCCAGTGCGGATATAGTTATATGGTTAAAATCATATCTACAAATATTTAACTTTAAGTTCACCCAGTGCACTTCTAAAAATACAAATACCCACAAATACAAATAACAAGCCTTATAATGTTGCAACATCTGGGATTCAGGCCTCCTCTCTAGAAGGGAGAATGGGCCGTAATCCACCACGCGGGTCCAGTGCGGATATATATGGTCAAAATCATATCTACAAACAGTTTGGGTCAAGGGTTGATGCAAAGGCAACACCAGGACTCTGGGATTAAGGCAAGGAAGGAATGGAGTAGAGTGTTTAGTCAGTAAGAGTCTGACACTCTTCCCCACTTCGCCCAAGGACAGGATTCTCACTGAATGATTTTTATCTTACTAATATTATACATGCGAAAGTTACGATGTTTGGATGTTTGTTACTCAATCACGCCAAAACGGCTGGACGGATCTGGATGAAATTTGGCACAGGCATAGGATACACTCCGGAATAGGACATAGGCTACTTTTTGTCCCGGAAACCCCAACCCCAACCTCAATACCACGCGGACGAAGCCGCGGGCAAAAGCTAGTCTATCATAAACGCGGACCCAGTGTGGATATCGTTAAATGGTCAAAATCATATCTACAAAATATTTAACTTAAAGTTCACCCAGTGCACTACTAAAAATACTCGTACAGAAATAACAGTTGATAACGAGTTGAATGTTACCGAGATAGCTACAATCACGACAAGCATTCAGCTGGAACATTCCATTCATAAATATCAAGTTTCTAGTACAAGCTGCACTACGTATTTACTAACATAGTACTATGTTAATACAGTTCCACCGTAGTATACATTACCGTAGTATAACTTTGTTGTGTACTATGTCATTTTATACAACACAAACACATAACTCCATAGAGTTTCATCACGACATGATCATTTAACTCCATGGAGTTTCATCCCGACATGATTGATGTCTCCATGGAAAGAAAGAAAGAAAATGTATGGAGTTTCTTGCACATTCTTGTCCATAGTAATCTACGCATTGAGATGTTCAATTCGCGTAATTTTCCGAGATTGATACACTGTTAAATGTTGGTCATTTTAATTCTGTGAAGGGTCGATTCGTTACATGAAACACTATCGATTTGTGAATATAAAATTAAAAAATACAGCACTTTTAAAACTTGAATTAATTTCGCATGTACGTACCTAATTAATTTCTTTCAAACGAACAAATTCTTCATTCTTCAGCTTTATATATAATATTAGTATACACCGTTAAATCTTGATCGTTTTAATCCCTTGGAGGATCGATTCAGTACATGAAACACTATCGATTGGTAAAGTTAGAATGAAAAAACAAAGTACTTTTTTTAAAAACTCGAATTAATTTACGCATGTTCTAAATTGATTTCTTTAAGTAAACGTCAGCTAGGCGAGTTCAATGACCTGTAGGTAGTTAGTACGCAACGACCGACAACTACCTACAAGGTCAATGACTCGTTTGATTAAAGAAATTAATTTCGTAAATGCGTATATCAATAAGAGATTTAGAAAAAAAGTACTTTATTTTTTTATTTTATCTACACAAATCGATAGTGTTTCATGTACTGGATCGACCCTCTTCGGGATTAAAACGACTAAAATTTAACGGTGTAGATCTGTGGTATAGATAGTGCTTTTGGGTACAATATTGATTGAACCTTACATAGTTATGTGAGGACCCTGTAAACGCTGTTTTCCGTTATTAATTGTTATCAAAGAACTAAAAGAGGGACACCAACCCCCAATTTTTGCAGGGCAAAAATAGCTTACGAACTATTCTCAGTCCTACAAAATATACTCGAAAGAAAATTGTAAAAATAGCTTAAACCGTTTCGGGGGACTTTAAAAAACAAACTATGACACGACATATCTAATGAATACGGACGTTGCGTGCTTTCTTTGATCAAAAACTCTTTATATTAAAGATTCTTTATTGTTTTGAGAGCTGCTCGTTACTCGTCATAATTAATAGTGACAGACAGACGGACAGACAACACATAAATATACGATGATACTAATTTATCTGCCCTGGCTCGGACAAAACTGTCATCTGTATGATGCTGAATTCTTATATACATACTTGTCTGTCAAGAAAGTACTGGGAAAATATAATACTCAAAATTTATGTTATTTATCCAAATTTGTTTTATCATCTTCAAAGTTTTTTTTTTATGGTAGTTGAAAATCATGGAATGACGAAACCCGCTCTTGGGCGAAGCGGGAGACCAGTGTCAGACTCTTACTGACTAAAAAACCTACCCCGTACCTTCCTTGCCTTATTCCTAGATCCGCGGTACCAGTTTCACTCAAACCGGCAGCTCCAGGAGGCTTCGACCCTGAAGGGCCCCTACAGTTTGCTGACAACTCCTTGAGGGTCATCTTCAAAGTAACGATACACTTAAGCCAACGAAAAATCCAATCATCAAAACATTTTGTAAACGCTGTTTCCGAAATTGAGTTTAGTTCTCGCCGCGAATTCTCCTTTACGCCTTCTACAGATTGAAAACGGGAGCCACGAAGTGGTAATTTGAGTTTAGGAAAAAGATAGAAGTCAGCTGGAATTTGTGAAGACTGCAGTAACTCCTTAGAATAATCCGTAACGTCTTTGAAGCGCGCATGGTACATAACAGGCCATTAATCCCGAAATTGGTCCTTACCGCACGATCGAACGATAATTTACCCATTGCTCGTCGTCAGGAAGTACTAGGCACCTTGTGGAAGCCAGAATTCATTATGAATTCTCAACGCCCGATTCTCGATGCTTCTAAACCTTGGTAAAGCTACTTAAAATAACTATTTTATACTTTTTATTGTAGGCGACATTCTTTCTATTTTTTACGTCTCAACTTTTAAAACACAATTCAATGAACTGCTACACCCGAATGCACAGGCCTTGGATATTTATTACCAGCTATGCAGTTGTAAAAAATAGTCTGTGCAGCGACAATAGTCTGCTAGCTAAGTGTTGGCATCGTGCCCGAGGCACGGCGCTACGCCATGCGCCATTGAGAACAATAATAATAATAACTAATCAAGCGAGCTGGGTCATGCCAAGTTGTCATCACTGCATCAGTTTGAGTGTAAGACTGCTCTTACCTCTTTCTAGAAAATTCGCCTAAGTAGGTTTGTACACCTATGAAATTGTCGTTTTTAAAACGGGTCGTTTTAAAGTATTTTTTTATGTATAACTAGCCTTTGTCAGCGGCTTCGCCCGCGTACATAAAATATAGCCTATGACACTCAGGAGTAAAACAGATTGTTGATAATTTATTTTCCATTCGGACCATTAGTTCCAGAGATTACCTCCTACAAACAAAGAAACAAAAAACAAACTTTACCTCTTTATTATATTAGTGTAGATTTCCATATAAAAAATACTAGCTGCTGCCCGCGACGTTGTCTGCGTGAAGACTCTACAGCACCAAAAAAAACCTAAGATGGCAGTGTATGATCAGTGTATATCAGATGGCATAGCATTATAAGTAAACAACTTTTAAAATAGCATTGCGTCAGCCTTATAAAGTTCCCGCTGCTGGGACACAGACCTCATTTCTAGGAGAGGGAATGGGCCATAAGACACCACGCGAATCCAATACGGTTTGGTGGATGACACTTGATAAATTTTTGGTTCTAAAACATTCACAGTCACAGTTTCCTCATGATGTTTTCCTTCGTCGTTGAGCAGTGGTTATGAAATAAAATACACAAAGTAATGCGCCTGGCTGGATTTGAACGACAGACCTACAACTTGTAAGTCGGAGCCTTTACTACTTCGCCACCACTGAGTCGGAGCCTTTGCCACTCCGCCACCACACTACGATGGTAGTTATGCTGCCAGGAGCCAAAATGTAAAAAGAGTCAGGACTGGTGACGCGGGAGCAAGCGACATACAGTTGCCCGCGTAAGAGACAACTCGTCCTGAAGTTGACATCCGCTGCACTCAGTGTCTGCCCCTTCGTCTTATTGATGGTCATCGCGATGCAAACACTCACGGGGAACTGTACGCGCTTGAACTGGAACGGGAATTTATGAGGTATAAATACTGCTTCGACTTCGCCATAAACCGTTAGAATTTTTGCTTCAATGATGTGTCTGTGCAGCGAGATGACTTAGACGGGTCTCATTACACCACTTTGGAGGAGATAGGTTCCGAAAATGCATAATCGGGACTCCAACTTTCAGCTTGATGGTATGCGCTTGAAGTCCACTTGCTTGCTGGGAGTTCAAAAATTCCACGGGATAATGTGTGGCGTCATCTTGCTGGACGACAGTGTTTATTGAGGTATAGATCACTGCATTTCCCTCAATTTTCGAGAGAATGTATTCGTTAATTGCTGCAGCCTGATCATTTTTGGACGTCAAAATGGCCCATAAACTATTTTTTAAAATTATGTATTAAATTTTAATATTAACCCACATTTTTTCGTAAAACGAACCAACCACTACCTAAGATATTTCCCTAAAAATAAATAAGTAACATTTGCTCTGTTTGGGCTTGTTTTTTTTTTCATTTTTTATTCCCATTTGTGAGTAAATTCGACCGCGCAGTAAGAGACTATGAAATCTTGAGCACGACCTATGTCGTGAGATTTTGAGGGTTTTTTGAAACTTAAAGTCAAAACGAATTATACGACTTTTATGAAGAAAATGCGCACTACCATCTATGAATTTTAAGAATAACTAACTGCTAACCTTGCTAACATGGTCAAAAAATTATTAATTTCCAAAAAGTGTCAAAATGTAACTTGATTTGATTTTTGTGTAATCTCATAGATGGCGCTTTTTAAAATACGTCTTTATACTACTAATATTCATTAAACTACGTTTATTTGCCTAAATTACGTAGTTTTGAAAAATGAATAATGGGAATCTTTATTATTTACCTAAATAAATTTACGTGCCAAGTTTCAGGTTAATTAACCCAAGCAATAAGATTCTCCCATACAAACTTTAACATCCCCTAAATCTTGCACTGGGGGTACTACTGAAAAAATAAATATGGCATCCTGGATAACTAATTTAGGGTAATGTTTGTGCTAACTTTTGAGTCGATCGGCTCACGGAAAAAGAAGTTACACCCTTGCATCCATTGCACCATTTAAATTCAATATTGCTTACCTCCCATAACTTACGGCGTGATAATATATAGCCTAAAGCCTTCCTTGGATTACAAGGAACATTTTTGCTGAATTTCAAATCAATCTATCCAGTAGTTTTGGCGCCAACCCGTACCATAGGCACAGACAAACAGACAAACAGACAAAAATTCTAAAAAGTCACTTTTTGTCATCAGTTACGTTTTTCTAACAAAACCCACTCATTTTTTCCAGAAAATTCTCAATGTACAGTTTTTTTTTCGTTACTGTTTTATTATATGTATAGATTCCAAGTTAATCCAAAGATATCGCTTAAAATATCACCAAATGCCGTTGAACTAGAATCCTAAAATTTGTAACAAAGCAAGATTATTCTGTAAGAATTAGAAGTTTAGTCAATAAGAGTCTGATACTGTTACCCGCTCCTCTCAAGGGAGGGATTAGTCATTAGATGACTTATACCAACCATAAAAAAAATATTCATTTATTTGGTGTGATGTGACACAAGTTGGTAAGACCAGGTTGGTAGCCACATAAAAATTTGGGCAATCTCTTTTGTAGTTATGTCACAAAAAAAAATCATTTTTCATTTCTCGGAAATTGAACTTTTTATACTAAAGTTAGTTTGTACAGAACCCTCGGTATGCGAGTCCGACACACTCGTGCCCAGTTTTTTGTATTCACTTACGGAAACTGATATGCCTTTCTGTTGCTGCTTCTTTAATCATTGACATATTATATAATTAGAGTACCTATGCCGCGATAAAAAATAAAAAAAATGCGTCATTATGTTAACAAAAGTTATCTCTATTTTCGTCCAAAATTATTTACTTATATTTGCATAACCCTGGCGCGAAGTTCAAGGCGATATAATTTATTATGTCAGTCGGTTCACGGTCTATTGCGTTTAATATAAAAGGACATTATACATTATATTGTACGCATTACTAACTGGTTATGCGTATAATATAATCCATATATTATACGGTCTAATATACCTATACCTAACTTTTGAGTGCTAGGGCTGAGAATGTTGGCATGTATCGATATTTATGGAAAAGATAATACAGACCTCGATACACATTTTTTTTTTATTACAACAGATTTCAATAAATCCGAACATCAAAGATTTTTGGTTTTAAAATAATGATTTTATAAGAAGGGTATTTTATTTTATAATAAGGGTTTTTTTATTTTTTGTGTAATTTATTTCATCACCACTGCTCTCAAAACGGTGAAGGAAAACATCGTGAGGAAACCGGCATGTCCTAGAACCAAAAATTCGAAGACATGTGACATCCACCAATCCGCATCGGGCCCGCGTGGTGGATCATGGCCCATTCCCTCTCCTAGAGAAAGGAGGCCTGTGTCCCTGCAGTGGGAACATTGAAAGGCTGATGATGATGATGAAGGGTATTTTAAACAATATTTTGGAAACCAATTTATTATTTCAGGCATTTTGTAACGATTAATGTTCTGAAACACCTTTTTTTCTTCCACTCTGTCCTGTCACCCGTCACACTATCACTAACTCCCATATCTACCTTTTCTTTTAAATCACTTCTCACACAGTCCATCCATCTCTTCTTCGGATATATGTATTAATATAGATATATCCATATTTTTTCAACGAGCCTAGCTTGCTGCTTCAACCCGCGATTTTTTATCTTTATCGAAAAACGAAATAAACAAGAAATCAAAAGTACCTACCTAATATAAATTAATTTATACTTTCACCATCAAACCCGTATAGTACAAGTATCATATATAAAAGCTTAGAAATATTTTATTCATACGCAGCAATTCATATTTTAAGGATTGGAGAAACATTAGAACTCCGTCTGTCATTTCGTTACATTACAACTTTGATACATATTTAATATCTGTCCCGTCATACGTGAAATTAAACGAATATCAAGGTACAAAGAAGGCTGGTTATGAATTTATAATGTACACCTTAAGCTGGGGACAGACTACTGTACGTAACAAGTAATGTAACGTGTATACGTCCATATTGTAGTAATGTATCATGTAATGTAACAATATTCCCACTACTGTAAACGTCTTGCGCGCGCGAGCCGTGCTTACTATTGCAGCGCCATCTATGCTGTCATCTAATCTTGCATCTCACAATCAAAGTTCTCCGCGTGATTTCAACATGTAGATATAACACTTTTCTGGTCGGAGAATCCTCCCTTTTCTTCCCAGGTGTGTGGGACTTTACTCTCTGTTACCTCCAAATTACAATATGCAGCATAGAACAAAGCAAACGGAGTAACAAATTTACAATTGCAATCGACTATAGCAACGGGTCCAATTTATTAGCCGCGTACAATACGCGCGAATAAAGCATTTCAAATAAATATTTGAACTAATGAGTACACTCTCGTTCGGACGCTGCGTTCACACTTATGCATCATTCCTTTCACGTTACAAAGCATGTTACATTACAACAGCCTGTACCAGGCTTTATAAGTCCTTTTGACATTCTGAAAAGTATAAAGAGGGGTGTAATTTACATAAGAAATGTCGTCTAGCCATAATTACAAAGAGTTTTGTAATATTAGTAATTGATTGGCTATGCTGTGCTTGACCGCTTATTGTGGTAATCGTGTATGTTTTTACGCTTGTTATGTCATGATATCATAGTTTAAACATGAGTATTTTACAAACGTTTTATTAACTTGCAAAGTAACTAACGGTGTTCGGCTCGAATCTTGCAACTCAATTTTGACGCAGATTTCCTCACCCGATTTAGCTGCAATTGTGCATGCAAGTGTAAATAGCATGACAATGCAATATTATGATGATATGGAGCTGATCTGATGATGGAGCTGGAAGGTAGCCATAAGAGCTCAGCAATAAAACAACTCAACCTTATCGTGTTTGCTCTTTGGATTTGTATTAACGAGTAATTTGATTCTATATGGTAGCCAGGGTCTGATGATGGAGTTGGAAGGTGGCCATAGGATCTCCGTAACACAATTAGATAACCCTGTTTGTAGTTTTCGGAAAGGTCTTGATGAGTATTAATAATAAAGGTATATACCGAGCTATAAAAGCTTGTTATCTTACTAATGTTATAAATGCGAAAGCTACGATGTTTGGATGTTTGTTACTCCATCACGCCAAAACGGCTGGACGGATCTGGATGAAATTTGGCACAGGCATCGGATACACTCCGGAATAGGACATAGGCTACTTTTTATCCCGGAAACCCCAACCCCGATCCCAATACCACGCAGGCGAAGCCGCGGGCAAAAGCTAGTATTATAAATGCGAAAGTAACTCTGTCTGTCTGTTACGCTTTCCCGCTTAAACCTCTCAAACGATTTTGATGAAATTTGGCACAGACAATCTTTAGACCCTGAGAAAGGACATAGGCTACCTTTTATTGCGAAAAAAAGGGATGAAGAGGTTGAAATAGGGGTTGAAAGTTTATTTTGGAAAAGGACGCAGACGAAGTCGCGGGTACCAGCTAGTTAATAATAAAGGTATATACCGAGCTATAAAAGCTTGATATGAAAAAAATATTTTCATTGAAAACTTGTTTACAGTATATTTAAAGAACCTACCTACCGTAGCCTAACAATGAAATATAACTGTCAGCCATTTATTTTTTTGTGGTCAATGAAATCATTGAATAACTTCTCGGATTAACTGAAACTACAAGTTTTATGAGCAGTAAATAAAACTTTCACAATGCAAGTTGTAAATCTTTACTAAAATTATTACCCATTGACGTAAAGAGGCCGATGCTGCAATTAACGTAGCCACCTACTTACCGAAATAATTTAAGTAACTTATTATCCCCCCCGGAGAGCAGTGGTGGCCGAGTGGTAACGGCCCCGACTTACGAGTCGTAGGTCGCGGGTTCAAACCCAGCCAGGCGCATTACTTTGTGTAATTTATTTCATCACCACTGTCTCAAAACGGTGATGGAAAACATCGTGAGGAAACCGGCATGTCCCAGAACCAAAAATTCGTAGACATGTGACATTCACCAATCCGCACTGGGCCCGCGTGGTGGATTATGGCCCATTCCCTCTCCTAGAGAGAGGAGACCTGTGTCCCTGCAGTGGGAACATTAAAAGGCTGATGATGATGATTATCCCCGAGGCCTTTGCCCAGTAGTGGGACAGCACAGGCTAGCTATAATAATATAATATTATCCACTCGAAAATAGAAATATAAAATACGTGCGTAAATCAAATCAATCGTTTTATTTCAAGTAAGTCATTTACAGGCACTTTTGATAGGCCAAAAAGTCTGTCTGTCCAAAAAAAAAAACGCTAATTGCACATTCCAAAGCGTAGATCTCTATGGAGAAGAATGTGTAAGAAACTCCATGGAAACTCTATTCCTAAAGATATCAAGAACTTGGTAACTAAGTGAAAGAATAAAGTTCCACATACCTCCGTTGAAAAGGGAGGATCCTCCGGACCATACAGGTGTTATCGTCTGGTGGGCTACTGCCCGATAGTTGACTTCGGGCTGTCGTATATGTTCTAATCACGCGGAGAACTTTCATTGCGCGATGCAGGATTCTTGTAGTCCTTTTTTTGTGGGCGCTAAAAACAAATTTATCTGCTTCCACTAGTAAATGCATGTTTCTTGATTGTCGTAGAAAATCTATTTTCCACGTCACTCCGCAAATCCGATCGCTCGCCGCGATTTCCACGCGTACACGCATTACACTCGTTTCGCTATAATATTTGTCATGTAAACATAACACATTATTAATATAATGGTAATACAATAACACACTAATACGTACAAACTTAAATTTGGCTAGGTTCCTTCTGCCCGGCCTACACTAACGAGAAATGCCGAAAGAATTATCGCGATAATCGACTTTAGCGTTAGGTGTCGCCACGAATTATTTGGGCATTATTTTTTGGCGATAATTCGGGTTGGAGATAGGCGATAACTCAAGCAAATTTCAAATGTAGTCACCCACTTTAGCGCGTTAAAATTATCGCCTTAAGTATCGCGATAGTGGGTGTTGCCGTCAGGCGTTACTGTGGCTCCAGCATTACAGAGTGTGAAACGAAATTTACAAATTTCTATCCCTAGAGGGGATGAAACAGGAGTTTAAAGTTTGTATGAAAAAACGTATTTTAGCTAGTATATGATGTTATTTCTCATATATATTACTAGCGAACAGCCCCAGCTTAGCACGGGTGCAATGGTGATATTAAATATATTGTATTAAACATACAAACCTTCCTATTGAATCACTCTACCTATAAAAAAACCGCATCAAAATCTGTTGCGTAGTTTTAAAGATCTAAGCATACATAGGGTTAGAGCGACTTTGTTTTATACTGTGTAATGATACTGACGATGTATGGTGTGAACTAAATTTGACTCCATAGGATTGCTGGCATATTGCGTATTATTTAATCACGCCACGCCGCCAAGTCTGTGGCCAAGATGACCGGAGATTACTACAGCTTAAGTTTTTTAACACCTGTTTTACTTGTTTAGTATTTTAATTATCTTTCAAAGTACTCAGATTAGAATCTTAGTGCTCATTTACATTGTATATAGATATCTATACTCCATAGCTGTCCCCCGCGGTTTCACCCGCATATTTAGTTACTGCCCTGCTCCCGTAAGTTGTAGCGTAATGTTATTTAAGTTAATATACGTATTTAGCCTATAGCTTTCCTCAATAAATGAGCTATCTAACACAGAAATAATTTTTCAAATCGGACTATGAGTTCATGAGATTAGCGTGCTCAACCAAACAAACAATCTCTTCTCTCTTCAGCTTTATAATACTACTAGTCTTCTGCCAGCGGCTTCGCCCGCGTGAAAGTAGGGTTCTCCATACAAACTTTAGATCCACATTACATCCCTTTGGGAGCTGAATCTTGAAAAACCCTTTCTTAGTGTTCGCCTACGTCATAAAAGGAAGCCTTGTGCAAAATTTCACTCTCTTAGTCCCAGTAGTTTTGGCTGTGCGTTGATACCTATGTAAGTCAGTCCGTTTCTCCTTTTATATATATAGATATATTAGTATAGATATTAGGTACATAATAAATACCTAAGAGATTAGTTGATTACAATCAGTGTAGTACATTATTTGACGATTTAAATAGGGTTATAAATATCAATTGATAAACTAAGATTGATTATTGAAATACGTAATAGATGTTATTTTGTCAGCAAATTCACTATTTTTGTTACCTGAAATTGGTAAAATACTGGTCGTTTGCCTCTTCCTAGAGCCAACGGGTCTGTGCGTAGTTATCGGCCTATCTTGTCCATCTTAAGCCCTGCATCCAGTAGGTGGTCGCGACTCCAGAACCTTTCGGCCCTACAGACCATCTGTTCTGCGAGCAATGTGCCTTGCCCTTTACCAATACTATAATTCATTTTTTAATCCTAGACTACGATTTGACAACTTAAAATGTCAAACTCCAGAAAATTGAAAACATATTTCTAGAGTGTGACATTCTGAGTTGTCAAATCAAATTAAAAAACGAAGTACAGTTTAGCGATTCTGCGTTCTACGTTTTATAAATTTCGATCAATCACAGTTAAAATTATGAAGTTTCGTAGAACATTAAGGCATTAATCACCAACATCTATATGTCATGACGATCATTTATCAAACATTGTATTCAAGGTTTATAATTTATTTTAATCTACATTTGCTTTTTGTCAGAATATTTAATAAAACGGTTAAAAAAATATACGATTTGAAATCATTTGTCCGTGATACTTGTTACCATAGACTATGGATTCGTCATTGAATCATGTTTTACCTACCATAAAAAAGCCTTTTCCTGGTATAAATATTATTTAAATTGAAAACCTTTCGCAGACGGGACTATCTTCTAAATACTTTTTATACGCAATAAACAAGGTGTCTAAAAAAAAATCGCTTTTACTAATGCATAAAAAATAACAACTATATTGTGTACACGCTTTAAATTACAAAATCGGAAACTGGGAGAATAAAAGAAAATATTAAACAAGGAATCATTAAAATTCCTTCTCAACTTGTAACGTTTAATAAATGTTAGAAATCGCTTTGAAGAGTCCCAGAGATGTGGAGGAGGACATTTGAATAATGTTATTTTCAGTAAAAAGTAATTTTAAGTTTCATAAAAACATTTTGCATCTGCAACACGGATTTTTTTGAAACATCCAGTATTTTCTAATGTTCATTTATACCAAGCAATACAAATGAGTTCATTACTCCTTTTAAAAGTATGTCAATAACTTCTCTTGGCAACTGTCCAAGGAAGACATTGCTTTCAGACTACGACACTGCATTTCTATGAAAATGTCACATTCATATCTACATGGTGTACCATGTAGAATTCTACCCTTTTTAGGAAGAACAGTGTAAGCGAGAGTTTGCATATTTCGCGGGAACCGTCGGTACCGAGCTAAGCGGTATCGATCGTAATTCGCCGTAGGTACACTACCATTGTTGACTTTGGTATCGATTTTAACATGAATCGCTGCTGCTTTTAGGTCGCGGCTGACTTTCTGCCTATTTTATTAACGACAAGTTGTTGCTTGCGACTCTGCCCATGTCTATTAGGTCACAGTTTCAAATTATTTTACGCGGAATTCTAATTCCTTTTCTAAAAGATGGTTCAGCAGTTTCGGAAATTAGCCGGAACAAACAGATACACAGATAAAAGTGTAAAAAAAAACATTTTTCTTTTAAATCGGTTTCGAATTTAAGAGACGACAGACTCGATGAGAGTGGTGGCCGACTTACAAGTTGTAGGCCGCGGGTTCAAACTTTGTGTAATTTATTTTATCACTACTGCTCTCAAAACGGTGAAAGAAAACATCTAGAACCAAAAATTCGAAGACATGTGACATCCAGCAACCCGCACTGGGTCCGCGTGGTGCATTACGGCTAATTCCCTCTACTAGAGAGGAGTCCTGAATCTCAGCAGCGGGAACATTATAAGCCTGCTTAATCGGCAGCGATAAACTTGTTTTACTACAGGCTGAAAGCATTACTACAAAACCAATACGAATCAGCCACTAATCGTCAAGTGATTCACCAAAAAAAATCATATAGAAACACATGACTCACACTTTAATATTCGAGCCACTACAATAGTGTGGCGTATCGTTAGAACTCAATCACCTGCGTCAAACGAAACGCCGTCATTACTAAAATTACTCCCATTTGTCTGTCATTCCACTAGTCACGGAAAACTATCGTTATATTGCCCCTGAAATAGAATAGTAAGCTTGTACAGTCATTAAGGGAAAAAGTAACCAAAGTTGTCAAATAGTAAGGACCCTGCAGAAGGGTCGAAGCCTGCTGGGATAAAGGGTTCGCGTCTGTAATGTAGGCTCGGCTATGGTATGAAAGGCAACGGGTTGGAATTTTAGTCAGTAAGAGTCTGATATTATGTCCTGCTCTACTCAAAGGCTGGAGTTGTCATTGGATGATTTTTACCCATTGGAAAAAATACAGAGTCTCAAATAGGTGAAGTTTTGTGAAGAGGCCGAGTGGTAAAGGCCCCGACTTACGAGTTATAGGTCGCGGATTCCAACCTAGTCAGGCGTATTACTTTGTGTAATGTATTTCATCACCACTGCATTCAAAACCGTGAGGAAACTGGCATGTCCTAGAACCAAAAATTCGAAGACATGCGACATCCATCAACCCGCACTAAGCCCACGTGGTAATTACGGCCCGTTCCCTCTCCTAGGGAAGAGACCTAAGTCCCAGCAGTAGGAACATAAGGCTGATGCTATATTTATTGAGACAGGATATACAATTATAAAAACTAAGTGTACAATGGGCGGTCTTATCGCACAGGGCAATCTCTGACAGACAACCTTAGGATGGACTAAAATGAAAGGAGATAGATATATTATGTTATGCAACGTCTAGTCACACTTTGAATAACAAATTAGAGGCCACACATACAAACATTCATTCAATGTTTCACACCTACCTGTTAACTTGTCATATTTAGTAAGACACAAACATTATAAAGCTACTTATGAACACAAGTCATTACGCATATTTAGTAAAAATTTGCGGAAATAGGTAACATAGAGTTGATAATACTTCCTCTAAAATCCTAGAATCATACAGACGTATACATAAATCCCGGGATTTGTAGAAATAAATAAAGAATTGAACCAAAATGTCGATTGACCTTCAATGATGTAAAAGATTTCAGTCAATCGATGTGCTGTGCGTAACCATAAGAATGTTCAACTTATTTATATACAACGTTAAATTTTGGTCGTTGTGATCCCGTGGAGGGTCGATCCGGTACATGAAACAATATCGATTTATAAGATAAAATTTAAAACAAGTTTTCAATGAAAATTTTTTTTTTCATAACAAGCTTTTATAGCGGTGGTCTATACTTATATAAATAAAACTCGTCAAGACGATTCACACGAGCCCAAACTCGACGTGGTTGTGCCGTTTAATTACAGAGTTCCTATGGCTACCTCGCGATTCCATCATCGGATCAGCTCCATGTCATCATAATATTGCATTGTCATCCGAACTAAACGTGTATACCAAATTTCAGCTCAATCGGAAACCGGGAAGTGGATCAAATTTAAGTTGCAAGATTTGATTACAGAACGACAGACAACGGGACAGGTGAAACTAAATAAAAGCTTGTAATAAAAAATTAAGTACTTTTTTTCTAAAACTAAGCTGAGGGGGTTCAATAGCCGTAGGTAATTAGTACTCATCGACCGACAATTACTTGTGGCCTAAAACTAAAACTCTTGGGCCCCACTCGAACGCCGGCATTCGCAAACCTATTGTCTTTATATTATGACAATGTAAAGACAAGTTATGTAGATACACGTGGCGACTCCTCAACGCGTGGGCAGTGGATGATCAGTCATTAGGCAATTAATACTCATCAGGGATGTCGCCAAGTCGCCAACACGTTGTGGAACAGAAATAGATTAGTCCAGCGACTGATGAAATAAACTGGTCACGCCGTCTGTCCGTGCTCGTAAGGAAGGTAAAAGTATACATCTCCTGAAACTATTTTTCTCGCTGGGGCTATGGGGAATTTCTGGAATGGAACCGTGGTCTTGGATCACTAAGAGTATTTAAGTAAGGACACAGGTGTTGCTTCAGTCAGTAAAAGTCTGACACGCCCACTCTAAAGCGAAAGGTGTCATTGAATGATTTCCTAAATAAATAAAAAATAACATATACATTTCTTTCGTCTCTTCCGAGTAAGTACAACTGATTTAACCAGTGGCTCTGTTGACACTATCCGTACAGAAACCATATTTCGGTTTCATTTTATTGTAACGATTCCGTCACCTGATTGCACACGCTTGCCTAGAAAGTAGTAAAATAAAAAAAAAAACCTTCCACACCTCATGACGTCTTTCTTCTTCCGAGATTTCCGTTCAACCGATATTATTTTTCGACCATTATTTAGTTCATTAAGTCCCAAAAGGACACCGGTGTCCGCACACCCTTATCTTTTAATTGTGTCTGTAATTACGGTAGTCGAAAGATTAATTCATCATTACGTTATTCAACGTAACTATTCATCAGTCTTAAAAAAAAATCCAATTTGAATCAACTTCCGTTCAGTCAAATGCGACTTCCTCGATTCGCTACCAATACAGATCAGGAAATGTCGCGAGATTTTTTTTATTAAAACAAGGAAATTCACTAATACAGCCTTGAACGGTAGAGTTGAGGTTAAGGCCAGCAGACAGCGCTTTTTCAATTGATAAAAAATAAACTAATGCTTGACTTCAATGCAATTGTGAAGCGCACTAGTTTGTTAAGAGCCTTGAAGACGCCTAAGTTATAATCGGATGGGAAGACCGCAGCAGACAAATTAGTCCTTCGAAGTACGCGGTATAAACGACGAAGTGAAACACTTATCTGATCCTAGAGGTGTGAACAATGTATAGATACTCGCCGTAATATTATCTTATTACAAGCTTTTATTTAGTTTCACCTGTCCCGTTGTCTGTCGTTCTGTAATCAAATCTTGCAACTTAAATTTGATCCACTTCCCGGTTTCCGATTGAGCTGAAATTTTGCATGCCGGTGTAAATCGCATGACAATGCAATATTATGATGACATGGAGCTGATCTGATGATGGAATCACGAGGTAGCCATAGGAACTCTGTAATTAAACGGCGCAACCACGTCGAGTTTGGGCTCGTGTGAATCGTCTTGACGAGTTTTAATTATATAATTATAGACCGCTGCTATAAAAGCTTGTTATGAAAAAAAAAATATTTTCATTAAAAACTTGTTATATTAGTACGGCCTTCGGATCTTGGCGAGTTTGAAGTTAGACTCTACGTATTTTAGCGTTTGAAAACTCGTGAAAAAAATATTTGGTATAAACAAATAAATGCAATTTGCAGTTGTTATTGCTGTTAAAAACTTTTTTTTTTTAATAAATTTATTAAACTTTTAAAATACATGTTTTCCTTACATCCAATAAAACTCGCCAAACTTCTACGTTTGAAGGCGAGAAGCGCTCCTTTACACAATAGTGCACCACCCCTGTACACACTCACTATTGCATCACACTTTATGTTTACATCCCAAATACTTAATCAGTCGCGTTCACAACTTAGTACAACGCTTTTTAATTTTGTTTTAAGTGATTGTTTACTCATTTTTTCACCTTGTCGTAATACATCTATTTTATTAAACACTTTAGGTACCAAGTACTTAGATGTTCTCTTACCATAATAATTTGTCATCTTTCTCTCTTATTACTATTTATATTTTTTTTTAAACCTTTACGAGTTACGAGTTTTCAAGCGCTAACATTCATAGAGCCTGGCTTCAGACTTGCCAAGATCTGAGGGCCGTACTGTACCTCAGGTTAATTTTTATGATGATAAATTATTGTGTTGTCGGGAGCGCTTGTCTGTTCGACTGGATAGGTTCTAGGGCTATGAGATTATCTGAAAGAGTTATCGCCAGTCTGGAACACAATAGATAACTAGGCAAGGGTGGGTTTTAGTCAGTTAAAGTTTGACACTGCTTTTTACTCCTCCCAGACCCGAAAAAAAAAGAGCTGAGAGTTATTTGATGATTTCCCATTAAAGCAAAAAGCCACGTTGTTGTAAATTGATCACGTTGTTACAAATACAAGAAAATTACAATATTAATAAGCATAAATAAGACTTTGTAATAAAAATAGCATTATTATAGGTAATTTAAATATTATGTCAATAGGTTAGACGTGCTCTCGGCAACATTGATTTCTTAATAAGTTGTTTAAGTAGGTACAGTTCGGATCTTAGCTAGTCTGAAGTTAGGCTCTGAGAATTTGACGGTGAGCAATGGGTAGCTCGCCGTCCGGTCGTCTGGTAACTGTCCAGACCGAGTCCAAGTGGTCAACGGCGCGCACCGTTCCCGCGCGCTTCAAGGAGTTGTCAGCAAACTGTACGGGGCCTTCAGGGTCGAACTCTCCTGGAGCCTAGGACTAGCTGCCGGTTTGTGTGAAACTGTTACCGCGGCTCTAGGAATAAGGCAAGGAAGGAATGGGGTAGGTTTTTTAGTCAGTAAGAGTCTGACACTGGTCTCCCGCTCAGGCGAAGAGCGGGTTTCGTCATTCGATGATTTTCACCTACCATAAAAAAAGGCTCTGAGAATTTATGCGCTTGAAAACTTGTACAAAAACAAATGCCTTTTTTTAATTTGCGGAAATAGGTATTTTTAGGATGATGATTAAATATTTTGTTCTCTGCCTTCCAGATGGACAATTTGCTGAGGCCCTGCGCTGACATGGGCATCCAGGCTGACTCCCTCATCGAGTGGAAGTTCGACATAGAGAAACAGGTAACTAATAGTCTCTGTACATCTACCAACATTTTATTTTATTATTTACTTAAGCAGTTTACCAATTAAGCTATAAGTTTTTTTTATTTTTTCAAATATTATTGATGAGAGCAGTGGTGGCCGAGTGGTAAAGGCCCCGACGAGTTGTAGGTTGCAGGTTCAAACTCAGCCAGGTGCATTACTTTATGTAATTTATTTCTTCACCACTGTTCTCAAAACCGTGAAAGTAAACATCGTGAGGAAACCGGCATGTCCTAGAACCAAAAATTCGAAGATATATGACATCCACCAACTCGTACTGGGCTCACGTGGTACATTACGGCTCATTCCCTCACCTAGAGGGAAAGCCTGTGTTCCGGCAGTGGAAACATTAAAAAAAGGCTGTTGATGACTAATTATTATGCTATTGGTAGACTCGCGCTTGTCCACTATCTCACCTGATGGTAAGCGATATTATGGTCGACGATAAAACACGCTCACTTAGAAGTAACCTATTCACTCTTGAGATAAAAACCTCAGGATTGTAGCTATCAGGAAACAGTGACTCCAGCAGGGAATTCCACTCATTGCTTGCTGTGTACCTACGCATAATGAATGTGTTCCCAAGGTTTTTTTTATGGCTGGGCATAAATCATCCAATGACGAATCCCGCTCTTAGGCGGAACGAGAAACAGTATCAGACTAAACACTGACTAAACACCCCATCCCGTTCCTTATTTGCCTTTCGCACTGGGGCCAATTCTTCCTTTCAGAAAGAGACCCTGGGCCCCAGGTCAAACGTGAGCCTATCAATAATAAAAAAGTGTGTAAACTCAAGTGCTTCATTACCAATGATCCTCTTAGCTCGTTACTCATTTGACTCAATCAAATCAAAGGCATGCTAATATTCCCTCGTCTTCCACAGATAGACCACATAGTGCTAGGCCGGGGCCCGCCGGGCGGCGCGTGGCACACGTTCCCGCCGGGGGTGCGCACGCTGTCGCCGGCGGCGTGGCTGTCGCTGCCGCCGCACGCCGCCGCCGGCGCCGCGCGCCTGTCCGCGCGCGCCGTCGCCAAGTACTGCCGCAGATACGTCACCGCTTGTAAGCTGCAGGTGAGACGCAACAACACTCATAAAGGTCCTCCGATATGGGTTAGTTTTGTAGCAATTTATTGCTGCAGTTCTATAGCCGACAAGTTGCTGACTATATAGCTCAACAAAAAACAACAATTGCAGCAATTTAACAGTGTAGCTAAGATATTTTAAACAAACGATGAAACAAAATTCGTCGTTCGGTAAACGAGTTATAAAAATTGCATCTTAAGAGTCGAAGCCAACTGGGGCCAAGTCTTCGTATTTGAAATGAAAGCTCTGGCCCTGGTATAAAACCAACGTTGGAATCGGATGGGTTGTTTAGTCAGTAAGAGTCTGACACTATCTCCTGCTCCGCTTAAGGGCGGGATTTTGTCATTAAATGATTATTACCCACCATGAGAAAAAGAGCAGTCATAAGCTAAGAAATCTTTTTTAATGCACTTACTCTAAAAGCCACTTATCCCTACCGCTTTCAAGCACGCAATTTACTATGTTTCCCACTAGTGCAGAAAAGTGCGCGAGCACGCTCTGCTATCTTTGTGAGCGTATTGAAAAACGTCGTTTGATACATGTGAAAAGTCAATACTGCACTTGACTCTCTATCGTGTTCAGTCGCAATGACAAACTTTCTCAACTTGTGTCAAAGTGTACTGAATCATATTAGTTCAACGTGACAATGTGTTGTTTGCAGAAATTCTTCCGGTCCGGCGTGACAGTGACGAGCGTGACCCGCATCCCCCAGGCCGGCGGGCCGCGCTGTCACAACACACAGTGTCCGCTCAACGCTGAGTTCTGCGTGGCTGGGTAAGCTTACTATAGTCTTTATTATATACTAGCTTTTGTCAGCGGCTTCGCCCGCGTACATAAAATATAGCCTATGTCACTCAGGAATAAAGCAGTTTTCTATTGTTGCTAAAATTTTTCCAGTCGGACCAGCAGTTCCAGATATTACCTCCTACAAACAAAAAAACAAACTTTACCTCTTTATTATATTAGTGTAGATAATATAAAAAATAATCGCTGTGCTTGTGTTGCTAAGCGCAAATCTCGAGAACAGCTGAACCGATTTTGCTGACTTTGATATCCATCAAAAATTATACAAGGTACTTATAATCTGTGGTGAACTGCTAATAAATTAATCAATCTTTACATAACTAATTTTACATAATAATAAAATGACCAGAGAAAGAGAATTTTTCATTTTTTTTTATATTTAGCTATCCTAACGCCATCTAGTGACGTCAAATATAATACTGTTTCCTATTTTTTTAAATAATAAAAAAAAATGATCAGTTAGCGCTTGGGAGATTTTACTGTATTTTTTTGTGAGGTGGCCCCAGGTTTATTAAAGTCATGTCCATGACTTTAATAAACCGAGGGGGCGAGGCCTATGTCCAACACTGGACGTCTTTCGGCTAAACTGATGATGATGATGACTTTGTAACATGTAATAAGTGTGTTATTTATCCACATTGCAGGTTCGACAACTCATCGTGCCGGGCGTTCCGCTACGTGTGCCGGCGCGTGGTGGTGGCGAGCGGCGGCGCCGACCGCCCCAACACGCTCGCGCACGACGTGGCACGTCATGCGCTGCACTCCCTCGCGCCTCTCGAGAGGGCCGTGCAAGTCCTCAGCAGCCATGGTAAGCAACCACTAACAATTAACACCCCACAACACATGGTCAACCCCTATGGTTGGCTCTTAATAAACTAGTGCGCCTTACCATCAACGACTGCATTACTGCTTACCATCAGGTGGGATCGCAGTCAAGCACTAGTTTATTGCAATTTAAAAAAAAAATCTTTAATTCAACAAGTAATTAGAAAAGGAACTGTCTAAGATACAGGTTCAGAACATAATTCGGGAGGCAAAGGTGTATGCAACCATGAACACTTGTTCGCTAATAACTAATCTTACTCAAAACCCGACACTACATCTGTTTGTAGTTCTGATTGCAAAAAACTGAAAAACTTTTGAATGGACTTTCATTAAATATGGAAAAAGTTGCTTTATAATCATAACCATCAGCCCTTTTTAAAAAATCCCACTGATTGGCCACAGGCCTTTTCTAAAAGAAGGAATGGGCCATAATTAAACACGCGGGCCTAGTGTGGATTGGTAGATGTCATATGTCTTCGAATTTTTTGTTTTAAGACATGCTGATTTCTTTATGATGCTGGGTTTGAACCCGCGATCTACAGCTCGTAATATTAAGCTTACACTGCTTAGTAATAATAGTATAATAAATCATAAAATCGTTTGTTTCAAAACTTAATTGAGTTATCAAAGTAATTCATGAGCAATTCTCTCAATATTTACCACTAGCTTCTGCCCGCGACTTCGTCCGCGGAAAATTTTGTGAGACAAAAGTTGTGATAGCTCGGTTAATATCCATGTTATATAAATAATTTATAGTCTATGTCACTCAGGAGTAAAGCATTCTATTATAGCTTCAATTTTTCCAATCGAACCATTAGTTCCAGAGATTACCCCCTACAAACAAAAAAACAAACTTTACCTCTTTATTATATTAGTGTAGATGAATTTAAAATGACATATTTTTCTTATAACCGGTTTTCTATTTCCAGCATCTCCCAGCCCGGTGTCGGTGCTGATCGTGGGGTCGGGCGTGTCGGCGGCCGACGCCGTGTGGCTCGCCGTGCGCGCCGGCCTGCACGCCAGACATCTGCACCGCACTCCCGCCGACGCCCTCGCGCGCCTCGAGCCACAAGCTTACCCCGACTACTGTCAGGTAATACCACAAGAGATATATACCTTCATAGCAATGCTGAAAAGTGAATTAACCCCCAGTCAGTCTGTATATAGGCCCTTCATTAATTTGAGGATCATTCATGAGTCTAGACTGACGAGTTTGGTCTTTAGCATGGTCTATTAGCGCCAATAAATTGGTGCCCTATTTAGTTAACACAGTATTTATAACCTATAAAACAAAAATGTTTGGCATAGCATAATCAACCTGCTAATATGCCCACTGCTGGGACTCAGGCCTCCTCTCTAGGAGACAGAATGAGTTGTAATCCACCACACGAATCTAGTGCGTGTTAGTGAATATCACATGTCTTTGAAATTTTGAATTATAACCAAAATGGTCTATAGACAAATATTACAGTTGCCTATTTACTAACGTGTCCCCATTTCATCTTCCAGGTATACAAGATGATGTGCGACGGCCCCGCCGGCAACCACCCCAATTACACCCCGTACCCTGAACACACCATCTTAGAAGTGACCCCCGAGAATGACCCCACGCACAAACTGAACGCAGACGACATCGAGGACTACGCCTTATCGCTCAAGAGGGTCAAACTCCTCAACCTCAACACGAAAGAGATCACAGAAATACAAGTCTACCTCATCGGCGTCTTCATCGGCGCTAAACCTGACCTATTCTTCTTACAAACAAACTTTTTAGACTGCATCGACATCAAAATTGACTGCGCAAAATGTATCGACGAATCTAAAATGACAAAACGAAAGATCGAAGAAAAGCAATGTTTCTTGAAAAACCACTGGCACTCTATTAAATCTATGCTTGGACAGAGCATTCAGAGTTGCAAGTCCAGGTACTTAAATTATTCCGAAATTAATGGCAACTCTGACACAAAATGCGTTGTACCGGACTGTAACAAACGGAATAATGAGAAAGATATCATAGACAAATGTCAAATCATTCCATACCTTGATGAGGTAAAAGTGAAATGTACGTGTGAGGCTGTAAATCCTTATTCCTCTGGTCTTGGCTTCGGGATTGACCCGAAGAAGGCTGTTGATGGGAGGGCCAACCCGATAGCTATAGACAGGTCATCTCACGAGATCCTGAACGCTCCCGCGGGCATGTACGCGCTGGGGCCGCTGACGGCGGACAACTTCGTGCGCTTCATCCCGGGCGGCGCGCTCGCTGTAGTGTCGCACTTGCACCAGAACAAACACTGACTTGCCATACCCAGTAATGTGATGCAATACTTAATTTGTTTTTTTTTTACAATAAATTATTTTTTATACCCGGTATTTTGTGGTTTTATTCCCTGTGGTAGTGATAATGAGGGAGAATAATGAATCTGATGAGGGCTATTGTGAGAGACCGCGCACACCGCGCGCTAGAAGCGCGGCGGAGCGCAATTGAAGACAACAATTGAATATAAACCTTAAAAACCTTGACATACGGTCTACAAAAGAATAAATTCGCATGCGGCGCTTGGAGCGCCTTCCAGCTACTACAAGAACATGAGCGCGAGTGTTTGTACACCGTATGTCAAGGTATTTAAGGTTTATATTCAGTTGTTGTTCTTCAATTGCGCTCCGCCGCGCCTCCAGCGGTGTGCGCTGGGCCTGAGTCATCCATTCAATTCGCAATGGTCATAGACTACCGACTTGAGACAGTGGAAGAGACAATACCGCTCAACTAGCCGACTGCCCAACCGAGTCGGATTCGACGTTTACCTCTTTTTCGAAGTTAAACTTACCCAGCAGGACCCGATCCCGATTCCAGCCACCGTAGGCGCGGCTTTGCGAACGGCGAGCAATGTGTAGCTCGCCGTCCAGTCGTCTGGTAACAGTTCGGACCGAGCCCAAGTCGTCTACGGCGCGTACTGTTCCCGCGCGACTCAAGGAGTAGTCGGCAAATTGCAGGGACCCAGCAGGGTCGAAGACTCCTGGGACCAAGGGTTAATGACATGATGTGAAAGCGCAACACCAGGGCCCTGGAATCAAGGCAAGGAAGGTACGGGGTGGTTCGTTTAGTCAGTAAGAGTCTGACACTGTTTCCTGGATTCATCATTGGATGATTTTTGCCCACCAAAAAAAAACCATAAAAATGTTAGCTTTGTAAAAGCATGTTTTTAATATAGGTACTGCTGAAGTAATTACCGTCTAGACCCCCTCCCACTCCACCAAATCAAACATTTGTAAAGACCCCTCCCTCACCTCCCTTTAGTGCTTACGTAGGTAATACGAATGGCCCTGTTACCATGACTACAGATTCATACACAACTCGACAACCAAGAGCAAATAAAACAACATAATGTATCACATAGAACATTTAGATGCTTTTATTTTATAAATGGCGCTTCACCTGTGACTTACAAATAGTAAATAATATTTTATTAATAAACTTCTTACAAAAGTACACATTGAAAGCAGCAGCAAAATAAATAGTGTTATGGCACAGACGACAGCTAATTTAATTCTATGATGTGGCAGCCAAGACATAAAATGCAATTATCTACACGTATTTTGAATTAGTTGCACAAAAACATTGACCAATTTTTTTTCTAGACATGTGGTGATCATCATCAAATGTACAATTTTATACAGTGCCTACCTACACATAATATTATATTTAATTATTTATTATGCATACAATACATACGCAATGACAAAAATAACTAATAATAAATCTTAATACTAATAATCTAATATGGTTAAATATGTATGTATTTCACCATATTTCTTAACATTGCAAAATATTTCGCAAACAGACTCGAATCATAAATCAATTTTAAATAATATTGTCGATGTTAACATTCCTTATTACTTAGTTTGAAGAAGATCTGCCTCATTAGCCAAATTACAGTCGTATAGTTTAGAGTTAGCGCTTGTAGTTGGCCACGCCCCCAATTCCTTTGTTCGGACGTCATCTCAACAAAGGAATTGGGGGCGTGGCTATCTACAATCGCTAACTCTAAACGAAACGATCGTAATTTGGCTAGGGAGTCTGTTATTTTTTCTACCATTTGAAAAAAATATATCTTCTTTGGTATGTAATGTATTTATAATTTTATATATATAGGATAGCATAATTATTTAAGACACTTATTGTTATTATTCTTTTGAAATGTTTATCTTTTAAGAACATAAAATGTTAATAAATTAATACAAACACAAGTATAATAACTTTAACTATTTATTAGCTAGAAGCTAAAAAGCAATTCATCAAATCATTTAGGTATATACATTTTGAAAATGATTGTGAAAAGGAATACCTACGCAAATAGATTTGCCGACCATACTATTGCGTGCAGTAAATGGAGAATGAATATAGGTATATACATAGCGAGAACTACACGGCGCGGACGACCGCCATATATTTTATTTATATCCTCATCGTCATCGTATACAAATTATTCTAATACATATTTTGGTTGTACATTTGTCACCAACTTACTTATTTGATCCAAACAGTCTATTCCTCAAAGCTTTCCTAAACCAAGTCGTACCCATTCAGTAAACTTTAGCCAGCGGTTACGCCCGCTTGAATGTTAAGAATTATTATATGGGAAAGTAAGAATACAAAAAAAGAGAGACACATCTTTGATTATAGTATTTACAGATATCCAATCATTCTTTTATATTTAGACTAGCGACCCGCCCCAGCTTCGCACGGGTGCAATGTAAAATTATACATGTATTATATATATAAACCTTCCTCTTCAATCACTCTATCTATTAAAAAAAACTGCATCAAAATAGGTTGCGTAGTTTTAAAGATTTAAGCATACATAGGGGCAAAGCGACTTTGTTTTATACTATGTAATGATTGTATATGTACCTACATTTATTGATAGTAGAATTTTTTGCAGTCCTACAGTTTTGGTTTACACAACTTCCAACTCAATAGACGAAAACTGCGTTGAAAAAAAAATCATTAGATTAGTGGGCGTTGACATCATCTGGCTTATCAATTAATTACTACACATGTATGGAAATATAGTTACCTACTCTAACAACTTGTGGGAATCATAATGCAAATGTCGACTCTAATTAAAAGGCATCGGCTAAATATCGTTCCGTTCGGGCGGCTAATTGATTGGAGCCGTTTAGTTAAAAAGGCTGAGCTGTTATTTGAAAAGCTAAATGAGTTGTAGGTACTCCATTCACATTAGGATTAGACAGTTCTACAAAACTTTTTCACTGAATGACATTCAATTCAAAGCAAATAAAGATTTTATTGTATCACATTTTTGTTTTGAATTCCATTCTTACGACTACGGAATAAAATCGGCTTGAAAAGGACAGAGAAAAAGGGAGTATTGTTGTTACCAAGGTTGCATTTAAAATTTTAATATAATTTTAAATGACCGGTGACCGTCGTACGTTTTGGAAGTAAACAGTAGAATACGCTAATAGAACAGATTGAATTCATTACGTACTGTATGTACGTGAACGACGCCTTCGTACGCGTTACATACATCGATATGAAACAATAAAGACAGGACTAAGTTAAAATAAGTTAAAGTTAAGAGTCTGAACCCTAAATTACTGAAGTGGATTAGGTAACTTGGGGCACCGATTGTACATTAAAATCACGAAAACTATAGTTAGTATTTTTCGTGAGTTGTATTCACTTATCAACAACAGAAATCTAACCCATGACCCGTTCACTCGCGCCGGCTTCGCCACTGCGTAATTTAGGTTACTAGATTTACGAACACTATTATTACACATAATAACTGCTTGAATACTTAACGATCTAGAAGGCTAGAAGTAAATTACTGTGTTGTGTCGTGTAGTGGCGCTTTTTGGTGCTTAGAACTTAGCTATAAAATTCGTTGTGGCATGAAGCAGGCTTAGCGTATATGCCTTTATACAAAAACTAGCTTTTGCCCGCGGCTTCGCCCGCGTGGTTGGGGTTTCCGGGATAATAAGTGACCTATGTCCTATTCCGGAGTGTATCCTATGCCTGTGCCAAATTTCATCCAGATCCGTCCAGCCGTTTTGGCGTGATTGAGTAACAAACATCCAAACATCGTAACTTTCGCATTTATAATATTAGTAAGATAAATTCGTACCTATATCGATCGGTGTAACCGTAGTACCTAGTGCGAGTTAGTTTAACACGTTTATGACGTTCGGCGCTCCGATTGGCTCGTTTCAAGCTCTTGACCAATCAGAGAGCCAGGAGCTGTAAACGTTTAAATCGCATTAACGTGCGAACAACTTGCACCCAGCGCACTGAAAATGAGACACACTGTCCTTAAAATGCACCTAGCTTTGTATAGGTTTTTTACATCATGTAAAAAACCAATTACAAATACAAAGAGTCTACTCAATGATAGGGCCAGTGGAATCTGCATAAACGATATTTAATTTTATCCTCTGTGTTAGTTTAACAGTTTTTACATCCTGTACTAAATTAAGCCAATTAAAAATACAAAGATACTCAATGTGCTGACCCTCAACTTGCCTCTTTTATTACTATAGTTATAAGCAAAAGCTTAATTAATTTTCTGTAGGTACTCCTGATATTTGACTTGAAGCGTTTTAATTAATTTTCTTTAGAGAAGAAAATTCAATTAGCAGAAACAAGATTTGAGTTGATTGAATTTGTGAAATTGCTGAGTGGCTATGACAAAACATACCAATACCGACTTGCTGGTCACACTTGATAACCTAGCAAGACAACTTTTAATTATATATTTTTTTAATTATATTTATTTTTTGCCAATTTGAGATTCATGTTAATAAAATATCCACAACATTTAATATACACTGCAATTTTTTACGTAAATTAGTTTCATAAATAACAATATTGCCAAGCAAAATAACTTAGCAATATTAGGCGAAGTTTAGAACAAATATTTTTTTTAAGTTTCTAAACTATTAAATTGTATAGATGATAATTCACTTATTTTATTCTAATATATCCTATCCTACTTACTTAGACTAATATAAAAAAGTATTTATCCCTTACATCTAAAAAAGGAACAAAATTATACTAATATAATAAATGCAAAATAAAGTCCAATATAAAAATTATGATTATAAAATCTCAATAACATAACAACATATAAAACGCTTACAATGAGCAATAATACAGCAGTTAAATTACGTTTAACTTAAAAATTACTTAATTGAAACCTTAAAGGTATTACTTAAATTCTTATTCTTGCTTGACTAACTTCCGTCCGTAGCACCGCTGTGCCGTCCGTCTCTTTAAGAAACATACCGACTAGAATATCACCACACTACCTTGTTAGGCCCAAAAATTTCATGATAAAAACATGTAGACATTCTGACTATACTACATTTTTTAAATTACAACCCAGTAACCTAAAATTTGGATTTATCTAAAGAAATATATTTTTATATATTAAACTATATTTTTTTAATGAAATAGTTAACTATAGGTTTAAGAGATAAGAATTTAGTCAAAAAGCATTGAAGAAGAAAGAAAGAGAAAAATTCTAGGCCCTAACTACCTGTGACTATTTTGAGTAGATTAGGTTGTAATGTCATCAGCGTAAATCTAGGTTGGGCCTAACGAGGTTAAAACAGCTTCCTAATAATTGTTTGTTGATTAATATTGTCAATTAAGCTTGATTTCTGATTTTGCAACGAATAGATTAAATGCCACACACTAAAGAAAAGAATAATCAAGGCAATTTTTTGCTTCTTAGTAACTGTGACGCACCAGAAGAGAATGATTGCTGCCAGCGTGAGGACCACTACGGCCACTGGCAATAACAGCCATCATCAGTCAGAGTCCCCACGGTCTTCCGCCTCACCTGCAACAGCTTCTGGCTGGAGACGGAGGCTGGCAGCCAACTCTTTCAGTTCTCGGCTCAGCACCACAGGCAGGTCGAGCTCCGAAGCTGCTTCTGGGTTTGGCAGCAATGTAGCTAGTGTCAACATCGTAGTGCCTCTCAGAGAACGTACAGCCACAGTGATGTTCCAATTCGTTCTATACATTTTCCCTCCTACGTGCTCTGGTGCTCGGAATACAAACTTGTTATTGATAACATAGCGCTCTTTGGTAGAAGCATCAGTGAATTCCCATGGATGAGTCAGATATGAATTGATGTCATAGAAGGCGCCAGGCTCCATACGCTCATAAAACCGCCGCCTTCCATCGAAGTCTCGCCACCAAATATCCACGGGACGAGATGTCCTATTTGTGAAGCGAAGGAACGCTTGACGATCCGAATTTATTGATTTTACAATAACACTCTCGCCTTTTTCGTTCACTTCGTACGCTAAACCGTCGTTTATAGCCATTTTAGAAAAGTTTTGTGAAAAAAGTCACACCAATTTCAAACTTCCCGCAAAATTAGACGAAATGTCAAATTGGCGATTCGATCGCGAGAAGTGTCGAGAACACTTCCGTCGAATTTGTCAACAATGGCAGTCTGTGTTGCAGTTATCGGCAAAGATGTAAGTTTTATTGCACTATCTTTATTCAAAACACTGATACTCCTTGCTAGTCATAGATAGACGGACTCCGGGTTTACCATAACACCAAAAAACATCATAATTACACCTTATTTAGAAAATAATGAGGTGAACCGAATATTAAATTGTCGCACTTGCACACGTCATTAGAATAACAATTTACGGTGACGTCATCACAATTAGACGAAAATAAAAATTTACAGCACTAACGAACGTTAAATTAGCTTTGTTTGGGAACTCTGAGTTTTGTTTCGGAAATTAGACAGCTCCTGCCATTTTTTAGAATTATTTTTTTAGCCATAGACAAAACGTACACAACAAAAACATACTAGCCAGAATAAAAAATTTAATCACCCCTCTTCTGCGCTCTGCAAAAGAAGACACAGACTTTAGTGCCTTGTGTAATTTTGTTGGATAAAAGATATCAGTGAATATTAAATGTACATATAAACAATGTGAAATCAACCACTTCCTGCATAGATTGACACTGTGTGCATTTGCTTTCATTTGGGACATCCAAACTCCTGATCAAACAGTATTCGATAGCAGTTAAACGTCTACTTATGTGCAACGAGTTAAAATTTTTGCTTTTAAAATCTTATAAGTGTAGCATTATTACATTATTTTAATACTATAATATAACAGCATATACAAATACTATTTAGCTCAATCATGCATTTAGGCTAGTTGATATATTCTAACTCCAACATTTTTATGAATTTGTTAATATTTACAGAATTCTCCATTATACATCGGTGGTATCGGAAATGATACGAGCACGGACAACGAGCTGTCCCGCCAATGGCTCGTGCATACGGCGCTTGACGCCCTAGAGGAACGCCTCGCAAGCACTAACACCAACAATTCGGGTGCCAATGCGAACGCCGCGCGAACTGATCTGAGAGATCTGTATCTTGGGCTGCTGTATTCTACTGACACTCATAAAATGTAAGCTTTAACAAAATCGCAGGCGAAATTAACTAACCAACATTTACTAGTTTTGACCTTTCACTTGACATAAGAAAAGTGAATTTTCCTTACTCCTCCTCTGCTAATCTTTTCTCATTAAGTGCATTCCTTGGATCCCTAGACGGTTAAATAGTTTCGCCAGCTCAATTTAAATCTGTCTTCCAAAAGTTACAATGGTAATTGTGATGGTAGGCTTATCCGAATATGAAAATACCTGACGATTCCATCCCCTGAAATAACTCATAATAAGTATGCATAATCTGTTCTTTCAGCTACGGCTACGTAACGAATACTCGTATCAAGCTGGTACTAGTGACATCATCTACATCTCCGAGCGGCTCTAACATCCGTGATGCCGAGGTGAGGACGGCACTCCGACGTCTGCACGCCCTCTACGCTGATGCCATCTGTAATCCGTTCCATTTGCCCGGGGACCAGATTACTTCGCAGTAAGTTTTATTTTAGCTTCTTAGTTTTGGTTTTGTCACAAAGATTTCTCAAGTTTATAATAATTTATAACAATCCTGTATTCCCAGTTGTGCTTATAAAACCTACTCTCACTTTTTCCTAATGCAATTAAAGTGATATCGGCAATTATTGACCAATAAGCCCAACATTATAATTTTTTTTATTCGCAAATACTCGTACAACAAATATTTGTGAATAAATTAGTTGCATTTAGCAGAAATTATTCCAGCTATTACAGTTACTCCGAAAAAGATAGAAACATTCAGTTTCATTCACTGCTGGATTCGAGGAGCGATCCCAGAATCTTATGCTTAACTTGTACAACACTATATCAACGAAATAATAAGCTTTTTATCACGGAGTAAATATAAAGAGGATTTGTTGTATCAAGATTGTCCTAAGAAACAGCGCGTGACATTTTGCGGGGTGAGGGGTGTTACACTCCGCCCATTTCTTTAATTTCCATCTGCCGGTCAATAGCCAAACTACTCGCTCGTTCTGTCGATTTTGTCTTGATGTTACGTAACTATCCATCACTAGATATCGCTAAGTACAGGGTTCCATACCGTTGTATTTTCAATGTACAAAAGTGACTTTTCTACAGATTTATTATAATATACCATATTTTATTTATAGATTTTGATATCCAGCGTATTTATTGTTTTAGATGAGACAGCCACGAGACATACGTAAAATTAATTACGGACCTATCTTTTTGTTCTGTTTCTTTTTGTTGATGATAGATGGCGGTCTGTTTACGTTTACGAAGTTGTGCACAGGACGAACGCCAACAATACACTGACTTAAGCCACGCCCACCATGATGACGTCAGGACCGTGCTGAGAATCACAGTGCACAGCCGTTTAGGCCATCTCCTCTTTATATTTACTCCGTGCTTTTTATTAGTTTTTCTCAAATCACTTAAATTTATCACAACAACTTGATTCTTTTTTTCGTTTTCAGAAAATTCGACAAGCAGGTGAAGAATATAATGCTCAACAACGTGTAACCTTGCTTGAAATATTGATATGTTATGCTTAAGTACAAATGTGCTAAAATAAATCATACCCAATGATTTCCTCCATTTATAAACTAGATATTATAATTTAATGCTAAGTTATGCAACATCGTATGATGTTTGACTGTTAATAATATTATGCTTTACGAATAAACCTAATTATTTACTCAGAATATTTTCTTTCAATAAATCCAAAACTTCATTACAAAAATTCAACAGATTTCAAAAGAAAGGAAGGTATCAATTCACTTGTATTTTCTTTTGTTACGAGACAAAACTTTGTCGTATACCTATACAATAAGAACAGATAAATAACTAATTTGGAAATGTCAAAGTCAAAACATTTAATGGATGTTATCTACGATACAAAAATGAAAACCTAAAACTACAAACTAACTGCAGAGGTATAACAGCAGACTGCAGATGTATAACTTTTGACTGGCCTGTTGGTCTAGTGGTTAGTGACCCTGACTGCTATACCAGAGGTCGTGGGTTCGATTCCCACCCAGGACAAATGTTTGTGTGATGAGCACGATCATTTGTTCTGTGTCTGGGTGTAATTTATCTATAATATGTATGTAGTAAGGATTATATAAGTATTCCTTAATACATACATATTATAGAGGAATTATCAGTGGTCTAGTACCCATAACACAAGCTCTGCTTAGCTTGGGACTAGACGACGTGGTGTGATAGTTGTGGAATATATTATACTAGCTTTTGTCAGCGGCTTCGCCCGCGTACATAAAATATAGCCTATGTCACTCAGGAGTAAAGCAGCTTTCTATTGTTGTTAAAATTTTTCCAATCGGACCAGTAGTTCCAGAGATTACCTCCTACAAACAAAAAAACAAACTTTACCTCTTTATTATATTATAGTGTAGATAGTGTATATTATAAAAAAAAAACATTGATTTATAACCTTTTTATAAATCAATGTTTTTTTTCCTCAACAATGGGAATAAAATTAAATTTTATTGGTAACACTTCAACAAACCAGAGACAAGTAATACTCTCTACGTTTTGTTCTTGCAGTTACAAACAAAGTAAACGATTTATATTTTGAGTATACGAACGTTTGAATATTTCTAAAAAGCTACAAAAATATATAAATACTACAAAAATTATAAAAAATTCGTCGTCTGTTTTCACATGACTATTAAATTAGTTGCTTTGTATTCGATCTCAAGAAACGAAAACGAAACGCATTGACATTACTCAAATTAAAAATAAAACATTATCTTTCTCTTTCTCGCTAGAAGTGAAGTGAAGCTGTGCTCCGGTTCAGCGCTGTGCAATTTTGTTTTAAAATTGTTTATCTCGACCGGAATATCGCATCAATATGGTAAGTAAATATTTCTTTAGGTTCCCAATAATTTGTATGTAGATAAAATTATCCAGGGAATAAATAATTTGAAGTCAATTCGTTTTTGAGGTTATGTATGCACGTGTCAACGAAAAGTGGCGCTAGTTTTTTATTCTAGTTTAATTATTCTAGTTTTATTCCTATAATAGCTGTTAATTGTTACAGCAATTATCGAGAAATATCTATTTCGCTTATAATGATAACTTAAAGACTGTTTTCACACCGGTTTATTACATCTAACACTTTGTTGTATTAATCTATCATGAATATGCCATCGTTCCTTAAATTAGGTACGAAACTTAATTTTCTAGTTTTCTTAATTGAACTCTACCGTTGTTTCTAAGTTTAGACAACAATACCAAGAAATATTGCGCCTTCAGCATATTCAAGTCTTGTTTCTAACTTAATTTGGTCTGTAAATGTTCCAGGCAGCCGCTGTCGTGTCAGGCAAGGATATCGAGAAGCCCCAGGCTGAGATCTCGCCCATCCACCGCATTAGGATCACGCTGACCTCCCGCAATGTGCGTTCTCTGGAGAAGGTGTGCGCGGACCTCATCAACGGAGCCAAGAAACAGAAGCTCCGTGTTAAGGTGGGTTTCTGAACTGTTACGGACAGGGGCGTAACTACCGCCGTATCAATTATACTGGGCCCCCTCGGTACAGGGGCCTCTACCTAGGCAAAAATTCGTAACATCTACAGTTATCTACAACCGCCTCATAGGGCAGCTAAGCATCTGTAATAAAATACGTTTTTTTTTAATGGGGCCCCCAAAGAACTTTTTATTACGGGGCCCCTGTGGGACTAGCTACGCCACTGGTTACGGATGTTAATGTCATGGTTGAGGTGTAGTGGCTGAGCGATTGGCTACTGCACTGCATGCCGTAGGTTCAATTCCCACATGGAAAAAATATTTACACTACAGGTTTTAATGTCTTGCGTATGTTTCCATATTAGTAAACACATCCACAATGCAGGAGTAGGTAAATCTTATCATGGAGCAACATTTTTTTAAAATTATGTTCAAATGGTCAGATGTAGTGGCACATTGGATGATTGCACAGTTTTTAATCATTGAACTTATACACTGTCTGGATACTAGTTTTGAAATAATTTCTACCTTTTGTATTAGCATGACAGCAGCAATTTTATTGTCAGTTACAGTTCTCCCACTTTAATTAAAACGCAATAAGGGATTTTGGACAATTGAGTAGTATCTTAACAACACAGCTCATTACAAAGCTTTGCAAACTTTTTGATCAAAGCAGGTATATTGTGATTTTTGAGTTTAGTAAAGTATAACGTGCCATTCATATTAAATTTATGGTTGAACTACATTAACAGCCCACCCCCCCTCCATGGAAAGCCACGCGATACGAAGCTACGTATACTCAGGCGTCGCCCACGTGAGCGCATCAGCCTAATATAGTTCCCCCTTTACTCTTTGATCCTAGAAAGACCCATGACTACTATTACCGTGTTGAAACGAAACTATGACAACAGCGCTAGATGAAGACACAGCATGTCCCATACAGCTGTGTTCACCAAAATGGCGCGAGAGCAACACTCTCAAAAGTGCTTTATGCAAGTCTCCACACTGCATATTGTTCATTAGAGAGTTACACATTCAATTTAATTTAGTAATCGGACCCGAAAATCGCTTATAGACCTCGTTACACACAGCTCATTATCATGACGGTCGACTTTGCGTAGTAACTATCAAATTCTATCATAGCGATAGACAAGTACGTTCATACTTAGGTATATGTCAAAATGCTGAAAAGTTAAAACAATAGTCTGCTGCAGCGCTTCATAGGCATTGTTGTCTATCAAAACTTTTAAAACTTACAGTGCTGATACGTCAAAACTGTACTAATGTCATCAATGTAAAAGTGTAGCATGCAGATCTCTTATGTGGAGTAAAGTGACTGTATTGTACGCCTCATCAAGAGCGTAGTAAATATATATATTGCTGGCAATAACCGATTTTCGAGTCTCAACCGAACTGGCGTGTAACCATAGCAACTGGTTCAACTTAATTGCCGCCTTTGTATTTATAAAACTAAAGTACTAACCATCCGTCTCCACCTTCCAGGGCCCCGTCCGCATGCCAACCAAGATCCTCCGCATCACAACCCGCAAGACGCCTTGTGGTGAAGGTTCCAAGACCTGGGACAGGTTCCAGATGCGCATCCACAAGCGAGTGATCGACCTGCACTCGCCGTCCGAGATCGTGAAGCAGATCACATCCATCAACATCGAGCCCGGTGTGGAGGTGGAAGTCACCATCGCCGACGCGTAGGCACAACTGTCTTTCTTAATATAACGTTTTATTAAGAATTTTTGAGTTTCATTTGTTTTTTCTTTACAATTGCCAACTTGGTGGCAGTGGGCAGGGTATATTTCTCGTAGTACAAGAGACCGAAAGGTTCTATAGTAGCGACCACGTAGCAGAAGATGCAGCGTTGAAAGGCCGAAGATGAACCGATGATCAGGTTATTTTCGTGGGAATCTGATGAGTTATATGCACCGGACGGTTCGTTGTAGCGACACTTTGGGCGAGACATAGGCCTCAAATGTGCCACAGTGGACTAAAAAAAATCCCATAGTTACTTTCAAACTTACCAAGTACTCCAAGCTAAGGGGTTTTTTTTTTATGGTAGGTGAAAATCATCCTATGACGAATCCCGCTCTTGGGCGAAGCGGGAGACCAGTGTCAGACTCTTACTGACTAAAAAACCTACCCCGTACCTTCCTTGCCTTATTCCTGGAGTCGAGGTAACAGTTTGCACATACCCTCTAGGCTCCAGGAGAAGCTAAGGGGTGGTCCTTCGATTAGGTATTGCGTCCGGTCTGTGCAACTCCGGTCCGAAAAAGTCGATAGTTGACTGCGCTATTGTAAATATCGCGATGCTAGATAGTTCTGATGTGATAATATAGATGTCGCTGCAGCCGTTGATGGTTAATTTCCAAGATTAAGGCCCGAAATCCACCAAAGCGGAGAGGAGAGGAGATGTGTTTGAATAAACCAATCCGATTTCGTTATTTCCACATCTCTTCTCCGCTTAGCTTTGGTGGAAATGGGTCAAGCGGAGAGGAGAGGAGATGTCTCATTTTTCTATAGAATTTTGTGCAGCGAGCGAGCAAGCGGCGCGGCAGAGCGGAGAAGTGTCTAGTCACACAGCTCACATCTCTCCGCAACGCATCTCTTCTCCGCTTTGGTGGAAATAACCTGCCAGCTTCGCGGCACATCTCCTCTCGTCTCCTCTCCTCTCCGCTTTGGTGGATACCGGGCCTTATGTTTGGTCAAAAGTTTTCCGACTAACTCTTTCACTAATTTATTTTTTAGATTTTATTAGACTGCATTTAAACCAGTTGTTATAATCAAGCGCTAATATCGTCGAGAAACTGTTAGCAAAAAATATACGACATTTTAGGTCTCACCAATATTTTTTTTTATCTACCAGGCTCTTAGCAACAATGCTTGCTCTACCTAAATATGAGGGCATCCCATCCCACCATAGGTTTGCGGAAATTATGTAAGATCACCTACACTGTGTAAATGCAGCCGTCGAACCTCACGCCGCGTAACAAGACGTCATCAAACCGTAGGGGCCTAGCAGGGTCGAAGATTACTTGGGCAAAGAAAACGAAAGGACAGTTCGGGCCTGGGGGCTTAGACAAAGTCACATTCTCACTAACGATAACGAAACTCCGAAATGTATTGAACTGACATAACCCTTCGAAAAGTCACGTTTTCGATTCGCTAATTGTTATTAGTTGTTTATAGGTCAAATTGGACGTTTTAATTCGATAACCATAGCCAAGAAGTTGTTATTTTATCGAACCAACACTTCGACTTATCGATATGTTAGTCGATGTCACTTTGTCTACCATTTTGTGGTCGACATCGTTAAGGCGAAATCGAACTTAGAAATGGATTCGACACGGAGCGATTGCCACTTGTCTAGGGCCCCTGGTATGAAAGGCGACGAAGGGAGTAGGTTTTTAGTCAGTAAAAGTCTGACACTATCTCCCACCCCACCCAGGACATCGGAATATTTTCCTATCTAAAAAAAAATTCATCGCTCCACTAATACCACACGAAACGACGGCTGCCGCTAATCTTCAGTTGTTGGTCGACATTCCAACAAACGAAGTAAAGCGGCAGTCGTCGACGTTTCGACGGCTGCAGTTACCTTTGCCGATGGTTTTTTTTATGGTGGAAAAAATCATCTAATGACGAATGGGCGAGGCGGGAGACAGTGTAAACGAGAGACTAAACGATCCACCCCATTCCTTCTTAGCCTTCTTACTAGAGTGAGACCTTCCTTTCAGAAACAGTATTGGGCCCCAGTAGGCTTCGGCCCTGTTATTGGGCCCTCTACATTTGCTGACAACTGCTTGAGGCGCGCGGAACAGAGCGCGCCACCTCTGCTGATGGTAAGATGCCGGTCGTCTGTATGAGCTCTAAAACAAATTTGTTCCAGAAATCATGTGCCTACAACTTAGGCCTACAATCATCAAATTACTGCTCCAACTCTGGTAGTAGACAAGGGACGTGTCAGACTTTTACTTAGATACCTACTAAAACCCAACTATGTTTCTTCTTGTCTTCTGTCCCTATAACCGTTACTTCTAAGCCTAATTAATCTGTCCTGTCGTGTCGGATAGCCATTTCATCGCACTATGAGAGTACCTAAAGGCACAGAAAGTGCAGCTGCGATTGCGCACACGTTTATGTAAATTATATTTCTTGCGTTTACACGACTGAGGTCAATTACTATGATAGAGAATAGATAAAATAGGCTTTGTATGTTCAGTGTACATAGAGTAAAAGCTATGGGCGATTTTTTCGCGGAAGGTGTCATAAACTATTTTGCTGAAGACACTCGAAAGTTGCTTTTAAAACAGGCACTGTAAACCTAATTTAATTCTTTATTTTTAAAAAGTCCTAACTTAATTTACGTTCATTTATTTGACCAAGAGCTTAAAAAAATCTGGTTTGCCCCCTTTGGCCCAGAACCTAGGAACCTTGCGTAAGTAGGTACCTATTTTTAAACATTATGCGTCTTAACTCGGTGTCTACCATCGATCACGATGGTGTCTACTATTATATTTTTCTAACCCTTCTTTCGCAGATATGCTGCAAGAGATTGCTTTAGAAGTAAGCATCAATGTAAATTAATAAATTGTTAAATACATAATCAGCCTAATAATGTTCCCATGGTTGGGTCTGACTTGGGCCCTGCCCAGTTTAATGGACGTCAAATGTCTTCGAATTTTTGGTTCCTCACGATGTTTTCCTTCAGCGTTTTGAGCATTGTTGATGACATACATTTTGTTTTATAATCTAAGATGACATATTATACAGGTTAATGCGCCTGCTAGGTTTGAACCCGCTACCTCGATACGTAAGTGAGGACTAGTGAGGAGTCTAGACCGTTTACTTCTGCTGGCCACTGCTGCATGCTTGCTGGCTAATCTAAATATGTTGAGATTGGCTGCTGTGATCGAAATTCGCTCGCGAAGATTATAAGACAAATATGACCTCTGTAGAATAGTCCCAGTGACACACTCACAAAAATAACTCCATTATACAATTACGATGATTCCCGTTAGAGGTCGCCGCCTGACGATGATTGCTCAAATTGGAGCACATACACGCGACCGAGCTATTATGATCGTGAGGTACCTCTAACGAAGAGACAAGAGTTAGATTTATGTGACAAAACAAATGACTCATCGTACCGAATATTTTAATTTAACCTTGAGCTTGCTACTGTAACTGTTTTGTGGTGGTTTTGCTAAGCTGGGGTTGTATAAGTTCTTCCACAGTTCAGCCTTTTGGCCTTAAGTGTATATTGAGGAAGGGGAAGCGAACCGTGTCATATTGGGACTGGGCTTGGACTGGGCAGGACTGGCCTGTTGGTCTAGTGGTTGGTTAGTGGCCCTGACTGCTACGCCGGGGATCGTGGGTTCGATTCCCACCCAGGACAAATATTTGTGTGATGAGCTCAATCGTTTGTTCTATGTCTGGGTGTAATTTATCTATAACTAGCTTCCGCCCGCGGCTTCGCCCGCGTGTTTTTCGGTTTGTCACAAAAAGTGTTTATCGCGCGCTATCCCTTGGGAACTACTGATTTCTCCGGGATAAAAAGTAGCCTATGTTCTTTCTCAGGGTCTAAAGATTGTCTGTACCAAATTTCATCAAAATCGGTTGAGAGGTTTAGGCGGAAAAGCGTAACAGACAGAGTTACTTTCGCATTTATAATATTAGTATGATAGCGGCCCGTCAATCTGTGGATCGTATCTAAAAGCCGATCTTTTACTGTGGGCTAAAACTTGATTGCGACTTCTCGCTCTTGACGTCTGTTGTCGTTCTCTCTGATCTTGAAGGCGTTGGAAACGCTCAGAGCTTGATTCCCTAGTGCGAGATTGAATATTTCTGATATTTTGCTCTTCAAGCCGCTGCAAACGCTGAGTACTTGACTCTCGCGTATGCACATGAGAGGTTCTTAGATTTTGTTCAGTAAGGCGCTGCGAACGCTCAAGACTGGACTCTCGCGCGCGTACCTGAGAGGTTCTCAAATTTTGTTGAGCTAGACGCTGTAAACGCTCAAGACTCGATTCTCGCGCGCGTGCTTGAGAGGTTCTCAAATTTTGATCAGCTAGTCGCTCTGAACGCTCAAGACTGGACTCTCGCGCGCGGACTCGAGAAGTCCTCACATTTTGTTCAGCGAGCCGTTGAGAACGCTGCAAACTGGATTCTCGCGCGCGTATTTGAGCGGTTCTCATATTTTGTTAAGCGAGCCGTTGCGAAGGCTCGGTACGCGACTCTCTAGCACGCGATTGTGCCACATATTGTCTATGAATTGAAAGACGATTTTCAGTTTCTGATGAAGATTCTTCATTTCGACGTATTTTTGATGCCCTGGCCTGGGAACTATTTCTAGAAAGTTGAGATCTTGATCTTTTAGGCATTTCAAAATGACAAAAGAAAAAATGCCTTTGAACTAAATTAGCATAACTGTACGCTATATATGCTACTATATTACAACGTACACAACTACCTACTATTTATTAAAATTAAATTGAAAAACATGAAAAATATTTATTTTTAATATTTAGTTCTGAAAAGAACTTTTTAAATCGGTTTAGTTACTTACTAAACGAATTATTATCAAGCATAAATTCCGCACACGTCCATCACGTAGGGAGCCGACCGCGCGAGTGAGCCGCGCGGCAAGTTTATTTCGTGATCTTAACCCCCCTCCCGTACCCCTGCCCGAGTGACGCCTACAACGCATAGCTAGCCGAATACAGTTTATTTTTTAATTTTTTTTAACTCGTGATATCTTTTGAATGGATTGTCAGAATCGAATAATTCAAAAAGTAATATAAAGATATTGAAGCAGTCTTAAATAATACATCATTTATTTTGATAAGGGTTAATACCAAGGTACAAATAAAGAGCTTTTTGTAGCGGTGGTATTTTAATTTCTTTTTTTCAATAAAAAACGCTTATTGTGACATGACTGTAATAGTTAGAGATATGCTACCGCTGATTTTTTGTAGATAATGGTGTGTTCTAAAAAAATGTAGTACCTATATCATTTTGTTCTATCATCAATAGTTTTCGCAGCGCACGCGATGTAAGGTAGTTTTTTGATATTTTTTTCACACCTTGGATTACGTTATCGTAATTTTAGTAAGGATGCCTATTTTTTTTGAAAATGAAATATAGCCTATGTCACTCAGGAATGATGTAGCTTTCCAACAGTGAAAAAATTTTTTAAATCTGCCAAGTAGTTTCGGAGCCTATTCAATTCATACAAACAAACAAACAAACAAAAAATCAAACCTTTCCTCTTTATAATATTTGTATAGATACTCGTATGTATGTATTTAGAAATATATAAGTAGATATCAGTTGTCTAGTACCCATAACACAAGCTCTGCTTAGCTTGAGACTAGACGGCGTTGTGTGACAGTTGTGGAATATATTATATTGTATTTGTCGTTTAACGTAACGTAACGTAAAACGTTTATATGTAACTAGCTGCTGCCCGCGACGTTGTCTGCGTGAAAGCTCTATAGCACCAAAAATACCTAAGATGGCAGTGTCGCTATAGCTTTATAAGTAAATAACTTTTAAAATAGCATTGCATCAGCCTTATGAAGTTCCCGCTGCTGGGACACAGACCTCCTTTCTAGGAGAGGGAATGGGCCATAATTCACCACGCGGGCCTTTTTTTGCGAAAAAGTTACACGCCGTCGACGACGCTTTGGTCCGAACGGTTACCGGATGGCTGAATGGCGAGCTACCCATTACTCGTCGTTCGCAAGCCCATCAAGATTGACCAGTCGTAAAGACTGACAATGATCCAGCAACTCTCTGTTGATGTAATAAGTGTTAGGGCACTATGGGACTGACATACGCTGTGCGTTATAAAAGTCCCTAATGTTCATCATCATCATCCTACCCTTATCCCATATTACTTAGGGTCGGTGCAACACGTTTTTTTCTTCCACTCTGTCCTGTCACCCGTCACACTATCACTAACTCCCTTTTCTTTCATATCACTCACACAGATGGATGGATTCATCCATCTCTTCTTCGGCCTCCCTCTTCCTCCCCATCCATCTACGTGTAAACTCAGAACTCTTTTTGTAACATGCGTTTCATCTCTCCTCTTCACATGACCATACCACGACAAACGATTTCCTTTCAACTGTTCAGTCACTGGCGCCACTTTCAGACTTCCTCTAATATACTCATTTCTCACTTTATCCATTCCCGTCACACCACACATCCATCTCAACATTCTCATCTCCGCTACATGCAGTCTTGCAAAAGTCCCTAATGTTATAAGAGGAAAAAAAAATACTATCCTGCAACGACTTTCGGGGCAATGTTGTTATTTATGCTAAATGCTGAATAATAAGTATTTGTTTTTCAGTCTCCAAATAATTCACTCACAAACAAAAGCCTATCTTTTAATTTATATCATTGCCTTCAATGTTATATAATTAGAAAAATCCCACGCAACCGCCCCGTTTTTACATTCTAACTCTTATCGTCTTTATTATAAAGTTCATTATCCAACAGTTAGTAAAATAATTGCGTGTTAGGATAATGTTAGCGGTTTTTTGACGATTCGTTTATTAATGTTCTGTTTAAATAACCTTTTTGTGACTGTGACCCCGATCTGCTTCGAATATGCAATGTTATGGGGCTGGGGGTGAAGTCACCCGATTTCGTGCGCAGATCCCACGCGACTGATTTTGTTATTATAATTTGTAAGCGAAATACTATTTTTTTACCAGATCCGACCTCGGTGAAGGCAAAGAAGAGATGAGGTGGGTCGTTTAGTCAGTAAGTCTTTTTTTATGGTGAGATAAAACCATCTAATGACGACTCGACGATCACTCTCTAACAACGATCTAACGACGAGTCCTCTTGGACGGAGCTGGAAACAGTGTCAGACTCTTACTGACTAAACAGCCCACCCCGACCGTTCTTTGCCTTTGGCACTGGGGCCAACCTGTCCTTTCAGAAAGAGACCCTGGACCCCAGTAGGCTTCGACACTGCTGCAAAGTCCCTACGATTCAGTAAGAATCTGACACTATTTTACGATTTTCCCACCATAAAAAAAAAACATTTTTTACCCCTTACTAGAGCACCCCAGTCTGCATCTTGGACGAAGGTAAAATAGAGAGAGACAGGTAGATAGTGAGAAGAAGAAGAAAAAATGACAGAAAAATGATAATGAATATAGATGGAGAGGATAATAATAATATATTTATTTGGAACAAAAACACGCTTAAAATAAATTAAGCACGAAAATAGTTATATTAGACAGTAACTGTGTGTGTGTATTAGTAACTATTATCGCCCACCTCCAGGGGGAAGATGACAATGCAATGTTCCAATCATAGATAAACAAAGAAAGATAAAGTTAAACAACAAAAAAATAAAATGGTAATGTTAACCAACTGTACTGTTGTGTATAAGTGTGTGTAAGGATGGAGAGTAAGAGGCAGTTGCAACAATATTTTGAAAGCTATTCTATCTATTTTCGGCAACCTTGGTCCTCCTGCGGATATCTTCATTTCAGGGTCCATATTGATCTTGTGAAATTGTATACCTACCATCTGTGTACATAATATGAAATGCAATAAAGTATTGAGTATTGAGTACTGATGTGATCACGCAAGGAATCTTCGGGCATAGCCTTTTTCCATTGCTCTTTGGATGAAATGTCTTGTTGTGTTCACCTTACCCAATTTCTTCGCTTTGACAGTATGACGTTACGTCACAACATGGCAATCTATCCTATTCTCAATTGGAACGCATTGTATGGAAGCGAAGACCCTTGCGGCACAAATTGCGATGTCTACCTTACGATGTTCTTCCTAAAAAGGTCAATAGCAATAGATGTTTACAACTCCGCCTTCACAAGGAGGATGGTCCATGCGTCTGTCTTCCCGTCTCCATCCAGCGTCATCCCACATCCATCACGCATGACAGCCGGCACACGCGACTGCCGGAAGCCGGCGACGGACGGGCGTGGCGAGGATGTGGAGACCACGTTTTTGTAGCTTCACAACTAGTTATTGTTATTAATGTCTTGAAAAGAAGAACGGATAGTTTCAGCGCCTAACGTTTTTCTTCCAAACTTGGAAATAAACGACGTTTATTGTCAAACTTCTCGAGCATTTTCAGGGTCGTAGGAGTCGGCTAGATGTATGAATGAAACGGTAGATGCTAAAGGCACGGGATGATCAATATGCGACGCTTGGGAAAGATTGTGTCTAACAATTAACACAATTAACAAGCTGCATGGGTTTATATGCTGTTATGGTAATGAAGAATTAAAATGTTACGGTACAGACCTGTAACTGCATGTAACTAAAGTACTCTGTGATGTAACTGAATTATCAATAGTCAGTCAAATTCCTGGACACTAGAAGAAAGAACTTAAGCGACTTTTTGAGTTTTTTGCAGGAACGTATTGTATAAATAATTTTTAATAGGAAAAGGAAAAAACACTTTCAGGAAAAAACGCAAACTACCTATTTATTAAGCTTACGACTTTCATTCTTTTTAAACTGATTTAAACTAGTGCTTGATGCGATTTCACCTGATGATAGGCTGTGATGCAATTGTTGATGGCGAGGCGCACTAGAAAGCCTCACTCACTCTAGCCACTCGATTTATTCAAGCCACGAAGATACCTAAATGATTCTGATGGGAAGACCGCAGCAGGCAAATTGTTCCAGTCCTTCGATGATCATCGATAATTCTGCGTGACCTTCAAATCAACACTGCCAAGTACTTTAGAAGAAGTAGGCACATTTTTCATTGTACCTGTTCGTAACTAGGGCACATAAAAAGTTGATGTCAACATTAGCATATTATTTTTCTGCACGGCATGTAGTAAATATGGTACTTAGTCATGTACCTGCCTACGAGCGCACCAGTGTAGGTTGTGTTCGAAGTGGAGATGAGTAAGCAGGTCTCAAGGTCATGCCTAGGGCTGCTTCCTCTTTGGGGGGTTTTTTATGTTGGGCAATAGTTTCAGTTCTTACTGACTAAACACTCTACACCGTTCCTTCTTTGTTACCGTTCCTTTCGCACTGGGGCCAAACCTTCCTTTCAGAAAGAGACCCTGGGCCCCTGGGCTTCAACCCTTTTGCAGAGTCCCTACTTCCACTTTGTGGGTGAAACAAAGTAGTGTAAGATACACGAGAGAGAGAGAGAGAGACACTAGAGAGCAGTGGTGACCGAGTGGTAGCAGCCTCGTCTTATGAGTTGTAGGACGCGGGTTCAAACTCAGTCAAGCTACTTCATGTAATTTATTTCATCACCACTGCTCTCAAAACGGTGAAGAAAACATCGTGAGGAAACCGGCATGTCCTAGAACTAATTCGAAGACATGTGACATCCACCAATCCGCACTGGGCCCACATGGTGGAATACGCGCCATTCCCTCTCCTAGAGAGGAGCTCTGAGTCCTAGCAATGGGAACATTATAAGACTGATGCTGTGCAATATTCGAATTAACGATGAAAATATGGTAAGAATATAAAACGTAGACTGTGTAAGTACTTTATATTGTTAACATATTAACTATATAAGGTCCCATTAAAATTATGGACAAATTTTGACACAGCGTTCAGTACGTCTAAACAAAGGTATCCAAGCAAAAAAACACTGATTACAGTGTTTTTATTTTGACCTAAAATAATAAATTGATGCATAATATAATATAATAAATGGCACGGCACTCAAGATTTTTTGTAAGTATATAAAGCGCTTTTTACTTGTTTTTTTTTACCATTGTCTTTATTTTATTGTCTAAATCATTTGTAAAATTTTATCCATCTATTTTAATGGGACCCTATATGTACAGTTATTAATTATAGTATCTGTTAACATTTGGGTGACAACCCTAGTCATATGGCTATTCAGAACAATTCATACGGAAAAATAAAACAATTATTTAATTTAGACCAGCTTTTATTGAAGTCTTGTTATATATTATGTCAGTCTGTTTGTCCTATAGCTGTAGGAGCCCGGCTGGGTCGAAGCCTCCTGGGGCCATAGGTAACTATGAAAGTGTACACCGAGAAATTTCGCCCTGAAACTAAAACTAAGGCAAAGAAGAAACGGTATGAGTTTTTAGTTAGTAAAAGTTTGACACTATCTCCTGCTCCGCCCAAGGGCGAGAGTTGTCACTGGCTGATTTTTGCTTACCATAAAAAAAACTCGTGCCCCTACAGTTGCCCATTGCATTTCAGGCAGTGGCGTAGGCGTAACTATAGGGTGGCAAGGCTGGCAAATACCACGGTCCCCCGGTATGACGGGGCCCCCAGTCTAAGAAGCCATGGGCTCAGAACAAGTAAACCAAAATTTTAAAAGGTAAAATTCAAACACAATGAGACTATTTTGTTGGGGCTCCAGGCCATCTAATAAATATGCCACGGGCCTCAGGTGATATAGTTACGCCACTGATTTCAGGATCTAACTCAACTCTTTCACACAATTCCGCAGTCTACATCCAGTTGACGGCTCAGCTGGCGCAGTGGTTGAGCGATTGACTGCTGCGTTGAAGGTCGCGGGTTCGATTCCGGCACGGAACAAATATGTGTATAGTCTACTGATAGATGTTCCGGGTCTGGGTGTCTTGTGCATGTGACTATACATGTTTGTGAATGCACACACGACACAGGAGTAATTCCTAGTGTGGGGCAACATTTTTTTTTTAAGTTCTATCTGCATCGAAGGATACCTACAGGCGTTATATTACGTAAGAATACTATGCGTCTTGAACCAGCCTTTTATTGATCTGGCGAGGAGTTGGCGAGCGTCCAAGATGCTGCCTGAATGATCCGCATTGCTAACAGGCTGTTACATGACACTTGATGCTGTTTGCTGGCAGATGGGATGGAAAATATTGACTGCTCCATCACGCAGACACGGCACTTAGTCGTATTAGAAGCTAAAAGGAGTTATCTTTTATTTTTGTGTGTATTTTATTAGTATTACTTAACCTTTAGAAATGTGGTGTCACAAATTAGGATGTAGTCCAATCAAGCTTATAATATTCTCTCTGCTGCGATTCAGACCTCCTGACTAGGAGAGGGAATGGGTCGGTCGTAATCCACTACACAGTCCAAGTGCGGGTTGGTAGATGTCACATGTCTTAAAATATTTGGTTTTAAGACGTGCCAGCTTTCAGATGTTTTCCATTCTGCCTGAGTTTGAACACTCGACCTACACGAGTCACGACTCGAGTATTTTACTGGGACACTACTGCTCTTAAATGATAAAAGATTCTTCTTAGTCGTGCACTCTTGACAGAGTGGTTGTGGTCATGTGTCGGTCGAGTCCTGTGCCACCGCCTCTCTCGCGATGCGACGCCATGCAGTTCTGTGTTTGGCGACTTTGGAGTTTTCATTAATGCTGTAGTGTGTCACTGATTTGATGAGGTCCGTCCACCATGTTGGAGAGCGTCTACTTGATCTTCTGCCCTCGTCTCACCCTTGCACCACCAGTCATTTCATCTTATCCTCTTATATTTACATTGCTTCAAGCTTATAATGTTTCCAGTGCTAGGACTCAGGCTTAGCTGTTCTTTAGTCTCACTAAAGCTGGACCGATTTGGCCAAGTATGGTCTTGAAATATTCGTAATAACTCCGGGAAAAACGAAAAAAAAAACCATATCGGCGGTACAGAGTTTTGCCGGAACAGTCAGTCTTATATATAAAGATGAACAACTTGATTTGGCTCATTTTGGTTTAAACAGTGAGAAAATTATCCTAATTAGTCAGTACGAAGTTTGCCGGGACATCTAGCTTCAAATAAAAGATTACCTTTTCCGAACTCAATCTCCCAAACACCCAGGAAAACGTAGGCCGACCTTCTCAACCGAATACAATAATGATTAATACAAATAAGTGTTACCTCTGTAACAGGGGACTATCAATCATTATTATATTACTTACGGCCTACATTACTGAACACAATACACAGTGGAAGCCATGACTCACCACGTGTTACAGGTTTAAGGAGTAAGGGGGCGAGTGATGACATGGCGTGGCCCTGCTGGGTATACATAGTGTTGCGAGTGATGTGGGCAGGGCTACAAGGAGCTGAGAGCATTATATATTGACTTGGTTTAACAAGGATTAGAAGGCAAAAGTTTTATTAAGCCTTTCGAGTATATTAAAGAGTATAAAAAATAAACATGCCAGTAGGAAATAGTACATTTTGATACAAGTGCATGAAGTTTGTTATTGCGACCGAGGCGAAATTCGCACGAGCCGTAGGCGAGTGTGTTATGGAGCCGAGGGCTACAATGACAAATCTGCACGTGTGTCAAACGACGTTTTTCAATACACTTACGACTTATGAAATAAATAAAGAAAGAAAAAAACTTTAATCGTATCTCAAACATACAGTAGAAATATCATAATAATAGCATTCAAATCTGCTCTGGTCAGTTTCTAAGTTCGTGGGGTTGCCCAGCGCCTCGTGGGGGTCGCCTCGCGCCTGATTCGATAAACTAAGAAAAAAATAGAAACACCCGTGACCGTGACGATAAGGAAGGAAGAAATAGTACATTTTGATACAAGTGCAGGAAGTTTGTCATTGCGACCGAGGCGAAATTCGCCGAGCCGAGGGCTGCAATTGTAATTTTCAATACACTTACTCGAAAACTGCCTCTTATCGCACTCCTATTAGGTTCAATATAGCATGTATATCACCCAAGTGTTTTTTTGAGTTTATCACAACAAGGGCTTTTTTATTCCTTCCTTATCGTCACGGTCACGGGTGATTATTTTGTTTTACTCAGTTTATCGAATCAGGTGCGAGGCGTCCCCCAGAGTCGCTGGACGACCCCACGAAATTTGAAACAGACCAGAGCAGATTTGAATGCTATACTTATATATTTCTTATATTTCTACTGTATGTTTAAGATACGACTAAAATTTTTTCTTTCTTTCTTTATTTCACAAGTTGTAAGTGTATTGAAAAACGTCGTTTGACACACGTGCAGATTTGTCATTGCAGCCCTCAGCTCCATAACACACTCGCCTACGGGTCGTGCGAATTTCGCCTCGGTCGCAATGACAAACTTCCTGCACTTGTATCAAAATGTACTATAGAGACATAGGTAATAGAAAGACAATATGTATGCAAACGCCGGCGTTCGCTTGAAGCTCAAGAGTTTAAGTGAACGCTGTAGTAAGTGGAGTTCCCTGCCGGAGTCTTTCCGTCAAGAGTGAATAGGTTCTAGGCAAGCGAGCTCCATCGTCAGCCACATCATTGCTTACCATCAGGTAAGATGTGGTCAAACGCGAGCCTGAACACAAAGGGCGTATATCCCATTTTGGGCATTGTACTACGTATATCACAATGCTAGGTGTGGCATAGGGCGTACCCTTTGAGCACAAAGGTATCGAGTTTAAGAAAACTTACTACATACTTCCAACTAATTAAGAAGTGTGAAACAAGAGTGAAGGCAAAATCTCAAAATATAATAGGTTTAATAAAAATCAAATAAGTTTTCATGTAATTTTTTTTTTTTGTCAGTTTAACTAGATGAGTCCGGTGTTTCCTAGCTGACTACCCTGAGAAGAAACACCGAAACAAACTCAGGGGTCAAAGTTTCTTTTAAAGTCCATAAGTACATCAAGCATAACTATGGTCTAATCATACGAAAACCATGCAGATTGGAGTCTGAGGATAGACTTATGAGGAAAGAACCACACCAATTTGAGTGGATCTGTCCATATAGTGTAGCTGAACTCAGGACTACTAAGGAATTCAATGACTTAAAAAAAATACAGAAAAGACATTTGGGTAGGCAGCAGAAAATACTCAAACTGCCAGACATACGTTACTAAAAAAACAATACGCTAATGTTTTTTTCTGAAAAAGAAAAACAGTTATGTGACTTTTTTGTTAGACCAACCAGTATTTAATGATTTATGACAGTTCCAAAAACCTAGATCAAACTGAATTAAATTCAAACAACCATAAACTATAACACGCCATAAATAAAACCCTAATTTGGTTCAGAAACAATGTTATAGCTGAACAAACTTGGTAAACAAATGCAATAAATTCATAAAATCATAAATTTTTTACGAGTCTAGTCAAAAACGATTAAATAATTCTCCTTATTCTAGAGTACGAACAATAAAGACTAACAGTGCCTGAAATGATGCAATGATATAAAAATAAAAATGCCTTGTCTCTGGCCGGCACCACACTCGATTGCCCATAGACAATCGGATGAAATATTATTGCGATTATATTTCGGCAGTTCGTCGTGACCTTGTCAACTTACTGATCTATAACAATTGACGTTTCTTACTTATTTTAATATAGGGACTTAGTATTTCCGTTTGGTTTTCTTTTCATTCTACAATTAATTATTGTCTGAGATTTTAAGAGCCCTGATTTACCAGTTGTAAGTCGCGGGTTCACTCACAACCTGTAACATTATCTAATTGGACCTATCGTCATCATCATCAGCCTTTTTTAATGTTCTCACTGCTGGGACACAGGCCTCCTCTCGAGGAGGGGGAATGGGCCATAATCCACCACGCGAAGTCACATGTCTTCGAACTTTTGATTCTAGTACATGCCAGTTTCCTCACGATGTTTTCCTTCTCCGTTTTGAGAGCAGTGGTGATGAAATAAATTACACTGAGTAATGCACCTGGCTGGGTTTGAATCCGCGACCTACAATTCGTAAGTCGGGGCCGATACCACTCGGCCACCACTGCTCTAATTGCACCTGTGTTAAATAACAAGTTTTCAATGAAATTTGTTTTTCATAATAAACTTTTATAGCGGTGGTGCGATTTACACCTGCATGCAAAATTGCAGCTCAATCGGTTGAAGATATCTGCTTCAAAATTGAGTTGCAAGATTTGAACCGAACATACATAGTTACATCGCAAGCTAATAAAAAGCTTGTAAAAATCATTATTTTTATAGTAACTTTGGATTGTTCATTAAGTTTTAGGCATCTATCTCTTTTAGGCTAAAAGCACTCTAGGCCACCTAGTCCTGTCTGTCCTAAGATATGATGCAATCGAGTACAATAATGACTCCTGATAGCAGTTCAGTCGCCTACATGTCTACCACCACACACTACACAGTTTCCTGAACAGATAAACCTACGTTAATATATACTAATGTAGATAGCTTGGTACATATACTTATACCTACTCTTCATTGTTATACTCGTAGGTAGGTACACCATAAAAAATTGCATATATTATTTTTAAATAGTACTGTATTTAAAAATAATACATGCAATTTTTCGTCGGATCTTGGCGAGTCTGAAGTTGGGCTGTAAACAACTGTAAATTGCTTTTCATTGTTTAAAAACCATTAATTTTTGTACGAGTTATCAAGCGCTAAAATTCGCAGAACCTAGCTTCAGATTCGCCAAGATCCGTACTGTACCTACTTACATATTTTTATTTCCACATTTTTTCAATGACGATTTGGAATAAAAAAGTTTAAAATCAGATTAAAAGTTTTAAAATATAATAGACTAGCTTTTGCAGCCGGCTTCACCCGCGGGATGTCGATTTCTCCGTACAAACTTCCAACCTTCGTTTTTCCCTTTTGGGTGGAGTTTCGTGAAATCGGTTGTTAGAGGATGTCTAAGAACAGATTCTACCCTATAAGGAAGTTATCTGTAATATTTTAAGTTTGTAGGTGTTATAGTTTCTGAGATTTCGTGATTAATCAGTGAGTGGTATTTCCTTATTCTTATTTCGTGTTTTTTTTTATATAACAACTATTTCAGGCGAAATTAGAGGCGACAACTTTATGTATTTAATCCTTCTTTTATATTATATTAAATAAGGTCCCATTAAAATAGATGGAGAAATTTTGAAACAGCGTTCTGTAACTCTAACCATACTTATGCAAGCAAAAACCGTTCCAAGTGTTTTTATTTTGACCTAAAATAATAAATAGATGCATGGGAATAGGGCACTCCAAAATGTTTGTAAGTATATAGAGCGCTTTTTGTTATTTATTTTTTTACTATTGTCTTTATTTTGGTGGTCTGAATAATTTGTAAAATTCTGTCCATCTTTTTTAATGAGACCCTAAATATTTTGTTTTATCTGACTGTACCAAACAGCTTTAATTTTGGTACTTTCTGAATATATAGTTCGTTTTTTAATTCTAGACTACCATTTGACAACTTAAAATGTCAAACTCCAGAAAATTGGGAACATATTTCTAGAGTGTGACATTCTGAGTTGTCAAATCGTAGTCTAGAATTAAAAAACGAACTATAGGAGTCCGAATCGTCAGCACCTCAATTTTTTTTTCAAGATTTTTTCGAGGGAAGTTCAATCTGTATTGTACCCTATGAGCATGTCACTTATCCCATTTCCTACTTCTCTGGTCACATTCCTGCATCATTGCACTTTGTATCCGACATACAGCGTCTGATGTCATCTCACCATATAGCGGTGGCGACCTCTTCATAAGTGGACTATTACAGAGTAGTGGGCTACCAGGTCGTCAAGTTTATGAGACTATCTGTCACATGCGATCTTGGTTTATGAACAATATTCTGTTCAGGAAACAGATTTTATCGCTGATGCACCGCTCAGTCCAGTATACTCAATTTCGAGGAGTTGTCAGCAACCGTAGGGACCCTGCAGAAGGGTCGAAGCCAATTAGGGCCAAGGGTTTGTGTCTGAAAGGAAGGCTCTGGCCCTGGTATGTATGGCGACGTAGGAACGGGGTAGGTTGTTTAGTCAGTAAGAGTCTGACACTTGCTTCCAGCTCCGCCCAAGAGCGGGACTCGTCATTGGATGATTTTTACCTACCATAAAAATAAAAAATATCTGTCACATGCGGTCTTGGTTTATGAACTAAATATTGTTCAGGAAACCGATTTTATCACAGATGCACTGTCCCGTCGAGTATTTATTTATTTACTAGCTGTGCCCGCGACTTCGTCCGCGTGGAATAGTTATTTTGGGCATCATATTTATTTTTGCAAACAACCTCCTCAGCTTTATAAATTATAGCTGTTACCCACGACTTTGCCCGTGTCAATTTCTGTTATTATTTTAGACAATTTAGTTTTTAAAAGAACATAATTATCTAAAAGTACTTCATAGAGCTACACCCCAACTTGGGCACGCCATAATCTCGGCGGTAAGTAAGTAATGGGTAGTTCGCCGTCCGGTTATCTGGTAACAGTCCAGACCGAGACCAAGTCGTCGACGGCGTGCACTGCTCCCACGTGCCTCAAAGGGTTGTCAGCAAACTGTGGGGCCCTTCAGGGGCGAAGCCTCACAAAAAGATTTTTTCAATTCGAACCAGTAGTTCCTGAGATTAGCGCGTTCAAACAAACAAACAAACAAACAAACTCTTCAGCTTTATAATATTAGTATAGAGTATAGATTTGACACACCAACGACTCATTCACTAGTTAATTATACAAAATAAAAATGGCAAATGACTAAGAGATATGGTGAATTTGTCACTTAGAGGCGTGCACAGCACTTTTACTTACAAGAACTTATAAAAAGTTGTAATTACATAAAAAATAAATTAAATTACATAGAAAATAATTAATATTGGATTGTAATAAATTAAATTAAATTGTATTGAATTGATCGAATGTCAGCAAAATAATAGAAATAGAATAAATTGAAATCAATTTGATTTAAATTATGAATTACAATTAAATAGATATAATAAAAAACAATTATGTCAGAGTGCATTAAATATAATTGGAACAAATTGATTGAAATTGAATATAAAAATCTTGTTAGTTAGCATCAGCCTTATAATGGTCTCACTGCTGGAACTCAGGCCTCCTCTCTAGGAGAGGGAATGGGTCATAAACCACCACGCGGGCAGTGCGGTTTGGTGGATATCACATGCACATGTCTTCGATGTTTTGATTCTAAGACATGCCGGTTTCTTCACGATGTTTTCCTTCACCGTTTTGAGAGCATTGGTGTTGAAATAAATTACACAAAGTAATGCGCCTGGCTGGGTTTGATCCCGCGACCTACAACTCGTACCACTTGGTCACCATTTGGCCCTGTAAAATTTCTAAAAGTGTAAAACACAAAAAAGGTCCGTCTCCCACTGGTGCAGTTTTTAACGTAGCACATGATACCGAATATCCGTTAGTATTCAATATTTAATACAGCATATTGTAGTGAGTTAGCGGTTTTGAAGCATGCAGTAAAATTGAAATAGAACGTAAAAAGCTGCTTGTTATGCTAAGTGCATGCGGAGCCCGCAATGCGCCGACTGTGCCACTACATATTATAATAAGTAGCTGAAATACTCGCAGGTTTTGTGATGAAAGAAAAAATTCAGCGGAATTTTGCAAAATCCACCACACATCCACGGCACGCACTGTTCCCGCGCGACTCACGGAGTTGTCAGCGAACTGTAGTAGCCCTACAGGGTCGAAGCCTCCTGGGCCAAAAAACGTAACATCAGGGCCTGGGAATAAAGCAAGAAAGGAATGGGGTAGGTTTTTTAGTCAGTAAGAGTCTGGCACTGTTTCCCACTCCACCCAATACATTAGATATTTTTACCTACCATAAAAAAAAGCATGTAAATATTACATACATAAGAAGATACTTTGCCTGAAACACATTGAAGTATTTGTCTTACAAAAGTAGTTAAAGCCATTTGAATATGGTCGTGGAAAAATAAATCCACAGCTGGACAGCCTGGGTATAAACCTCATGTCTTTATTCCGATTATTACCAGCCGTAAGTATCTACCTACAGTTCGTTTTTTAATTCTAGACTACGATTTGACAACTCGGAATGTCACACTCTAGAAATAATGTTCCCAATTTTCTGTAGTTTGACATTTTAAGTTGTCAAATCGTAGTTTAGGATTAAAAAACTACCCATGTCTGAATTTCACATTTCAATTCTCAAATAAAAAAAAAAAAAAAAACAAGATGGCGTGCGCTTATGGATAAAATAACTCCACAATTTATTCAATTACGAAGCCTTTATTCGTTATCCCCTGCGCAGTTAGCAAGCCAATAAAAAACTATTTTCGCGACTTCCCTGCCTAACAACTAGGCGAGCTAGCGAAAAATCAATACTGACGAAACCTGCGCTGCGTAGTAGCCTGATAAAAATATACACACAGAGCATAAAACCTATATTTACTGAAAATCCAGGGCCCGCATGCACTCCCAGACATAGCTGTGAATACATAACACAGCTGTTAAAGTGTGTGTGCCTTTGTGGAAGTGTGTGTAGGGCATTATACCACGAAATCAATACTGTCTGGTTCGCTCCAGGACGGGTGGCACCGTGCTAACCGTGGTTTAAGGTCAGATTCGTGGTTTCGTGCCAATGTTTGCTTGACATGCATAAAATGGCGGATGTTGGCGTGATGGTAATCTGAATCAAATGGAATATAAAGTTGGTATGGACTCGTAAATTGGGTTATATTGTTTTGTTTTGTAGATCTTTGTTTTTATGTTGTTTGGATTTCCTTATTGCGTATTGCGAGGGTCGGTTTTGTACCACAAGATACTACGATTTGAACTTACAAATAAGTTTTACTAAACATACATTCAGAGTGTGTAGTGGCAGAGTGGTAACGGCTCCGACTTATGAGTTGTAGGTCGCAGGTTTAAATCCAGTATTACTTAATGTAATTTAATTCATCATCACTGCTCTCAAAACGGTGAACGATAACATCGTGAGGAAACCAGCATGTCCTAGAACCAAAAATTCGAGGACAGATGACATCCACTAATTCGCACAGGCACAGAGCCCGCGTGGTGGATTATGGCCCTTTCTCTCTCCTAGAGATGGGGCCTGTGTCCCAGCAGAGGGAACGTTAAAAATACTGATAAAACATACATGCACAAATGTCTTACATTATTTTCATAGATATTTTTTTAAGCATATTCCTCGGCTCAAAGGTGATGTTTATTTAGTAACTTTTTCAAAGCCATGTTGAATGTTTCACAGTTACAATCAACAATCAAGACAACTTAAATGGACGTGGGCCGAAAACTACAAGTTATAACAAACATACCTTACAATATTACTCCTATGTATACGTAATTAAACGCCTATTACAATTTATTTCTCTGCTCAATTATCTAGTTTATTCCACATCACGACATTTTGTTACAGTCACCTTACGTGGGCGTCCATCTCGAAATGCTGACAAGTTAAATGTTAGGGGCCGTATTTTAATTACGTAAAAGTTGAATCTTGTAACGATTGAGCCAATCATTACCTGGTTTTTGTTTAAAAAAGAATTGAGTGAATCTTTAATTACATTACGTTTTTGCGCGAATGATGATGATGATGAATGAAATAGTTGTGCCAAGTGTTTTTCTTTCTTTCTTTCTAATTCGTTCTACTGTAAAGTAAGCTTTGTCACTTTCTACAGTTTTCCTAGGGTCAGTCAAAATGTAAAAAAGCCACCTAAGCCTACACTGTGGAATGCAATAGTGAATTCAGTATTGAGAACGTGCCCTTTTAAATATACAGTATAGTTCGTTTTTTAATCCTAGATTACGATTTGACAACTCAAAATATCAAAATAAAAAAAATGAGAACATAATATATTTCTAGAGTGTGACATTCTGAGTTGTCAAATCGTAGTCTAGAATTAAAAACGAACTATAAAGTTCATGTGTAATTCACCATTATTTGAATTTATAGGTACACGTAACCGCTGTTTAAACTAAAGTTCAATTGTACAGTGCCATCAGACTCTTAACCAACCTATCTAGATAACAAACAGCTTAGGCCCAATTCTCGGGCATTGCCTAGGCCGTGGGTGGGGTGCCTGCATTGCCTCCAAGCCCTAAGAGCGAGCAGGACGGCAGGACTCCCAGTCTCTTTCACACTCGGGTCGTAAGTACTCGGGTAAGCTCGGTTGCCATGACAACGCGAGAAGACTAGGCTACAATGCGACAATTTATTACGGAATTGCGTAATGGTCTGGAAAAAGTAATGTAGCTGAGAGTTTTACTGACCTATACAAGTATTTGATTGTAAAAATATGCTAGAATTATGATTATGTTATTTAACAGTCTTATCTTATTCGTAAAGTGAGTTGTTGTCTGCCATGCCGGTTTTTTGTTGGTCGATCAATATTGAAGGGTAATTTTGGCACGTGGTTGAAAATTTGGGATATCATTACATAGCATAAAACAAAGTCGCTTCCCGCTGTTCCTATGTATGCTTAAATCTTTAAAACTACGCAACGGATTTTGATGTATATGAAGTTTATTTTAACAGATAGAGTGATTCAAGAGGAAGGTTATAGGTATGTTTAATATCAGCTTGCACCCAGGCGAAGCTGGGGCGGGTCGCTAGTTATTGTATAAAATAAAAGAATAGTCGTAAAACCAGCAATATAAACTCGTTAATACTGTTTTTTTCATGAAGACTTTGGTAGAGTTACCAATTTGGGTAGTAACTAGGTACCGCTACCGATCTTACAAATAGGTATTCAGACACACTTCCCAGTGGCAGACTGTACGTCAGGACAAGATGCTGCATTGCGGATCGACTTCACACCTTTCATTTGTTATTATTTACGTAGGTATACATACTATTTATATTGCTCGCGTTGTACCATCATTTAAACTCTTGAGCCCTGAAGGAACGCCTCAATCTTTCTTTTATGATTATGTCTCTAATTACGGTATTCGAAAGTTTAATCTTACGGTTAGCATTTTTTTAAAGGGTTGGGTTATTAATGGCTTCTCCTGCTCTAGGGCGGAGTGGGAGGACGTGTCAGCCATTTTCTGGCTAAAACCACACTTATGTAGGTACCTATCTTTTTTACCTTGCGTTCCAGGACCCCTGGTTTCCTCTTTGAAGTCAATCCATGGCCACGGTAGGCTTTTGCCCTGCTAGGACCTTACGACTAAGAAAGTTACGGAGGCGGTATTTATCAGAATCAAAGCCAAAACCGGAGATTTAAACTGTTTTTTTGCCAGTAAAAGTTTCAACGATTGAGAGGCCATCAGCCCGAAGCGTGCCGCAAAGTGCAGCACCAAACAAATGGACTCCCAACGAAAATTAAATTGGTTTCAACGGAGCAGAATCCGAAATCGGAACCGGAGGTGAACCATGGAATTTGGCGATAAACGAGAACCTATGTTAAGACCGGGTCGGATACACACAAATACACTGATTTGTATCACAGTCACAAATCGGTGTGTGACTGTACTGTGCCTACTTAAAAAAAACTTACTTAGGTTGTCTTTAAAAGCTCGGTTTTAGCGATAAGACCGCCCATTGTGACACCCTATTAATTTTAAGTTCCTATTGTTATTTTTTATTTTTGGTGTGCAATAAAGAATATACCTATCTATCTATCTATGTACTTAGCAGTAAGCAAATCGTTGCATCTTTCTTTCCTTACAGTCGCTACGCCAAAAAGGTCATTCAAGTCACAGACAGATCACAGACTGGGCGAGGCAATCATTACCTGAGTACTTACAAATCCTGTTTACCACCAATACCTAACATACTAGTCGACAAGAACCACCAAAACATGTTTAAAATTAACCCAAGGCTGCCAGAAACGGCCGTAGGCGTCCGTAGGCGATTCTTTCCTATTCCTCTTACCGACTTAACTTTACCGCACTTTAAGACTTTGTTTTACTAAAAATAGAGGTGATATTCGTTTGTGGTTTCAGTTAAATCTGATGAGGCCATAAAAGTCACTTGTGTTGGCAATGTGTCTCAATTTACGTGGTTGAAAGCGTCTCGGTCTGACGAGCAGTGAGGAGGTGAGGATGAGTTGGATTTATTAGTGACAGCACGGGGGAATAGGCAGGGCTATACTCTAAGGAAACAGCCTCGAGCGCAGCGCTGGCCGCAGCGACGAAATACAAAGAGATACATTGGATTAACAATCCAATGTCCTATAATACATTGGATTATTAAGCATTAAGAGCGACCAACCTGAGGTACATTTTCATACAACCGCTCTTACGTAATCAAGATGTTTTTAGTACTCATCTTTCTTCAGATATTTTGGATACACAGATATCTTGTGAATATTATCTAGCCTTCTATATAAAAACATAAATTTGTGTAAGAGTAATCCAATAAAGGCTTCTGAAAATCTACTGTTTTACGTGAACTTTGACTCTTCATAATGTAATTGGTATTACTAAAATTATAAGAAAGTATTTCTATAGAAGCCTTGCATATTTGATCGAGATTCTAAATCATGTAATTTTTTTTTTAGTCCTTAAGGGTTTAATAAAAACTGGGCCCAAGTCACCAAGCCTTCCTTTCAGCAAGAGACCCTGGGCCTCAGTAGGCTTCAACCTATTTGCACAGTCCCTACGGTGTCTAACTGTTCCCAGAATTGGGTGAATCTCAACAATTCAACGTTTTTACAAGGTTATGTAAAAAGAAGCAATGTGGATTATGACAGATGCCATAGACAACGCATGTAATTTTCACTGAGCCCAAGGCTTTTTGCCTAGTGTCTATGGTGTCGTATAATACCTTGTTCACACTTGACTGACTAATTGTTGTATTTTGTGTGGTTGTTTTATGTGTGTATGTATGTGCGTCTAGTTTGGGCCGAATAAAAATTGTTTTTCTTTCTTTCTTTCTTTTTTTATTGACCAAAAAGTAACTTTATCCAAATTAAGAAGATATTCTCGTTTTGGAGCGAAAGAGAATTGTTCTTCTGCTACTGATTGCGGAGCTTGTCTCGATAAGTTTGCTACCAAATACTTTATCACTTTTTTTGCAAAACAGTAGAAAGCATTACATCCGCATTAAATCTAATGGGAAACAAAGCGACCGTATACCGCATCAAAAACTTAATACTTTCTAAATATGTTTCAGTATAGTTTACACATCTACATTTTAATAATAATAATAATAAACGTTTATTTCGGACATTTCTGTCCATATGCTTTGAACATAACAACACACAAATACACACAGGCAATAAAATAAATAATTGAGAGCAGTGGTGGCCGAGTGGTAACGGCTCCGACTTACGAGTCGTAGGTCGCGGGTTCGAACCCAGCCAGGCGCATTACTTTGTGCAATTCATTTCATCACCACTGCTCTCAAAACGGTGAAGGAAAACATCGTGAGGAAATCGGCATGGCCTAGAACCAAAAATTCGAAGACATGTGACATCCACCAATCCGCACTGGGCCCGCGTGGTGGATTATGGCCCATTCCCTCTCCTAGAGAGAGGAGGCCTGTGTCCCTGTGTGGGAACATTGAAAGGCTGATGATGAATAAAATAAATACAAATTACAAAACACCATGAATAACTAAATTACACACATAAACAAAAAACTACACACATTTATTGCAGTGAGGGGGAACTGTCCGTTGCTCACCGTGCAGCGTGCAAGCATATCCAGTGTTGCAGCAACGGAGAGTCCCACCTATCCACGCTATCGTTTTATATTTTTATCACTATAATTTACACTGCTAAATTTTGATTGTTTTAATCCCTTGGAGGATCGATCCGGTACATGTAACACTATCGATTTGTAAAAAAAAAGAAAAAATAAACAAAAATTTGCATTTTTATTAAGCAAATTTCTATTTTTTTTTAGGCAAACATCAGGTGAGCGAGTCCAATGACCCGGAGGTAGTTAACTTACGCAGCGATCAACAACTACGTACAGGTAATTGACTCGCTCAGCTGACGTTGTCTTATCGTACGCGTACATAGGTACCACGAATTAAAACTATTATTTAACAGTGTATATTTGGCATACGAAATTGGGACAATACAATACTTATTTATATTTGTTTGACAAAGTGTTTGTCGTCAACCTGCCGTTGTACGGCTCCCTAAGGAGAGGAAAGGTGGTTATTTCTGTAAAAGGGGACAACACGTTGGCGACCACGCGGCTGTTACAACAGCTTTTTAATTTATTTTTAACTAGCTTCTGATAGCTGCTTCGCCCGTGTAAAATTAACACTGCCTTCCATTTTACCCGACTGCTACAAAAGAGGTATGTTTTTTGACTCTTAAGTATGGGTATTGGGTATTTCTGTGGTAAGCTCAGCCACCCTAGCCATTTGATGATTTTTCCCACCATAAAAAAAGCCACCCTAGCCATGTGACAATCGTTTCGTGTAGTAACTATTTAGTAATCTGTGGTTTCGTTCAACGTTCAAAAATTAAATAAATTATTAATAATTATAAAATAATAAAATCACGGTTTTTTTATCAAAAATTAGTAATTAGTATTACGTTTATTAACATGAACCTTACAAGCTTCAACTAAGAGATGATTTGATTGATTTTTTTTTCGAACGGCCGTATATGAACTAATTACATTTAACTGATTTTGTGGACATCCACAAAGGTAAAAGTCTTGAGAAGTACTCAATATTTAATTCTTTATTGCATTCCACAATGTAGGAATTAGGTTAGGTGGAGCACATTTGCCAAAAGAAACAATTATGGCCCCTGTCGGGCACAGCAAAAGACGGAAATAATTATGCAGAGAAGGCAGTTCTATTTTATTGCTGCAAACTGCGTGTAACGACTAATCTACAGAACCCCACAACCCTCGCAACCATTGTCACGTCGAACTAACGATCCCTAATGAAGACATAATCATTATGTAGATACGAGAACAAAATGGTTCCGCAGGGGATTACTGTCCTTATTAGCATGTTAAACTGTTATATTACATCAGATTGGGTAACTTTAAGATTTGACATTTAACTAGTATTGGGGCTCCGGTTTGGCTTCTTGGGGCCCCGGACCGATTTCTTTTTTTTTTATTGATTATAGGTTTGTGCTTGACCGCTACCTCACCTGATGGAAAGCGACGACGGAGCGCGCTTACCTAGAAATAACCTATTCACTTTTGGCTTAAAAATTCTTCGGGCCCCGGTCCGGTTTCTGAAAGGAAGGTCAGACTCTGGTATTAACGCTCAGAAAGAATGGGGTGGGTCGTTTAGTCAGTAAGAGTTTGCCACTGTATCCCGCTCCGCCCAAGGGCAGGATTTTACCCACCACAAAAAAAAAACATTTAACTAGTATCAAATTAGATGTACAAATGACTAGCGTTTAGGCGTTTCATCGCTCGCTAAGTCATCATCATCCTACCCTTATCCCATTTTACTTAGGGTCGGTGCAACATGTTTTTTCCTTCCACTCTGTCCTGTCACCCGTCACACTATCACTAACTCCCTTTTCTTTCATATCATTCTTCACACAATCCATCCATCTCTTCTTCGGCCTCCCTCTTCCTCTCCATCCATCCACGTGTAAACTCAGAACTCTTTTTGTGACATGCGTTTCATCTCTCAGAACTCTTTTTGTGACATGCGTTTCATCGCTCGCTAAGTGTAGAAAATTTTCCCAAAGGAATACTCCCCGGGGTATCAGTAATTCCATGAAAATCTGTTCAGCCCTTCGAGCGTGTCACACACATCAATACATAAACAGCATTAGTTTTTGTACCTTTAGAAAGCTGATACGACAGAAGGGCTTTCTTTAAAAAGGATAATTCTACCATTCTACCCCACTTGCGGAAGAGACGTCCGGGTGTCGCCACTGTGAGGCGAGCCCGGAGGACACGGTGGAGCACACGGTGGAGGTGTGCCCTGCTTGGGAAGAGCATCGCCGTGTGCTCGTGGGGGTGATCGGCGGCGGCGACCTCTCGCGCCGGGCCCTGGTTCAGGCCATGGTCCGCAGCGAAGAGGAATGGCAGGCGGTCGCCTCCTTCTGCGAAGCAGTAATGCTCGTAAAAGAGGAGGCCGACCGCATAAGGCAAAGGCAACAGCGCCCTCGCCGTAGCCGTCGCCGCCGCGATCCTGCCGATATCCGGCCACCGTAGACACTGGCTCGCGGACGGTGAGCAATGGGTAGCTCGCCGTCCGGTCGTCTGGTAAGACCGAGTCCAAGTCGTCAACGGTGCGCACCGTTCCCGCGCGCCTCAAGGAGTTGTCAGCAAACTGCAGGGGCCCTTCAGGGTCGAAGCCTCCTGGAGCCTAGAGGGTGGTGCAAACTGTTACCTCGACTCCAGGAATAAGGCAAGGAAGGTACGGGGTAGGTTTTTTAGTCAGTAAGAGTCTGACACTGGTCTCCCGCTCCGCCCAAGAGCGGGTTTCGTCATTGGATGATTTTCACCTACCATAAAAAAAAAACCATTCTACCCCACTGCTTTATAGATTTATTCGCAAAAATCTGTAGACCGACAGACAGACAGACAGACTTGGCGAAATTATAAGGGTTGTTGACTACAGAACCCTAAAAACATGAATATTTTTTCTCTGCATCACCCAAAAGTTGACTGGTAGAAAATGCTTAAGCATTAAGTCCTGTGTTTAATAAGTAAATAAATATTAAACGTGTCTACCAGAATAAAATCTTACCCCAACACTGCTATTTGAAATTCATGTCCACCCCTACCCTTCTCAGCCCCCAATCCTATCTCTCCAGGCTTCACTCCTCCCATCCTAGCAACATAGTCAAAACACAACAAACTTCTCCCATATGGCACAGAAGACCGTAGGCGGACGGGTATGAGTCAGTAGCGGGTTCGACGCCGGCTGAAGTCATCGCTGTGGGCGCCAGCGCAAGGCGAAGTGAATGAAACCATATATTATAATGTAATAAATACGAAAGTAACTCTGTCTGTCTGTCTGTTCGCTCGTTCGCTCTAATGTCTTAACGGATCAAGTGATTTCTGTATCAGAGCCCCTACCACGAGCTCTTAATGTGATCCAGTTTACGACCTAAACTGTTAAAGGGAAAAGGAAAATGGAGCGTTATATGGTTATATTTTGGTCGTTTTAAAGATAAAATTAAAGTACTTTAAAAAAAAACTCGCATTAAATTACGCATGTACGAAATTAATTTGTTTAATTCACTAAGCCCCAAGAGGATACCGGTTCCCGCACACCTATTGTCTTGCAATTGCGTCTGTAATTACAATATTCAAACGGTTAAGTAAACGTCAGCTGAGCGAGTCAATAACCTGGAGATAGGTGACCTACAGGTCTATAGGGTGTATGCCTCCATTCTTCTTTCTCGCTCGCTTAACTGAAAACATCGTGAGGAAACCGGCATGTCCTAGAACCAACATTTCGAAGATATCCACAAATCCACCACACAAGCATGGATATAGGCCTTCCCAAATATCGTCACAACGAAAGGTCATGTGCGTCTTGCATCCGCTCTCACCAGGTCATCATTCCAAGTTGTAGGAGGTCTTCCAATGCTGCATCTTCCGGGTTTGCAGTCGCCAATAAAGAGCCTATTCTTCGAGCATTTTGCCCTGCTTTCTGCTTACTGCCATTTTTTTTTAAGGTGGCAACAAAATTATGCCACTTATACTTTTTTATCACGGGATCATGTTTCTTTGAGAATATTTGTGACTTTCACGCGGGTGAAGCCGCGTGTAGAAGCTAGCGAGCTTGATACTGTATAACGTGGGCCGCACATGAAGTGCAAACGAACTTGATACTTGTAGAAAGGGCGTCAGCTGTTTTTGGTAAACTCTTTCTGGTTATCGGTAAATAAAGTGAGGTTTAAATTGTTCATATAATTTGTTTATTACCTTCATTTTACACCTACATAAATGATATCGGATATTGTATATCAATTACTTATTTTATTCGGAACATAATATTAGCACGGATACGTTTTTTGTGCTTTTAAAAAGCCTACACATTTTTTTTTTTGAAGTGGGAATACAACGAATTTCAATGACTTATCTCATTTTAGGTATGGGCGAGAGAGCGTGTCAGACTTTTACTGACTAAATCACACTGTTCCAGGACTATGGTATCTTTTTACTTCTACTTTAAAAGAGACTAACGCCTGAGTTTGTTTCGGAATTTCTTCTGATAGTCAACTAGGAAACACCGGCCTCATCTAGTTTCAATGGACGGAAAAAAATATTGACGTGTGAAAGAGTTTGTAAAAACCTATTTATAAAATAAAAATCATTTATCATTTATTTACTTCCCGTGGCTCTAGCGGGTGTCGGCTCTGCTGGGCCTATGCGGCCCTCTATACTATGTCTGACATATCTTTGAGGTGCTTGGTAAAGGCAAGCAAAGCAAGGTTATATAGCACCAGTAAGAGAAAATGTCTGAATAAAGTATAGTTAGTATAATTTTTCTTTTTTACGATTTGTAAAAATCTTCGAGACTAGAATCGGAATTCGAACTATTTACATGGGCAGGTAAGTTTTTACGGAACCCTCGTACCTCGGTGTTCAAGTCCGACTTGCACTTGACCGGTTTTTTTTGTTTATAGTGTGACTGAATATCAGTTTTCAGCAAATGTAGAGGCCCCACTGCAGATCCGAAGCCTACTGGGGCCTGGTCCGGCTTCTGTAAGGAAGGTCCGACCCCGGTATGGAGGCTAAGAAGGAATGGGGTGGGTTGTTTAGTCAGTAGGAGTTCAACACTGTTTTCCGCCCCACCCAAGGACGGAATTCGTCATTAGATGTTTTGTCCACCATAAAAAAATATCAGTTATATAAAATATTAATAAAGTTAAGTTTAGTGTCAATAAAGTAAAAGAGATCTCCCCATATTGTCCAAGTGCCACCACAACGACTGATTCTGTGCATCTCGCATCCAATAGATCCGCACGACTCTCATCTCTCATGTCATCTCTCTGGTCTTCCAACGATGTCGCTCTTGTTACGCGATCGCTACTTCAGTAAACCTTGTAAACACAAGTTCTGCGAGTAACGTGCCCACTGCTATATAAAAGTTTGGTAATTCTTCGGGTTGCGACAAACCTTGGTTCGCCTGCGGAAATCGTAGAAAAAACATAATAAAACATTAAAAATAAACAGTTTTATTGAATAAAGGTTACGTCAGCCTCACTTACCACCCAGTAGCTACCAGCAGGTAAAGCCCTAGCGGTCCCACCCCCGTGGCTCACCCTTCCAGCCACGTGACGAGTCACCCCTCCGTGACCTTGGACTGAGGTCTGTACGGAGCACGTTCAGGCCTGTTTTGTACTTTTGTTATAATATGCGGTTGAACTTTGGTGTGGGGTATTTTGAGAACAAACAGTATTTCTTTTTATAAATGATTGTACGTCTTCCTTATTTATTTATTTAATTCTTTATGCACATTTTTTTTATAGATCATGTCCTGGAACGAGCATAGGATACCTCTCTTTATCCCAGGAGTACCAACCTAAGTTTCCTTTGAATATTTTTCTACTTTTATGCGGTCGAAGCCTAAATAGTTTTTTTACCTATCACCGGTTTTTTTTTATGGTAGGTAAAAATCATCCAATGACGAATCCCTTCCTTGGGTTGAGCGCTAAACAGTGTCAGAATGTTACTGACTAAATAACCTACCCCGTTCCTACGTTGCCATACATACTAGTGCCAGAGCCTTCCTTTCAGACACGAAACCTTGGCTCCAGTTAGCTTCGATCCTTCTGCAGGGTCCCTACGGTAATTCTTTATACACTTAAGAACAAAGAGCTTTAAAAGCTATCTGAAAAGCCAGATTTAAACCTTGGTAACTGTTTAGAACAAGCTTGCAAGAAGATGAAGCTACTTAGGTACTTCTACATTCTGAAGCATAAATCTCTATGGAGAATAAGTGCAAAAACTTCTTAACATTAACTGATTTGGTTAGGTACATAGTCTTTTTTTTATTTGCTTTATAAACTAATGCTTGACTGCGATCCTACCTCATGTTAAGCAGTGATGCAATCTTTGATGGTGAGGCGCATTACTTTATTAAAAGCCTATTCCTAATTTTATTAAAAGTTATTATATGCGAATCATTTCAGCCGAAAGACGTCCACTATTGGACAAAGGTCTCCCCCAAGTGTCTTCCAAGAACTAATAAAACTTTGGTAATTCGTGCTAAAGGTGTTAAGTACTTACTTTTATTATACTCGTATGTGAGAATATGGTGAGAACAATGTAATAATTTTGAAAATAAGTAGGTAGGTACTTACAGTTAAGTACTGTTTTTTTTTATGGTGGGTGAAAATCATCGAATGACGAAACCCGCTCTTGGGCGGAGCGGGAGACCAGTGTCAGACTCTTACTGACTAAAAAACCTACCCCGTACCTTCCTTGCCTTATTCCTAGAGTCGAGGTAACAGTTTGCACCACCCTAGGCTCCAGGAGGGTTAAGTACTGTAGGTTAGTAAGTTACCCACCTACTTAAACGTTTATTACAAATAAATACGAGCGTTTAACCTCAGTGAACAACATAATAAATCATTTATTTATAACCCACAAACTGTCGATGAGTCAGTGCTCACAGATGGCGCCACTAGTATTCAAAGATGGCGTTTCGAACTCTCAAAACCTGTCAATGTGCAACTTACTAACATAATTATTGTAATGAGCTTATTGTGTTTATTTATAACGAGATGCTCTCCTCTTAGATAAATAAGATTAGGATCAGGCGTATTGTGAATTGTGATGTTGTATTTAAATGTGTAAGGAAAAAGTGGTATTGTTACGACGCGCTGAATTAAGGAGAGGTTACTAAGAAATTCATTTTTATTTTCATCATCATCATCATCATCATTTCAGCCGAAAGACGTTCCTTGGAACTAAGGCAAGAAGAAACGGTGGGTCGTTTAGTCAGTAGGAGTCTGACACTGTCACCCGCTCCACCCAAGGGCGGGATTCGTCATTGGATAATTTTTCCCACCATAAAAACAATAAGCGTTTTCCGGTACGTCGTCAACACTCCAGAACCTTTCGGCCTTTTCGATTCCTGTGCTCGTAGCTTGAAGGAACGCCCGACTTATAAATATAAGCGGCAGTAGGCAGGACACATTGCCTGCAAAAGTATTCTCAGTAACTTTGTCATGTCAATGGGTCATCTCAAATTGCAAATTTGGTGCAGACTTGTTCGAAACCGTAACCGCGGCCCTAAAACGCAAGCGGCAACTAAACCAACACAGGTGTGTCTTAGTTTTAGTAAACGTTTGATGCTCTCTCTCGCTCCACCTGGAGTAGCAAAACGCAATTAATACGTAACGTAATTTCACATTGAAAAACCGTCCAGGACTGATTTGGTCAAACAAGTTTCTGTCAGTAAAATCAACATTCAAAAAAACATTTACTCAGCAAACACAAAACTTAGAGATAAACCCGCTAAATAACGTAACAATAACAAAAATCATCGTAAAGCACACCAAATTGATTGTTATTCGAGTTCTGTGAAGCAGTAACTCGCCGTCGCCCACGCGAGCCGCCAGACGGATCGATAGCCAACCTAATATGGAAGAGAGTGGCTCGCAGATTGGAAGGAAGCTAGATGTGCGCTGAATATTGACTGATAAATCTAGAATTTTATGCCATATTTATTTTTTTACTAGCTTTTGTCAGCGGCTTCGCCCGCGTACATAAAATATAGCCTATGTCACTCAGGAGTAAAGCAGCTTTCTATTGTTGCTATTTTTTTCCCAATCGGACCAGTAGTTCCAGAAATTACCTCCTACAAACAAAAAAACAAACTTAACCTCTTTATTATATTAGTGTAGATGTAGATTATATTAGTGTAGATATATTGCACAACTATCACATAACGTCGTCTAGTCCCAAGCGCTCGTGTTATGAGTACTGACTCCGCCCGGAGGACACGGTGGCCGCCCGGAGGAGACGGTGCCCGCCCGGAGGACACGGTGGAGTGGATATGGTAAAGGCGTGACCCTTGCGCCGTACTTTAGTAGAGGCTATGGTCCGGAACGCCTCCGTCTGCGAAGCAGTAATAAAGAGGAGGCTGATTTCCGGTCACCGTAGGCGCGGGATTGCGTCCGGTCTTCTGGTAACAGTCCGGATCAAGCCAAGTCGTCGACAGCGCGCTTTGTTTCCGCTCGCCTCAAGGAGTTGACAGCAAATGTAGAGGCCCAACTGCAGCGCCGAAGCCTACTGGGGCCCCGGTCCAATTAATGAAAGGAAGGTTTAACCCCGGTATGTAGGCTAAGAAGGAAAGGGGTAGGTTGTTTAGTCAGTAAGAATCTGACACCGTTGCTCGCTCCACCCAAGGCTGGTATTCGTCATTAGACGATTTTTCCCACCATAAAAAAGTAACTGGGGCCAAGACTTCGTGTCTAAAAGGAAGGCTCTAGCCCTGGTATGTATGGCGTGGCGACGTAGGAACGGGATAGGTTGTTTAGTCAGTAAGAGCCTGACACAGTCTCCCGATCCGCCCAAGGGCGGGATTCGTCATTGGACGATTTTTCCCAGCATAAAAAAAACCTTTCAGTGATAGAAAGTACGTACTGCTGTATCTGCCAACGGAAACTGTTTAAAAGAACCGTGATCTTGACTTCAATATCCAAATTAGCGGTTTTTAATTTTAGTTATTGGAAACGCCCAAGTTTAAATTGTAATTTTGACCTTGTTTCACAAAAACGGTTCTTTTACGACCAGGCGGATAGGGGTAGGCCTCTAATGCTGGGCCCACACTGTTATTAGCCTATAAAATTAGCTAATGTGTTAGCACGCCATAGATTAGGATCTCTGCCACGAAACTGCCGACCTAGTGGATTCAATTCATTTGTTTTCCGCTTTTCAGTAATCACTTATTGTTTAGTTTCGACTTATTCCGATTTTCATTTGTTTTTCCTGTTTTGGGGGTTTCATGCCTTAAGAGGTAAAAACGGAACCCGTATAGGATTGTAGGGACCGTGTAGAAGGGTCGAAGCCAACTAGGGCCAAGGGTTTGTGTCTGTAAGGCTCTGGTCCTGTTATAAAGACAACGTAGGAATGGGTCGTAGAGACCCTGCAGAAGGGTTGAAGCCAATTAGGGCCAAGGGTTTGTATCTGAAAGGAAGACTCTGGGCCTTGGATATATGGCGATGTTGGAACGGTAGGTTGTTTAGTTAGTAAGAGTCTGATACTGTGTCCCGCTCCACCTAAGAGCGGGATTCGTCATTCGATGATTTCTACCTACCATAAAAAAACCCTCATAAGATCACTTTGTTGTCCGCCTGTCTGTCTGTCTGTAGCCCTAAAGACAAATATGTAATGAAGTAATCGTGGGAATTTTCTAAAACACAATGAAATGTATCCTCATATATCTTGTGATTGTTTTATAGAGGTTTACCATAATTGCCTGCTGGTTATGGCGGTCGTAGGTGTAAGGTTAACGACCTGCTAGGCAGGCACTTCTTAATATGGTGATAAGAGTGATTCTGGTTTATTCAGAAGTTACGAGAATCGTCTGTATTTGATTAGAAATCAGCGGACAACCTTTGGTATAAGTTGTAATATTTACTAATTCGGCTATTGGGAAGAGCTTAGCAAAAATCTCTCATCAGACTGAAAGTCACCTAAGAGGAAATAGAGAGGGTTCTGCTCAGAGTTCCCTTTAAGTTTTAAGTTAAGTAATCGAACACACACCGAAGAATTGTCAAAGCGAGAACATTTACTCGCAGGATAGATGGGCGATGAAGCCGAAATGTTCTGGAGTGGCGACCGCGAACCGGAAGACACAGCGTTGAAAAGCTCTCTCAGAAAGACGACCGAAAAAATGGGGAGAGTTCCCAAATCAGATAGATAGTTGCGAGACACACAGGCACGGTCCTTGTGGTGAAGCTTGGGAGAAGCCTATGTCCAACAGTGAACGTCTTTTGGCTGAAATGATGATAATGATAATGGAGACGACAAAATAAATATAAAAGAACGATTAGGAACATCCATTTAGCCTTAGGTATCAACATATAATAAGTCATCGTTCATTGCTCACATGGTAACTAATCCATAATTAAGTAGGAACTAAGCGATGTGTTGCCAGCTGGAATATTTGAGGATAATGAACCAGTTCACCTGGCTAGTCACTAGAATAGGCTACCATGGGAAATCTAACAGGCATTGTGTTCATATTTTTTGCATTATTTAGTAGGTAAATCGATATACGAGTATGTATGTACATAAATATGTATTTATACCTGTGAGCAATGGGGTAAAGTATGATTTTATTTTATACAATACCTATGTCAGTATTGGGATAACCAGATTTAGTTAATGTAGTAGTTCAGTTTTAAATAAATTACTAGAAGGATAACTTTTTGTATGACAATTGAAAAACACAAAACAACTAAAAATCTAATTAAAAATGGGTTCCTGTGAAATAGGGTTTTCAAAGACAGACGGACAACTAATTGCTCCAATGAAAGCAGTGGTGGCCGAGTGGTAGGTAACGGCCCCGATTTAGGAGTGAGCTGTAGGTCGCGGTTCCAAACCCAGTCAAGCACATTACTTTGTGTGATTTATTTCATCACCCCTGCTCTCAAAACGGTGAAAGAAAACATCGTGAGGAACCGGCATTTCTTAGAACCGAAAATTAGAAAACATGTGACATCCTGACTCACACTGGGCCCGCGTGGTGCCCGGATTACGGCCCATTCCCTCTCCTAGAGAGGAGGCCTGATTCCGAGCTGTGGGAACGTTATAAGGCTAATGTATGTTATGCTATTGGTTCCATTTTTGGTGATTTAGGTACCCTAAAAATTACTTCTTTTGAGCCCCAAGCGAATGTCAATTTTTTTTCTATTACGGCTCTACTTGAAAGATTAAACAACAAAAGCTGACAAGCAGCATCACACAGAAGCAATTCAAATATCAGCTGACATTTGACTTGTCGCTATTTTAATTAATCTAAAAATAGTCGAACTGGTGGAAATCACAAAGGAAACCCAGCCGGGGATTATTGATTCAAGCTAGGGTTGTCAGGCGTTAAAGTAAACCTAGACACTCAATATACACTGCACTATACAGGGTGTTTGGTGCATCGTTTGCCAAATTGATTTGGCCGACAGGATAGATCATTTGCTATATCTTCAGCCCCAATAAATCATTCCTTGCTACACCGGTTTTTTAGGGTTCCGTAGCCAAAATGGCAAAAACGGAACCCTTATAGTTTCGTCATGTCCGTCTGTCCGTCTGTCCGTCTGTCACAGCCGATTTACTCGGAAACTATAAGTACTACAGTGATGAAATTTGATGGGAATATGTGTTGTATGAACCGCTACAAAATTATGACACTAAATAGTAAAAAAAAGAATTGGGGGTGGGGCCCCCCATACATGTAACTGAGGGATGAAAATTTTTTTTTCGATGTACATACCCGTGTGGGGTATCAATGGAAAGGTCTTTTAAAATGATATAAAGTTTTCTAAAAAACATTTTTCTTAAAGTGAACGGTTTTTGAGATATCAGCTCTCAAAGTCGTAAAAAGTATGTCCCCCCCCCTCTATTTTTATAACTACGGGGTATAAAATTCTAAAAAAAATAGAGGTGATGCATGCTAATTAACTCTTTCAACGATTTTTGGTTTGATCAAAGTATCTCTTATAGTTTTTGAGATAGGTTGATTTAACTGTAATTTTGGTTAAGTTATTGTGCTTACACTGAAAACGATGGCTGAACCTATAAGTACAAGGCAAAATATCGGGAGAGTTTAGGCTCCATTCACCAGGTGTATAAATTGACATAATAAGTTTATTATATTTGCTGCTACGGAACCCTTTGTGCGCGAGCCCGACTCGCACTTGGCCGGTTTTTTTAAACATGTTTTTAACTTTTATTCTGAAAAACACCGGATTTCAGCATTTAAGCTTACATAAATAAAAAAGTTATTAGTCTATCCAACAAAATTTATTTTTATATTTAAGTGTACTGTTGTATGGTTCTATGAAATCCAAAATTACTGGCTAGTAACGTGTAGTTTTTCTATAAAAAACCTACAAAGTGTATGGGAAATGACAAAATAATTTTAAAACTCAACTTTAAATATCTATTAAAAGAAAACTAAAAGCGTTGGAGATCTTCGAATTTTTTAAAAAGTTCTTTAGTTAATGCCCTTTCCAACGGTGTGCAATATGCTAAAAAAAATCTTTTATTAACTTCACTAACTGGCTAAATGTGCACTCAAATCACAAAAGGCTGATATTTGATATTACGGTAAATGCACTAAGAAGTTAAAGTAAACAAATAAATAACTTGCTCTAAGTAGGTAGATATTGATATCTCAATTTTACGTACATTATTTATTTTTTTACCTTTCCTGAAACTTGAAATAAAAAATTAAACATTTATTTCACAAGCAGGTACTAAAATCACAAATCTTGCTCAAATTGGGAGCCATTGTTTCGTATACACGCACGACATCTTTCTCTTATCTCAAGTTGTAGTTCGAAGACGAATTTCTGCTTTAACGGTCACATCATCATCATCAGCCTTTTAATGTTCCCACTGCTGGGACACAGGCCTCCTCTCTAGGAGAGGGAATGGGCCATGATCCACCACGCGGGCCCAGTGCGGGTTGATGGATGTCACATGTCTTCGAATTTTTGGCTCTAGAACATGCCAGTTTCCTCACGATGTTTTCTTTCACCATTTTGAGAGCAGTGGTGATGAAATAAATTACACAAAGTAATGCGCCTAGCTGGGTTTGAACCCGCGACTTAAAAACTCGTAAGTCGGGACCGTTACCAATCGGCCACCACTGCTCCGTTTAACGATCACAAAAGCCGCCTCAATACATTGCACTTAATCATCTCTCGTCTCAACTTCCGTCGCATAAACCAGTTCTTTGGCCCGACTCCCGACGTAAAAATCCAACGGAATTAGGTCTGGTGAACGTGGAGGCCATGGAATAGAGCCATCTCTCCCAATCCACGAGTCCGGAAATGCATCATTTAGGAATTGCCTTACGGTTAATCGCCAGTGAGCGGGACAACCGTCATGTTGAATGACAAAATACCTGTCTTCATTGAAAATTGGCAGCTCAGATAACAATAAGGGCAGCTCTGTTTGAAGAAATTCAAGATAATTATCCCCGTTGAGGTTATCAGGCAAATAGTGCGGTCCAACCACATGATTTGCAATTACTCCTGCCCAAACTTTCTCACTAAATCGTCTCTGAAATGACCTCTGTCTTTTTACATTTAGCCAATTAGTGAAGGTAATAAAAGGTTTTTTTTAGCATATTGCACACCGTTAAAAAGGGCATTAACTAGAGAACTTTTTAAAAAATTCGAAGATCTCCAACGCTTTTAGTTTTTTTTTAATAGATATTTAAAGTTGAGTTATAAAATTATTTTTTCATATCCCATATACTTTGTAGGTCTTTTATAGAAAAACTACACGTTACTAGCAAGTAATTTTGGATTTCATAGAACCATACAACAGTACACTTAAATATAAAAATAAATTTTGTTGGATAGACTAATAACTTTTTTATTTATGTAAGCTTAAATGCTGAAATCCGGTGTTTTTCAGAATAAAAGTTAAAAACATGTTTAAAAAAAACTGGTGTGGCAAGGAATGATTTATTGGGGCTGAAGATATAGCAAATGATCTATCCTGTCGGCCAAATCAATTTGGCAAACGATGTACCAAACACCCTGTATAATATATGATGAATATACTACTACTATATGAAGCAGGCAGGGATCAGGTGTTTACACATAATTTTGTACTTTTATTATAATACGAGACAGTACATTCGATAGTAGTAGATAGTAGAGTACAATAATGAATTTTGAATAATCAACTCTAAAGATGACATCACCGTATGAGTCATCATTATCCCCTTCAAATAGGGTCTTCAGTTCGGAGAAACACAAACAACATGGACTCTGTCCATATGTTTGTATTTCTCCTACTTCTTTTCGATTCTTACTGAAATTTTGTCCTACCAATCTTTAGCCATCTGGACAAGTCGTCGTTGGCCTCGTCTTTAAACCATGGACGGTTCAGGTAGTACATGCTGGGCAGGAAAACAGATGACGCATGTCTTGTGATAGGGCTCCACACTGGCACTGTATTTGTGATGGGTCAACAGGGAACACCATTTGGCCAGATTATCTCTACAGCGGCCAAGCCCGCCAGCGCAAGGCTGAGCCCGCCGTCAGTTCAGGGATTTCCAGATTAGCCGCAGTGGCCAATCTGGAGTTCAGATGTGAGAAAAAATGTTACAAGATTATTCCCCAAGTTTATTCTTTTTGTGCTAAAAAGAATAAACTTGACTTAACATCTGTCTGTCCAGACGGCCCAAAGCATAGCATAGCTTCAGCTTTATAATGTACCCACTCCTGGCTTCAAATCTCCTTCACTAGGACATAGGGCTTCCAATCCCGCAATACCGAGATCTCGGTATTCCGGGATCCCGCATCATTTTGTAGTCCCGCGTACTGCGGGATCACGGGTGCGGGATCCCGCGGGATTTGCGGGACTGTAAGAAACATGCGCACGACCATTCGCGACCGCAATCGGTCGGCTACTGAGTTACGGAGGGTCAATGGGGAAATATTTTTCACATTTGCATATAATTCTTTAAAAAGAATACCACCGACTAGTCTGAAAGCCGAAAGAGCCTTCTTTGCTGCTGGTTATATTGCCTCTAAAATACGCTGCAGTTTGGCAGACATGCTATGTTTTCTTCGCAAACATTTCCAATTAAATGATAAAAAAAATATGAAAGAAACTAAATAATACTTTATCATTCAGCTGAAACTGTTTTTCTCTATTGTACTTGATAGTATTTTTATATTTGATCTCAATAATTGAAGTGTAACTTGATTGATATCATTTAACGTTAATTAAAGTGAAATTACGTTGATTTAATTTGACTAATGTATTGTTTTATTTGCCTCAAATAATATTTTTCATAATTATATGCGGGATCCCGCCAATACCGGGATCCCGCGGGATTTGAATTCCAACTCCCGCCAATACCGGGATCGAGCATGGGGTGCGGGATTGGAAGCCCTACAGGACAGCGGTTGGCCCACAATCCACTACGCAAGCCCAGTGCAGATTGGTCTTCAAATTTTTGGTTGTAGGCCGATTTCCACTCGATGTTTTCCTTCACCGTTATAATAGGACTGTTAATGAAATAAATTACACAAAGTAATGTACCTGTCCGGGTTTCAACCCTCATCCTACAACTCGCAAGACGGGACCGTTTCCACTCGGCCACCACTCTCACGGCCAAGCCCAAGAAAAAGACAAATGTGATAAAATTTAGTGTGTCATAAATAATATATTTAGGACCCCGAACCTGCCAACCCTACTTGAAGGGGGTGGCGGTGAGTCAGACGGTGACGTCATCCATAGGGCTGGGGACGTTGGGGTTGAAACCCAGTACGACATTAATTTGGGTAATGCACACGCGGGAAATAAATATTTTTTGGTTAGTTAGGGGCAGGTGTGGGGTTGTCAGGTGATATTTATTTCCGGGGTAGGATGTTCACTATTTTATAGCGATGTTTTAAGTAATGTTTTTGAAGACTTTGTTTTTTACAAAACGATATAACGAACACTCAGAAGCTGTGTGACAGCCCCTGTTTTTACTTTCTGTGACTTTTGACTTCTGGCTCCGCCCTAGGGCGGACTGGGAGAGCGTGACAAACTTTGACTTACAAAATCACATCAAATGTTCCTTCGCTGCGTTCGTTCTAGGGTGGTTTCATTTTCACTTAACCCATCTAATGTAAGACTTATACTCGTAACAGTGACTGTGTACAAATTTTAAAATATTATTATATGACCTTATCAGGGCACTTCGCAAGCCCATGACGTTGGTTAAAAACTATCCAAGACATGCCAAGATACGAAAAAACAGCCCCCCTAGCTAAGTTACGATCGTTCCGTTGATGTCGAACGCTTGAAGTTGGCCACGCCCCCAACTAGTTGGTCTGATGTCATCTCAACGGTCATTTACGTGGTCAGACTCAGAAGGAATTGGAGGTGCGGCCTATTCCAGGCCTTCAACGTTAACTAAACGATAGTAACTTGGCTAGGGGGGGCAGGCAATTCTGTTCTAATCTCATAGGACAATATTATTTCTTTTAAAACTCGAATTAGTGTTTAAATCTCTTTTGTTTTTATTACGAAAGAGGTTCTGTTAAAAAGTTTCTACAGTAGTTAGTTGACAAAGGACCACTTCCTTTTTTAGATGTTTACTGAATTACGTAAAGACTGACCTAAAGGGAAAATACTTTTTAAAAAGCCTTTTAAGCTTATCACAACATGAAATCTACAACAAGTTGTTTAACGGGCCTTGCTACCAAATATAAGGATTCACCTCGAAGCTGCCACTTGCCGAGTCGCTGTCTCCTGGCACTCGCCATGCCAGTGATGTGTCCCTGCTACTTGCAATATATTGCAGTAAAGGTACAGGATGTATCGAAAAGTTGTAGACAAACTTAAAAAAGCTATTTCTGTCTAAAGAAAAAACTGAATTTCCATAAGAAAGTTGTAGGCAATTCCTAATCAAAAATTGGCTTTCCGAAACCAGTCTGATTGAGCTATAATCTTATAACGTTTGTATAAAGTTCTAAACCAACTTACAAAATAAAAATCATTTGTCATCATTTATCATTTATTTATCATAAATAATTAAGTACGCTATATTGCTACTAGAACGTAATTTTATACTGTTTTTTAATTATTTATGAACATGAATATTAAAATCTTTGACTCTGTCAGAGGTACCTACCAACATAGTCTGAACAGGAGTGGTTTTTAACAGTTAAGAGTCAGGCACTAACGCGACTGTCCTATTCGTGGGACAGTCGCGGCGTCCATGAGGATTTTCCTGTACTGCTCCAACAAAAAAAAAACACCCTCAGACTTTCTGGCACCTAATACTGTCTGTCAAAGATCCAGAACCCAGTTTTTATCAGCAGATCAATTCAATTTGTTCATTTCCACGAGCAAATGCCGATTTTAATGGCGATTCCAGATTAGTGTCGTGAAGCTCCGTAAACAGGCGTGAACGTGACTGTGGGTGGTTTTCACGGAGTACGACTTGAGCAGTTTATTCGTGGCGTGAATGAATGGCAGAACGGATGACCGCTGGGGTCGGAAGGTTCTGGAGTGGCGACCGCGTACCGGAAGATGCAGCATTGGAAGGCCTCCCACAAGGTGGACCGATGAGCTGGTCAGGGTTGCTGCAATCCGATGGATACAAGACGTACAGGACTGGTCTTTATGGCGGCGCTTGGGGGAGGCAGTCCAGCAGTGGACGCCTTTCGGCTGAAATGATGATGATGTGGATTAATGGAACCAATGTGGAGCCACCACAAGATGTGATGATGTCTTTCCAGTCTCAACCACACCCTGTATCGACACACCAGATCGCCGTGAACTGAGCGTTTAAACGACCTTTTTGGGATGCAATGCAATATTTATAAGGTAAAGGGGACTGTAGTCGGGTGTTATTTATTTGTCTTTTTTTTATTGTTAGGTGTCGTTTTTGAAGATTAACCAACGCCTTGAAGATTGGCTAACGTCTGTGTTGTTGAAATTGAATAATTCATTTATTTATTTATTTTGGGTCAGCTAACAATTGCTTACACCATACATTAATAATCACATTAAAACGAGCAGACATTCATAAGTGTAGCAATTAATTACAGGCTAACAAAACATGCTCTATATTCTCTCAACTCTGCTTTCTGTATGTGTATGTAGTCGTATCGTACAAGCGTGTTGATATTAGTTTCCACGCTCAGCCTTTTGAACCACATTCTTATATTCTTAATTGGGTTTTCACGTCCATTATTCTATATTACCTTTTTAAAATAACTTGGAAGCACAATAACTACAAACAACCGTGACCTTGCACGACATCCGCCATTTTTATTTCCTAAATTACAGTTAATGAATTATTACGAGTTGCGAACAATCAGTGTTTCCTTGTATTTATAGCTTATCGCCTGAAAATGGGTTTGGAGTAACAAACAAATCCAATAGGTTATTAGGGTTACCATCTGTCCGGGTTTTCCGGTATTTTTCCTAATTTAAAAAGTATCCATTGAGTGACCAGGGTTTCTCTCTCGCAACAGGGATCTCATTCGAAAAATAACTAAATAACAACCGTAGAATCCTTGGATTTTTGTTTCAGAAAGTCTTAAAAACCTTAAAATGTTTTCGAAAATAGCGACTGTCAAATTGAAATTAAAGCTATAATTGCTATAACATAAATAACGGATTATATGGAGAAAATATAAATTAAAAGTCAATGGCTGGTAATGAGTGGTTTCACCCTTAACTATCACTTTCGTTACACCGCGCCTCATGACATAAGATACTGCGCGTAAATGCATAAGTTAAGGTTTAATTAAAATGCCTAATTAAAGTTTTTTTATAATAGAAGGTTCTTTTGATCCTAGGTATCCCGTTTTGACTATACATTTATTTTAGGACATAGGATTCATAATTCTAATATAAAAAGGCGATTGTACAAACTTAAAAAAAATTAGAACTTATATTTTTGATACAAGGGAACATAGTAGGTAGGTACTCATAATTTTGATGCAAGGAGTCCGGTTAACATTTCTATAAACTTTTACAGAACATCATATCCTCATATCACATGTCCCATATTGGCCATATTACTTGGAGTCGGCGAAACACATTTTTTTCTTCCACTCTGTCCTGTCACCCGTCACACTGTCACTAACTCCCTTTCATCTCTTCGGCCTCCCTTTTCCTCTCCATTCATCTACGCGTTGTATTTCTTATGTATGTTTATCAGTTGTCTAATACCTCTAACAAGCTCTGCTTAACTTGGGACTAGACGACATTGTGTGATAATAGTGGAATATATATTATACAGGGTGTTTGGTGCATCGTTTGCCAAATTGATTTGGCCGACAGGATAGATCATTTGCTATATCTTCAGCCCCAATAAATCATTCCTTGCCACACCGGTTTTTTTTAAACATGTTTTTAACTTTTATTCTGAAAAACACCGGATTTCAACATTTAAGCTTACATAAATAAAAAAGTTATTAGTCTATCCAACAAAAATTTATTTTTATATTTAAGTGTACTGTTGTATGGTTCTATAAAATCCAAAATTACTTGCTAGTAACGTGTAGTTTTTCTATAAAAAACCTACAAAGTGTATGGGATATGACAAAATAATTTTAAAACTCAACTTTAAATTTCTATAAAAAAAAAAACTAAAAGCGTTTCCAAAAAGTTCTCTAGTTAATGCCCTTTCCAACGGTGTGCAATATGCTAAAAAAAATCTTTTATTAACTTCACTAACTGGCTAAATGTGCACTCAAATCACAAAAGGCTGATATTTGATATTACGGTAAATGCACTAAGAAGTTAAAAAAAAAAAATAACTTGCTCTAAGTAGGTAGATATTGATATCTCATTTTTACGCACATTATTTTTTTTTTACAAAGGTTATTAACTTTCCTCAAAATTGAAATAAAAATTTATTTCACAAGCAGGTACTAAAATCACAAATCTAGTTCAAATTGGGTGCCATTGTTTCGTATACATGCGCGACATCTTTCTCTTATCTCGAGTTGTAGTTCGAAGATGAATTTCTGCTTTAACGGTCACATCATCATCAGCCTTTTAATGTTCTCATTGCTGAGACACAGGCCTCCTCTCTAGGAGAGAGAATGGGCCTTGACCCACCACGCGGGCCCAGTGCGGGTTGGTGGATGTCACATGTCTTTGAATTTTTAGTTCTAGAACATGCCGGTTTCCTCACGATGTTTTCCTTCACCATTTTGAGAGCAGTGGTGATGAAATAAATTACACAAAGTAATGCGCCTGGCTGAGTTTGAACCCGCGACCTACAAACTCGTAAGTCGGCGCCATTACCACTCGGCCACCACTGCTCCGTTTAACGGTCACAAAACCCGCCTCAATACGTTACACTTAATCATCTCTCGTCTCAACTTCCGTCGCATAAACCAGTTCTTTGGCCCGACGTAAAAATCCAGCGGAGTTAGGTCTGGTGAACGTGGAGGTCATGGAATAGGGCCATCTCTCCCAATTCACGAGTCTGGAAATGCGTCATTTAGGAATTGCCTTACAGTTCATCGCCAGTGAGCGGGACAACCGTCATGTTGAAAGACAAAAGACCTGTCTTCATTGAAAATTGGCAGTTCAGATAATAAGGGCAACTCTGTTTGAAGAAATTCAAGATAATTATCCCCGTTGAGGTTATCAGGTAAATAGTGCGGTCCTACCACATGATTTGCAATTACTCCTGCCCAAAAGTACACACTGAATCGTCTCTGAAATGAGCTCTGTCTTTTTACATTTAGCCAATTAGTGAAGTCAATAAAAGGTTTTTTTTAGCATATTGCACACCGTTGGAAAGGGCATTAACTAGAGAACTTTTCGGAAAATTCGAAGATCTCCAACGCTTGTAGTTTTTTTTTTATAGAAATTTAAAGTTGAGTTTTAAAATTATTTTGTCATATCCCATACACTTTGTAGGTTTTTTATAGAAAAACTACACGTTACTAGCAAGTAATTTTGGATGTCATAGAACCATACAACAGTACACTTAAATATAAAAATAAATTTTGTTGGATAGACTAATAACTTTTTTATTTATGTAAGCTTAAATGTTGAAATCCGGTGTTTTTCAGAATAAAAGTTAAAAACATGTTTAAAAAAAACCGGTATGGCAAGGAATGATTTATTGGGGCTGAAGATATAGCAAATGATCTATCCTGTCGGCCAAATCAATTTGGCAAACGATGCACCAAACACCCTGTATTATTCCCTAAATTTTAACTTATTTTTAAAACCCCGATCTAGCTCATGACAGGATCTAGCATGTAGCGGGGACATTTTACCTGTTTAATATTCATTGAGTACATCAACTTGTTTGACATTTATGATGTTTTGCTTTGCTAGGAACGAAACACGAGATTAATCTAATCAATATACTTTACACAAATAATTTTATTTTTCATTAGCTAAAGACTACACATATTATTTTATAGATATAAAATTTAATTAAGTGAGATAAAATAATAAAACTTGTGATTTTTATGCCTCAAGGTGTAATATGGTTGGACTGTGCTATATTACTCTCAATAACTTTATGTGATCACCCATATTAGAAAATAAATTATTATTTTTATTTATGACTAGCTTCTGCCCGCGACTTCGTCCGCGGAAAATTTGTGCGACAAAAGTTGTGATAGCTCGGTTAATATCCATGTTATATAAATAATTTATAGCCTATGTCACTCAGAAGTAAAGCAGCTTTCTATTATAGCTTCAATTTTTCTAATCGAACCATTAGTTCCAGAGATTACCTCCTACAAACAAAAAAACTTAAAAATAAAAGAACAAACTTTACCTCTTTATTATATTAGTGTAGATTATGATGATTATGAAACTATACCAGATAAATTTAAGAGGCCTGTATAAAAAAAAAATGGTAGGTGTTCTTTTAAAACCGTTAAAAACGTTTTAGAAGAATTCAATTATACTCATACATGATCAAAATAATAATATTAAAAGTTAAGGCGATTACACACACAAATCAGCCGGCCCACTTACAATTGGTGGCGGCAACCTTCCATACGCGGCTCCGCTATTGAGCACGCGCCTTATACAGCACTGGACTTACGAGGAAAATCTGCACGGATGACATACATGCAAAAAGTCATGTTTGGTGTCTATGGTGCGGTTTCAAAAATGGCGGAGGTTTCTTCGAAAATGTACATGTGAGAAAGTGTTGAAACGGTGAAGGAAAACATCGTGAGGAAACCGGCATGTCCTATAACCAAAAATTCGAAGACATGTGACATCCGCCAACTCGCACTGGGCCCGCGTGGTGGATTTACAGCCCGTTCCCTCTCCACGAGAGGACGCCTGTGTCCCAGCAGTGGGAACATTAAAAAGGCTGATGATGAGAAAGAGTTAAGTCTGAAATGTCACGGGTACCTACTACGGATAGTCTCAGATTGAATGATATAAACTGCTTGACTGCCCACCCGCTGAAGCAGTGATGCAATTGTTGATGGTGGCACGCATTAGTTTATTAAGAGTCTAATTAATATATAAGTAATCGGATGGAAAGGAGAAATTTAACTGCAATAGGTTAGTAGGTACCAATGACATAAACAACCTCTGGTATAATTCTTTTTGGTTGGTACTATGATATGGAAAGAGATCGTATACATATAAAATAGGCCTTTTTAACACTGGCGAAATACTTTCCGAGTTTTCGCCCTAAGAAATATTTAGTCGAAATGTCCGTCCGACTAGTCGCCAAATCCGATTATCCGGTCACTTTGGTAGACGACAACTAGTTGGCAATGAGGGCCGACTATCCGGCTTAATTATGTGAACTCATTACTGAGGTGTCAAGGTTGGCTATCGGTATTTAAACGTTTGAACTTATAACAGGGGCGTAGCTACCTCCGTAACTGATGTATCAATTATACTGGGCCCCCACGGTACAGGGGCCCCGACCTAGGCAAAAATTCGCAACATGTTATCCACAACCGTCTCATAGGGCAGCTAAGCATCTGTAATAAAAGTACGTTTTTTTTTTATACGGAGCCCCCGAAGGACTTTTGATACGGGGCCCCTGTGGGACTAGCTACGCCACTAACACATAATAAGACATTGATAAATCCACGAAGAATTATAAGGCAGGGTCACCTTGAAATAAACTGTTTACTAGTCTATGGTTTCCGGTCAACACCCCTAAGACATCACTTATACCATAGCTCAGGGTAGGCGAACCAATGGCACGCGACTTAATATTTTGAGCACGTCGTCGATCATAAAACATGTGCCGCAACAAAAATCACACTAATTTTACAGTCATTTAATTTATGCGTGTAATAAAAACACTCCAAAATGTACCTCTTTTATTTCATAGAGAGTTTTGATAGTATTAATTGTTATTATTTTCCAAATAATCAGTAACTCAAAAATTATTTGATGGCAGCTCAATAACTTTTTTTAGAAATAATGGCACGTTGATGCATAAAGGTTCGCCTACCCTTCCATAGCTAATGTTAAATTCATAAACTGGAAATTGACCCCAAGGCTTTTGACTTGGCTTTCAGTGACCTTAAGAGTTGAATACTCCTGTCAATTATTATAGTTCTATGACACCTAAGCTAAGTACTTAGATATCTATTATGTATACAAACTTGATACGACAGATGGGCTTTTCTCAGCAAATGGAGAGGCCCAACTGCAGGGCTGAAGTCTACTGGGGCTACGGTCCGGTTTCTGAAAGGAAGGTCCGATCCTGGTATGAAGGCTAAGAAGGAATTGGGTGGGTCGTTTAGTCAGTGAGAGTCTGACACTGTTTCCCGCTCTGCCTATATTCGTCATTAGATGATTTTTCCCACCATAAAAAAAAGTTGGGCTTTCCTCAAAAAGGATCATTGTACAATTTAAATATGGATTCTGAATTCAATATTTTTTCATAAATAATTTTGAATTAAGAACCTTATAAATAGTTTTTAAACGAAACAAATCATATCGTTTTTCTTTTTTTTATTATAACCTACTATTTATTATAACAAGCTTGTACTCAATAGGTAATCCTTTAAGCTTCAAATAGTCTGAGTCACTCTAGAGTTACAAGAAGAGGTGATGAGATTCAGGGACTTGAAACCACAGCACTTAAATGAATACTATTTTAATTGAATAATTCTCAAAAATAGCACATAACCTCTGAATAATATACAGACATCGAACGCAACACAACAATAAAAACAAAATATTATTCATTATTTACCGAACACATTTGCCGCCAAAATGAGTCATAGCCTATAAAAACATGGCGTCTTTTACCATAGATACACAATAAGTACAATATTTAAACAGCCAATGTGATTTGTGTATGAAAAGAATATTTTCTGTGCCATGAAATTATATATTTAAACTGACCTTCAAGCTTGTTTTGGACAGAAACCTGACGTAACTTTATATTTAAAATGATGTCAAGTAAGTATTGATAGTCGTAATGCTGTTATCATAATATTCGTCGAAAAATGGCTGAGCCGAGGATTAAATAATAGTAAAGCGAATTTAATTAAGAGATCACCACGTAGCTCGTAGTTCGTGTTGACAAATTAGATGTGTTTTTTTCAATTTAGATTGTGTTTTGATTAATAAAAACCTGTATTGGCTAGTTATAAATTAGGTTATTAAAACTTGCAAGGTATCTCCTCTAGCCTTCCACCTTTTATAGCAGGAAACAATATCAGACTCTTACTGACTAAACAACCTACCCCATTCCTACGTTGTCACATATACCAGAGCCAGAGCCTTCCTTTCAGATGCGAACCCTTGGCCCCAATTGGCTACGAGTTACGACCCTACTGCAGGGTCCCTACGGTTTACTGACAACTCTTTGAGGCGCGCGAGAACAATGAGTGCCCTGGACGAATGGGCTTCGTCCGGACGGTTACCAGACGATTGGACGGCGAGCTACCCATTGCTCGCCAGCCCAGACATACACATTGTATGAATCTGACAGTTGTCACCCATCCACCATCACAGCTACCATCCTATTAATAGTATTATTTACTCATTGCAAAGCTAGTATTCATACAAAGTAAAGAACGCTTTTCTAGCATCGGACAACTAGACGCACGGCGAGTATCCACCCTTACATTGCACGTTGTTGAAACCTCTACGGTTCGCTCGCACTAAGCGTTTCGCTTTATCTTTCATTCCCCACACATCATAGGACTGTCATAAATTGCCTGCTGCGGTCTTCCCATCCGATTTAGTTTTGGTTGTCTTCAAGGCTTGAGTGAATTTTCAAGCTTTTAATAAACTAATGCGCCTCACCATCAACGATTGCATCACTGCTTGCCATCAGGTGGGATGGCAGTCAAGCACTAGTTTATTGCAAAAAATAAATAAATAAGATACCTACTTTAAGTAAAACATGCAAGATATTTGCTCTGACTTCAAGTTTTTCGAGTTTTGGGCTGTACTGTTTGGACTTTACCTATTTTTTTGCATACATGAGTCACGGTGTCAGACTCTTACTGACTAAATCACCTACCCCATTCCTACGTTTCTTCATTCCTATCCTTTCTGCAGGGTCCCTATGGCTTACTGACTACTTCTTGAGACACGCGGGAACAGTGCGCAAAGTCGACGGCGGACGGCGAGCTACCCATTGCTCGCCATCCACAAGCCCGCGCCTACGATGGCCGGATACCATCCATCATCACAGGCTCCACAATCCTGTATCAATAGTATTGCTCATTGTAAAGCTATCATTCATAAAAAGTAAAGAAGAAAAAAACATTTATAAGACAACTTTGCTCTATTGATTTAAGAAAACAAGTAAAGTCAACAATATGAACTAATACACTCTGGAACCGGTTCCGGTATCACCTTACCTGGCCATACCTGTGCGTACCGGAGGCTGGTGCCAACTCATCACAGTTCGCGGTAACGCCCACGATGCGGTAGAGAGGACTCTCTTCAAGGTGGCTTGTCTTATAGGATTAAAAGTAACTGTTGTATTTAATTGTTTTACGATAGATTTTATATAGGTGAGTTTAATAGAAACTTCGTAAGCCATGGTTGATGGCCAACGGCCGTGAAATCGTAGCCCAAAATATGGACCGGGCATGAGATAAAACATAATACCTACATTATAATCTAATTAAGTTAGGTTCTGCGAATTTCAGCGCTTAAAAACACGTAGGTACAAAAATAAAGTTTGTAAAAAAATAAATGCTAATACTAGTTTTTAAAACAACTGCTAATTGCATTTATTTGTTTAAACCATTTTTTTTTTTCGACTTATCAAACGCTTAAATTCGCAGAGCCTAATTTCAGAATTTCCAAGATGCGACGGCCGTACTGTACACTTATTTGTTGAAAATCATCAAATTCAGTAAATTTAAACCAGTTAGACGAATATAAATGTACAGAGACAGAATTTTTTCGCGATTTCAGGTCTAGTCCCGTAGTAAAAGTTAAGCAAACGGCAACGTTAATGGCGTTGTCAAATTATCGTGTTAAGTCGTGGCTACCCTTACGGTTAACGTCCATTATCGCAATAATTAATAGCATTTCTCGTGAGTGTGGCCCGTGCATTACAGAGAGAGAGACAGAGAGAAGATTGTCACACGCACACCCACCATATCAAATTCTCCCAAAACACAGCAAAGCTTAAGCCACCTGTATACCTACTATAGCAATAAATCATTTAGAATTATGTTTACCATCAAATTATTCTGTTTTGAATAAATTCAATTTTGTTTATGACCTGACGGCAGTCGTAAAACAAGAATTATTCAGTGACCCTAATGAAAATTTGAATAAATGAATAGCTAATGAGTTTTTCTTTTCGTGTTTAATTTACCGTATTTTTGTCAACAAATTGAAACACAAATTACTATTTAATGTACGGTAGGTAGTTATTATTTGGACATGGTGAATTCGGGAGGTTCCTGCACTGGATTCGTGAGGAAGCAACGCCCGGGTGTCACCACTGTGTGGACCGCCCGGAGGACACGGTAGAGCACACAGAGGTGTGCCCCGCTTGGGAAGAGCATCTCCATGTTCTCGTGGGGGTGATCCGAGGTGCCGATCTCTCGCGGCGGGCCCTGGTAAAGGCCATGGTCCGGAGCGGCGAAGAGTGGAAGGCGGTCGCCTCCTTCTGCGAAGCAGTAATGCTAGTAAAATAGGAGGCTCACCGCATCAGGCAAACGGCGCTCACGCCGCAGTCGCAACCGTGTTTCCGATCCTGACTTCCAGCCACCATAGGCGTGGGCTTGCGAACGGTGAGCAATGGGAAGCTCGCTGTCCGCGCATCCAGTAACCGTCCGGATCAAGCCCAGTCGTTGACGGCGCGCACTTCTACCGCGTGGTGATGGGGTGGAGTTGTCAGCAAACTGTAGAGACTCTGCAGAAGGGTGAGAGCCATCTGGGACCTGGGAAAAGTAATACTCTGACCCTGGTATATATGGCAACGTGGGTTGTTTAGTCAGTAAGAGTCTGACACTGTTTCCCGCTCCGCCCAACGGCCGGGTTCGTCATTGGATAATGTTTACCTGCCATAAAAAGTATCTAATTTAAAAGTATCAGATTTTGTGGTAACCAAATTAGATGATGGGTACAAATGCACTGGAGTATTCCTAGACCTCGCGAAAGCCTTCGATACTGTTTCAAGAAGTATCCTTCTAAAAAAACTCGAAGGCATAGGAATTCGTGGTAAAGCGCTCCAATGGTTTCAGTCTTACCTCTCCAATCGTTCACAAAGAATTAGGTTAGGTAATGTCTGTAGTTCCTATGCTAGCCTCAACTATGGCGTACCTCAAGGCAGCGTTCTTGGACCCACGCTCTTTCTCATCTATATTAATGGCCTCTGCTCACTACAACTCAGTAATGCAAAGATATTTGCCTATGCTGATGATACTGCCATAGTTTTTTACGACAGATCATGGGTTTCAGTCTATGATATGGCTGAGAAGGGAATGAACCAGATCGTACGATGGTTGGATACAAACTTACTGACTCTGAATGTTGACAAGACAAAAGTTGTCAACTTTAGTGTCAGTGCTAGAAACCCTTGTCCACCTCATCTGGCTGTTAAATTGCATACCTGTAAAGATGATCCTAGTTCTGTTTGCTCTTGTTCTAGTTTAGAACAAGTAGCCTACATAAAGTATCTGGGTGTCATTTTAGACAAACATCTTACATGGACGAAACAAATCGATTACGTGAGTGGACGGGTAAGAAAGCTTTTACATATTTTTAAAAAACTAGGCAGGGTCGCTAACGAAGCAACTCTTAAGATGGTGTACTATGCTCTGTGCGAATCAATCTTAAATTACTGCATAACCGTGTGGGGAGTTGCCCATAAAATAAATCTGCTAAAAGCTGAACGGTCGCAACGATCCATCCTCAAGGTAGCCTACAGGAAACCTTTACGCTTCCCTACGGATGATTTATATCGAGAGTCAGGTACCTTGCGTGTGCGACAATTATACATTTTGGCTACTGCACTTAAGTTCCATCCTACAGCTAACGTCACAGTGGCTCCTGCGAGTATGCATTCTCGTAGGAAACCTAGATGGCATGAACGTAAATGCAGACTAAATTTTGGCAAAAGAAGTTTTAATTACATGGGTCCATTCATATACCGCAAACTGAATAACGTGTTGAACATTCTACCAATGACAAGATATACTTGCAAAAAACAAATTAAAACTTATCTTTTAATTTGTTTTTTTTCGTTTAGATTACGCAAATACGGAAAAAATACTAAAAAATTTTTAGCACACGAAGATTTTATACACACTATAAAAACCTAACTATACACTACACACAAGCTGTTTCACTCACTCACCCCCTACACTCACACAGTCCTTTTCACCCCACTACACATACACACACTCCTCACTTTCATTCACAAATACACAAAACATGCCATGTGTTAGTTAATTCTTTATATACCTAGTTATTATTTTTTTTATGAATCTTGTTTAGAAATAGTATATATATCTTTTGCTGAATATATATTTTATTATGTTTGATAAGATGGAAGAGACTGGACTCCACGACACAGGGAATCCTAGTGTGGAGTCCAGAGATCTGTTATATTATCGTAATTGCCCTTTTTGAACAATAAACATATTTGTATTTTGTATTGTATTTGTATTTAAAATTGTTTTATTTTTTACTAGCTTATGGCAGCGGTTTCCCATGAAAGTCAATTTGCCCTCTTAATGGTGGAATTTCGTGAAATCCGTTCTTAGCGGATGTCTACACCTTAAAAGGAACCTACCTGCTAAATTGTAAGTTTGTAAGTATTATAATATGTCATTAAGAAATCATAGTCCTAGTCTATGGTGACCTTAAACAAAAACCATAGATCTAAAACAAATAAATTTTCTATGATTTTAAAGCCTTGACATATTTCTTACCGTAGTACCGGATTTGTCTATTATCATTTATCAATTATTGATTTGTGAACTGTCCAAACTTTTGATTAAATACGCTACCAAACCTTAATTGGGAATTTCTCCTGTGTTTGTTTTATGTTTTTTTTTTATAGTAGGTAAAAATCCGGACGCTGCCGGGATTCCGATCCCGACTTCTGGCTACCGTGGGTAGCTTGCGGATGGACGGTGAGCAATAGGAAGCCGTCCAATCGTCTGGTAACTGTCCGGACCAAGCCACTGTTCACGCGCGCCTCAAGGAGTTGTCAGCAAACCGTAGGGACCCTGCAGAAGAGTCGAAGCCAACTGGTGCCAAGGGTTCGGTTCTGAAAGGAAGGCTCTGGCCCTAGTATGTATGGCAATGTAGGAACTGGGTAGGTTGTTTAGTCAGTTAAGAGTTTGACACTGTTTCTTGCTCCTCTCAAGGGAGTATCCTCTATGTTGAGGCTCGTGACCTCGACGAATAACTTTTTGATGGACTATATTTCGCCATGTTGCCCTATCTTTGGCGATGAGGATGGCGTCGCAGACTGTGGTCTCCAGTGTAGTACGGATTTGTTCTGACCAATGTATTGGACTCCTGCCCCTTGATCTTTTCTCATCTACTTTTCCTGTAAGCAGCAACTTTTAATTTTACTTGTCCAAAAAATAAAACCCCAGGCTCATGGTAACTCTTTAATTATATATCCATAGTTTGCCTCCATTTCCTCGATTTTGACGCATTGCAACTTCAGTTTGAAGTGCGGTAGGTCTTAGCGTTCCCGTTTGAGCTAGACTGGCGCAGACAGATCAATACCGCGTCTTGTTTGACCTCATTTTATGGTTTAAGATCTATATTTTCTCAAAAGAATTAACAATAATTCACTTACTGAGAAACTAGAATACAAGTATAAATAACAAAATAACAAACGTACAGAGACTTAAAAAAAAATATTTAAAATAATAATTTTCAGATATTTATTTATATTTTTGAGATTTAGAATATTTTGATAACGTTTTAACACTATCTCACCTGCCCCCTAACCAAGTTACAATCGTTTTGTTTAGAGTGAGCGATTGTAGATAGCCACGCCCACAACTCCGTTGTTGAAATGACGTCTGAACAAGGGAATTGGGGGTGTGGCTATCTACAAGCGCTAACTCTAAACGACACGATTGTAACTTGGCTAGGGGGGCTGATGGTAAGATATGAAGTGGTCGACGATGGAGCTCGCTTGCCTAGAAGCAACCTATTCTATTCACTATTAAAGACTTTAAGACCCCTGTAGCTATCGTATATATATATATATATATACTAGTTACCCGCCCCAATGCAATGCAATGCCGGTGCAATGTTGATATTATGCATGTAGTATATATAGTACTTATAGTATATCGGGCGGGTGTCTGCAACTCCACGTCTAAAGCGCGTATTTATTATACATACAAACCTTCCCCTCGAATCACTCTATCTAATAAAAAAAACCGCATCGAAATCCGTTGCTTAGTTTTATAGATCTAAGCATAGATAGGGACAGGGCGACTTTGTTTTATACTATGTAATGATATATGTAAACTATCGTTAAATTACACTAGCGTTAGCGTTACTATCTCAGAAAAATGTAAGGATCCTATAAGGTTTATATTACAGGAGTGAAATCGCATGAAAAGCCAGTATATACGGTACCTATCCAAACAAAGTTCCGTTTCTGTTCTTGTTACGAATTCAATTTACTTCGTCAAACTCCGCAACACTGCGCGTCTTGACGGAGCAATTGTTTTGCCTTATCTTTGGGCAAAGTTGTCTTGTTTATGTCAAGTTCTGTGAAGTACCCCCATCTGTTGTGAGTATTGTAAGTTGTTATGTTACATGACAACTCAATGCTTGTCAAAGAATGATTGTGACGTTAATGAAATTTTGCTAAAAGAAGCCGCCAGTACCGGTACGTTGAGCGCTGTATTTTTTTTTGTTTTTTTATTGATTATAGGTAAGCGTTTGACCCCTATCTCACCTGATGGAAAGCGACGATGCGGTTGACGATGAAGAGCGCTTACCTAGTAGTAACCTATTTACTCCTCCACATCGCTGTCATCCAGAAATGTATCCAGAAGACTGGCAGCATTGCCACGTTGAATGGCAAAGCTAATTCTTTAGGCGAAGAACTTGCCAGCCAGCCATTCTACAATAACTTACATAAATCTACCAACAAATCAAAGCTCTCACAGGTCATCAACCTAATTGCAGCGTTATTGCAAAACGGACATGCGCGAAACGCACACGCCCATAGACATAACTCTATGCTCTATAGTCAACACAGCCATACTGCCCTACTAAGCCAAAAAGCGGTATCTCAAAAATATCTTAATTATTGTTTTTGTGCCATCAAAACTGAGATAGGGAAAACTTTCTTAATGATATTTGTTTTAATGTTTCGAACAAATTTGCACTAAAAGGCTTACCTTAGCCTTACTTAAAATAAAAGCTATCTAATGTGATAGCTATAAAAAATAATTATTCATGATTTAATTAATTAATAATTAATTTAACAAAATAGTAAAGTTGATTTTTATACCATTGCACAAAAATCAACTTTACTATTTTTGTGAGATACCGCTTTTTGGCTTAGAAGCGCCGCATAGACACACGTAACTCTATGCTGTATAGCTGCGCAGTGCAACTGAATCAATACTTCCGACCTGGATGAACTTTAGCAGGAAGGACGATGACCTGACTCTCTGAAGCTGGATTTTACAGTTTTTTTTTTTTTTCAAAGTCAAAATATTTTGATTTCACAAAAAATTAATCTTAAAAATTATTTCAGACGTTAGTCCATACATTTTTCAAATTCATTACATTATATTATATTATCATTACATTATATGTATATTCAATTTAGAGGTAAAATGTATTCATTATATTTTTGACTGGCCTGTCAGCATAGTAGTTAGTGACCCTTATGCCTGAGGTCGTGGGTTCGATTCCCACCCAGGACAGATGTTTGTGTGATGAGCACGATCATTTGTTCTGTGTCTGGGTGTAATTTATCTATAATATGTATGTATTAAGAAATATATAAGTATGTTTATCAGTTGTCTAGTACCCATAACACAAGCTCTGCTTAGCTTGGGACTAGACGGCCCCGCGACCGCCCCGGGCGACCCGCCCCAGCTTCGCACGAGTTTTTTTTATGGTGGGTAAAAATCATCGAATGACGAATCCCGCCCTTGGGCGAAGCGGGAAACAGTGTCAGATTCTTACTGACTAAAAACCTATCCCATTCCTTCCTTGCCGTATTCCCAGGCCCTAGTATTACGCTTTCGCATCAACTCTTGGCCCAGGAGGCTTCGACTCTGTAGGGTCCAGGGTACAGTGACTCTCTGAAGCTGGATTTTAAGGATTTTTTTTCAAAGTCAAAATATTTTTATTTCACACAGGCCTACATGGGCACTTATAGAACATTAGAAGCTGGTGCTTGGTTTTCTATTGAGAAGAACCGGCGAGAAACCCCATAGTATTTTTTCAACCTATAATATTTCCTGCCCTTGGGCGTGGCGGGAAATAGTGTCAGACCCACCTCGTTTCCTCGTTGCATTAGTTCCAGGGCCTTGATGTTTAACTTTCATATTTAAGTACCCATAGAGCTGGCTTTTGTGGCGAAAAAGCTAGACAATATTGAGGTATTTGAAGGAAATTATAATGGTAATGCAATGTTCAATTGTGTGGGATGTGGTAGGCAGATAGATGAAGGTGGGGCCCCGGTCAGGCTTCTGAGAGGAAGGTCCTATCGTGGTATGAAGGCCAATAAGGAAAGGGGTGGGTTGTTTAGTCAGTAAGAGTCTGACACTATTTCCCGCTCCGCCCAAGGGCGGGATTCGTCATTAGATAATTTTTCCAACCATAAAAAAAGATAGATGAAGGAAAATCTATTCATTTCTTCACCTTTCCACTTCCTAGAGACTAAAACGATGTATTATGTAAATCCAAGTTTTCATAAACGCGAATTTTGTCCCGTACCAATACATCTATTATCTGATAAAAAACTACAGAGTTTCCAGGATACATTTCGGAACAATTTGGCTGCTGCACTCTTCCCATCCAATTATAATTTGACTGCCTTCAAGGCTAGAGTGAATAGGCTCTTAATAAACTAGTGCGCCTCACCTTCTACGATTGCACCGTCAGGTGGGATAACATATCGCTTATATCAAATACAATAAAAATCTCTCCATTGCCTTACCAATTCCTAAGAGTAAAACGTGATATAATAAAATCCAAGTTGTCATAAACACAATTATTTTTCCCGTTACATCTGTCATCTATCAAAACAAAAGCCGACTGCATCTGTTTATGACCCAAATACGTTATTTTAGAGTTTATTTCGTTACTAACTAAACCGCAAGAGGACAGAACAGTCTGATTTCTATGAAACATGTCGGATGACGGCCAGGTCACGCGTCCTTGGCATCAAAGCCAGCCAAGATTAGTAAGAACATGACTACACCAAGTTGTAAATACGAATAATTTTCCTTCTACGGGTAAATTGGAATATTACCATTTAAAGGAGGTATTTTAAAAGTAAATTACATGTTTACGTGATATATTTGTAGTATCTGACATAAGTGTTGCCTAAAGTTAGTTTTCAATCACTCTATCGACTTTAAATCGATGTCAGACCAGTCAATTTTGATAATTTGACCCGATGGATCTAACAAATTATTATTAGGTATACCTACACCGTTTTTTGATCGTTCTAGTCCCGTGGAGGCTCGATCCGGTACATGAAACACTATTGATTTGTAAAGATCATTTTAATGATACCATTTTCAACCTTACCTACTATTCACAACCATTCATTTGTTTTTTTGTGTAATTTTATTGTGATATCTATGTGAGTATGAAGTTCCATTGGTCTACTGGTCTACTTCATAAATGCCACATCATCAAATGTTTCTTTTTGACTGTAAATGCTTAAGATCTAGATGAAAATACTAACATTACTATATATTTGCCTATGATATTTAAGGAGTTCCCTCGATTCCGCATGGATCCCATCATCAGATCTTAACTTGGTGACAATGGGGGTCCCATTCGCCTCAGAACTATCTACTTTCGAACAAAAATAGAATTTAGAAAATCCGTCGATAATTGGCGGAGTATTCGATGAACAAACATACAAAAAAAAAGATATAAACATCCGAACATAGTACCTCCATTCTTTTGTGAAGTCGGTAAAAATCGAAGTTATCAATTCATTTACTCGCACGAGGATCCGCGTGGTGGTTTACGGACCTTTAAGTTCCTATCGAGTAGGCTTTAGTCCCAGCAGTGGGAACATTATGCGACTGATTATGATGTTATTTTATATTACTAATTATATACCCAATTACTGAAATATTTGCAGGTACTAACGATAAGAGAAATCCAATGACACTTTTTACTCAATTAGGGATTAGAAACCTAGAATTGCGTAAATGTTATATACTAACCATTAAACAACAAGCAATAACCTAAACAATTTTACCAACCTACGAAAAAAAATCTGGCCAAGTGCGAATCAGACTTGCTCGAAGGTTTTCGTACAAAAACAACACATTTTTTGTATGCAAGATTGGGAGCCCCACTAAAATATTTATTTTACTATAGCGTAAAAGAAACACGTCACACACGATGTATTTCTTTTGCCGCTATACTAAAATAAATTTAAATACAACATGTGTGACAAATGTTTAACTATAACGATTCTTAAGATACAGCCTGATGAAAAACAGGCAGATAGACAGAAGGAAAACGGAGTCTTAGCTATAGGGTCCCGTTTTTACCTTTTGGTACAACCAGGAATATTGCTGCAAGCAATGATTTTCTTCTTGACATGAACATCGCAAACATATTTACGACTTTCTCGATAAAATGGGTCATAAATTTCCGGGTTATAACAACTATTAAAGTTACCGATACAAACAGCAATGAATAGGATCAGATAGAAACAGTATTTGACCACAATGATACCGCAAATCTAGTAATACCAATCAACAGTATAATAGGCATAAGATAACGGGATGTAAAGAGGTTGATTGTAAAAGGAAAGATGAAGATTAATGATGCCTTGAGGAAACCAGTAGGCGATTGAGATTTGACCATATACAATGACGATGACGTGTAGAATGAACTGAGCGTTTCTTAATTTGGACGCGAATTTCCGAATTTAAATTACGCGTTCCAAATTCAAATGGCAATAACAACTCAGCGAAAATAAATGTCTTCTCCAAAAAATTGGTCAAAGTGTACGATTTAGATGTATTTTTCACTGATTACGCCTAAAATGCGATCGCGAACGCGATTTAAAGTTACGGTTATTTACAATCTGCACCAAAACTTTATGCATTGAATACCTGCAGAACACTATAAAAGGGATAAAGCAATTATGTGGCGTGGATCCTGTGGACCTTATTCTAGAATTTTGATTGAGTAACCATGAGCGGATATGAAGATCATTTGTAAAGATTTTGGCACAGACAATCGCTTGCCGCCGGGGTGGTGCTTGGCACTAATAGGTGGCCAATGGTAACTATTTAGTTTCAATAAAAAATAAAGAAGTGACCACCGCCACCTCGGTAGCTAACTAACGGGTGAGACGTGCAGATGAGAAAAAAACAAAGTTCCCGGTAGCAAGCTCAGGGGTGGCAGATAGGAAAAATAGTTTCAACCACCACCCCGGTAACAATTTCCAGGGTGGCAGATGGGAATAAACGTACGTGTTCCCGAGATAAAGAGTCTTGGCAGATAGAGTAACAATAAAGTAATCCTCTAACGGTTCTGCTTTTTCTTTAGTGGTCAGCCCTCCTAGCTCCATTAGCCAATATCCATTGTTTCGTTTAGAGTTAGCGCTTGTAGATAACCACGCCTCCAAGTTTTGTTGAGATGACGTCCGAACAAGAGAATTGGGGGCGTGCCCAACTATAAGCGCTAACTTTAAACGACACGATTGTAACTTGGCTAAGGGGATGGAACTCTAAAAAGAAGCTCAGTCCATTCTCCATGTGAATCTCTAATTTGATCAAATGCAAATGTAAGATGTATTTAGATTGACAATACGAAATCAAATGAGCTATAATAAGTTGTGTATGATATCTTAATACGATCTGCCCACTCAGTATTACGCATATTGTTGTTGAACTCGGCTGTGACCAAATAAGTGCATCAGGTAATAAGGTAGGTGAATGGATGGAGGGCTACCGAGCGTTGTTAGTTACACTTACGAGTAACGTGACGTAATACATACGATTAATTATCAATGACATATAATGTAGGTCTATTTTTTTGTAGGTCTATTTCTATATTTTTTGGGGTTCTGTAGTAAGTATAGTGACATAGATTAAAAATAAAGTAACACCTTTAAGGTTAACCTTGAAGGTGTTACGTTATTTTTTATCTGTGTTAACTAAAACTGGCATTGATTTTTATATAAATTGACATAAACTAATGCTTGACTACGATCCTACCTGATGGTAAGCAGTGATGCAATTGTTAGTGGCGAAGTGCACTGGTTTATTAAGAGCATATTCACTCTAGTCTTAAAGACACCCAAATTATATCCGAAGGGGAAGACGGTAGCAAGTGAATTGTTCAAATCCTTCGATGTACCTCATAATTATGTGTATTGGTTTATGTGTGTTTGCACAAAATCGGTCGAGCGGTTCTTCATTTATTACATTTTTCTGTTGCCGGGAGCGAAGCCGCGGGTCAAAACCTTAAAATACTTAACTAACAATTTACAATTTTCTTTGTAAGTATTGATTAAGTCATTACACACGCATGTCATTGCTAAACTGTTTGTAAATGGAGGAAAAAGCTTGAAACATGACATTCTCTAGCTTGAGTCACGACGCCTTGACCGCGGCGCGGTGGATAACATTGTAAGGACGCACAAGTTAGTAATAAAACTGTTATTTATGTGTTTATTCAGATTTTATAGGCAAAGGAAAACTTCTTGAGAAAACCTGGACTGATATACTTAGGTACATCATTACATAGTATAAAACAAAGTTGTTTCTTCCCTATGTATGCTTAGATCTTTAAAACTACGCCACGCATTTTGATGCGGTTTTGTGAGTGAATCAAGAGGAAGGCTTATGTGTATAATACATGCATAATATATTCAACATCAGTACCCGTGCGAAGCTGTGGCGGGTCGCTAGTTAAATGATATTTATTTTTGCAAATAGGTTTTTCACAACACTTTTACACGACATTTTTTTTTTCAGTTTAATCTCGATGAGGTCGGGGTTTCCTAGCTGACTACCCTGAGAAGAAACACCGCAACAAACTCAGGGGTCAAAGTCTCTTTTAAAGTCCATACAGCAAACATGTAATAGTCAAATATAATAATTAGTAAATAAAAAATAATAACTAGTCTTTAAAATCAAATCTAGTCCAAAAATCAAACTTCTATTCTAAGTCAACGAAATCTAAAAATTACACCGTTTATTCACCGCTTACGCACATATTTTGACCCATGCGAGAAAACTGACGACCCACTGATGTAGAAGTAAATATAGAAAAAAATCTGTAAACTAAAAGTTTGAATAAAAAAATATCAAATTCTTGGGTGACTTGACACCTTTCTTGGGTTTGGAGGATTCAAAGTTAACTAAATGCTAAAACAGATCACAGCGGTCTTACTACCATGACGCGTTAAAATGTCAAATGTGCTCTATATATAAAAAGGGATCTATTCCAACTATTAGTTAAGCTCGCCTGTGTACATCACCTGTTCTTTTATTTGTAATTTTAATTATTCATCATCATCATCATCATCAGCCTTTTTTAATGTTCCCACTGCAGGGACACAGGCCTCCTCTCTCTAGGAGAGGGAATGGGCCATAATCCACCACGCGGGCCCAGTGCGGATTGGTGGATGTCACATGTCTTCGAATTTTTGGTTCTAGGACATGCCGGTTTCCTCACGATGTTTTCCTTCACCGTTTTGAGAGCAGTGGTGATGAAATAAATTACACAAAGTAATGCGCCTGGCTGGGTTTGAACCCGCGACCTACAACTCGTAAGTCGGGGCCGTTACCACTCGGCCACCACTGCTCTCAAAATTATTAGTGTACAATAAAGAATAAGTATAAGTATATAAGTAAGTAAGTATCATGGATCTATCTATAGGTACATATACACCCTATCCCTTAAGTCGTCAAATGTATCGCGTATAGAGTTTGTAGTAGCTTAGAGCGCAGGCGAAACTGCGTTGAAACTTGTGTATGGTAGGCATATAACGACAATAACTTAAAGCAGTTTTAATTATATTTTCTTCATAGCTTTTTCAGAACTCGTTACGCCTCTGTGACGAGTCTACTCTGTGGTTATGAAACACAACCTGACATTGTTTTACATATTACTAATGTTGACACATCCAATAATGTACGTTCATTATAACGCTGATGTACAGTGGCTGCCATTACATCATTGTTTTGACTTGTAATTATATTATTCTGGCACCTTTTTTTATTGTTATAAACTAGTGATTGACTGCGGTACCACCTGATGGTAAGCAACCGTAGGGGTCCTACAGGATCGAAGCCTCCCGAAGCTGAGGGTTGGTGCGAAAGCGTTATACCGGGGCTCTGGGAATAAGACAAGGAAGGTACGGGGTGGGTTCTTTAGTCAGTAAGAGTTTGACACTGTTTTCCGGTCCGCCCAAGAGTGGGATTCGTCATTCGATGATTTTTACCTACCGTAAAAAAAACCTGATGGTAAGCAGTGATGCAATCGTTGATGGTGAGGTGCACTAATTTATTAAGAGCCTATTCACTCTAGCCTTGAAGACATCTAAATTATAATCGGACGGGAAGATCGCAGCTGGCAAATTGTTCCATTTCTTCGATGTAGGTACCCGGTATAACTATAAACGACAAGGCAAAACGCTTAATCCAGACCGTAGATGTTTCAACAACGTAATGGTGGATAAATCTACATTTTACTAAGTAAAACTCGTCCTTCAGTTTCCCTTCGTGTTGTTGCTCTTCCAACTCGCACGATTAGAACATACAAAAGTCTGAAATCATCGGGCAGTTGCCCGAACCAGACAGAACACCCGTCTGTTGGTAATATCCTTTCTTTTCAATGGAGATTGCAGAGCTTTACAACCCTGTTTAGCCTATTTCTAAAACCCCGAAAAGCTAATGTTATTTAGAGGGTAGGCGTTTACAGTACGGCCGTACGGATCTTGACGAGTCTGAAGATAGGTTTCTTGTACACTTAAAAACCTACACAAATAAATGGCAATAACAGTTTTTAACAGCAATAACAACTGCAAATTGCATTTATTGCGTTTAAACCAATTATTTTTTTACGAGTGCACAAGCGCTAAAATTCGTAGAGCCTAACATCAAACTCCCCAAGATCCGACAGCCGTACTGTGCCGTACAAGTCACTCATTTTAATAGACCATTTTAAAAGACACACTAAACCTCCAATACGTACTAATTAATAGGTTATGAGGGGCAGATAAGCAGTAATTATTATCATCATTATCATTTCAGTCGTAAGACATCACACTGTTGTACATATTTGACGGCTCGGCTGGCGCAGAGGTTGAGCGATTGACTGCTGCGCTGAGGGTCGCGGGTTTGACACAGGATTAATTCCTAATGAGGCCTTTTATTATAAAAAATAACATATGCCTGCCGCCGAAAGTCCCACTGTTCAATAATCTCGGTAAAGCTTCCAAAAGTTACTGCTCAAAAATCTTGGTAAAGCTTCCAAAAGAGTGGGTCTTAAAATGAACATGGACAAAGCCAAGCGCTTACAAAGGATCCATTGTCCTAATTTATTTTTTCATTCATTGAGGCCTCATCAGAAGGCTTAAAATTCATCCAAAGGGCAATGGAAAAAGCTATGCATGGAGTTTCCTTGCGTAGTAGTATCAGGAATGGATGATATCCGCAGAAGAACCAAAATTACCGACAAAGCACAAAGAATCGTCAAATTAAAGTGGCACTAAACAGGGCACATTGCTACAAAACAGATCGTCGTTGGCACAGTGATTACCTTTTGGTTATTACGCTGTGTGTCGCGGATTCAATTCCCGCACAGAACAAATATTTGTATGACCTACAGAGTGACGAGCAGTGGTGGCCGAGTGGTAACGGCCCCGACTTACGAGTCGTAGGTCGCGGGTTCAAACCCAGCCAGGCGCATTACTTTGTGTAATTTATTTCATCACCACTGCTCTCAAAACGGTGAAGGAAAACATCGTGAGGAAACCGGCATGTCCTAGAACCAAAAATTCGAAGACATGTGACATCCACCGATCCGCAGTGGGCCCGCGTGGTGTATAATGGCAGTGGGAACATTAAAAGGCCGATGATGATGATGATGATGACCTACAGAATGGTTGCTATGGGTCTGTATGTCTTGCGTATGTGTTTGTGAATGCACCCACGACAATAGGAGTCATTCAGAAGACAAACTTACACAAAAAAACTGGTCAAGTGTGAGTCGGACTCTTCTCACCGAGAGTTCCGTACCAACCAACTTATAATAAATAATTAAATAAATAATTCAATTCCCGAAGATTTTTTTGAATCGTTAAAAGTAGGTATTTTTTTTTCTGAAGTGAGCACCAATTTGTAGTTTTCAGATTTATTACTACTACTGTATTATAAGGCCTTGCTTCATACCTAATTACAGTTTTAGGTCAACGGGAAGTATCCATGAATTTAGATTCGATTCCTTTCATTTTTTCTTTCCTTTCTTTCTTTTCAAATACACATTTTTGAGCCATAAACGGCCAAGTCTCTTTTTTTCAATAACTTAGAAGTTTTATTTTTTTCTCAGCTTCTGAATTCCGCAGTATTGAGCATATGGTTTTAATTTCATCTCGATACCTCCACACCGCGAGACAGACAGACGGACAACAATATGATCCTTAACGGATTCCGTATTTCGTTTTGAGATACGGTACCCTAAGAATATACGTGACCCATTCAAGCATGCCCTGAACATCGCTCTACTGTTGTCAAGCGACTCCTCTCGCCCACATCCCGAAGCAGTTGTCATGAGATAAATAACCAGGTATTGATTGACCCATTGGCCATTGCACTATTAAAATAATAGAATCTTATCTTACTAATATTATAAATGCGAAAGTTACGATGTTTGGATGTTTGTTACTCAATCACGCCAAAACGGCTGGACGGATCTGAATGAAATTTGGCACAGGCATAGGATACACTCCGGAATAGGACATAGGCTACTTTTTATCCCGAAAACCCCAATCCCAACCCCAATACCACGCGGGCGAAGCCGCGGGCAAAAGCTAGTAGAATATAATGTTATTGTAGTACAATAACTGTAGGGACCCTACAGGGTCGAAGCCTCCTGGGCCAAGGGTTCATGTGAAAGCGTAACACCAGGGCCTGGGAATAAGGCAAGGGAGGAATGGTGCAGGTTTTTTAGTCAGTAAGAGTCTGACACTGTTTCCTGCTCCGCCCAAGAGTGGGATTCGTCATTCGATGATTTTTATTTTACCTACCATAAAAAAAGCACTGAAGTCTAAAATCGGTCCCTGCAAGAAAAGTCGCAAGATGTCACTAGTGAACTTACATAATACTTTTATTTTATCCATATTAACCTATGTATTTATTATGTGTGATATATTAAAATAGGTACCTAGTCACCTAATTGATATGATCGTTATCAGTATAATAAATTGAATTTTAATGTTCTAGGTAGTTTGATTCATACTGTTTGTTATTTAGCCTAATCTCACCCAGATGTTTTCATAATCATAAAAAAACATCTTAAAATAACAATTGCTTTGTTGTAAAGCAATTGCTTTGCGAAGTACGAACTACGAACAAAAGGTAGCTCACCGTCCGGCTGTCCGATAAGGACCGATCCCAATGCGTAGTGTTCTATGCGCGCCACGAAGAAATATCAGAACCCGTAGGAACTCAGCAGTCCCGAAAACCCGTGGTCCTAAATTCCAAAGTGCAACTAAAGGAACATAGGTAGATTTCAGCGAATAAAAGTCTGATAATCAGACTTTTACTGACATTGATGCACCCTCTCGCTTCACCCTTGAACGGGAGAAGTAATTAGATGACTTCCCATGTCCAAAAAAAGATGTTTTCATAAAGATTACAAACCTAAATAAAGATTATATAGATTACATAATAGAGTTCATGTTCATTATCTATTCTAAATCCCAAAGATTGCGAACACAAAAATATGTTACAAACACGAAGACAACCCATTTCGCTGAACAAATTAAATAAAGAAAATAACAATGAAGCTAATTATTCGTCTGGATCACGTTTAGTTCCATGACAAACGTCCATTATCGAGCAAACAGCCCGTTGACGTGTTACGACCTGTTGGCAACGGGAGGGGTGCGACCTCACGCCACGCATGGCAATCGCACTAAACTATCCCAAACCCGTCAAAATACACGCATGATCACACCCAACTCATGTCAAACAGAACCAAAATTAAAACCTTCAAAATAATTAAAAAGCCAACATGCCCATTTTGCTGTCACACCTCAAAAAAAAAACGAACTCTAAACGCGCGACCATCAATACAATCACGACAATATCCATACATAGAAATGTGGGATGATTCCATTTTCGAATTGATAAGCGTCTCGCGTGCCTTGAAGTTGGCAGCGTGCTGTACCCATCGACCAATCACAGCACGCGATCCGGCCGCAGCGCGGAGGCGAAGCTTGCCTCAAAAATCCCCACCGGGCCGGCCGGCTGATCAAATCTGCGAGTTGTGTAGTGCGAGAGTCGCGTATAGTGTGTGTTAAGTTATTTATTACAAACAAAGTATTTTTTAATTATCAAATATGAGGGAAATCGTGCATCTCCAGGCCGGCCAATGCGGAAACCAGATTGGAGCTAAAGTACGTATATTCTGTTGTTCTCATTTTAAAATCGTTATAGGAACCGTTGCTAACGGAATCTATGGAATCCGCTAGAAGTACAATTGAAATCGTAGGAAGAGTAATGTTAGTTTGATATTTACTGGTAGTTTAGTTTGAATGTAGCTAGGTATGTCATTGTAAAGTGATTTTTCATACAAATCTAGGTCGACCGGTAAAATGTTGTGTTCTTGCATAGCTCCGTCCATAATTTGGGAATAGACAATGACGGAACGGTTATTTTTCGCGCCTGAACGCGCCGGTAAGGAGGGCAACTGTCATCCCCTAACACGCGTGCTCGGAAAGTGTATTGCACTAATAAAGTATTAAAATATGTGTGATGTAGATAGGCAATCGGTATTTTTATCAGAAGGTCAACATAATACAATGATATGAGATTTTTGGGAAACAAAAAATGTCTCGCACGTTTATTGTGGACGGTTGAAAACTTGTTCAAATAAATTTCGTAATAAGTTTTTTTCCTACAAGATTTTATCAAGCAATTTATCGGCTATACATTTTGATTAAGTATACATTTCTAGAATTTTTTTTTTATAATTAATTGGAACGTGTGTAAGTACATATTTGAACAAATGACCAACATTCTAAAATAGGCTGACGTTCTTGTAGTCACGTCTTGGTCACGTCAATCGTATGTGGTACAACTTGATTGGTCAAGACGCAAACTATGGAGATTCTACTAGAAAAACTGGTTGAGAAGAGAATCTAGTCAACATTTTTATTATATACTTGTTTGTCTATTACGGACTCGTTTCACAATCATAAATCTGTTTTAATGTCTATGGTAAATGTCAGTTGTAAAAAAGGATATTCATTGCAATTTGACAGATGGTATATCAAGTTGATTAGAGCTTTCCTTTCTCCAATCCGTTTTATAATCGTATACGATTTGATTGAGGTGCCTTGAGAGCTTAATCTAAATTGGAATCATAAGAAAATTGCAGGCTAAGATTGCACTGTAATTTGTTTAGACGGCTTTGGATTCAGAGATAATACAGGAAGAATAGACAATGGCTATGACCTCTACGCATTAATTGACACATGAGAGATGTCAAATGCAAAAATCTAGAAGGCCATGTTGCTATGCCAACGGTAGGCATATCTCTCAGTCGGTAACTGATAAACTTGTCGACGCATACAGCCTAGCTATTTACCTTGCAAAGTAGTAATTAAAATTACTTTCTTTATCAATTACTACAGAGAAATTACCGCTGATCGTCATTGGTGCATGCATTATGGCTATTCGACGGTCTATCGCCTTCAGACTTACATGAAACTTACTCAGTTTTTTTTCACCATTGATTGGCGTTGTACCAATCCTTGCTACAGCTGTGTCAGCTTGAATAAAACAAACGATTGTAAGAAATTGAGGTCACTTAAGAATAAGTCATTAATCTCTCAATGTTTCTAATCCAATCAAGACAAAGATAATGGAAACTTTTAACGTTGAAAGATTTAACTGTAAATGTTATAGTTTACGCTCCAGCGAGTGTTTTCTAAGTATTAGTGACTGCTAGTTTTGGAGCTATAAGAGTATTAATTGAAAAACGGTTTCAACAATTCGCAAATGACATGGCCAGACAACGGATTTTGATCCAGTAAAGATGTAGTAATGGCAAAGGCAAAGCATCTCAAATTTCCTTATTTTGATGTGACACATGTTAAAAACTTCCAGAAGCCAAAACAGGCGCCCGCGCAAGCTCACTCCTTTATTCTGAATCCAAAACAAGATCACATAAATCCTCTAACGCCCTAAAATAAACAGCAACATCAATTCGAAGAGCTACCAACATCAAAAAACTTATTTTTAGCCCATATTTATCAACAAGAACCTTTCAAAAACTAACGATGTTGTACCAAAGAGTTCTCATCAGATTGATGCTCAAATTGTTATTGATTGAGCAAGCTCTCATGACTATTTACGTCTGTAAGTCATTAGTTAGTCAGAATATGAATCATGCAGTCTTGGTATTTGAATGCGAGTCAGATACACTTATAGGAACACGAATAACAGCTGTGTTAACATCTTTAAGAGGAGCCATTTTGTTAACGTCTTTTTGTAGTGTAGGGCGATCCCTACACTACAAAAAGACGTTAACAAAATGGCTAAATCCTATATTTCCTTTACCAAGTCGATACTTGGTAAAGGAAATATAGGAAGATAGAGGGTAGAGGGAGGTCGTGTCAGACTTTTGAACAAAAAACCTACCTGTGTCCTTCAAATACCCTTGTCATTCAATCGCTATGGTAACTCTTTCAAACTTGCCCTCTGCACAGTTAGATTGTGGCCTTATTTTTTATCCTCATATTAAATGACATCATTGACTTCTAAGTTTACTACTCTTATGAGTAAGCAAACCTTGAAACTAGCTTACTACAACAAAAACAAATGAGTACACAATATATTTAATATTACTCATGGTAGGCAAGGCAATTGGTCCGCAGTAGGTAACTATAGACACAGTACAAAATCAAATAATTGCTAGCAGTTTCATCCGCTCACTGTCCGAGAAAATTGTCTATATGACGGCGTGTTTTTTATAAAGATCATTGTACCATGAATCATTTTAAGTAATTTATTGATATGGCTTATAGAGAAACAGTTATGAGAATTTTGCACGAACATAAATGATGTAGAGAAGTCGAGATGAGATCATAAACGTAACCATTTTGAAGTAGGAAAAGTAAGAGGACAATATATCGAAAAACATTTCAATATAAAGAATAATAAGTGTACTCTTAACAAATGAACAAATGTATAGGTTACGTAATACAAAAATGAATAATCAGAAAGCGATTTCACGATCAATTTCCGATTTATCAGACAACAAACTATAAAGTTAATAGGATCGATAAAATGCAATCAAGAGGCAAAGCAAACGTTAGAGAGCAATCCATTCTGAAGCGTTTAAGATGACCATCAAGATCTGGCTTTACTCATTCTAAATTGTGCTCATAAGTGAACTTATCTTATCAGGCGTTTGGCAATAGGAGCTAAAGATTATAGAGTTCAACGGCCCGCCGCCGGGCGGTCGACGCCCATTTATAAATAGCCGCCATACCCGAGGTTCGCCATAGAGTTGCAAGCGCAGTACCGTTACCATATAACTATAACAGCGTGCATATCTCAGATGGATTCACTACAGGAAGTTAGCGATGGAGCCAGCAATAATAAACTGTGTTAAATTCTGGAGCATTGAACTCCGGAATGCGAAAATTTTGAATTGATTGGCTTTAAATTCTAAGTATCTGACAAAGAATGAATTTGAATAGCAGATAATGTAAGTTTAGAGAACATCACAGTGTGTTCAAGTACTAAGCACAAAAGTAATGAATACGATACACCGTTACACAATGATTCCGTTCAATAAGGTACATAACAAAAAGTTGAAGACGAAACTCTCATTCATCATGTTCCGTACTGCGAAAGTCAGACACATTGAGAATGGACTGTAAGGTGAAATCTAACACAATGGTAATAGTATTACGACCATGAAACCATTACACAGACGCCATAGTTTCCCTTCGTCTGTTCACACGATACTTTCAACTTGCCTGCTCTATCTAGTTACTATGAAAGCAAGCCTTTCGAACAGGCCTTTCACTTTTCGCTGTTATTAAAAATCATTACAATGTCATCTATGAAAGTCTTGATGAATTGACGTGTATTGCAGATTGGATTATTATCGAGATTTTTATGCAATTAGCTGTAGACAGCATTATCTATCTCCATTGAGCTGCCAAATCCCTCTTTACATAGCTGTAGAAATTTAAAATGTATCTTAGCTTCGATACGTATCATAAAAAAATTATAACTTTCCCAAATAACAAAATTGGTCATTCCATGACCGCAGCAATAATTTAAAAGCTAATAAAGTGGTTTAGGATGCCATAAATGGACTATAAAATGATTTAATCCAGCTAGATAATAAAATGCGCTAAATCTAATTCACTATTCCCGTTTTGGCAATGCCAAAGAACTCGGAGACATTTTAACAACAACCAAAATGATAATCGATTTATTCTAAAAATACCGATCGCCTCATATGGACGCGAGTTAATTTAAAGATCTACGCTAAATAAACAAGAGTCGAAGTTAAACCCTGAACCAAAAAGGCAGCCATGTTAGTCATATTACCATATATGAGCATGTCGACTTGTGCCCACTCGGATGACATCAGCAGCGGCGGCGCGCACATGACGCTGAATGTTAATGTACCAACAGCACGCTCCGCCTTGAGTTGCTAAGTATTTTCACCAGCATTTCAAGTTATGTAAGCGTTAATAAATTGATTTACGATGCGGTAAGCTTTTAGTGAACGATCGTAAAGTTTAAATTAACGCCCGAGACAATACAAGTTTCGACGACGCCCGAAACTTGGTTCCGACTTCTGATCACCAAATTGATAGGCGTGGCGGTTACGTCAGATAATTGCACATATCCGCAACAGCTATATTACGTAGGTACTTTAATTCTCGAAAATAAACACACAGTAATTGTTTCATTGCGAAATTTTGGCGGCCATATGGCCGATAGCCCTGAAATCAGGTCGCAGATTTCAAGGGGCATCGAAAAATTGAATGCTAATAAACCGAGTCGTTCAAGACATTCTCCGCTTATATGGCAAGATAAACCAAATACGGGAGGACGTGGGCGTCGGCCGTCGCCGAGGCGAGCTATTGTGCCGCCGTCATAACTCAAGCCATTGTCTTGCGTAACCCTTCCCGAAGCTGAACGTTCATTAATGATGTATTATGTATCCTGTCTACCTTTTACGATGGCTCATTGAGCTTTATAACCTTTAGAAAACTACATTTAAACAGAATCACGAAAGTGTCCATTGAAACTCGAACGGCACTCGCTAGGGACGACTCTCCCGTGATATCAACACGACACAGAACCGGTTGGAAAGTAGCGTTGGCGCACTTACAAATAGTCCGCCAAGAGCTTTCGTGTAGGCATTTTAATTGACTGCATTCTATACCGCGTTCACTACAGCACTGCTTTCGTTCCGCTAACGGTTATACTTTTGTTCCAGTTCTGGGAGATCATCTCCGACGAGCACGGCATCGACCCCACTGGCGCTTACCATGGTGACTCAGACCTGCAGCTGGAGCGCATCAACGTGTACTACAATGAGGCCTCCGGAGGCAAGTACGTGCCCCGCGCCATCCTCGTCGATCTGGAGCCCGGCACCATGGACTCAGTGCGCTCGGGACCCTTCGGACAGATCTTCCGACCGGACAACTTCGTGTTCGGACAGTCTGGAGCCGGTAACAACTGGGCTAAGGGTCACTACACAGAGGGCGCTGAGCTTGTGGATTCCGTATTGGACGTCGTCCGTAAGGAAGCAGAGTCATGCGACTGCCTCCAAGGATTCCAACTCACACACTCACTCGGCGGCGGCACTGGTTCCGGAATGGGCACACTTTTGATCTCCAAAATCAGGGAAGAATACCCCGACAGAATCATGAACACATACTCAGTCGTCCCCTCACCCAAAGTATCAGACACCGTCGTCGAACCCTACAATGCGACTCTCTCAGTTCACCAGCTCGTAGAAAACACAGACGAAACCTACTGTATCGACAACGAGGCCCTTTATGACATCTGCTTCCGCACACTCAAACTGTCCACCCCCACCTACGGCGATCTCAACCACTTGGTCTCCCTCACAATGTCCGGCGTCACCACCTGCCTCAGGTTCCCTGGTCAATTGAACGCTGATCTCCGCAAACTTGCCGTCAACATGGTTCCCTTCCCACGTCTCCACTTCTTCATGCCCGGTTTCGCTCCCCTCACATCCCGCGGAAGCAGACAATACCGTGCCCTCACCGTGCCCGAGCTCACGCAGCAGATGTTCGACGCCAAGAACATGATGGCGGCCTGCGACCCGCGCCACGGCCGCTACCTGACCGTGGCCGCCATCTTCCGTGGACGCATGTCCATGAAGGAGGTCGACGAGCAGATGCTCAACATCCAGAACAAGAACTCGTCATACTTCGTTGAATGGATCCCGAACAACGTGAAGACCGCCGTGTGCGACATCCCACCTCGTGGCCTCAAGATGGCCGCCACGTTCATCGGCAACTCCACCGCCATCCAGGAGCTGTTCAAGCGCATTTCGGAGCAGTTCACCGCTATGTTCAGGCGCAAGGCTTTCTTGCATTGGTACACTGGCGAGGGTATGGACGAGATGGAGTTCACCGAGGCGGAGAGCAACATGAACGACTTGGTGTCCGAGTACCAGCAGTACCAGGAGGCCACCGCCGACGAGGACGCCGAGTTCGACGAGGAGGCCGAGCAGGAGCTGGAGGACCACCACTAGAGGGCGCGCGCTGCTCACCCACATATAGTACATTGCCATTGTATTTACTCGTTACTTTATTTTAAGTAACATTAATGATTCCTACGATGTGTTTTGAATGAAAAGACATGCTTTCTAACTTTTAACAGAACGCACGACTAAAACCCCGGATATGACAAATGCGACTCGTGGCATATGTTATGTAATTGTATACATATACATTCCTAGTGATTCCATGCCTGGCCTCGTTGAGAGCAAGATCTGAACAATTCTAAGGCTGATAGACACTCTTTATGTATTTATGATAAAGTTAGAACGTCTCCCAACACGGGCATACAAAGAATAGAGTGCTTCAATAACCGAAGTTTTATTACGATTCAAATTGTTTTCAACAACATAATTTAATGTATATAATAAAGATTTTTATTTATTCGCTTGTTTTCTTTCTATCAGCTCCATCAATCAAGGTGGACTAGACTTGCGTCATGATTTAAATAAAAACAAGATTCCGAGTATGAAATGAGTTCGCTGAAGGTAACTGCCGTAATCCACCGATGATATCAACAGCATTTTATAATAAACGACAAACAAACAAGTTACGAAGCGAAGCCATGACATAATCCATAGATAAGATATTCTAATTTATCTGTCACCGAAAGTATCACGACCTACATGGACGTTGGACACAAGTAAAAAATTACTGACAATAAAATCCATTGTTACGTACAATTATCTTAAATACCTATTTAAGACAGTGAACGATTCATTTAATAACTTGGTAACAACAAAAAAGTAGGCAGAACGCACCTGACATCATTCTCCTTGAACTAAATTTAGAAGTGCACTTATACGGCGGCCATTTTAAATGGACACTGTCAATTCCCGTTATAGCCTTTATTTGTTCTAATAAACGAATTAGATGGGGGCCGAAAGGTATCAATCTAAATTAGTCAGGTGCTATCTGGGTGATGTCAGAGATTCGTCATAAACAAACTAATATCATGTGGGTTTGTGTGACATTCAAGTTGAAAGATTACGTAGTTGTTACATTTATGAATGATCTTATTTGCGGTTTTGTTAAGGTTCTTCGTAAAATTATTCACAAACACAGCAGTGACCACAAAGGATCGGTCATTGTGGCGACACTTGGATGAAGCAGATGTCCAACAGGGGCTTCTTTCGACTGAAAATGACGATGACGACTTAATTGGGTAATAAAGGAGAATATGGTAAAACTTCTCTAAGAATTGTATGCAGATATGAAGGCAAGCCTATATGAAAAGATATTTAAATAGGGGGAAGACAGGGTGACAACAAAAATGAATGAAGATAAAAGTTATATAGCTATAGTTATATAGATATAGCTGACTGGAAATAAACTTCTCAATGCATTAACCAAAGAAGGACATACTTATATACGTTCTTGAACTTGAAAAAACTACTTAGGTAGATACGATACGATCTAGCTTAGCATTGTCGTCAATACTTATCTAGAAAAGTGATAAATGATACTAGATCTAGAATCATTATTATCATGATAGCCTTTCAGCATAGCTTTTCAATCTTGTCAGAAATAAAAACATATAGCATCAATCACCCATTCAACTTTATGACAGAGTACGAATTTGAAAAATTGACTGCATTGAATTTGAATAGACATTTGCAAATTATAAACTAATTCGGATTAGACAAAAAAAGATATTTTAAAACATGGAGCAGTAGGTACAAAGAGGATATAGCAAGATAATGCAACCAGTCGTATATTAAATATGGCTTACAGGTTTTACAGTATAGAAGTCGGATCTTGGCGAGCCTGCAGTTAGGCACTGCGAATTTTAGCGCTTGAAAATCGTACAAAAATAAAGGTTATAAAAAAAAAAAATGCCAACAACAGTTTTTAACAGCAATACAAAATTGCTAATTTATTTGTTTAAATAATTTATTTTTTTACGAGTTTTCAAGCGCTATAAAAACAAAGTAAAAAAACAAAAAGGTAGAACGACAACTAACAAAAGCAAAAATCAACTTAGACTTGTTTGTGACTAGGTTTTTGCTATCCGGTCAACCTTAGAGCTATCAAACACAGATTTAGTTATGTCCACCCAGTCACAAACACTAACATAAATCTAAGAATGATCAATTATCAACTATCAGTATCTGACGCTGACGGCAGTTCTTTGAATGCTCATTGTTTTCATCATCTAAGTGTACTTACTCTTAAAAAGGTATTTGTTATAACTGTAGGCAAGTATGAGGAACTATTAGAACCATAGATATCGATGATGTAGTTAAATAATAATATTCGACGACCATCACACAACGCCGTCTAGTCTCAAGCTAAGCAGAGCTTGTGTTATGAGTACTAGACAACTGATAAACATACTTATACATATATTTCTAAATATATACATATTATAGATAAATTACACCCAGACACAGAACAAATGATCGTGCTCAACACACAAACATTTGTCCTGGGCGGGAATCGAACCCAAAACCTCCGGCATAGCAGTCAGGGTCACTAACTACTAGACTGACAGGCCAGTCTAATATATTAGTCATGTTATCTGTCTTAAATCTTCTTAAGTAGCGACCGCATAACGGAAGACGCAGTGTTGGAAGGCTTTCTACGGGTTGACCGATGGCCTGGCAAGGGTTGCGAGATTCCTACGGATGTGAGATGCACAGGACCAATCATTGTGGCAATACTTGGGGTTCTTATGTCTAACAGTAGACGTTTTTTAGCAGAATTCCGAATATGGGTACAGTGGTAGATGTTCCGGGTCTGGGTATCTTGTGTATGTGACTTTACATGTTTGTGAATGCACCTACGACACATGGTTAATTCCTAGTGTGGGAAAACAGTATTTTTCCCTTTTTTTAAAGAAAAATGTTCATAATATTCAAATACAACTTATAATAGACAGACAAACACTGCACTTAGACAATATTCGGAAAAAAAAAGAGAGACCTATCCGCAACATTGGGTGAAATTAGACCTTGGATGGTGATGAACATTCTTTCTTACATTGAAAACTTACTAGTTTCTGACAGCGGCTTCGCCCGCGTAAATTTTGGTTTCTCCAGACAAATTTTCTGCCCTCATTTTCCCTCTTAGGAGTGGAGTTTCGTAACATCCGTTGTTAGCGGATGTCTGAAGGAACCTACCTGCCAAATTTTAAATTAAATTAATTAATTATTAATTTTTTTTTAAATTTGTAGGTGTTATTGTTTCTGAGATTTCGTTATTAAACAGTGAGTGGTATTTCCCTTTGTAACGTTGTACGCGTGTTTACAAATAATTATTTAAAATAAAAATTATTAACTAAATAAAAATTTAATAATATAATTAAAACTTAAACCTACACTTAATTAATACTAATATATACAAACAAAAACACTATTATACAAACATCACTTACTGCTTACAGGGGTCACCAATTTAAAATACTTAAGCATTATTTATAATATAACTAGCAGAAGTTGGTCAACACAAACATTGTCTGATTGCGCATTTTGACTGCGACATTTTTTTAAAACCCGTCCGGTCAGTTTAGTAGCGGCCGGTCACTTGCGGCTCGGCACCCGCCATTCGGCAGCCAGACTAATCAGAGGACAGACGTAGCTCTTCTCAGCGCGTTTTTTTAAAACTCTGTGTTCTGTCTAACGATAGTACTTACGTAGCTCTTCTCAGCGCGGCACCAGTTTGAACTTTTTTCTAAATTCTACTTGTATTACAAATACTAAATTCTGAGTAGTGTTGAAGACCCGTATATCGGTAAGTGGCGAACAATTGTATATTTTACAGTGTATGGTAGCTTTTCCTATTTATTATATGTGGTGGACATTAATCCTCTTTTCATGCTTTTATTATTACTTTGTCAGTGATCAAAATTAGCAACGTAGTTTTAAATAACTTTCAATAAAGTAGTTGGCTTTGCAATTTAATAAACTTCTACCCTCCACATATCATTTTGTAAATCGTACAATTTCTTTGTTCAATATTTTAACCTAATTTTATATTGTACTCATTTTCTCACTGCTATATCTCTGTTCTCGTGACCATCAGCCACATTCATTGCCTACCAGGTAAAGTTAGGTGCTTATTTTCCGCTTCATCACCCTGGGAATGGCAATTGGCTGGTCAAGGTCACCTCCTGAATAGCTACTTATTGCACCTGTACTTCTAGGGTTCAATACTACGGTTTGAACTTTCCCATCGGACGTCATCCGCTGCGCATCACCCTCCCGTGGACGTCGTACGTCGTAGCAGTAGCAGCAGCGTTCAGGGGCCTACCACACCTGCCTGCCTACCCCAGCCAACAACAAGGGAAAGGAAGTAACACTGAACTTTACGACCGGAGAGTTGGAACTCGGCATACGGCCTTTTAACCCATCCCTGGGATATATGTTTTTTTTTTTATTAATATATGCTAACGAATTGAGTGTCCGTGTTTTATTTGACATGAGACCTTAACCGTTACATTGGCGCCTTACGTGGTTAGTTTAATTTTCGTTACAAAATTATATGCCGTAGTTCTAATTTTCTAGGGGTAGTGCATGTTTGTGTGCTTCTTTTTATTTTATTTTTGTGAAACGTTTGGTTTGGTTTTTATTTTTGGTTGCCAGCAACTAAAGTGTAAGCAAAACAAGCTTGTTATTAATTTAAAAGCATTTCTATAATTTGTTCGTATTAAAACGAAAAATAACCGTTAGTTGGAATTTTTTTTTACTAATACCGTCATAAAATTTGGAAAAATTTGTTAAACTTATGTAGCAGTCACTAATTCAGACGTTTTTTAAAGTAACTAGTTCTTGTTCCATCTTTGTCTGTTTTAAGCATTACACATTAGTTGCAATTCTGTGCTAGTTTTTCTTTTTCAGCAGTTTTATTTTAAAACAAAAAAAAAAAAAGAAAAAAAAAAAAAAAAAAAAATTTTTGTTTTTTTCACTACTATTTTCTGCTTAACTAATATCAACCAAAGCGTTACTAGATAGCTTAGTTAATTGTAAGGGACAGAGGTATTCTTTTAGTTGTTTTGTTTTAGTTGCTATATTATACACTGTTCGTCATTTACTAATATAAGGTAAAATTTTAGTCATGGCTTTTACGATTAAATTTCTGTCGCTTCAGAAGAGTGAATTGGAATATGAAGTTTCCATTAGAGGCTCCACTCCAGAGAGCACAGTGTCTGAACTCCGTAAACAAATAGTAAAATTAATCTCACTTATTCCTTCTGAGGACATTTTGGACTCGCCATTAAGCCCAGCTGATGATCTCAGGGGAGTTTCAAATGTTTTAACTAAAATCCAAGTAGGTTTTGATAACGAGTTGGACCGTAATAGTTTTTTAAGAATACAAAATTTATTAAATCATCTTTATCACCGCATTAACAGAATAAGTCGCACTGAAACAGATGCAGCCGTTTACGATTATTGTGTTGACCAATTTAAGCTTTACTTAAATAAATTAAATTCTTTAAAGGATAAATATCTTGCTGACCCTTTAGTTCCTTCAACTAGCAGTGAGACCTTGTCATCGGTTAAACCTATTAATGTCTCAGTTTCTTGTGACCGTACTTCACAAGATGTTAATAAATTAAAATATGACGGCAAAAGTTGCGTTCGTTCCTTCATCCAAAGGGCAAACGAATTTAAACTTGCGAGAAACATTTCAAATGAAAAGTTGCTCTCATATGCAACTGAGATATTCACGGGAGATGCACTTCATTGGTTCCGTAGCAACAGAGAACTCATTTCGGACTGGGATAATCTTCTGTTATGTTTAAAAAACGATTTTGATAAAGCTGATTATGATTACAGACTTTTGTCTGAGATCCGTCTGAGAACACAGGGTGAAACAGAGAATATAGTAATTTATTTGGCTATTATGTCTGGACTGTTTTCACGACTGTCGAAACCTCTCTCAGAAGATAGCAAGTTAGAGATTATTTTGCACAACATCCGACCTTGCTATTCAAGTATATTAGCTTCCGTTCCCGAAATTAAATCAATTAACGAATTGAGATCCCTGTGTACTAACTTCGAAAAAGTTCAGGCACGTCTTTCTTATTTTCATGAACCACCAGTTCCATCATCTGATACTGTAGCACCGGAGTTCGCGTATACAAAGTCAAAGCCAACTAAGATTAATTATTCGCAAAATAATAATAAACAAAACAATAACAGTTACAGCAATAATCAAAATAAATACAATAATAATAATTTACATGCCATCGATACACCAAAACCTCGACGTTATTGCCCAAGATGCCGTACAGATTCTCATGGCTTACGTCAATGTGCAGCAGACAAAACGGACATTTTTTGTTTTGTTTGTGGCAAAAAGGACGTCAAGACACCGCAGTGCCCAGATTGCAACAAAACAAAGACTAATAAATCTAATTCAAAAAACTAGGTGGTCAGAACTGTAGCAATAGCAATTTTGACAAAGATGATTGGCAAAATTGGCTCCAAACTATTAAAAATTTTTTCAACATTTATAAAGTTGCTTCAGTTCTTACCAACATTCCTTCTAATGATTCCAGACCTTATGTCTCTGTTAAAATGGATGAATTAGTTATGGTAGGTTTATTAGATTCAGGTTCAGCTGTGACAATCATAGGTAATAATGCGCATAAAGTACTTATTAGTAAGGGACTTCACCTAACTGCAAACAATTCCTATCCCACATTTCTTATTGCCGCAGGAGGACAAAGGCTAAACAGTATTGGTTCTATGAATCTTCCCATTCATTTTGAAGACCAATTTCATATTATTGAAGCTCTAGTCGTACCTGAAATTAATAATAATCTTATTTTGGGTATAGATTTTTGGCGTAAGTTTCAAATCTGTCCCAAGTATTTATATTCCATTAGTATTGGACAAATTAACAATAATATAGCGTCAGTCAATACTGACAATACTCATTTGCAGAATTATGATACTCTCGATACAGCCCAAAGAGTAGTGGCTGATAATATCATACGCCAATTCGAAGAGATATCTTTTAAGGTCAAAGGTTTAGGCAATACGAATGTGATTACGCATCGAATCGACACAGGAGATACTCAACCTATTCGACAGCGTTACTATAGGATGTCACCAGAAAAGCAACGAATCCTCATTGAACAGGTTGACGAAATGCTTAGTCTTGATGTTGTCGAACCGTGTGAAAGTGCTTGGTCTTCACCTGTTTTAATCGTTACTAAAAAGAACGGTGAGCCACGTTTTTGTTTGGACAGTCGAAAACTTAATTCAGTCACCAAGAAAGACGCCTATAATCTGCCATACATCTCAGAGATCTTGGACAATCTTCGTGATGCTCGTTATTTGTCCAGCATCGATTTGTCAAAAGCTTTTTGGCAGATTAATATTCATCCAGAGGATCGTGATAAGACGGCTTTCTATGTCCCAGGTCGTGGTACATTTAGGTTTAAGCGCACAGCTTTTGGTTTGACTAATGCCCCTGCCACTCAACAACGTTTGGTCGATACACTTTTCGGGGAATTCGAACAAAGAGTCTTTGCTTTTCTTGACGACATTATCATTGTTAGTAACGATTTTAACAGCCATGTTTCGTTGCTAGTTCGTGTACTTAATAAGCTAAAACATGCGAACCTGACTGTTAACTTAGATAAGTGCAAATTTTTTAGAGACCGTCTCAAATACCTAGGTTATGTTGTTGACAGTGGTGGTCTAAGAACTGATCCTGAAAAAGTGCAGGCTATCCTTCAATATCCTACACCTTCAAATAAAAAGGACGTTAAACGGTTTTTAGGAACCGCCACTTGGTACCGTCGCTTCGTACCTAATTTCAGCACCATAGCTGCCCCTTTAAATAAGTTGACGTCTAATAAGAAGAGTGCTCCACCATTTAAATGGACTGACGAGGCTGACGCCGCTTTCTTAAAATTAAAGGAATGTCTGATATCAGCCCCAGTACTATCCTGTCCTGATTATAATCGTCCTTTCGAAGTCCACACAGATGCTAGCAACTATGGTATCGGTGCAATGCTTACCCAAACTATAAATTCCAAAGAGCATCCAATAGCCTACATGAGTAGATCATTGTCAGCATCAGAGAGGAATTACAGCATCACTGAGCGTGAGACTTTGGCTGTAATTACCGCTTTAGAGCATTGGAGGTGCTACTTGGAGAATGGTAAGATGTTCACGGTATATACCGATCATAGCGCGCTTAAGTGGTTTCTGTCACTGAATAATCCGACAGGTAGGCTGGCTCGCTGGGGTGTTCGATTATCGTCTTTTCATTTTGAGATCAAGCACCGTCGTGGTTCCGATAATGTCGTACCAGATGCTCTTTCTCGAGCGGTTCCAGTGAGTGCTATTAGCACATCTGATGCTATAAAGACCACTAACGATTCCTGGTATAGTAACATTTATAATGGTTGCATTAACAATCCACAAAATTTTCAAAATTTTATTGTTAAAAATAATAAATTGTTTAGGCTTAGTAAAGAAAAATGTCAATTTACTACAGAATTTTCTTGGAAAGAGGTTATACCTAGTGAATTACGTGAGCAAGTCATTTTTGAAAACCACTCCGAGCCTATAGCCGGACATTTAGGCATTTTCAAAACTTATAGACGTCTTGCGTTACGTTACTATTGGCCCGGCATGCATAAGGATGTCGTTAATTTTGTGTCAGCTTGTGATAAATGCTTATCTCACAAAATACAAAACCATACAACTTTAGGCGAAATGGGACGACCTAAATGCTCTCAATGCTCTCGTCCATTTCAAATGTTATCCATTGATTTGATGGGTCCTTTACCTACAACACGTAAACAAAATTCTTATATTTTCGTGGTTACATGTTGCTTTTCCAAATTCTGTTTAATTTTTCCTATTCGTAATGCTACCTCACAAATAATTACAAAAATTTTAGAAGATTCGGTTTTCCTAGTACATGGAGTCCCTCAGACTGTGTTTTTAGATAATGGAACTCAATTTACCAGTAACCTCACTGAAAGTTTATTTAAAAAATATAATATACCTAATATATATTTTACGCCTAAGTACACACCTCAAGTAAATACCGTTGAGCGTTACAACAGAACAATTATCACTTGCTTGTCAACATTCATTGACGATGACCAAAGATCTTGGGACACCAAAATTTCATCTGTTCAGTTCGCTATTAACAACTCCGTCAACGAAGCTACTGGTTATACTCCGTCTTTTCTTGTTTACGGTAGAGAGCTAATCACTTGCGGTTCACATTACGTAGATAACGAGGTTGCCAATGAAGTGACATTTCTTCCCCGTGATGTTTATGCCGAAAATCTGGGATGTTTGTCAAAAATATTCGACAACGTCCAGTTCAAGCTATGGCAAGCTCACGTGAAAAATACGAGTCATTACAACTTGAGGCGTAAACCAGCTGAATTTAAAGTCGGTGACGTTGTCATGAAAAGAGCGTACGTTTTGAGCGATAAAGACAAGTATTTTAGCAAAAAGTTAGCACCGAAATATATTAAATGCCGTATAACTGGTAAAAAGTCACCTTTAGTGTATATTTTAGCTGATATGTCAGGGAAAGACCTAGGTACATGGCATATCAAAGACATCAAATTAGCTAATAACAATTAATTTGTTCTATCATGTTTACTAACAGTTGCAATACCCATAGCGCTGTGTTCTATATTATCTCTCATTTGTTGCATTAAACTACACGTTTATTTAAGTTAATCAGAAATAATTGCTGAAAAAAAACTTAGAATTGTGTCTGCCATAGCATTCTAGTAATGTTTACTACGGCTGTTCGACTGGTGATAGTATGTTTGAATATTATGAAAGGTGATGTATGCAAGGTAAAAAGATGAACGTATTACTTAATAATGCGGATTTTATTATTTAAACAATAAAGGAGTTTAATAATAAAATCCTTGGGAGCGCGAGCGGGTACTGTAACGTTGTACGCGTGTTTACAAATAATTATTTAAAATAAAAATTATTAACTAAATAAAAATTTAATAATATAATTAAAACTTAAACCTACACTTAATTAATACTAATATATACAAACAAAAACACTATTATACAAACATCACTTACTGCTTACAGGGGTCACCAATTTAAAATACTTAAGCATTATTTATAATATAACTAGCAGAAGTTGGTCAACACAAACATTGTCTGATTGCGCATTTTGACTGCGACATTTTTTTAAAACCCGTCCGGTCAGTTTAGTAGCGGCCGGTCACTTGCGGCTCGGCACCCGCCATTCGGCAGCCAGACTAATCAGAGGACAGACGTAGCTCTTCTCAGCGCGTTTTTTTAAAACTCTGTGTTCTGTCTAACGATAGTACTTACGTAGCTCTTCTCAGCGCGGCACCAGTTTGAACTTTTTTCTAAATTCTACTTGTATTACAAATACTAAATTCTGAGTAGTGTTGAAGACCCGTATATCGGTAAGTGGCGAACAATTGTATATTTTACAGTGTATGGTAGCTTTTCCTATTTATTATATGTGGTGGACATTAATCCTCTTTTCATGCTTTTATTATTACTTTGTCAGTGATCAAAATTAGCAACGTAGTTTTAAATAACTTTCAATAAAGTAGTTGGCTTTGCAATTTAATAAACTTCTACCCTCCACATATCATTTTGTAAATCGTACAATTTCTTTGTTCAATATTTTAACCTAATTTTATATTGTACTCATTTTCTCACTGCTATATCTCTGTTCTCGTGACCATCAGCCACATTCATTGCCTACCAGGTAAAGTTAGGTGCTTATTTTCCGCTTCATCACCCTGGGAATGGCAATTGGCTGGTCAAGGTCACCTCCTGAATAGCTACTTATTGCACCTGTACTTCTAGGGTTCAATACTACGGTTTGAACTTTCCCATCGGACGTCATCCGCTGCGCATCACCCTCCCGTGGACGTCGTACGTCGTAGCAGTAGCAGCAGCGTTCAGGGGCCTACCACACCTGCCTGCCTACCCCAGCCAACAACAAGGGAAAGGAAGTAACACTGAACTTTACGACCGGAGAGTTGGAACTCGGCATACGGCCTTTTAACCCATCCCTGGGATATATGTTTTTTTTTTTATTAATATATGCTAACGAATTGAGTGTCCGTGTTTTATTTGACATGAGACCTTAACCGTTACACCTTTTATATGTATAACTAGCTTTTATTCGCGGCTTGGCTCCCGGCAACAGAAAAATGAGATAAATGAAGAACCGCTCGACCGATTTTGTGCAAACTTTACATAAACCATCTACTAAATAGTCCGAACAAAGCCTAAACATTTGGTTTGGATAGGTGAGCCCGTTCTTCAGTTATAAAATAACAACGAATAGTGGCATTGATTTTATATAGATACTAACGACCCGCCCCAGCTTCGCACGGGTACTGATATTGAACATACACTTCTCATCAAAAAAATCGAAACACCTTGCAAGTTTACGTTTTGTCAGGATTATCAGAAAAATGTGTACATTTAGGAATAAATGTTAAATGTCGTTTAATAGTGAGTAATATGAGCTTATCAAATCTTAATGTTAATGTTCTAAATTTAAATGAATTTTTCATAGGTTTCGTATTTTGTTAAATGAGTCATTTTTATTCCGTATGGAGTATAAAGGAAATGGATAAAACAACACACGTAAATGAAAAAAAAAGCTAAAAAACGTTTATTTAATAACTTGTATTCCCTCCCCGAGCTCTAATTACTGCTTCCATACGGTTCTTCATCGATCGGATGAGAGTCACGATCACATGCTGTGGTATATTGTCCCATTCCTCTTGGATTGCATCTTGCAGCTGGCTAAGTGTTTCTGGGGCAGGATCTCTTGCTCGAATTCGTCTCTTTAATTCATCCCATAGATGTTCAATGGGATTCATGTCCGGGCTTCTTGCTGGCCATTCCATAATAGAGATATCGACTTCGTTAAGATAATCTCGTACGACGCCCGCGGTGTGAGCCCTAGCATTGTCGTGCATGAATATGAAGCCGTTGCCAATAAAATGTGCATAGGGCATCACATGAGGCTCGAGACACTCTTCGACGTACCGATGACAGTTTAGTGCAGGCAGACGTGGCCCAGACACGAAAGCAAGCTCTGTCTTACCGTCGGCGCTGATTCCTCCCCAAACCGTCCACGAACCGCCACCATAGCTGACCTTTTCTGCAATGCAGCATTGTGCATAGCGTTCTCCGTCTCTTCTGTAGACCTTGTTCCTTCCGTCGTTACCATACAGCATAATTTTACACTCATCAGAAAAGAGAACTTTGCTCCACTGTAGGTATGACCAATTTAGGTGCTCACGTGCAAAGTTAAGGCGCGCTCTTCGATGGTCTGCAGTTAATTTCGGCCCATTTGCTGGCTTATGCGGTACCAGTCCACGATCCTTCAACCTTCTTCTAATTGTAGAGTCACTTACAGCCACCCTTCGTACAACACGAAGCCGCTGCTGCAGTTGAAAAGCGTTAAGGCGTCGATTTCTTAAAGAAGTTGTTACAATAAATCGATCATCTCGCTCAGAAGTGACCCGATTCCTGCCAGATCCTGAACGGCGCGTGAACAAACCAGTCTCCCGATAACGTTTATAGACTCTATGAACAGATGACAGGCTTAGATGCAGTCTTGCAGCCACAACACGCTGACTAAGGCCAGAATCCAGCAATGCCACAACTTGGGCGGCTTCTGTGGGCGAAGTATCCATACGTTTTAGAAAAAAAACCTTTTTTCAGACGTCCCAAAGTCACAGTATTGAAATAAAAAACAAAAAGTTTAAGGATAGGCGCCAATTTTTAGTTTTTAAACGCTAAATGTACTCCAACCCTAAACACACATTTGTCTCAAAACAGTGATTCATTTCGTTTATAAGATAAACAAATGAAATTCTAATTTTGAATTTAGAATTTTCGCTTATTACTGTAATGGCCAAACTGCCAGCTATAATATATGTATTTTTTTTCATCGTATGAATTCTTTTTTGTGTTAAATTCGGACAGAAACAATGAAAACGGAAGTGTTTCGATTTTTTTTGATGAGAAGTTTATTATGCTTGTATTATACACATAAACCTTCCAATTGAATCACTCGATCTACTGAAAAAACCGCATCAAAATCCATTGCGTACTTTTAAAAATCTAAGCTAAAATAGGGACAGCGGTTAGCAACTTTGTTTTATACTATGTAATGATATATAAAACATGTATATATTTTGTTTTTGGAATAATACTTTAGGTGAAGACCAAGAGGTTGTAGGTAGAGGTAATTCCAAGTGCGCCAGTAATATAGACCACAACACAAACTGCACTAATCCTAAAATAGACATGTTGTAATGTTTTCATAATAAAGCGCTCGCATTATTGTAGAATGACTGCATCGCTGATAAGCTGACATGTGACCGTCGAGTCACAGGTCTCCAACTTTATGTTCAAACATGCAGTTTTGCTGTAACCATAGGTACTAACTTACAGTACGGCCGTCGAATCTTGGCGAGTTTGAAGTAAGGCTCTAAGAATTTTAACGCTTGAAAACTCGTACTAAATTAAAGATTTAAAAAACAATTCATCATCATCATCATCCTAGCGGTATTAGTCCCGGTTGCCAACCTTGGCTTTCGCCTCGGTGCCCGGGGTTCGCTTTCCTGCAAGCACGCCTCCACTTCGCTCGGTCTTTTGCGTCCTTTGCCGTAAGCCCATTGGCACGCATATCATCCCTTACGACGTCGATCCAACGCTTCTTAGGCCTTCCTCGTTTACCGGGTCCCGGCTTTGGCGGCATGTCGAGGCATCTGTTACCCACGTAGTCTGCCGGTTTTCGTAAAACGTGGCCATACCAACGTAAGCGACCCTCCTGCAGTTTATCCGCTATGTCACGGACCTGAAGGCTGCCCCGGATGCGGGAGTTTTTAATGCGGTCTTTTTTTTTCTTTTAATGCCATTAACAGTTCTTAACAACAATAACAACTGCAAATTATTTTTGTACTAGTTTTTTTTTAAGCGCTAAGATTCGCAGAGCCCATCTTTAGACTCGCCAAGATCTAACGGCCATAGTGTAATTATATTCTGCTTGGCTAATCGCTGTTCAGATTGGCCACCGTGGTCGAAATTCGGTTGGGAAGATTATGGTCTAGTTATTTATTATTTTATTATTATTACTAGCCTGTGCTGTCCCACTGCTGGGCAAAGGCATCCCTCCATTCCTTCCATTTATCTCGGTCGCTCGCCATATCGTTCCAATTTCTAAGGAACACATCCAGGTCGTCCCGCCATCTCCTTCGTGGTCTGCCGCGGCCTCGCGTCGCTGTGTCCGTGCACCAATCCTGTGTTTACGGGCCCACAGCTCGCTAGACATGCGGCAGACATGTCCTGCCCAGTCCCATTTAAGTTGGGCAGCCTTTTGAGCCACGTCGACGATTTGTGTTTTGGAGCGCAGTGTAGTGTTTCGAACGTGGTCTGTTAATTTAACACTTAATATGCTGCGCTCCATAGCACGCTGGCAGACCTTGAGCTTGGACTTTTGGATGTTAGTCAAAGACCAAATTTGTGCACCATAGGTCAGAATAGGGAGAATACACATGTCCATCAGCTTACGCTTCAGTGACATGGGCAAAGTGCCCTTTAATAGTTCCTTCATGGACCAGAAGCTCTTCCAGGCATTTTCTATTCGGCGCGTTATTTCTTTTTCTTGGTCTAGTACTACTCGTATTTAAATTAATAATATTATAAATGCAAGACTACTCTGTGTCTATTCGCTGTGTGTTTAGGCCTAAACCACCGAACAAATGCTGATGAATTTTAGTGTAAGTATATAAAGACAGATTAGATCTTGGAGAAAAACATACTTCTATTTCTGCAGTTCCCTATAGATATTATTACGAATTTTACTTGAGTTAAACCGCTGGTACAAACTTTAGCCTCCAGTCTAGACAGTCATCACTGTTGAACTTGAAATTATCGAAATATCACAAAAATAAATAGTTTACATATTGCTACATGTTTAAACATTCGTAAGATAAAAATGTAGGTACGTAGTGATTAAGTTAATATTACTGTCAGACTTCACACTTTTAGCATTGAATTTATCTCCGCAATTACGTATAATCATGCCAGTTGTATAATAATTGTAACTATGTCAATAAACTACTAAAGCATTGGTTCAATTTATAGGCTCCGTTTAACTACCTAACTGCTTGAGTATTCATTTAAAAGAGCCCACGCGAATTTGCAGTAGAGGAGGAGTACCGCAGGGGTCTGTGGTCGGACCGATGTTTATTGGTTGTTTGTATGTATATAGATAAAAGTTACTGGCCCACCTAGTTTAAAAATGAGTCTATGCTAGAAAAGTCGAACTCGAAGGGAGCATTTAGTCGAGTTCAAATTCGTATATTGTGGACCGAATTATAAGAACGAGAAAAATATCGAACAAGCACGCTTCGAGCATTTGCTTCGTGCTCGATTCTCGATTATGTTCCGCCTATTGCCAATTTTTTTTTATTTATATAAACTAGTGCTTGACTGCAATCACACCTGATGTTAAGCAGTGATGCAATCAGGCTTACAAATTTATTAAGAGCCTATTCTTTTTAAAGATACCTAAATTATAATAGAAAGAAAAAGCACTAACAGACTAATGATCGGCCATTATGAATTTCGAACAAAACAGATTACGAAGTTTTAGCAAAACGGCCATTTTTTTTTTTAAGTTTAAAAAAGACCGTGGGACCGTGTTGGAATGAAGAATTTATGAAGAGACTTGGGCCTGAGAAGGTCGGTATGGCCTAGTATAATATCTATACTTCTATAGTATGACCGTCGGGTCTTGGCGAGTTGAAGTTTTACAACTCTGCAAATTTTAGCGTTTGAAAACTCGTGAAAAAATAAATGGTTTAAACAAATACTCCAAACACGATATGTCCGTCTACAAGACAAGAACATCTCAACGGCACGAGATGTTAGCCTCCAGTCTCCTCACAAATACTTGCTGCAGTCTCACTGAACTCTCGTATATCTTACGAGCTATTGTGTGGGTGATACCCACACAATAGCTCGTAAGATATACGAAGATATAGCTAGTAAACTATTCTTGTACTAATTGGCTCATTACTATGCATTACTAAAGTGTCACAAATACAACTAACAACGGGCAGACAGACGTCATTGCCTTCAGTTATATGGTGTTATATCAGTATCTGCTGACATAAGAGAGGTGGTTCAATTTCAGAGTGGTCATTCAGTTTATTCAGAGTGGTCAATGTTTGTCAGAGATTGGCTCTGTGAACTAGATTTATAGCTACGTTAACTGTAGCATCGGTGGCAACAGGTGGTACTGTAGACTACGATACAATGATAGAGGCTTCTTTAATTATATTGATTTCTCTAAACTCTTCATTTATGTATATACAATATTTTATAATCCTTAATCCTTTTATTTTTCTGATATTGATCAAACATTTAATCAATCTATCCTCAAGTCGTCAACGGCGCGCACCGTTCCCGCGCGCCTCAAGGAGTTGTCAGCAAACTGTAGGGGCCCTTCAGGGTCGAAGCCTCCTGGAGCTGCCGGTTTAAGTGAAACTGTTACCGCGGCTCTGGGAATAAGGCAAGGAAGGTACGGGGTACGTTTTTTAGTCAGTAAGAGTCTGACACTGGTCTCCCGCTCCGCCAAAAAGCGGGTTTCGTCATTCGATGATTTTCAAGTACCATAAAAAAAAATCAATCTATCCTTCCTCTTAAAGATTCCTAAAGTTTAAAAGTAAAATATATGCCAGTGATAATGGTATTTGTATGTGACCTACATGCAGTCACTACAGTCCTCACACAAGTACATAGACTGACGCATAAGACGTGTCTCACGGGTGCATCTCATATCATTAGCCTTTTCAATGTTCCCACTGCTGGGACTCAGGCCTCCTCTCTAGGAGAGGGAATGTGCCGTAATCTACCATACGGGCCATACAAGTTGAACCATTATTAGGTATTAGTTGTACCTGTTGTTAGAGGAAGTTTGAAAAGGGAGTCGGTTGACCTGGTGCGGTAATGTGAAGAGGAGAGATGAATCGCATACCGCAAGATACCAAATCTTGCAAGTCTTTTAATAAACCGCATACTTCGCAGTTTCATTAATTGAAACACAGCAGGATGTTCCAACCAATAAAACAAATACTTATCTCTACGAGATAAGATATTTGCAACGCGAAATTTGAAGCACCGATAAATATACACGACGCTGCACTTTCTGTGCGAATACTTTCACTTTTTATTTATATACGTACATTTTTATATACAAGAATATCTTTATTGCTAAATTAACTTTCCCAACTAATTAAGTATGTTGTTGTTTTTTGGTTGACGATGATTATGACTTAAATGTCATTGCTTCATAATGAAGCTTGACTGGTTCAGTCATTTTATTGATGATACTATCACTTGGATATCCCCTCTCTTAGAGAGGAGGCCTGGGGGCTTAGACAAAGTCACATTCTCACTAACGATAACGAAATTCGAAACTCCAAATGTATGGAATTGACATATGCCTTCGAAAAGTCACGTGGTCAAACGTTTTCGATTCGTTAATTGTTATTAGTTGTTTATACGTCAAATTGGACGTTTTAATTCGATAACCATAGCCAAGAAGTTGTTATTTTATCGAACCAACACTTCGACTTATCGATATGTTAGTCGATGTCACTTTATCTACCATTTTGTGGTCGACATCGTTATTGCGAAATCGAACTAAGAAATGGATTCGACACGGAGCGATTGTCACTTGTCTAGGGCCCCTGTGTCCCTGTAGTGGGAACATTAAAAAGTCTGATGATGATGACTATCACTTGATATTCTACAGGAATTTTGGTGTCGACAAACCTCGACCACAGTACGGTCGTCGCATCTTGGCGAGTCTGAAGTTAGCTTTGCGACTTTAAGCGCTTGAAAACTCGTTTTTTTTAAACAAATAAATGCAATTTGCAGTTGTTATTGCTGTTGAAAACTGTTATTGGCATTTTTTTAAAACCTTTATTTTTGTACGAGCGCTAATATTCGCAGAGCCTAACTACCCTGCTCTATTTTTAGGACCTTGGGTCCGCTTCTGAAACGAAAACTGGTGGTTCTAGGTCCGCCAGTTTCCTCGCAAGGCAAATAAGGAACATAGTCCGGAGCAACTTTCAGTCATTAAAAGTCTGAATTCGCTACGCTCTCATTCGGGAGAAGCATTGAATAATCTCTCACCTAAAAAACCCTCTCTATTTCCGGGAGGATGACCAGCAGCCTCTAGATGGAGTCGGGTATATCGTCCACAAATCTCTTGTGAACAATGTGGCGAAAGATCCAGGCTGCGGACCAGTGTGGCATACAGCTTATACTCAGAATATCATCAAGATATTCGCTGAAGGTCTTACAGTTCTCGCCCCGACCTCGACACACCCTGACGACGAAGTAGTAACCACATGTATGAGGATATATGCAGACCCATGTATGGTTATGCTCTCAAAAACAACGTGAGGAAACCGGCATGTCTTAGAACTATAAACCAGAAGGCTGATTATGCTAATTCTATGTATAGTTAAGAATCACTTCGCCGTGATATTTTTTTATATTCTAGATAGGCTCGCATTTGACCACAGGTGAGATTTCACCTGATGGTAAGCGATGATGTGGCCGACGATGGAGCAAGCTTAACGAGAAAGAACCTATTCACTCCTGGCTTAAAAACCCTTAGGTTGTAGCTATCAGGAAACAGACTCCGGCATGGAATTCTATTCCTTAGCTGATCATAGAAAACTTTGGACAAGCGAGATGTCTGTTAATCATTATTTAGTTACCTTAACCCCTCGTGATGAAACATTCTGTTATCTAATCATCAGAGAACTTTGTCCGCCATGTTATCTCAACACCTCAAATGTAATTAACGTTTGGATAAGCTAATAATTACATACTTATCTCTGCTAATTTGAATATTAGTCATGGCGGACATCCTAGTCTATGCACCATCCGTTCGAAATTCAAACTTCCAAGTTTTTTTTTTTGTATTTTGACATTATGTCGACGCATTAAAACGAAGGCTTTTTGTCTACTGACTTTTTGTCTATGACTGTTTTTATTTTTAGGAATGGAATGCATCTACGGCTCCGTCTTGAAACGAATCAATTATTTTTACAGTTACAATTGTGATTGTTACTGTGAGATTTGCGAGACTTAATAGAATTCAGTTCTAATATTGCTCCGTATAAGAGCCTGGTTATTTCCAAAATAATAACTACTGGGAAATTGCAAAGTTAGCTGAAGATTGATAGAATTTCTAAATTATTTATTTACTAGCGACCCGCCTCAGCTTTGCACGGATGCAATGCTGATATTAAATATCATCATCATCAGCCTTATTACTGTTCCCACTGCTGGGACACAGGCCTCCTCTCTAGGAGAGGGAATGGGCCATAATCCACCACGCGGGCCAAGTGCGGATTGGTGGATATCACATGTCTTCGAATTTTTGGGTCTAGGACATGCCGGTTTCCTCACGTTTTTTCCTTCACCGTTTTGAGAGCAGTGGTGATGAAATAAACTACACAAAGTAATGCGCCTGGCTGGGTTCGAACCCGCGACCTACAACTCGTAAGTCGGGGCCGTTACCACTCGGCCACCACTGCTCTCTATTAAATATTTTATGCATGTATTATACATATAAACCTTCCTCTTGAATCACTCTATCTATTAAAAAAAGCTGCATCAAAATATCTTGCGTAGTTTAAAAGATTTAAGCATACATAGAGACAGTGGTAAGCAACTTTGTTTTATACTATGTAATGATGATATATTGAAACTTTAAGTACAGTAGTGGTAAATAGGCGGACTTAATGTAACAAGGCATTCACCTTTGACCAGACGACCTTTGGGTTAAATGGCTACACTAATACGAAAATCCAATTATTCTTTTGACAGTGGATTTGAACACATCCAGTGAAATATACCTACTTATCTACCTGATATGTCTAAGAAAACGGTGTTATGAAGTAGACCAAAAAAAATAACTTCATCATCATCAAAAAAACTGTACGCCTAAGAAGAAGATATTTCCTTTATTCTTTACTAACGACCCGCCCAGCTTCGCACGGGTACAATGTTGATATTAAACATATTATACATGTATTATACTTACAAACATTCCTCTTGCATCACTCTATTTATTAAAAAAACCGCATCAAAATCTGTTACGTCTTAAAGATTTAAGCATACATAGGGAAAGCAAACTTTGTTTTACACTATGTAATGATTGTAGGTACACAAAACATTTAACTAAGACGGCAGTTAGACAATGCGTGAACAAAGGTGAGGTTAACTTAACAATGAGTTTTCTCTCAGTAAAACTTTGAGTAACAGAGAGAGAAATCATTCAAGGGTCATCATCAGCCTTATTACTGTTCCCACTGCTGGGACACAGGCCTCCTCTCTAGAATAGGAAATGGGCCATAATCCACCACGCGGGCCCAGTGCGATATGGTGGATGTCACATGTCTTCGAATTTTTGGTTCTAGGACATGCCGGTTTCCTCACATTTTTTCCTTCACCGTTTTGAGAGCAGTGGTGATGAAATAAATTACACAAAGCCTGGCAGGGTTTGAAGCCGCGAAAATCGACGCCTTTACCACTCGGCCACCACTGCTCTAGGTGAAGCTTAATTCAACAGAAATCTTTTTCAGCATACCTGTGAAAGGAGAGTTAGAAAAATATAGACATTTTTAACATGGGTACAGGATTTGCCCAAGCCCAATCGTCGACGGCCAGCACTGCTCTCGGTCTGTAATCAAGGGTAGAATCACGTGTTTTCTCAAGATTTTACTGACAAAAACCTGTACTTTTCTAGCCTTGTTTCTCGTAGTCAATCTATTTCATAGATTACCTAGTAACACTAGCGATGTAGGCGTCGTACAGTGTCACCCGGAGGCGTCGCTTCAAGGCTCTTGTTAGTGAATGAATGTTTGTAAGGCTGAATGAGTGTGGTGAGCAATATTTTTTGTTCCTGTTGCTATGTCACTGATTGTCACTTGTTTTCATTGACATAAAATAAAAAGTATTTATTTCAGGCAACCAATAGCATCCCATACAGCAATAAAAAAGACAAAGAACGCAAATGACTGGCCTGTCAGCGTAGTAGTTAGTGACCCTGACTGCTATGCCGGAGGTCGTGGGTTCGATTCCCACCCAGGACAAATGTCTGTGGGATGAGCACGATCATTTGTTCTGTGTCTGGGTGTAATTTATCTACAATATGTATTGTATGTATTTAGAAGAATATGTAAGTATGTTTATCAGTTGTCTAGTACTCATAACACAGGCTCTGCTTAGCTTGAGACTAGACGGCGTTGTGTGAAGGTCGTCGAATATTTATATTATTATATTATATTATTATATGGAAAAATCATTGCAAGCGTTTTTTTATGGCAGGTAAAAATCATCCAATAATGAATCCCATTCTTTGGCGGAGAGGGAAACAGTGTCAGACTCTTACTGACTAAATATCCTACCCCGTTCCTACGTCGCCATATATGCCAGAGCTACAGCCTTCTTTTCAGACGCGAATCCTTGGCCCCAGTTGGCTTCGACCCTGGATGAGGGATCTAAGTCTTCATTTGATGATTTTTACCTACCATAAAAATACCCTAAAAAGGTCTTAAATCGGGTTGCACGTAGCAACCACCCGATTCGATTGAAACCCCAAAATCTGTATCCCCATTGAAGATCATTCGCCATATAAGGTCAACTTATATCCCACATTTTGTACTTATCCTAAAATGTCACAGCAATGCTAACTACACACGTGAACACCCACACCTCACGCCGATTCCCAAGCCGCTCAACTTTTTGCCTACAATCACACTCGGTTTCACTCGCATTGTATTGTGTTACCCTGTCCAAATACAGACATGATGTAACGAGACAACTTCACTTTTACAAACTACTTGCTTATGTAAACTTTTGTAAGTGACTCATATAAGAATAAAATTTAACCATGTGGGTGTTTGTGGAGAAATCTTTCCTCTATTCTAGCCTTTCCTTTTTTTGTTTGGAAGGACAAAATAGTCAGCTGCTGAAACCTATTTTCTAATATAGTTATAACCTAGGGGTCTGAATAGCCCTCCTAGACAAGTTACGATTTTAGTAGGTCTTGTTGTAAGTGAAGAGAGCAATGGTTTTTTTTTATGGTAGGTAAAAATTATCGAATGACGAATCCCGCTCGTAGGTGGAACGTGAAACAGTGTCAGACTCTTATTGACTAAATACTCCACCCCGTTCCTTCTTTCCCTTCGCACTGGGCCCCAGTAGGCGCGCTGTGGCTTGGTCCGGACTGTTACCAGACAACCGGACGACGAACTAACCATTGCTCGCCGTCCGCAAGCCCGCGTATTACAAACATGTTTACATAATTCCTTTGAACAATGTCTAGTAATTTCAAACAGAAACAACTCATCAACAGTAAAGTTTCTAACTAATTCTAAGCAATTGACAACTAATACTATAACAACAAACCAATTACCTTTAATTCAAACATGAATAATAATGACATCGAACATGTCATTACACTCAGCTCTAAAATTAGCTTGTCAATGACATCACTAGCGCTAAGGCACAGCACTAACTTGAACGGCACACGAGACCTTAGCTGTCAATCAGAAGAATATGTAGGCTTGTGGGTACGGTTGTCTCGTTTTTTTAGACAATAGGCGCTTGTAGAATGAATTGAAAAGTGAAAATTTAGACACAAAGTATGAATAATAAAAGAGTAGGGTAACTTTGACCCTGGGTATGAATAGTAAAAAAAGTGGGGTAACTTCGACCCTGGGGTATAACTTTGGCAAAAGCCAATAGTAACATAATAAAAATAGCTTGGAGTATTGAAAGTTAGCCCTTTCGAAAAGACTGATCAAGACTCAGACAAGTGATCATCCCATCTTATACTTATTTAAAACTACACAACGGATTTTTATGCGGTTTTTATTCAATGTATTGAATGATTCAAGAGGAAGTTTTGTATGTATAGTTGTATACATGCATAATATATTTAATATCAGCTAAGCACCCGTGCGAAACTGGGGCGGGTCGTAAGTTTCTATATTCCTCATACATTATAACTAGCTTCCCACCTAGCTATATGAATACACTAGTCTTCTGACAACGGCTTCGCTCGCGTAAAAGTAGAGTTGTCCATACAAAGTTTAGTCCCCCAATACATCCCCTTAAGAGGTGAATTTTGAAAAACCCTTTTTCAATGTTCACCTACGTCATAAAAGGAAGCCTTGTGAAAAATTTCACACTCCTAGTCCCAGTAGTTTTGGTTGTGCGTTGATATGTCAGTCAGTTTCTCATTTTATATTATTATATATACGAGTATATATAGCCCAAATGTAGGCCGTAGTAAGCAGTAAAGTGACCTAATAGTTACTGCGATTTGTAATAGGGACTGGTTACCGTTACCGCATAACATCAGGTGGCCGCCATGTTTTATTCAAATTAGACCTTCTTTTCTGAATTGAGCGCGAAAAGGGACCATAGACAAAGCAAACTCTAGCGGCCATCTTTTTTTCATTGTGTTAAGAATGCTGCATTTGAAAAAGGAAAACCTCTTTACGTATTTAGTTTACAGGTAACAATAAACTAGAAATACATTTTTATTATGTACAAAACTATCTATTTTAAGGATATTTTGCACGTAGTTTTATTTCCTTCCCACATAAACTGAAATAAATCATATAAAACATATTTAAATTGCAATTCGCAACACTTGAGCCTGTTTACCGTTAAGGTGTATTGCCAAACACCTTCGTTGAGTGGTCACCATGTTGTGATGATCGATAGCTGTAGAAAGTTGTGAGTCATGAGGATTTACGAAATAGTACTTATGGAGGAGATGAGACGAAGTGTGTGTACATTGCTGGCTGGTTTTCATGATTCCGGATTTTTTTTAAAGTTAAAAATGTCGCCTAAAGGAAATGTCAGCAAAACCGTAGATAGCCAGCAGAGTTGCAGTCTACTGGGGCTAAGAGTTGGGCGAAAGCGGAACCGAAGGAGAAAGAAGAGTTAGTTTTATCCCGTAAAAGTCTAACACGCCTTTCTGCTTTGCTCTAGAGTGAGAGAGGTCTTTTTTTTTTATGGTAGGTGAAAATCATCCAATGACGAAACCCGCTCTTGGGCGGAGCGGGAGACCAGTGTCAGACTCTTACTGACTAAAAAACCTACCCCGTACCTTCCTTGCCTTATTTCTGGAGTCGAGGTAACAGTACGCACATACCCTCTAGGCTCCAGGAGGCTTCGACCCTGAAGGGCCCCTGCAGTGAGAGAGGTCTTTGGATGACGTATTAAAAAAAGATTTAAAAAATTGTTTTGATTTATAGAATTGTGACGCCATATCAATACTGAACTAGCTTCTGCTCGCGGCTTCGCTCGCATGTTTGTAGATTTCTCCACACAAACTTTGGACCCCCGTTTCATCGACTTATAGGGTGAATTTTTAAATGCTTCTCTTTTGCTTATATATATGGTTCTTACTATTATCACAAAAGGAAACCTTTTGGAATTTTTTAAGTTCCTAGAACAGACTTCAGAACAAACATATTGAGGGCGTGGCCAACTCAAAGCGTTCGACGTTTATGAAACGATCGTAACTTGGCAAAGGCGTTAATGAAACCATCGTAACTTGGCGAGGGGCTGAGTACATATGGCTGTCAAAGAATTATGACAGGCTGTCAGTGTAATGAGCGACGGTGACACTTGAGAACTACAGACAAGCTTGGTTTTTTTTTAGAAAATGTTTGATAGGTATCGCCGTCGCCGTAGCAATGGCCGGCTGCCTACACTACACTACCATTGCTATATAATGATGCGGGTGACAGCTGTCACATTCGTTTTTTAATTTGCTATAAACTAGTGTTTGACTGTGATCTCACCTAATGGTAATCAGTGATGCAATTCATTAACTACATTCATACAATGTAGTTACCTACCTATCCTCTTTCCTCATCTTAAAGATGAATATTGTCCTTCTGCTGTCATTTTACCCATGCTCGGTCATTCCCCAACCCAGGGATGACAGACATCGTCATCATCATCATCAATTCTGCCGAAGACATCCACTGCTGACGCACTTGTTTATCAAAATTCTTTCAATATGAGGTCCCCAGTTGAAATAACTTGACACAAAATATTTTAGTTTGTAAAAATCTGACATACCCTCTCGCTCCACCTTAGAGTGGGGTAAATCATTTAAGCATTGGTTTCCTACCTCAAAAAACGACGACTAGTGTACGAGATTACTATTCTAGAAAAAATCTTTCAATGAAGCGTCACTGGTTGATCATTCGAAAGTCATAATGATGCCATCATATTAGTAGTACTTGCCAAACTAGTCAAAATCAAAAATTTTAAAATCAATGTTCGACTATTCTGACACTATTGTAATAGCAGACTTGAGGCCCTGGATAGAATTGTTTGCTGAAAATTCATTCAATCTCAATAAATCTTGGTAACTTAAACAGCTGTACACAAGTAACACCTTCAAGCTTTTTAACGTTAACCCACGCACTTGGCAAAGGTCAAGACTGGAAGTGGCCTCTGACAAGCCAACGGAACTACATGATTGATCGTCTATTGTCGATGGTATAGCATACGTCAACTTGTATTAAGAAACGAAACATTCACCCGTAAGGCGTCAGGGCCATTGTCTAATAAAAAACTGCGTGTTTTTTTTAAAGAAATATGTATATATAGGCTCTTATTAAACGATTGCATTACTGCTTACCATCAGGTGGGATCGCAGTCAAGCACTAGTTTATAATTGCAATAAAAAAAAATACCGTGTTTTTTAATGCAAAAGGCAACAGAGAGGGGGAGACATAGATGGGGTTTTTTTATGGTGGGAAAAATCATCTAATGACGAATCTCACTCTTGGGCGGGGTGAGAAACAGAGTGTCAGGCCCTTACTGACTAAACGACCCATCCCATTCTTTCTTAGCCTTCATACTGGGGTCGGACCTTCCTTTCAGAAACCAGACTGGGACCCCAGGGGTTAGAGTCAGTAAAAGTACGACACACCCTCTCGTGGAGAAGTAATTTCCCACCCCAAAAATAGAGTAGCATAGCATAGAATCAGCGATATAATGTTCCCACTGCTGGGAATCAAGCCTTCTCACTAAGGAAGGGAATGGGCTGTAATCCACCACCCGGGCCAGTGCGGGTTGATGAATATTAAAATTCTACGAATTTTTGGTTCTAGGACATGCCGGTTTCCTCACGATGTTTTCCTTCACCGTTTTGAGGGTAGTTGTGATGAAATAAATTACATAAAGTAATGCGCCAGGATGGGTTTGGACCCGCGACCTACAACTCGTAAGTCGCGGCCATTACTACCCTACAGCTACCGTAACGTTTTTTACTGTAAAGAAAGAGTAGCCCTATATTTTAAACCTAAAAGAAACCATCAATGGACATAAAACAGCTAATAAAAATCGCCAGACAGTGGTCGGCGCCACAGAGTGGAGAAATTCGTCCATCTCCAGCGCGAACCGAACAGATGGTCACCATTGTTTGCAGTTTGCGGTGACGCATACTCTGTGTACTTACCTATAGAGAATAGAGTGTAGTCGATAGTAACCTATTTACTTGGCAAACGGAGACAAACAAATTATGTCCGATGAAATGTAGGGAAATGAAGATTGATAGATTTTTGGGCTTTGGGCTAATTTCGGGGCAAAGTTTTCGGACTGGGCTAATATTAGTACAGGTGCGGCAAACTAGAAATCTTTTGTAGAATGTAAAAATTGAACTAAAATGGCCGTCGTTTCTGCGATTGAGACCTGATGTTCAGATTGATTACCAGAACCAGAGAAACTGTTACTTTGATTTTAATCAGAGGTGGTTCGTGGGTACCTGGGAGCTCATACACCCATTAGAAATAAACAGTGGGTGCCAAGCACCCCTGAAACAATAATCAAACATCAAGAAACAGATCAGTAATCGTCTTTTAGGGATGGGCGTTTTTTCATTACTCGACAACCCGCAGTGGTTTAGAGCGCCGGTTGAGATGCAAGGGTCGCGGGTTCGATACCAGCACTAACACAAATCTAATTATACTCGTATTTTATCAAACATATCTTGACTACGCAGTATGTAAGTTAAGTAGGACATTCATTTATTTATATGTGTTCTCTTCTCACACTTCGCCACTTTTCAAGTTGTCAAATAAGCTTGAATTGTTCTATATGCCATATGGTTTTTTAATAAACTTTTACATCTGGTACATTTTTTTTTTTTGGCTACATAATTTATTTATATTTATAGCAAACATAGCGTAGCATCAGTCTTATAATGTTCTCACTGCTGAGACTCTGGCCTCCTTCTCTAGGAGAAGGAATGGGCCGCAATTCACCACACAGTCCCAGTGCGGATTTCCGATTTCCTCACGATGTTTTCCTTCACCGTTTTGAGAGCAGTAGTCACAGAAATTAAGATTTCTGTGGCAGTACCGGTAGTGATGAAAAACATAACACAAAGTAATGCGACTGATTGGGTTTAAACTGAACCCGCGACCTACAACTCTTATGTCGGGGCCGTTACCATTCGGCCACCACTGCTGTCAAAGTCACATATGGGCACTTAGAAAACGTCAGAAGCTAGTGCACATTGTCATTGTACTTATAATTCTACATAAATATCTTTGTACAAAATGTACACATAATGGCGGCTGCCCAGTCGGACACGCCTAGTTTCGCGGAACACCAAGTCGTATCGCTAAGTTCCGCTCTTCAAAAGGAAGTTAGCATACGACAATACCAATATAGGAACTTTCCGATTCCTTTGTGGTTTTCTTTCTTACCAAGAAACTTATGCCAGTCAAGAACGGAATAGTAATTAAGTAATTTACTTACTAAGTACTTAATTTCTTGGTAGAGGCCATGGTCCGGAGCCAAGAACGGGAAACCGTGTCAGACTCTTACTGACTCCAGACTCTGACGTCTGGAGTCAGTAAGAGTCTGACACTGTTTCCCGCTCCGCCCTTGGGCGGGATCGTTATTTGATGATTTTTCCCATCATAAAAAAAAAACTTAATTTTGTTTAGTATAGTAGCATCATCATAATTTTTAGGGATCCTTACCTCAAAAGGAAGGAAACGGAACTCTTTAGAATCACTTTGTTGTCCGATCCGTCTGTCTTTCAAAGACCCTTTATCTCGGGAACGCGTAGAGGTGTCGAGTTGTGTGGGAGCCCCACTTAATTATACATATTTGCAGATATTTCTTTTTATTCGATACTAGCTTTTCTCAGCGGCTTCGCTCGCGTACATAAAATATAGCCTATATCACTCAGGAGTAAAGCAGCTTTCTATTGTTGCTATTTTTTTTCCAATCGGACCAGTAGTTCCAGAGATTACCTCCTACAAACAAAAAAAAAACAAAAAAACAAACTTTACCTCTTTATTATATTAGTGTAGATAAACTGCGATCGATCCCACCTGATGGTAAGCAGTGGTGCATTGTTGTGTTTTCAGTACTTATATGGTGTTATAGCGGCAACAAAAAAATCTGAAAAAAAATTAACTGTACAGCAATCATGGTTCATGAGATACGCCCTGATGACCTACAGACAGCGGAGTCAAAGTGTGTAATAGGGTCCCGTTTTTTACCCGATTGGCACAAAACTCTGAAGCAGATTTTGATGCGATTTTTAATAGATAGAGAGGAAGGTTTATATGTGTCTAATACATGCATTATTTATATATTTTAAAATTGTGAAAATGTGTCACTATAAGTAGGTATTTAATATCAGCATCACACCGAATAAAATTAAAATAATAAAACATCTCCCGCGTATTTTCCTAATGTCATTAAAAAAGAAAACATAAAGGGACACCTACAAAAACATTCCTAATTTAAAAGTTGTAAAGTGCATGTCAACGACCGGGCGTGCCGGCTGTGACGTCACTCCGTCACTGCGGTATGGCGGCCGTATCGAGCTGGGAACACACCCGCCAAATTGCGGACTGAGGCGAGCCATATGGAGGCCATTTTGATTTTTCCAGACATTTTTTACAGCTGATTAGATTGGATGGAGCTTTTCTTTATTTTACCTATTTATTGAAGACAATTAACAGCAACAAGTACACGTACACAGTCTTATGTAAGATATACAAATATCAAAAATTTAATCGGTAACAATATTGCAGTCCCCTACATTTTACGCAAATTATCAAAAACATTATGATAAAGAGTGCCACTAAATGAGCATTCCATCATCTATTAATTAATTACGTTTAAAAAAAAACAAATATAAATAGTTGATTAGCATATAGATACACAAAATATAAGACACAACAATAATACTGATGGTGAATTAGGTACTGACTGAAGATCGACTAAGTACCTGCGGACTTACGGAACCTGTAAAAAAAATTGTCTATGAAATTATTTCACGCCTTTCTTTGGTTGAATTTTTTTTTCATCGCAGATGCAGCTATGGCTGATTTAAATTAATTATGGAAATAGGTGAATTTATAAAATAAACTGTGACAAGTTATAAAAAAAATTAGGGATTTGTAGGAATTATGAAGAACTAATAATAATTAAATCGTACCGATTTGGGCAAGAACCTACCTAGGCATTTTAACGACATAATTATTTACTTTCAAATTGAATATTACGCAAGAACAAATTTTAGGTCTTAATCGAGGTGAGGAGCATGTGACCATAGCAACGGGTTCGACTTATTAGCCGCGTACCAACTATACATAAAAGAATAAAAACACTAATAAAAGTTAAGGCTATTAAAAAAAAAAACAAATTAAGTAGGTACCTACTGAAAACTTATGGTAGGTACTTTTTTTTTTTTTTCTCCCGCTCCGTAGATAGGAGAGTGTTGTGGCTAGCACTCTTGTGCATCCGCCAGCGTCAAGTTCTTAAGGTAGGTACTTACATAATAAGAATAGGCATGTCAATAACCTCGATCTGTCAAAAGTTGAGTGAAAAGTATGGTTTGCAAAGAAGACTTATTTGTGTGTCAATAGAGGCACTTTTTTGACTTGTATTACCTACTAAGTCTTGTTAAATATAGGTGATTAAAAACGTTATTGTTTAATAAACTTACATTAGCCAAATTAGGAAAAAATGCTATTTTCTTTCTTAATTGCTAGGAACAATTCGCCTTGCCTCTTCACTTGCCACTTCTCTGACTCTTACTTAACAGAGTGATGCAGAGTCAAGAAAAAAAAAATAGATTCTGATTAAGCTTTTTCTTTTCCTTTCACGTTTCCAATATAAATGAAATAATTCGTAAATAAACCGAATTTAAAAAAAAATTATCCTCGATTTGAATGTGTTGTACATTCAAATCGAGGATAATTTTTTTTATTATTTGGAACGCATACCTAGTATTAATTAAATTTTAAAAACTTGTTTTGCTCACCCTACTCACTCTTCTATGTGACAGTATGACGTGACGTCACAACATGGCAATCGGTACCATTCTCTTAAAAAAATCGCTTAACTATTTTTTTTATTTTAATACAAGTGTATTATTAATTAACAGGAAGGAAGTAATGGTCTACATTATCAAGAAGGAAAATAATAGGTGGCTTTAAATTTATACTAATAAGACCATAACATTTTGCAATCAATAAATGAACCGTGTTTAAAAAAAAAACACGAACTTAGAATAATAACTTGGGTAGGTATTATGTTTTCAGTAATTCATTATTAAGTCACCTAACTAAATACTTAATCGAGTGTTAATTTAATTAAGTTTCTGTTTTGTATTTTTCGCCGGCCGGCGCCATGCCTTACCATGCATAGCCAGTATTCGCCATCGCCAATCGCCCAGTATCCACCAGCAAGATGTAGTCGTACCAACTTAACGGAATGATACATCTGTGACTCAGAAAGAAAAATATAGTATTTTACGAACAATATGAACTAAAACTAAAGCATGACAAAGATGAACCAAATCATAATGTATTTATTTATGCAACCTGATTTTTCAATAACTCCCAAAATTTAAAGATAATCGTAATTCATCATTAAAATAGGACGCCGATTATTTTTGTCAGGTTGGCAGCCATGGCCGCAGTATGGCGTCATCCGACCAATAGGAAAGCGGCTAGGAAAACTGGGTTGTGCACGTCTCGATATATGATATCGATAATTTTAGAATTAACTTTTATAAAATTTTAACTTTTATTTGGTCACAATTAAATTTAAAATAGAAAGATTCTAATAACGTAGATCGAAAGATCTTATTATAATAACGTAGTGATATAACTTATAGAAATGGAGTTTTTCTATCATGGACGCAATTGTGTGTTAAGTTAAGCACAGATCACTGATACTAGAAAAAGCTTGAGAAAATGTTTGAAGCAAAACCGGTGTCGCTAAAACTCATACATTTACGATTTACAAGAGTAAATGTAAATGTATGTAAGAGTAAGAACTACAAACCCGAAGATAGGATTGGTAGAAGCAAATAATGGGCCTGAAGGAAACGCAAAAAAAATTTATTAGAGTTATTACTACGTTCCATTATATGCAAATCCGTGTACGTATATTATGTGGGAAATCATTATATGACTTCTCCCGCTCAGGGTAAAGTGAGAGGGAATGATAGACCTTTACTAACCACTGTTCATTCAGTTGCCCTTTGCGAGTGCTACGGTAACTCTTTTAAACAATCCGGGGCTCTTGCATGTGTCGGCCTTAACTGGTCTAGTTAATTTTGCTGACATAAAATATCTCAACATGTCGATAGCGCGTTACGTGGACCTTTCGGTTAGGTCCTAAACCTCGTCCAGTGAAGATTTGTGTACAACAGAATGAGACACCGTGAGTGAGACGCCGTGGCACCTTTGTAACCACTCTACAAAAAAAGAAGGCCCCTTTCGAGGGAGTTTACAAAAGCGCCGTTTTGAAAGTCACGTGCCGAGCGCTGGGTTGCAAAACTTTAGTTAAACGTTTAGGAAGTACACCAAAAGGCACGCCGCCTCGCAGGAGAATATGTGATATCCCCACATTATCGTGATAGCCATGACCCTCTGGAACGTATATAGCTTGCAGAACTTGCCCCATTCACAACACAAACATGCATTTTAAAAATCATTTTATCGAAGCCTCTAAGTCCCCATAATCAGGACCCACGTGCTAATACCTGGTCAAGAATCCTCATTAGTACAAATATAAATCTATACAAAACCAAAGTTTTGTTATGGTTAATCCAATAGATCTCAACAGATGGCGTTGACGTCAAAAATATAAAACAGTGGTATGTTGCACATTCTTACCTGTGAACACAAGTTAGATCAAGACAATAGTACTGAGTTCTAAAGCGGCGTTCTGTACTCTTACTACCTGCATCCCTCGTACACATCCCTGGCCACGTGTATTTTTTTTTTATATGCGTAATGGTGTATACTATTAATTTTATTAACCTTTTTTTATTTTGACACCATTTTTATTCACTATAACTATTGTTCACAAATGTTTTATATATCCAATAGATAAATTGAGTCTACAGCTGATCATTGAAACCTTTACTAAACACACGTCGCCGCGTCGGTCTAAAGTTATTATAAACGGAAAATATCGAATGTTGCAATATTCCAAATTAAAATAAAAAAGTAAATAATAAATATGTTTCAGGAATACCAAACGTTATCGCCCGATCTTGTTTTCAATTTTTTTTACTATTACCCACTATAGAAGCATTTTTTTAATGTCAAAGATATATTTGTAGGTGTACGTATATTTATGTTGTATACGACATTGTAAATTAGAATGCAGATCAGATTTTCTAACTCACTATGTACGTTACCACCAACGTGTTGCAGTGGTAATTCACCATTCATTTACCCTACGGTAAATGAATGGTGAAATTAATTTGGAATGCTTGTATTCCTGGATACCATTTTTTTTTTGTTCATGTGTGGTTCAAGACAGTAGATTGAATACTTGTAAACTAATTATGTTTAAAGTTTACAGCTACCATAAAAAGAAAAGTACATTCATGCTAAGTGAACAGTTTCGTGTTATCAATCAAACCTCATGTTTTGATTCCACAAACAAAACGTTACATGTAATTCAAGTCAATTTTTTGTGCAGAAAGAGACCTAGATTATAAAACCCTAATATCAGATTTATTGAGACTAACTATAATCAGTAAAGCAATGAGTGGCAAATACAGAAGAAGATACATATAGTCTAACTACTATTTTCGTTCTATTTTTATTCGGAATATATCTAGGTAACCTAGGTATATTACCTAGATATATAGACCTAGGTCTATTACCTAGGTCCGAATTATATTTTTTTCTGTATATCTTAACAGCTTTGAATTCAGACTTTAATTTGGCCTCTTATATTCTAGGAGATAATTCATTAAGCCCCAAGAGGACACTGGTATTCGCATACCTATTGTCTTTTAACAGACTGTAATTACGGTAGTCGATAGGTTAATAAAAAAACTGGGCAAGAGCGAGTCGGGCTCGCACACTGAGGGTTTCGTACCATTTGCGGTTTACTTTTTTTGAAGTATTAAAAAAAACTACTCACTAGATTTCGTATAATGTGCATCGTATATATTTTTTTTAGTTTTATTATTCTCTTATTTTAGAAGTTACAAGGGTCACACACACATTTTACCACTTTGAAAGTGTCTCTTGCACAAACTATTTAGTTTAGAATAAATGGTATTTGAAACCAGAAACCACACAATATAATGTTTGAAGACCTATCCATAGATACGCCCCACGTATCGGTTTGATGAAAAAGAGTGTCAGTATGGGGACTTCAAAAATGTACATATGTTTTTTTTTTTTATTTTTATGTAAAAATCTTCATGCGGTTCACAGAATACATCTACTTACCAAGAATCAATAGTATTGTTCTTGTAGTTTCGGAAAAAAGTGGTTGTAACATACGGACGGACAGATAGACAGACATAACATGACGAATCTATAATATTAAATTTTTTGCCATTTGGCTACGGAACCCTAAAAGCTGACAGGGTTATTTGTTGATAAATAGACTTATTATACCCAAATTATAAATGTTTATGATTAAATATTAGTCAAGCCCCAAGCGAATACCGGCATTCGTACAACTATTGTCTTTCTATTGTGTCGCTAATGATGATATTCAAAGATTTAAATGGAATGATATAAAAAAATATTGGAAATATGATAGTGTGGGTTCTATCCAAGAAATTATTGGTATCACCTATAAAGATAACACTTGCATGGTATAGAACAATGAAGCCTATTGGAGTCAGTAGATAGTTTTAATTTGCTGAGAATTGTGGTCGAAAATGGTACCTAAACATTTTATTCCTCTGACCAAATATTGTCAACTCCCTATTTCAAAAGTATGTCGCAATGCGACAATTTTTATCGATATATAATACCACAGGTTTCACTACAGCACTATCTCATCCGTAGCTTAGGTCGATCGGACGAAACGGAACAAAATTATTCTTCAAGCGACCACGAGAGTACGTGGTGCGTGCGGAGCAGAAAAACAAATTTTTATAGTTACTAAGTAAAATAAGTTCATATTAAACAAAATGAGGGAAATCGTGCACATTCAGGCCGGACAATGCGGTAACCAGATTGGAGCCAAGGTAAGCTTATTCTTTTGTTTCTTTAACTTCTAATTTCGATCATCGGCATAGCGGCCGGCATTTTGTGACGCCGGCCTCACGCCACGACTCGAAAAATGAAACAATTGACGACTATTTCCTTCATTAATTTAAGCTAATATTGTCTAAATTGTGTTCAATTAACTGTGATCGAGTGTGTGTCATATTTAGAGTCAGTGGGTGTGGTCGTGGATTACGGACTTTTCGTTGACCTTTTCGTTCTACTTATCGTGTCGATTTTCTCAGGAGTTTATACTGTCACGTCAGCAGTAATCGTGTAAATATTATGTAAAAGGTGATATTTCATGAATGCCGCACCTAACGTTTTCTATCGATCGATACGTTGGCAGAAACTTGGAAGTCTGCGGTCGCCTGCTTCCACGTGTTAGTCGCCGGTTGGCGGATCTAGCGAGGCTTAGGATTATCGATTTACGTGTAATATTTCATGTGTTTTGATATCTTTGAGTCGTATACTTGGCAAGTTTATGAAGTCGAATGACAGGTGCTAAGAAAACCGGTATTCCAACTATGCCACCCATTGACGGCATTATCCTGTTTCAGACAAAGGAATTCAATACTTTTTTTTTCAAATAGGGATCTTTGTAAGTTGAAACGGCAATTCAAACTAATAAGTGTAGTTCAATGGTATTCTACCTAGATTCCCGCCATAAAAAAACCGTTATAAATAAAGGGCAAGCATGTTTGTATCCCGCTCAAGGTTACCGGCCGCGTCCTATGATAAGGGCCGGCCAATCGTAGGCCTCCGTTTGTAACGTTCGAAATTTGAGTCCTTTCCGTTAGTGCGGGGGTCCGCCAAATGTTGTAACAGCTGCCGCGAGCGCGATTTTTTTTTGCAAAAAAAAAAATAGTAGGTATAATAATTTTTATTAGATACATTCTTATTGTAATAAGACAGATATTAGGTAAAGATGATTTGATAGGCAAAAAAATAAAATAAAAAGTATTAACTTTTTACGTTTCCTCAACTAGGTACGTAAACAATATCCGCAGTGTTTTTAGAGATTTCTTTTTACTGCTAATAAAAAGAAAAATGGCAGCCTATAAAAAAAAGCTTGCGCGTAATTGCAGATTTTAATTTCATGCGCGTACTGCAAAAAAGTTAATTATGAAATTTAAATAGGTAGCCAGTAGTTACGGCGATGGACATAGAAGTTCGATGACCGGCGCTCTTCCGTGAGCCGAAGATCCGAAATAGCACGGCTTAGCACATGTTAGAGAAGCGAAGTTTACGATGAGGAAACTTTCCTGAGACATGTTTCACAATCAGGAACCGTTTTGATGTTCATTTGTCTCTTTGAAGTCTTCAAATTGAAGAACTGGACTGCGTTTCAAGTTATTTTTAAGTCTGATGTAACAGCGCCTGAAAAAAGACACTGGCTAAAAGAGAAAAAAAGAGAATCCTGTTAGTTTTCAGGGTTCTGTATTCAAAAATTAAAAAATATAGACCTTATCCACCACTGTCCCAATTTGTCACCAGGCTGTTTCTCATGAACTGTGATGAGCTAGACAGTTCTGAAATTTTCACAGATGATTAATGTTATCACTACAACAACAAATACTGAAAACAATAAATAAATTATCTATGTAAAGAAAATATAGACTCCGGACTCATTCTTGGCCGACTTTTCTCATGCTGTCATCCTCATTGTAAACCAGTTCGAATGGTTGATTAAAACACTTAAGAATTTAGACTTTAGGTATTAGCGGTTATGGCTAATTAAATGTCGTAGACCAACAAATAATTTAAATGTCCCTATGGTTCAGTCTTACCTACTACATTTAAAGTAGTTTTCCATAACTTGGGAAGGATGATGCAGGAAGCCAATATGCGTCGTTAAGATGAGAAAAAAGGTAACATTGTTTGAATGTGACAGCTGTCACCCGTAACATCTATAGTTCGTTTTTTAATTCAAGACTACGATTTGACAACTCAAAATGTCACACTCTAGAAATATGTTCCCAATTTTCTGGAGTTTGACATTTTAAGGCCGGTGTTCACCAACACTAAATCGGCCGTTTAAATATTAAATCGGTTGTTTAAGCAATTTTTCCTGTTCACCAAAGCCTAAACATCGGTTACTGACGTTAACCGGGTGATTATCTTAACAGAGCTTCAAGACGTTGTTTAAACGTTGGTTACTGTGATTTGACAGAACTTTCGTAGGTTATATTATTTGATTTATCAACTAAGTACCTATTTATCAGTGAAAAATAACGGATTTTAATTTTATGATGGATGGTGAATACTATCTCAATGTTTACTAGTTGCATCAATTAAAAACGATGACAACAAGACTTGGGATCTTTAAAATCGTCACAATTTTTATGAAGAATTTTCAACAATATCCGTGTATTTCATGACAAGCTAGGCTAATAGTTTTCTCAGGATTGGTAAATTAGTAGTACTCTGTTTTTTATCTTTCATCAACTAAAACTTTTCAATGGGTTTCAAGGAATGAAATCTTGTGGAAAAATAAGACGAAATATATTTTATTACGTATTTATATTGTACATACTTACTAAAAACTACATGCATTTTTGGTATTTAAGGTCCTTTTACTTATTCACTAACACTCACTCATTGCCACTATCTTATTATTTACACAGAACCTTAAAACGTCGTACGACACACACACACACAAATATCGTGATTCGATAATTTTTCACGTACGATTTTGTTTCTCCGTCGTTTTGTTTAAAATATATATTTACAACAAAAATTCAAAACACAAAACTCCACAAGACCATCAAAATGAACACTGACAGTCAAGAAAGAGCTTGATAATAAACCTTCCAATGCAACACGTGTTTCTCGTAAACCCAAAGAAACAAAAAACAGCAACTTTCCCATTTTATGGTATCCTCTATTATCTGGCCATATTAAAAAGTTGTAAGCGTGAACAAGATTGCAAGATGTACCCTTTCATTTCATTTGGTAGTATTGTATTGCTCATTCAAAAACGCTCTGTTAAGTCTCGGTTTGGTAACCGAACGCCGAAAGATGATGGTGAACACGAAAAAACCGCTCCCTGTTTAACAAGTGTTTAAATATTAACAGGCCGATTACGAAATCAATGGTTAAATTCGTTTCGGTGAACATGGGCCTAAGTGGTCAAATCGTAGTCTAGGATTAAAAAAACGAACTGTAGCAATTGTAGTGCACCTGGCCCTCTGCCCTCCACACATACTCCCCACATATGGAAAGACTATTAAAATTGTCCTAATTCAAAGACTAATATAGCATCAGCCTTATTATATTCCCACTGCAGGGACTCGGGCCTTCTTTCTGAGGGAATGGTCCGTAATCCACCTTGCTGGCCCTTTGCGGGTTGGTGGATGTAACAGGTCTTAAAATTTTTGGTTCTAGGACATGCTGCTTTCCTCACGATGTTTTCCTTCGCTGTTTTGAGAGCAGTGGTCATGAAATAAATTACAGAAATTAAATGATTAACCTTGAATACAACTTTAGTTTGTCCAAATTGTTACTAAACCAACCTAAGACACCGTTTAGCATCCAATTTTAAAGGATTAATTGGATTAAACTCGTGAGCGATCCTATTATTCAATGAATAAAGTTAATTGAATAATTGCAGCTAGGATTTGTTAACGTAATTTATAGTTAAACTTGTTAATTCAGATGGCATTTAAACGAACTAGTTTAAAAGACAATTGCCGATCAACCAATTAACTTAACAGTATTTTAGAGTTTTCTAATTGAATAAATACCTAATTGATTGGCAGTAATTTATCACGAATGTTCCATTTTTATTTACTGGAAAATGCCGCATAAATGATGCGAAATGAGTACGTTACTAAGTACTCTGGAAAATACTATCTTTTGCGATATCTAAGTGGGTATGTATTTACGATTGAATCATGTTTTCTAGATATTAATCGAGGAGTTACAAATATCATTTACAGAAAGCATTTTAAATTTCTTTACCAAAAGAATTCTTTCAAGTCTCAATCTTGATTTATAATGTCTGCATGCACATCTACCCTATATCGCGGTAGTTTCGACCTTTCAACGTGTGTGGGAATGTCGGAAGTGTTTTTTCCAGCATTTGGCAAAATGCCCGAACTTCGAATAGCCGCCGTGCAAGCGGAAAACACTTTAAATTTCTTTCACTGAAATTTGAAGCGTTTTGGAGAAATGCAACGATATGTTCTTGAGATTCAAGTATTTTGCGAGAAATTGGGTTAACATTTTCAAGTATGCTCGAATTTTGTTGAATGAAGTTATATTGGCGAATTGTCAAATAGCCAAAGCATGAATTTGTCTTATAATTAGAATTTCTTGTGGAATTCAAACGTAAAATAAAATGGTAAAGAAACCGACAACATTTACCGTTCGTAATTGTTTTACCTAAATAAGGCGTACTTTTCAAAACTTTCTTACTTATTTGCATGTCTCTGATGGTAATTGCCGGCGACACGCGACTGTCTCCGTGCCAGTCTGTGATTTTACGAGCTAAGCCAATCCCGCGGCTTCTTCCGCGTTGACCCGGTTTTTGTAGCGTGATCAACGTATCGAACGACTGCCAATCCGGCGATAAAATGTCCTGAATCGGTTGTAAATTCAATTTATGAGATTGTAAAGACTATAGCGTAAATATAACTATTGATGTTATGCGCTTCTTTGAAGGTACATGAAGTATCGTACTTGTGTGCCTACCAACAAGGCGCTATATTATTCTGTTATGATGAAGTCGTGGTATGAATAATCGCATCACGTCCACCAATATGACGCACACTCTTTTTCAGACTTCCTCGAAAACTTCCAATGAGTATTGTTATTGATAAAGATAATATTTATAACAACTAATTCATAAACAAGATGGAAAGGTTTTTATTACACTTTTATGTAGATAGCAATGAATTTAGCGTCGAGTAACTACTTAGCTACTCCTTTTTCAGACGAGAATACTGCCTATTGTTCCAAATGACTCCTGAAAAGTACGACCATGATTAAACCATGTTACGTGACTGCACTGTTTAAAAAATATTTCTTTTTAACAGAAAATCTCGCCACGAATGAGTCAACAACAGATCTTATCGGCCGTTCTCTATTCGCAGAGTTTCCATTTACTTAGAAAGCCTCTCAATTGATTTGCGATAAAATCTTGGCGCATTGTTAATGGATGACTTCGTGTTTTGTACAAATAATTATGTCCGATTCGTCCTAAAAATGCCACGCAAACATTGTGTGAGAGTGCGCACAGCAACCGGCAACCCCGTCTCGCCTGATTTATTGTTTGACAGCTTGTCCGACCAAACGAGAAACTTGCTCCGCGCTCTCCTCTTTTAAGGCAACATGACATCTACACGAAAGTGGGCGGCCATAATGTTTTTGCTGCAATTATGCTTATTCATCGGTTTGAGACGTGATTTAAATGTTGATGTACCTTTATGGTAGTGGGTTGGATCGATAATGTCGACCTCGTAAATATGTTAATGTCGAGGCAACGCCTCGGGAGCCGCCGTTTGTTGCGAACCCCGTCGCCAGGGCGACCGTGACTCATCCTACGCACTCAGACGCCGCGTCTTGTGCTAATATACATTCTCGCCCCGCGCATAACTTGCAGTTTACTAAGCTAGTATAATTACATCTTGTGTTTCCAATTGATATTTCGTTCATAAAAATAAGTGTTGTTTGTGATTGTTCCAGTTCTGGGAGATCATCTCCGACGAGCACGGCATCGACCCCACTGGCGCTTACCATGGCGACTCAGACCTGCAGCTGGAGCGCATCAACGTGTACTACAATGAGGCCTCCGGAGGCAAGTACGTGCCCCGCGCCATCCTCGTCGATCTGGAGCCCGGCACCATGGACTCAGTGCGCTCGGGACCCTTCGGACAGATCTTCCGACCGGACAACTTCGTGTTCGGACAGTCTGGAGCCGGTAACAACTGGGCTAAGGGTCACTACACAGAGGGCGCTGAGCTTGTGGATTCCGTATTAGACGTCGTACGTAAGGAAGCAGAGTCATGCGACTGCCTCCAAGGATTCCAACTCACACACTCACTCGGCGGCGGCACTGGTTCCGGAATGGGCACACTTCTTATCTCCAAAATCAGAGAGGAATATCCCGACAGAATTATGAACACATACTCAGTTGTACCTTCGCCCAAAGTGTCAGACACAGTAGTAGAACCTTACAACGCCACACTATCAGTCCACCAGTTAGTAGAAAACACAGACGAGACCTACTGCATTGACAACGAGGCATTATACGACATCTGCTTCCGCACGCTCAAACTATCCACACCCACGTACGGCGACCTCAACCACCTGGTGTCGCTCACCATGTCCGGCGTGACGACGTGTCTGCGGTTCCCTGGCCAGCTGAATGCGGATCTCCGCAAACTGGCCGTCAACATGGTGCCGTTCCCACGTCTCCACTTCTTCATGCCCGGTTTCGCTCCCCTGACATCTCGCGGCAGCCAGCAGTACCGCGCTCTCACCGTGCCCGAGCTCACGCAGCAGATGTTCGACGCCAAGAACATGATGGCGGCTTGCGACCCGCGCCACGGCCGCTACCTGACCGTGGCCGCCATCTTCCGTGGACGCATGTCCATGAAGGAGGTCGACGAGCAGATGCTCAACATCCAGAACAAGAACTCGTCATACTTCGTTGAATGGATCCCGAACAACGTGAAGACCGCCGTGTGCGACATCCCACCTCGCGGCCTCAAGATGGCCGCCACGTTCATCGGCAACTCCACCGCCATCCAGGAGCTGTTCAAGCGTATCTCGGAGCAGTTCACCGCTATGTTCAGGCGCAAGGCTTTCTTGCATTGGTACACTGGCGAGGGTATGGACGAGATGGAGTTCACCGAGGCGGAGAGCAACATGAACGACTTGGTGTCCGAGTACCAGCAGTACCAGGAGGCCACCGCCGACGAGGACGCCGAGTTCGACGAGGAGGCCGAGCAGGAGATCGAGGACAACTAAACACTCACCCCCAGCCCCCGTCCCACACCCCAACACCCCCTGCTCCCGATCCGAGCGTCCGGCGCGTCGCACAGGACGTCTTTTGATTTGCATTAGTATTTCCGTGTAACTGTTGGGACTTATTTATGTTACGTAGGACGTACCTACACGATGGTGACGTCGCGTCTACATTCCCGTGTGTGTGATTTCCTTGACCGAAGGGCGACTCTCGGATGTTTATGGCTGTAAACAGGTTCCCCCAGCGACGTGGGCCCTTCGCCTGACCACCAGCACAGTGCTATCGACACACTGATGACACAAAGGAAAAGATCTTTTTTTTGATAAGGCTGAACTATTTTTTAATGCCTAAGTTTAATTTTAATACTTCGTTTGATACTGTTCAAATAATGTGTTATTCATTGGCTTTTTTACTAAGAAGCTAGTACAACATTTCGAAATCGATCAAAGGTTTTTAATTATTATATTCCAGTGAGTAATAAAACTACAATGATTTTACTTGAATTGTTTTATTTATAAATCTTAACGTCTTGCCAGTCATTAATAACAAACACAATTGGATAAATAACATATTATAATTTAACACACATGCCCATACGGCCCATTCCTGAATAATGATTGATTGTTGAAATATTTCGAACATGATACAGATGTAAACAACATGAAATGGTTTCACGAAGTTTCATCTATGACAAGGTGAGCAGATGAAAATACATCATTATCACTGCCACACCTGTGCATCATAGATCGAAAACGAATGCTTTTATCTCTGTAGGTACTACCAATCGCAACCCAATCAAAATGTTATCAGACTTAATGGGATATCAATTGACATTCCCTCTCGGTTAAGCAGAAGGGAGAGTCATACACGACCAAAACCCATCTGTTCCTTTAGTTGTCCTCAGTAAGGGCCGCGGTTAGGTAGGTAGGTACTCGAGAAATCTCGGGAGTCCTGGTAGAAGAGTAGGCACTTGCCCTAGAACGTTGCTATGTTGTCTACTGTGGAGTTGTGACTCTGCATCCTTGCAAAACGCTAGGAAGTGGTGACAAGCGCGCAAGACGTATTGATTGCTTCATGAGTCGATCGAGAGGGCCGATTTGAATAAGCGATCAATGGGTACCTATGCTGTATCTTTCGAGATTTAAAACCTAGGCACAGATTGCTAAATATGGCCTAGGTACGTCGGATTTGCTTACTTCATGGATTTAAACCGACAACGCACTTCCACTAAATACAATTCTAATAAATAGTAAAATCTCGTCAGCTATGGGAATTGAGGAACTAAACGAGATTGGAGTAGGTCGCAAGCACACAACTCTGGTGAATAGGAAAATCGTCGACCGAGACGGAAACTAGCTTTAACGAAATTCACAGAGGGCTAGAAGTAGTGTACATTACTATCATAATAGTTTTATATGGATTGAGGTCTCTGTACGACTATAAAACTAGGTGGTACTTATTTAGCTGCGATTAAAATGCATTTGCATTAGCCGGATGCGGCCGTTTCCTCATCAACTGTGGATAACGGTGCTCCACGCATTGTCATTAGCGGCTGATCATGAGTACCTGCTACTAAAATAGATGTTACCTACTGCAGAGCAGGGCTCAAAACAGGAAAATGGGTTAGGGATTCAAAATCAACAGGTAAATAAATACCAATGTTTATTATGTATATGTTATACAAGGTATGGTTAAAATAGATAGCTTGTAATTGTTACTATAGAAATTAAACTATTTTTAGTAGAGGCTGGACAGACGACAGATCAGCAGGAAATTATTTACAGAGTATTGCAAAAGACTGAACAGTGGCAGAAAGCCCCGGAGCTGATCTTCATCCGTAAGGGGCCTATATCCCAAAGAATGTAGGCACCTGCCCCAATCACTCTCCAGGAGAGAGGAGGCCTGAGCCCCAGGAGTAAGTACGTAATTAGGTATTATAGGAATAAAATGATTTTATAGGATTTTTGTTAGTTACCTAACCCATTATTTATTTACCTAAAAACTTAGTTTAAATTGTTTTATATGACTAAAATAAAACTGCTCATGTAGTAGGTAAACTCAAATTGTATTTGCATAATGTTTCATATTCTGTAACTATAAATTGTATTTGGTTAACCATTTCCATTGGATGTGCTATGATTCTGTTGCTAAAATGAGGTAAGTAGGTAATATGCTTGTATAAATCATCATTACATAGTGTAAAACAAAGTCGCTTCGCGTCTGTCCCTAAGTATGCTTATTTAAAACTATGCAAAGGATTTTGATGGTTTTTTTTTAATTGATAGAGTGATTCAAGAAGAAGGTTTATAACTATAATATAAGCATAATGTTATCACCATTGCACCCGTACGAAGCAGGGGCGGGTCGCTAGTACAGGATAAAATTAAAGGGTTAAAAAATAAGGTGGCATAAATATTATGCAGGAATGTAATTGGTACTGTGTGATAAGGCTAACCTGATGAAATTAACCCTAAATACAGATGGCAGAATTTCTTCAGCGATAATTTAATCAAGGTAACATAAACTAGGCGGGCAAAAGCTCCAAATTGTCCTTCATGAAATCCAAATTGCTAAACTGGCATTCCTTAATGTGATCTAATATAATTTGTACAGTTTCTTCACTTATCTTGCCGGCTTCACTCAATATTTTCAGCAAACCGGTTAGAGTGAATATTGATTTTACATGAATTCCGTTCTGTTTTAGTACACTAGCGCCACCTTGATCGCGGTCGAGAACTACTACGGCGTGCGTCACGATCAAACTTTCAGAACGTAAAGTACGAACTGTTTCCATTAGACTGCCGCCAGATGTCACTACGTCCTCAACGACAAGACATTTCTGGTTTTTCTCAAAGATTCCTTCGAGGATTCTTTTGGTGGCGTACATTTTTGTTTCTTTCCTTTTCATGATCATCGGTGTGTCGGTGTTGACGGACATGACTGCTGCGAGCGGCAGGGCGGCGTATGGGACGCCACACAGCAAGTCGTGATCTATTTCCCTTGCTAGTTTCTCTAAATGTTGTGCCACTGAGAGCTGGAATAATAAAAATAAGTGTTTTAATTACTTTTAAGGATCTAAATATATTTGTGGAGATAAGGTAGGTTCATAATATTGATGTATTTATTTATCTGCGACTTTAGTTTTGGCAACAGCCAAAAATTGCCTTTCCTGCACAATTGTTAATCAACAGATTTTTAGGTAGGTAATGGCATAGCTACCAAAGGGTTAGGCGGGGTAAAGGCCTCGGTAAAGGTCGACTAATTTAGATGCGGGCGAGAAACCATAGAGAAGAATAAGGGAAGGGGGGTAGAGAATGCCTAAGGCAGTCCGCCTGTGTACCTTTGTGTTGCATGAAGTTCTTATAAATAAATAAATAAATCATCAGCGTGGTCTTTGTCCCGCATTAATTCCAAAATGAGACAGCGACTGTCGCAATCCATTGTTCGACTCGACTACATCGTTGTGTCACCATCAGCTGAAATAGGGCTCAAATACGAGGCCATCAAGTATAAGAAAAACTCTCGAACCTAAAGAGCTCTCGCTTACCCAAGGCCCCTTTAGGTACAAACCCAAAGGGGCCTCGGGCAAGCGAGAGCTACATGGTCTTCCTCGCAGAAGTGAGCGAGGGGCCTCTTCGCCCTCACCTAGCTACGCTACGGTACTAGTGTCAACATTTACTTGCCATGATCTGTGGATGCGACACGACGACCCTCAAGTCGAAGTAGATGGGCGTTCGTCTCCCGATCTTCGCCTCGATGTCTCCCAGACGCACTGCACCGGCGTCGAACAGACGCACCGCTAGCTCCTCCAGGGATAACATTGTCTGAAAAATAAAGGAACAAACACTTAAAACTTAAATTGCTTAAACCCAAAACATTTATTTCAGTAAACATTTACAAGCGCTTTTGAATTGCCAAGAATTCAAAAAGGTAAGAAGTTTATTGCACAGTCCAAAGTAACGATGTTAAGGAATTGTTTATATCCGAAAGCGAAGTTTAAGTAAGAAACGGAAAAGAAAATAAAGGCGAAAGTTGGTGTATGTGTGTCTGAGTGTGTGTGTGGACCATGTCCTGGTATATTTCTGTTGTGCTATTGTCTAAGAAAACAGCGTCTAGCGCAGCGCTAGCCGCAGCGTCGAAATTGTAATAGGTATATTGGATTGTTAACCCAATTTTCCGATACATGGTCGTTGCGGCCAGCGCTGTGCTCAAGCCTGTTTTCTTAGAAAATAGCACGGCTGATCTGGAACGTACCTAATTCCGTATCAATAACTCAGATCGCAACAGACTACAGGGACCCCAATGCATTCAAAAAATCTTAACACTGGCCGTCTTCGTCCTGATCTATAGCGACTGCGTCTCACAGTCAATGTGTTTTTTATACAGGGTTTTGAGACAAGCTACGTCATTACGCCATCACACGCGGATAAGACCGCAAGCAGAGCCAAGTAAATAAGTAGGTATAACTATCAGCTAACTATCTACCAGCTAAGAATAGATTTACTACAAATTGCACTGCAATGAGCCAACCAAATCGAACTTATGACCTCTCGCTCGTCAGCTTAGCAAGCTTGCACTTTAAACTTTGAGCTATTGCTGTATAGTGAGAGAAGAAAATGTCATCACTATGAGGAAAGCATAGAAATATAAAAAACAGCTCCTTTCTCCTTTCTTATATCTATAGAGGAAAATATTGAACATCCTCATTCAATACTTTCTTCACTATGATGACATGCTGTAGAGTGTAAGAGCCTGCGCGCACTAGCGATTAAAGTTGGCCGATAGTTCAGTCACAATCGTACAACGATTATTATTTAATAGTTCGGTCGTACAACTTTTAATCATCAAGTGCGCACACTGCCATATAACTCTATACACTAGCCTCTGACCGATCAAACTATCGGCCAACTTAAATCGCTAGTGCGCGCAGGCTCTAAGAGTAATTTTTACGATTGCATCACTGCTTACCATCACAGTCAAGCACAGTTTAAACTTTAAATTAATTAAAAAATAAAGTAAGAGAGACCAAAGACATGATGGATGTATGCAAAGATTCAAGATGATGACTAACGGAATGGAAAATTCTAATAATATTATGACACAAATAATTAAAACAAAAAATGAGTTAACTGCCCAATTAGTGTGAGATTTGAGGAACTGTAAAAACAAACCTTGAACAAGGTAACATATATTATGTTGTAATAAAATCTAACATGTAATGAGTATAGGGTTGCCATTCGTCCGGGTTTCCCCGGATTTGTCCTAGTTTAGAGGGCATCCGGGGAGCGTCCGGGCCTCCGGGGAAGGTTTCATTTGTAGACCGAGTTTAAAAAAATAAATAAATTAAAAAAATAGTTTTGTTAAAATAATCTACATCTACGCTAATAATATAATAAAGAGGTAAAGTTTGTTTTTTTGTTTGTAGGGGGTAATCTCTGGAACTAATGGTTCGATTGGAAAAATTGAAGCTATAATAGAAAGCTGCGTTACTGCTGAGTGACATAGGCTATAAATTGTTTATATAACATGTATATTAACCGAGCTATCACACCTTTTGTCTCACAAAATTTTCCGCGGACGAAGTCGCGGGCAGAAGCTAGTGAATGAATAAAAAAGGTGATTTATGACATTTTCCAACTGTTTTTTATTACATTGAATATGTTTAAAAGATCTTGTTGATATGTCCGGCTTTCGGGCTCTAAAATCCGGGGTTTTCACGCGTCTTGTCCTGTTTCCCAAATTTTAGAGATGGCAACCCTACATGAGTATAACACAATAATGTATGTGTGGCTCAGAAACCGGTTGATATTGATACATCTATCTCTATAAAAGGAGAAACTGACTGAATGACATATCAACGCACAGCCAAAGCTACTGGGCCTAGGAGCGTGAAATTTTGCACAAGGTTTCCTTTTATGACGTACGCGAACACTAAGAAAGGGCTTTTCAAAATTCAGCTTCTAAAGGGATGTAATTGGGGTCTAAAGTTTGTATGGAGAACTCTACTTCACTCGGGCGAAGCCGCTGGCAGAAGGCTAGTTTTATAAAAATCACTAGCTTTTGTCAGCGGCTTCGCTCGCATACATAAAATATAGCCTATGTCACTCAGGAGTAAAGCAGCTTTCTTTTGTTGCTAAAAATTTTCCAATCGGACCAGTAGTTCCAGAGATTACCTCCTACAAACAAAAAAACAAACTTTACCTCTTTATTATATTAGTGTGTGATTATAATTATCTAATATTTGAAGTTAGTAGTAGTAGACAACATTTCCGTTAATACACAACAACTCACGCAAGAAGTATATCATAGGGATATTAGATTAATTCTTGCGCAATCTGACGAAAATAGTTGACAACTGAATTTGAATATACCTAAGCATTTCTGACTGACAAAAAAGTACCCAATTCAGTACCAGTTTGTTTTTTCTCATTGGCAAACTTGTGCACTTAAAAACCGTCAGTGGCCAAAATGTTCCCACAGCTGAGACTCAGGCCTCCTCTCTAAGAGAGGGTATGGGCCGTAAGGGACTATTCACATTACTCCATTCGCGTTTCACTGAACGATTTTGGTCACACTTATACATTTCTGCTTCCATCAGTTGCGTACAGTAGGTACGGCCGTTGGATCTTGGCGAGTCTGAAGTTAGGCTCTGCGAATATTAGCACTTTAAAAAATAAATGTTAATGGCGCTGAACTGCGAGTGCTATAGATAGAGATCTATGGCACTCGCATGATAATATCACATTTGTCCTCATTTTATACTTGTTTATCGCAAAAGTTGAACAGACACGAAAAGCTGAACAGATACGTACGCGTCTTCATATAAAATCGGTGCTTTCTGTGGACATAAGCTGAATAGAGCTGAATAAGTGTGAGTTGTCCCTTATCCACCACGCGGGCCCAGTGCGTGCGATGTCACGTCTTCGAATTTATGGTTCTAAGACATGCCGGTTTCCTTACAATGTTTTCCTTCACAGTTTTTATAAGCTAGTGCATGGTTCCAATTGGTCGTTTTTATTTCCTTGTTCATGGAGAAAAAACCGCAAGAAACTCTATATAAAAAAATATATTTTTTCATTAATTAATAGTGTTATGAGAGGAACTGTCCTCTACAAATCTCTCAAGACAAGACAAGACACTCTGTCTCTCAAGATCTACATCACTGGATGTAAATCTTTTTTTTGCAACTCGCACAACGAAAACCTCAATAACAAAAAAACTCTCTCACAATTTTTTTTTGAAGTTGTCAGGATATATCGCCAACGCCAAGCAGTGAGCCAGAAAGTCTAAAAAGGGTGTAAACTGTAAAGCTACTACATACATCTTTTAACACCAAAAAATATATATAAAAGTCACAAGTAGATGCAAAGTGTGTATATTAAATTGCATATACGGAATTTTTGATTATAAATGGTACTAAATCGGTCAATTATTTTTAATAGATCCTTCTGTGTCAAAAACGACCAATTGGAACCATGCAGTAGCTTCTAACTTTTTATAAGAAACGTGTGAAATATATACATTTTGAATTCGAATTTAACCTTTCTTCTTAACTTAAAACTTCTGTAATAACAGATACAATTAAAGAGCAATAGGTGTGCGAACGCCGGCGTCCACTGGGGTCTAGAGTTTAATGTAAATTTTACATTACGGGGAAGGGTTTCTCTAATAAAAATTGGTGGTCTCCTTGCTACGATATCTACTCCGCTTACTAATAATATTGCATAACATTTTCTCCGCCGACATCAGCCGGGGTCTCTCGGAACACGTTGCTAGCTCACCTCATAGACAACGTGTCCAACACGTGAGGAAGAAGTAGATATACACAAGTAGCGTTATTGTAGTCTATTTATATCACCACGGGGCGTCCTACTGATTGGAACTGTTGATCCTTTGCTGTCTCGGCTGCTCGTCTGTAGAAAGCGTCGGCAGATTCTAAAAAACGGGCTTAATCGCTGCTTGTACCCAATGGAATCTTGTCTACACTAGAAAATATAAATACTAAAAAATTAGCAACGATAGAAAGCTGCTTTACTCCTGAGTGACATAGGGTATATTTTATGTGCGCGGGCGAAGCCGCTGACAAAGGCTAGTGTATAGTGTTGTGGCCGGATCATAGAAATTGATCACTTTATATCATGTTTTTACAATTACTGTCCATTCCAGGTTACCTTGCCTAGAAGCCTCGATAAGAAATGTACTTGATGATCGAAGTATAGAAGAGATAAGGCCGCCCATTATACCTATGTATATGTATTTTAGTTATAAGCTTTTCTTTTTGTGATTTAGTTAAGTGAATAATTATACAAATTTACCATCTAACGAGAAGGAGTGTCAGACTTTTATTTATCCACCTGTTTCTTTTAGTTGCCCTTAGCAATCCAAGGCAAATTTCTCGGCCAATTCCGCAGGTGGTGAGCGGCCTTGTAACTAGTTTGGTGGAAGGACCGTTAACTTCTGAGGAAAATTTCTTAACTTTCTCGCTTTGTTTCTTCAAAGTGAAAGTCTAGTTTTTCTGATATTATGAATATAGGGGTCGCGTCTTCTAAAATTAAGGGTTCTTCAATTGAGAAAAACTTTAGTGAGAGACGCACAAAAAATATATTTAAAGTTTACGAGTAAAGAATTCACGAGATAAAACTAAAAAAAAAATAACCTAACAAGATAATTTTCTGTAGCTCTACCACTGGCCACAATAAATCATTAGTGGCCAGAAAGAGTTTCCTCGGATGGAGAAAAACTTAAGAACGACTTCACCAACGCCTTCAATACCATGTCCTAGAGTTGATTTAAGGAGTCATATATCATAGATATCTTCGGTTACCAACCAACCTCTGTCGTGTGGTTGAGGCCTCCTCGACAGACAGTCATATCCTGTCCCGGTCAAAGAGAAAAGTGAAATCGGTGCGAGATGTCCTGTGGCGTTCCACAGGGATCGGTTCTGGGGCCATACTTGTGAGAGATGTCTACTACGTAGTCATAACCCATCGGTTATGAATACGTGTAGCTCGGTGACCTCGTTGACACGGCCGGTGCCTGTTAGGGCAATAACGTTTGAAAGGGTGAGCTTTGCGCCAAACGCTCATTGCAAAGCGCAACTGAAGGACTCTGGGGGTTTTAGTCAGTAAAAGTCTGGCATGCTCTTATAATTAAATAATCGTGCCCAATTGGTGCAGCTTCCGAAGCCGCACCAATTGGGCACAGTTTTGAGCAGTCGTGTAGGTTTTTGAGTTGCTGATGATTCGGAAACAAAATTATTCGGACACAGCGTCCGACTAGACACATTTTATTTTAAATATTTTTTACTGACGATTAATACCAGAAATATAAAAAAAAAATGTGTTTGACTGCCAAAACTATAACAAAGAATAGTGTTGTCTCCATATCTGTGACGATAAGGTTTAATACTCTGAAGTTTTTATTATTTTAGGCACTGTTTTACAAAAAAGAGTCACTATTGTATTCATTACATCATCGAGAATCTCAATCGGGTCATTCTTTGGGAACTTCGATCTATCAAGCAGGCCCCATCTCGCATGTCCCTAAATTCTATAAAATAATTTGATAAACTAAGATTGCATTTCTTATTTTTCAGGCCCCATCTCGCATGTCCCTAAATTCTATAAAATAATTTGATAAATTAAGATTGCATTTCTTATTTTTTTTCTATTATTTTCAACGTGACATAAAAATGCTGAATGTATTTGAAAAGTAAATACGAAAGTAGTTTGGTTGGTTATTTATTTGTTCCAGAAATGTTAATTTTCAAGGTTGAAATTTATTAGCATTGTTAAAATTACAAATGTGTAGAAAAAGAAAATGCAACCCGATAATCAAGGTATACATTCAAAATTGTACAGGTATTAAGAAGTGGATTTAAAACTACAGAAACAAAACTAGAAAGATTTTCTATTATTATTTGAAAGCGATTAATTTTGCGTGGAAGATGCGACGAATAAGAATAATATTCTCAAGGATATGAAACTTTCTCTTATTAAGCCGATAATAAGCAAACTGCGCTTCAATATAAACGACTGATTAACTTTATAGTAACTCTCTATATTTTTCATAATAATGTAAACAAATACTTACGATTTATTCAAGGAGTTTCGTCCAAAACTTCTAAACTCTTTGCACTATGGACGTCAGAGCAGATCAAAGGACCACGGATTAGTAACGTGCTTAGTTTGGGCGACACTGTGATGCATAAGTGACCAAAATCTTTGGACCTCAGCACCTAATAGCAATGATTCACTTCCCCCAATAAATGTAACGGCTTCCGTAGATAGAAACACTTAAGATTTTGACACTTTAATTCCAATAAAATTGACATTTAAACTTTTTACTGTCAAAAAAAAAAAAAAAGTTTTGTGTTCTTTTTTCAAAATGTCCTTGCAACTTATTTATCGATTTTTTTTTTTAAATGTCACATCACTTTGAACGAATTTTAGGAGAAAAATGGCGAATATTAAAATGGTCCGTTTATTTATTAAGCACACGTCATATATTCGAGAGCTATCAGACAGACATAATGTTATAAACAAGTCGAAGTCTACATAAGAAGAAATAACTTCACAACTTGCCGACTACAAGTTTTTGCTCGCGGTGTCACTCGTTATTTTTTTATGTTTGATGTTAGAAACTTAAAAGTTAAAGATTCGTGTTTATTAAAAAGATCTTGCAAAGAAGTTCAAGGAAGTAAAATTTTGACTTATAGTTCGTTTTTTAATTCTAGACTACGATTTGACAACTTAAAATGTCAAACTCCAGAAAATTGGGAACGTAATTATTTACAGAGTGTGACATTCTGAGTTGTCAAATCGTAGTCTAGAATTAAAAAACAAACTATACCATAAAACCGCTTTTTTTCGTTCATTTGTTTGTCATAAACTCAAGGAATCTGAAGGACTCAAGAGACACATAACCGTTGGTTGTGGTAACACTTGGGTAAGCAAGGAATGGATTCTTATGTGGTTTTCACAACAACGATATATTCTCTTTGGGTTTTCACCAATAGAAAGAACAATAAACTATAACGCATAAGCCAGAAAGCATCATTTGTAAAGTTAGAAATTAAAACTCCACTCTCTTTGACGAATAGATAAGCGAGGCCGTTGATAACACGGTTAAAAAGAGTGTCCATGGAGTTTCTTGCACATTCTTCTCCACAGAGATCTATCTACTGTTTGGAATGTGCCATTAGCGTATTTTTTTTCTTACAGACCGACTTCTTGACTTTTCAAAAGTGCCTGTAAAGGTTTATTAGAAACTAGCTTCTGCCAGCGGGTTCGCCTGCGTGGAACCCGTTGAGCCCTCGTTTCCTCCCTTTAGGGGGTAAATTTTGGAATATTTCCGTCAGATTGCGCAAGAATTAATCTAATATCCCTATGATATACTTCTAGCGTGTGTTGTTGTGTATCAACGGAAATGTTGTCTACTAATACTAACTTCAAACATTAGATAAAAAACCCTTTCTTAGTGTTCGCCTACGTCATAAAAGGAAGCCCTGCGTAAAATTTCACGCTCCTAGGTCCAGTAGTTTCGGCTGTGCTTTGATATATATATACTACTATAGATAATTACTTTGAATCTTTTGAATCTTTGTTGGCAGAGATTGGTTTTAATGATAAATAATCTTTATTTTGTAAGTAGGTTTAAAAAACACTTATACACGTCATTTTTTTTTGTGATGCTAGATAAGTCCGGTCTTTCCTAGCTGACTACCCTGAGAAGAAACACCGAAACAAACTCAGGGGTCAGTCTCTTTTAAAGTCCATACAGAAAATACATATGTATTGGTCAAATCACATAAGAATATTTAATTAATATGAGTAGATAACTAAATAAATAACAGGACAAACTTTCCACGACACTATTAGTAAAATCTTTGCGTCTGAATAAATGCTATATTAATTTAATTATGTCGGACTGATAAGCTGATGACTCACTAGGTAATGAATGTGATGTGAACAAGTCCATTTTGTCGAAGGTCAGGTCGAGACTATATCATGCACAATTTACATTGAGAAAGTACTTTTAGCGGAAAGGAAGGATTACTGAAGAATTCTCTAAATTTTTAGCGACATGAGGCTCGAAAAATCTTTCATATTGAACATATAGACGTTTACCATCACGGCATGGTTTTTTTTTTTAAGTATTAGAAGCAGTATTACAATTTTTCACTTGGTTAGAACATCTACACTAATATAATAAAGAGGTAAAGTTTGTTTTTTTGTTTGTAGGGGGTAATCTCTGGAACTACTGGTCCGATTGGAAAAATTTTAGCAACAATAGAAAGCTACTTTACTCCTGAGTGACAGGAGTAAAGGCTGGCTATATTTTATGTACGCGGGCGAAGCCGCTGACAAAAGCTAGTAAATAATAATAATAAAAACGTTTATTTATCTCCAACAAATTACAACACAGCTTAGTTGACAGGTAGTTTGACAAAAACATGACGGTAATTTGCGGGAGATCTGGAGTCCAAACTAAGCCTAGGCCTGTATTTTAGAGCTCCAGGCCCCCCATTATATCACAAATCAAAAACAATCAACGAGCGCGTGCGTGCATGAATTAATCAGTAAGTATTTCTATTTTTTTTCCTTTTACGCAGATTACGAGGGAACTTTCTACAGAGATATCTCAGTTCTAAGAAGTTCTACAATTAATTGCTATTTAATGAATATCCTCCAAATGATTCGCTAATGGAGTATTTTTCCGTTACATTATGTTGTTGTAACCGAAGCCCGAGTTATCTCGCTTATCTCTGGGTGCTTATCTGTCGATCAATAAATACCGTGGCAAGAACAGATACTCATCTAACCAGTTGATGACCGGTCTTCATTTATTTATTTAAACTTTATGCAATATGTAGGCAAAGGTTTTTTTTTATGGTAGGTGAAAATCATCCAGTGACGAAACCCGCTCTTGGGCGGAGCGGGAGACCAGTGTCAGACTCTTACTGACTAAAAACACCTACCCCGTACCTTCCTTGCCTTATTTCTGGAGTCGAGGTAACAGTTTGCACATACCCTCTAGGCTCCAGGAGGCTTCGATGTAGGCAAAGGTGGATTTAAAAGCTTTTAGGCTTTCTCTATCAACTACGTAGGGTGTTTTTTTTTTATGGTAGGTAAAAATTATCCAATGACGAATCCCGCCCTTTGGCGGAGCAGAAAACAGAGACTCCTACTGACTAAACAACCTAGGTACCCCATTCTTTCCCCCATTGCGCGAGGTAAGGACGCCGTGAGGTCCATGCAGTCAAACTAGGTACGGGTGGTGGAGAGATATGGCAGGTGCATAAAAACGAGTGCACTACAAGGTTCCGTACTGGTAACTTTTACCAGTTTAATTTTTCCAAAGCAAAATTTTTTTTTTCTGTCGTAAGTAACTATTTTACAGTTTTCAGACTTTTCCTTTACTTGTGCTATGAGACCTTACTTCATGCCAAATTTCGGGGGACTAGGTCAACGGAAAGGACCACAAAGAACCTAGACTTACCCTATACTTACCCTAAACGGTATCTTAGAAGTTTGACTTTTTCACAGAATCACAGATTCAAGGGACCGCAGTATAAGGCAAAGTATAATTTCAACTCGACATCTCCAGGCGTTCTTAAGTTAAAGGGTCTTGACAGACAGACATACGGACAACAAAGTGTTTTAACTATTTATTTATTTAACTATTTATGTACAGACAAGAATAAAAGAAACAGAAAAATGGGTACAGATTGTACAGTGTTCTTACAAGGGTTCCGTTTTTTCCTTTTGAGGTACCGTAAAGTAGGTTTACTTTGGCCCTGGGGTTGAACTTTGGCCCAAGCTTATCAAGAGATGACAATCAAGCATGACAATCTGTGTTTATTGTGTTACTATTGGTTAATTAGCTTTTGTCAAAGTTATATCCCAGGGTCAAAATTACCCTAATTTACTCGATAGGGAACTCTAAAAACGATAACCATTGCTACTTTTTTCAATTGTTAGCTTTGAGAGAAATTTCTCAAATTCTAATAAATCTCAGGATTTTTCAGTGGAAATCGTTTCATCTGGTAACTCTAGGTGAGACAGAGGTCAAGCGAGGAAACAATAATAAAAAATAAAATAGCATTTTGCACCTGAGAATCGACAAGATTTGCAGTTGTTTTGTAAAACTCGCCAGACAAACAATAGAAATTATTTAAAATAGATCATTAATTTAGAAATATGGTACTAGTGACCTTTCCGGAATGTAACATTTCATTAGCTAGAGAGATATAGTACACTGGCCCGCAAAAATACTGGGTCATATAAGAAAACCACACTTACACTTAGCAATGCTCAGATAAGCCTAGCTGTTTTTATTCTTTTCGTTTGTGTCTGTTGCATGTTTTTATACAGATTTTAATTTGTAAATCCTTAATTGGCTGTAAGTTAAGCATTTATAATTCAGATATTATTACAAAGAGCTGTGGATTTTGTAACAAATAAATAAAACACGAAAAAAAGTGTATATCTCCTCGTTCATGTTATGAAAGTTATAAACAGTATTAAATTACTTACTTGTGAATATTGCAATAAGTATATTAAAATCAGGTCTCTCCGAGTTGTTGTCGATGGATGCTCATTACAGCCTATGACGACTAATGTCGGTCTTCCTCAGGGGTCTGTTCTCTGTGCAACTCAATTCTATATCTATATCTTTGGGTATGCAGGTGAACAAAAAAAAGGTAAGTAAACTTTTTTTCTTTCAACGTTAACTTTCTTGAATTTTTCGTTGCTTTCAACATCAAGTCGCTATTTGGTAACACCTGAACAATGTACGCTAATTATTACCATAGTACTAGAACAAAATAATTCAGCGTAATAGTGCTAGAACAATAGCAGTATTTTTATTTACGGTTGAGAGAATCCGACATGGACCTTTGGACAAGCGACCCGGATTTTTTGTGGTCAAGTGTATTTTTAGGTTCACTTAAAAATGCTAAATTGGGAAATCACCTGATCCGGTATATGTAGGTATAGATACAAAATAACACTATAGAATGTATTAGTGTCTGATGCCATCAAAATTATCTATATCTGAGATGAAACTTGAAAAGTTGATCTTTGATTTTGTGTGATATAGAATAATAGAAAGAAGTCGTTGGCAACAGATTAATTATACCTATATATTATTAGGTAGTAGCAAACAGGAAATCCTAATCCTAACTAATATTATAAATGCGAAAGTAACTCTGTCTGTCTGTCTGTCTGCTACTCTTTCACGCCAAAACTACTGAACGGATTTGAATGAAATTTGGTATACAGATATTCTAGACCCCGAGATAAAACATAGGCTACTTTTTATCGCGAAAAAGGGGTTGTAAGGGGTTAAAAAGGGGGGGGGGAAGTTGTATGGGATTTCATAATTTTCCGCGGACGAAGTCGCGGGCAGAAGCTAGTATTATATAAAAAAAAAACAAGATCATCAAGATCAGTTCGTACCTGAACTAAATAAAACTGCGCTCTGAGGGTTCCGTACCATTTGCGGTAAACCGAAATCTTAAAAGATTTATTTAAAAAAAAAGCACACTAGATCTCTAGCAAACTCACTAGATCTCGTTCAACCCAATTTTCGGTGGAAGTTTGCGTGGTACTCATCATATATTTTCTTCCGGCATGGGCAGGCCGTTCCTTTTTTCTTCTTTTTATGCTAGACTAGCGACCCGACCCCAGCTTCGCACGGGTGCAAAGGTGATATATTATAGCTATAAACCTTCCTCTTGAACCACTCTATCTATTAAAAAAACCGCATCAAAATCCGTTGCGTAGTTTCAAAGATTTAAGCATACAAAGGGACATAGCGACTTTGTTTTATACTATGTAGTGATAACTAGATAAAAATCATCGAATGACGAATTCCGCCTTTAGGTAGGCCGCTGTAAATACAACTTGGCGAAATGGGGTTTTATAGACCCGTCGAATACTCAATGTGAATGCAATGCCCCTGTGTAGAATATAAACCACATGACACCACCACCAGCACCATGGAGGATTTAAAGAGTGCTACCGATTTAACTCTAGATTCAAAAAGAAGAAGTTTATACCAGGGTGGACTGTGAGATTTAACTAATAATTGTTTCATTTACATACCTTCTCTATCTGAGGCAACATAATAATAAAAAACTTCCTTAATGGGGGAAAGAAAGTTTAGGAAATGGAGAAGGGCCAGATTTATAGAAAAAAAAATGCATTTTGTGTTTAAGTTTTTAATCATATAAAAATATTACTTACAGCACACAAACTTCCACGAATTAAAAAATCAACTTTTATTCAAAGGCCATCTCCAAGATGGCCCGCGGGTAGGCTTGCCAGATGTCCGGCTTTAGTCGGACATGTTTGGCTTTTTACGGTCGCGTCCGGCCTGTCCGGCTTTTGTCAGGCTTTTTGTCAGAGTGACGATTCGTACGACGATGGGCGGACGAGCGCCCGACCCGAGCGGACAAGGGCGAGCGGAGAGCAAACTGTCATCCGGCCCACGCATCGCATACTCCTTCTTCGATCTCATCCTTACTTTACATCACGTATAGGTAAATACTTTTTTCAACAGCCCAGCTGTAAAAACATTATGTTTGGCAATAAAAAAACATGTCCGGCTTTTAGGGCAAAATGTCCGGCCTTATATAGTGCGCAGTCCGGCCTTTGCACTTTATGACCTGGCAACCCTACCCGCGGGCCGTGTTTTGCCCATCACTGATCTACACAATAAAATCTAAAGATTACTAGACAAATGAACACTAAACTTCGCGTGTGGCGAACATGAAAACAGTTTTCAGATTGGAGCTATAAACACTTGCTTTTCATTTTGTCATCCGCTACAACTTGACAAGAATAGACAACGCATTCCAAGTTTTGTGACGACAAAGCAAACTTACAAAATGCCTGTTTTATAAAATCTCACTTGTAAATAAAACCTTGTTAATATAAATTCAGAGACTGTTTTGGAATAAATTTCTTTGGGAGAAGCGCATAAACACAATGTCTTTTTGCCTTATTTGTTTTGTCTGCTTTGTCGGAGATTTGTGACTATTTACGGAAACGGAGACGCATCTAAATTAATTCAGTTTGAAACTGTACAGTTATTTAGTGTTTTCATTTGGTTTCTATAGAATCTTTCATAATTTTCACGTAAACTCACTCACTTTTTCTCAGAAACTGGAAACTACGGAATTGATTCTGAAGATACCTATAGAATAGGTTTCTTTATCAGCAGAATGCTAATTTATTTCTGAGTAACACGAGAATTACATTTTCTACCTGCTTCTGGACGAAACCAGCTAGTATTTATTATATTTAACCATTTAACAAACATTTTGTCATTATTAACTTACATGGACAAAAAGTTGAGAATAGCGCCATCTATCTTCGTCTTCCAACACTACGTGCACCCACACCAAGCTTGTGACTTATCTTTACGCCCTGTTTCCTTTCTAGGGTAAGCAGAGCTAGCGGTCGCGTACTGCTTGGGCATCTAACGTGTCAGGTTAAAGATCGCTGGTTTCGTTAAGCACGTGGATAAGTCATCAGCAGCTATTGCAGTACTTTCACTAATGGGTTTTGTGAATCACAGAACCGTTTGTGACTTGTGAGCGGCACTTACGATCTAGCGGTAAAATGGTAGGAAGGCAGACCATTTTTTACAAGCTTTTATTTGGATTCAACTGTCCCGATGTTTTTTTTTTTTTATGGTGGGAAAAATCATCTAATGACGAATCCCGCCCTTGGACGCGGCGGGAAACAGTGTCAGACTCTTACTGACTAAACAACCCACCCTATTCCTTCTTAGTCCTCATATCGGGGTTGAACAATCCTTTCAGAAGCCGGCCCGGGCCCCAGCAGTAGGCTTCGACCCTGCAGTGCGGCCTCTACATTTGCTGACAACTCTTTGAGGCGCGTCGACTTGTCCCGTTGTTTGTGATCAAATCTTGTAAATTTGTTCATTAAGCCCCAAGAGGATACCGGTATCTACACGTTTATTGTCCTTTAATTGTGTCTGTAACTACGGTATTCGAAGGGTTATATTTGAAATGCATGCATGTGTTAATGCAAAATTATTATGTGGAGTTGATCCAAGTTAATCTGATGATGGAGCCGGAAGGTGGCCATGGGAACTCTGTAGTCTTTGTGTTTCGAAGGAGAAATAAAAGCATGCAGAGGAAAACCTCGCCAAACTTAAACTTAAATGTGAGCAAGGCTCATCGCTCGCAGAACAGATAGTCGAGGGCAAAAAGAATTCGTAGGGCTGTAAGATTTCAGAGAGCGATTTCGTTGGAGCCAAAAGTTTATGGAGTGAAGGAAGAGGACCTATTACTTGTTGAAGGCCGTGGAATGGATGCGAAACGCAAAGGACCGGCCAATGGGATGATAATTGGAGGATGAATCGTCGACGGCGCGTTCTGTTCCCGCGCGCCTTAAGGAGTTGTCAGCAAAACCGTAGGGACTCTGCAAAAGTCGAAGCCTTCTGGGGCTCAGGATCTCTTTCTGAAAGGAAGGCTTGACTCGCCTGTGCGAAGGGCATAAGGACCGGGGTAGGGTGTGTAGTCAGTAAAAGTCTTACACTGTTTTCCGCTTCGCCCAAGAGCGAGATGATTTTTGCCCACCATAAAAACAAATATTGGAGGATGCCTATGTCTTGCAATGGATATCTTTTTCCCTGGATCCATTATAGAGTGCATTCACTTTTTCGACGATCTTTAGCTCAATTGACGTATCACAAAACCAAATAATTGCCAATAAACTCATAAAACTCCAAAATAAACGTTCAAACATATCGGTACACGGAACTTGAAGCAGGGTAATGGCCTATTTGACGTAAACACTGCCGGATCGCGGAGATAGTTCACGAAAGATAAACAAACAGCTGTGAGCCGCCATACTTGCCATAGATACTGCGCAACGTCCATCGACAATGGCGCTACTTTTTTGTGTTATGATTAGCCTGACGCCCGGAATTTTACGCGGGCTTTGATACTGGCCGGTATTTAAAACAAAGAAAAAAGTTTTAGTTACTTCGAAAATTGGCTTGGTTTGTTAGGCGTAGACTGCTTCATTTTTTTTATTTTAGTTAAAAATCATCAAATGACGAAGCCCGGCCTTGGGCGGAGCGGAAACAGTTTCAAACTCTTACTGACTAAACAACGCTTTTGCATCAACCCTTTGTCCCAGGAGCCTTCGACTCTGCTGGGCCCCTACAGCTTGCTGACAATTCCTTGAGGCGCGCAGGAACAGTGCGCGCCGTCGAAAACTTGGGGTTGATCCGGACTATTACCAGATGCCCTGACCGGACGGAGGGCTACCTTTACCATTGCTCGCCATCCGCTAGTCCGCGCCTACGGTGGACGGAAATCGGGATCAGAATCGCGGCGGCGGCGGCTACGACGAGAGCACCGTTGCTTTTGCCTGATGCGGTCGGTCTCCTCTTTTGCTAGCAGAAATGCCTCGCCGAAAGAGGCGCAAGAGATGGCCGCTGCCGATCGCTCCCACGAGGACATGACGATGCTCCTACCACGCGGAGCACACCTCTACTGTGTGCTCCATCGCGTCTTCCGGGCTGGCCATACAGTGGCGACACCCGAGCGGCGTCTCTTCCGCACGAATCCCATGGAGGTACCTCCCAAACTTCTAACTTTAAATCATGCAAAGACTTCTTATGTTTTAGTGTGGATCGAAAGAGCGTGTCAGAGTTTTACTAAATAGATTTTATTTAGTAATACTCTCACACCTGTGTTTATTCAGTTACCCTTTACATTTGAGGACCAGTGTTTTCTTAACAGAAAAACCACGCTGCCCCAAGTACCAAATGTACTAAACCATTATTGTACAAATAAAACATTTACAACCCTTTAAAAAGTCACATCTAATTTGAATATCATACATACCACTTCATAAAAAATAACAATCGAATCATTTTACAGTAACCGTCTCACTAAACCCTCAAAGTTAACTAAACAACTTTAACTAAAAATACTTTAACAAAATATAAAAGGAAAAAAAAAGCTGCGTTTAGTTTCCTGCGGTGACTGGCGCCAGTAACTAGCTCGAGGCAGTCAACGACACCACTGGCACGCTGCCAACACCAGTAGCTTCCTTAGTTCGCTACTAAATTCACTGTCTTCATAGTTATTTGAGTTTTGCATACGTAATTTGTGCAAAACTTTTTGGAAAAATGTAGTGAAATAGAAAATTTTGGGGTTCACCTGAATATCTACCACTAATTTACCAGTACTTATCATACTATTGTAGAATAGCCTTCTGTCAGCGACTTCACCTGCGTGGTAGTAGGGTTCTCCATACAAACTTTAGACCCAATTACAACCCTTTAGGAGCTGAATTTCTAAAAACCCTTTCTTAGTGTTCACCTACATCATGAAAGGAAGCCTTGTGCAAAATTTCACGCTCCTAGTCCCAGTAGTTTCGGCTGTGCGTTGATATGTCAGTCAGTCAGTTTCTCCTTTTATATATATAAATATTCAAATGTTATCCTTAAAACTATACTATAAATTGCTTAGATGGTCGGTCGAGAAATGATGTTTCAGGATAATGCGCCTTCTCGCTGGCGATAATTTATTCGACGCTATAGTTTTTGATGTATCGAGGTAGTGATCTTTAGTCTCATAATATAATATTAGCGATTTCAAGTAACTACTGTCGAGCTCCTTTTTAAGTTTTACATCGCCATACCAAAACAAACAAATCCCTTTCCACTTTAAATCACTGGCGCCACTTTCCAAAAAGCAGTTTACAAAAGCATTTTTATGGCTGTTGCAACAAGGTAAACGAGGCCACTATGTTAAACTGATTATTAACTGTTTATGCAGCAGACCATTCTATGACTGACTGACTAACACTCTAACAATGGTACTGACATGTTAGGAACACTTGCGTCTGGTCTTCCTTATGGAGATAACATGAGTCACTGTGACGTAAGGAGTACTTATCTATATGTATAAAAGGAGAAACTGACTGACTGACATATCAATGCACAGCCGAAACTATTGGGATTAGGAGCACAAGGCTAACAAAAGGCTTCTTTTTTTGATGTAGGCGAACACTAAGAAAGGATTTTCCAAAATTCACCCCGTAAAGGGATGAAACGCGTGTCCAAAGTTTGCGAGAAAACCTATTTTCACGAGGGTGAAGCCTCTAGCTGAAAACTAGTCTTCTTCTATAATATAAAAGGAGAAACGGACTGACTGACATTATCAACGCACACACAGCCGAAACTACTGGGACTAGGAGCATGAAATTTTGCATAAGGCTTCCTCTTATGACGTAGGTGAGCACTAAGAAGAGGTTTTTGGAAACTCTTCTTTTCTGGGGGTGAAAGGGGTGACCAAAGTTTGCAGGGAAAACTTTTTCAAATGAGCGACGCCGCTCGCAGAAGCTAGGCTATACCTATATATTATAAGCATGCTAACAGGGTTTATCAACTAATTAATTCTTCATTAAATGAAGGAACCAATTAGGTGTACCAATGTCTCTGATAATAATTTGTATCTGCCTATTGTTTATATATTTTTTCAATACACTTACTCGAAAACTGCCTCTTATCGCACTCTTATTAGGTTCAATATAGCATGTATATCACCCAAGTGCTTTTTTGAGTTTATCACAACAAGGGCTTTTTTATTCCTTCCTTATCGTCACGGTCACGGGTGTTTTTTTTTTTAGTTAGTTTATCGAATCAGGCGCGAGGCGTCCCCCACGTGGCGCTGGACGACCCCCACGAAATTAGAAACTGACCAGAGCAGATTTGGATACTTATTATTACTATATTTCTACTATATGATACAATTAAACGTTTTTTCTTTATTTCACAAGTCGTAAGTGTATTGAAAAACGTCGTTTGACACACGTGCAGATTTGTCATTGCAGCCCTCGGCTCCATAACACACTCGCCTACGGCTCGTGCGAATTTCGCCTCGGTCGCAATGACAAACTTCCTGCACTTGTATCAAAATGTACTATTTTTGAATTTATTTTCTTTAAACCTTTATGTTTGTACGAGCTTTCAAACGCTGGAATTCGCAGAACCTAACTTCAGACAATTTCCGACGGCCGTACCATACGCGGTAGTCTTTATTTTGTACCACAAAAGCTATCACCTAACTGCACATGTTTCTTAAAACTACTGGCTTTTAAAAGCAGCAATAACTTCTACCTTTTTATCTCTAAAAGGCTCTTTATGATGTCGACACTGCATGTACAAGGAATTTCACTGCGCGCCAGTTATCTGTCGACTTAAAAGAATCTTGAAGTGAGAATAGCTGCTACAATAAGCGGCGTATAATGTTTGGCTTGGCTTAAAAAATAAACCTTTATTAACAAAACTAGTATCAAGTACTTTTTCTCTCGAAGTGTAAAATTATCCTAAGACTTCTGTTCTAGTGTGGAACGAAAGGACTTGTCAGACTTTTACTGAATAAAATCACAACTGTGTCCCTTCACGTTTGAGGACCAGAGTTTTCTTTTAAGAAAATTCACGCTGCCCTAGGTCTGCAGGCCCTTCAGGGTCGAAGCCTTGTGGAGCCGACGGTTGGTGTGAAAGTGTTACCGCGGCTCCAGGAATAAGGCAAGGAAGGAATGCGGTAGGTTTTTTAGTCAGTAAAAGTCTGACACTGTTTCCCGCTCCGCCCAAGCGCAGGATTTGTCATTCGATGATTTTTACCTACCATAAAAAAGCGCCTTATCCGTATCGTCTTATATCGAAATCTGCATTCTCTGTACTTTAAAAAAACAAACACAGATAAAATTGACAACATGGGTTCATACCACAACCACCAATTGTATGTAAAACCTCCTTTTAAACCACCTTTTCCATGAAGCACAGACACACGCGAAACCAAGCATTGATATCAACCTTATTTCGTTGAAATAAGGTTCATTTTCAACTGTGTCAACTGTTTTTGGGATATTTCCATCGTCTTTATTGCGTTGTGTTAAGGTGGACCTTCCTGACTCGCCTATCGTCTACGTCGAGCATGGTTTAAAAGCTTGTTGCTTCATCTAAAGCAATCCAATGTGATGTGTGAAGCAAAAGTGATGCCAAAAAAAGAGATAACACCTGAAAACTCTGCCGGCATTCAGTAATTCTACGATTTACTCGAATGTTCTCAAAACTGGTTCGTGTTTTTATTAAACTCTTAAGGATTTTTGAAAAAACATGACAACATTTAGAATCTCGATTAAATGCGTTAGGCTTCTATAGAAGTACTTTTTTATAGTTGTAATATAGACGTACATTATGGAGAGTCAAAGTTCACGTAAAATAGAAAATTTTCAGAGGTTTTTACTGGATTACTCTTGCAAAAATTTACGTTTTAATTTCTATAGAAGCCTAGATAATATTTTACGTTTTGGGAACACATTCATTATGCGTACAGCCAAGGAGTGGAATTCCTTGCCGGAGTTAGTTTCCTGATAGCTACAACCCGGGAATCTTTAAGTCAAGAGTGAATAGGTTACTTCTAGGTAAGCGCGCTCCATTGTCGATTACATCGTCGCTTTCCATCAGGTGAGATAGCGGTCAAGCGCGAACCTATAATCAATAAAAAAAAATCCACAAGATATCTGTGTATCCAAAATATCTGTAGAAAGATGTGTAATAACATCATAATCACGTAACAGCGGTTGTATGATAATGTACGTCGGGTTGGCCGCTCTTAAGGTTGGTTTTCGCATGTCAAGTGAGATGGTAGTCCGTGCTCCGCTCAGAACGGTCGTCTGCGCCGTTGTCGTCGACTTTTTGCGCGATTGGCTACGTCTGCGGGTAACGGTATTGTAGTCGTGCTCAACTGTCATGGCAAACGTTTCGTTGAATATTTCTGTGACGTCTAACTGAGGAGGTAAGGTGTAAGGAAGGAATTGGGGGCACGGCTATCTACAAGCGCTAACTCTAAACGAAACGATTGTAACTTGGCTAGGGGAGCAGGTAGTAAGGACAATCTAATCTAAGGTATTAATTCCACCATAGTAGAAAAAGATTGATATATAATAGGTTCGGTGTATTGTGTAGGTATGTGAGATAGATAAATAGATAGATTCAATTTTATTGTACACCAAAAATAAGGAGGGGGGAGGTTATATGTTTCTGAATGCATACATGATAGAGGGTTAATTCCTAGTCTAGCGGAGAACCTTTTTTTTATTAAAAAAAGAAAGATTGTTATTGATTTGACGGCTCGGCTGGCGCTGAGGGTCGCGGGTTCGATTCCCGTACAGAACAAATATTTGTATGGCCTGCAGTTTGGTGTTCCGGGTCTGAATATCTTGTGTATGTGACCCACAGGAGTAATTCCTAGTGTGGGGCAAAGTTATTATTTTTTATTTAAGCCGTCTTTTCTAAACAATGCGCACTATCTTTCGTTCAATAAATTCTCACTTACAAGCGTACAGTGAAACGAAACTCAAGGGAATAACTTTCCACGACCCAATACTTCGTCGACGCCAATTCTCTCCGGACGCAGTATATGCGAGGAGAATGCAAAGCAATAAAAAATTAAAGGAAAACGTAAATCGTCTGTGGTTCACATCAGCTTAGATAAAATATGAATCTGAATCCTATTTGAATATACTGTTATTTGTCATCGGAAGATATAATATAATCTACACTAATATAATAAAGGGGTAAAGTTTGTTTTTTTGTTTGTAGGAGGTAACCTCTGGAACTAGGTACTGGTCCGATTGGAAAAAAAATTAGCAACAACAGAAAGCTGCTTTACTCCTGAGTGACATAGGCTATATTTTATGTACGCGGGCGAAGCCGCTGACAAAAGCTAGTCTGTATATATAAAAGAAGAAACTGACTGACTGACATATCAACGCACAGCCGAAATTACTGGGATTTGGAGAGTGAAATTTTGCACAAGGCTTCTTTTTATGACGTAGGCGAACACTAAGAAAGGATTTCTCAAAATTCACCCCCTAAAGGGATGCAATGCGTGTGTTGAAAAAGTTGTGCAAAAACCTATTTTCACGCGGGCGAAGCCGCTGCCAGAAAGCTAGTTATGAATAAGAATGTATTATATACCAGCCAGTAATGATTGATTTATGCTTTTTCGATATGGCTTCGATTTCTGAATCTAACAGTACCTATTTATCTGGATTTCCCATCTGGAAATTCTCTTAGCACGGATTGTGACTGTATTTCACGGCAATCGGCTAGACTATTTATTAGTGTTAAGCCTGCTCTACACAGTATTCGCGAAATAGCCTTTACGAAGTACTCATCGAAGTCGATCGAAGTCCGAAGTATGTGACTACACACTCGTGCAACCTCGCGAGGAGCTCTTCGAGTCCTTTGACTCGGGCGCAAAAACCGACAACGACTGGAAGTCGCCCGAAGCGAGGCGAGGTTGCACGAAGCGAAGCGAAGAACCCTTCTAGATTAACGTATTCGTTCAACTTCGACCAACTTCGCGAGCAGGCTTTAGGGTGTGCAAAACAACGAACTTTTAAAATTAATAGTACATTGTTATACGAGGGATGAAAGTTAGTTATTTAGTCCCGAGAAATTTCTTGGCGACCGAGCGACAGCGAGGTCGCTAATAGTTCGAGGGACTAAATAACTCTTGAACCCGAGGTAAACACTGTGCTTTTCATTAGGAATACGAGGAAAATAAAATAATAATAAAAACCTGAGTCGTCGTCAAATGTCTTCGTACGTTTTTAGGTAGGTATATTTCTTTTGATTTAGGCGGTAAGCTGTTTTCTCCTCAAAGAATTGAAGCTGATGAACTTATCGTGTTAATAAAAATTTCTTGTAACAGAGATTTAGCAAAATGTAAACAAAACTATCCACCTTGAAAAAAAAAGGAAGTTCAAATCGGCCACAGATTATAGAGAGTCTACCATTTACCCGCCAATTCTTTTTTTCAGTCTTCGGCTCCCTGGCTTTTCAGTCAATAGTTTTCATTTTGTCATTGTAAAAATGGGTCTGGTTAACATTTTTCTAAAATATATATTAGTTTTAATGAAATAATTGAAAGTAAATTAAAATAAAGTAATTAAAAAAAAGTATTCTTAAATTATTTCTATTTCTATGTCATTTTAATTCGGTATAAAGTTTCGGGTCACGGTTCAGTAGAAATGTCAAAATAGAACTAGTTTTTTTTTAATATTTGCTGTCTAAATATTAAAAAAACTACTGTCAGTTGTAAAGTAAAACTCCCTAGGGAGTAAAAGTACTTCTTCCAACCCTGTCCGCAGGCAACTTTACACCTACTTTCAGAGTATGAGTAATGAAAATTAATTTACGACAAGTGAACGAAAAAAGTTTATACACAATCCAGTTCTACAATTTTACTTATCTCTGGGTTCTTATTTTTTTTCAAAATTTCTTCGTTTTGATAGTATGACGTGACGTCACAACATGGCAATCGACAGGTCAGGTTTCAATGAAAAATAGCCATACGGAGAAACAATGAAATGAAGATGGTACCCAAAATATTGATAAAAAACTTCGGAGTCCGCTTTCGAAATATGTTTTTTTTTTTTGTAGCATCTTTCAATACCAAATTGAATATCTAGACGAAATTAATTCTCTTGGTAGCCAAATCGATTATACCTCGGAGGAATTAGAAAAAAATAATTAAAACTTTGCCCCTCACTTCGAACTTCTAATTATCTTACAAATCATAGTCTCTCTAATATCTAGACTTAGATTATATAGTAAGTGATGACCATATAAAGGAGATTGCCCAATTTTGTAAGTGGCTCCTTATCAACTTGTGTCAAACCAAATAAATGCATAAATGATTTCGGAAATGTCAATGTTATTTTTTTCGAAATTAGGTTAATGGTTAACAAGTGTTAACCATTTATTAAATTTTTTTAACGTGTTTAAAAATATAAGTACAATACACCGTGAAATTTAAATGGTTGTTTTACCGCGGCAGAATGACTTGCCATAAGGAGTAATTTTGAAGCATACAGAAAAAATAAAAATATTAAAAAGTTTTTTTTTATAAATAATTATTAAAAATATTTATCAACTATGTAATATGTTTATGTAATTATGGACTATGTCTGAAATAAATGATTTATTATTTATTATTATTATTTAAAAAAGCGAAAACCATAGTAACATTAGACGTAATTTGTAGGTACTATTAGAGTCGCATGAGGAAAGCAAAGAGCACCGCATGAGCAAAGGAAACCGATTCATTAAATATTTAACCCAAAATAAGCTCTCGCACGTTGTGATACGTCATAATTAGCTTGCACTCTACAGGTCCATTTTTTGTTTTTAATAGGTATTTTATTTCTTTATCAAACGTTTGTATTACCAAGATACAACCATTTCGCTGAGGGAAAACAACCATTTAAATTTCACGGTGTATAATACACGTGACATTCACCAATCCGCACTGGGCCCGCGTGGTGGATTATGGCCCATTCCCTCTCCTAGAGAGGAGGCCTGTGTCCCAGCAGTGGGAACATTGAAAGGCTGAAGATGATGATGATGATGATAATACACGTAAATAAAACATTATTTTTGGTATTAACCTTGTGTCCATCAGATGACAATGCAAAATGATTATGTCGTAGAATTAAACTGATGATGGAACCGGAAGGTGGCCATAGGAACTCTGTAATTAATCTTTTGAATATCGTAATTAGAGACATAATAGGAAGACAATAGGTGTGCGAACGCTGGCGTTTGCTTGGGGTTCAAGGGTTTAATGTACTAGTGACCCAATCCGCACTGGGCCTGCGTGGTGGATTACGGCCCATTTCCCAAGGTAAAGAGGAGGCCTGAGTCGCAGCAGTGGGAACATTATAAGGCTATGATTACTTGTGACATAATATGTACGGAGTATGGGCATTCTCTTTTAGTTCCGCCTCCCGTAGCGCGTCACAAACTAATCAATCTCTCAATCCTCTCGGTGGACAATGCTGTAACACAGTGCCAACTAAATTACCTTCCTATATTAAAAATAAATAATTAATCTGACTCCACAGAATAATAGCAATAGAGTCGTTAAAGTAGAAAATCAAATGTTCACAGATCACCACTGCTCTTAAAACGGTGATGGAAAACATCGTGAGGAAACCGGCATGTCAACCAAAAAATCGAAGACATGTGACATCCACCAACCCGTACTGTGCCCGCGTGATGGATTACGGCCCATTCCCTCTCCTACAGAGGAGGCCTGAGTCTCAGCAGTAGGAACATTATAACGCTGATGCTATGCTATTCTATGCTATAGTTCTTTTTTTTATTCTAGACTACGACTTGACAACTCAGAATGTCACACTCTAGAAATTTTCTGAAGTTTGACATTTTAAGTTGTCAAATCGTAGTCTAGGATTAAAATCGAACTATAGTAGCTCTAGAGACAATGGCAATAGTTACAATGTCTCAACTTTCTCTGAAGTGTATCGCTTATGCAAATTATCTTGTTACGGTCTAGTTTTCAGCCGGCGCTGTAATCTAGATTAGCTATCAGACATAATTGGCTACGTGTCGCTTGCTCTGTCGCTCGATATAGCCACTTCATTGTCCATAGATTTAGATTGCCCTTCAGACATCGATATATGTATTTAATTACGCACTAGATGATACACCGGGGCCCTGGAACTAAGGCAACGAGGAATGGTTTATTTTTATTTTTTTACGGTAGGTAAAAATCATCCAATGACGAATCCCGCCCTTGTGCGGAGCGGGAAACAGAGTCAGACTCTTACTGACTAAATAATCTACCCCATTCCTCCCTTGCCTTATTTCCAGAGCCCCGGTGTAACGCTTTCGCACCAACCCTCGGCTCCAGGAGGCTTCGACCCTGTAGGGCCCTTACAGTTTGCTCATTGAGGCGCGCGGGAACAGTGTGCGCCGTCGACGACTTGGATTCGGTCTGGATTGTTACCAGGCGAGTTACCCATTGCTCACCGTCCGCCAGCCAGCGTCTACGGTGGCCGGATATCGGCGGGATCGCGGCGGCGATGGCTATGGCAAGGGCGTTTGCCTTATGTGGTCGGCCTCCTGATATATATACTCGCATATGCTACGCACTAGATTAGGCGTAACGTACAGTAACTTTATTTTGGGGCCAAGGGTTGATGCAAAAGCGGAACACCGGGGCCCTGGTACTAAGGCAAGAAGGAAAGGTGGGTCGTTTAATCAGTAGATGTGTGACACTGTCTCCTGCTCATCATTCGATGATTTTTCACACCATAAAAGCAGTGACTTTACTTGACTCAGGTGATCTGCAGGCCATACACCTTTACATTGATGAAATTAGTGTAGTCTTGACGTTCACGCAGTGTGAGAGCGCTGTAAATCTTAAAAGTTTTGTTAGACGACATAATGCCAATGAGGCGTTGCAGCACACTTTTGTATTAACTTTTCAGTATTTTGACAAATAGTTTCTATGAACGTGCTTGTCTATCCCTAGGATATTAGTCGATTATTGGCGACATGTCTGTTGCTCTGTCGCTCAATGTATCCACTTAATTTTTGGTAGGTTTGGACATTCCTTCTGATTAAAGTTTACTTAATCTATCTATTACTTATCAATACGAAGAGTAGCTCGAGTGTTTTATACTAATACCAACTTGGAATGACCGTATCAAAATACAAATATACTCGTATAGGAGTCATGAGTGGTTTAGCGAATAATTATTTGGTTTTTTAGCCGATTCGGGCTTGACCTATTATATTATTTTGGATCGATTTCTGAAAGGAAGGTTAGGTCCCTGTGTGAAAGGCAACGAAGGAACAGGAAAACTCAGTTTTTAGTCGTAAAAAGTCTGACAATACCTCCCGCCCGCTCAAGAGCGCAGAGATATGTCACTGGATGTTTTTCCCACCAACAAAAGAAAAGAAAATAAAAGAACGTCTAGAGCTTTCCGTGTAAAATTAACCCACAGACCACCCGTGTAGAACTATTGACAATTAGCTAATTTTAACCAGTCTTTCAGTACCCACCTTTTTTTATAAACAGACTAACGACCCTCCCCAGCTTAACACGGGTGCAATGCTGATTTCAAATCTATGGTTGGTTTAGTGGTTAGTGGCCCTGCCTGCTATGCCGGAGGTAGTGGGTTCAACTCCTACCAAGGACAAATGTTTGTGTGATGAGCTCAATCATTTGTTGTGTCTGGATAATATGTATGTATTTAGAAATATATAAGCATGTTTATTAGTTTTTTAGTACCCATAACACAAGCTCTGCTTAGCTTGGGACTAGATGACGTTGTGTGACAGGAAAAAAATAAATAAACCGTCCTCATGAATCACTCTATCTATTTAAAAAAAACCGCATCAACATCCGTAGCGTAGCCGCGTAGTTTTAAAGATCTAAGCATACATAGGGACAGACAGCGGGAAGCGACTGTTTTATACTATGTAGTGATGCGGAAACAACTTTCTGTTATTACACTTTAAAAAGATATTATATAATTTTTAGTATGAATAATTTAGTCTCGAATGGCCATATCATTTAATCTCTATATGGATTTCAAGTTACCATAGACGCATCCACATCTCATACTTGGCTCTGTGCCCAACAGAATTAGCATGCGACCATTACCTCCCCTTGTACATACATATACCTACTTAGTTCAGTTGGTTCATTCTCTGTGGGGCTGGGTGGTGGTAGGGTCGCCAAGCTGTTGAAACAAGGTTATATTTTTTTTTTGTTTGTAGGAGGTAATCTCTGGAACTACTGGTCCGATTGGAAAAAAATAAGCAACAATAGAAAGCTGCTTTACTCCTGAGTGACATAGGCTATATTGTATGTACGCGGGCGAAGCCGCTGACAAAAGTTAGTAACTAATAAAATAAAATTACTTACTTAGTTCTGTTGGTTCAGCGACATTTTGGTTCATTCTTTGTGGGGCTGGGTGATGATAGGGTCGCCAAGCAGTTGAAACAAGGTTGTTATTCCCTAAACTTGATATGGGATTGGAAAAAGTATAGATGAGAGTTTTATTTCTTTTTAAATGCTGCCCTAGTTCGTGTAAGCAAATACGTAATAAAAAAAATATAAAAAAACCTGATTGTGTAAAAAAAGCGGCCTCGTGGGTGCTCAACCTACGCGTTGGACAGACCTCATTAGAGCTGCAACACAAACCTCCATGGTCCAGAGTTCCTGAGACGCCGTAAACCGTGTCAAGTGGAGACGCATCGCGGGAGCCTCACTAGCCAACGAAAATGCATCATGATCAACCACAACCACTCTGCCAAGAGTGAACGACTAAGGAAGAGTGTAAAAAATAGCTTTCAATAAAAAATGAAAATAAGAACTGAAAAAAAAAAGAATAAGTTCAGTCCAGTAGTGTAGAAATAAATTCAATTGCATTAATTCACACACAAAATAAAATGAATTATAATACTTAACCAATTACAGTACGGGTGTCGGATCTTGGCGAGTCGAAGTTAGGTTCTGCGAATTTTAGCGCTAGAAAACTCGTAAAAAAATATATGGTTTAAACAAATAAACGCAAGTTGCAGTTGTTACTGCTGTTAAAGTCTTAGAGCAGGGGTGGCCAACCGGTCGATCGCGATCGACTAGTCGATCTCAGCAGTTAATCCAGTCGATCTTAACCAGCAATAATATATTTACTTTTGGGCAAGCAGGACTATATCGTGGGGCATTACATATGTATTACCTTATCAACTCGTTATTTTTCTTTATCAAAAAAAAGTGTGTTGATATTTTTGGGTTTGCTTCTTTCTTTTTTCTTCGTTTACCTGATTTTTCGCATAATTTGACAGTTTTTTTTTTTACCGAAGCTTTGTGTAAAAATATTTGAACTCGCTGTCCATGTCATTTGTATTGTTAAATTTATCTAAACTTTGTGTCTAGTTGTGGTACGTAAATAATAATAGATTGATTTTGTAATTGGTAGATCTGCAGAGTCTAGTTAGTAAATAGTAGACCGTGTGTCAATTAAGTTAGCAACCCCTGACTTAGAGACTATTGGCATTTATTTTTTTAAAACCTTTATTTATGTACGAGTTTTCAAGCGCTAAAATTCGCAGAGCCTAACTACCTTCAGACTCACCAAGATCCTACGGCCGTATTGTAACTACAACAGTCGGAACATAAATTATATTGGATAGAATTTTTTAGTCTAGCTAGATTATTTTTATAGATCCAGGGATATAATTATAGGTAAGGCAGATATAAATGATATATATATATATATATATGTCCACAACTATCACACAACGCCATCTAGTCCCAAGCTAAGCAGAGCTTGTGTTATGGGTACTAGACAACTGATAAACATACTTATATATTTCTAAATACATACATATTATAGATAAATAACACCCAGACACAGAACAAATGATCGTGCTCATCACACAAACATTTGTCCTGGGTGGGAATCGAACCCACGACCTCCCGCATAGCAGTCAGGGTCACTAACTACTAGACTGACAGGCCAGTCTAGCCAGATATAGATGATATGTTAACTGCAAGGATATCGTACACCAATGCATCCATTTTTCTCTGCTTCCCTTATTAGTAAGTTAACAGCAATTAATTTACTGAACACAAAGAGGTCAGTGTTTAACTACATAAATGGGCTATGTTATGGATTACATCACAGGGCAACATAGTTACCTATAGTACGGCCGTCGAAACTTGGCAAGTTTGAAGTTAGAAAAAAAAAATAATAATACGTAAAATAATAAAGGAATAAGACTTAAAACGCAAAAAAAAATACACCGTTAAATTTTAGTCGTTATAATCCCGAAGAGGGTCGATCCAGTACATGAAACACTATCGATTTGTGTAGATAAAATAAAAAAATAACGTACTTTTTTTCTTAATCTCTTATTGATATACGCATTTACGAGATTAATTTCTTTAAGTAAACGAGTCATTGACCTTGTAGGTAGTTGTCGGTCGTTGCGTACTAACTACCTACAGGTCATTGAACTCGCCCAGCTGACGTTTACTTAAAGAACTCAATTTAGAACATGCGTAAATTAATTCGAGTTTAAAAAAAAAGTACTTTGTTTTTTTATTCTAACTTTACCAATCGATAGTGTTTCATGTACTGAATCGATCCTCCAAGGGATTAAAACGATCAAGATTTAACGGTGTAGAAAAAACTTATTCATAAGTAGTTCATATTCATAATTGGCCCAAGGTTTGATGCGAAAGCGTATTACTGGGGCCCTGGGATCGAGGGAAGGAAGGAACGGGGTAGGTTGTTTAGTCAGTAAGAGTCTGACACTGTCTCCCGCTCCGCTTAAGGGCAGGATTCGTTATTGGATGATTTTTAGCTACCAGAAAAAAAAACATATTCATAGTTAAACCCACAAGAATTGGATTTTTTCATTTCAATTCTTTATCGAGATTAGAACGGAAATCGTTCTCTATTTTTTTTGTCATCTATATATTTTGTCAGTGCACTTACAAAGCAATGTTCAATTTTAAATTACATACATTTCTAAGAACCACCATTCGCGTCTCATTTGTTTTATACATCCAACTAGCTTCTGCCCGCGACTTTGTCCACGGAAAATTTGTGAGACAAAAGTTGTGATAGCTCGGTTAATATCCACGTTATATAAATAATTTATAGCCTATGTCACTCAGGAGTAAAGCAGCTTTCTATTATAGCTTCAATTTTTCCAATCGAACCATTAGTTCCAGAGATTACTTCCTACAAACAAAAAAACAAACTTTACCTCTTTATTATATTAGTGTAGATGTAGATATACAATATACAATTGAAATATCATTAATAACTTTTTATTAGCCACAAAAAGAATATGAGATAAAAAATATAGATCAGTACCAATAAATCTACAACAGGACATGAATGAGCTACTGTTTTTTAGGATTCCGTCCATCAAAAGGAAAAAACGGAAAACCTTCAACGGCACGCACTGTTCCGCGCGCCTCAAGGCGTTGTCAGCAAACCGTAGGGTGCAGAAGGGTCCAAGGGTCGTGTCTGAAAGGAAGGCTCCCTGGTATAGATGGCGACGCAGGAACAGGGTTTTTTTATGATAGGTGAAAATCATCGAATGACGAAAACCGCTCTTGAGCGGAGCGGGAGACCAGTGTCAGACTCTCACTGACTAAAAAACCTACCCCGTACCTTCCTTGCCTTATTCCTAGAGTCGAGGTAACAGTTTGCACCACCCTAGGCTCCAGGAGGCTTCGACCCTGAAGGGCCCCTACAGTTTGCTGACAACTCCTTGAGGCACGCGGGAACGGTGCGCGCCGTTGACGACTTGGACTCGGTCTGGACAGTTACCAGACGACCGGACGCAGGAACAGGGTAGGTTGTTTAGTTAGTAAGAGTCTGACACTGTTTGCCGCTCCGCCCAAGGGCGTGATTTTGTCATTGGATGATTTTTACCTAACCTGACCTAACGTAACTCTTATAGGATTACTTTGTTGTCCGTTTGTCTGTCTGTCTGTCTAGACTTCAAAGCTCGATCCGCGTAGATGTAACGAGTTGGAATTAAAATCGTCTACGGTCTCTTGAAGCTGTGAAAAATTCAAACTTCTAAGTATATGAAAAAAAAAGATAAAGTCATTTATGTCGCAAAAAACGTATATTTCGACACTCAAGGGATTCAAAATCAACAGGGCCCTGTTTTTTCACATAAAGCAAAATCTTAAAATAAAGTCAAATTCATAACACAAATAAAAATACTTTTTCCGATTCGAAAAATTATTCTAAACGCGATTTGAGAATTGAACTATTTACATACTTACCTAAGTTAGTTTGTACGGAATCCTCATTGTGGTAGTTCAACTCGCACTTGCCCAGTTTTTTTATTACTTGCAGTGTGTCCATTTAACTATTATTTTAATAATTACTTATGCCATAGATATTAATTGCTGTTGTCTGTCGGTCTGGCGTGAATATAATTTATATACCTATATATATACATATACAAACAAGTCTTCGGCAGCGAAACAGATAAACAAGTTATCAAACTAATGACATATTCAGACATTCAGCTTAATCCCAGTTAAGCTTTACAGTACAGAGATAAAACGGGTACCGGATATTCGACAAGTTACGAGACCTAGAATTTTGAGTTGTAGGTAGTTATACAAATAAACGGTAGCCATAACCATAATCTATTTATTGTGGTATAATTTGTCTTGTGTAAAATAATGAGAATTTTTAGATTTGATAATTACCGGTTATCAGTTTCATCTCTATCTACAGTTCGTTTTTTAATGCTAGGCTACGATTTGACAACTTAAAATGTCAAACTCCAGAAAATTGGGAACATATAAATTCTAGAGTGTGACATTCTGAGTTGTCAAATCTAACTATATTTACAGTTCAAATAAGGTAATTCCAAAATGGCGGCTGCCATCCCTAATTCTAGGTCTATCTGTCAAATTGACAGTAAAAATGGCGGGATTTCTGCGAGCCATTGTTTAAGAGCTATTATATAGATCTAGGGAGTATTAACGAAAATACTGTTAGACGAGCGGTGCAGAGAAATACTGTAAAACGAAGGGGAAAGTATGGCTACATTTCAATTCTGTGATTGTCAGTATTGCAAAAGGCTTTGAAATTTTATTTTGATAGTCTGTGGCCTAGCGACGATTCTTTGCTTAACATCTTCATAAATTAGAATTATTCCGTTTGTCTGACATTGATATATATTTTTTTGTAATTTAGTGGTTCAACTACATGGTCAGAGTGATGAACGATGGATCCAACTGATGTAGAAAAGGATATAGCAGAAGCAGAGCACTATCCAGCTCTCCATCACTACATTTAACACTTCTATTATGAAGACGAACGTTTGCAAGTGCGTATGTCTGCATATTTTTTATGAACTTCATCAGCCACTTGCTGAAGTGCCCTAAGTGCCCATACACCTGCACTATGGAGGATTTATTGAGTGCCACAGAAGCTGCTGTCAACGTAGCCACCTACTGGGTCCCAACGGTTTAAAGAGTTTATTATAGACTCGAAAAGAAGAAGAATGAACGTCATTTAAACGACGAGGCAAAACGCTTTCTCCGTAGAAGTTTCAATAACAAGGATGGATACTCGCCGTACAGTACGGTCGTTGGATCTTGGCGGGTCCCAAGTTACGCTCTGTGAATTTTAGTGTCTAAACACACTATGCCGAACGTACGCGACCGAAGTTCCGCGGCTGATTTTACGTTCCAACGTATTCGGCTGATATGACACACCATAAGTGCCGAACTTACGCAGCAGAAATTCAGTTGCGCAATTTTGTGTGTATATTCAGTGTTTCGAGCGCTGTCGTGGCGTCGTGTCGTGTTATCTAAACAGCCGGACAGACAAATGCAAAATAAAACTCCGAACTTCGGTCGCGTATAAAGTGTGTTCTACAGAATACGTTGCCGCCGAATTTCCGCTGAATTTACGCCCGACTGAAGTTCGGCTGTACGCTATAACGCAACGTAATTTCGGCATAATGTGTCGCCAGTAATTCAAATAGCATTGCAGGCGTAATCATGCCGAACTTCCGTCGCGTATCCTCGGCATAGTGTGTTTAGACACTTAGCGCTTGAAAACTCGTACAAAAATAGAATTAAAAAAATGCCAATAACAGTTTTTAACAGCAATAACAACTGCAAGTTGCATTTATTTGTTTAAACTATTTATTTTTTTACGAGTTTTCAAGCGCTAAAATTCGCAGAGCCTAACTACAGACGTGCCAAGATCCGTAAGCCGTACTACACGTCGGGTTGTCCGATGGTAGGATTGAGATGGCGGAATCAACTCGTGCAATTTACGCGCACACTGTACAAAATTCACCGTGTGAAATACCAAAAATAAAGTTTAAAAACTAACACCCGACTACTTAAAAACACGCTCTAAAAAGTACGAAACAAGAAAACAAGAAAGCCGTGGTCGTATGCCATAAGAATAATAAATTAAAAAAAGTGGTATACGACCACGGCTTTCTTGTTTTCTTGTTTCGTACTTTTTAGAGCGTGTTTTTAAGTAGTCGGGTGTTAGTTTTTAAACTTTATTTTTATTTAACATATTTTGGAGTTCTAAATAGGTTAATCTTGGGTTCATTGATTTCTCAGCCCATGAATACAGGTAAAGTCACAAGCAAATGCTAGTAATATATATATATTCAAAATGTACAAGTAAAGAGCTTTCAAATGATACCAAACACGGCATATTTATCTTAACTATATTTTTTTACTTCATATGTTTTGTCCGCTAGAGGGCGCCGCATTAGATTTTGTGAAATCCCATATAGCCTATAACCAGCGGACAATTAAGACGCTTCTAATGATATGTCATTTGTCGAATTCTGACAAGTAGTTTAGAAGTTACGAGGGAACAGATGAACATCCATACCCACATGCATACATACATACAGGTCAAAATCATAACCCTCCTTTTGCTTCGCCGTAGTCGGGTAAAAAGCCAGGCTACCCTGCGTCTGTGCTCAAAGTTTAGTAAATCTGGATTACCAATATGCCTCTTCGCACGCCTTTCTACCAAGTCCAAAGCTGCCAGGTGGCATTTTGCAGCACCAGCCCATAAGTACTCCACACACGGTCGCCGATCGGACCAGTGTTTTGCATTAGACTAGCGACCCGCCCCAGCTTCGCATGGGTACTGATATTGAATATATTATGCATGTATTATACTCATAAATATTCCTCTTGAATCACTCTATCTATTAAAAGAACCGCATCAAAATCCGTTGTGTACTTTTAAAGATCTAAGCATACATAGGGCCAGAGGTAAGCAACTTTGTTTTATACTATGTAATGATGAAGCTGTCCCGGTGTGAAATACTGTCGACCCTTTGCAAGCACACGTTTATTTTTGTACTACTCCTAAAATTGCCTTTAAATAACTATAGCTCAAAAATAATAAGTCCATAATTAAACTGGAACTCTTAATTAAAACCTTAAAAATTACGCAATTATGGCTTCATATCACGGTAAAAATTTCTAGTGACGTAAAGGCTAAGCTCTGTAGGTAATGTAGTTCAAGTTTGCCATAGTTAAAAAGTACTTCATTATCGTCGTCCTAATTGGAAGGTAGTGTAGTGTTCTAATTTCGGCTTTCTTGTTTGCTATTAATTTCAAGAGTGCCCTAAAATGCCCTTAATGGTTCTCAATTAGGAGAAATGATGATGGGTGTAAATGGTGTTAAAAAGTAAACGAATTTCTTACCTGTTTTCCAGTTGGGGAATGTGATGGGGCCATAGGGAATGTGATGGGGCCATAAGGAATGTGATGGGGCCATAGGAAATTAGAAGGATTTCTTTATTACGCGATTTATTAGTAGATTAAAAGACTTTTTAAACTTTTAATAACTAAGTTTAATATTTATTTCATTTACACATCCTAATCCTGATATTGCCAATTCCACTATTTTTTTTGCGTTAAATGTTTGCCTACCTTACGCAAAATAAACACCTATCTAAAAACAACTTGACGCTGGCAGATGCACAAGAGTGCTAGCCACAACAATCTCCTGTCGATGGAACGGGAGAAAAAATAATGCTTTTTAAGTTAGGTTTAAGTTCCACTATCTTTTTACATGGACAGATGGTGAGCACACACACACATGGTGAGCGGTCTAGCACGAACCTATCAACAATAATATTTTAAAAAATAATTTCATAAACTGCGTGTTTGACAGAGACAGGACAGATTATGTAAAAGTTCGCAACCTATACCGGCCTTGTATCGATTTGTTATGATTAATTTAACGAGCCATGCATCGGTTTGAAGATGGCAATAGTACATGAATGATTGATCGTTCAAGTATTGCCAGAAGCCTTGTTCGATTACCATGTTTAAAGGTGAAAGTTGTGTGTTAGTTACTACTTTTTTATTATTGATCTCGCTTAACCAATATCTCACCTGATGGAAAGCGACGATGAGGTAGCCGACGAAGCGCGCAGCAGTTGTCCAGAAGTCAGTCATCATCATCATCCTACCCTTATCCCATATTACTTGAAGTCGGTGCAACATGTTTTTTTCTTCCACTCTGTCCTGTTACCCGTCACACTATCACTAACTCCCTTTTCTTTCATATCACTCCTCACACAATCCATCCATCTCTTCTTCGGCCTCCCTCTTACTCTCCATCCATCTACGTATAAACTTAAAACTCTTTTAGCCAGTCAAATAACATTTTTCTAAATTTATTAGTGGACAACATTTTTAATACACAAATTAATTAAATTTTTTGTCTTCATAAGACAAAAGATTAAATTATTGATGATCTCATTTTATTTTACTATGACAGTTTATTAGGCATTGTGATTTTGCGCATGCTGAGATATTTCAGTTAGGCAGATTAAAATATACCAAAAGTTATTATTATTTTTACTAAATTAATTACAATTTTTATTTTCATAAGACAAAAGGGTTACTTATTTGACTTTCTGATTTTTTTTGACATTGACAGTTAAGAATTATTGACACTTCGCACTAGTCGAGATGACATCCGGGACCAATGGTTCAACGTGCTGAGTCAAGGAGTTTTGGCATATCTAGAGGTTTTTTTTATGGTAGGTTAAAATCATCGAATGACGAAACCCGCTCTTGGGCGGAGCGGGAGACCAGTGTCAGACTTTTACTGACTAAAAAACCTACCCCGTACCTTCCTTGCCTTATTCCTGGAGTCGAGGTAACAGTTTGCACCACCCTAGGCTCCAGGAGGCTTCGACCCTGAAGGGCCCCTGCAGTTTGCTGACAACTCCTTGAGGCGCGCGGGAACGGTGCGCGCCGTTGACGACTTGGACTCGGTCTTACCAGACGACCGGACGGCGAGCTACCCATTGCTCACCGTCCGCGAGCCAGTGTCTACGGTGGCCGGATATCGGCAGGATCGCGGCGGCGACGGCTACGGCGAGGGCGCTGTTGGTATATCTAGAGGTGCTGATAGACCTGAGCATTCACTTGTAACAGAACATTGAGCATCCGCCGTTTTTAAATTGGTCGAATTGAACAACAAGCCGAGCCAAGCGTAGAGCCAAACATTGCTACGAACATTTTCATGAGCACTCTAGCGAACGAACTGTCCTTCTCTAGAATGCTCGCCAGAATGTTCGATAGGACGCTCGTCAGAACGCCTGAAAGAATGCTCGCTAAAACGCTCTCGTCATTTTTCTGTAATGTAACATTCGCAAGAATGCTCACGAGCAAATACTAAAGTTTATCAGCACCATAATAAATCCTACTACTATTATAAAGGCGAAAGTTTGTAAGTATGGATGTATGGATGTATGGATGTATGGATGTTTGTTACTCTTTCACGTAAAAACTACTGAATGGATTTGAATGGAATTTGGCACAGGCATAGGATACACTCCAGAATAGCACATAGGCTACTTTTTATCCCGGGAACCCCAAACCCACGAGGGCGAAGCCGCGGGCAAAAGCTAGTTGAGAATACTAATACAAAAGTCTTTTTATATTCTCATTTCCAGTCGTAATATAGTAAGTGCTATTTGTTGCACAAAGACTGCACTTACGAGAAAGTAATGTTCAGTAATGACGGAATTCATTTATTATGAGTCAGCGTCTCTAAGAAGCCAATCGTTGGCAACTTGACGAATGGAGGAAATTATAAACCGGACAGATATATTGGTCTGTTGATATGTTTGAAGATTCCTTGTGATATATGGTGTCTAATGGGTTTTTAAGTTAGTCGTGTTGCGTTCGTCTTGTGGCATGACTTTAATTGAATATATCAGCACTTCATATTTATTGCTTATTAGCTTCTGCCAGTGGCTCGCCTGGGTGAAAGTTAAGGACTAACTTCAGGAAGGGGGGCTACGGGACGTGGGACAAAAAAAACCGTCACAGATGACGAGACAACATCAATAAGATGCTAACTATCGGCAACTTCCTGACCCTCAGTAATGAGGAACACGAATCGAGGAAGAGGAGGATAAACTGGGTCTTCGAGCTGGTGCAAGCGGCTTCTGAAGGTAGACTCCTAAAATCAACAATGCGATTTAGTTACCATTTCTAGATTAACCTTGGAGCCCTAATTCTTATTCTAAACAATATATCTATTACTTACTTCACAGAGTTGTTTTATAGGGTGGGAAAAATCATCGAATGACGAATCTCGCCCTTGGGCGGAGCGGGAGACAGTGTCAGACTGCGCGCCGTCGGCGACTGAGCTTCGTACCGGACGGTTATCAGACGATTGGACGGCGAGCTACCTTTTGTTCGCCATCCACAAGCCCGCGCCTACGGTGGCCGGAAATCGGGATCGGAATCTTGGCGGTGTCTCGGGCGCGGCGTGAGCGCAGTTGCCTTATGCGGTCGGTTTCCTCCTTTGCTAGCATTACTGCTTTGCAGAAGGACGCGACCGCCTGCCACTCCTCCTCACTCCGAACCATGGCTTCTACCAAGGCACGGCGCGAGAGGTCGCCGCCGCCGATCGCTCCCACGAGGACACGGCGATGCTCTGCCCAAGCGGGCACACCTCGACCGTTTGCTCCACCATGTCCTCCGGGCAGTCTACACAATGGCGACACCCGGGTGTCTCTTCCGCAGGCAGGTACCTCCCGAACTTACCATGTCCGGTGAGAACCTGCGTCATGCGGAAAGTGAGAACGCCGCGTGAGGTCTTTCTAGCCACGCCTCAATGAGGGGACTTACCGCCATAATTGTGGCGTGCCCAGCCCTTCAAATCTTGGCCTCAGAAGGCATTGACCCTGTTGGGCCGAAGCTACTTCACAGAGGTACATATACAAAAAAAAACCCAATTTAAAGTTTTTTATTGTAGTGAGGTGAAAAAATTTGGAGCGACTGTGGTTCAAAGTTTTCTTTCCCTGTCCTCGAAACTTAAATATTAACGAGAGACACATGACCCTTCTTGTACCACCTTAACCTTTATCAGAACACGCCCTATGTACCTAAAGTAACGCCCTAACTTTAATACAAGTCCAATCAACCCAACCTTTCGAATACCGTGATTAGAAACATAATAGAAAGACAATAGGTGATCGAACGCCGGCGTTCGCTTGGGGCACAAGAGTTTGAGGGAGATATACAACTTTTGTATCTGCAGATGTAGCGTTGGAAGGCCTCCCACAAGGTGGACCGATGACCTGGTCAGGGTTGCAGATGGATGCAAGACGCAAGGACCGGTCTTTATGGCGGCGCTTGGGGGAGGCCTATGTCCAGCAGTGGATGTCTTTCGGCTGAAATGATGATGATGATGATACAGCTTTTGATGATTTTAAATTCAACATCACGTCTCAACGGCTAGTCAGTATGTTTTACAAAAAATATATGTTAAACTAGACAATTTTTCTAATAATTTGATATACGAATATTTAAATTTTTTCACATTTAACTTGGTGTAATTTATTTTCAAAGTTATGTCTAACATAGACAAAAATGCGACGATCAGAAAAAACCATTGGGTTTTTTTAAGGAAGGTAAAAATCATCTAATGACGAATCCCGTCTTTGGGCGGGGTGTCTACGTCACCATATATACCAGGGCTTGACCCTTCCTTTCAGACACGAACCCTTGGCCCCAGTTGGCTTCGACTCTTCTGCAGTGTCCCTACGGTTCGATGACAACTCCTTGAGGCGCGCGGGAACTAGTCTAGACGATTACCAGGCACCCGGATGGTGAGCTATCCATTGCTCGCCGTCCACCATTGGGTGGGTGGTTATGGAACTTTCACAAACTCAAAGATAATTTAATTACCAATATATTGATATACGGCTTTTCTTCATATTGTGTTTAGTATATGAAGGACCAATTAATTATTATTACAACAATCTTGATGCGTGAGAAGTGACTTAGATCCTCTTTTGTTCGTTCAAACTTCATGGTCACTTTTTTTTTATGGTGAGCAATCGTCCAATGACGAATTCCGCCCTTGGGCGAAGCGAGTAACAGTGTCAGACTCTTACTGACTAAACACCCCACCAAGTCCCTTCCCTGCCTTTCACACTGGGACAAAGCCTTCCTTTCAGAAAGAGACCGGCGGCTTTTATTCATATGTGTTTAGTATATTACAACAATCTTGTTGCGTGGGAAGTGACTTAGATCCTCTATTGTTCGTTCAAGGTTGTAGGCGCCCCTTAATACCAGTCTATTCATCCCTTAAAGAAAGAAAAACCAACTAATTTCCAGACAATGACTCACTAACTCTCTGGTTACACTAAAAAGGTCAAAATACTTCGAACTTTTTCTAGACAAACACTATTTTCCTATTTTTAAAGTCTTTTTCCTCAATGGCAAGATACAAACTGTAAATATTGTTAAGTTAGCCGTCGGCGGTCGTCGCCATAGAGAATGTAATTAGTGCTTGAATTAATTTATAAGTTATGGTTTCATTGTCGACGTGAACTTGTGTCCGCTCGGTGAATCATGGCTCTGGGTTGCCAGGTAGTTGGATAAAAAGTTACCAATAAAATGGTATGGACTGAGTAAGATTTTTTGTTATGCATTTTTTTTTGTGGGATATGTAATTATAATAATAACATGATTTTGCGATTGGCTGGAGTAGGTAAAACATCCAGTACAATCGTTATGGGCAGACCGTTGTTCAGCAGTGGCATAATAGTTTAAGCCTTGAGGGAATGTTTCTAGAAACCATAGAAAAAGGCAAAAATATTCAGGACAAAAATAACAGATAGTAAAATGTTATCCATACTACCAATATTTTAATTTTAAATCATAATTTCCTTACATTATTTAATTAAAAACATGTACCTACCATTAATATGCAATAAAATTACCACTGATTCTAATCTTCTCTTCCATTACTTATTATTGGTTACACTTCCATTTAATTCTTATTTCAGTACTAAACTTTTTAATAAAACGTTATTTACCCCGAAATCGGGGAGAATCTCCTACGCTGGCTACACACTCACCCCGAGCAGAACCGATTCGTTCGCAGTTCACCGTTCCTTTTTCATTTCATTTCATTCGGGCCGACCGTCCGTGCGTGTGACGGGATCGCGCTAACAACCAAACTTATATTATTTAGTTAAATAAATAGAAATTATAACAGAACAAATATGAGGGAAATAGTGCATCTCCAGGCCGGACAATGCGGTAACCAGATTGGAGCCAAAGTGAGTACTTTTATTCTTAATTTAAATTTTAAATTCGCAACGTTCTTTTTGACAGCAGTTCAATATTTGCAGGTCATGTTAAAGACTTTTTCATTAACAGAATTGTGTTTTAAATTCTTTTTTTGAATCTTTTTTTTTTGGTGTATATTAAAAGTTTTTCGCCGTTTCGATGTTTTTAGACAACTTAGATTTGTTTCAGCGTAGTTTATAACTAAGTTCCTGTTGCTAAATTTTGAAATAAATAGGTGTAGTAGTATGGTTTTAGTTAATAATTTCCTTATAACAAAATCATTACTAGGTATTATTTGAGTTGTGTTTCTATGAATATGTGGGTATCTAACAAAAGATAATGAATATCAAATAAACAAGTCAGATAGGTTTATTTGACTTTTATGAATGGGTTTCTTTTTTCGAAAAACCCTAACTGTCAAAATAATAATATATGTCAAAAAATTTTAAAATTACTGGGAAATCTTTATTTGATGGAATTGCAATTGATACGAATCCAATGCTGATCACGTTTCAAATATATTATGACAATAGCACGTAATAAAATGACAATAGGAATGATGACTTATCAAATGCTATTCTAGTGCTGACTGCTCGTAAAAATATATATAAGTAATATTATAAGTTTTCCTTTCAATGTTTTTTAGTCTTGGTGTACAAAAGTGTATAATAAATAAATAAATAAATAATAAATAAATACATTTCCTACTAGAAAATGGCACTGGCTGGAATATATGACAAAAAATATATCCTTAACTAAATACGCCGTTATGAAAGGTAATTGATTTGAATTTAAAAGAAAAATATGTCAAATAGAACTTTTTATTTAAATGCGTTTGCTAGTTAAAATAAAGTTAGAATGTGTTAGAGCCGCATTCTTTGAAAAAGTTAAAGCGACCCTGGAACTTAAAAGGCAGTACAAGAAAAACAGGTAGGTTTTAGACTGTAAAAGTCTGATACTCCCCGTCATTATACTATGACCGGAAAAAGTTATTTGGCGATTCCCACCTCAAAAAAAACTTAAAACTTTGATGTCTCGAAAATACAAGATGTAAAGAGGGAAAGACTAGTTATTTACACAAAGCAAGGCCAAATTATAAAATTGAAGTAAGTAGGTACTAACTTAAAAAACTGCTAAAAACACAAAATATGTAAAATACCTAATTAATATAACAGACGAAGCTAATTATGTAAATACTGAGCACATTGACTTCACCCTTGTTAAGTTTTTAATTGCAAGTGCCTGATTGCTCATTTACATTTTCTTTATTAGGTATTGTTGCAACGAGCACATCGGATTTAGTAAAAAAAATCTGATTTAAGTATAGTTCGTTTTTTAATCCTAGACTACGATTTGACAACTTAAAATGTCAAAGTCCAGAAAATTGAGAACATATTTCTAGAGTGTGACATTCTGAGTTGTCAAATCGTAGTCTACAATTAAAAAACGAACTATACTTTGTAGAAACTTTGTCTCACATTTTATTGCCATCATCATCATCATCACCCAGTGTTCAGTCTGTGGTAGGTACAGTAGAAGATATTTACCAGTTACTGTACATATGTTTAAAAAATGAAGTGGCACGATTAGAGTTCATTAGGAAGCATAAATTAAACAGAAGTGACATTGGAGTACTTCAGAAGTTCAGAGTATTTTATCTAGTCTTAATTCGAAAGTGCAGCTTTTATAAATTTTGTATGCACCCCATAAGAACTTTAGTTTAGTATCTAGTGTAAGAAACAAGTAAAATAGTGGAATCACGACTAAAGCCACTTAAATAAATAAATGAAAAAAAAAATCATCACTGCCCTTATCTCGTATATCTTGAGAGTGGTGCAATATTTCTCTTTTTAATCCATCCAGTCAACTTTATAAGTATTGAGGATGTCCAACATCTTGTGGCGGAATGTGTCAAGAATTAGATTAGTAGTGAGCTGCTGTACTACTGCTATAAAATTGATATATTATTATTTTTTTAAAGTCCTAGCTGATCCTGCAAGTGATGCAGCTAAGATTACATTTGAAATTGCAATGTGTTGGTATCTTAACCTTGTAAAAATCATTTAATCAATTTTGCTATTTATTAACTTATTTTGCTATTGTAAACTTAAGTTACAATAGGGCTGAAATGCTCTTTGAGATCAAAGTCCCTAGACTACGAAAAATCATTACATAGTATTAAACAAAGTCGCTTCCCACTGCACTGTCTGTATGCTTAGATCTTTAAAATTACTTAACTTTTGATGCGGTCTTTGTTAACAGATAGATATATAATACACATATTTAATATCAACATTGTACCCGTGCGAAGCTAGGGCGGGTCACTAGTATAAAATAAAAAGAACTTTATAGGTAAATATAACTGATTTCGTTCTCACTCATATCGTTACTTATTGCAACTGTCCATCTATTCTTTAGATTTCCTTTATTACTAATTTGTCCACATTTAAACTGTAGCTAATCGTTATAAAAATGTAAATATGTATTGACTGATTTTCTAGTGAGATCATAACTTGTAGTCAAGAATTTATCAGCATAGAAAATCAAGCTTATCTAAATGGCTGGGTTTGTTTCAGGAAAATGACTAGTTAGCGATTATAATAATGTTTGTACATTCCTTAGCAGATGATTCATTTATAAAATACTAGCTTTTGTCAGCGGCTTCGCCCGCGTACGTAAAATATAGCCTATGTCACTCAGGAGTAAAGCAGCTTTCTATTGTTGCTAAAATTTTTCCAATCGGACCAGTAGTTCCAGACATTACCTCCTAAAAACAAAAAAACAAACTTTACCTCTTTATTATATTAGTGTAGACAAATATTTAAATATTTTTTTTTTTTTTTTGGAAATTTAAGCCACATAGTGGAGATTGTTAATAGACATCGAGAGAGAGGGATGAAGCTACACATCGTATTTAGTTCTATTCCTTCAACAGTTCAGTTTAGGAGCGCAATTTAATTTAGGTTATGAGCTCGAGGTAGGGCCTCTGTTGGTCAGTCACCAGCACCCCTGATCAGGTCATGTTACTATACTTTATAGTAAGACTGGACTGACCAGGGGTTCTGTCCTCTAAGAAAACAGCCTTGAACGCAGCGCTAGCCACGAAATCCAAATAGGTCCATTCAAATCACATACAAATCTAATGTACCTATTTCGATTTCGCCGCTGCGTCAGTGCTGCGCTCAAAGCTGTTTTCTTAGAGCATAGGGGCACAGCAGTTGAAGTGCCTTGTGATATTCTCTTTGTACATTTAACATAACGTAAGTATTTCAAAAACCAATTAAAGTTGTAATATCATAGTAATATCTAAGTGTCCAATATTAAATTGTAAAAGAATTTTTAGCAGATAGCGACTGAGACGCGAATGTGAACGTGCCTTCAATATAAAGGAGCTCAGTAGTAGTCAGTAGTAGGTACTTCACTTCATCATTCATTCATTTCAACCATTCATGTGTTTCGAACTTTTATGAGTCTCGGGTTAAAAGTACTCACTTGATCTACCATAGTAGATATCTTTATAATAATACAGTACAATAAAACAACTTTTTAGATAAGTATTTGTAAAAATTATAAATTAATAATAGGGAAATTTTTCAGTAACACTCGTAACTCTTAACATTCTTGCCAATACTAATTTATAATCCTTTTAAATGTTTATCTATTGAATCCATAATGTTGAATCCATAATGTGTAATGTTTTTTTTTATGGTGGGAAAAATCATCGAATGACAAATCCCGCCCTTGGGCGGAACGGAAAACAGTGTCAGACTTCTACTGACTAAAAGACCCGCCGTTCCTTCCTGCCTTAGTTCCAGGGCCCCGGTGTTCCGCTTTCGCATCAACCTTTGACTCCAGAAGGACTAATTTTATAGAGTTGAACATGTCATTTCCAAACTTCGTAACAGTTTAGTAACAGTAATACTAGTAAAATAAATACTTTTCCATTCTTTCAATATTCTCCCTAGATAAAGCATGATACAACATGGCTAGCTACACAGTTCTAAGTTTTTTACCTCAATTCTAGCACAGTTAGGCACATAATTACGGTGTTATCTACGGTCACGATTGCGTGTTATGGCTACCGGAACCTATCGCATGGACGAAAACTAAACCAGCACATAAGATTGCCATGAGAAACAATCATTAGTTTCAATAATCAAAAAATCTTAATGATTTTTACCCTATTCATTTTGACTGTGCAACTGACCTAAATGAAGGTTCAACTCCAAAACGTTCAAATTTGGAACAATTTTTTTAAATGAAAAGTATAAAAAAAATAAGTCTGTGTTACCACTTTAATTTATATTTTACCCTATTTTTATTTAAAAATGACAGTTCTTTTTCTTTATGGTTGATGTTGACAGTACTGACATTTCGCTGTTTTAGATTTAATGTCAAAATATGTCAAAAAGTTTACTTTCTTTGTGAACACATAAAAAGCGTTGTTCTTTTTCGTCTTTCAAAGAGCAAAGATCTATTATTATACAGCCGGCTTTCATTACTAAACGTAACGGTCGTCTTGCTACGCTTTTACAACTTTTTATTGGAGCAAAGCAAAATTATATGCTTTCTAACGTAAAATGGTTACTTTTAACGATTTTTCGGTTTCAGTAACGTTGCTATTAACGCTTGTCAAATGATTTCAGTTTTGGAGTAAAAATAGTAATCATAATAACTGTCTGTAGTAATTGTGATAGCTAACTAGCGGTACATAGTTAATTTAATTGCGAAACGTTTATGTTACGGCTTTCACTGTCTAGTTAATACGCGACCTTGTTAGAAACACCTAGATATTGGATTAGTTTTATGATATTGGAGAAAATAACATCACTCATAATTATTTTCACGTATTTTATGCGATTACTCTAGTTCGAATCGTATATTTTCTTACTCACTTTCTTCTCTTTCTTTATAGTCTATGCTCATCTTCCTTTTTCAAAATCAGGAACAAATAGTCCACTTCCCAAGGAGGTTACATCCATAACTTCACAGCATATTGTACTAACGAAACGGTAATAAACGGTTGACTTTATTACTTTTCAAATTGGAACAGTACATTGACTTGGCACAGTAATTACAAATATTAATGTGTTGCTCACGTTCCTTTCTATCGGAGGCACCAGCTTTTGAAGGCAAGTCCATGTGAAATACGGGGACAGAATAATATTCTAAGGTCATTAAAATAATGTCCTTGAAGTAGGTAGAATATGGTTTAATTTGACATGTATGTCACATGTTTTCCGGACAGGGTGTTTTGACATCTGTTACATGTTTTTTAAAGACGGTTAACCTCTATTGACCTGCTGTCAAATGTCAAGTTGATTGTTGTGATTGGTTCGTCGAAATGTTGACGGCTAATAAAATCACTTGGTTGACAAGAGATGTCATGACAAATTAAATTGCATAGAAGTTGTAACGTAGTTGTAGAGTAAACATTTTACATCTTATAGCTATGTATCTATAATATCTATGTACGTAGTGAGAACCAGTATATACTGCATCAACTTCAAAAGATGTTTTTTAGCAGAAATTAGTTTTAAAAGCTGTCATTTTTAGATGCAACTGTCAAATAGTTGTATTTTTTTAATCAAAATATTAATTGTTTATCTTTTATTTTACCAGTAGGTATGCTTAGCCGTCTCATCTTAAAAATACCGTAAATATTTTAAAAACATCCTTCATATCTGTAGTTATTTTACTTACTCAATTTAAAATGGCGTCTGATTCTTGACATGTCACGTCACAGAATTCGTAGATGATTGCCTCTCACCGCGGGTTAGCGGCATATTGTCATTACAACACTATTATTAGGTAGAATGGGTCAGCAGTCGTTAATAACAGTAATATATTTCTATATGTGGGCAATAATTTCAAAAATGGCTGCTGTACTTGTATGATAGATATTATATTGTAACTATTAGAAGTTCACAGGCGGTTAATAGGTGTCAATCTAAATTACGTAGCTATAAAAGGAGATGAGGTAAATCGTTTTGATTTTGTAAATTAATTAAAAACAACTCTTTTAGATACATATCAATAAAACACCGATTCGAACTCAGAGGTCTCTTCTCAGTCAATACAGTTATGTAATATAAAATTGGTCAAATCATATTATGAGAATCATTTAGGTTACTGGCTGAGGTGGGTTTTTCTTAAATTTTCTAAGACAACTCAGCAGCAGCATCAGCTAAGAAAAAAAATTGGCGCCACTAAAGCAAACTAAAAGATATGCAGATCCTATTAGTATAGGATCTGCATATCTTTTAGTAAACTAAGAACGGAGTCTACATTCAAAAGATTGATTTCCAAATTTGAAACCGATAGTCAACCTACAACGTGGCATTTGTCCTTCAACAATAGTATTGGTTACAGGAAGCCAGCCAATCATAAAAACGAAGGAAAAAACAGCCAGGCTGATAGGCCCCACTTGCACAGACCAAAGTATTCTCTACGACTAGATACGACGAATCAATCGCCAGTCAATTTTAAAATCTGATTGGATACGTTCGATCAATTAAAAATAAAATTATCTACAGATAGTGTTCAGAAGTGTTAAATTTTAATGTTTTGATTTGTAATGCCTATTTACGTATTAGTTCCTCGTAAACTGATAAACACGAAGACTAAACGGAATTGAAAACGGATTTCTATTTTTTTTATTTATTGTAGGTCCCAAAATAGCTCCCTGAAAGATCCCATTGGTTTTACATAATATTTGTTTTTAAATGGCCTGACTAAATGAGAATAATAGAATTTATAAGTTGAATAAACATTTTTAATGGACAGGGTAATCTAAGGTAATAAATCTTGATTGCCTAGTTTGGTCCTAAAAACTTTTTGCGTGTTTCACCGTGTCGAAAGACTTGGAGAAAACACAAACAAACAAAAAACTAATAAAAAGTCTATTAGTTATTGCCTGCCATAAACATAGTCTCCCTAATTCAATTGTCTTAGGACTAATGAAAATCTGTCTAGACATGTTTATAGGTAGAAATAGCCAGTACGAATATATTGGGTAAAGTGATATAGAAAGATATACCTAGTAGAAAGAGTTACCTATAGTAGGTATGAGGAATGTGATTCAAAATATAATGTTATTTTTTATCATATACGTAGTAGACATGTTTTTGTTCCTTACATTAGAAACGAAACCATTTTTTAAAAGTCGTGTTTTGGATTTGTACCTAATGGCTAAAACCTGGAAAAAATGAAGCCATAAAATAGCCAGTACCTATGTTCTTAGTTACACAAATGAATAGGCTTCGACAGGTCAAGATCAACACTTTAAGTGGTTCTAACAAAAAACTACGTACCTAAATAGTTAATTGTATTTTTACTCACCAATCGGTCTCAGTGCAAACGAACTGACGACAAAAACAATGATATTTTTTTCAAATCTAGTAGGTTTTCCGAAAAATTTAAATGACTGAGTGGAAATGTTCAAAGAAACCTTGATAAAAAAAATACATGAACCTCCTTCATTTCGAAGCCGGTTAAAAACAGCATAGCATAGCTAAATGTTTCCACTCCTAGGATTTAGGCTTCTGTAGAAGATGGAATGGGCCACGAATTCACCACGCAGGCCCAGTGCGAATTGGTGGACGTCATATGTCTTTAAATTTTTGTTTCTAGGATATGCCGCATTCCTCACGATGTTTTTTTAAAACAGAATTGCATTCTGTTCATGAACAGTAAAGGATATTGCCCGATCATGTATAGATCATTAATCAAATAATTGAGAACGTATAAGGCTCGATTATTCAATTATTTTAACAATAACGTTTCAAGTTCGGCATTATAATCATCTATCCAATTACAAACGCATAAGTCTTCATTCAATACGATACGTGTTTATTATGGAAATTTCAACACGATAATACTTGTCACTTTTGTCATGATTTGGAAGAATTATTGATAATATTTTCTTAGTAAAAACCAGGTAGTAAATGAGTCTTCTACATAAGCAGTTTTGGGAAATTTGTTGTATCAGATTCTTTTGTGAGAAACTGATTAGTCACGATTTTTCTTTCAATTCGAGTCTTTTGGACACGTAAGTCTCAGTAATCTGTACCTTCATACAAATAAATTAGATGTTTCAGCGGGTGACTCATGCTACCAAACTTGTATGGACGTGATGTCTTCGGATTGTTTGCTTTAGATCTGGCTTTTATGCACGTTGACCCTTTCTTTACGTAAAATGTTTGTTAAACAACAAAACTAAAGCAGATTGGTATTATTTTATTTATCAACTAAGACCTTTGGATACCGCCAAGAACAATTTTACTTTCAATCAATCGAATGACGAAGCATATTGTATGGCCCATGGCTAATAAAATCTATTGAGGTAGTTAGGGGTTCGAAATTGATTGCCAATGTTTTAAGAGTCATTTATAAAAAAATATATATCATTTCTAGCTAAAGCTCGTTACCTGTATACTTCGTTTTTTAATCCTAGACTACTATTTGACAACTTAAAATGTCAAACTCCAGAAAATTGAGAACTTTTTTTATTTCTAGAGCGTAACATTCTGAGTTTTCAAATCGTAGTCTAGAATTAAAAAACGAAGTATACTGGTCATAAATGTACTGAAACAAACTTGCCTCAACAAAAACAAAAAAAAAAATGGCTGTTGACAACAAAAACGATAAATCAAACAAGATCATTCGAAATTCAAAATCGCTCGACAGCCGGCCGTGAATCACGATAGCGCAGGGAAGTTGCAGACATGCGCTGAATCTGTCATTAGCTGCTAATAATGGCGGCCGGCGCCATATTGTCGTCCATTGTCTATAGTCCTCCAGCTGACGAATATCCGGCCTGTTTTTGTCTTACATTTATGGTGGGTGATCTTATTTGGACGTCAGACGAATTCATTCGCAAAATAAGGGATTTCTTGGTCTTGTGTCGGACGATTAAGCGGCTTTTTAGGTAATCTTGGTTGACAAACATCAGGTAAATTACCAAGTTAAATTACAATAGGTACTTTTATTTTCGTGAAAAAGAAACGTGAAACATTTCTGGTGTTTTTAATTACAAAACTGTGAGTGAGTGATATTTTTTTCTAATAGGTATCTTTTAAATGCATCTAGAATTCTAGATCTATCATAGATCAAATTACCGATTTAAATTAAGAACAGCTGCACTCTGTCTTCAGTTGCCATTTTAAATTATCTATGACGCAGAACCCGATCCAAAGTCTATTAACTACTTTTAAATTTTAAATGGATGCCTACGGTCTAGCATGTTGTTTATTAACACCAAAAAATAAACTTTAACTTCTAGACCAACTACCATATTTAAATTCGATTAATTTCTTGCTTATTTTTCTTTTTTTTTGTAACTAATCGTTACCATTTCTTATCAATACACTCTTTGGTGCAATTGGAAATAAAGAACATTTAAGTGTTTTCAGAGCAATAAAATTATACGATAACCTACCTAATATAAATTGGTCTATGTTTATTTTCATATTCTTTATCTTACTGAGATAATGAATGAAGATTCCTAATTTTTCATTGGTGCTTAGTTTATAATAAAAATTTATTTTTATTAGAGAAATATTCGTAAAAACTATGTCTTTAGTATCGTGTATTTCAATAGATACTGTTAATCTTATAATATTTCTAGCTAGCCAAACAATTTAATAATCAAAATGGCCGTCATTTGTCAGATTTGACAGTTAGTTGCCTTACCAAAGCCCATTGCCCGGAGGGGGTTATAAACTGTTGCTAAGCAAAACTTGAAGTCTGGTCTCGAGAGATAGACATAAAATTTGAATCTTATGCCTGCCTTCGAACGAAAATAGTACCTTCTGTTATTATTTATTCATTATTTTATTTACTTTCTGATCGTGGGTCCCCAAATGACAAGTCTGCGTAACCCAAAAGCTAGTTTTTTTTTTATCTTGGATAGAGTTACATTGCCGTACAGCGTGGCAGTTTCGATAGCAATGCAAAATAATTTTGGACACTATAAGTATTTTTTTAAAGATTATGTAAATATTAGGTATATAATAAGTGCTACATTCAAAATACTCATTGTAAGTTACTGCTGAGCTAAGATTGAGAAGACACAAACAAAATAAATGACAATATGTTTTACAAAAGTCGCGTAATAGTTTAAGTTGATAATGTAATTTCTTGATTCTAAATATTAGGGATGATTTCAGATATGAGAATTTCAAGTTAACGTTTCAAAACCTACTTATATGTCAAAATTTAAAACAGGTTTCTAGGCTAAAGCAGAGTTTAGAAAATGCTCAGTTTCAAATTCTTTACCTACGTCCAAATTGTAACAGATAGTAGTCAATGTCTAAAAATAGGGCGATTTCAGCCATCCTCGCCTCACCATAGTTAGGTATAACCTTAGTACCAGAGGTGAAACATACTCCTATTTATCCTCTTTTCACTAAATACTATTTCTCACTCCAGAAAACCCCACTGAAGGGTTAGTTTCCTACAACTAAACGAACAGACCTACGTCTTTGGCACGTGCCTGACGTCTTTGTTTACGTCAACGGGTAATACACGTGCTTCTAAATACTCTTCTTGCATAAGCAAATACTCTACTACGAGCACTTGACGCAAACTAACTTAAACTGAATCGGTGAAGGAGCTATAAGGGCTGATGAAATACAACCGCTTTAGGACGCCACACTGCTAAAATTGGCAATGCCACCCGCAGCAGAATTTTGCGATGTGCACCGCGGCACGTATACTTATTAAATGGATGTATCCTGTATCGTTTATTACGTTTATTACGATCAGACCATGGCAGAGATACGTCTATTCACACTCAAAACGAAAGAAGCCAAAAAATCACGAGGAGCTGATTATCACTTTAGAATACGACTATAAATGCAAAAAGTTGCGTTGCGGCGACGTGAAAAAGAACAGAGGGCGACACTGCCAATTTGGTTATGTGTTTCGGCCCTAAGAGCTGAAACACAACAGCTTTACGGCGCCACGCTGCTAAAATTGGCAGTGCTGCCCGCCGCTCTATTTCGCGTCTCCGCATCGCAACTTTCAGCGTTTTTTGCCGTATCCTTCAGGAATAATCAGTTTCTCGAGATTTTTGATGTGGATAGACGTGTCTCTGCCACGGATCTTGTTATTAAGAAGACATTACTCTATTTTAACTAATCGATAAAGAGGTTAATGGTTACCTATATCCATTTCATTAATCTATTCGCGTCGCAGTGCACACCGCAAAATTCGGCGTTGCGGCGGAAAGCACCGCCATAAAAGCGCGGGCGCGACGCCGTTATGTATTTTAGCCCTTAGGGTGTATAGCTCCATTTCATTTTTTCGCTCGAAAGACATTTTAACATCACGGTAAGGACCAAGTCCCGTTCTAGAAAGGTCCAATCGCTGACCGATAAACTGGGGCGTGAAATGACGTTGGAGAAATCTGTAAAACTTTAAGATGACGTCAAAACGAAGCAAGAACGTCATCCCAAGTGACACAACACCCTGCGACTTTATAAGGAAGAACTTCGATTAAATATGAATAAATAAACACCACAACAGTATCTACGCTACATTATTTTCTTAGACGTCTCAAAGACGAGGTCTTTTCCGATCGACTTCCTAAAAGTGTTCAAAAAGAATTTCCATATCTCTCCAATAAGTGCCCTTGAGAAACCAGCATTAATTCTAAAGGCGGCCTGTGTGTCTGTGTGTATGTATTGATGTGTTTACATACGTTTAGTTATAATGTTACCTGCTATTGAGCCGGACGTGTTGTGTGCTACATCCTCGTCGGAAAATTGTAAGTTATTTTATCTGTTGTTTTAATTAAATGTGCGAAATTTAGAGCGGATTTCTGTTGCAATTTTCTTGAAAGTTTATTGACAGATTTTAGTAGAAATTTCACCAAAATATGGCTTGTTTATCTGCGAATATATTGGTGTTCGAATCGTGTCGCTGTGATAACAAGTTGTGGAGTTATTCGACAATCAATTGTGTAGTAATAGTTGAGTTTACAACGAAACTGACATTGTTTTTTCATCATCAATAACAAAGGCTAACATTGCAATATTTACAAGTTATACAACTGAAACATAAGCACAGCTGTTTTACGAGATATTCTTAGATTAAAATCGCATTACAGCTACCATTTAATTTCACGCTGGTTTTTCATGGACAGAAATGAAAACATGTTCAGGGCTTGTGATATTCAGCCTATTTTGTTTCATCAGCCATATTTTATTCGTTTGTGTTCTTTATTTGAAAGTAGCTGTTAACAATTGACCAGCCAATTGGAAGCGTTACTTGTAACACTCTTTTAATGGACGCTAATCTAGGGCAACTCCGTAGAATGTTAACGATTGCCACAGTTCTGTCTTAAATGTGTTATCCTTACTTTTTGGGCCAGTTAATTTCCTGTACGGCTTGGAATATGGCGTCGATTATTGACGCGATAAAGCTATTAATAAGATGAATTTTGTTACATAACAAGCTTTTCTTAAAACACCGTACAATGTATTCATAAATGAGGTAACTTATACGTAGAAATTCATCAGATTCAATCTGGTTTTCAAAACTGGTATTTGTTTTACATATTTTCCTTATACAATATCCAGATGCAATGAAACAAAATTGCATGTCTGCATCTAAAAAGACGAATAATCAAAACCATATTTTGTTATTCAAAAACAATAAAGATCTGATGTACTTGTGGGCGTAAATCATGATTCAGACGCTTTATGCAAATCCTCCTTACAAAAGTATAAATACTCCTTGGTCTTATCCAACTGGTATGCATTGCATGACCCCACCGACAAGGATCTCTATAGCGCATACAGAATAGATTTAACCACAGATAAGCTATTGGTTTTATTTGCTCAGTAAACTGAGAAGGCCAAGGCATTGATACAGATTAAAAATATCGTTCTACGTACGATGTTCAAGGATTACTCAGTTTATGTTGCTCCAACGTCTTATGGTTCCCTGGTACTTTCAAAGCTGTGAAGATTTCTATTGCTTGGATTTCCAGGACTGAATCTTTGTTTTTTATTGCTTTTCTTAGCGTGTTCAATACTCCTATTGTTCTATCCCTTCTTAATCTAAATATCAGGTATACAAATAGTTTTTAGTACGTCATACTATCTGTAGCATTAATCAGTAAATATGTTACGCCCCCTTCGCTCGTGGGCTGGTCAAAACAAAGAATCATTTCTGTCATAACATTGTCTGGATGTTAGATCCATTGATATTGTAAAAGAGAGGTCATTACACTTCTAATAAATGAATGTTTCAGTACTCCTTGATATACAATAGTGGGAGTTTTTTCAAACATTTCGCGTTTTTGTAGCGATTCCTTATGTTAGTCCAATGTCATCCTTTGCTGTTTCTGAATTATTTACGTTGGTTTTAGTCTAACGTCTTACCATAAGTAGATATTTGGATATACGTCAACAGTCATATCTATCTAAAAACTCTTATCTGTCAGCTGTTCTAAAATCTAGCTCGTACCTAAAATAAGATACTATTTTAGCAGTTTTGTAATTGGGTTTGCTTTGTTTCCAAATAAGTCTGGTCAATGTCTCTGTTACCATTGTCTTTTTGCTTAAAGCTGCCTTCATTATTATTTAACAATGTATTATACATATCTAGTGAAACATAAGATTTGATTTTTTTTTTAATACCTAACCTAAAATAATATTTTATTCGCGTTCCATTCTTCAGATTTCGTTAGGTCTTATCGAGTCCAGCTCCATTTAAATTTTCGAGTGTACTGACCATTTCAATGCCAGGGTCGATTGAATGCATGTGTGTATTGTAACTTCGTTCCTCAGTCCTCAGTAACAAAAAGATCTTGTTATAGATTGCCTTTCAAGGTTGTAAAAGAATTGCTGAAAGGGGTTTTTTGTTAGTTGATTGACCAGTTTGGCTAAGGAACTTTTGACGGGTTGAATTATAAGATCTATTAATCACTAACGATAATAATAGTCGACGATTAGAAGACCTCTTGTGTAGGGAGCTCATAACAAATCGTTTTTTAATTGCAATTTTTTGCTTGTTGAAATACTTCTCCTATATGTATAGCTTGTCTATCAACGTGGTCCTTTCACTTGATATTATTTAGTATGAGAAGCTATGGTAAATAATTTACTGGCATTATAGTTTATACTTCATTTTTTTTAAATCCATTATCATCAGTTTTATATTGTAACTGTTTCTTGTTCCCGTTTATTAAAATAAAAAGCTAAGGAAATGCGACTCTGCCATGTTTCACGTGGGGTGGTTTTCCGTAAACTATTCGAGTCTACCAACTATGTGAAAAATGAAAACAAAAATTGTAAAAAATAAGTCGTTAGAAAATAAGTCCAGTTGATTCTTTGAAATTGTTATTTATTTATTTAGTACAGAACTTACAGCTAGTAAAAACAGACTAAAATAGGAAACTGTAATCATTAGAAAGCCAATTACAAGTTCTCACAAGTCTCAATACTCTATAGTTATGGGATATCAAAAGGAACACGTTATTAATTATTATCAATATTGATTGTCACGTAGATTGCTGTAACTGTATGATTATCCTACTCTTGTTATTTTACCGTTCAAATGTATGTTATTCCCTACATCCATGTAGGTGTACATGATATTACACACATAAACCAGTGTTTATATCGGACCATTGGAACTGCGCAATATATTTCTGCATTTTCCTCATTGTCAACTCACCCACGCCATCAATATAAACGAAATATTTTTAATTAGTATTTTGTTGTACCGCTATACTAATCTTTCAAATTTATTATTTTTGTGCTATCTCTGTGACAAAATAAACATTATTCATGTAGTTATTATCTATCTGAGGCATACACCTGATTCATAGAACGTTGAACATTTCCGTGAACTGCGGGAGATTGAATTTTTTATCGTAAATTACTCATTCGTTCAGTTTCTTAGAATGAACTGAATGTAGTTTGACAGAAATAGACTAATGTTCTGACCAATTATTTTTTTTATATGATTCATCTGTCTGGCAATGATCTTAGGCGCCATTTGGGCTTTACAAGATTGTCTGTAAATAATTGCTATCAGCGATAAGACCGCCCATTGTGACACCCTAATAATAATTCTAATCTCCTATTGTCATTGTATCTATGGTGTGCAGTAAAGACTATATCTATCTAGCTTAGTTTTCGCTTCTTACTAACGATTTGTCTACATAGCATCTTTAATTTTTCAGCCAACTATTTCTCTTAGGAGAATTTAAGTTAGCGTTTCATTTGGCGTAAATTAACTGTTTTTCTTTCTTTCTTCATATTTCTCTTACTCTGTAACTGTACCATCAGTCTATGTATCATCTTCATAATCTTCAGGTTTTTCAACATCAACTTCAAAATTCACATTACCAGTTTCAACAAATTCAGTTAAAAAATGATTTTCAATCATAACACACTTTTCAAAGTCACGTAACAATGGTCAAAGTCAATTTGATGATAGCCAGCAACAGCTAGCTGGGCCGTTAGTGCGTAATCCTATAATTGAATGATTTGACTAATTCGGGCTCAGGCCAGCCAGGGCAAGCTCCTCCGTTCATACACAATTTGCGAGTTCAATGCTATTCATCATGGAGTAATGAATCAGCTGGTCGATGGCTTTGTAGAAAGGTTCTCAGGAAGTCTTGCGGCCAATGATCTTTACTTAACTGCCGATTGTTATTTCAAGTAGCCGTTCTCAATTAACTTTCCTATTCATTAATTTGGATAGCGATAAACCGACTTGTCTTCATCTGTCTTCTGGGCTTTCTCCCAGTAAGTTGAGAGTGTGTTACATGATGCCGAAAAGTGTAACCTCGAATAACACTTTCCCAAAAGTTTACTAATCCGAAACACGTAACAACGAATGCACGCTAGAACGAAACCACGCCATCTCGAATTACATGCTCCCGAAAAATGTGATATCAAATAATAAATCTCCGTATGTTTACTAAACCGAAACACTTAACAATGACAACTACTGCACGCCACGATACTTTTTTAAATAATAATTTATTATTCGTTTTCAACTAAATTCTAGTCTTGTTGGATGCAGATGCTCGTATATGTAGTGACTATCTTACCTCCACAATCCTAACTGCAACTTGCAATATCATCTTTCTTGGATAGATTCTGGTGTCAGATTTACAGCTACTCAGATTATCTGTAACCATAAGAATATAAGATCTGCAAATGACAACCAGGAGCAAGCAGATTTTTGTGTTTTTAAGTACGTTACGACGGAATATCGGTATGGCAAGATGATCACTAACAAGCGTTGCGTAATCTTGGAGATAGACCATGCGGCTGATATTCATAATTTAGTAACCAGCGCTTCTAAATTATGTGCCTAAATAAAATTTCTTAAAGGGTAACGCCACTAACAGTATATTCATCTGCTGCTAGGCATTTTTGCATGAAAAAAAACAAGATAGGATTGTTAGCAAAATGTCCATTAAGTAACTCAAATTAGACAATCTACCTGCAGACTCTTTAAAATTAGTAAAGACTTCCTTGACAATGCTGAAGGGAGAGAATATACAGTTGTATAAATTATCTAAGCAATATTTTACTGGGTTAAGTAATATGTGTACGTGTTGATAGAGGGAGAGGAAAGCCAGTGTGAGGAGTGATTTGAAAGACAAGGAAATTAGTGATAGTGTGACGAGTGACAGGACAGAATGGAACGAGAAAAGGTGTTATACCGACAAAGAGTAAAATGGGACAGAGGCAGGAAGATGATAAGCCTTTTTCAGTCTTAGGCAAGAGAAATCAAGGCAAAAGGGCCAAATTCTTAACGGAACCTAATTTTCGGTTGTTCCTCACTTACACCTTGAATAGTGATTCAACCATAATTTGCGGTTTCCACAAGACCTCAAGATAGATTGCTTCCGTAGCAATTTACTTTGAGTGGTAGGATACTTTACTAACTATGGCCTTTTCCTACACGATGGAAATCCTTCCTTTATATTTCAAGTGCTAATAGGTTTTTAATGAAAATGGAAGATGTGAGCTAAGTACCGCGTTATATCCGTGAACGGACGCTGTTGAGACTGATCATCTTTTAGGGCCTGTGAACACCAGGTTTTTTACGCGCCGTTGACGCGCGTTTGTAGCGGTCAAGTTAGACGCAGCTTGTTTGCTGACCACTCCTTGAGGCGTGCGTGGATTTCCAGGTTGCCTGGAAGAGATCGTAGAATGTGATAAGGCCGCCCATTGGTTTTTAGTTCCTTCTTTTTGTATTTGTTATGGTGTACAATAAATAAATAAAAGAGAAAATAATTTAAAGCTATAGAACCTTCTTCGATGTACATTGCTTCACATACTTAACGTAGTTTTCATAAAAAAATTAATTGTTTAATAGGTGCAAACTACATACATATTCGCCCAGAACTTAATTAATTTCTACTCAGTATTTTCCTACCTACATATAAGTTATAGGTACGACGTAGGTAGAGATAGGAGTCCATTTTGCTCTATAATTAATTAGGCACGTGCAATTTCCCGCCGTGCAGTGTTGCCAACTAAATGAAATACAATACATGATTACTTTTTTCCCTGCACAGTCGGGGTCGTTGCCTTTCGCTGACTAATCGCTAATCTGTCTGTCTGTCTGACGGAACCTAACTAGCTATGCACGAAGTATCTTCACGGTTTGAATTATAGTATAAGCAGAACTTGAGAACTATATTTAAGTGCTAGTTATGTTTTTTTTTTAGCTAGAAGCGCGGAATATTAATGTCACAGTCAGCCATTTTGTTTTTGCTACAGTAATATGGAGAGATAGTATACAAATGAAACTTGTAACTGATATAACAATATTTGTGATATGATATATATTCCACATGTAGTTCGTTTTTTAATCCTAGACTACGATTTGACAACTTAAAATGTCAAACTCCAGAAAATTGGGAACATATTTCTAGAGTGTGATTATGAGTTTTCAAATCGTAGTCTAGAATTAAAAACGAACTATAGGCATTTTGGTGTACTTACTGATGTTTCGCACTATAAAACTAGAGTAAGAAGAATTTAAAAATGGGTTTTTGGGACGCCCGCGGTAAAATTTTCCAAACTTATTCTTTTAGTACCGATTGTACTGTACCTATACATATTTTAGCATTATTTAACACGTATAAATAAATAATAAGGAAAATGGCAATTTACATGTGTTTTATTTGTGGCGTAATTATGTAGATAGGTATTCTATTTATGTTAGATTTATTATGAAACGGATAATCCTGGAATTAGGTATTATTATTTATCCTGTTTTGTATGGAAGGTATTGAATTTAAAGCCAATTACGGCTTAAATATGATTTTCCTTGTTAAATTTACTTAAGCATAAATTTATTTGAATGAATAAAAGAAAATAAATGTGTCTATAACAGAAAAATAAATCTCTATATCATTCCCGCTTAAAATTTCAATATGGTTGCTTCCGTTGCTTTTTTTTCACTGGGAGCAAGTGGCTAATGAATGTTTACATTCAGCCTTGTTTCAACACTCTTCACAAAGTGTTTATGTTGGATATTTTAAAAATAAGCTGACGTGTGTTTTACGTTCATAAATGGTGGAAGGTGAAGAATCAGCATTTTACTCACGTAAGCGCATGAGATGTTTATTGTTTTAGTATTTTTCTCGACACTCGGAGAAATTACGTTATTGGCTGACGCGTGTGTTTGTCGTGTAGGTTGACAGGTTGTAAACTCTAGGACATAGAGTAGAAACATTAACAATAAATGTTTATTTTTACTGTAGATACCTGCCATTATTTAAACTGGAAAAAATATCTTATCATCAATTGAATACAAGACCTAATTATGTACTAGATATATGTTTAAAATTTGAACCTTTTAATCGGTAAGAGATAAGTACTACTTTCCAAAACAAATTTCAAAAAATATGTCCAATATAGCAATATCTTTTTGTGTAGGTAACTGTCAAATAATCAACCTATTTTTTTTTAACAAGGGCAACATTTAATCCAAATACTCATCTCCCATAAAGAGGAGCCATTCATAAAGATTTGACTTTACTCCTTTAGTTACGAGTCCCTACTGTTTTTATTTTTTTAAATCTCAATCGTAAGTAACTAAAATTGCAAGTAAAAAAAAATTCTTCGAAGTTTTTCTTCCGTCGTCATCAACATTATTGGTTTCAAAGCTTAAGCCCTTGAAATTTTATGTACATTTCAACACGTCGAGGTTTCCACATTTTATAACTGTAAAACCCTGTTTATTAGTACTTAAGAAAGGTGTATTTAGTTAATGACCACTCTCTTAATATTTTATGATGTATTTTAGTTGGGAAGTGTCTTAAAATAATGGGTAGTGAAAGAAAAATGTGCATCAGCTGCTTGGCTCGCTTGTCATCTGCTTGTGTTTAAATGAAGGAAACTGGAATTAGGCCTTCCTGTTGTCAACCTGTCATTTCGCTATTTTTATACACTTTTGTATCCTGTGCAGTGCACACGACACAATCTTCAGATGTCCGCCGTTTATATTCATTACCTACCCCACGATTAATATTTTAACGTCCAGACTCCCAGACATATGGATTTAAGTCTGCCTCGTGTCGTCTTACAAGGTATATTTAGTCTTCCATTTATGGCAACACTCCCGGAGGCTGGCCGAAAATAAAATGCAGTCTGATGTCAACGGCCAACACGCGATGCAATAAGAAAAAAATACAACGTTCTATTTTCAAATTGCAGTGGAGACCGTCTCCGAGATGGCGAGCGACAAAAAAGGTTACAGTTTTGTGTGCTGGAATTCAGAAAGCTTAAAGTCAAATAGTTTTAAGATTTAAGCATGTAAACTGTCAAAGTAGAGATTATAGTCTTATCTATACTCGCTATTAGCGTCGAATACCAACACAAGTAAATGTCTAGGAAATGGTTTTAAATTATTCTAAGTAGCTAACGCGTTGCATCGAGAATAGGATTATGTGAAATCATCGTGGGAATGTTTGCCTAGCCGGAATGTGATGGAACATGCATTGAGTTCTTCGAAAATTTAGTTTTATGTCTTTTGCGTGGCAAGCAAAGAGCCCACGTAATTCTACGGCTCGCATTAAATATAAGCTTGCGTGAAATCTGACTTTCGTTGTAACATTTTATTGTAACCTAATTCATGAAAACATGACAATGACTGCGTAAAACAAATATAACAAGTACTTGGAATCGCTCATCCCGTAAAGGGATACTAAAGCAAATAAGGAAAACGCTAAGATAAACTGAATTCACGAACACGACTCATGGAGTAACAGTACCAACTGCTTTTGGTCATAAAACTCCCTTATCTGCCTTCAGCAATCTTCGTCTTAATGCATTTCCTGCGTCTCGACGAATCATCGCGCCATCACAATTAATTTATAAGTAACTAAACTTATTAGTGTCGAAGTACGGTTATCTGCGGCTGCACGGTTCGCGCGCTCGCTGCTCGGTGTTGCCAGCCTTTTCCCTCTCGCCCATTTTATGGGAATTTTATATTTCTGTAACGATCGTGTGACAGGTACTTTCACTTTAATGTTCTTTATTGATTTGTGGTTGTAACCTTTTTATTATCACGACTTCGGTGTTGCCGTGAAAATGTTTTGTACTGTTATTTGTTGTACGCGATGATAATATCTTGGTCAGACTGTATTCTCCGAAATTGTCGTGCTTGGACAAGCTGATTGTAATTAGTTGGCTGTCACTTTTTTGATCATTAATAATTAAAAATAACTGTCAAAATTGAATTTTATTTTCTTTCTTCTCACGACATTAAAATAAGAATTAATCAAACCGAGTCCATCTGTATTCAATTAATATAATAATTATGACTTTAATTCCAGTCGCAAGTGTAGTAAATGGTGCATTGATTGATCTTAAAACGGTTAAGAAAAATATCGTAAGGAAACCGTCCAAGAACCAAAAATTCGAAGGTATTTGACACTCACCAACGCAAACTAAGTCAGCGTGGTGGATTATGATCTAGTCCCTGTTCCTGAAGAAGAGACCTGTGTCCTATCAGTGAGAACATTAAAAAGGTTGATGATGATGATTGCATCTAAATGCAATTATTCTGTCTACCGAATACTCAGAATGACGGGTTATTATTGGTACTAAAAAATATGCAAAACACACGTTAATTAAGCGTACAGCTAAGGAGTGGAATTCCTTGCTGGAGTCTGTTTCCTGATGGCTACAACCTCGGGATCTTTCAAGTCTAGAATGAATAGGTTACATCTAGTTAAGCGTACCTACTCCATCGTCAACCATATCGAGGCATTTACAGTAATTTTAACTAACAAGTCGAATGTAATTTATTGTGGACACATCAATGAAAAAGTTAAAACTTGCATGTTCCCGCCATTGATGTAATTGCCACAGATAACGTATGAAGGTGACTTTGTAACGTTTAGTTGTTCGAACCTTTTTTAAAAAAAAAGATATGTAAGTTCGTTTTTTTAATTCTAGACTACGATTTGACAATCCAGAATGTCACATTCTAGAAATATTTATATATATTCTGGAGTTTGACATTTTAAGTTGTCAAATCGTAGTCTAGGATTAAAAAACGAATTATTCCTGACGGAATCTGTATTTCTCAATAGCTACAATCTAGGGGTCTTTAAGTCAAGAGTGAATAGGTTACTTCTAGTCAAGCATGCTCCATCGTCGACCACATCTTCGCTTACCATCAGGTGAGATAATGGTCAAAAGCAAGCTTGAAATACTTGTCTATGATTTACAAATGACAGATATTGAGACGTTTTCCTTAATACTAAAAAATATCAATGTCTGGTTTTTGCTCATCTGGTTCAGACCTTGAGACATATGAAAGGAAAAAATAAAACATTGAAGACTAAAAAATTCGTTTATTTGCTTTTGCAAACAATAGAAAAACCTTCTTATTCTGTTCTTTAAAACTATTTGTAAAAAAATCATAAATTCAAATCATATTTTTATTATCTCTTTATTTCATGTTAGAGGAGACTGGAAAATACTGAAAAATTCTTTATTTCGCTAACGTATTAAGGTAACCGCTACTTACTCTTTACCTTTCTATTTGACCTGGTTTTTGTTTTAAGCGATAAATAATGATACCCAATTTCATTACTTTTACATTATTTTCGCTCATACACTTAGCAATTTAATAAAACTCACCCCTTCCGACGCCGCATGCGGTCAATACCGGTAATTAGGGAAGCCCGTGCGATGCCACTGCACTCGATACCGATGCCGATACCAGGAAGACAGTACACCCCATTGAGGTCGCTGGTTGGATAATCAATAATGCAGTGTTGATAATAGTGGTATTCTATTAACTGAATTCGAAGTTAATTTGGAAGAGAAGATACCATTAATACATTAGGTGTCTGAGTGTATGTTTTCTAAACATTTAGTTTATTAGTAGTAGTTTCCCTGTTTTGACACTTTTAATTCAAGCCCACTTTTGCTAGCTGTACTTTTGGACATCTCAATAAGTCTGCAAGTATTAATCGTCGTTTACATATCTTCGAAGTCTATCATTAATTTATTAATTATTCAAAGAAAAATAAATTAGAATTAAATAATAAAGTAACATAAAACTACATTATATACACATAAATAAAAAAATAAACCCTTAAACCTTAAACTTAACTAAAAGTACCTAATTTACTAAGGCGTCAAAAAAGTCTTCCGCGTCGCTATCGACTGGTAAAGTACCTACTCAAAAGGCTGGCAGCATTGCCACGTTATTGTCTGCAAATTAATTTATTTCTTTTGACTTCATGCACAAAACAGAGTTTTAGTCAAAAGTTTGACATTTTTTTACATTACCCTTTAGAAAATAACAAAACAAGAACTCCCAAGCTGGCTACAAAGCCCCTAGAAACCTAAATCGAAGTCTTTGAACTAATGTAAAAGTTGAAATACTCGGGTTCGATAGTTGTCTCCAGTTCCCCTAGGTTAAATTGTCTTCAATAAACTTATCACGTCATGTGTCACTTTGCCACACGATACCTATTTCCTAAATGACAGCTTGGCTCATTGGGTTACCCCTTACCATAGACAGATCGATAGAGTCTAGACTGGACGTCACCCCTTGTCATAAAAGCAGCACTTAAAGCACCTACGAACTAACACTAAATACAGTGGCAGGTGTTGTACAGTCCATAGCACGAACCGAAAACTAGTTTATATTGTGAACTAATTTATATTGCGAACTTTACAAAAATATGAAATAAATTTTGAAAATTCAATGACATTTTTATGAGATGGCGGGAAGACTTAGATGTATCCTTAGGATTTTAGGAATGACAAAAAGTGGCTCGGACTCAGAGCCGGGAACGATGGAACGAATGGAGGTTACAGCAATCGGACAGCATAAACTCAAACTCAAAATAATTTATTTCAAACAGACCATTCATAGACATTTTTAAATTGTCAAATTGAAGCTAATTTGCACTATAAGCTAGACACAAAAAAAAGAGTTAGATGTCTAGAAGAATGTATGGGAACAAGTGAAAGACATGTTTAAGTCGTTCTATGTTGTTCTAGATCGCTTTGAGTCTAAAGATAGTCCCTTTGATCTGTTAGTCGCCAATGCAACTACTAATCTGAGAATCAAGCATGGTTCTTTACTAGGGCCAGTAGTAATTGGGTTTTTCGTCTAAAGAAATTATGGTACTAAATTTAATTGCTGGCCAGTTTCTTCAGACTCCCTTCGCTCTTTACATGTGACTTCTAACTTGATTTGAAAGGAAAGAATGTCTATAGATTTTTACTTCTTTGCCTTCGTAAACTACAGGTATAAATTTAGGTATGTTGATCCATAATAGATGTTAGTCCTAGGGTCAAGCGACGTTGCATGAGGTGGTGTGGCGACATTCCTGGGGTAGATGCCCTGGACTTGATAAGATTACACTTGTAATAGCGTAGCAGTGGGTGTCGCGCGCTTTATGAGGCGACTTGCTTATATGCACTTATGCAAAATGAATTTTTGAAATGGAAATGTTAGAGCTATAGAAAATGGAGATTATGTGCTGGATTTGTGGAATTATAATATAGAAAAAAATTAATGTGTAGTCGTTTTATCGTGAAGAAATATTTTAGTAATCATTTAGGAAGGTTATTATTGAGACCAAAGAAATGATTGACGGACTATGTGAAAAATGATGAGGAATATAGGTATTAGGGTAGGAAGATGCCGGTGATGTGGCTCCTGAGAGCTGCAACATGGAAATATTTGAATTGAGAGTGAATGGGACGTTTTTAGGCAGGCATTCCTCATCATCGGCCAATCTCTATCAATAAATAATTAAAAAACCGTTTCATTTATTCTTTCTCGAACTGCTAAAAGTTCTACCGTTTGAGAGCTAGCTTCAGAATTAAGTATTTAGACTTAAGGAAGTCTTAAAACCTACTGCAGATCAAAATATTTTGAAAGGTTTGAGATATACTCAACTTCAAAGGCTGAAATGAGAAATTGGGGATAGAAGTAAGTCGTAAGGTGTCCCAAATAAAACAAAAAATCAATTTCAAGTCAACGTCCTTTTTTAGATAGATTATTATCGACACTGTATCATTACGAATGTACGAGGTTTGTCAGGTCAAAGTATTGGAGACATTAGTGAAATAAGGGCAAGTGGATACACGCGAACGGTCACCAAACTTGCTAGTACCAGCAGTGGTACCAATAGTGGTATACATCCATCAGTATGGAGGGTTAGTAACCTAGTTGTAGGCCGTGGTCGAAGATAATTGCTACCTAGACGACTGAATGTGTACTTGGGTGAAGGCAATATATTTGGAAAACTGTATAAGAGGCACTCAACCCTAATTACTGAGCCTAGAAGCGTGAAATTTGGTACTAGTCTTACATAGTATGTAATGAAGGTAAGCAACAAAGAGACTACTAAGACCGATGGTTATGGCGACGCTTGGGGGACGCCTTTGTCCAACAGTGGACGTCTTTCGGCTGAAATTATGATAATGATGATGAAACAATGTAGAAGGATTTTTGAGTAAATTATAAGATGCAAGCAAAAACAGTTTGTATAAAAGTTGTTGTTGTGTATAAGAAAATCTCAACGAACAAATGGCCTGAACAGACTCCATAGTCACTCTGAATCAGCTTACTTGCAGTACGGCCATTCTAACTTGGTGAGCCTAAAATTAGGCTCAGCGAGCTTAGCTAGCGCTTGTGCACATTTCTGTCGTCAAGCATAATTTTTCAGCACATTCTGATCGTAAGATAAAACCCATATAAGTATAAAAGAAAAAAATAAAAGACTCACTTTTACAGTTGGATCAACCATATCGAGTAATGAAGCTAGATTTGGCTCGTTGCCAACTAATATGGCTTGTTGCCAAGTCCTTGCGTATGTCTAAATGAATAATAATCTACCTTTTGTAAATGTTCTAAGACTATCTTGTATCCAATATTCATCAATCTTACAGTATTGTGAGGGTTATGGAATGCTATATGATGGGGTGATTTTTCAAAGGAGTTCTTCAGGGTATCATCAACGATGGACCATGCTTGCTTAGCAACATGTTTACTCTTGATTTAAAGACCTCCGGATTGTTGCTTTCTGAAACCACGTTACCAACATATTTCTGTCCTGATATCAATTTATTTGGCGGACCAAAACCCCTTTTGTCTTCATCCCAATCGTCAACATTTTTCTTATCATCTTTCACGTAGTTCGACAATAATCTCTTTTGTCCCTTTAGCCATCCTAAATCAGTATTGAAATCTTTCTTCTCTACAATTTAGCTATAATTTTGAAATTTAACCTGAAAGGCTTCCAAATCATCTTCACATTCGTTCGTTTTCTTTATATCTTCCATAACATAGTTTTATATTGCGACCGTTTCTTCAAGTGTTCTGACGACGTTTGATTTACAATCGAAGACAACGATGATATACTCGCGAGTTGTCTGCGGGTCCATTGAATGAAATGGAGTTTCAATAGTCTCTGATTGGCTGTAATTGGTGGCGGTGAATACGGGTGAACGTTGCACTGTGGTTGTGGTCGCATATTGACAGGGTAACGATTGTGTTTAGAGATTTGTTTTACATCTTGTGAACATTAATGTTTCTTAATCTTTTGTATCAGAGAGCAGTGGTGGCCGAGCGGTAACGGCCCCGACTTAATGTCGCGGGTTCAGACCCAGCCAGATGCATTACTTTGTGTAATTTATTTCATCACCACTGCTCTCAAAACGGTGAAGGAAAACATCGTGAGGAAACCGGCATGTCCTAGAACCAAAAATTCGAAGACATTTGACCTCAATCCGCACTGGGCCCGTGTGGTAGATTATGGCCCATTCCCTCTCCTAGAGAAGAGGGCTGTGTCCCAGCAGTGGGAACGTTAAAAGGCTGATGATGATGATGATGTTGATGATGATAAATCTTTTGTATCTAGACGAATCTTCAGCCTTGCCTATGATTTTTCTTTGGAGACAGGTTTTAAATTATTAGTAACTGAAAAATAAGCATCACCTATGTTTCTCCTGTTTCTGTCTTCTTTTCTTTTACCATTTAGTGCGTAGATGAATTGTTAAATAAACAAATAAGGTATAAAAGAGTGTTCATAGAGTTTCTTGCACGATCTTCTCCACGATCAATAACTTTAGAATTAGCTATTATATTTTAGCTATCAGCGGATTTTGACTGACTGATTTCTTATTTATTTATTTGGAAACTCAACAGTGCATACAAATGGTTTATTAAACCCAAATGCTGTTAGTTTACTTTGACACTTTAATAATAGACATATTATCTACTTTATCGTATTTGAATTCACCTGTCATGTTATCACCAAGCCCATTTTCATAGAAAACTATCTAAAAGTAAACAAAATTAACTATTTGAGTACACAATGTTTATCGGAAAACACATTTCCGTGTGTAATAACTTATGGTGACGTATGGCGATATCATTTGTTTATCTGACATAGTTCCCCGTAACTTCTATAAGTTTGAATTTATTGATGGTGTTTGGCATGTGTTTGGTTTGTCTCGGGTAACTTAAGGATATTAATCAAATAACCTCCTTTTTTACAAACTTTTTTACAAAGGTACATTACGGCCGTCGAATCTTGGCGAGTCTGGAGTTAGGCTTTGCGAATTTTATCGCTTGAAAACTCGTACAAAAATAAAGGTTTTAAACAAATAAATGCCAATAAAAGTTTTTAACAGCAATAACAACTGCAGATTGCCATTATTTGTTTAAACAATTTATTTTTTAAGAGTTTTCAAGCGCTAAAATTCGCAGAGCCTAATTTCAGACTCCCTAAAATCCGACGATGACGGTGATACACGTGGAAATTTGTCACTGTAACACTCAGTTCCATAACACCCTCGCCTGAGGCTTGGGCAAATTCCACCTGGGTGACAATGGTTACTTTCTCCACTTGTAACTTTCGAAAAGGCACTTCCTATTTTCAGTTTATGAGCAAAACATATCTACACAATTAATGTTTAGTGCTAAGTAGGTATATTGTCTTTCGTATCTTGTGCTCGTAATGCACCACTGTTTGAGATGTTGATGATCAAAGTTGAGGGCACCAGGTCACGTGGTAGATTACCAATGAGATTAACAGACCAGACCAGGCCGAAACGAAGTGATCGGTCTACGAATGCACCCGGAAAGCTGCAGTCCGCGATGAATGGCACCGTATAACCAAGATGATCACTCATCGTGATTAGAAGAATCTTGTCTTTATAGTTCAATAAAAAAAAGAAAACAACAGTTTTCGTAAACATTTAAAAAAGCGTGTTCCTTACATAATAACACGGTACTGATAACCTATCCTAATCACTACACCAATAAATGGACAGCTATCGACAAATTATCAAAATGCCCTATAACCTTCCTATTTTAGAAAGATGACTAACGTTCAGACGGCTTCCGTTATCAAACTTACAAAGAGTAACGGCCTAATTATTATTTGAGAGCAAAAATCAGACAAGTTCCAACATGTTCAAATTGATTGTATAGAAGCGGACAGATGTTCGTTCGAAATAAAAGATGAGAACCGAGGGGAAGTAACACCTCGTCTAAACCCGTACCGTGGTTGTTATTAAAAACAGCCGGTGGATTTAACGTGAATAGTTTTTTCTTTATTTGTTTTGGTTAATTTTAGGTTGAATAAGTGTTAATAGAGAATGCCCATAGGTACCCCGTAGGTGCCATATTGTGTCATACAAGTACCCTTAGATTATAAAACAAAATGTTTTATAATCTAAGCAAGTACCTATATTAATACCAAAAAATAATGTTTCATTTATTATGTGTTATGTATGCTACCTATAGTTTTTTTAAAGCACATAAAAAAATAAATTGTTAACAATTCCAAATTCCACAAAAATAACGTTAAAATAACGTTGTCATTTCCAAAACCATTTGTTCATTTATTTAGTTTGCCACAAGTTGGTATGGAGCCACCTCCAAATTTGGGCAATCTCTTTACGTGTTTAAAGTACTTACTGACGAATAAAACGACATTAATATACTTAATTCAAGCAATCCCAAAATAATAAGTACCTAGTCCATAACATTACACAATATTTTCATGTATTTTTGAACTTTTTGACAGTTCGGTAATGTTGCCAGCCTAACATTTAATTTACCCCGATTATTTTGTAAATGGATCGAGCATTTACTATTGCCATTTGTCCTTTTTTATCCCATATCCTAATCTGTGTGTTTGTTTGTCCTCAGTTCTGGGAGATCATATCAGAGGAGCACGGCATCGACCCCAACGGCGTGTACAGAGGAACCAGTGACCTTCAGCTCGAACGAATCTCCGTATATTACAATGAGGCCTCTGGTCAGTATACTCAACATATTTGTATGATTAATCTTCCTCCAATTATTCAAAACATTAGGGTTTGGAGTTTGCAGCTGGATAAGACATTTACAGTCGTAGGGTATTCTTAAAAAGTTATTTCGAACGAATTCGAGATATCATCTATGACTTTTCTTTTTATTTAAATTGATTTAACTAGTGCTTGACTGCGATATCACCTGATAGCAGCGATGCAATGGTTGGATGTTGAGGTGCACATGTTTATTAAGAGCCTCTATCCTTGAAGACACGAAAAATTATAATCGGATGTGCAGTCCGCAGAAAGGAAATTGTTCCATTCCTTCGATGTACGCTGTTATAAACGACAAAGTATCTTTTTACAAAAATGGTCTCTTATATTGGGTTTGAACACCTGAAATACACCTACCGACTATTCTGTGAAGCAAGTAACTTTTATACTAGTTAACTTAAATACTCTTCTAAATTCCTCGTCTACCATTAGAAAAATGTTTTGCAAGTGTTTTATTGTTTGAAGGCATCCATTTCTTTAAAGTGCTGAATAGCTATAATAAAATAACTGCTCATAAAGTACAAAAGTATGTTGTCAACCGTTTGTGGCGCCAGAACATTGTGCACGCAAGAAACAAATTCTTGTACCATATGGCCGTATGACGCCTACGTCAGTAACTATTTAGTAATCTGTGCCTACGTCATAGTCTGAGTCCTTGAACTCGGGAATGCTTCATTCAAGGCTATCTTGGTAGGTTACCAAACTGTTGTTATTTCAGTTTTTGATTTTTATTGTTACTAGCTCACTTATAGCTAAAAAACTATCCCAACAGAAAGTGTTCTTGGGATAAAACCTGGGTAACCTGTGTGAAAACTGGCATCTGTCCATCTAGACTTCAAAATATCAAACATCTAGACTTCCACATATTAAATAATAGTGAAAAGCTAGTTGCATGATTAAATTTCAAGTAATTACAATATCGATGGTCATAGGTTGACAACTCGTAACCCACATTTTTTCACAAAATGAGTTATATACATCAAAATTTTTAAAATTAAGCGCCGAATCTTTCTATTGATAACTCGTAATTCACAAAAAATGTCGCTCGAACAATTTATGTCAGAGTTGACAACTCACTAAGAAACATAACAACTTGAACTCACTATTGCACGAGTTACGAGGTGTCAACGCAAAATGCAGTTCGCAAAATTCACTACAGAGTAAGATTACGGCGCGGGCTTTAATTGTTTAAAAATTGTTTTTTATTTAAATTACATCTTTAAATACGTCTACTTATTTCCGGGAAGTGACCTTGAAGGAATATTGGTAAGTTTTAAATTTCAAGCCATCTTATCATCGAAATAAGGTATCGATGATAAGATGTAAAACTTATTAATGAGAAGAATTGAGATATTCAACCATATTCTACGTAATGCTCGTAATAAAACTTATTAAGTAGGGATAAAGTTTCAACATGGAAGAAAAACAGTGAAGAAGAGCTTTTCGATGACGTTGTAACGGGTTTGAAGGAACAAGGTCCAATTTCTGTTAACGTTTCTCGTAATAAGAGAAGTGAGTTCGTCCACGAAAGTCAATAACACGAATCATTTCAAAAGTCACCGAGCTCTTCCGAGTTACAATTGTACACCTATGAGGTAAATAAAAACGGACAAATGTTACTTTTAGTAAAAAGATAAAAATCAGATCGACTTGAGAATGTTCTCCTGGAACATTCTCAACGGGAAACGTTATCGAGAGTATTGTAGAAATCATACCTGATGCAGAATCTCCTAAAATTTTGAATCCATATGATTTTGAAATTGGAACTTTTCATGTTGTTAAGGAGACACGATATGACACAGACTCTCCTACTATTTTGAACTCGTATGATTTTGACTTAGAACCTGAGCTATCAACTTCTTTTGTAGTACCCACGAGTAGTAGGACGAGTGATGATCACAACTACGACGTCCTGCTCTTCTGAAGATGATGACAGTGGTATGAACGAAGGGAATAGTGTTGGAAGGAAGACAAAGAAAAGAAAAGGCTTAGCTGAAGCAGAACGTTGGAAAGCCCGAATGAATAAATAGTAACGAGAATAGGGAAAAGACTACATAGGGTGGAGAGGAAATGAAAATTCATGTAATACGCACAATGTACGACGAGCAGCAAAAACATTGAAAGAGTTAAGTTAAAGTTTTACTGTACCAACCAGATGGCAAAATTTGTTATAAAATTAACATCTGCAATGAAAACTATTCTTTTTTACCAAGTAGACCAAGAAAAACTAATCTTCCAATACCAACTTACGAGCATCTTTTTGAGGACTCGCCTAAACTTACTTCATGCAAATTTAATGATTTCCAAGCTCTTAAAACTGTAATACCTTCTGATTATCATTTTTTTACGATTATTTACCGCACATGTAATTTGTTTTAATCTAATATAATAATATTTTTTTTAATTGACAACTCGTAAGTAAATGTTGACTGCTCGTAACACGCTAGTAGTGAGGTTTTCGTTAATATTGTTAACTCGTAACTGTTTGTTTATTGATTATTTAATGAAAAACCTATGTTGACCGTTTATTATTTAAGCTATATCAATAAATAATTTGATTATCTACCAACTACTTTTTTGTTTTATTTTTTTCTATTTTTTTTCTCGTAACTAAACAGTTTTTTCACTCTCCTGTAAAATTTGATATATTGAGGTTACGTGTTGTCAACCTATGACCATCGATATCGTATATCCCTCTCATAGGGAGGAGGCCTGAGTCCCAGAAGTGGGAACATTAAAAAGGCTGATGAAGATACAATATCGCAGGGACCCTGCAGAAGGGTCAAAACTAACTAGGGCCAAGGATTCGTGTCTCGTGTAAGGCCAGAGCCTTCTGGCCCTGGTATAAAGACAACATAGAAACTGGGTGGGTTGTTTAGTCAGTAAGAGTCTGACACTACTTCCCACTCCGCCCAAGCGGGATTTATCGTCGAATAGTTTTTACCTACCATAAAAAAGTGCCTCACCATAATTAACTGTTCCTATAACACCCTTTTCTAATTTCATTAAACATTCACCAAGCTTCACAGGAGACATTCACTATAAATCAAACTCGTAAGGCAGCCATGGCTACACTTATTAAAGGAACATGTGATTATTGAGCTCATTATTCGGTCTGGTAGGCTGTAACTCAGTGTTTCGATCTCCATAGGTCGGTAATTACAGTACTTTCCAACTTTCAAGGTTTTAAAGTCGTTGTCTTGGGATTGTGATGATTAGTCATTAATAGCCACTTGTAGATTAAAGACTAATTTGTGAAAACTTTCGTGTGTCAGAATTTCGAACACTTGAAAGTCGTTGGTCTCTGTCAATTTATCTTTGACAATACAATGCAATACAATGACGACAGTCCGTATTATCTGTGTTGTATGTATTGTCACAGATTACTATTTATATATAATAGTTACTACGGTATTGTGTTATCCAGTTACTGAGTTTTGGCAGTTTTCGTCACGAGAAAACAAACTGTCTATCTGTCTGACCAAAACTCTATGTAAAAAATAGGATTGATATTCAGCAGATTCCAGCTAAACTGTGCCAAAACCAATTTACAAGAAAAAACAAGAGAAAAAATGTAGAAATTTTACTTAGTTAGCAGATCGATTAATTTAGATTGTACCTGTCAAAATGTCACCTGATAAAAAAAAGATGGCAGATAATGTCAGCTAATTTTCTATTGCCCGCTTACTTTCAATTTCAAATTAAACCGGTAAAATCAAATAAATATAAATTCAGCATTACACTCTTGTTAATTTTGTATAAAACAAAAAGCATTTTTATCTAGAAATCTTAATAAGCAAATGATTATCTCGCGTCTTCCATTAAAGATTAAAAATGTTTGATTAAACACGTTCACTCCAATTAAAAATAATGGAATAGAAAGTTAACGTCACGAGAAAACAATAAAATGGCGACAGTTTTTAACAAGCGACTAAGTAATTATAAAATATCTTAGATTTACTGTGTATCTCTCTTTTTAAATCATTCAGTACATAAAGAAATTTATTACTAAAGCAAATCAAATACAAACTAGTAATCTAGCCCGGCATCACACACACGGGTGTAATTTCCAACGACTATGTTAAAAAAGAGCCGAAAAAAGAGTCGGAGAGCAGTGGTGGCCGAGTGGTAACGGCCACGACTTACGAGTTGTAGGTCGTGGGTTCAAATCCAGCCAGGCGCATTACTTTGTGTAATTTATTTCATCTCCACTGCTCTCAAATCGGTGAAGGAAAACATCGTGAGAAAACCGGCATGTCCTAGAACCAAAAATTCCAAGACATGTGACATCCACCAATTCGCACTGGGCCCGCGTGGTGGATTATGGTCCATTCCCTCTCCTAGAGAGGAGGCCTGTGTCCCTGCAGTGGGAACATTAAAAGGCTGATGATGAATGATGTTAAAAAAAAGCAGTCAAATCGGTCGATCCGTTTTCTCTGTCATACACACGACTTTTGATTTTTATTTATAAACATTAAAGAAAAATTGCGTTTGCGACAAGATTTTTGAAGTTCCTTCAAGACTACTTTTGGTTATAAATCGCGTTTTAGGTACCTATTCCAAATCACGATCTAAAAGAAAAAAAAATATAAAGAGTGAAGAATTATGTTTTTAAGGATTTAAAGGAGGAGGAAAAGAATAGACTATAAAGCTAATCTTTAGAGTCTATTCTTTACAGAAAAAAATTAAAAAAAAAAATCACCAGTGTTACTCCATCTCTAAGAAACAGGCTATATTATATTTTCTACTTATACGAGAGCAAAGTTACTGGCAGAAGTTATTAATAAAGAAACGTAGTCAATATAAAATTAATTTAATTAAATAATGATCTAAGAAAGCTATTTAATGAAAGACAAGAAAAAGTAATATCATCTATCAAAGCACTATCAGAAGGAACATTAAACTTATCGTTAATGGTCATTGCAACAATCTCACATACTTACTTACATATAATACGGAAGACATTTGAATCGAAATCGTCATCACATTTCTAGATGTTAACACAAAATTGTCACGTATGTCATTCCTAACAATTAAAAGTGATTTACATCAATTACACTTCGTTGGTAGCACAATGACCTCATGCAACACTAATCCGCGTTAGCCAGACTTTAACATTTGGGCAGATGATAAAATATTCTAGGAATTTAATTTTGAGGCTGGCAATTTTAATGTATAATTTCTCCTTTCATTATATTGACACTCGGAGGAAGCAGGAAGCAACCATTATCTCTCATTCATTTCATTCTTTTCTGTTTTTGATTTTGTCAAAATGGCTATGGCCAGTCAAGCAAATGACAGTTTCATAGGCAAGATAGAACCCATGAAAAACAATGTCTTTGATCTCCTCTCTCTCAATATCTCCTCTTCTTTCCACTTCAGTCACCGTTACAAGATTTAACGTTCATACTTGCTATTGCCTTCTTCCCTCTTCTGTAGCCATAAATTGAGTTATACTCCATCATATACCTACCTATATTTCATAACCATAAGCCCGTTCATTTATATGTAAAGTAATGGTTCTTACAACGTTAGAAAATGATGTTACAAATGCAGAAATTTTCAATCGTCCTCTCTCTTCAAGTGCCACTAACAATCTGCGCTAGTTGATCGACCATAATGTATAAAATGTACTTTTGTGTTCATCTTCAATAATCATTTGGGACGGATAGTGTAAGCGGATTTGTTATGAAAGACTCACCGCGTGTCTTTAGAACGCAAAAGGCAACCGGACCTGTCACTCCCACCAGGATGAAAAGGGCGAGAAAGAAGAGATGGGCTGGGACATGATGCTAGGAGCTTCACAAAACAATCAAATGATATCTGCAGTCAAACTCGCAATCAACTAACCCCAGGGAGGTCCAGGAACGCAAAACAAAAAAGGAACATAGGAATGGTTTTAGTCAGCTTCAAGTGGAAGTCATTGATAATTTTCAAGCTCAAAAAAAAAACTAGCAACTTAAATCTATCATAAGTCGATACGGAAATGATATCTCAAAGGCAGTCCACTCTCCGTCAATCTGCCATTTGATACGTATAATGTGCGAGTGCGGCTGACCGCATGGCCGGCGTCTAACAGTGCCGATACTGTTAGCGGTTAGTGTTCACTCTCAGGGTTGTCAGCTGTCCGGGTAAAACCGGACATAAGCTTTAGGATAGAATAGAAGAGAATAGAATATTTCTATTTGACAAGTTGTTCTTTTTTTCAAATCTATCAAATTTTATTGTGGATCATAGGCATGTATAGTACAGTTCTTAAATACTTATTTGAAAATTTTGATCAGCTATGTCCCGCCCGTAGGGCATACAATAATTTTATTAACTTTTTATCCGACTTCCAGCCCCAACACCAGTGTTTTGTATAAAACAAATACCTGTCTGACACACATACCCCACAGTCTTTTGGAGTCCCTATCTAGTTTAATTTCTTACAGTCCACACTAATGTTGGCAAATAGCGCTGTTGTGTAGGAAAAAAAAATGAAATTAAAGTTTGTTTAAAAGTTTTTGTAATTGTTTTTGTGTACCTACACTAAAGTTTATTCTATTCTATAACCCTGAAACTACGGTTATACGGTAACCTTTAGCAACACTGGTCACATATTTTCTATCTTTGACTACCCGTAATAATAAAACCTTTTATTCCAAATATTGACAGATTTTCAATAAAACTGAAGTTATTTTAATTAACGTCACTTAGTCCGGTATGCTTAATGGCAAAAGTCTGCTCCAATACTGGTAATCCACTGTTGCCTGTGTTAGCAACTCTTCTCCAATTTAACTTCCCATGACGACAATAAAATACACATTGATGATTAGTAGTTTAATGGTCTTCCTGATACACAGAGGTATTTCGATATGTAATTAATGCAATTAATAAAGTCATCGAGAAATTCGAGAACCGACCTCAGCAAGAGTCGCTTAAGAGTTTATAAAATAGAAGCTGTGTGTAAGAATTTATTAAACAAAAGCCCGATCGGCTTTTGTTATTTCATCATTTGTTTTTTTTTGTTACAAAAATCATACTAAATAGGTAGGTTAATTTTAAGAGCTGGCAACCCTATGTACACTGGCCGGCTATAGTCCACAGTTCGATGCGCCCAAGACTGTTTTATTGCAGTGCTCGATACGCGGGCAATTTGAATGGGCCAGTAAAAAATTGAGGTGATATGACGCACCATGTCATTATCTAGCGAGATGGCGGAGATGGAACTCTTTACTCGATATTTTGAGGTCATATCCAAACTTTACAGTTTGCTGGCTGCAGTCTTTCCGTCCGATTATAATTTAGGTGTCTTCAAGACTAGAGTGAATAGGCTCTTAATAAACTAGTGCGCCTTACCATCAACGATTGCATCACTGCTTACCATCAGGTGGGATCGCAGTCAAGCACTAGTTTATTGTAATTACAAAAATATATATACCTATCCAAAATTAAGGGAAAAAATGTTCTGTAAATATTTTATTAAACATTCATGAACTTGACAAAACAAACAATTGCCAACCGCCCGATTAAATTATCGCAACAAAACTAACTAGAACCGTTACAAGCCTACATTATTCAAACATTATCTTCATTTGATTACCTAGAAACTACTTCAATGTCCAGCACAAAGCTACTCATTGTGAAGTTTAAGTTCAAGTAAAGATAACTGGAGTGAACGACCTCGCTCGGAGCCGTCGACTGTGACGGTTCATTGTCTAAGTTACGATATTACTTGCAAGTGCAATTCCGATTTTATAGGTAGTTAGTTTTTGCAGGAAGGGAGCTAACCAGTTGCATTGATAGATGGCGAATTTTGTTGGATATTTGGGATAAGATTGTTACGTACAGCAAACCAGTACCAATCAGTACCAATCAGTAGGCTCATGAGGTGTTAAAATGTCAGGACGGAGCTATATTCGTCGACGGCGCGCACTGTTCCCGCGCGCCTCAATGAGTTGTCAGCAAACCGTAGGGTCCCAGCACAACGGTCGAAGCCAACTGAGGCTAAGGGTTCGCGTGGTGGTTCTTGCCCTGGTATATACCAGGGCAAGAACCTTCCTTTCAGGCAATGTAGGAATGGGGTAGGTTGTTTAGTCAGTAAGAGTCTGACACTGTTTCCCGTTCCGCCCAAGGACGGGATTCGTCATTGGATGATTCTTAATTACCATAAAAAAAAGTACGGAGCTACATAGGGTGAATAATAGGTTATTAGAGAGTGATCAAGCATCAGTTGTGGACTTTTTTTTTGTGGAGGGAAATCATCAAATGTCTTCTTCTACGCTAGAATGAAGCGAGGGCGAATGTGAAACTTACTGACGAAAACATACACATACGTCACAGTCTCTGTTGCTCTTTGCATTCTATAGCCACTGTGAAATATTTAGATCATTTTCACAACCCTGGCACGAGCCGAACCTAATGAACTCCTGTAGTTTGAAAAAATAAATCCCTCACTGCGCTCGGAATTAAAACAGGAACCTTAACTTCGTTTGGAATTCAACTTGCCTGAATGGAACAGTCCGCTGCGACTGTTTTTTTCCCTAGTCACATAATTTGCAACAGACATGGCCCAACGAGTCAAACAACAAAGGTCAATTTAAAAATAAAAAGAATATATATATTTACATGTACTGGTTGAAACTTTCGTCTCGTTTACCCATGCAGCCATGCTGCTTGAACCAAGAGCTGATCTGATGTTTAAGGTGGGCCTTCTTCACAAGCCTGTCGTCAACGTCGCGCATGGTTTAAAAGCTTGTTGCTTCATTTAACGCAATCCAAAGTGATGTTTGATGCAATAGTACCTACCTAATGCCAAAAAGAGAGTAGTACCTATTTCGAATTGGCCGCGTTTGTAGTATCTATGAACTCATCGCTTTTAATCACTATGTCTATCCAGGGACGCTACTTACTAAAGAGAGCACAGCGATCGCCAACTATATACATATATGTCAAAACAAAGAAAGGACCTTTTGTCAACATTAGTAATCTCAATGAACCAAGTTCTAGTTTCCTAAGACGAGTTTTTTAGACTGTCAAGATTTGATTAATATTTTCACGCTGAATCTAGCGCTGAAAAGAGCTGACCTCGCCATTAATGTCCGGCTATCAGACTGCCATTGTCAGGGCCAGAGTAGAAAAACTGTACTGATCACGCTGATCATGATATGTACAGGTCAATTTACTTTTTAATTCCGATTCAAAATTTAAATGCGCTAAGTCCGGTTTTGACAATAATCATTTGGTGGCTTATAAACGAGTAGATATTAAATAGACTGAATAGATGACACTAATATAATAAAGAGGTAAAGTTTGTTTTTTTGTTTGTAGGAGGTAATCTCTAATCTCTCTAATCTCAGAACTACTGGTTTTTTTTTTATGGTAGGTGAAAATCATCCAATGACGAAACCCGCTCTTGGGCGGAGCGGGAGACCAGTGTCAGACTCTTACTGACTAAAAAACCTACCCCGTACCTTCCTTGCCTTATTCCTATTCCTGGAGTCGAGGTAACAGTTTTCCACCACCCTCTAGGCTCCAGGAGGCTTCGACCCTGAAGGGCCCCTGCAGTATCTCAGAACTACTGGTCCGATTGCAAAAAAATGTAGCAACAATAGAAAGCTGCTTTACTCCTGAATGACATATTTTATGTACGCGGGCGAAGCCGCTGACTAAAGCTAGTTCTTAATAAATTACGCTTCACCATTAGGAGGGATGGGTGCACTAGTTTACCTACATGATCTGAAAAAAATCCTGGGTTTTTTTACCCACTTTACCTTGAAAAGAGAATAAAATGGCTAATGATTGTTTCTTGCTTGTCCACAGTTGCGACGGCGGAGAACGGGGGCAAGTACGTCCCCCGCGCCATCCTCCTCGACCTCGAGCCCGGCACAATGGACGCAGTGCGCTCCGGCACGTACGGCCAACTCTTCCGGCCGGACAACTTCGTCTTCGGACAGTCCGGCGCCGGCAACAACTGGGCGAAGGGACACTACACCGAGGGGGCAGAGCTCGTCGACGCAGTCCTCGATGTAGTGCGCAAGGAGTGCGAGAACTGCGACTGTCTGCAGGGCTTCCAGCTCACGCACTCGCTGGGCGGCGGCACTGGCTCCGGCATGGGCACGCTGCTCATCTCCAAAATCCGCGAGGAGTACCCCGACCGCATCATGAACACCTACTCCGTCGTGCCCTCGCCCAAAGTCTCCGACACCGTAGTGGAACCCTACAACGCAGTGCTCTCTATACATCAACTAGTCGAAAACACAGACGAAACCTACTGCATAGACAACGAAGCTCTCTACGACATTTGCTATAGAACCCTCAAAGTGCCCAACCCCACGTACGGCGACCTCAACCACCTGGTGTCACTCACCATGTCCGGCGTGACGACGTGTCTGCGGTTCCCTGGCCAGCTGAATGCGGATCTCCGCAAGCTGGCCGTCAACATGGTGCCGTTCCCACGTCTCCACTTCTTCATGCCCGGTTTCGCTCCCCTGACATCTCGCGGCAGCCAGCAGTACCGCGCTCTCACCGTGCCCGAGCTCACGCAGCAGATGTTCGACGCCAAGAACATGATGGCGGCTTGCGACCCGCGCCACGGCCGCTACCTGACCGTGGCCGCCATCTTCCGTGGACGCATGTCCATGAAGGAGGTCGACGAGCAGATGCTCTCGATTCAGAACAAGAACAGCAGCTTCTTTGTGGAATGGATTCCGAACAATGTGAAGACTGCCGTGTGTGATATTCCGCCCAAGGGTCTGAAGATGTCGTCGACGTTTATTGGTAACACGACAGCTATCCAGGAGCTGTTCAAGAGAATATCGGAGCAATTCACCGCTATGTTCAGACGTAAAGCGTTCTTGCATTGGTACACTGGTGAGGGCATGGACGAGATGGAGTTCAATGAGGCGGAGAGTAACGTGAACGACTTGGTGTCGGAGTACCAGCAGTACCAGGAGGCGACGGCGGAGGACGACACCGAGTTCGACCAGGAGGACATGGAGGAGCTGGCGCAGGACGAGCACCACGACTAGCGCTCGCGTCACACTCACTAAGTCTTAGGATAGCGTGCTGTAAGCCTACCACCACACAGACCATTAGATCGTATTTTTGCAATATATTTTCCTTTAAATTAGTAAAAGTGTGCCCTATTCCTGTGTCGTGGTAGTTTGTAAGTTACAGAATATATATTAAAGGGCCTCAAACCCTCGCCGGACCAGTTTTATACCACTTTTTATATGTTTTCCAAACGTAGAGGCTAAGTCGCGTGCATTTATTACCAAAGTGTCCTGGAGGACCAACGAACTTTTTCCGAATTCTACACAATAGCACTGACCCGTCAACGCAAGTGACGTATCACGTGCAATAACTATGAATTAATAATATAATAATTTTATCAAATGATAGTATTATTCGAAGTCTCGTTTTATTTCAATACTAATTAGATTAAGTGGAAACTATAAGAAACGTACCAACTTGTGCATTTCTTAGCTTAAGTTATTGTCTTGTATGCTTTTTATTATATTAATTTATAATAAATGTTTTAAATTATATACAACTTTTTTTAATTTGTCTACAAATTAATCTAAAATCCTCAACTGAATGAAATGAAGAAAGCAATTAACTCAAAAAAGTGCAATTCTCACTGCTCTCACCGCTGGCAACACAAATTGAATTAAGCATTGACCCAAGCCTATGTTCCCCATCAGTAGCCTAAGCTCCTTCTGCGAAGCATTAATGCGAACATTAGTCTGACACGCCCTACCGATCTGCCCTGGGGAGAGATTAGGTGATTTCCCTCCTCAAAAATGCCTGAGTTCCTCGTAGATAAACGTATAGGCCATAGGTAATGCGTCCCTTTACTTATATAACATCAGTAATACTCCAAAGAACCAATTCCTATATCACCTGTTTTTAAATCGAGAATAAAAGAATTCACACCATCACGTCTGTTTTTCGTAAAAAGCAAATAATGTACGACAAATTGACAGTTGAAAGGCTCCTACGAATCTTACTAAAATATAAAGTAAGTAGGTAAACATTCTTTACAGCGAGAAGACAGAACAGCCAGATTAACCCGTGAGTCACCAACCAGGGCGTCATGTGACCGCTTTTAGTCAACAGCAAGTAGTCCTTTTTTGTCTGCGAAAATAAACTTGTATGAAAATAGTCAGGATAGCTACAGAACTTTATTTTATTGCTGCTATTTCTAATAAACATGACTCAGATAAGCCCGTTGCCTGCGTTCCCTTGTACCTATCTGTCGAAATGGTACCTACACAGTAAGTTATGACTTAACTGGTAAATTTATGATATTCTCTAGACTTTCATATACGTGGCCATCACATAGTCTTGGCTCATTTGTATAAGTTGAATAGGTGGCGCCATCTATGTGTCGTCACCATATTTAAAAGGCGGCACAGCTGCCCCATCTTTGTATTGTAACATAAACTATGCTTACAAGCTGAACCAGCAGCGCCATCTATGTTGTCATAGCAGATTCAAAAATGCTTCACACCGCTTTCCATCAGGTCTAGCGCGAGCTTTCTCAGTAATAAAAAAAAGACCTAGGCCGACCGCATCAGGCAAAAACAACGGCGCCCACGCCGCAGCCGTATCACCGATCCTGATTTCCGGCCACCCAAGACGCGGGCTTGCAAACAGCGGTAAATTTAGCTCGCTGTCCAGATTACCTGCACAGCGTCGCTAGTGTAACTTTAACAGTGTGCATGTAGCGGAAGGGGCGCAGGGCGCGGCGAAGTCGGATGGTGAATTTTTGTATGGGACCGAGCAGGTTCCCGCTTTTCGTAGTGTTGGCCCTCAAAGAATCACCCCATGCATAGTGGTCAAACACATGATTTAAAAGTTGACGAAGATTATGTGTGATAAACACACATAAGTATAGGGTCTTTTTCTCAAATCGATGGATCCCGCTTCCCTCAAAATGTTGGGTCCAGTAGATTGCCACGTTTATAGCAGCTTTAGTGACATTTTTCAGGTTCTCCAGCGTGCACTTATAGGGACATTTTGGGCACTCTAATAGGTGGGCCATCGTTTGATCAGAAACACCACACTCGCACTGGGTGTCACAGAGGTCTATAATCTCCCATTTTGCCAGGTTATATTTGCAGTGGCCTACTTGGGTGCGCAGTCTATTGATTGCTTTCCATACACGCCACCGCAGCTCATATCCAAGTGGCAGACTGTGATTGTGGCAATATTTGGGTTTAGAAAATCCAAATATTGTATCTTGGAGCAATAAAACACATCAAATAATAGACAAATATTTATTTCTCTTCGTAACTGACGCGTCGCGTCTATCATAAGGCTTACTTACATTACGCTATATTTACAATAACTGAACACAATAGTCATACAACTCGCTACTTCGGGTATATATTTAACATCTCTGTGTAATTTAACAAAAGGCCGTAAAAAAATCAACCTTACCTGCCAAATGACTTGCTAGAAAACTATACCGTTTTTATTTATTAAACATACACGCAGTACCTTTATAGGCTTAACCCAACCCCCCACGCAAGGGTGGCAGAAAAATAACAAGACAGCATAAAAAAAAAAACATAAAATGATGAAATAAAAAAACATGGTAAAATTATTTTTTTTACATATTATTATGGTAGCCGATTGCTTTTTAATGTAAATGATATCTTGTTTACACTGATTATAAAAACTAATAAAGAAAATTTAAAAAAATCCAGGCTTTTTACACACATAAAACACCCAATTTTATTGTTCGTTTTTTAATTCATGACTACGATTTGACAACTCAGAAAGTCACACTCTAGAATTATGTTCTCAATTTTCTGGAGTTTGACATTTAAAGTTGTCAAACCGTAGTCTAGGATTAAAAAACGAACTATACATTACGAACCTACATAATTATTGTTAATCTATCTAGACCATTGCTGTCTATTTTCGAGTATTCAAAAAGCTGTTTAAAAATATTGCCTCGGATTTGAACTGCACTACAAATTAAAGTATAAAAAATCAAAATTTATTAATATTATTAGAGCCATCATTTTTCTATAACAAAATTATGACATCAAAATCAAACAGTCTTTTTTCATTTAGCAACGCATGGTTTGTGCAAAGCCAGTGCCAAAAAGAAAGTACATTATTACTATGCGTTCCAAATAAGAATAGGATCGATAGCCAGGAAGTGACGTCAGGCCGACCTGTCAAATCAAAAATATTTTTGCAAAATGAGGGTGTTTAGGAAATTTCACACCACCAGTTAACGCCACTTAGCCGTCAGGTCTTTTCCTTTGAAAACTTATACATGACGCTGACGTCTAACGTTTGACGTTGACGTTGATGTCTAGCTAATGTCAGTAACGGAAGTGTTTTGACAGGTGCCTGGAACTGACGCCTCAGTGTTGCCACCTGGTGAACGACATTTTAGAACAGCCTCATTGAAGACAAGTTCTTCTTGGTGAGTAAAACTGAAAATGTGGATTCTGATTAAACTTTTTTCGTTCACAGTTCGTAAATAAACAGAATTTTAAAAATATCTTGCCTCGATTCGTCGTTTTTTTTTTTTAAACTATATAATTAATTAAAAATCCCGCAAAAAAATAAACCAAAACAGTCCTTTTATAGCTCTAATACATAAATGTGAGATGATGTCCTTATTCTAAAACGATGCTAAAATGTGAATCTCGATTTTAAACCAGCATGTGAGTATTAGTATATAATTCAAGATAACAATCGATATTCACACTTGATCATAGTCATAGAATAAGGGTCCCGGTTATTATTGTCCTTTCGAGTATTTTTGTAATAAAAGGAACGAAAGTAAATGCCTGATTCTGTTATTCTTAAAGTACAAACCTTTGTGTCATAAATATGAACTGATTACATCTTTAACCGCGAGTTTACCTTCACTTGACCCATTTTTTTTGGGTAGAGCGGGAGACAATGTCAGACTTCTAGTGACTGAACGACCCCATTCCTTCCTGCCTTAGTTCCAGGGCCCAGGTGTTCCGCTTTCGCATCAACCCTTGATCATTACTTGACACTGTGATCTTGTCTTCGTTTTATCACTTATTTTCTTGCCTGTATATATATTTTTTTTTTTTTTTTAGATTTAAGTACCCATACGATGTTTGTTTGCTTTTTATTTGCACCAAGTGCAACCTCATTTTCTGTCCTGGCCATTTCTATCCATAACAGGTTGCCTGGAAGAAATCGCCGATCGCCGAGTGCGATAAGTCCGCCGATTGTGTTTTTTATTATAAGTTTTGTTTTCAATATATTTTAGTCTTGGTATACAAGGTGTAAAATAAATAAATATATAATATATTCCACAACTGTCACATAACGTCGTCTAGTCCCAAGCTAAGCAGAGCTTGTGTTATGGGTACTAGACAACTGATAAACACACTTATATATTTCTAAATACATACATATTATAGAGAAATTACACCCAGACACAGAACAAATTATCGTACTCATCACACAAACATTTGTCCTGGATGGGAATCGAGCCCACGACCTCTAGCGTAGCAGTCAGGGCCACTAACTATTAGACCGAGGCACGCGTAGACTACACCTAATTTGTGTGGTTGGAGTGTCTTTCTGATTAGCGGTTCATACTGCGACGACATACATACTTCAGCCAGGGTGCCACCTTCACAATATCAGTCCATTCTTATCACACAAAGATACCAACTTACGACTAAATTTTTCATTAAATTAGTGTAGTATTAACGAGTGAATTATTGATAATTGTATTAATTTCTCATAGTAAAAACAGAGATTCTTAGAATTTTTCATTTCGATAAAGCTTCTAGAGCTTGTCAATGTCGTTCAAATCTTATAATGCTTTAACCTGTCATGGCAGACACACATAGTTTAAAACAAAGTCGCCTACCGCTGTTTGTCCCTATGTATGCTTAGATCTTTAAAACTACGCAACGGATTTTGATGTGGTTTTTGCTAATAGATAGAACGATTCAAGAGAAATGTTTATATGTAAAATACACATATTTAATATCAGCATTGTACCCGTGCGAAGCTGGGGCGGATCACTAGTGTGTGAATATTGTCGGATTTTTTTTTGTCTTATTTACGTCCACTTCTATACGAATACGAGTTTTCAAACGCTAAAATTCGCAGAGCCAACTTCAGACACGCCAAGATCAGACGACCTATAAGTTATTCAGTAAGCGGTTAAAACATTAATAAACTTCCATGAACGACATTTCCAAGCTAAATAAATTTCCTCACTAAACTATAAGAGATATTAACAATAATATTACTTGTCATACAATCCGTCTAACTTAACCGTAACTTACAACGAAAAATGCTAAATAAATCGGTGTGTTTACATACATATGATATGGCAACTCAAATTATTCTTGCTTATAAAAATCTTATTTCCAAATAAATGATGCTGTGGATTTTGTGACGTTTAAACCGCATATATAGAAGAAATGGAACAATTTGCCTGCTGAGGTCTTCCCGTCCGATTATATTTTAGATGTTTTTAAGGCTAGAGTGAGTAGGTTCTTTAATAAACTAGTGCGCCTCACCATTAGCGATTGCATCACTGCTTACTAGGAGGTGGGATCGCAGTCAAGCACTAGTCACTAAAAAGTCATTTTATAAAACATGTATCAGTATAATTATATTGAAATTTAATTTCATTTTAAAACGAAATTTCTTCCTTAGGCTGTCTGTCAGCCTAGGAAGACATTTCCATTAACTATTCCTTAACCCCTACCCCTCCTAAATAGCGTAACAGATTTTAATGCGGTTAACAACACTTTTTGAACTAGCCACTGAATTAAGTCACTCTGCCGTTCTCTTATTTTCATTTTATTTATTTTTTTAGCTACCAAATACATTTCTGGAAAAATAATAATAATTTCGAGATTCACAAAAACATCACCAAAATCCACAGCTTAATTAAAATAATTCTATTAAAACTTATAAAATCATATTAATATTTACAGTATATTATAAATTTACAATTACATCTAATTACAAATACTATTCGGCACTTCATGTTTAAGTAACTAATAGGGACTTGGTGTTATACCGAATCACCTGCTTTATATACAGGGTGTCATTGACATGTTAACGCAAACGAATACCATTGATCCAGTATATAAAGTTGATACGACACATGGGCACACAAAAATCACGAGAAAAAAAACCCGCGTCGTTGCGACTTTAAGACCTCTTATGTGTAAAATTCAACTTTGTGAGATAATCGATAAAAACTGCCTACTGAAAAAAATATAATGAAACTAACTACAACCAAAAATATAGGCATTAGCTAAATAATTCCTTGCTTTTAATTTTGCTATTGTGTGTTGTGCTCAATAGTAGTACGATAGTAAAAAAAAAAAACAGTTTTCATTGACAATTAGTTTAAATATGAAATAAATGTTTTATTAGGAAGCACATAGTTGATTTTGAAATTGTTAAATAAATGACGTTTAAATCATCGTATACACATGAGAGTTTTTGCATTCTATAGAGCTTCAAAATGTTAAAAAAGCTGGCCAAAAAAAGTCATTTTGGCAAAAGTGACACATAAGAGGTCTTAAAGTCGCAACGACGCGCTGCTCCATACATTTTGTCGAGTTATGTGAATATAAATCTATGGAGCAGCGAGTTCTTTTTCGTGATTTTTGTGTTGGTCTCATAGTAAAAGTTGTTCATATTGGTGTGTACAATGATCCTTTTTAAGGAAAGCCCATGTGTCGTATCAACTCTGTATGATTCTGGACTGGGGGTCCAGAATCATGTACTGGATGAAAAAAAAAAACTATCAAACTCTGGAAAATATTTAACAGATATAAATAAAAATACAAAAAAAAAACTTCGCTGATAGACTGACAAACCTATGACCACAGTTAACTTCTCTGCCGCCATTTGCATTCTACGTAAAATTAGTTCTCTGGACGCTCGCTAGTGGCGCTTCAAATAGGTATAAAAAATTGACTGTCAAAAATACGAAACAGATTGTCTAGTGGTAAGTGGTAGAGTACCAAATTATTGTGTTTTCCATTTTTATCTGTATACTATCTACACTACTATATTAAAGAGGTAAAGTTTGTTTTTTTTGTTTGTAAGAGGTAATCTCTGGAACTACTGGTCCGATTGGAAAAAATTTAGCAATAATAGGAAGCTGCTTTACTCCTGAGTGACATAGGCTATATTTTATGTACGCGGGCGAAGCCGCTGACAAAAGCTAGTATAATATAAAACCAAGTCCCGTACTAACAAACCCTATAAGTCTAGTACAGTATACGCGTAGCCCAGTAGCCTCTTACTAACGAATATCTGCGCTATAAATAATAAGCAATTACATGTTTTACGTTAAAGTAAAGCTATCGAGTACACTTAACTTTTAACGGCTACTATTTGTAACTCTGTTTGTTGGTTACTACGAAACTGCTGTACCAAATTCTGTAGTATTTTTTTAAGATTATATATGGCTTTTAAAGATTTTTACAATAAGGTTTCGGTTTAAAATAAAGCTTATTTTTTAGATGCCATTATTTACAGTTATGTCCTGAAAAATAACTAGAAAACCAATACAGACACCGGCATATATCTTGAGCGCTGATGTTTTGCTTCAAGGCTGATTTCCACTTGCGCAGAAGTGAAATATCAGGTCTCTTTAGTGACATGAAGTGAGACGCGGGGGCGGGGGGTGTAATTCTACAACTTACTGTCTACGGATGCGTAGCTTACTTGAACGTACTTGAACGAAATATCTTCGAATCTTTCTAGAACATGTCAGTTCCCTCACTAAGAATTTTTCCCTTCACCTTTTTACATTTTTATTGGAAAGAGAGTACACCGCACAGATACCAGTAGAGTATATTTTCTCCCGCGTCGATGGCTATTTATCTCCTAAGATCCTGAGACCTCGACCGCAAAGGTCAACATTCAGTTAGAAGGAACATGTAGCCATCACCATCATTCTGCCCTTGTCTCCAACTACTTGGGGTCGGTGCAAACCTTCCATTCTTCCATTTTCACCTGTCACTCATCATGCTATCACTTAACTCTTTTTTCTTTCATATCACAGTCACACCTCAGACAGTACAACCATCTTTTTTTAAAGTGGGAAATCATTCAATGACTCCACCCTCTCTAAGAGAGGTCGGGAGGACATGTCAAACTTGTCGAAAACCCACTTCTATGTTCTTTCTTTGCCTTACGTCCCAGGATTCAAAGAATTATAAATTGTCACTTGTAGTTCTCTCATGCGGTCTAATATTATGTATCAAGAATTGTTCTGCCTTCTTCTTAGCATGACGATGGCAAAACCAGTTGAATTCCTTGCCTGGCCCTGTATTCGGTTACGGCAATGCTGTCCACTGACGCTGTCATTAGGTTCCTACGTGAACAGGTAATAGGGCACGTGGTGCAAAAAAGATGGGACATGGTCTGAGGAGAGACTCCGCACAAACACTGAAGATCAGAACCGTCCGAGAATCCCCAATTGTAGATATCTTGTATGGCTTTACGCGGTACATTATATGTATTGATTATTCCTAGTTCTGTAGTGTTACACGGAGACCTCATTGTCGTCGTTGAGTCGTATGCTGTTGTCGTTATGGGCTAGTTTGAGGAGTGTCTTCTTGATGCGGAGCGCTGGGAGGCGGACTGACGGGTTCTGGTGCCAACATTCGCGCATGAGGTTCGCCATGCCAACCATTGTCTGGGGGAGCGAATGAAGATTTTAATTAGTCTTTTTACAGAAAAAATATATTTTGAGTAATTGCTGGACGAAGTAAATGGATGTATGTTTTGACAAATAAAACTATCTTTATCTTTAAAAAGTCTTGCCAACTGAAAGATAAAATATTTTAAACATCTTTTGGATTTATAATTTTAACGGTGTTCTTTTCAAAGTAAAAAAAGCTATGTTTTTCACAGAAATTGCTCTTTGATCTGGCTTAATAAGTTTAATATCGCAGAATAGATTTAAATTTGGTTTTGGCAGTCAATGTTGACCTCAAAAAAGAAAACATTAAATATAAAACAAAATGTTAAACTCAACAATAACAAAAATAATAATTTTTGCTTAAAATATTAGTTTATTTAGAATTTTAGACGAAAATTATATGCATTTGGACTAGACCTATGTCTGAAAAGATAGGTCTGGTAAATACTAATTAAACAAATCATTGTGATTTTTCTCTGTATAAATACAGTGGTTTATAATCATCGACTTATAGCTCAGCGGTAGACTGCCACGATCATAGAAACTACTAGTTATAAATGAAAAGTTGATATAAAAATCCGCTGCATGGCTTCATTGGCATTATGTCGTCTAACAAAACTTTACAGTGCTCTCTTATTGTGTAAACGTCAATAATGCAGATCACCTAAGTCAAGTAAATAGACTGTATGGTATGCCTAATCTAGTGCGTAGTACAAACACAGGGTAGTGCGTAGCACAAACAAATACCTTGGATCAAGTACATGTTTCTAGATCCCCTACCGGTGGTATTTTGTCGTTTTTTTTTTTATTTATTTTAAAAAAATATGTTTTTTATTGTGCAATTTTTTTTTTGCGAAAAAAATGCCAAATTAAAAATGCCAAATGCCAAATGCCAATCACATGCCAAATTAAAAATGTTGAATAGAATAATGACTTTATTTGCCTCAATGAATTTTTTTTATTCATTTTTTTTTTCTAAAAATATAATTGGGGTTGATTAGGATAATGATTTTAAAGTGGTAAAAATAAAAAAAAAACTTTTTTACAAAAATTTGAAAAAAAAAACATCTGACGAAAAATTTCACCACTGGGGGGTTCAGAATCATGAACTGAATCCATGGTATTTGTTTGTGGTACGATGTCAATGACACCCTGTATATGTACTACGTTGTATATGATGTTTTTAATCAATTTCTGCAGTTTACTTTCCGAGACTTTTATCATAGTAATTGTGTATTTTTGTGATGCATTGACTTCTCCCTGTGTAAGATGAACCGGGAGGACGTGCCAGACGTTTACTGACGACTACTCTTGTTCTTTCTTTGCCTTTTGTCTCTTAGCAAAGCTTAGTGGTACTTACCGGATGAGGATCATCAGGCGGGTCGGGCCGGGCGGCGTCGACACACACAATCTTGCGCATGTCATCAAAGCTGGGGTCAGCGGGCGCCAGCTCGCTGAAGGGCGCGCGGTAGTCGCGCGCGCGCGGCGCCACGCGCCGGCTCACCTCCCACAGCACCAGCCCCAGCGCGTACACGTCGCACTTCAGGAACGACTCGAAGCATGATGTGTTGATGCTGACGACACACAACCGAATATTGTTCAATCGTAAGCCTTATATCTAAAGGGCCCGCGTGGTGGATTATGGCCCATTCCCTCTCCTAGAGAGAGGAGGCCTGTGTCCCTGCAGTGGGAACATTAAAAGGCTGATGATGATGATATCGAACCGGGGCGAAAATCCACTGCCGCGATAAGTCACGGCATGGCAGACAGAGTTTCGGCGGGATCTCGTGATGGTAAAATGGCGTTAGCGGCTACCACAAGCCAGTGCTGGGCACGCCACAATTGTAGCGGTAAGTCATCGTTCTAACTTTCCACATGACGCAGGTTCTCACCGGACATGGTAAGCTCGGTCTTGGTTAGTTGAATATAGGGTGTAGGCGATAAAAAGACCAAACTCATCAAACTATGTTTTTTTTTACTATTTTATTTGCTATTAACTCATGCTTGACTGCGATCCCACGTGATGGTAGCAGCGATGCAATCGTTGATGGTGAGGCGCATTAGTTTATTAAAAACCTATTTACTGTATGTAGCCTTGAAGACACCCAAGTGTCAAGTGAAAGGCACAACAGCACTTCAAGTAGGAGGAAAAAGAAAAAAAGAATATTTGCTGATACCATCTATTTTTTTTTATTGCAATAAACTAGTGCTTGACTGCGATCCCACCTGATGGTAAGCAGTGATGCAATCGTTGATGGTAAGGCGCACTAGTTTATTAAGAGCCTATTCACTCTAGCCTTGAAGACACCTAAATTATAATCGGACGGAAAGACTGCTGCTGGCAAACTGTTCCAGTCCCTCGATGTACGCGGGATAAACGATGATGCAAAACGCTTAGCTTGGGCCGCAGGTGTCTCAACAACGTAAGGGTGGATATTTGCCGTACGCCGGGATGTCCGAAGGTAAAATTTTGGGATGGCGGAATCAAATCGTGCAATTCCTGCGCACACTCTCCAAAATGCATCCTGTAGAAAACCGCAAGGCTGGCTACACTCCGCCTGTGCTCGAGGCTTTGAAGATTGGACTCAACCAAATCTGGATCACCAATCAGCCTCTTTGCACCGAATCCAAAGCCGCTAGGGGACATTTTACAGCACCAGCCCATATGTGGCTGCAGTACTCCACACACGATCGAACCTGTGCTTTGTACAGCATTAGAAGCTGACTCGGTGTGAAGTATCATCGGACTTTTGCAAGAACGCCGAGTTTCCTAGCAACTAACTTGGCTTTGGACTCAATGAACCGCCCAAAGTTGAGGTCTGAAGAAATGTCCATTCCCAAGAGCTGAAGGTGGTCGGTGCACTCCTGGGATACATCCCGAAAAGCAGGAGCCAAGGTGAACGGGCTCCTTTTGGCGGTGAATAGACACGCCTGAGTTTTGGCGGCGTTGAATGCTACCAGATTAGCTTCGCCCCATTTGGAAACTGCCTGAAGTGAGACATTCGTACGCTCTACCATAGCCTCCCTTTCAGACCGGATTAGCTCCTTACTAGCCCGAGCACTGGGCAGGTATCTCTCTTCAACTGTGCTATCATCTGCATAGGTACCCAAAGATACCAGGCACTTCGTTAATGTGGAGCAGGAATAGAGTTGCAGAGAGAACAGACCCCTGAGGAACACCGGCATTAGTCGTCACAGGCTCTGATGAGCATCCATTGACAACAACTCGGAGTGACCGTTCACTCAGGAAGTCTTTTACCCAGTTTATCAGGCCAGGAGAAAAGCCGTACGCTCGAAGCTTAGACAAAAGGTCATCGTCCCATACCTTGTCGAAGGCCTTCAAGACGTCTAAGGAAACGGCAATAGCTTCCCCATTCTTCTCGAGGGCCTCGCCCCACAAGTGAGTGGCATAAACTAGTAGGTCCCCAGTAGGCCGATTGCGGCGAAACCCATATTGTCGGTCGCTGAGGAGATCGTTACCTTCTAGATATGCCATGAGGCGCGAATTCAACACGCGCTCCATAACCTTGCAGAGTATGGAGGTTATCGAAATCAGCCGATAGTTGGCAGGATCAGCACGACTGCCCTTTTTGGGCACGGGTTGCATGTTGGCAAGCTTCCAGGACTTTGGCACAATACCAGTCCTAAATGAGAGGCGATACAGGCGCGTCAATACAGGAGACAACTCGGGCGCACAAGCCTTGAGAACTATCGCTGGTATACCATCCGGCCCGCACGTCAAGACGAAACAGTGCTCTCAGAACTTCTTTGTTCCTTAAGCGAACCTCGGGCATCGAGGTGTCGCAGGTAGGCAGAGTCGGTGGAGTAGCACCGCAAGCGTCAAGACGAGAATTATGAGCGAAAAGTGATGCAAAGAGACCTGCTTTCTCTCTCGCGGTATGAGCCAGTGTACCATCATGTTTAACCAGCGGAGACAGTGTGGGCCGACAGAAGTTCGCTTCGACCGACTTGGCAAGGGACCAGAATGCTCTGCTACCGGACGGTTGTGCAGAGAGCTTTGTGCCAATGTAGGTAATGCGGTCGAAGCGAGCCTTCCTCAGTGCCTTTTGGTAGGACTTAGCAGCTTGGTTAAAGGCTCTCTTCTTTGAGCTCAGATCCGGAGGAGCTTTACGGTCACCAGCGTCAACCCAGGCGAGAAAAGCCGAATGTTTACGCTCTTAAGCTTGAGCGGATTCGGCATTGAGCTATGGGTGAGCCGAGCCACCAATGGGTACGTCAGCATATGGGATGAAGTACTCCATAGCTTGACGTATAACATCGGATACAGCATCCGCACAGGTCGACGGATTTTCAGAAGAAAAGCAGACCTGCTGCCAAGGATAAGATGCGAAGAAGTGCCGCATCTCATCCCAATCTGCTGACTTGTAACGCCACATCCGCCGCTCACCGCGTGAGTCGCAGTCAGGTGGGGAGAAGGACGATACAGACTTTACCAGACAGTGATTTAAAGTTCCTAAAGGCGAAGAAACTGTTACGATACATCTGTCTGGATCGGTAGTCAACAGAAGGTCCAGGCAATTGGCAGTATGACCAGCCACATCAGGCACCCTAGTGGCTTGCCTAACCAGCTGGGAAAGGCCCATCGAAACCGCAAAGTTCCGCGCCTCTCTCCCAGCATGGTCGGTCCTCTGGTATGGGAAAAGTCAGTCTTGGTGGCAAGCATTAAAGTCCCCCAGAGCGACGAACTGCGCATTAGGGTGCCAAAGCAGAGCTTCATCGGCGGCCCGACTGAGATGGTCAAACAGTCAAGTCGTCTCCTGATCACCGCTGTGCGATCGGTAGATACAGGCGTAGACAATTTTGTCCATACCAGTGTCCACCAATAGCCACAACGTAGACAGACTAGTGTCTTCAAGGTGACGGAGACGCTTGCAGCAGATGTCATTACGGACGTACACACAGACCCCGGCACGCTGCAGGAAATGATGCTCCAATGAGTATCCCGGGTAGTTGACTTGAGGTACGCCGCATCTGACGGACATCTAATCTGTGTCTCCGTCAAGAAAAGCAAGTGTGGCTTATCGGTGTCCAGATGGTGGTGGACCGCTACGAGATTGGAGTGCAGTCCTCGGATATTTGAGAGATGCACTTTAAACGAGAGAACGTGCATCCGCTGTCGACACTTGCTTCTCTTTTTACCTTTCATATTATTTCTAGCTAAAATGCTTACGATATTATAATAAGCTTTTGGTGCGAGCATGCACAAAAAGCTTTGTCACCTTTTTTAATCAGATAAGAAATCTTTATCGTTGAGATGAACAGAGACCAGTAACTCATACTGACTAAAACCACCCTGTTTTTTTTAAATTGCTCTAAATTAGTACTTGACTGCGATCCCACCATTAACGATTGCATCACTGCTTACCATAAGCAGTGATGCAATCGTTAATGGTGAGGCGCACTAGTTTAATAGAGCCTATTAACTGTAGCCTTGAAGACACCTAAATTATAATCGGACGGAAAGACTGCAGCCTGCAAATTGTTCCAGTCCTTCGTTGTACGCGATATAAACGACGAGGCAAAATGCTTAGTCCGGACTGTAAATGTCTCAACAACGTAAGGGTGGATATTTGCCGTCACGGATGTCCGATGGTAAAATTGAGGTATTCCTTTTACACTTGTGTCTGGAGCTACTAGGACACTCCCTCCACCTTCCCATGGCCCGACCAACTAACATTCTGGTATACGGGCTGAATTGTGGGGCGGCTGCAGACTTAGCATCTTTTTTTTTTATTGTTCGCAGGCGTTTCTTGATCCTTTACAAATTAGCCACATGTGTAAAGAAGCTGCTGGGACAGTAATAATAATAATATAATAATATGTCCACAACTATCACACAACGCCGTCTAGTCTCAAGCTAAGCAGAGCTTGTGTTATGGGTACTAGACAACTGATAAACATACTTATATATCTCTAAATACATACATATTATAGATAAATTACAAAGTAAGTAAAGTATAACTTCCACTGCAATACTTACCTTTGGTCCAGCATCTCGGGGCTCATGTACCGCTTGGTGCCCTGCCTGGGGTTGTGCTGCAGGCCAGCTGCCACGTGCTGCCTGCTCACTGCAAGCCCAAGGTCTGCTATGCAGCATTCTCCGTTCACCTTCACCAGTATGTTCTTCGTTTTGATGTCGCGATGAGCTATTGCAGGTTTGCCCTGGGTGAAAAATTTTTAATTTTAACCTTATGATATGAGACATAATATTACATTGCGTACCAAATGAAAATAGGATCGATTGCCATGTTGTGACGTTACGATTTACTGTCAATTCGAGGCAAGAAAATTTTAAAATTTAATTTATTTATGAACTGTGAACGAAAAAAGATAGGTAATCAGAATCCAGCTTTTCAATTTTACTCATCCCAGAGCTTTTAAATTTTCGTTTTGACAATGCGGCGTGACGTCACATCCTGGAAATTGATCCTATTTTCATTTGGAATGTACAGTAATCATAAGGTAGTGTGCCATAGCACAATCTGCCATGGAGAAGCTTACGAAAATATCAAAAGATTGCTGTATAATTAAAAACAATTGAGTCCATTTAATCAGATGCTTTATATTTCCTATTTACTAGCACTACATAGTATACTATAAGATAAAGTTGTTTCCCGCTGTCTGTCTCTATATAGGCTAAAAGATCTTTAAAACTCCGCAACGGATGTTAATGCGGTTTTTTTTAATAGATTGATTGTAGAGGCAGGTTTTTATATATATTTAATATTACCATTGCACCCGTGCAAAGCTGGGGCAGGTCGCTAGTATCACTTAAAACTATATTCACATACCTGTGTGCCATGTATCTCGGTGTGCAGATGCAGCAGCCCGTTGATGGCCGACAGACAGATGGCCATCATCTGATGTCTAGTCAACGTGGTTCTGTTGAGATGCTCGTACAGCGAGCCCAGCGGGTGGAAGTGGGTGATCAGCCACAGCTGGGGACAACATTAAAGAATATAATTCATATTGATATAGGTGAGCTGAATGCACATTAAACTCTTGAGCCCCAAGCAAACACCTATTATCTTTCTATTATGTCCTCTAATTACGGTATTCGAAAGCTATAATATAATTATTTACATTCAGCGAACAACAGACAACGAATGGAGCAACTCTTTTATGGTTATTTATGTTATAATGAGGTGACTACCCCTTCCCAGCGCAGCGACCTTATACTACCCGCCTTCTACCGGTGAGCGAGTTAACTCCTCTGTGGTTTCCGCCTATGAAAAAGACTAAGGTCTACTGTCCACGAACGCATTGCTTCTGAGGCGTGTATTTTTTCTGAGCATTATGCAGACGTGGAACAAGCCACGTTTGCAAAAAGCTTACATAAAAAACAATTACACTCATACACAACTATGCCGCTTTGTCCGAAAGAGTTTCACGTACATCATGTATTTCAGTACTTATTCTCGTCGTTAACTTTGATTTTGTCTTTTTGGTTATGATATTCTTGGAACCTAACCTTTTAATTATCGCCATTTGATATATTTATCTCTATAAACTTAACGAAGTCGTCTTGGGTCCACTCGTTCATCATTATTTTGCCATAATATTTGACAACGGCTCACTACAAAGTGTGGTGGTATTGATTTGATTGAATGAACACGAGAATGTGGACGCCGCGCTTGGCGTCGCTTCACATCGCCTTCGCTCGTGGGTGGCGCTTTCCTACCACGCAGCGAGCGAGGCGCGGCCATGTCACGCAAGAACCCCACGAAACTCGTTTTCTCGTCTAATACTCAAAGATATAATAAGCGCGGCAGAATAGTAAGCCCTCACGGCTTACTATTCTGCCGCGCTTATGATAATGGCTAAGTGTATTTTTGGAATGTAGAGATCGAGATCTACAATCTACATTCCTGTATACTTAACTCAATATCGACCAAAATATGACTTACTGCCATTATAATAAGCGCGGCAGTATTACAGCCCTAAAAAATCCGTACCTGCGTACAACTGCCCCGACTCGTCATATCGCTGCCGATGTAGGCGAGTATGTTCTCATGTCGCAGCAGCACGGTGGAGTAGATCTCCGTCTCCCGGCGCCAGGAGGCCTCGTCTCGTGAGAAGAAGATCTTCACCGCCACGCTGTCGGCGTACCACGAGCCGCGCCATACCTCGCCGTAACGACCCTAAAGGAGGAAAAAAAGCAAAGGATACATCAAAACTGTTAAATGTGGTTAAGAAACAGATATTAAGCGTGTCCTAACTGAAAAAGCATGTTATAAGGTTACAGACTATGTCGAAGACACGCTTGTTTGGTAATGACTGCTCCTGCACATGTGGCCCCCTGAAGATATAGTTGGGCAGATTGCCTGCTGCGGTCTTCCCGTCCGATTATGATTTAGGTGCCTTTAGGGCTAGAAAGAATAGACTCTTAATAAACTAGTGTGCCCCACCATCAGCGACTGCATCACTACTTACCATCAAGTATAATTGCAGTCAAGCAATAGTTTATCTTTATATCAATAAAATAAATAGCCAGTCTTTCGATGTACGCGGTATAAACGACGAGACAAAACGCTTATTTCGGACCGTGGAGTTTCAACAATGTAAGAGAGGATATTCTCCGTTAGCCAGGTTGTCTGATGGTTGAAATGGAAGATGGTCTTAGTATGAAAATACAACATACCTTCCCCACACAGTCGGTGAGCGTGACCTGCTTGGCGAGGGTGCGCTGCACCATGAGCGGCAGGCCCGAGCCCGAGCCGCTGGTGACGGAGCACTCGAGGTACTATACCATCAGCAAGTACAACATACCTTCCCCACACAGTCGGTGAGCGTGACCTGCTTGGCGAGGGTGCGCTGCACCATGAGCGGCAGGCCCGAGCCCGAGCCGCTGGTGACGGAGCACTCGAGGTACTATACCATCAGCAAGTACAACATACCTTCCCCACACAGTCGGTGAGCGTGACCTGCTTGGCGAGGGTGCGCTGCACCATGAGCGGCAGGCCCGAGCCCGAGCCGCTGGTGACGGAGCACTCGAGGTACTATACCATCAGCAAGTACAACATACCTTCCCCACACAGTCGGTGAGCGTGACCTGCTTGGCGAGGGTGCGCTGCACCATGAGCGGCAGGCCCGAGCCCGAGCCGCTGGTGACGGAGCACTCGAGGTACTATACCATCAGCAAGTACAACATACCTTCCCCACACAGTCGGTGAGCGTGACCTGCTTGGCGAGGGTGCGCTGCACCATGAGCGGCAGGCCCGAGCCCGAGCCGCTGGTGACGGAGCACTCGAGGTACTATACCATCAGCAAGTACAACATACCTTCCCCACACAGTCGGTGAGCGTGACCTGCTTGGCGAGGGTGCGCTGCACCATGAGCGGCAGGCCCGAGCCCGAGCCGCTGGTGACGGAGCACTCGAGGTACTATACCATCAGCAAGTACAACATACCTTCCCCACACAGTCGGTGAGCGTGACCTGCTTGGCGAGGGTGCGCTGCACCATGAGCGGCAGGCCCGAGCCCGAGCCGCTGGTGACGGAGCACTCGAGGTACTATACCATCAGCAAGTACAACATACCTTCCCCACACAGTCGGTGAGCGTGACCTGCTTGGCGAGGGTGCGCTGCACCATGAGCGGCAGGCCCGAGCCCGAGCCGCTGGTGACGGAGCACTCGAGGTACTATACCATCAGCAAGTACAACATACCTTCCCCACACAGTCGGTGAGCGTGACCTGCTTGGCGAGGGTGCGCTGCACCATGAGCGGCAGGCCCGAGCCCGAGCCGCTGGTGACGGAGCACTCGAGGTACTATACCATCAGCAAGTACAACATACCTTCCCCACACAGTCGGTGAGCGTGACCTGCTTGGCGAGGGTGCGCTGCACCATGAGCGGCAGGCCCGAGCCCGAGCCGCTGGTGACGGAGCACTCGAGGTACTATACCATCAGCAAGTACAACATACCTTCCCCACACAGTCGGTGAGCGTGACCTGCTTGGCGAGGGTGCGCTGCACCATGAGCGGCAGGCCCGAGCCCGAGCCGCTGGTGACGGAGCACTCCAGATACTCGCGCAGCGTCGAGTCGCCCGCCGCCGTCGCGCGGATGCAGTTGCCGTTCTGGGAACCTTCCTGGACACCTGGACAAGCAAATAACACGATATTTTACTATTGAAATGAGGTTTTACCTTCAAACCTTTACATAATTTATTAGTTTATATCAATGATATTCTAATGCGAGGAGGAGTGGCAGGCGATCGCCTCCTTTTGCGAAGCAGTAATGCTAGCAAAGGAGGAGGCCGACCGCATAAGGCAATGGCGCTAACGCCCCAGACGCCACCGGTTTCGGTTCCGTTAAAACAAATTTCAAATCTCCGGTTTCGGCTTCGGTTCCGATAAAACCACCTCCGTAACATCCCTAGTACAGATGGTTGCAAGGCCGCTCCTCTCTCCCCTGCAGGCGGCGCGGGAGGTCGCTGCCCGACAGTGTACGTCTGCAGATTGAAATAATGAAATAAATACCTTCGTAGAACGGGCTGGTGACATGTGGACTGTAGAGATTGGACAGGAAGTAGTTAGAGTCTGCACCCAGCTTGTGTAACGCGGCCCGGGACACGCGCAGTCTGGAATTAATACAATATTTACAATATTTGTTCATATAGTACATTAAAACCTTGATAACTGGGAGTGTGAGAGTCCTAAGTTTTTTTTTAGGTACCGCCTCAATCACGAATCGTAACGTAACCGAAACGGTTCCTATTCCCCATCCTTTTTCACGGCAGTAGCAACAGCATTATTAACGTGGTCCACTCGACTAAACTATATAAGCCAATATTTTGGCATTGTCCACCGCAAAATTTTGATTGTTCCAAGCGAGTCCAATGACCTGTAAGTTAAGTAGTTAGTACGCAACGACCAACAACTACCTGCAGGTTTTTTTTTTTAGGTAAGTAAAAATCATCCAATGACGAGTCCCACCCTTGGGCGGAGCGGGAAACAAGTGTCAGACTCTTACTGACTAAACAACCTACCCCACAGCTAATGTTTGATTGAGGAAATTAATTTCGTACATGCATATGTTAATTCGAGTTTAGATGAAAAGTACTTTTTTTTTTTATTTTATCTTCCATTTTTATAGGTTAATGTGAATGGAGTGTAGTGTAATATTATAACTTCCTAAGTTTTAGTAAACCTGTCTCAAATAGCCTGTACACAAATCTCTATGTACTATACCTGTGACTCCTCCTCAGCACAAATATGGCCATGGCTCCAATGGCGCTGACGATGAGCACGGAGGCGCCGACGCTGGCCCAGAGCTTCCAGGCGTTGGAGGGGAGCGGCTCGATGGCCGTGTCCGCCAGCGGCAGCGCCGGGAACGAGCCCGAGTTGCACAGGTCGCCCTGGCAGCACGTGATGTTGTGCAGACCTGCGTGACGCTTGCGGAGGCTGAGAAACGAAAATAGATATTTTTTTATTGAATTAATTAGGTTCATTTTCGCTTGGCAAGTGTAATGCAAATAAACATGGTCTATTATTATTGTTATGTTATTATTTATTTAATCTTCATGTACAGTAGTGGTACGTAGGCGGACTTAATGCACCAAGACATTCTCTACCAGTCAACCTTAGAGTTAAAAAAGACAACACAGTGGTGGGTGTGCAAAATAAATAAATACCAGATATGTCAAATAGAATGTAGTATCATTAAAATAAGTTACTAATAAAATACGTATATAAGCTAATAGCTTAAAGTCGAGTGAACAAAACGAACAGAAAAATGGTTTTTATAAGTCTAACGTTATTTTGAACGTAGAGGTATTTTTCTTTCTCATGGTTCATGAGAAACTGTCTGGTGACAGACAGACGGACAATGAAGTCTTTCCGGGTCCCACTTTTAATTAATTTATTTATATAACTAAACAATAAAAAAAATATAAGAAACATTGAGTCAATTACAGCCAATTTATCCTGAAAATTACAATAATTACAGAACCGTCTTCCAACATACCTCTGCTGCGGCGTATTAGTTCTGCAAGTGAACTGGTAGTGGTCGCGCTGCGTGGAACAGCCGCGCGAGTGGCGCAGCTCGCCGTCCGACGCGCGCACCGACGACTTGAAGCAATACAGCGCGTCGTGGCACACCTCGTCGGCGCCCGAGCCGCATTCCGGAGGCTCGCATTGGTGGCATTTGTACCTGGAACACCAATTTATTTTTAACAAGATCTTTGGACTATTAGACGTACGGCGAACAATGGGTAACTCGCCTTCCGACGTTCCGGTTACCGTCAGGACCCCTCATAAAGATTTCTCACTGGACCTCTGACAAGTTTACTCCGCAAACATGATCAGATTATCACACCTTCGTCGCGTACGTGCCATGTCCACGTGGGGGTGATCTTTCGCGCCGGGCCTTGGTACAGGCCAAGGTTCGGAACGATTTGGAGATTTGGCTCATTTTGGTCTTGAAATATTCATAATAGTTCAGGGATGGTGTAAGCAGTGAGAAAGGATAGAAAATCGGCGGTACAAAGTTTGCCGAGACAGCTAGTCCCTAATAAAATGATGCCGTCGGATCTTGGCGAGTCTAAAAATAAATGATTTAAACAAATAAATGCAATTTGCAGTTAATAACTGTTATTGCCATTTTTTTTTACTTTTATTTTTGTACGAGTTTTCAAGCGCTAAAATCCGCAGAGCCTAACTTTAACTCGCCAACATCCGACGGCCATACTGTGCATAATGACCTAAAAACTATTGCCATCATATTTCTGCCTACCCTCTCAAATCAGAACTGACGCACTAAGGTTGATAAGAGAAGGATAAATCATCCGTAGCGCTTGATAAGGGCCATTCATGCTGTGATTCAGACACTGGTGATAACGTTATCATAATGCTTTATGAATGAGAGAGTACGAGTACCTACTCTTTTTATTAAGTATTTTTAGATTGATTTTTCCCAAAGTTACACTATGGTGTTTTAGGGGTAAAGTAATATCAGAAGGAGTAAAGGGAAAGATGTTTGTAGTTTAGATATTTTAACTAATGAACTGATTTTTTACAATAAAAAATATTGACCACTCACGTCAACACCAAGTGACATCACCTTCTAAAAATATTTTTGTTTTTATTTTTTTTTATTTACTAATGAGGTTGCTACAGTGTTACTGGAATGAAGGTTTTTTAGAGGTGGAAAAAACAGGATAGAAGGCACTTAGGCGCTTAAACGCGCAGTCACAGTCTAGCCATGTGCTCTCTGACTTTTACTGACTTTCCTTTCAGAAATCAATCCTCGGCCCTAATGGTTCCGACTCTGCTTGATCTTACAGTTTGCAGACGTCTCCTTGAGGCACCCATTGCAACAGCACTTGCTTACCATGAGGTAAGCAAGCCTATGGTTTTAAGTTAAGGGTATGATGGTGATCACACACCATCATACATTTATGAAAAAAATTAATGTATGATGATGTGTGTGTTAATAAGCTTTTAGGTATATATATATACACATTATTATTAGATAAATAGATATCATTACCTTTTTTGAAACTTCCTTCTCCTTTGGTAAGCGATGCAAACAAAGATTTAGATTTAAAATAGAAATACTTTCAAGAATCTGTTATATTTTTGTCAAGAAGTGTAAATTAAGGTTATCATTATTTATAAATGCATTCTTGATTACACTTTTTATCCAAATACATTTTAAGGTCAAGAATGAATGTTGGAATCTTTTTTAATTATGATAATGAGGAATGTGTCTCATTTTAATAACAAATCTTCTATAACCAAATAATTTCAATTCAATAACCTTATGAAAAAATATAATAAGTTATACACGCTGACGTGAATTTTTCCACTATTAAGTAAGACTAGCTAGGATAATCTATTGAGCTATGCTAATGAAAGAACAATTTTTTATTTTTTTTAAAAGATTCAATATTTTTAAACCATATTATGAAACATTAAATTATTGCTTTTCCAATGAGATTGTTTTGAAGTATATTTCTTATACATATAATAAATATAATAAGACTTTTATTCAAACAGTAGGTATTACAGGACTATTTCTAAAGGTTTGCTTCATTATTTTTTTAATTATTTTTTTTCTTGCTTCTGTCTGTATGTCACTGATTGACAAAGGCCTCCTACAACTGTCACCACTTATTTCTGCTGTTTGCAAGTGACATATGCAACATTTATTGAATGGTTTAAAAAAAACCTTATGCCTTCAGCTTCAGCCAATCTCCATTGTGTAGATGGAAAGCCCCACTCTCAATGGCGATTGGCTGAGGCTGGGCCCACAATTAATCTAGGCATTAGGTGTTCAGCTGACATTTCATTTTCTTATGAACTTATCTAGCATCAAGCAAAATTTGAGTAGTTAATAAAAATAGTATTAGTATTTAAATTCTGTTATAAACCAACACCTCTATAAAAGCAGAAAATAATCCTCAACATTTTGAAAAAAGGATATTTTATTAATCTTTTGAATACCGTAGTTAGAGACATAATAGAAAGACAATAGGTGTGCGAACTGTGCGTGCTGGCGTTCGCTCGGGACTCAAGAATTTAAAGTAAAAAAATAATAATTATAAACAATTTGCAGAGATAGATACCTGGGTGCTTGTACCATCATCTTTTCAATGGAGATGGGCTCATCGATCCTCTGTGTCTCCGGACCCTGTGTGCTTCCTGACTCTCCATCTTCTTCCAGATTGGATAGACCCGCTGCAAACACATTAAAGATCAGTTCTGACTTGAGGTAGATTTATACAGGAACAATCTTGATTTCCCATTTTTAGTTCCAATAAAGTCCAGAGGTTTATTTTATTCAATAACTGGTCTAAGATGGCTGGAGAAATACTAGGAAGAAGTTGGGGAAGTACTTTGCCAAGCAGTGGAAAAGTATAGACATTATATCACTCAAAGAGGACATCAAAATAAATTATGATAATTTCTAATGCCCAAAATAATCCACAGATATTATAATAGATAACATAGAATCTAAATTATAACCTTGAAAACAGATTTAAAAAATCAGCAGTTCACAAAATAGCTAATCCCTCATTCCATAAACAAAAGTTGTCAAGAACTATATATTATTATCTTGGGACAACAAATATTTGTAATCATAGTCTACTGTTTACAAAAAATCAACTACTTTTAGACGGGTAGGATCAAAATTCTCGATGTTTATGTGAAACTGATTCATACACTCTTTATCGTACAAGAATTCCTTCCCACGGATGCTCTAGTTCCAAGTTAGGACTTCGTATTTACATGAATAAACACCTTTGTCAACTTGCTCCCGTACTTGTTATTTAATCTCACTTGGAGAATAATACTACCTCTGTATCAAGGCGCAAGACAAAATAAAACAGATTGAACCCCACATTTGTGAGTTCTGTTGAAAAACAATAATAGAAAAACTGGAATACGGAAGCCACTATGAAACTCACTTTTCTACTCTTTTCTAATATTCTGTACCCGTTTTAACTTATTGTAACACTGAGAGAATTGATAAGGCATCATAATTTATGAAAAATACTTACCCCAACAAGCATTTATCAATAGAAATGTGAACAAATATCGTAATATGACAACGTCCGCCATTCTTCATTCATCATAACAATGCACTACTGAAATCAAATTGCGATCTCATTATTTAACCTGAAGAAATAAATGTGAAAAGCAGCTAATGCTTTAGAACTCGATTACCAATCATTTAAAACTGAATATGATTTTTATTACGATTATCGTAAGGTAACGGTTAATTATGAATATTTAGTATTAAAAAGTATGAAAATGAATAGTAGATGACCTCCTTTGCAGTGTCGACTTCCTCTTTCCTTGAACTCAATTAATTTCTGAACGACTTGATATTAGGTTTTAGGTTTCTGAACGAAATTCTATATTCGGATACACTTTATAAATAGTATTATTATTTTCTTCTTTTATTTTTATACATAATTATCATTAAATATAAGGTTTAATAATTAAATTATTTTTTTAATTTTAGTTAAAATTACACTAATTTAATTAACATAAAAGTGAATTAATGAACTTGTCGATGGCTTTGAGAATATTCGTGACGTGCATCCGATCAGTGGATTTAAAAAATGGCCGTTTCTGTTTTGTTCTGTGTTTTGTTTCATGTTTGAATTTTCTTTAGTGTTTTTATTTTAAAATAAATAGTAATGCTGTAGTATAATACATTAAATCATTCGCATTTAAGTGAGGAATAAACGAAGTAGTTTTAATTTTAGTTGTGGATAGTCTTGTTTACTGAAAATGCCACGAACCAAACGGCCTGTGAGGAGAGCGGAAAAGAGCACTGAGGATGATGATACTTTGAAAAAACTCAACAAACTTGGTAAACTATTGTAACGTCTATACTTTCAACATTTAATACGTTATACAAAAATAATCTTTCTAATAAAACCAGAATGATCCAATCAAATATTTACTTAGTACCTAATCCCCACTATTGCAAAGTTTGGCTAAACTTTTTATTAAATGTTTTCTCGACAAAATAACCGAATAACTGGCTTTTTCCTATTTAAGCGGAGATATTTTTATCGTTCTTTATCCACAAGAAACCAAAACACTCATTTGATGTACTATTTTCAGTGACAGACCAAAAGAATAAAATAGATTCCCGGGCTCAAATGGAGGTTCGGAACGTGGAGCTTGCTTTCAAAATACTGCTTGGGTCTATCAGCAATGTGTATCTGCAGAAAACGGTTGGGCAACTGGTAAGTAAACAATCTTGAAAGTCATTTTAGAAGGTTAAATGAATTTCAAACAGTTACAGTAGGTGGCAAAGAACTTGACTAAGAGGTTTTCCAGGTGAATTCTATGTGGTTGGACCTTCCTTCCCCACCAAATCATCATCACATCATTATTTCAGCCAAAAGAAGTTCACTGTTGGACATAGGCCTCCCCCAATTGTCGCCATTATGAATGGTTTCGTGCATCTCACGTCCACCGGACACCCTCTAAACATATTTTCTTAAGTCAAACTATATTTGCCACTTTTTGTACTATTTTATTTTTTGACACACTGATAAAAAAAAACCGTTACAGTTCAACAAAAAGCTAAATATTTATTTACTTAATAACTTAACTGTGTCCTAGTTATGGCCAGGGATGTAACTATTTTGCTGGCACAAATATATCAGCAGTTAGGGAACACTTCATCATTTTATCAATATTTTATGTCGATTAGGAGGTCTAATAGCACACTTTCACTTACTTCCTTTTTCTCTCAATAGTGCACCCTACTAGGCAATAAAACTGAATGAATTTCCAGAAAAGTGAGCTACACCTCAAGGAAGTCACAAACACAAGAAGGACCCGTCACTCAAGCCGCTCAGCATCACATGATGACGGTAATGTATTCTTTATCAAAATAATACATCACAATCTTGGGTGATTCATGTATTTTCTAGTTTCTGTCATCATCAGTTCCAAGTAAAGCATGGACCACAAATGGTAATCTAGTGTCTAATCAAAGGTAGAAATTTGCAGATTTTTTTTTTGGGGCTTAATGAATTAAAAAAATATTGGTGGTGAACTATAAAGTATTGTGGTTAAAAAAATTGTAGTTAACAACATAAATGCAACTTTTTGGTATTAATATACTTGTGCCATACTATTGCCACATTGCTTCCACAAATATTTATATATATATTTATTGTGATAAGACTCTGTGGTTAAGCAAAGAGGCAAATTATGGTATGGGATGTGGGCATACTCAGTCACAAAATATAAAGACTACTAAGCTACTAACTAATAATTGTGACATTACACATTAGTTGGAATCACAATATAATCACTATTTCGCACAATTCAGAATGACATGCAAGTTAACCATTGAGTTGATTGACGGTTTGTCCGATTGATGGATTATATCTGCTGTCTACAGATTAGAACAAGTAAAGCAGCCTCTGTTGGGAAGCTTGATTACATGCATGTGTTCCATGCTTAATTACTTGGGATTTATGTGGGTTCATATTTAGTACTAAAGTAATGTATAGTAATTCTTGGTAGAATTAAATCAATGTAGCATTAATTGTATTAGTTGAACATGTTCATGTATAATAGGACTGTAATAGTGTACAATAATTTAGTAGCTTTTTCTGTAGAAAATATTAATATTTCACAACTTTCACACAATGCCATAGTCTCTTAGTCTTTAGTAAAACAAATAGCCTAAAACCTAAAATCGCTGAATTACCAAATATACACTCAAAATCATAAAAATCAAGCCGCTTCCAAAGAGTTTTTAAATCACTACACTGACACGGGATTCTTGTATACTTAGGCAATCAATGTGGGTGTACCATATTCTTCTGCCAAACTATTTGGGCAAAGCAAACATTATCTTGTACACTAAAAAAATAGATAATCGACTTTCTTGATTCCTCTTAAAGAGGAGCTAGCGTCACTTCCCGCGTGTCAAGATAATCGAATAATAATTTGTCCTTCATTTAGAATAGAATAAAATAAAACAGAATAGAATAAAAGCCGTATATCAATAGATCAGTATTTCAATTACCTTTTAGTTTGTGAAATACAATTGCATCACTGCTTACCATCAGGTGGGATCGCAGTCGACCATTATGGTATTAGTTTATGGGTAATAAGAAAAAACAAGTTCCATAAAAATACACCAAACAAGGATTTTGCCTGTTCTTCGTTTTTTTGACATAACTTTGAAAATAAATTACACCAAGTTTAATGAATAAAAATTTAAATATTCGATATCAAATCTATAATAAATTATTATAAAATATCAAATTATTAAGAAAATAGTCTAGTTTAACATATATTTTTTTCAAAACATACCGATTAGCCATTTAGACGTAGTAATGGATTTAAAATCATCAAAAGTTATGTATCTCCCCCTTTAAACACTAGCACCTTGCAATGATTACCTCTCATCGGTCTAAGCCATGAACTAACCCCTCTGTCATGTTTCCACTAACGGGGCGCTTCCTTGGGGCAGGCTATCTGACGGAGAACTCGTCGCAGGGCTCCGGAGGCAGCAAGAAGCAGCTCGGTGAGTACCACGCTTTTATACTGCAACCAGATATCTTGAGATTTGAGCGTTTTTCCATTGGCATTGGTGGTAGAAGCAAATTGTATTGTTAGTTTTTTCCGAGACTTAATTTGGATCCAAACTTCTGATAAAGCTTTGTCAGGATTAGGGCCTGTGCACACCAATTTTTAAACGCGCTGGAGACGTGCGTCGACGGCGCGCTTTTATCTATATAGATAAAAGGAGAGACTGACTGACTGGCATATCAACGCGACTAGGAGGACGGGACTAGGAGCGTAAAATTTAGCACTAGGCTTGCTTTTACGACGTAGGCGAACTAAGAAAGTTTTTTCCAAAATTCACCCCTAACGGGATGAAACGAGTGTCCAAAGTTTGTGCGAAAATCTATTTTCACGCGGGCGAAGCTGCTGGCAGAAAGCTAGTCCTACATAAGTTTTGCAGTCTGCGTCTGACTCGAGTGTGTAACGCGTCTGTATCGCTACAAACGCGCGACAATGGCGCGTTTAAAAGTGTGGTGTGCACAAGCCCATATGTGGTTGTGGTTAAAGAAATTTATTCTCATAAAAGACTACAGTCACTTACATGAGAAATATATATAAAAGTGCTTATTATATTAACATCGTTCATTTTTTGTTTATTAAAGTGGGTACTTCTACAATACATTCAATAGTGGGTGGGTTGGTGGTTAGCGGAATATTATTAATATTTCTCAAATACATGTCGAGCAAGTTGTACTTTGAATGCATTGTAGGAGCTTACATTTTTAATAGTAGACGGTAGTTTATTATAAATATCAGCGCCCGCGTAGGTAAACATAGTCTTGCCGAGCTTTGTTCTAGTCTTGGGCAAAACCAAAAAACTCGCTCGGCGTGAACTTCGCTGTGTTTGTTGTCTCAACCGTGTGAAGGATAAGTTAGTATGGAGAGATTTATTTAATATTTTTCTGACAAGCATGCAGGTATGGTAAATGTATAATTGTTTAATGTTCATTAATTTGGTTTGTTCGTATATTTTATAAGTAGGTGTTCAAAATTGAAAATGGAAGAGTATTTTTATAATTTTGTTTTGCACAATTTGAAGATCGGCTAGACTAGTTTTGTTGGCATTACCCCATACTTCTATTAAGTACAAAAGGTGTGGCTTTACGAGGGAGTTATATATGGAATAGCGGACCCGACGCGGCATACACCGAACGATGCGTCGAAGTGATCCAATTAGTGAAGACAATTTTGTTCTGATGTGTTCAATCTGTGCCTTCCACGTCAGGGCGCTATCCATTCTTAAGCCTAGATACTTCTCGCAGTTTTTCCTTTGCAGGGGCACATTATTTATTTGTAATGGCAGATGGGGTGGGATATTTTTATTTTTAGCTTTGAAAATGACGTAACAGGTTTTAGAAATATTTATAGTCAAGAGATTATATTGGAACCAGGCGTAAAGCTTGTTAAGGTCTTCCTGTGCTTTTGTAATTAAGTCTTGTATAGACAAGCCGAAGTAAAAGAGACATGTATCATCCGCGTAAAGAGCTACATGGCCATGTAGGCCCAATTCGTGTATATTATTTATGTAAATTGCGAAAAGTAGTGGGGCTAATAATGAACCTTGCGGAACACCACATTGGATTGGTAGTTGATGACTTTGAGCGTTTCCTAATTTGACTACTTGATGTCTATTTGTCAGATATGATCGGATCATCTCCAGTGTCGGGCCTTTGATGTTGATGCTTTCTAGCTTTTTAATGAGCAATTTGTGTGTCATATACATAATGTTACCACTGCCGGGACTGAGGCCTCCTCCTTTTTGCGAGAGGGAATGGACTGTAATATCTGTAATCCATGTAAGGCCACCAGGTCGCTGTAATTTCGTACAAACCTTTACATTATTGTCTTTAACCAACAGAAAACCGCCCAAAAAACCGCTTATCTGGTTGTAGCTTTCGTATTCTTCCAGGTATTTCATCTTTGTAGTATTTTTCTACTCATATCATTGATAGAATAGCTTATCTGTTAGAACTCTATCAACATTCACGATTCATAAGCCATTACATATTTTCTGCTTTCATCAAAAACACATAGTCATGTAGCAATTGCGAGTTGTGTATCCTGACTTTGAATTTGGAGTAAATGGACAAACGTCAATCTTGTGTTGGGTCTATAGTTCGTTTTTTAATCCTAGACTACGATTTGACAACTTACAATGTCAAACTCCAGAAAATTGGGAACATATTTCTAGATTGTGACGTTCTGAGTTGTCAAATCGTAGTCTAGAAGTAAAAAACGAACTAAACATACTGATCTCTACTATTTACCAATGAACAGGCTGTTTCGTATATTTGACAGCTCATTTTTTGTACCTTTTTGAAGCGCCACTCGCGAGCGTCCAGAGAACTAATTTGACTAATATTGTATGCAGCATGACATTACCAGTTTTAGTACCGTAGGCACTCGCTACAGTCACCGTGGCCGACAGCGCCAATATGGCGAATATCAAACGGGGACAAAAGCACTTTGACAGCAGTCACTCCAGTGTGAGAAATAATAGAGATCAGTGGGGTTGACTATTACTAGAGTTTAGTACGAGCGTACCAAGAGTTGAGCTCAAATTCGTGTAGTGTATGTAAACTTTACGAATTTGAGCTCGGCTTATGGACTGCTCGTGCGTAGCTCCGCAGCGTAGCGTAGACCTTTAGTTTTTTAATTTGAAACAAATGAACATGCGTATTTTTGTTATAAGTACAGTAGATACGGTCTAAAACATCTTGACCGCTCTGAACTTCGAACAATTGACTGCAAAGTAATTCTTTTTAGGAATTATCATTGTGAGTATGCGCAATTGTTCGGAACGCCAACTTCCGAGTGGCCAACATATTTTGACCGTACTGTACTGTACTTTACATATTTAGTTCTGTGTACAGTAAAGTTAAATTACTTCGACCCTGTAATATAACTTTGGCCTAAGCTTACTTATACAATAGGAATGAAGCGTTATCTATAGTACCACTTATGAACTAAACTACTAAACGCTAAACGGCGTCTTCAAGGCTAGATCACTCTTTTTAGGCTCTTAATAAACTAGTGCGCCTCACCATCAACGATTGCATTACTGCTTACTATCAGGTGGGATCGTAGTCAAGCACTAGTTTATTGCAATAAAAAAAATAACAGACTAACAAGCCCAAAATCATCACATGGGCGCTTGCCTAATCAGATATCACCTAGTCTCTAAAGGAATATGGGACGTATCCTGCTTTTCCTAAAAAGTAAATTTTGAATAAGTATTAATAGGCTCGCAATTAACTAATATTATCACTTACGATGATGTTATCGACGATAGAACATTCTATCTAGAGGATAGATAACCTGCAAAGAAGCGTTATTTTAATTTTATTTATTTTTAAAATTAAAATAACGCAAATTATATTAATTTTTCATTAATCATATTACAGCCATCCCACAATCCACGAGCCGGACTACAAGTCGTCCCACGACGGCGACTGGGCGTCGCTCGCGCTCGGCGGACGCGTCGTGCCGCAAGCCCGCGCCCACCGCCAGCAAAACGGTGCAGCGCCGACGCTCCCGCTCGGTCTACCGCACCCCAGCTTATAATAAGAACGCTGCCGTCAATTATCCTGCTATTACACCTAAGGTACATTATGAACATCTTACTAATATTATAAATGCGAAAGTTACGATGTTTGGATGTTTGTTACTCAATCACGCCAAAACTTGGCACAGGCATAGGATACACTCCGGAATAGGATATAGGCTATTTTTTATCCCAGAAAACATAAGGTTCCTGTGGGATATGCAACTTCTTATTAGGCAACCCCAATACCACGCGGGTGAAGCCGCGGGCAAAAGCTAGTCCCACATATATGTACAGAACGTTTTGGCAACACTTTCATTGTGCGTACACCCAAAGAGTGGAATTCCTTGCCTGAGTCTGTGTTTCCTGATAGCTACAACCTAGGGGTCTTTAAGTCAAGAGTGTATAGGTTACTTCTAGGTAAGCGCGCTCCATCGTCGACCGCATCGTCGCTTTCCATCAGGTGAGATAGCGGTCAAGCGCGAACCTATAATCAATAAAAAGATAAGGTACTACAAAATAATAGAATAAATTTCATTGTACAACAAAATAGTGACATAGTTTTAGACAAACTTAAATCTATGGGACTGGGCAGGACACGGCTGCCGCATGCCCGACAAACTGTGGGCCAAAGTTACACAAAATTTGTGCCCTGAGACAGTGCGACGGAGTCGCGGCAGACTACGAAGGAGATGGCGCGATGAGCTAGACAGATTCTTTCCGAACTGGCAAGAGGAAGTGCACGCCCGTGATGGTTGGAAGGAGAAGAGGGAGGCCTTTGCCCAGGAGTAGGACATAATAGGCTAACAAATAAAAATAAAATCTATGGGTACCATAACGGTCATTACTGCCTGATCACTTATAAAAATCCCTTTGAAGTTTTCGTTTACAGTGTAAGCTAGAATTAACTTAGCGGTCAGGTAGAAGTATCTTAGCAGAAGTTTAGGATGGACTAGTAAGAACTTAATTTTACATTACAAAGAAAAAATAAGAGACAGCAGTGGTGGCCGAGTGCTAAAGGCCCTGACTTACGATTTGCAGTTGAAAACTCGTAAAAATGGTTGCCTGTAAAGTCGGTTTTACGGGCGAAGATTTTACGTGACAACGTCTTTTTCTCGGTAGAATATTTATTGCATCAATGCGCCTAATTCTCTAGTGCTGCGCGCGCGGCAGACCGATCATAGTTGAGTGGGAGAGAGACGCAAGGCATTCGGCGGGCCTCTCTCTCGTTCGGTGACTCATCGTAACGTTACCGAGCGTTACACTTTTTCATAAGTGACTCCCAGCCGCAACCTAATTTAAGACGTTGTCACGTCAAAAAATAAATGGTTTAAACAAATAAATGCAATTTGCAGTTGCTATTGCTGTTAAAAACTGTTATTGGCATTTAGTTTTTTAAAACCTTTATTTTTGTACGAATTTTCAAGTGGTAAAATTCACAGAGCCTAATTTCAGAGTCGTCAAGATCCGTCGGTCGAACTGTAAATGAAAAATGTATTGTTTGCAGGTAACACCACACACGCCGCTGACGGTGCTGCGTCAGCCGCGGCAGGGTGAGATGGTGGTCTCCATGTCCGGCTCGCCTGTCATGGTGCCTTCTTGTTACACGTGAGTCTACTACTGTATACATATACCTCTGTTTAGTGTCGCCCACAAGCTCGTGTCGAATAGACGTGTTTAGAATGCGGTCCAAATGAGAATAGGATCGATTGACAGGATGTGACGTCACGACGTTCTGTCAAATCGAAGATATTTTTACATAACATGAGTAAAATTGAAAAACTGGATTCTGATTAAACTGTTTTCGTTCACAGTTCGTAAATAAAGTAAATCTTTCGTAAATAAACTAAATTTTAAAAATATTTTGTTTCGATTTGACAGTAATTCGTGACGTCACAGCATGGTAATCGATCCTATTCTCTATTCATGTTCATTATTTTAATTTGAAAAAAATTACAACTAAGCAGGGGCGTAGCTGCTGCCGTATCTGTCGTAACAATGATATGGAGGCCCTGACGTAGGCAAAACAAAAATTCGCAACATGTAATCCACAACCGTCTTTTAGGGTGAATCAAGTATTTGTACAATCAAAATGTGAATATGTAGGTAACCCACACAAATGTCCGCTAAATAATGATAAAGAACTCGTTGTATTATTCAAAGCGCAGGTTAATGAAACGTAGGTACGTAGCGTACATATTCGTAGATATTATAGGAATATTATGTGCGTAAAGTAACGACATATTTTATTTTTCGTTTTTTTTTTTTTAAGTTTCTAAAATCATGTCTGTTACGTTTGCCAATCTCAGACACAGTGACGCAAACATCAATTTGTAAATAGCATTTGTGGCAGGTACATTTGTAAAGACTTGGATCATGTGGTCGTAAACCAAGACCAAGCCTAGGCAAGCATGAAATTGTAACATATTGTGAAGCAAAAAAGACAAATGCGAGCCGCCAGACTAGAACTTTGACTTTATCCGAACTTTTAATCTTTAAAATTATCAGTTTTTTTATTATTCTTTACAGTCTAAAACCTGACGAAATGGCAAACTGCAACATTCTCCTACAAGACGGCACAATGCTGTCTCTGCAGCCGAAGCAGCTGCGCCAATCACAAGCCTACATTCCTTTCTCCCTGATGGACTCCAATGTGCTCAATCAACTGAAGACGCTCAAAGACAACCTCGACAAGGTCGTTAAACTAGGAGAAAAAGCCATTAAGTAACACTGGTAATAAAATCCAACTGTTGGGAAAATTTCCCACGGATGGGAATTTTCTCCAAAACATGGGAATTTCTCCTAAGACTGATTTTTATACAACCAGTTAGTCGGTTTAACTGTTTACCAATATTTACAGTTTAATCCAGTGACTGGGAAATTTCCCATTGTGTGGTCAATTATATTAGGAAATATTAGTTTTATGAGTGTGAATGTTTTATTGTTTATGAATTAATTCTTAATGTTATGGCTGACTTGTGTATAATTGTGTAAGTTTTTGATTATTATAGTATTATAATCTTTGATTTTGTAGTTTAATTGATTACCTTGGGAAACCTTCATAAAATAAAACCCAAAAAATTTAAATCAAATAATTTATTCGAAAACACGTACCTAATTTAAAAATATTTATCACGCACACACACTAAAACAATAATATCAAATGATTTACACTATATAAGTCAACGCATATGGAATGTCTTGACAAAATACTTATTTATTTGTACAGAATATCCTTCATTGAGGTAGTTCCTATTGGGTAAAATTAAATAACGACGGTTTCGAGAACCTCTCCATTGTAGAAGAATCCATAGAGAAGCAATTTGTGTCTAAGAGCTTGTCCAGAAAGAGCGAATTCGCCGCGATTCTCTCGTGTGTATTACGCGTGACCGTTCCGCCCAAAAAGGGCGTACCTATAATACGTTTTTTAATCGTAGACTACGATTTGACAACATAAAATGTCCAACTTCAGAAAATTGGGAACATATTTCTAGAGTGTGACATTCTGAGTTGTCAAATCGTAGTCTAGAATTAAAAAACGAACTATACGCGTGAGCATTTGGGGAAAATTGTGACACTCAATTTCCATTCGTTTATGGAGTTCGCGAGTTAACTGGCCGCAACAAGCAGTCCCTAGTATCTAGTAGAGTGGAGAGCGTATTTACGCGCGTATTTTGAATTCGCGTGATACTTACGGGTGCGATCTATTAGTGTCTAATATTTCAAAACGCGCGAAATGTTTTGCGCCGAATTCGCCCTTTCTGGACCACCTCTAAATACAACCATGGAGTATGAAGAAATGGGGTACCTAGCTACATTTAGCATTAGCCAGCATAAATTGAGCTTTAGTTACAGTATTAAAAGCTTGACTCCAAGGCCTATATCTCATTAGAACACCAGTGATGGGGACAAAATATAATTATACAATTTTCTGAGGAAATTCCACAGGTTGCACCAGTAACAACAATTTTGACAGTTTATAATTGCCTGTAAATGGTCTATTTAAAATAGATTATTTCAAAATAAATCGGCCAAGAGCGTGTCGGGCCACGCTCAGTGTAGGGTTCCGTAGTTTCCCGTCCGTCACCAATTTTTCACAATGTAACAGAACCCAGTAGCCCATGTAAAAATTAGTAACCCAATTTCCCGAGAGATGGCGCTGTACCCAGTGGTAATTTTATTTTGCGTGAACCGATTTTAATCTTTTTATTTTTATTTGAACTTGATAGGATTAACAGTTTTTGAAAAATTAAAAAAAGGAAAACCTACTGAACTAATTTTGTAATTTAACCGTACATACAAGCATTTTTCTAAACTTTTTGCATATTTCATTATCCTGAGCGAATCTTCTTTCAAATAAAAATACAAAATGATTAAAATCGGTCGGTACACGCAAATTAAAATTACCACCGCGTACAGCGCCATCTCTCGGGGAATTAGGTTACTAATTATGACATGAGCTACTGGGTTTTGTTACATTGTGAGAAACTTGTGACGGACGGGAAACTACGGAACCCTACACTGAGCGTGACCCGATTTATTATTTATATGGAACTAGCAACCCGCCCCAGCTTCGAATAGGTTCTGATATTGAATATAATATACATGTATTATACACACATAAACCTTCCTTTTGAATCAATCTATCTATCAAAAACCGCATCAAAATCTGTTGCGTACTTTTAAAGATCTAAGCATGCATAGAGACAGCGGTAAGCAACTTTGTTTTATACTATGCAATGATAACAAAGCAGCGCTGCAACCGCGCGGCACGTTGCGGCTAAATTTAATGCACCCTTTAATACGCAACGATGAAGAGCTTAACTTGGTAAATTCCAATTGAAATTCAGATAACCGAGTACAGACCTAACCTACCCTGAAACTTTCACCTTACCATCACAACTGTCAGCTTGGCACTCCTTTTCTTCATACTAATGATTTTCTCATGTCCACACGTTTTTCTGTCTTTCTTCCACATTACTGATTGTATCCATGTTTGGTGAGGGTCTGTTCCACCTCCTTCACATACTTCTCAGCTACCTTCTGGCTGCGCAGTGTGGCCACCTAGAAGAAGAAACGGCATTCATTTTGTAAATTTATTTTAATTGATTTCAATGGGCTCGGCTCCTTGCCCACGGTAAATTTTTGTAGCGATTCGGTCCCTAACTGTTCGCTTACACAACGATTCTCCATCACGATGCTAACGTGATAGTGTCGCGGTTTTAACGCGATGAAAACAAAAATGAAGTTTTTGTATGCAGAATGCTTCACTCATGCGCCACTTTCCCTCCGTTGACTCTCACACGTCGACGACCCACGACCACCTGCCCCGTGGAAGCTGTCATTGCGCAGTTGGATCAAGGACTGATCCAGAGGCGACTACTTCTCGATACAGCTCCAATTGCGGGAAGGTTCGTGTCTGAAGTCCTAACCAACAGTAGCTTGGATCGTGCTCCAAGCTCTTATCTTACTAATATTATAAATGCGAAAGTTACGATGTTTGGATGTTTGTTACTCAATCACGCCAAAACGGCTGGACGGATCTGGATGAAATTTGGCACAGGCATAAGATACCTATACTCTGGAATAGGACATAGGCTACTTTTTATCCCGGAAAAATATAAGGTTCCCGTGGGATATACAACTTATTAGGCAACCCCAATACCACGCGGGCGAAGACGCGGGCAAAAGCTAGTAGGAAATATTCTAAGTCTTAACAAAAATTAATGTCATGTGAACATACCTTCTGCTTGATGATGGTTCTCTCGTATTTCTCTTGTTGGTCCTGTTCCATGCGCAGCGCCACGCCCTCGTTGTGGATCTTCTCGCGCAGGTCAGCCCTGGTCAATTTTAAGATTTAGTTAGGCCTGTAGCTACATTTATGACATCACATACTAACTAAAAACTTCGAAATCCTGCATCAGGCAATAAGTGATTGTTTACAGAGGATCCTGGTATCTGATCTAGGTACATTATCTATATATATCTATAAAAGGAGAAACTGACTGACTGACACATCAACGCACAGCCGAAACTACTAGGATTAGGAGAGTGAAATCTTGCTCAAGGCTTCCTTTTATGATGTAGATGAACACTAAGAAAGGATTTTCCAAAATTCATCCCCAAATGGGGGGAAACGCGTGTCCTAAGTTTGTGCGACAACCTATTATCACGCGGTCGAAGCCGCTGGCAGAAAGCTAGTCTTATAGGTATATATTTTATTTATTTATTGCCATTTTAGTTTTATTTAATAAAACTTAAATAGCGATCGACCCTAATGCGCAATAACAGATTTTCCGGGTCTCAATCAAAGCGCACACACACGCGGCACAGCGGGGCGCTGCGCGTAACCATAGCAACGACGGCCATTTTAATTCAACTTAATTGCCGCGTAGGCATTATAAACTCGTTAGGTGCTTTGTATTTACCTGGCGCGTTCCTTGTCGTTGATCTGCTTCATGATGGCTTGTCTATGTTGTTCGACGCGCGCCTTGTGCTTGTCATCCAGCTGCAGATAACAATTGGTTTAAATTATCATGTCGTTTGAAGTTTTTTAAACATAAGTACTTATATGTATGAAAATGTCAGTTAGTGTGCTGAGTGTGACTTGTTTTTACGTTAATGTGATCAAAACGTTTGGTTCTTCGATTGTCACCAAACGTCATAAACGCGGCCATCACGTTAGCGTAAAACTAACTCGCACTAGGCCTGAACTGTACGAAAATTTTCAAATAAACTGACGGCCCGGTCGGCGCATTGGTTAAGAGATTTCTGCTGCGTTGGGTTCGATTCCCGCACGGAACAAATATTTGTATGGCCTACTATGTTTTGCTACTTTATTAAAAAATCTCTAGTAGCAAGCAATATTTATCAAAATGCGATACGCTATAGATAAAAGAAAGACAATTATAATGGAGTGCCTTGTATAATCGGTAAAAACAGTTTTTGAAAGGGGGCGTCCATTAATTACGTGAGATGTTTGTTTGCGATTTCTATCCCAGTTTGACAGATTTTTCTCGGAAAAAATGATCTCATACTTCCTGACTCCCTCTGCTTCACGTGAGAAAGGATGAAGTTCAATCTAAACTCCTAACGTAATTTAGAGACGCTCTCTTAGCAGTTTAGAAGTTCCAGAGATTGCTTCTTACAAATACAATTACGAACAAATAAAAGTTCATCTCCTATTATAAACCTAGTTCCAAATCATGTTAGTTAAGATAACTAATAAAATGGATTAGGTTTACCTCTTTCTCTTTGCGTATAAACTCTTCATTCTGCCTCGCTGCGTTGTTGAAGCTCTGTTCGTCCTTGGCGATCTCGCGAGCGATGAGGCGGTGGATGTCGTTGATCTGGAAGCAAGGTTTGAAAGTTCAAGACTCCTCTTTGTTGCACACAGTAAAACCCTGAAGATCAGTGGTGTCCGGTGGTATAGGCTTAGGAGTTTATAGGTCGGGGTTTCAAACCAAGTCAGACGCATAACTTTGTGTAATTTATTTCATCAACACTGCTCTCAAAACGGTGAAGGAAAGCATCGTGAGGAAACCGGCATGTCCTAGGACCAAAAATTCGATGACATGTTCTCACCAACTCGCACTGGGCCCGCGTGGTGGATAGCGACCCATTCCCTCTCCTTGAGAGGGAGTTTTACAACGCTGCGTCTTCTGATATGCGGTCGATTCTCAGAAACTTTCGGCCCCATCGGCCATCTGTTCTGCGAGCTATATGCCCTGCCCACTACCACTTAAGTTTGGCTATGCCGTCAACCTTGGTCCTCCTTGGCATATCTATAGTTACTTGTTTTTTTTTATTGCTATAAACTAGTGCTTGACTGCGATCCCACCTGATGGTAAGCAGTGAGGCAATCGTTGATGGTGAGGCGCAGTAGTTTATTAAGAGCCTATTCACTCTAGCCTTGAATACACCTAAATTATAATCGGATGGGAAGACCGCAGCTGGCAAATTGCGGTCAAAACAAATTCGGAGCCATTAATTTAGTCTGTCTGTATGTGCTCGTGGAATTTATGGAAATACACTAACCTGGTTCACTCTAGCCTCGTGCAGTTGTTTCATCTCCTTGTTCCTCTTGATAGCAGCGTCCCTCTCCCTCCTGCGGTACTCTCGCTCTACGTCCTCCTGGATCTTCAGGTTTCGGATGCGGTCTAGTTCTTCTTTTAGCTCTTGTTCGGCCTGGTGGGTGGATGTTATGTAGGTAGTGGTTTTTTTATGGTGGGCAAAAATCTTCCAATGACGAAGAAACTGACTAAACACCCCACCTCGTTCCATCTCTGCCTTTCGCACTGGGGCCAAGCCTTCCTTTCAGAAAGAGACACTGGGCCTCAATTCGCTTCAACCCTTTTACGGAATCCCTAAGGTGTAGATGTATACAGCAAATGCAAGGTAGTTTCCTTCCCTGAATTACTTCAAGATTGCTCTTCCAGACTCGAATACCGTTAATGTACCTACGCATGGTTTAACTTTTTAAACACTAATGTCTTTTTAAGAAAAAAAAAATACTGTTGTAGACCGTCCATTGGCAGTAACTAGAAGGTTTTAAACAAAACAAAAATATTGTTGTAGAAATAGAAAAAAATTGACAACTTTAGTTGTCGGTGGCGTCTCAGGCATTCGACCATTTGGCAACTAAAGTTGTCAACGGCGTTCAAAAGGGTAAAAGCTTGTTGTTTCATCATCTTGAAACTTCAAGCCTCTTCAACAAGTCTCTTGATTGTTGCTTCTTCATCAAACACGATGCTATATTTGATGAAGAGACAACGTGGAAAAAGATAGGTAACGCCTGAACGCTCTGTTAGTATTTGGTAATTCCGTCATTTACTCTAATACTTCACAAAATTTGTTCCAGGAGTTAGGTACATGTTTTTTTTGGCGTTTTCACCTCAAACATTTCGGGTGGTGTTCACACAGGATAACAGTTATTGGAAGACTGTTATGACGTCTTAGGCCAGTAGTGACGTCATGCGTCATGTGTTGAAATGAGCTAATTTTTTATTATTGCTACCTCACCTTCTGAGCTTTGGAGATGTGATCAATGCCCTTCTGCTTGGCTGCTTTAACGGCTTCAGCATCAGCCCTGTTCTTGGACTCTCGCTCTTGTTTCTGTCGCAAGAAGGTCGCAATTCGCAGATCCATGATGCGCTCCTCTTCATTCTGTAACTGTTTGAAATACAGGAGCTCCGCGTTACCTAGACGAGGAGTTAGAAACGTTAGAATAGGTAGTTTTTTTTCATGTCGTAATGGCTAGAGATCATCATCATCAACCTAGCGCCAGTCCCGGTTGCTAACCTAGGCTTTCACCTCGGTGCCCGGGGTCCGCTTTCCTACTTAAACGCCTCCACTTCGCTCGATCTTTTGCGTCCTTTGCCTTAAGGCCATTAGCACGCATATCGTCCCTTACGACGTCGATCCAACGCCTCTTAGGCCTTCCTCTTGGCTCGGTGGCTAAAAGATACCGGCGCGAATCTTGAGCGTTCGGTGAAAGAGCGAAGACCGCTTCGCTCATCGTACACATCGGCGAGCCAATCACTAGTACAAGGACTACACCCCCCGCCCCCGCGTCTCACTTCATACCACTAAGGAGACCCGATATTTTACTTCTGCGCAAGTAAAAATCAGCCTTGAAGCAAAAAGTCAGCGCTTAAGATCCGCGCCAGTATGACAAAGGTGGCGTAAGGCGTGGGTGACGTGGGCGACCGCCCACGTCCTCGCGGTCCAAGGGGCCTCGCGCCTCGGCTCATCTAGCAATAAATAATATAAAAATCGGCTAGTTCTGTATGATGCCTTGTACTGTATCAAATTGAATTGAGCAGTGGTGGCCGAGTGGTAACGGCCCTGACTTACGTGTTATAGGGATTCAAACCCAGCCAGGCGCATTACTTTGTGTAATTTATTTCATCACCACTGCTTTTAAATTGGTGAAGGAAAACATCGTGAGGAAACCGGCATGTCCTAGAACCAAAAATTCGAAGACATGTGACATCCACCAACACGCATTGGGCCCGCGTGGTGGATTACGGCCCATTCCCCTCTCTTAGAGAGGAGGCCTGTGTCCCTGCAGTGGGAACATTAAAAAGGCTGATGATGATGACTGTATCAAATAAATTATTTTTCTTTCTTTCTATTTGAATCTCTAACTAAAATATTTCAATGCTAGCTTATAGTAGGTACGCGGAAAATAAATCAAACCAAAATGCCTTCGATGCTATGGGTACGCGCAGCCCCCCGCTTCGACTGAGACCCGAAAATCTGTTACTGAGCATTAAAAATCGATCGCCATGTTGGTTTAACTCATATGCCGCGTATACCTTGGTCCAGCATCTCCTTCAGCTTGGCCTGGCGATGGATCTTCTCCTTCAGTTTCTGCGCTTCGTCAATCTGCATCGCAATGTTGGCTTGGTTCACGCGAATACTCTCCTCTTCTATGCGTTCAGCTTCCATGATCTGGTAGTCAAAATATTTCAACAGGATAATCATAGTGGATGGAGAGGAAGAGGGAGGCCGAAAAAGAGATAGATGGATTGTGTGAGGAGTGATATGAAAGAAAAGGGTGTTAGTGATAGTGTGACAGGACAGAGTAGAAGAAAAAAACATGTTGCACCGACCCGACCCCAAGTAACATGGGATAAGGGTAGGATGACGATGATGATGAATTATAGTGTTACCAGCCTTACGTTCAAATTTGAGGTTGGAGTTGACTCTAATGACGTCACAGGGTAGAAACCGGGATCGGAATCCGTGTGGCGTCTGGGACGTGAGCGCTATAGCCTTATGCGGTCGACCTCCTCCTTTGCTAGCATTACATCCTGATGATTAGTTTACCTTGGCAGTCTCGTGCGCTCCTATCTGCTCCTTCAGCGCGGCGAGGTTCTGCAGCCGGAGGTGGTGGCGCCGGTCCTCCTCGGCCTCAGCTCGCTTCACCGCGGCTTGGCGGTTCTCTTCCATTATCGCATCCAGTCTAGTTACAGTTAAATATTAAGTTTTGGTGAGGGTGAGAGGGTGCAAGAGGGTATCTCATTCTTCTGACCTAGTCTTTTCTTTGAAATTTGATATTTTTGCTGGCGTATTTTATTTTTCCTCGATTCCTAAATGTATCAAAGGCGCTCAGTGGCTTACTACACAAATTGATAGGTACGAAAGCTAGGCCAGATGATTGAGACGTTCTCTCGGTTTCAAAGAATCACCTTTCTAGGCTCCAGGGCCAGTAGCCCTGTATGAAAATAAGTTAAAGGAGTTTAAATTCGGTGTAATTTGTAAAGATTTTTCAATACACTTACTCGAAAACTGCCTCTTATCGCACTCCTATTAGGGTCAATATAGCATGTATATCACCCAAGTGCTTTTTTGAGTTTATCACAACAAAGGCTTTTTTATTCCTTCCTTATCGTCACGGTCACGGGTGATTATTTAGTTTTACTTAGTTTATCGAATCAGGCGCGAGGCGTCCACCAGAGTCGCTGGACGACCCCACGAAATTAGAAACAGACCAGAGCAGATTTGAATGCTATACTTATATATTTCTTATAGTTCTACTATATGTTTGAAATACGATTAATTTTTTTTTCTTTCTTTCTTTATTTCACAAGTCGTAAGTGTATTGAAAAACGTCGTTTGACACACGTGCAGATTTGTTTGACAGTTTGTCATTGCAGACCTCGGCTCCATAACACACTCGCCTACGGCTCGTGTGAATTTCGCCTCGGTCACAACGACAAACTTCCTGCACTTGTATCAAAATGTACTATACCCGATGTGTGGAGTTAACACAGGTTTAATCCAGCTTTAAGCCATAATGTTAGTCAAAATAGTCAAACAATTCCCAACCTCCTCTGCTCCTCATCAAGCTCCTTCTTGATGAGTTCCTTCTCAGTGATCTGGGCGTCTCGGATGGCGTGGCACTTGGACGCCAGGATGATGCGGTTGCACAGCCGGGGACCCTGCATGTTGTCCGCGCGAAGTACTGCCCCAAGGACGAAGAATTACCGTTACGTAAGGAGGTTATGATGTAGAGCTTTTGTCGTCGAATCGTATGCGACAATGCTTCGATAATAATATTCAGCTCTTAAACGATACGAGGAAAAATCACTCGTCGAGAAAAAATCGCTGATATTGGATGTAAGAGGCCCAATTATGGTGGTAAGACTTATTGCGAGTGAGACTGATTGCGTCCAGGTGTTGAAAAAGTGCCACACTTTTTTTATAACGAAAGCAAACTGCAACTTAATATAATATAATATTCGACGACCATCACACAACGCCGTCTAGTCTCAAGCTAAGCAGAGCTTGTGTTATGAGTACTAGACAACTGATAAACATACTTATATATTTCTAAATACATACATATTATAGATTAAATTATACCCAGACACAGAACAAATGATCGTGCTCATCACACAAACATTTGTCCTGGGTGGGAATTGAACCCACAACCTCCAGCATAGCAGTCGGGGTCTCTAACTACTATGCTGACAGGCCAGTCAAAACTTAGCACTAGTCCCCAACGACTTGAAAAACAACTTGTCCCCAACGAAGCTACAAAAGGGGTGAAAGTTTAGGTGTATTGGTAGTCCAGTCAAAATAGACTAAATTATGATTCCAGTTTGCATTAATTCCCAACAAGCTGGATTTTTGTGCAGGCCTTGAATACGTCATTACAAATGATATGTCAAAAGTCCCCATCGATCCCGCTTGTGCGTTGTTTTTTATTCGAGGTCAAAGGTCACGAATTTGCGTTTTTTGCGAATATCTCTGAAACAACGAGAGCTATCGAAATATGGTTCATAGAAAGTTTGTAGATCGTAAAATTGTCTACAAATAAGATCTTAACACTTCTCTTCTACAAAGCATCGCTTTCGAGATATCGTGATTTTAGACCGCAGGCAGTCGTATTTTCGAGTACGCATACATACGTAATTGGTACATACCGATGAACAATACAATTCAGCTTTTCTGCACCCGAAATTGTTTGTGCAGCTTTTTTTGTTTAATTTAATTACAAAAAATTGTATTGAGTAATTTTTCAGGAGCAGGTGGCAGTAAAGTAAAGGAAATTGATGGATAATAGTTTGGAGCCAATCCCCAAACTATTATCCATCAATTTCCAATCCCAATCTTCAGGATTTAGATTATTGCCTAGCCACACTTGCACTTGGCAGAACACACGAAACAAGTGTTGATAAGCAGAAGCACATGTTGGAGGGAGACAAGATAACTGCACTCTCTTATTGTTTCTTGTATTTTTCACAAAACTCAACTTATATTGTGGAGTGTTTCTACTGCGGAAACCACGTTAAATAAAAAACGCCGTGTACACTACCTCAAAGGTGGTGCAGAAATGTGTGCATATAATCGAAAATACGACTTTCCTGCAGTCTAAAGTCACAATATCTCGAAAGCGATGCTTTGTAGAAGACAAGTGTTAAGACCTTTTTGTAGACAATTTTAAAATCTACAAACTTTCTCTGAACCATATTTAGCTCTCGTTGTTTCAGAGATATACGCAAAAAACGCAAATTCGTGACCTTTGACCTCGAATAAAAAACAACGCACAAGCGGGATCGATGGGGACTTTTGACATATCATTTGTAATGACGTATTCAAGGCCTGCACAAAAATCCAGCTTGTTGGGAATTAATGCAAACTGGAATGTCTATTTTGACTGGATTATGGAAGCTCTTCACTTGTCATAAGGTGCGTACATATCTGCCGAAGGATCATTCGTACAAAAAACACCCACGCGCGCTTCGTACGAATATGAAATGCGAGCGGCGCGTCGCCAGATCTGAACTCACCATTATATAAATGACTAGTTTTGGTCAGCGGCTTCGCCCGCGTACATAAAATATAGCCTATGTCACTCAGGAGTAAAGCAGCTTTCTATTATTGCTAAAATTTCTCCAATCGGACCAGTAGTTCCAGAGATTACCTCCTACAAATAAAAAAACAAACTTTACCTCTTTATTATATTAGTGTAGATTACGGTACTTGTCATGCCAATTCTCAATGCCAGACAGAGGAAAACCTATACAGAATCGATACCACCCCTTTTTTAGCTTGGAACCGTGATGTCGATGAAACTGTTTCGCTGGACGCAATTAAATTACACCCTTCAATGTCGCTGTGCTTTAAGAAGATCTATGCCTAGTAGGGTAAAGCTTCGAAATATGATGGCCTTTGGCCTATCTTCCAACTCACGCTCAGCTCTGGATAAGGTATGCGCGGCCTGGTCGGGTCCTTCAAGCTCAGGATCAGCGGTGCCCGTAGCAGCCTCGGCGCCCGGTTGAGGCTTTAAGTTCTTCTTTAGCTGTTGCTTCCTGGCTTCGGATTGCTTGGCAGCTTTCTGGATAGCGGCTTCTTGGTCGTGCATGGCTTGTAACTGCTCTTCTTGGGAGACAATCTGGAAGGATTGCCAGATCTAACTTATTTAGGATATGTGAGGCAGTAAAGGAGGTATCAGGAGACTAAGGAATGCTTATGATTCAATACCTTATGGAACACCCCCTGGACGTGAACTGCAGTAGCTAATCTGGAAATTTCTTAACCGACTGTGGATCCAGGTTGGCCTCTGCAGAAAACAATCTGGCTAAATGGGGCTTCCTCGACCCATCTCTAACACAGTGCCAGTGTGGAGCCGCTGTACAAGACATGCTTCACCTGCCATGTTGCCTGTCCTGTACAACCACCTGCAGGATCTATACAAGGCCAATGACAGAGGTTGTTGTCAAATACTGGTGGTAAATATTATGCGTTGATCGTCAAGAAAAGAAGAAGAAAAATCGACGTCCTTTCCATCTTGTCTTTGAATCAGTTTTGAAATTTACTCTTAAAGTAATTTTGATGGCACTTTTGGGATAATGGTTGTGCGATTGACTGCTATACTGCATGTCGCGGATTCGATGACCGCACAGGACAAATATTTGTATGGCTTAAGTACAAATAAGTAGTTGTTCCGGGTCTGAATGTCTATTGAACGCACCCACACACGATAAGGAAGTGAAGTTATGTTACGAATAATCATTTTACTTTAGTTCATTAAGTCCCAAGAGGAACTGGTGTACCGCAAGCCTATTGTCTTTTGTGTCTGTAATTACGGTACTCGAAAGGTTAAACCGGTGTCTTCTTGGGGCTTAAAGAACTAATTTTGTACGTAACTAAATATTATTCCACGGATTTTGCGGGCTCGCAGCCGCGGTGGTCGTGGGTGAAAGCTGCTTCGTGAGTTCTTAGCCTAAATCAACTGCCAGACTACAGGTTCGATTGAAACATTACCGTAGCTTGTTTCAGCAGTCGCTCGTACTCCTGCTTTTTCATGACTGCTGGGTAGAAGTTGGGCCTTCTCTTCGGGACCAGCAGCTTCCTGAACGAGCCATTCTGCGGGACCATGATTGATTCCTTCTTCAGCTCCTCGCATTTGTGGATAGGACGTTTGCTGATAGGGAACTTGAGGCGGCATTGTGATGGGCTGATGATGAAGAATGGGCTTCGTTAATGTGGATGAGGCGTAAAAGGCGTGGAACCGGTGAGCGATGGGCGTCGCGTTCTTGAGTGGAAACGCGAATTGATAATGATGTAAGGTCTGATGCCTTCAATGGAACCACACTGTGAAGCAGGCTGATAATGGTTGCATTAGAGTCAGGGCGTAGCTACCAATGTTTCAATGATAAGAAGCCGAAGAAGTAGGCAAAACATTCGTAAACTAAGCATTTATTAATACCACCATTTCTTTTACACGGGGCCTCTATGGGAGCTACGCCATGGCCCTACAGGGTCGAAGCCTCCTGGGGCCGAGAGTTGATGCGAAAGCGTTACACCGGGGCTCTGGGACAAGCAAGGAAGGAACGGGGTAGGTTGTTTAGTCAGTAACAGTCTGACACTGTTTCCCGCTCCGCTCATGAACAGGATTCGTCATTCGATAATTTTAATCTACCATAAAAAAAAAAACGCCAGGGTTTAGAGTTGCAACGAATCTATATTAATGATATGGTTTGAGAGTGGAAAAGCCTAATACTAAGATGTTTAATCAGAGGCCAGAGACCAGGGAACTGATAGAGTGAACAAACGTTACTTCTAAGTTTTAACCAACCGCGTTCCACTGTCGACCACATCGTTGCTTACCATCAGGGGGAATCAGCCTTGTGTGTTTATTGTGTGCCGTAGGAAAGCAAAACAAATTTATACTGGAAAAACAATCAAATTGAATAAACTTAGCAACCGATATCGGATGAGTTTACCTATGCAGCTGGTAGCAGCCTGGCTCTTCCCCAAAATTAACAGCGTAGTATGGAACGCCTTCACAAATGGTCTTGTTAACTTTTGGCATTGTAAAGTTACTAAAAAAACTCGTAATAAATATACAACGCGATGAAATGCGTAAATTGCACATGCAACTCGTTGATAGTTGCTAGGCAACTGATTTTTGTTTTATTTTGAGAATCTATGGGTGTTTACTTTTTTATAGTTGTACCTTTTTGGTTTATACCGTGGGTTGGTTTTGGTTAAAAAAAGGTTTTGATTTTTATGGGATGATCTAAACTTTGATCAAGTCTACCTGGTGTGACCGACACATACAACTAATAAATAGCTTGACTATAATAACTCGAGACTCAAGCGGGCGGTCCCGACCAGGCCCACGTGTTTGTTTTCTCTGGAATCATTGATTTTGGAAGGCATATTCTGCTCGTCTTTTCCTTTATTGTATCTATTTAGGATCAGTGTAAACCTTGGTTTAAAAGATGCGTGACAGATTTCTGACGGTTCGTTCTAATGATGTGCCGATTCACTATTTTTGTGGATATAGTTCTTTCGAATCGATTTGTCTATAATAATCGGAACTTGACTCGATATCACTATATGAAGTAAAGATTGAATTCTTCGTTTAATATTTAAACGTCTAGAAATTCGTAACGTAGAACCCTAGTCTAGAAATTCTAGTCGAACGTAAATATAGAAATTGGAACCAGAATTCAAGTTTGTTGTAATGGTAATACAGAGCAAGAAGTAAAAACTATTTCAAAATATTGCCAATTTTTACCGAAACTCAGTCACATTGACATTATGACGTTCTAATATTATATAAAACTAAACTTAACTCAAGTACTGAGTTAGACTCCTAGGATAGAATGAAGTTAGCGGTATAAAAATCAATTTAACGAAATTAGTGCTCGAGTAGACCAATCCAAGGAATCGAGTTTTACTCAAGTCTATTCTATTCTATTTTTGTTAATAGCAAATGGAGCCGATGTCGACTATTCTGCCAATGTCGAAAGTAAATTGGAATAGCAAGAGTGAGCGGTTTCCATTAAAGGAACTGGAATATTATAAATGTAATAACTGCATGTATGCTATCTTCGATTGATACAGTTGAACTTGCTGGGTTTTTACTCAAGTCGTATTTGATAGTATTGGCACATCGCTAGTTCTGTTGTCAGTGTCAGTCAGAGTCAGTGTCACTGTCATGTCACAGCAGAATGGTTTCATAGAACCCGGGAAACATTTGAATAATTTATCCTTGAAACTTATTTCCTACTGTTATAATGTTCCAAATGAATTGTTATAAGTACAATTACTATAACAAATAATTAATCAATTTAATTTATCCAACTAACCTAATAAATGTAGGAGTTCTGTGATATTAAATATTTTGAGGTTATTTCATGCTTATTTTATGTAACATTCAAGTATCAAGTGATTTTAAATTATAGTATTAACATGGAGGGTCTAAGTAAGCCCAAATCCTTTCAGTCAACGCATTTTCCGCCGCTAATCGTAAGTAAAAAAGTGTTTTTGTTTGACAAATGTGAATGTATGTGTATTTTGGTTTACCCTTTGAATTATCATTGAAAACTTTATATTAGGCGGGTGCTTTGGCTGGGGTTTCCGTTGATGTGACCCTGTACCCGCTGGATACGTTGAAGACTCGGCTGCAAAGTGCTCAGGGGTTCCAGAAGGCTGGGGGTTTCAGCGGAGTCTATAGAGGTCCGTAACAATATCAAATAATTTGCTGTTTAGAGTAAATTGCTCATATTTTCTTCATGTTTTTATGTAATTATCACCAGTTTTTAATTTAATGCCAGATCTTATTTATACATAAGAGCTTCAAGTAAATTGTGGTGAAAGTAAAAGTTTTCTTACTTCTATTGAATAACACATGTTTAGTTAAAATTTAGAATTTTAAATTGTCCCAATAGTTCTTGTAGGTGCATATACTAATAATCGATACATACAATGACTTATTACTATCACCTTCAGTAACAATTTTATTTGAGAAAACTTGGTACTTAAAAAAAAGAATCATGAAATCATTATGACAAATTACCCATATTATTATTTTTATTAGCAAATAAATGATTATGATTATGACATGACCATATTTTTGTGTCTTTTACCTGTTATTATTATTATTTCTAGCACATACTGTCCCACTGCTGGGCAGAGGCCTACTTCCATTCCGTCCAATGTTCTCGGTCTTGAGCCACTTCTTGCCAATTCCTAAAGAAGGCATCCAATTCTTTTACCTAAATGAAACTTTTTCTTCACAGGCTTGTTAACCGTAGCATCTACGTCCATGCCAACAACGGCTTTGTTCTTCGTATCTTACGAAGCAACGAAGACGTTATGCCAACCACTTGTGGCTCCACAGTACGTACCGTTGGTACATATGTTTGCTGCCAGTATCGGTGAAGTGGTAAGTGAATGTTTAATTTTATTGTAGGTACATGGCAAATAAGTTGAATCCGTTGCTATGATTATGGGCAGAACCCCAATTTGATTGGGACACGGAAATTGGTAACCAACATTTACTCAAGGTTGCATTACATTCATTGGTAACACAACCTTGAATTCAAGGTTGGTCACCAGTTCCAATCATTTTATATGTATAAGTACCACATATTGTAGTAGTGCTGTATGGTTTAAAAATAGTAATTAATCCTTTTATAATGCTTTTTCTTTGAATACTAGTTATTTTTTTCTTATTTAAAAATACCTTTCCATTTTATTCTATCGGATTTGGTTTACATACTTAGGCATATGCGAACTATTGTGCATGGGCTGTGGTGGCCTATATGTAGTGACCTTATTCTATCTAGTCCACCTCGAAATTGAAACCGGCCTTTTTTATGGTGGGAAGAATCATCCAATGACGAATCCCGCACTTGGGCGGAGCGGGAAACAGTATCTTACCCACCCCTTTTCTTCTTAGCCTTCATACCAGGGTCCAAAAACCGGCCTCAAAAACCGGTTAGACCTCCAAGTTCTTCAGGTGTCAAGTAATTCAGCGACCCTAGGGTTTGGATATGTGTCATCATCATTATTGTCATCATTTCAGCTGAATGTCCATTGTTGGTCCATTGGGGTATACACTGCACACACCACACTACTGCACACTGTAAACTGCATTCCATTCCGCATGCGGAAATGCGTGCAGGGTAAACCCGCATGCGGAAACGCGTGCGGGGTAAACTCGCATGCGTGATGAAAACTGCACGATTTTAAAAACACCCTTATGAAAATGGTTGGTATTTTCCAGCTAGCGTGCCTGATCCGGGTCCCCACCGAGATAGCGAAACAGAGGAAACAAACATACGTCGGGACCAACACGAAGAGTGCTATTTCTATACTTGTACAAGTAAGTATTATGACTAGCTTTTTACCGCGGTTTCGCTCCTCACAGGCATACTGGATTTTTGTAAGTTTTATCAAGAACTAGCGACCTGCCTCAGTTTTTCACGGGTGCAATGGTGATATTAAATTTATTATACATTATAATACATGTATAGAATTTTTTATTTCCTTTTATTTATTTATTTTTTGTCTAAACCTGCACACTGCACCGTTCCGGTGTCTTATGTCGACATCGCCACCGGCCCACGCTGAAAACCAGCGCTGTGACCCATCGCAATGTGTGTGAAGCCACAGCCTTATGCTGAGCGTTTGGCCGATTTGCGCGGAAGTGGCGCATATCTTGCTTATGTAATTGGCTATGTTTGTAACTAGTTATAAGTTTGCGTCATTACGCGTAAATAAACTGTTTTTCTTTCTTTCTTTTTGCTCCATACGTTTTGCCAAGTTTTGGACGTTTTGGTCTCATAGTAAAATTAGTTCATATTAGTGTGTACAACGACCTTTATAAGGAAACCCCATCTGTATGCGTGATAGTAGAATTCCCGAGACCACAAGTATCCTATGTGCTATTCCAGGATGTGGCCTACCAAATGTGTCAAGTTTCATCGAAATTCGTTCAGCCGTTCGAGCATAAAGAAGTAACAAACATACAAATTTCTTTTTATAGATGAAAAAGTATTTATGTTTAGTTACTAAATGCCTGGTCTGTCTGACCTTCAGAAACTAGGTAAAGAATTGCAAGTCATTCGGCTCTTACTGGTTTTTTCAATTGTGTTTGAACAACTGATACCTAATGTCTGAATTTGGTACCTGTTTGTGATAGGAATACTATAGACTATATTTGGATTTAGTACTTATTTAATTAGACAAGTGAAGACTAGAACTTCAGTAATTTTAATCTATACAATACCGAGTAAAATGGGGTGAATAGAAACATTTTTTTTTAGGATTATTACTTTGATTTCATATTTTTATTTTTAATAAAGCATTTTTGTTTTCAATATTGAATTTATAAAAATATTTAAATGCTGCAAACAATTTTTAAATAACGTGAAAAAACAAAAAAGTTCGACGCGTGATTTCAATAGATACCACCGCCCGAAATCATCTATCGGGCAGTTGCCCACCAGACAGAACACATGTCTGGTTGGAGGATCCTCCCTTTTCAATGGAGGTTTGCGGGATTATACTCTGTTCCGCATACCTCCAAATATTTATTTATTTAGGTTCACCCACATCACTTATATATGTGTGTATATTTTTTATATATTTTTGGAATTATATTTGTATGCTAATATATGCAAGTTACGTATGAACAACATTTACAACACAAATTAAGTACCAGCTCTTACTTGCTAACATAGATAATATATAATTGTCGTTTCAAACGAAAAACAGAGGGCAAAAAGAAAATAATTCAGTCAAGAGATATTTATTATGCAAACAGGTTTTCAAAAAACACTACACGTTATTTTTTTTTGTCGGTTTTCGGTTTAAACTCGATGAGGCCGGTATTTTCTTAGCTGACTACGACAAGAAACACCAAAACTAACTCTTTTTTTTAAGGGATTTTAGGTTTAGTCCCAAAGTAGAAGTATTTATTCTTATGACTACAACCAGATGTTTAAGTATCGATCCTAATTACCACCCACTCTATATATGTATATACGAGTATATACTCGTAGATAAAGTTTACAAAAGTAGGTTAATAATTGGTTAACCAGCAGGATACAACATGTGAAATAAATTTCTCACCCCTTTTGTCACACTTCACAGGCTTACAAATCCGAGGGTTTCTTCCGCGGCGTATACCGGGGCTTCGGCTCCACAGTGCTGCGAGACCTGCCCTTCAGCTTCATCGAGCTGCCCGTGTGGGAGCTGCTCAAAAGCAGCGTAAGGAATTACACCAATCAAGAGATCAACAGTTTTCAGGTTGGTAGCACTGTCTTCTTAGTCGTGTACTCTTGATAGAGTGGTCGTGGTCATGTGACGGCCCTCTGGTAACAGTCGGACCAAGGCCAAGTCATCGACGGCGCGTTCTGTCCCCGAGCGCCTCAAGGAGTTGTCAGCAAACGTAGAGCTGCACGGCCGAAGCCTACTGGGGCCTTGAACCAGTTTCTGAAAGGAAGGTCGGGAAGCGAAGAAGGAACAGAGTCGGGCGTTTAGTTAGCAAGAGTCTGACACTATTTCCCGCTCCGCCATGTCCATCAGTGGACGTCTTTCTTTTTTTTTGGTGTACAGAAATCCGTCAAATGAATCCAACAAATCCATCAGATTTAAATGATCCGACTAATTTGATTGACTATTTCATGAAGTGACCAATTCTAAGATCTAGCCACGAAATACACGGCAAAATTTTAATCGTTTAAATCCCGTGGAGGGCCGATCGATTGAGGGTCATCAGCTGAGCGAATCCAATGATCTTTAGGTAGTCAGTACGCAACGACCGACAACTACATACCGCTCAGCTGTCGTTTATTTATAGAAATTAGTTTCGTACATACATAAATTAAATCTAATAAAAAAAAATACTTTATATTTTAATTTTATCTTTTCAAATCAATAGTCTTTCATGTACCGAATCGATCCTCCTCGGGATTAAAACGACCAAAATTTTGCGGTGGTAAAAATTATTATTATTTCTGGCCCATACTGTCCCACAGCTGGGGAAAGGCCTCCCTCCTTTCTTTTCAGTGAAAAAAATAATACATAAAATAAATATTTCCTCCTCAGAGTGCAGCCTGCGGCTCAATAGCGGGAGGTTTCGCAGCAGCCGTCACAACTCCTCTCGACCTCGCTAAGACCCGCATCATGCTGGCACAGGATTACACCGTGACCCGCAAGCTCCGCATCAGGCCAGTCCTCACCACCATCTACGGGGAGTCAGGGTTCCGGGGGCTGTTCGCTGGTGTCATGCCCAGGATGACTGCCTTCATGATCGGAGGATTCGTCTTCTTCGGCGTTTATGATGATTGTAAAAAGTATATGGAGAAGTACTTTAGTGATAGATAGCATTTTACGTGATTCGCCTGTAAGTCTAGTGGTTAGTGGCTCTGACTGTTGTGCTGGAGATTGAGGGTTCGATTCCCAGCTAAGACGAATTGACTGTCCCTGTGTAAACTCTCGATTCTGAAAATCAGTTTCTTTTTAGTTTGTATAGTTTAATAAACATCCTAAACAAGCCAAATTGATATACAACCCCATAGCCGAGCTACGATTGTTTCGTTAAAGTCGAACGTTTTGAGTTGACTACTTCCCGAATTCTTTTGTTCTGAGGTCGTGTCAACGCTCAGTCATATAGTTAGAACATAATAATTGTAGGTGTGGCGTGTTCCAAGCGTTCGACGTTAACGAAACGATAGTAACTTGGATAGGGGGAATAATGACTATATTCATCCTTATATCATTAATGACAAAAATGTCCATAAAATAAACTTCAAGTCGCACCCTCAGTAAAGTACAGTAGAAGTCAGACACTGTGTTCCGCTCCGCCCAAGGGCGGGATTCGCCATTCGATGATTTTTCCCACCATAAAAAAACCTCCAGTAAAATAAGCTTTTTCATTCCGATAGTTTATTTAGGGACAGTCGAAAAGTTTGTGTATTGAGCACGAACAGGGTGTAATGTGTATTTAATACGTATTTATTTTGAAAATAAGTATGTTTATCAGTTGTCTAGTACTCACAACACAAGCTCTGCATAATTTGGTACTAGATGGCGTTGTGTGAAAGTTGTTGAATATAATAATAATTATGTTAGAAAAATATATATTGTTGTAGTTTTTAAGTATCTTTATTATCGTCTAGATTTCTGAATTGAGAATTTGGGTTTTTAGTACAGTTTGACAAATATTCAACTTCAAGTTTTTAAGTCAGAAACCCGGGTTTAACCCGATTCTAGCTAAGCTAGCGGGTAGTGCTATGTACAAAGTTCCTCAAATTATTAATTATTATTGACTTAAAAAACAATGTATTCGTATAAAGTTAACAAATGTATTGATTTGACCAAATAAATGTTGTAATATGATCAATGTCGAATAAGTAGGTATTTAATGTGGAAGCTGTGAGCATGCGTGTATGTGTGAGATTGCGGACAGCGAGTAATGGGTAGCTCGCCGTCCGGTTGTTCACCCCCTAGCCAAGTCACGAACCTTCCGTGTCTCTCCTACTATCGATACGCCTCAGCGTAGTTATTAATTATCATCATTACATAATATAAAACAAAGTTCCGTTCCCTATGTATACTTAAATCTTTAAAAGTACGCAACGGATTATGATGCGGTTTTTTTAATAGATAGAGTGATACAAGAGGAAGGTTGTGTGTAATACATGTATAATATATTTAATATCAGTACCCGTGAGAAGCTTTGGCGGGTCGCTAGTAAACTTAGATGATGTAAGATGTAGCGATAATCATTGTAGAAACGATATTTTATTTAATTCTGTAATTTTGAACGATGTGAACTTGGCTACGAATTTTGTTGAGACGATGTCATTTCCATACATTTGATTCGTTTTCTATTTGCGACTAGCTTGCTGCCAGCGGCTTTGCCCGCATGAAAGTATCTTCATACAAACTTTAAACCTCCAATACATCCCTGTAAGAGCTTAATTTAAAACCGTTTCTTAGTGTTCGCCTACGTCATAAAAGGAAGCCTTGTGCAAAATTTCACGCTAAACCCAGTAGTTTTGGCTGTGCGTTGATATGTCAGTCAGTCAGTCAGTTTCTCCTTTTATATATAGATAACAACACTAGATAATAAACTTGGCTAGGGGGACAGTTACCATTTGAGGCGTGCTCGAGTCGTCGACATAATAACTTTTTAAAGACTTGGCCAGGCTCATTCGGGTTCTTAGCTTCCACATTAAGTGCCAAATTTTTGTATTGTTTTTAAAAGGTATGAATATTATGTTTAATTTTGTTCTTGTTTTTTGTTTTATAAAGGGCTATGAATTAAGATGTTATTTGTGTGTTTTATTTTATTTATTTATTTACATATCTTACCATTCAGGCGCAAACGCGAACGCCGGCGTTATGTTATGTCTGAATATGGTTTCCGCGCTTAGGCCTATTGCTTATTTGGTATTATTAAATTTTCATATCGAAAACTATTGATGTTCTTGTATAAATACCCTATAAAAAACGACCTATATGTGGGCGACTCACATATTTATTCAGTTTACACATAAACATTAAATATATCAACCAACACCATCTATTTATATATATATATATATTTTCCGAGATACACTACACATATACACTACACTCAACATCGTACAAACATTTGTCGAGATGCAACAGGATACGTGCTCTGTCGACGAATTTACTTCTATCTCCAAGTTGATCATTTCGATGTCCTTTATATTCGTTTCTCGCCAGTCACGATCTATCCTGTCCGCTAAGTATACGTGCGCTCGCGCCGAAATAAAACTGTATTAGCTATCTCTTCGCTCTTTGTTACTGTATTATTAACTCGTGCTCGGCTTACTGCGCCTTCTGTAATAACTGTTGTAGTGTTGTGTGTGGAAATATACTTGGAAGTACAATCAAGAAGTTTATTAATTTACCATCTACCCCGTGAGTACCTACACCACACACACACCCTACAAGACAACTAAATATATTTTAAAATCTATGCGAAAGCTTGATGTTCAACCGAATGGCGCAAAACAACTTGCGAACGTCGCTGTCGGCGTCGCTTGGGTATCAAGAGGTAAAGTCGCATACAATACAGTACTTACCTAACAAAAAAATTCGAAGACATGTGATATCCACCAACACGCACTGGGTCCGCGTGATGGATTATGGCCTATCCCGTCTCTCAGCTCTCTGAGCTGAAGGCCTGTGTCCCAGCTGTGGGAACATCAAAAAAGACTGATGATGATGATAAAAAAATAAAAATATTTAGTTTGTCAATTTCTCTAACTTTGCTATGTTCTCAGTACTTTGTGCTGATTTCACCAGTTTTGGTTATTTACTCGACATTCGATTACATCGTGTCAAGATTTTCTTAAAAAATTTTTGCCTCGATTTTTTTTTAGAAAGACAGTCGTTAAAGATAAAAATTGGTACTTTAATTATTTGAACAACAACTGCACATGCAAACGTAAATATCATAATCTTCTTCATCATAATCAAATCAAACAAACCGCTAAGGAAACCGTTCCGTAAACTCAACCCGTTTATCGACGCGATGGTCTATGCATCCTCAGGGCGGGCGGCAGGATCTCTGGATCAGGTTCAGAATACAAATAAAAGCACTAAGCACTAAGTTTGATGAGCGCCATCTGTTTTGTGTACAACATAGATGGCGATGGCTGTTGTTCATTGAGTAGAATGATTATTTTGCCATCTTGTTTTTTGAATAGAATTTTAGAAAATTATGTAATAAGTTTACCTAATTATATCCATGTTTATTAGCCCATTATGTCTCACTTGCGAGTGAAGGCCTTCGTTCCTTTTCTTCCTTCCCGTTTTTCCAAACACGATCTGTTTCCTTAAAAAACGGACCAGGGAATGAAACGGAAAAGAGCAGTGAAACTTGGTGAATGTTTCCATTAAGATGAGTCCTCGTAATTAAACAATTTTTTTACGTTAATTTTAATTTAAGAATACTTGTTTGAATATATTTTTTTTTATATGTGTTTGTTGACTATATTACCTCCATTAATCCGAAGACAAAAACATAAAATAAGTAACTTTCCTTGATAGAAAAAAAATCCGAACTTACCTCTAAAAATAACATTTTATGAATTTTATGCCGTAGTCATGTACTTTCTGTCACATTAAAATAATGAAAAATGTAGATAATATCTTATTAAACATTAATCAGAAATCAGTTTTTAAAGAAACATGAAATTGAATTTTTAATACATTTTTATTTAGTATGGCGCTTACGTTATTTTTTTTCGAGCAGGTTGCATGTTTCCTCTCTCTATCTATTTACGTTGCTATCGCATAGTTCTATCACTTTCACACTTTTTGTCATTTTCGCAACAAGGTATCGTCTTAAAGCGGAGTAGGGCATAGTGATTTGACCTACCCTCAACTAAGTTTCCAAGTCGACTAGAAAAAATAATCTAATACCTATATGGTGGAATACAATACGTTTAGTTGAAATATTTTTCTGGCCAAAAAAGCAAAAAACAAAAAGCGGTCAAGCGCGAACCTATAATCGATGAAAAGAATCTCACTTACACCACAGTTCTTACAAGCTAGCATTAATCCTAGACAGGCTCCTCTTCCCCACTGGGCACTATGGGCACGTGCCTAGGGCCCCGCGATCTAATGGGCCCCCTAGTTCCTGCCAGATTACCAAATAGTAACCGATATTTAGATATAACCGAAAAACATTAATTTTGAAAAATCTGATGATAATGACTTGACTACAATACCTACGCTTATTAGCTTTAGTTTGCCGCATGCGCAAGCTATATCTTGTACAACATAGCTTGAACTTTTTAAGAGGTATAAGAATACAATTAAAAGAATACAATTTGATGCGGTGTGGTTTATGTCTTAAAGAAACCTTTGCTTGTCTACTTTCTTTATCTATTATAACTAAATAGTGTTTTCACAAGGTCATAGGTCCCCATGATCATAATGTGCCCAGGGCCTCAAATAGTTTAAAGACGGCCCTGATCCTAGAACGCAAAAGTAAACTCAAGAAACATAGGTATGTAGTTTAAGTTAGTAAAACTATCACTTACACCACCCTAAAGCGACAGAAGCCATTAGATGATTTCCCACTTAAAAAAAAACATTTTATTTTTAAGTTTTTGTTGCTCTGGTGAAAAACGAATGAAAAAAAAATTAAAACTCGTTTGCCTTTAAATAACCTTTATTGTTCAAAAGTAACCACAACAATTTTATACATTTTATCTTAAACAAGTTTATACAATGATATACATTTTTTACTCTATTTTATAATACAACAAAACTAAAATAAATCGAATCAAAAATTTTAAATTGTTACAATCAATCTAAAATTTTACGTTTCGGACGCGATCAATGTTTTTAAAAGTTTCTGTTACACTTTAAAATCGATCACATCCAAAATATATATTAAATTAATATATTATTTAAAGTATTAGCTAAAAATACTGTAATTACACGTATATCTATTTAATGTAATTGTGACATATATTTTTTATAAACTACGAATATACATAACGTTTCTTTAAATCTGTGTTTCTTTTTATAATCTGTTAAGTACACTTTCAATCAGTCGTTATTTCTATTTTGTAGTTCATACCCCTTTTATTAATACTTATACCAAATAATAAGTTTAAATAGAAAAATATATTTTTATAATTCTTGGGTATGTTTATTTTATCAAAAGAATTTCTTTCTGCTTGAATGATCTTCTCTAAATCATTTTAAAATATGAAATTGAAAGGGAAAAAAATAGATAGGTATCGTATTTTCAAAATGTCGACGTCACATGCGACTGCTCACGTCTTTTTGCGATATAAAGATGTGACAGCACTTCAGTAGCCATAGTGTTACAACATACAGTTACACCGAATATTTTGTGTACAGTTTAGTTACTAAAATGTAAAGATCCAAACAATAAATAAAAAAAATCATATTATATTTCTGATCAAAATTACAAGAATATAAAAATGTTAATATAGTTACGAGTACTATATTTTATTTATTGTGTTGATAAAAAATAATAAAATGTAATACAGTAAATAATATATAATAGTAAATGCACAAAGAATATCAGGGAAAAGAGTTTTTGTATGTAATCCGTGCATAGGTATAAGTATAATAATGTTAATAAAGAATAACATAGAATATACTATAATAGAGTTAACTTGGCAAACAACAATAGCCCAAAAAATGAAATAAAATACCTATTTTCCCCATAAAAATATCCCCTTTGCCAAGTTGGAAACTTACAAAATAATAGAAGAATAACTTTGGAGTATCATAGCCGATGCAAGGTCCCCATATCTAACTATATATTTAGGAACCTAAATATTATAGCAGCGAATGTCGCCTCCCGAAGTAACTTAAATAACTCTTCAACCACTCACACCAAAAGATTAGAACTGATAATAGATGGCGTTGGTTTAAATTTTAGCTTAGTTTACTTATAATAGAACATTTTTCGACTTAATAAATATAGATGGCGCTACTGATTTATTTAAAGATTAACGTTTTCATGTTTGTTTTGTGACTTAATTGCGTGTTATGCGACATTTAGTTATGAACCATTTTATACTATGTATGTTTCATGACCAGTGGTGATTTACATAAAATTGATGTGTTAAATTGCTAAGAGTAATAATTGCAAAAAGTTATAAGGGACACATCAAGAAAATGTATAGCTATTCATCACCAGATTTACTATAGCTTTATCCAAACATCATGTCACTATAGCAAACGTCACTATGAATTCCAAAACACACGATAGATGGCGTTGTAACTTTCAAAAGTCGACTACTAGATGTCGCTAATTCAAAGAATAAGACTATCGTTATTTATCTGAATATAATGTTGCTGGTGTGTGAGCCGCGGTGCGAGCTGTTGTCGCGCGTGGTGTGGCGCCGGAACGGGTTCCACGACGGAGCGCGGCGCGCCGACGAGCGCGCGGTGGCCGCCGTCGAGCCACTGGAAGCACTCGATGCCGCTGACACCGAGCCCTGGTTGGAGTTGGGCTGTCGGGGGGTTTCTGGGGATGCCTGCAAACACAAAAAATAACAGGTATATTAGCATGCATGGTTATGTTACAGATCGAGTGCCACATCTTGTTCAATCCGGACGTATTTATCTATAACTTTCGAGATAATTCATAAAAATCACCGTAGTGATATGTATAAGCACGTTCAATAAAACTATTTGTACTTGTGTTTGTTGTGTGTGTGTATTTGTATATACTGAAAAGTTAATATCACAGTCCGCTGCAGCGTTTTATTGGCATTGTATTACAGCAATAATGTCATCAATGTAAAGGTGTCTGTCCTGCAGATCACCTAAGTCAAGTAAAGTGATTGTACATAATTATATAGATACTAGCTTTTGCCCGCGGCTTCGCCCGCGTGGTATTGGGGTTGCCTAATAAGAAGTTGTATATCCCGCGGGAACCTTATGATTTCCGGGATAAAAGTAACATATGTGCTATTTTGGAGTATACTCTATCCCTGGGCCAAATTTCATACAGATTCATCAGGCCGTTTTGGCGTGATTGAGTAACGAAACCAAAATAAGAAGTTGTATATCCCTCAGGAACCGTATGTTTTATTTGCCGGGATAAAAAGTAGCCTATGTCCTATTCCGGAGTGTATCCTATGCCTATGCCAAATTTCATTCAGATCCGTCCAGCCGTTTTGGCGTGATTGAGTAATAAACATCTGGGACATAGGCTACTTTTTATCCCGGAAACACCAACCCCAATACCACGCGGGCGAAGCCGCGGGCAAAAGCTAGTTTATAATATTAGTAAGATTATAAATGTACCTTTACACAGCTCTTATCCATTGGCGTGGCGAGCTTCATGGTGAGGGTGTCTCCCGCCTGCTGGATGAGTCGCACCACCTCATCGTGCGAGCTCCACTTCACATCGACATCACCGATGCAGATTATGAAGTCTCCTTCACGCATGCCACCGATCTGAAATAGGGAATTTAAATTTTATTTACGGCTAACATGAGAATTTCCGAAGATAAACAATTTTCGGATATACTTATCGTAGATCCAATGTGACAAATGATTTATGTAATTCAAAATTAGTGACTTAGATTTACACAGAATTGATAGCAATGAAAATTTAAAAAAATATTGCTTACATCAGCCAAAGAGTTGGGCTCAACCCCTGCTATAACAACCGGCGCATCTCCTCTCACAGAGAACCCGAAACCTTCATCTTCCATCTTCACATTCGACACATTATATTCACTCGCCGCCCTCCTTAGAGGATCCTTTCTCCTACCATTCTTCAGTTTACCGTTGCACTCCTTCTCTCCGTTTAAAATTTTCCCCTCTCCTTTACTTTTATATTCATTCTGCGAGTCATAATCCAAGACTTTAGGATGGTATTCATAATTATTGTTGTTATAACTATTAATGTATACTCCGTTTTGCTTTGTGACTCTATGAAGTTTCTTTTTTTCATAGTCGTTGGAATATTTCTCGTCGCTTCTAATTATTTGGTTGTAGTAAGTGCTGTTGTCCTCCGATCGATCTCGTTTGTCACTTCTAAGTTTGCCGTTTCTTGTTTCTTCATATTCTTCGGTGTTACCATTTCGTGGTCTCTCAATGCGTCGGGAGCCGTCTCTGTACTTCTGCAGTTGGACGAGGCGGGGAGCGCTCCAGTGACGTTTGGCGGAGAATATGGCGATTGGTCCTAAGGACTTGAATAAGTCTTCAACTCTGTGCTGAGCGAAGTCCGGTTGCGTTAAGGCCAGTTGGAATTTTGATGATGCTGTGGATCAAAATAAAGAGTAAAGTCAGTTGGATTTCTTTTTAAACCGAGTACAATCTTTTTAACATAATATGCCAAAACTAGCCGATAGCAGATTCTCAAGCGTACGGTATTTCACTAATACTAGATAACACCTGTATTGAGACATTGCTGTTAAACTTAAAACGCTCGGCTCAGCATTGGTATTTATGACTTTATTTAGGTGTCACTTACTGTTAGTAAACAATACCAACTTTATTTAGGTGTCACTTACTGTTAGTAAACATAACAACAGTCATAACTCTACTCTTAATTAACCTGACCCCGTATACCTAGGAGACTAATACTGACGATTACTTTTTATGTTTCTTGCTTTATGCTTAAACAATGGCTACAAAATTAAACGAAAAAGATTATTTTCCAGATTTATATTTAGTTGCTATTTTACAACCAGTTGCTCTATTTTAACTAGACAAATAGAGTAGTGGGAGAGTACTGACGTTGCACGTTGGGCGCGTCGATAAGATCGTTGAAGTCGTTGGCGTCGTGGTCGTGGTGCGCGGCTCGCTCGCGCGCCGCACGCTCCAGCTGCGCGCGCACCACCAGCGAGATCGCCTCCTTGCCGCGCAGCTCTCTGTGGGGCATCCATTTATTAAGATAAGTATTTTTAAGACCTGGAGTAGCTTAATTAAAAAAAAAAACAAATGCAGAAAAACGATACAGGCACTAAAAAGTTTTTATTTTAGGCTATTCTAATTTTATTACATCATTTGTAGAATGGAGAACAACAGATGGACAAAACGTTTAACAGAGTGGATACCAAGAGACATAAGAAGAGTAAAGGGGAGAACAAATAAAAGGTGGAGGGACGTCTTTAACCTGAAATATGGACATCCGTTGCGTAGGTACTTTTAAAGATCTAAGCATACATAGGGACAGCGGTAATCAACTTTGTTTTATACTATGTAATGAAGATTACTACATATTATTCCACTTTTGATTGATTGGATTTTGAAACTCATACAATTTAAAATGAATGATTTGTTTGATATTTGCACGGATCCATTAACCAGCTCATTTTAGAGATCCATATATCCTTTTTACTTTGGGATAGATAGGAGCTATTGTATAGTGCACTAACCGGCACATCCTTTGCAGCCTGAGCGCTTCCTCGTACAAGGTCAGGGCCTCAGCAAGATGCGCGCGCCCCAGTGTTATCCAGTCCACGTCCGCGTCCTTAAACGTCGGAGATATGGACGAGCCTGCAAGTGAGACAATATGATTCTGTAGCTTACAGCAGACGATATGCGTTTAAGGGGAAATTGTAAAAAGAAGGATAAAAATTAAAGTGTAATATTTTAAGAGTATCTAGTCAATTGGTTAGGGATTTGGGAGTCCTATCACAACAATCCATGATGATTATTGCAAGTCTTGTGACAAGACGCGAGAATACCACGGTCTTCTCTCGTCTTGTCATATGACAATGTTTGTCTCTTGACATGTCAAGAGACCGGAGTGAAATAGCTTTCTGTAGTTCCAGCTAGTAAGCTCTTTTTATCTTACGTACTCGTAAGATTATGTATGTGAATAGATATGTTAATAAACAGTGTACCCGCCTTACACGGTGTTTCATTCCTTTTCAGCATTGATTTGTCTGGTCACCCTAGACAGGTATGGCTTCATCATCTTACCATTATCGAGGTGTGTGTCTGCATCGTACAGGGATGCGAGGCGGCTGGGCGACCTCGCCGACGCCGGCATGTTCAGTAGACCAGTCGCACAGTACTGATGCGCCAACGCTGGACAAAGATACGACACTCGTTAGACATTGCGTAAGTGAATTCAAAATAATTAAATGAGTTCCATAAATGGTACGGTTTCGTGCGGCTATATTCTTGCTAGATAGTGCTAAAGAATTTATTATTTTTGTATATTGGAGCATTATTAAATCAAGTTCCTTTGTTTTTTTGTTTGTAGGAGGTAATCTCTGGAACTACTGATCCGATTGGAAAAAAATAGCAACAATAGAAAGCTGCTTTACTCCTGAGTGACATAGGCTATATTTACGCGTGTATAAAGCTACTGACTTTATATATAAGGTATATCTATGATTTATGTATAAATGATTCTCTATCTATATTTTATATTATAAATGATTTATTATTATTATAATAAATGAGAAAAATGCTCTCAAACACAAATAAAATAAAATGTGAAAATATTGGGTTTAGCGCCATCTAGCGTGAGCATGATCACTAACCTTAATTTGTATTAAAATTAATCATTCTTATTGAAGCGACTAACACTGATTTACAGTTTTTTTATTACTATAAGATGTTTTGACGTTTACCTTTATAAAACTCAGTCTTGACGTGGACTAAAGAGACCCACGAGTATGGCACGTAGTTGAACACACCTTCCGATTGCATCTGAAAACAAAGACAATGCGTTTAAGTATTGTTCATTTCTAATGTAATTTATGTAGTGTAGTAACGTTAACTTTTATTTGCAGCTTTTTTGTTATGAACTTATGGTGGCTTCACATCAACTCCGCAACCAGGCGTGAACGTGAATGTTGACGGCTTTTGCGAGGTGATCGCAGGCTACGAGTTATGTTGTGAATTAATGGCGTGAATTCGCGCGTGAATTCAGGGCACTAATGTCTAACCACCATTACGAATCATTCGTTAAAATTTTAGTGTGTCTGAGTCGTAGATGACGGGATTTTTTTTTATGGTTTCAGCCCTGCAGTTGGGCCTGTTTACTTGCTGATAACTACTTGAGGCGCGGGGGAACAGAGCGCGACGACGACGACTGGCTTGGTTCAGGCTATTACCAGATAACCGGATGGCGAGCTACCCATTGCTCACCTTACGATGGCCGGAAATCGGGATCGGAATCGCGGCAGCGTCTGGGGCGTGAGCCCTCAGAGAACCTCCGCTGCCGCGAGCGTTACACTACCATGCGCAAATCGTGCATGCGTGCAAGGACTATTTCCTCCAGATCCCATGGTGGCAGGCCAGAAAGGAGGCTCGCCGCTTCGCTGGATATCGTGCGGTATCTCCGGTAGATGATGGGATGATATTTGAATGAAGTCTCGCCCGCTTGCTCCTGCAGCTGTTACAACAGACACTCAACTCACCTTATCATAGAGCTGGCGGTACGTGTGCGCGAGGTGCGCACTCTCATGCGCTAGATCGAGACACAGTTCAGGCGCGCGCCGCAGTTCGCCGCGCGCCTCGCCCGCCTGCACTTGCAGCTTCTCGAACAGGCATTCACGAGCTTGCGCCTGGAATACATCAAAGGAAACGGTTACTGCTAGTCTACAATGAACGTTCTGCTTGTTGAGTAGGTCATAAAGACATTTCTTTTAGGTAATGACTCAAACTACCCTAAGAAAATAAACAGTCTACATAAAATCAAGTGGACTATCTTGTGATAAATGTACTACTAATAGATTAAACCATCTCTTAGTAACGTAAATTATACAGTTGTTTCATGTTCCGTGATAACTTTCAGGATATTTGAATTTCTTTACCTATACGTATGAAGCCCGAAGAAAATCTAAGTGGATTTTCTTCGGGCTTCAGGCAGAGCGTATATATGCCAGCATATACCAGCGGAGCGTGGATGGATAAACTAGTTGTTACAATTTCAGTCGAATAAATTGTAATGAAAGTGGCATCGAATTATTGACAACAAAACTAGGCACGCCATCTAGTGGCAACTAGAAGAACTAAATAAAATCTAGGAAACACTTACAGTCATAAGAGCAGCTAGGACAAGCAGCGTGTCGGCGGCGAGGTCGACGGAGGGAGCGTTGGTGAAGTTGTCGAGCACGTAGCGCAGCGCGCCCGCCGCGCGCAACCACGCCTCCACACCGCCGTCCAGCCCAGAACACGTCGAGCGGTCCTGAGGGCAGAGGGATCACCATAACATTAAGAATTGATTACAACTTGTGAGAAATGGTTTTTTTTATGGTGGGATTTTATTTTTGATTATAGGTTTGCGCTTGACCGCTATCTCACCTGATGGAAAGCGACGATGCGGTCGACGATAGAGCGCGTTTACCTAGAAGTAACCTATTCACTCTTGACTTACAAGATTCCCGGGTTGTAGCTATCAGGAAACATTGACTCCGGCAAGGAATTCCACTTCTTGGCTGTACGCACAATGAAAGTGTTTCCAAATCATCGTATGACGAATCCCGCCCTTGGGGGAGTGGGAGACAGTGAGACAGTGTCAAACTTCTACTGACTAAACAACCCACCGTTTTTTCCTGCCTTAGTTCCAGGGTCCCGGTGTTCCGGTTTCGCATCAACGCTTGGCCTTAGAAGGGGTGAGAAATGGTTTAAAGTGTTGTTCAAGTTGTCAATAATAGTGTTCTTTAATTTGTATTGTAATCTAACATAGAACATGTGTGTGTGTTTGTATGCACATTGTTCAGTAGCAAGCTCGCAAAATATGGTATTTTACAAGGCCTCTTTGTAACTTTTCGTGAAAACTAGGCGTCGCTTAATATTGCTTTGAAAAAATATAGCTTTTCCGTCATCAATGCTTTTCAGACTCCTCATATTTAGCGTTGCACATTTATTTAGGATAGACGTATATTTATCTAATTATGCAACATAAAAAAAACAATTGTACAATACTAGCGACCCGCCCCAGCTTCGCACGGGTTCTGATATTGAATATAATATAAATATGCATGTATTTATTATACACATAAACCTTCCTCTTGAATCACTTTCTCTATTAAACAAAACCGCATCAAAATCCGTTGCGTACTTTTTAAGATCTAAGCCTACATAGGGACAGCGGTCAACAACTGTGTTTTATACTATGTAATGATATTATCTTTAAATACGTACCTGTTTAGCGCCGAGTTGTGTGTAGATGCCAGCTATATTGAACAAGACACAAGCTTTCTCGAAAGCCACTGTTCGCTGGCATGACGGGACTCCTGCAAAAGTGACAACATAGTTTTGTTTACAAACTCCACATACAACAATTTGTTTTGCTATATCGGATGTAACATACAACTAGAGCCATCTATATGATGTTTGCTAAATCACAATTAAGATGACTGCCATCTATTTTAAGATTTTGTAATCATTATAATCAGTGACAGCATAAAATTTTTATTTTATGAATCTTTTTGGTTTCTAATTTGCTAATTAAAAAAAAAACTTAAAAAATTGTTTTTTTTTTATAAATTTCATTTTTAAACAATTAATTCACAATTTGACATTTATTTTTATTAATTTTATTTTAATTCAATTAATTTATAATGTAATCTTTTTAATTTGATTTAATAATGTAATTTGAATATTTAATTAATTTATTTTGATCTTATTAACTTAATTTAGTTTGGTGATTTTTGTATTGTAGGTATATATAGTACCTCATCTGACAATAAATATGATATTATTATTATAAAAGCACAAGCTATTTGGGAAACTGCATGATTAACATACCTGTTAATGAATCGAACCACTCGAAGTATACTCCTAGCGACCGGTCGGGCGGAAAGAACCGTCGCTCGATGAAATACAGCTGGTTGTAGTACTTGAACAGCAACGCCACGCCCGCGCTCGACCGAACTGGCGTGCGCATAGCCTGTCACAGTCATTATCATTTATTTATTTAATAAAGCAAAATAGCCATTCATACGAAATTAATAATTAACCCTTTCACTCTGTCTTCGCACAGAATTGTAAGCTTTCTAATAACATCGTCTTCCATTCATCAGCAAACAAATCCAATCCAGGGATGGTCCATGTTGGGTTAATATCATGTCATAATAATAAAAAAAAAAACATAAAAATGATGAAATCACAGTCAGTACTGCAACAAACACTAACGCCAAGACCTCGTGTATGTCGTCGTTAGATTAATCAACCACATAATTACTTACTTTAGTAATTGATCACTCCATGATAGGGCCAATTAAAAATGGCCAGATCGTTGTAACGCTAACATTTGACGATATTTGAATAATCGTTTGATCATATCATTGATTTACAATTTCTATGGTATTAAAAGGTCTAAAGAAAGTAGGCCACACGAGGATTCAAATATTATCAAACTGTAGCGTTTAAATTTACCTGGTCTGTTTTACTTGGCCATATTATAAAGTGATCGAAATCAGGACTATGATCCGGCCACGACATGTATATATCCACAGATACACATAGTCAAATCTCATTGAAAGAAAAATTACGAAAGGTCAATTTCAGCAGACTGCAGGATATTTTTTCACGTTCGTGCTTGTCTCGTACACTCACTAGATGGCGTTAGTGGCGACGGCTTCCAATTTGAATAAGTTTACTAATGAGAAAGTCCAATCCAATTTTTTTTTTTACATATCTAATAATTGCTTACTTTTTATTTTTTTTTAATACTGAACAAGAATTGGAACAAATTTAAAACTTAAAAAAAAAATCAGTGCAACATTTTCTTCTTCAATTCTCCCTCTGCCACTGTTATTTTATTTTAGACCTTAATAGCAAGAAATTAAGATCTATATTTACCTGTCTCATATCCATAAAGTCAGATATAGCGTCCTCATAGGCCGCAGCATCTTCACTATAGTGCTCCAGGATGAAGTCCTTGAAGGGTTCTCGGAAGTCGACCTCCTTGGTCTCCTTCAGCCCCAGCGGGATCATCGGCATCACGCATTCTTTGCCACTGTTGACAAAGAGATAAGGTTATAGCAGTTTGACTAGACTGTGTGTATGTTTGCCTTTGGCATTAAGTCCGCCTTTGTACTTATTTTGTGCATGAAGTCTTAAATAAATAAATATGTTATTACAGAAAGTAACAGCTCACGCTTTAACAGACAAACGAATATCGTTGAAACAGGTAGACCATGTTCTGAATTAGTACCTACGTCAAACACTTTTTATTCTGGGAGTAGTGCAGTGTTCGTAATCCACCACGCGAGCCCAGTACGGGTTGGCGGATGTCACATGTCTTCGAATCTTTGGTTCTACGACATGCCAGTGTCCTCACGATGTTTCCCTTCATCGTTTCGAGAGCAGTAATGATTAAATAAATTAAACAAAGTAATGAACCTGGCTGAGTTTGGACCCGCAACCTAGAACTCATAAGTGCGGCCCATTACCATTTGGCTTCCACTGGTCTCAGCCGTCATATTTATATAGATAATAAAAGCCACAATTTCGGTTAGTAAACCCAAACCGTTTAGATACAGACACGGTCATTATAAGTTTAACAGCGTTTGTGTCGGCAATAATTACTAACAATCTCAGAAAGAAAGCCTAGCACGCTTGTCTGTGCGAACATAATAACACGAACGCTCTAAATATTACTATTATGGAAACTAAATTACCGCCTCCGGGTAACAATCGTTTCTCTTAAGATATTAGTGCACATTTAATTCTTAAATGGCTTAGTATTTTCACATTTTTTACATTCGCAGGGACTTTGTGTCTTTGGGGGTTTTGTGTTTTGAATTCTGTAATTTAAAAACACAAAGTTAATACTCGTAATTTTTATAAACCTCCAAGAAAACTATTATAAAATATTTCATTATTGTAACCATAAACTACTTGAATCTACACAGTTATAAAAAAAGTTTGCATTTCTCACAAACGAACGTAGATTAGCGCGTGCATTCCTCTCTATTAGTCTATGGTTACAATATGGCGGACCGCGGGAAAACGCAACAATGGCGGAAACCATTTTTTATTTTATCTCATTTAACTTTAATTGGTGAGCGGTAATTGAATTGTAACGATATTTTGTTACGTTTTAATTGTTTAAAGTATTTGTAAGAAATTAATTGGGAAAAGTTACTGTGTTGTGATTTCCCAAGGCAGATAGAATTATTATTATGAAATGAATTCGAGCCTATAAATTGTCCCGTTTTAGGGCAAAGGCCTCTATAATTATGTATGAAAGAAATTACTGTGGGAAAACATTATTATAAAGACATGATTTGCTTGTACTTTATACTTTTTCAATTTGTCGTGTTAATCGGAAAAACACACCTTAATTTAGGTCTAAGATATTCTTATGACAGGAATATAATGGCCTGTATAATGTCTTGGTAATTTCTGCCTGATTACTTTTTTTATTCGCTTAAATCCTGCGGTGTGGCAGTACTGGCTTTTGAAATTTTCGTTTCGAGTGCTAGCAAAAATGAACTTAGCGGTCAGAAAGTGTTTTTGATGGTATCTAAAGACCTAGAAACCTAAAGGCTGTAGAATTTTAATAATAATCATTCGAAACAGTCTAAAAAGCCTAAAATCTTTTCAACTATAGAAAACCGCTCTATTCCTGAGTGACATAGGGGATAGGCTAAATTTTACGTAAGCATGCGAAGCCGCAGTCCAAAGCTAGTGCATAAATATTTCATACACAGAACCCCGCGAACATCTCAGTACATCATCCATGTAACCGCAACGCCTTCAATTACCGCCCATTCACTTTTTGTGCGCACCTCTTAGCTCGCGCACTTTTTTTCCTGTAATGACTACAATTATCTAGAATTTTACACTTCTTAAGGGAGCTTCGTTATGTGCCCGGCCCCCTAGTGTTATGGCTTGATAATAGTGTTCGACCTGTATTTAGGTCTTCTTTTGTTTTGTAATGTTTTAAATGTCTACAATAGCTAGCGGTTTTGTAAACGTGATAGTAAAAAAAGATGTTCTACGAGTAAAGTAGCGGTGGGCAAACTTTTTTAATGGGGACCAGAAAATTTTAAAAGTTTCAAAGGGTAGCTAGAATTATTGAAAAAATAAAATTTCGGAGGCTCAAAAAATTATTGAAAAAATGCATTTTGTGTTGAAAATTTTAATCACGAAACAACCCAGACCCGGAAGAACTATCTGTAGGCCATACAATGTGTTCCAAATGAGAATAGGATCAATTGCCATGTTGTGACGTCACGATTTACAGTCAAATCAAGGCAAGAAATTAAAAAAAAAATATTTACAAACTGTGAACGAAAAAAGTTTAATCAGAATCCAGTTTTTCAATTTTACTCATCCCTGAGATCTTCAATTTTGCCAAAATTTCTCCGATTTGACAGTACGACGTGATGTCACATCCTGGCAATCAATCCAATTCTCATTTGGAACGCATAATACAAATAATTGTTTCGTGCGCAGCATAATGCTAAGCCTATTCGTGTATAAGTAGGCAGTGAAATAAATACGTATACTATAGCAATCTGTATTTTTAATAAATTCAACAGATTATACATTTGTCATAATATTTATCTTAATATAAATGTCAAATATCTTTTCTCCACATCTTATTTCACAGTTCACACAGTTGACCCAACCATTTCTCATTCAATGCAATCCAATTAGTACCAACTTAATTTAAATGAGACATTTCTATCAACGGCCTTGCCGACATTACATCACTATGCAAATACAAGATGTCGGCCGAATTCCGGTCATCCGTCGGAATTCATGAATAAATGAACAGATGAGCATAGACAAGATTTTGTTTCGAATAAATCCGTTTTGTTGGGCCATTACGTCTTGAAACGTTACAGAAAAGTAGTGGATTTGTTTGTTTTTTTTTTCATCTTTCGAGTTCAAGTTAAATTATAAATGAAATGTAACCTAAGTATAATTTGTAATTGAAAGGTTTCAACATTATAAAAATAGACACTAAGGGAAAAAGCGAGCTAACCCTAACACAAGTGTGAGCACTGGCAGGCGGTCGCTTTCTTTTACGAATTGCTGTAATGCTAGCAAAGAAGGAAGTTGACAGCATAAGGCAACGGCGCTCACGCCCTAGACGCCGCCGGGATTCTGATCCCTATTTCTGGCCTCCGTAGCCGTCTGGCGTTGTGGATGTTCCCGCGGGCCTCAAGGATTTGTCAGCAAACCCTACGTAGGGACCCTGAAGAAGGGTCGAAGCCAACTGCGGCAAATTTTCGTTTTGTTTTTTGAGGTTGGGCAACCACTTCTGCTGCTCTGGATAGGTGGAACGAGACGGTCTGTGTCAGACTTTTGCTGACCCATGTTTGAAAATTGACATAACTCTACATTTTCGACCATAATACAAAAGCGTGAACTCAGCGGACCAACGGAAAGTAATATTTTATATTTCCATTTTAACCTATTCTATTCTAGACACAGCGACGCGGGGTCGGCGTACATCACGAAGGAGATAGCGGGACGATCCGAAGAATTGGAAAGAGAAATTGAGGAACTGTGATCGTTGGAAAAACTTTGCAACTTTGTTTTATAGGTACTATGTAATGATAATCCTAATACAATAAAATAAATTAAAATTCGTTTGAGTATGTCATGTACTCGTGATTGTGGTGTATTGGACACAGTTTTTTTTGTCATTTTTCTTTATGGTAGTCAAGCTTGAAGCGGAGCTTAATGACTAAATTAAAACACTGAAAGTCGACCCAAACAAAGTGCGCCATTTTTCTTGTCAAACAGCCATCTTGAAACATCAAGTTATGTTGGCTTCTAAACTGGTTTCTAATAAGTTTTATAAACAGACGTATAATCAGGAATACATAAATCTAGCAATAAAACAATAAAAACTGGACAGTTGACTAATTGGAGCGACTTACCACACAGATTTCCTGTTTGACATCGTTCATTTAGATGAGGTGAGGTCCCATAGACAGCGGGTGAGGTATTTTTAGTTGAATAAAAAATTCAGTAAGTTTTTCGTGAGTAAATTGCAAACACGATGTTTTCCTTCACCATTTTGAGAGCGGTGGTGATGAAAATAATGAAAGTGGAAAATATTGTGAGGAAACCGGAAAAAAATCGAAGACGTGTGACATCCAACAACCCGCGTGGTGGATTACGGCCCATTCTCTCTCTTCGAGAGGTAGCCCGAGTCTCAACAGTGGGAACATTATAAGACTGATGCTGTATTCTAGAAATGTAACATATTTTGTATTCTGAAAGATGCTGATTATAAATATACTAGCATTTGTCAGCAGCTTCGTCCATGTGAAAATAGAAAATATTCGACGATTCGCCAGTAGTACCTAACATTCTAATCATTTGTTTTGTGTCTGGGTGTAAATTATATATGATATGCATGTATTTAGAAATATATAAGTATATTTATCAGTTGCCTAGTACCCATAACAAAAGCTCTGCTTAGTGCGGGACTAGACGAAGTTGTGTGACAGTTCTTGAATATATTATATTATAATGTATGTATAATTATTCCTGAGTTTATTCATAACAAACATACATTTAATTAAAAAGATAAAAATCTTATCTTTTCATTATAGTTAATTGTGTATGACAGCGTTTCATACTCTTCAGGGTTAACTTTAATATTTTGCAACCACTATTATAAAACTGACATTTTATTAACGCATATATAACTCAACTGAGACATAGGTAAGTATAAATATATGCATTTTAAATGTGTACTAATAAAATTAATGTGTGCACAACAGTGAAATTTAAATGAGCCGGCTTAGTTTAATAGCATAGTTTAATAGGCTGCAATCATGTCACGGTTGGAATAACGAACCCTAATAAAGATTTTTTGCGCAATTAAAACTAACATTTCGTAGAGAAGCCATGAGAAACGCAGTTAAAAAGAACATAAATTTATTTAAATAATATAAAAAAAAACTTCTAAACTGATAAACTATTCGTGGTTACTCGCAAGGTTAATAGCAAGTGACCCTAAGTGTGCTAAGTGCGAGTTGATTTTACGTTAACGTGATCGGAACGTTTAGCGCGTTCGGCTCTCTGATTGGCTACAGAGCTTTTTTTATGATAGGTAAAAATCATCGAATGACGAATCCCACTCTTGGGCGGAGCTGGAAACAGTGTCAGACTCTTACTGACTAAAGAACCTACCCTGTGCCTTCCTTGCCTTATTCACGGAGCCCCGGTGTAACGCTTTCGTATCAACCCTCAGCTCCGGGAGGCTTTGACCCTGTAGGGCCCCTGCGGTTGGCTACAGAGCTTGGAGTTGGCCAATCGCAGTGCCGTACGTTATAAACGCGTCGATCGCGTTAGCGTAAAACAAACTCACAATAAGCACTCAGATTAGACACTCAGAGTAAAATTCGCTAAACCCTAGACAAAACTGCACGTAGTACTTTATAATATTGGAAGTCATCATAAAGAGAATAACTTCATATTGCAACAAATCCTCAGTAATAAGGAATACGACGCAGCAGAGAATGAGACAAAAATTCATTTTTTTTGACAACCCCAAACTCACGGGTCTAGTAAGGAGAGCAATTGACGATTGTGTATGGTGATTGTAACATGTAAATAGCAATCACATTCACAATTAATAATGTTACGAAAATCGACTCTTAGTGAATCAGAATATTCGTAATACACAATTCCACATAGTAGATTGCTTTAATGTATGCCAATAGTACTTTTTTAAAATTTTAAAAAATTTGGCTTGGATAAAATTGAAATATTAGTTTTAGTGATGGATATGATCCACAAGAGTGAAGCAGTAACCAAAGATGCGGGTGAAATCACGCGAGAGAGCAAGTTTATGATAATTTCGCTTAAATCCAATTTTAGTTAGGTACTAGATTGGTCGTTGTGGCGACGCTTGGGGGAGACTTGAGTTCAACAGTGGTCGTCTTTGGGCCGTAATGATGGTTTAGATTTGATCGATCGATTGAATGATCGATTCATCAATCGCGGTTGACTCGCTCCGCTTACCGCTCATGGTGCGACCTCGCCTAACTTTATGCAAATCACTTCACTGCTATAATAAATTGCATAATCCCGGCTCTGGACAACATTACAACTTTTACTACGAAGTACCTGTCTCCTTATTAGAACATAGAACATCACAACTTCACTAATACCTATTATAACAGCGAAAGTTTTTATGTATGTGTGTATATATATGTGAATTCTTCTAATATAAAGATTTTTTCAATTGTATTCTATACTAGTACTCTACCCTACTCTACACTACCCTACCATACTCTACCCTACTCCATCCTACTCTAGCCACTATGCCCTATTTTTTTTCATAAGAATCTTTTCCTGACAATAACAAACACAACAAAAAAAGAATTATCGAAATCGGTTCAACCGTTCTCGACTTTTGCGCTTAGCAACACAATTTGCGATTTTTTTTTTTAAATTGCTATAAACTAATGCTTGACTACGATCCCACCTGATGGTAAGCAGTGATGCAATCGTTGATGGTGAGGCGCACTAGTTTATTAAGAGTTCAATTCAATTCAATTCCAGACGATCGTCGATAGATAATTTAATTTCCGACTTTAACGAGTGTGCAGTCGTTGTCTGGCACTAGTTTTTTTTTTAATGAGGAGGTTTGTCAAACAGCCAAATTTTGAATTTTAAATTATATCAAATGATTGTAATTTTTTGTATAGAATTTGTCACGTAGGTGTATTAAGTATGTCGTTATAATTATTGTCTTAAGGCGCAGTTTGAGAAATCGTTTTCGTAACTTCTATAATGTTCCCTTCAGGCGTCGCGTGGGTGCTTAATTTGACCATTGCCTAATAGTCATTTGTCATAGACTTTCCTATCACCTTATTTATGGCTTTTATGAATGTTGAAGCTAGATAGTAACTACATAGGTATGTAACGACTCAGAACTGTGTGGTTCTTTCTTCAAAAGACCATCTCAGATTTGACCATTAGGTACATGTTTCTTTCTGTATATGGTTGAGCAGTGGTGGCCGAGTGGTAAAGGCCCCGATTTATGAGTTGCAGGTCGCGGGTTCAAACCCAGCCAGGCGTTTTACTTTGTGTAATTAATACCATCACCACTGCTCTCAAAACGTTGAAGGAAAATATCGTGTGCTAGAAACAAAAATTCAAAGACATGTGAGGTCCACCAGTTCGCACATGTCCTCTTCTAGAGGGGAGGCCTGTGTCCCAGCAGTGGGAACATTAATAAGACTGATGATGATGATGTGTAACTCAGGAGTTAGTTTCGGTGTTTCTTCTCAGAGTAGTCAGCTAGGAAACACCGGACTCATCTAGTTTCAATTGACAAAAAAATTGTGTAAAAGAGTTTGTAAAAACATATTTACAAAATAAAAATAATTTATCATTTAACGAAAATGGTTGATAGTTAGATGTCAGGCGTGAACTTATCAATATAAAATATAAATATTTTTTTTTTTAATTTTGAAATGTGTTTTTTTATTTGGCTTTAAACATATAATCTATATGTAAATATATTTAGATGAAAAAACGAAATTGGAATAAAATTTTAAAGTGACAACTCAGACAATTCGTCAAGGTAAATCAGATAATAATTTGAGTCAGAAATAATAATTTATTGGCCAATATAATGAACTAATTTATCTTAACTAGTTTTCGCATTATGGTTTTATTGCCACAGTTATATATATAAGTTAGTTATATATATAAGGTAGTTTCCAGTTATGTGTGGGAGCGGAAATTGATTGATCTTGGTTCGGCTTGCTCAAGGTTGCTATATAATATAATTATATAACATATACTTTCTTATTAGGTAGAAGAAAACGTACCTATTATGTGTTAGGCGATGAAATACCTTGAGGCCTTTCCGCCCACGGGGACTTTTTGCGTGTTAGATTTATCATTATTTATCACTTAAATTTTCATTTTTCATTAGTATTGTTAGTCGTATTTTATACATTGGTAACACTTATGTAACTTGAATCTAAAGTTGAAGTACAGTCTGACTACACAAATCTGTCATATTTCTCCAATACATTTTGAACCTTGTTATATTTTGATTAAGAGTTGAAAATCGTTTGCAGAATTTTGACAGTTTGTTGTAGTCTGTTGTGCTACTGACCGTACCTACCAAGGATGATTTTACATTTTAACGTTTACATGTGTCAAACTATCACCGGTCGAAACTTATAAAAATACCCTTTTGACCCTGGTATTCCTAGTAAAAGTTCCTACTTGCAACGCGCTATAGAAAAGATATCAACGCGCTAGAGCGTTACGACTGTATCGAAGGGAACTCGCTACAGCATCGCTACAAAGTCTCAGAGGGTGAGCGATCTTAGATAAGTAGGTTTTTTTATGGTAGGTGAAATCATCGAATGGCGAAACCCGCTCTAGGGCAGAGCGGGAGACCAGTGTCAGACTCTTACTGACTAAAAAACCTACCCCATTCCTTCCTTGCCTTATTCCTAGAGCCGCGATAACAGTTTCACTCAAACCGGCAGCTCCAGGAGGCTTCGACCCTGAAGGGCCCCTACAGTTTGCTGACTAGTTATGTAGGCACTACATTATTTGTTTTAGAAAATTATATAATTTAATTGTTTACATAATTCATGATAGGTAATATTTTATCGTAAATGCGTTTTAAAAGAACATATTCACAAACACCTAGATCAGGAAGAACTTTCTGTTTGTATGTCATACAATATTGGTAACGGTCGGGAACCTAAACCGCAATAGGCAGTGCAGCTACAATAGATCAGTCACTCAATCGTGCTATTACATGAGATTTCGTGTGATTAGTGTTTAAGATTGAAAGAAAAAGAAAGAAAGAAAATATGTTTATTTGGCACTCCATGAACCAATATAAAATAAACAATTGCGTCATTTCCCGCAAATAAAAGCATTACTTTCTTTTCTTCTTTTCCTTTAGAATGAAGTTTATTGTAAAAATGTAGTCATGTATGTTTCCCATCCATACCAGTAAGATATATAATATTTTTTTATGTATCTACTATAACTTTACGGCCTAAAATTGAACATTAATAAAGCACAGATAGAGGGCATATAACGATTATAATTACCAATATTTGTTTAACAACAATAATTAAGATAGCAAAAAGGTATACCATTTTTATTTATTTTTTATTTATTTATAAATATGGTGAACAAAACTCATCCAATAACAAAACCTGCACTTGGGCGGAGCGGGAAACAATGTCAAACTGTTACTGACTAAACACCCCACCCTGTTCTTTTTTTGCCTTTCGCACTGGGGCCAAGCCTTCCTTTTAAAAAGAGGCCCTGGGCCCTAGTAGGCTTAGACCCCTTTGCAGGGTCCCTACACTTCGACCCTTTTGCTGAAGGTATACCGTATAGCAGAACGAATAAAAAAGACGGCATTACGTACATAAGAGGCTTAGAACACTGCATTCAAACGGCACACCTGTCAGAACTGACAGCTGTCAAAGATGACAGCTGCCAAAAGTGATACCTGTCAATAGACATAGCATACCTGTCGCTCTGGTATAGCTCCACCGAGGAGTTGAGCTCCGCAAGCTGCTCCTTCAGCAGCTGCAGGTTAGAGTTCACGAAGCTCAGCTCCAGGGCCACCGTCTCGCGTAGCTTTCTGTTTGTCGTCGCCTGGAAATTTAATGGAGAAATTGATATAAGTAAAAATAAACAGAAAAAATATTGTAAAAATAATACTTAGCTGGTTCTATCTATTCTTTGACGACTTTAATGTTTGCATAACGGATAAGGAGGCAAAGATTGGAATTAAATTACCAAAGTTGAAAAAGTATTGAAAGATTGTTTTAAAAAAAATCACATTAGGCAAATATCTATGGCTCACTATCCGCAAACCCGGACCTACGAGCACAGTAACTGTGGGGCGGTCAAAGTTACCATAAGGGCCAAATGTGATTGCGTGTTCCTACAAGGTGGACCGATAAACTGGTGAAGGAATCTGATGGAAGTTCGTAAGTTACGATAAAGTATCTCTATAGGTGCAGTGGTGGCCGAGTGGTAACGGCCCCGACTTACGAGTCGTAAGGTCGCGGGTTCAAACCCAGCCAGGCGCATTAATTTGTGTAATTGATTTCATCACCACTGCTCTCAAAACGGTGAAGGAAAACATCGTGAGGAAACCGGCATGTCCTAGAACCTAAAATTCGAAGACATGTGATATCCACCAATCCGCACTGGGCCCGCGTGGTGGATCATGGCCCATTCCCTCTCGTAGAGAGAGGAGGCCTGTGTCCCTGCAGTGGGAACATTAAAAAGGCTGATGATGATGATGAGGCAAATATCAAAATCGCCTGTTGTGATTTTTTAAATATCGCATTCAAGCTGGTCCTACTTTCCTTATCTGGCAAATCACAGTACGGCCCTCGGATCTTAGCGAATCTGAAGTTAAGCTCTGCGAATTATAATGCTTGAAAACTTGTACAAAAATAAAGGTTTTAAAAGAATAAAAGCCAATAACAGTTTTTAACAGCAATAACAACTGTATGTATTTGTATAAATCATTAATTTTTTTACGAGTTATCAAACACTAAATTCGTAGAGCCTATCTTCAGACTCGCCAAGATCTAACGCCCGTACTGTACAAATGATTTTAAATGAACTGGTTTCTATGGGTTTATATAATTTGAAAAAAAAAAATTATTTAATCTGTGCCGTTACCCCACTATAGTTCGTTTTTTAATTCTAGACTACGATTTGACAACTCAGAATGTCACACTCTAGAAATATGTTCCCAATTTTCTGGAGTTTGACATTTTAAGTTGTCAAATCGTAGTCTAGGATTAAAAAACGAACTATAGTACCTATTGTTCTAAAATTATATTACTTGTATCAGTTCTTGTGTATTCACGGTCGACTGCCATGATGGTTAATGTTGTACGAGAATTATAACCGATTTCATCTTATTTGCCCCGTATGTATATGCTACTGATATTTTTGCTTTTTTTTTCAAATTCTTGGGCCCAAATCAAACGCTGGCGTTCGGCACACCTATTGTCTTCCTACAAATGTGACTGTTTCTAGTCGACCCTAGGCTGAAAAAAAATCATTTTTACCTAGTCTCCCTACATGAAGGTATTAAGGTTTTTTTTTATGGTAGTTAAAAATCATCCAATGACGAGTCCCACTCTTGGGCGGAGCGGAAAACAAGTGTCAGACTCTTACTGACTAAACAACCTACCCCGTTCCTACATCGCCATACATACCAGGGCCAGAGCCATGAAGGTATTAAGGTTAGTTTCTCCCTAATATTATGTCTCTAACAGGGGCGTAGCTACCGCGGTATCTGCCGTATCAATTATACTGGGCCCCCGCGGTACAGGGGCCCCGACCTAAGCAAAAATTCGCAACATGTTATCCACAACCATCTCATAGGGCAGCTAAGCATCTGTAATAAATATACGTTTTTTTTTATACGGGGCCCCCGAAGGACTTTTGATACGGGGCTCCTGTGACACTAGCTACGCCACTGGTCTCTAATAACGGCATTGAAAAGGTTAAAACGGTGATAGCAAAGTTCCTTTGTTCCGTATTGGCCAACTAACTTGGCGAATCATAAAGTTTCACAGTACAAGTTTTCTCATAGTATTTCCTACACAATAGATTGTTTCCGGCGTGAGTTCGACGTCCTTCTGTTTTCTGTCGCCTACATTGTTACAAGTTCAAGAGCCGGACGTGTGGGTTAACAACTTACTTTTTTTGTTAGTTTAAGATTGGCCAGTAACTTCGCACGTGAGTCATCTGTCAAACCTCATTAAGAAAAAAAAAAGAAAAGAAACAATGTTTATTTTGCCCAAAATATTAATAATAATATATAATAATAATAATTAAATCTAAAATCTAAAAGATACACTTTATATACCTCTACAAAAAGCTGCTATCTTAAATACATTTCGCATTGTATGAAAGTTCTTACAAATGGACGAACATGAAATAAACCCGCCGCATAACGCAACCTAGACATACTCACCACACGCTACATTTACTTGGCTTGTCCCGTAAATGTAGTTAAATACCAGCCTAAGAGCTGAGAAGAAAAAACAAACAAAAATAATAATAATATCAAATTGGTAACAATTATATAATTATTTGATTAAGTAGGAAACTTTTTCCAAATCACAATTTATGTAGCATTTGTTAAATTTCTTAGTCCGTACCTTTTAGGAAGAATGCATAATAATTAAGTTAAGTAAACAAAGATTATTAGTCTAAATTCACTTCTAATAGAACTTTCGAGTACCGTAATTAGATACATAATTGAAAAACAATAAATGTGTGAACACTGGCGTTCGCTTGGGTCTCAAGCGTTTCAACTCCTGTATACAGAGTGTATTGTTAGGAGATCCGTCTCTCTAGAGCTCTGACTTGAACCCTATTATTATGAAAAAGCAAGGGCAATGCTTCTATAGAACTACTTTTTTATATCTACATCTACACTAATATAATAAAGAGGTAAAGTTTGTTTTTTTATTTTTTTGTTTGTAGGAGGTAATCTCTGGAACTAATGGTTCGATTGGAAAAATTTTAGCAACAATAGAAAGCTGCTTTACTCCTGAGTGACATAGGCTATAAATTATTTATATAACATGGATGTTAACCGAGCTATCATTACAAGAAATTTTCCGCGGACGAAGTCGCGGGCAGAAGCTAGTTTTTAATAATATGGGAGCCAATTATCGTAAAATCACGTTAGTCCAAGTTCACGTAAAATAGCAGATTTTCAGAGGTCTTTACAGGGTTACTCTTACATAAATTTATGTTTTGATTTCTATATAAGCCTAGATAATATCCACAAGATATCTGTGTGCCAAAAATATCTGAAGAAACCTGTGTAATAACATCACAATCACGTACGAGCGGTTGTATGAAAATGTACGTCGGGTTGGCCGCTTGTAAGTGGAGTAAAGTCACTGTACGGCACGCCTCATTTAGTGTGTAGTACCTACATATATATATATCGGTGTTCCCACCTGTCACCCCACAGGTCGTGGTGGCTCCACGGTCAAGGTTCGCAGACGAAGGGCGTCACGCTCGTGCACTCGTCACACTTGCTGGGTCGACGGACTCGCGTCTTTGTCTCCAAGGATTGTTTGAAGGAGGCCGGGCTTACAGTTGAGTGATTTTGAGAATTGCGAAAAATAAGTTGTTGGGTGTGGGGAACGATTATATATCAATGTACTAGATTACAGAATAAGAACAAAATCATAATAGAATAGAATAGAATTATCTTTATTCGATATTATTATGATTATTTTTATATTTTATATTTATTATAATGCATAAGTGGCCCAGAATTGCTAAATATATATTTCTAAGAGACAAAAGTTATAAGAAACAATAAGTTCAGTTAATTATAAACCTTAGTATGTAAAATCAAAAAATTACATTCGAAATTCATAGCCCCATTTTTTAAATAAATACAGTACAGGTTTAAAACAATAAATGCCAATAACAGTTTTTAACAGCAATAACAACTGCAAATTGCATTTATTTGTTTACACCATTTATTTTTTTACAAATTATCAAGCGCTTAAATTCGCAGAGCCTAACTTCAGACTAGCCAAGATCCGGCGGCCGTACTGTAAGGGTCCGTTCACACAGACCGGCTCGGAGAGCATCGGCGCGCATTTTTCTTTTCACACAGACCGGATCGTATGCGCTTGGAGTTGGTCGGAGCGGAGCCGTCAACTATTTCACATAGACCGGCTGGAAGCGACCTGAAAGCGAAGCCGGTCGGAATCCCTGCGCGAGCGAGAAAGAGCACGCAATCGGAACCGATCGGCTGTGCGAGCGTTAAAGAGCATGCAATCGGAGCCAAACGGCTGCACGATCGAGAAAAATTACGCGATCGGAGCTGGTAAGCTCCTCTGATTATTTCACACCAAGCGCCTTCAAGCATTTTTAATCACAAAAGCAGTGCACATGCAAAAATAAACCTTAATACAAATACTAAAAACTCTGTTTTCAACGTGATAAGAATCTGCTCTCCTCTCCGAGTCGGTCTGTGTGAACGGACCCTAAGTGTTAGGGCGCAATGCTCACAGAACAGATGGGCCTTTGGGGCCGAAAGGTTCTGGAATGGCGACCACGTACCGGAAGACGGAGCAAGACACAGGAAGATCTCCTACAAGTTGGATTTATTAATAACATACTAACAAAAAAGTGAGAATTAAGGAATATTTCCTGTCAACATGACCCAAATATGTATGTATTGGTTTTATGTAGGGTTGCCATCCGTCCGGGTTTCCCCGGATTTGTCCTAGTTTAGAGGACGTCCGGGGAGCGTCCGGGGAAGGTTTCATTTGTAGACAGAGTTTAAAAAATAAATTAATATAAAAAAATTGGGCCGGCTTTTTTTTTGCCGCCTGCGAGACACGCACTATGCTCGCAGACCACGATTAAAAAGATTTAAAACGTCTCGTTGATATGTCCGGCTTTCGGACTCTAAAATCCAGGGTTTTCACGCGTCTTGTCCTGTTTTCCAAATTTTTGAGATGGCAACCCTAGTTTTATGTAGCATTATGTATTGTGTATTTGCTCATATTTATGTAATTTATTTTAGTTTTGATTATAATCATCACTGCTAACAATCAGGTTTTTTTTTACCATCAGGTGGGATCGCAGTCAAGCACTAGTTTACGGGAATTTAAAGGAGGTTCAGTTCTGTTGGGCTTATGAGTTATCCTCATGTTTAAAATTTCATAATTTTTGTCTATGTTTTCTGTAAGAAAATCCAATTATGAGTTAACATCACTTGTTCTATTTTTTCAATGACTATAATATGTGTAAGTACAATAAAGAATATAAGAGCGAATCGAACAGAATCTTAAGAAACGCCTGTGTCTGGGTCTTCATGAAATCCTATACACGGAGCAACCAATGATGATATACAAGCACCAAGAAAGGCACGTTATTTAAACGAGAGTAAATTAAAGCTAACCCAGTCCCCCATAATAACATAGAAACACAAACCAACCACTATTAAACACACACCACAAAAACTAAACACGACCGCTCTGCGTTCGCGCAGGGAAAGTGTCCGCACCTGACGGCGATTGCTATTAGTCGCAAGTCGCCGATTAGTCGCAACTGGTCGACGATTAGTTTCAGGAAATGTATATTCTTGAAACTTTTTATGCGGTTATTGTTTCCGCAAAGTATAAGTTATGGACATTTCCAAGTAATGTTATGAATTGAAATATAAATTGTAGGTATATATTGGTTGGGACGTATGCGCAGACACGCACGGTAGGCACACAGGTATACTGGGGCCCAAGTCTGCTATTTTCTAAATATTGTCATTCCAACACGATTCCATTTTCATTTTGATAAAAGTTCGTAATCTGTTAATTCAAAATGGGCGGTCAGTGGTGTCGTAATAGAATTGTGGTACAAGCTGTTTTGTAACGAATTAAAAACAATAACTACACAATAACATTCTAATAGTAAGTCACTGATTAAAGGAACTGTCAAAATTTTATTAATTTACCGCATATGTCAAATATTCATTTGTTATTTATATTCACTTTATTTTTGTTCCTACGAGTTTTCAAGCGCTAAAATTCTCGCCAAGATGCGACGGTCATACTGTACTTAAAGCGAAACAAATATTTTATTTATTTATAGCAAGTTGCAGAGTCTGGCTCCAAATCAAACAGGAGCACCCTCTCAAGTACTCAACTAGTATTACTTGCAACCCTGAGGACATATTTCTATCTTATGTTGTGTATAAGTTTGATGATGAACTTACATCAATGCTTGCATGCCAAAATGGAAGAATGTATAAGGAACCTTTAATATTATTTTTGTCACTTTATTGTAATTAAATGCATTCTAAGCAAATATTTTTTTTTTTAAATTGCTATAAACTAGTGCTTGACTGCGATCCCATCTGATGGTAAGCAGTGATGCAATCGTTGATGGTAAGGCGCAATAGTTTATTAAGAGCCTATTCACTCTAGCCTTGAAGACATCTTAATTATAATGGGACGGAAAGACTGCAGCCGGTAAACTGTATATTTTATTCTATTCTATTCTCACCTTGAACAAGTTCTCCGCGCCGGCGCGCAGGCGCAGTTCCTTATTGATCTCCTGGTTGAGCTGGCAACGTCGCGTCTGCAGGCGCCCGCGACACGTCGCCACGCGAGGGTCTGAACCCTGGAACAAGAGAGGAGTACATTAGGTGATGTCCTACATATATGGCTATAAACGCGTTGGTAGGGAGTAAAAATGTTTGTTTTGTGATAGGTAAACGTCACACCGATGAAATGCTCTACCGGTACGTTGTGGGGTGGGAGGTCCCCACCCCTTGGTAGGGTTTGTGCCCTAAGTTACCTGACCCCCCATCATTTTAATAGCTCTTCAAAGGAGGTGGGTTAGGTCAGACTATACTCACAAAAAAGTTTTAGGAACACTCATTGTGTGGTCCGGAATGAGGAGGAGTCAGGCGGACGCTTCATTCTGCGAAGCAGTAATGATAACAAAGGAGGAGGCCGATCGCATAAGGCAATGGAGCTCACGCTCCAGACGACGCGACACTGGGGTTGTGCATTGAGTCAGTAAGAGTCTGATAAGTTTCCCGCTCCGCCCAAGGGCAGGATTCGTCATTAGGCGATTTTTCCTACCATAAAAAAACGCTCATTGTGTATGCTAAGGAGTGGGATTCTCGCGGTGCGGGTCATCCGTACAAGTGTACTTATTGAATAACGACGTTTGAGACATGTGTCACTGCAACCATCGTAGAATCCCGCCGCGTGGGTTGCAATGACAAACTTTCTGCCCTTCTCAATCAAATGTACTATTTTTCAAATAAAGATCAGATAGTATTGTATACTACAGTTATTATAGTATTCATCTTCTTCAGCCATGACTCAACTAAATTAACCAACAACTTTATTTTTAAAGTAGTACCTTTCGACTTTGGTCCTATATATTTGTAATGCGGTGTTCCTACAATAAAGTATAAATAAATAAATAATAATTGCAGACACAATTAAAAGAACAATAGGTGTCCGTACGCAGGCGTTCGTTTAGGGCTTAATGAACTAAAAATATAGAATAGAATAATACTTTATTGTACACCAAAAAAAAGCAACAATTTTACAGAAACTTATATGAATGGGTACAAAGGCGGTCTTATCGCTGACAACGATATATAAATCGTGGCAAGTACAACAAAACACCACGTTTGGTTGCAAGCGACGCGTCGCACGCGCATGAGGAGCTGGTATGTGCGGGAGTGTTGTACTGTCGACGACTTTCACTCACTGTTGAGCTCATCAATATACTGAGCAGTCAATTTGATGAATTATTTACTTGTGTTAACGTTAAAGAAAAAGATGTTTTGTAAATCGCACGCGATGGTGATGTGAGGTTCAATGAAATGGTACTGGTGGTAACTATACTACAGTTGCTATAGGATGGTGCTGGTGTCAGTTCCATACAGTATACTACTACCTATCTTTTATTATATACAGGATGTTATTGACTTGTTAACGCAAACGAATACCATAGATCCAGTACATTATTCTGGAAACCCCAGTGGTGGAATTTTTCGTCGGTTATTTTTCAAATTTTTTAAGAAAAAGTTTTGATTTTTATTTTTTGCCTGTATAAAATCGTTATTCTAACCAATCCCAATGATTTTTTTAGAAAAAAAAATGTTTAAAAAAAATATAAACCAAACCCAATGAAATTAAAAAAAAAATCCATAAAAAAACATAATAATAATATAAACATCATGAAGGCAAATAAAATCGTTATAACGTTGTATTACAGTTTAACTTAAAAAAACGTCATTAAAAAAATAAAGGAAAAACCGACAAAAAATTCCACCACTGAGGGTCTAGAATCATGTACTGGATCCATGGTATTCGTTTGCGTTAACATGTCAATGACACCTTGTATTTAATATCACCACTGCACGGACCGACAAAAAAAATTAAAAATACCGACAATGAATTCCACCGCTGGGGCTCTAAAATCATGTACTCCGTGGTATATATGAATACCATGGATCGATGGAAGATGTCATAGACACTAGGTATGTAAATGGAACCAACAGATTTTCGGATTTAAATTTATTTTTACGGATTTTCGTCACCATAGCAACGGGTTCAACAGTTCAACTTATTTGCTGCCTGCAATTGAGTTACCTTCCCAAAACGAATGCAACTCAATGATACAACACTTCGTAACAAATTAACGATTCTATTCGTTTCCTATGATGACACGTTCCTCATCACAATCAGGAGTTACCCAACGCCTTCCATTATGGCGAGGCTTGTAATGAGACCGTTATTAATGGCATAATAATGTATTATTATGTGCTTAGCATTGAACAGTTTGTGGTTAGATATTAACAGACGCGTGTTCGGTGTTTCAGGTTAAGCAACGCGAGCCAAGGTCGGCCTTTTGATGGGTGACCAGACATTGTATATTAAAACATCCTTCGTGCCTCGGAAAACATGATAAGCTGTTGGTCTTAGCTGTCATCAAACTAATATTATAAAGGCACATTTTTGTTAGTATGTGTGTTTCTTACTTTCTCATAATCGAACGGCTGAACAGATTTTGGAAGAAAAAAATTCAAATTCAAATTCATTTATTCACTTTGTGAACATAGGTGATTACAGATGTTTTCCAATATTTTGTTGTACCGACCATTGGTGTATCTTGAGATTATGTTTTCCTTTACTGTTTTGAAAACAGTGATGATGAAATATGTAAATTGCACAAAGTAATATGCCTGGCCGGGTTCAAACCCGCGACCCTACTAGGTATTTATAAGTCGGGGCCACCACTGCTCGAATTTATCTATATTATAAAAGTAGAAACTGACTGACTGACATATCAACGTACAGCCAAAACTACTTGGACAAGTAGCTTGAAATTTTGCACAAGACTTTCTTTTATGATGTAGGTGAACAATAAGAAAGGGTTTTTCAAAATTTTGCTTCTAAAAGGGATGTAATGTAAGGGTTTAAAGTTTCTATAGAGAACCCTACTTTTACGCGGGCGAAGCCGCTGGCAGAAGGCTAGTTTAAGGTTTAATTATTTAAGGTATATTTTATTAGAGGTGTAATTATTAACATACCATGGATTACGGTCTAAAAAAAACAATAAAAAAAAAATGTTTTTTTTTTTATTACAAAAAGACACTTCATTTGTATTTATATGTATACTAGCGACCCGCCCCAGCTTCGCACGGGTTCTGATATTAAATATATTTATGCATGTATTATGCACATAAACCTTCCTCTTGAATCACTCTATCTATTAAAAAAAAAACTCATCAAAATTCGTTGCGCAGTTTTAAAGATTTAAGCATACATAGGGACAGGCGACTTTGTTTTATACTATGTAATGATATAAACATAATAATGTATTATTAATGTGCTTGGCACGCGTTATTACGTGTGTGGCAATAGTGTTGGTAACCCCTGGAGGTGTAGAGGTGGTTGTCGCTTGTAGGTCAGGGATCGTCACGAATGAGATCAAGTTTTATTATATAGAGTGATTGTTGCTTCATTCATTGTTCGTTCATATTTCATTCAGTCCTTGCAGTTTGTATTGAGACTTGAAAGTGTACTTTTTTATGGTAGGTAAAAATCATCCAATGACGAATCCCGCTTTTGGGTGGAGCGGGAACCAGTGTCAGACTCTTACTGACTAAACAACCTAACCCGTTCCTACATTGCCATACATACCAGGGCCAGAGCCTTCCTTTTAGACACAAACCCTTGGCCCTAATTGGCTTCGACCCTTCTGCAGGGTCCCTACGGAAATTGTATATTGTTTAATTTTTTTCATTATTAGAATAAATAAAAAGGGTACATTATTGTTTAATATTATAGGCATATTATAAGTATACTTGGATATTGTTTTGAAATATAACAATTAATATTATTCCACAACTATCTCACAACGCCATATAGTGTCAAATAAGCAGAGTTTGTGCTATGAGTAATAGACCACTGATAAACATACATAAATATTTCTAAATACTACACCCAAACCTTGTCCTAGGTGGGAATCGAACCCACTAATCACTAGACCAACAGGCCAATCATAATTTTTTTTTTAAATTGGTATATCTATTAACGACCATTCCCTCTTTAGGGCAGAGCAAAAGTACGTGTCAGACTTTTATTGATAGAAATTTCACCCATGTTCTAGGACTTCAAGGTTCCTTTTTGGACCACACATGGCCATTTTGGTATGGGATATGAATGAATTTTAATTTTATTTATGAGTTATTTGTTTACTATACACCGATTTATATTTAATTCCTTCCTACTCATACATCGGTTCCCATGAAAAATTCAACTATTTCTTACGACACTGATTACATATCTCCCTTTGTTGACTACCTGCCTAATAAAACATGAACTACCTGCTAGCAATAAATAAAAAAAAACGTCAGCCGTCCACACGTTGCCACTAGCACGTGACTCGCATGCTGACTCGGCCGAGGGCTGCATAAGAATGTACTTTTTTATTTAACATGCACCGATTGTACGTGAGAGGAAATACTCATCTACATGCGAGGGGTTTCACTTTTAATGTGTTTTTGTTTTAGAATTTGTAAAATAATCAGTCATTCACAGCAATATTTAATTTTATAACAATAAATAATGTATTGATCAATCTACTAGAAGTAAAACAAAAAAAAATTTGCGCTCTAGAAGCCGCCGGGATTCCGATCCTGATTTCCGGCCACCCGCGGGCTTGTGGATGGCGAGCAATGGGTAGCTCGAAGTCTAATCGTCTGGTAACCATCCAGACCAAGTCCAACCGTCGACGGCGCGCATTATTCCCGCCCGCCTCAAAGAGTTATCAGCAAACCGCAGGGAAGAAGGGTCGAAGCCAACTGGGGCCAAGGGTTCGCGTCTGAAAGGAAGGCTCTGGCCCTGGTATATATGGCAATGTAAGAATAGGGTAGGTTGTTTAGTCAGTAAGAGTCCGACACTGTTTCCCGCTCCGTTTAAGGGTGGGATTCGTCATTGGATGGTTGTTACCTACCATTAAAAAACCACTTCATCCCTTTAGGGGCTATTTCTCTTCCAACATCCGACCACCGTAGGCACGGGTTTGCAGACGGCGAGCAATGGGTAGCTCGCTGTCCGACCATCCGGTAATCGATCGGAGCCAGGTCGTCGTCGATGGCGTGTACTGTTCCCGTACGGGAACTTATCCCCTTAAGGGCTGAATTTTGGAAAATCCTTTCTCAGTGCTCGCATACATCTTAGAAAGAAACCTCATGCAAAATTTCACAATTCTCCTAAGATATTTTATTAGCCAAAAAATGTGTACACATACAAGAATAAACAAAAATGTGCATGCAAGATGCCAAAAAAGAAACAGTCCAAACATGTTTGCCACATTCTATGACGTGCAAATATTATGTAAATGAGAAAAAAAATATGTTAACAATATCTAATTCCAGTAGTTTCGGCTGTGCGTTGATATGTCAGTCAATTCCTCCCTTTACTATATAAATACAGAAGATATGTTTAAAATCAAACATCAGAAAAACATGTATATACAAACAAACAATACAAATATTTGTGCACACATAAGGAAAGGAACGCGATGCAACGATGCAGAAACCAATGCCTCATTACCATACAGACAGACTGGCGAGATGTCGTTATATTTACCAACACATAATTATAATATGGCAACGTTCGCGTTGGGAAACGCTGCATTCTTTGGCTCCTTATAGTGGTTGTGAGCTCAGGTGACACCTCATGTGACTTGCATATCCAACTTTGGCCAAAAAAACGCCATCACATTAGCCGCAACGTACCGCGCGACAGCAGCGCTACTGTCGCGTCGCTTTGTTTTTTCATATAAATAAAAACGTGCGGCTGTCGCGCGACTGCACACATTTATATATATATAAGGAAAATAATAATAAATAATCTACACTAATATAATAAAGAGGTAAAGTTTGTTTTTTTGTTTTTATGTTTTTTTGTTTGTAGGGGGTAATCTCTGGAACTACTGGTCCGATTGGAAAAAAAATTAGCAACAATAGAAAGCTGCTTTACTCCTGAGTGACATAGGCTATATTTTATGTACGCGGGCGAAGCCGCGGGCAAAAGCTAGTAATATATATATTTATATTATTCTTTCTAATTTACAATATTTTTACTAATTTATTAATGTAATTCAATAATTTTATTAATGTTTTCTTTTATATTCTATAATGTATTTGATTCAATCCATTTATTGTATGTTATTTAATGATGTTGCTTCCATAGCAACATTTGTGCTTGAAATAAACGATAAATAAATAAATAAATCTTTTTATTTTCAAAGGCAAGGAATATTAATACGAGTTTTAGAAAAAAAACATTCCTTTTAATTTTATTTTTATAAATCGATTGTGTTTCAGTACCGGATTAAAATTTAACGGTTTATAAGAAGACAATATTAGTGTGATAGAGTAATCTACATTTCTACACTAATATAATAAAGAGGTAAAGTTTGTTTTTTTATTTTTTTGTTTGTAGGAGGTAATCTCTGGAACTAATGGTTCGATTGGAAAAATTTTAGCAACAATAGAAAGCTGCTTTACTCCTGAGTGACATAGGCTATAAATTATTTATATAACATGGATGTTAACCGAGCTATCACTACAAGAAATTTTCCGCGGACGAAGTCGCGGGCAGAAGCTAGTCATAAATAAAATAGCTATGATCTGATCATTTTTTTTTTACATTGCCTGATTATCATTCAAAGATTTACATGCCAGCAATATTCGATGTATTCGAACTCCTAAGTAAAAGGAGCATGAAGGTACGTTCCACTAAACTAGTGTACCAGGCAGCAATAGTGCAGAACTGCATCATTACCATATGCTTCGGGATTGTCTAGCGGAAACCAAATCACGCTTTGGTTTCATTGCGAAGAAATTATTAGCAAATTATAGGGTAGTATAGCGCTAGCAGGCTATAGGTATGGTAGGGTAGCCTGACGAACGCAATGCGCTGTCATATCCAGGTTTGGTCCTTACCGGAAGGCCGGAAGAAGAGCTGCCTATGGCTCGCTGTCCGCAACCCCGGACCTACGAGTAGTTGTTGAGATTCGAACAAAGTTTACCATAAGGGCCAAACGCTACGAACAGCAGGAGCCCGCGTGGTCCCTCAATGTGTACCGCTAGCTCGGTGAAAGAATCTGATGGATGCGAGATGCACAGGACTATTCACAAATTACGATAAAGTATCTCTATAGGTGCAATGGTGGCCGAGTGGTAACGGCCCCGACTTACGAGTTATAGGTCGCGGGTTCAAACCCAGCCAGGCTCATTACTTTGTGTAATTTATTACACCACCACTGCTCTCAAAACGATGAAGGAAAACATCGTGAGGAAACCGGCATGTCATAGAACCAAAAATTCGAAAACATGTGACATCTACCAACCCGCACTGGGCCCGCGTGGTGTATTACGGCCCATTCCCTCTCCCAGAGAGGAGGCCTGTGTCCCAGCAGTGGGAACATTAAAAAGGCTGAAGATGATCTCTATAGGTACCACTTTATCAGAACAAACCAGAGACACGCAGCAATAGTGCAGAACAGCGGCTGTCATTACCATAGAGTATGATTGCGTAGCGGCGCGTCTCGGCTCGGCGCGTGCGCACGCGGAAATGCAAAGTGTTGTCTATGGATACGTTTATATTCATATTGCACACAGCTAGCTACTGATGTAGAAATGTGCCGGTTTTTCGTAACAAGTGTTGTTAATATGTGGAAAAGTGTTTTTGAGTTTTTTGTCGCGATTTTTACTAGTAGTAGCTGTTTTTTTTTTTTTTGTAAATTGCTTTTTAGTAAAAGTGATGTAAATTCAATTGGGGAAAGCCTTTAATTGAATCGAATCATTACATAGTAAAAAACAAAGTCGCATTCCGCTGTCAGTCCCTATGTATGCTTAGATATTTAAAACTACGCAACATATTTTGATGCAGTTTTTGTTAATAGATAGAGCTATTCAAGGGGAAGGTTTATATGTATAACTAGCGATCCGCTCCAGCTTCGCACGAGTGCAAAGGTGATATATTATGTCTATAAACCTTCCTCTTGAATCAATTTATCTATTAAAAAAACCGCATCAAAATCCGTTGCGTACTTTTAAAGATCTAAGCATACATAGGATCTAAGCAACTTTGTTTTATACTATGTAATGATACACATATTTAATATCAGTATTTTACCCGTGCGAAGCTGGGGCGGGTCAATAGTATAGAATATACTTAGGTGATTTCCTTATAGCGCGTGGATCACTGAAATCAGGCCCCGTGACCTAATTTCGCCGGCTTTATCTCTGTTCTTGTCTAAGTATCAGATGACAGTGAACATAGATCTGCGAGTTTCGAGTTCAGATTTTCTGACTGCGAAGTTAGCGCGTAACGTACCTATTCTCCCCTTTTAATATTTATGGGCAAAGCATTTTAGTTTATGAGATTATCAAATATATATATTTGATAAACTATATAACTGTATATCAAAACAAGCCTTTTACTTTTAAATAATTTTAAATCAGAAATCGTGGGTTACAGTAACAAATAACAAAAAGAGAAAAATATTACACCTTAACCAATAAGGTATAGAAATTGGAGAAATTAATATTGACGTTAAAAACTCTATCTTCAACAGATTCGATGAAGTAAAAGTATCCAAGCAATAAAACAAAAGAAAATCTATAAAATATAATTTAAAGAAAGCGTACATAAAACACGACAAAACGGTTAAGTTACTTATATAGCACTAGCCTTCTGTCAGCGGCTTCGCCCACGTGAATGTAGGGTTCTTCATACAAACCTTAGACCCCCATTACATCCCTTTAGGAGCTGAATTTTGAAAAACCCTTTCTTAGTGTTCACCTACGTCATAAAAGGAACCCCTGTGCAAAATTTTACGCTCCTAGTCCCAGTAGTTTTGGCTATGCGTTGATATGTCAGTCAGTCAGTTTCTCCTTATGTATATGCAGTATATAGCACTAGCGACCCGTTCCAGCTTCGCACGGGTGCAATGTGACATTAAATAGGTATAAATATTTTTTTTTTATTGCAATAAACTAGTGTTGACTGCGATCCCACCTGATGGTAAGCAGTTATGCAATCGTTGATGGTAAGGCGCACTAGTTTATTAAGAGCCTATTCACTCTAGCCTTGAAGTCACCTAAATATTGTATTATACATACAAACCTTCCTCATGAATCACTCTACTAATAAGACAAACCGCATCAAAATCTATTGCGTACTTTTAAAGATTTAAGCATACATAGGGACGCGCAACTTTGTTTTATACTATGTAATGAAGAAAGCCGACAAACGGTTAAGTTACTTATATAGCATTATGCAAGAAAGTGCCGGCCGTTAGTAATAGCTCAGCATAATGTCATGGCTGACAAATACTCTGAAACTCAGCATTTATTTAAACATAATGTTCACTGGATCGCCTTGGCTCTGTCCATTTGTTGCAATAAAAAGTAAAAGTTTTTTTTTATTTCATTTTTGATAGGCTTGGCCATAGTGCTCAAGTGTGAGCTAAAATCACTTAAGCCGCCCCATACATCTTTAGGTACAATATTATTGAACGTGTAGGGAGTCTTAAATACAATGTTTTCTTAAATAAATGAATGAAAAAGTTATTGGAATTTTGCTTTTTGCTGCTTCATAAAATTAACATCGTAGGTACAAACAATTTTCTGTTTAAACAAATAACTTGAAACCACAAATGCATAATAGCAATGAATGGTTAAATAGGTAATCAACTAAACAATAAATGAAAAAAAAAACATTAACAAAAAAAATGGTTGCCTGTAAAGTCGGTTTTACGGGCGAAGATTTTACGTGACAACGTCCTAATTCTCTAGTGCTGCGCGCGCGGCAGACCGATCATAGTTGAGTGGGAGAGAGACGCAAGGCATTCGGCGGGCCTCTCTCTCGTTCGGTGACTCATCGTAACGTTACCGAGCGTTACACTTTTTCATAAGTGACTCCCAGCCGCAACCTAATTTAAGACGTTGTCACGTCAAAAAGAACCTGGTACCTACAATGTATGCTATGTCCGCCATTTTGAATTAAATCTATCATGTGAAGTTGTCACTAACATTTAAGAATGATTGACGTCCCTGTCAACACTTGTTAATCGAATCGATAAAAAATATTAATAAATTAACTATCGACTAAACGATTTAAAAGTTGTTTGTTTTCAAAATTTAAAAGTTTTCTTATTAAATATCCATCAAAATATGGCCATATTAACGACTACCATGACAAAGTATTAACATTTTGATCTAGAATTTTAATTAAATAATGAGTAACTTTTAACTAATTATAATATTATATATTCAGTGTCGGAATTTCAAGGTTGAATTAGGTAATGTTTTTAAGGCCTGTCTAGACTTTAATTAGCGCTAATGTTAAGTAGTGATTTATTATAATAACCTCTGCATATGATTACTGCAAAAATAAGCGGTCGAAATGTCAATCAAATGCAATTTAATTTAACCTGAGTCAATTAAAATTGAATACCATTTAATTATAATCCAATTAACTATGACACATTACATCGCAGACTAACCCTTTTTTATTTTTAGTTCTTACATTCCATTCTAAGATTGTCTATGGTAGCTTTCGCTGTCAGAGATAGGACCGCCATTGTAAAAAAAAAAATAAAGGTTTAGTGTAAAACCTTTGTATATAAATATTTTGGTGTACACAACAAAGTTGCTTTTTGAAACAATTATTCAAGTACTAATGGCAAGTCTCTGATTCAGAGATCTCTTAGACTCTTAGAATTTTCTAGTTTTCATTCTTAGAAGGAAAATAGCAGTCTAAAAAATAATCAGCTTTTAATATCGGAAGTGGACCGTAATCCGTTATTCACCAAGCATGGGTCCTATCTGGATTGTCGAATTTCTGACGTCATCGAAATATTTAGCGAAATGCTTTTGAGTTATTTTGTAAAAGCAACTGAATACCACAGTTTAAACCAGTTCAAACCACATCGACGGCGCGCAGTATTCCCGCACGCCTCAAGGAGTTGTCAGCAAACCGTAAGGACCCTGCAGAAGGGTCGAAGCCAACTGGGGCCAGGAGTTCGTGTCTGAAAGGAAGGCTCTGGCCCTGGTATAAAGGAAACGTACGAATGGGACGGGTTGTTTAGTCAGTAAGAGTCTGACACTATTTCCCGCTCCGCCTAAGGGTAGGATTTGTCATTAGATGATTTTTCTAACACTAAAAAATAAAAAAAAAACACCTCAAAGAGTTGTCAGCAAGCCGTAGGGACCCTGCAGTAGGGTCGAAGCCTACTGCGGCCAAGGGTTCACGTCTGAAAGGAAGGCTCTGGTCCTAATATAAAGGTAACCAAGGAACGCTTCGTTCGTTTTTAAAATGTCAAACTCCAGAAAATTGGGAGCATAATTATTTCTAGAGTGTGACATTCCGAGTTGTCAAATCGTAGTCTGGATTTAAAAAACTAACTATATACACTATTCCCGCTCTGTCTAAGGATGGGGCTTGGCATTGGATAATTTTAACCCGCCATAAAAAATGCCCGTGAGATAAAAATATTTCCTAAGAATCAAACTTTTCTTTTTTATTATTCAAAGTGACTAATACTTTAATGAGTGCTATTCACGCTCTTTTAGTCAAGGAGGTCAGCAGCGATCGTAGTGTTGCGGGGGATCGGTGCCGAATCATGATTTCTTTTGTTTTATTGGCTTTTTGTGATTTTATGGACTAATGATGAGTTTGATAGTATTTTTACTGTAGGAAAGTTTGTGAAGTTATAATTTTGTTTCGTTCTGACTTTTGTCTAGCAAGCGCGGAAGTAAAAAAATGTCCCAAGGGAACATATTCCCAGGTAAGAAAGTCTTCTTAGTTGTGCATTCTGGACAGAGTGGTCGTGGTCATGCTTCGGTCAAGTCCTGCACCACCGCCTCTCTCGTGATACGAAGCCATGCATTTCTGTGTTTGGCGGCTTGCGAGTTTTCATTAACGCTGCAATGCGTCACCGATTTGATGAGGTCCATCCACCGTGTTGGAGAGCGTCCACGTGTTCTTTTACCCTCAACTTTCCCTAGCACTACTAATCGCTCCATTGAAACCTCGTTACGGGTGATATGCCGAACCCGAAAAACTTGAGGATTCGTATTTGCAAACCTTTATTTTTTAACGAGTTTTCAAGCTCTAAAATTCGCAGAACCTAACTACAGACTCGCCAAGATCCCACAGCCGTACTGTAAGTTTTTTTTATTTTTTTTATGGTAGGTGAAAATCATCCAATGACGAAACCCGCTCTTGGGTGGAGCGGGAGACCAGTGTCAGACTCTTACTGACTAAAAAACCTACCCCGTACCTTCCTTGCCTTATTCCTGGAGTCGAGGTAACAGTTTTCACCACCCTCTAGGCTCCAGGAGAAGCTGTACTGTAAGTAGGTAATGGAATGTAATCCATAGAGAATGTATAGTGAAGTCGCGCGTGAAATAGGTACGCAACACGTTCTTTATGGCTATAATACAAGTATTGCTACTATTGCCAGTGCGGAAAACACAATCCGACCGCAAATCATTTTGTAATATGCCAACCCCGACATGAAAGCGTTGAGAAATGTTGTGTACGAAGAAATATGGCGATTGCTCTGTTTTGCATATTAATTTGTACTATCTCATTTCTTCAATTTTATTGATCGTTTGCATTTTCTTGTACGAATAAATTTTAGACGCATAGTAGAAACCTAATGATATATTTTAAGCTGACAGTCTTCCTGATGACAGCGATCCCTGAGTGTATTTTGTGTTTTATATGTAACATAGTTTGGTTTAGTGTAAATATTTAGTTTTTGGTTAATATTTTATAATAACTACTTATTTTTACCTAAGTGTTTTACAATTGACATATGAGATATTTACTTAAATAAGTGATAAAGGTGTCATGACGTTGTCAAAGAGCTGTCAAATTTTTTGACAGCTCTTTGACAACGTCATGACAGTCGTACAATTTTTGTCACCAAAAATTTAGATATGTGGTCACTCATATAACAGCAAAGACAGGGGGCAAGGGTTATGTTTTTTGTAGGCTGCAACATTGCTATGTCATGGAACTTAAATACCTGTTTTTTTATGTAGAAAAACATTCAATGACAACTCGTGCCCTTGGGCGGAGCGGGGGATAATGACAGACTTTTACTGACTAAAAATTCACTCCTGTATCTTATCAGTTTTCGTTCCTAGGCACTGGGTTTCATTTTCATATTACCCATGGCTGGTGAGTTGGGTTTTCAGTTTGTGATTTTTGACGTGACAACGTCTTATAATTCGATGGAGCTGGCTACACGCATGAAAAAACATAACTCATGCGGCGTTACCTCGCTCTGAGGCGTTCCATTTAAGGTTTGAAGTGCAAGCGAGAGCACGCAACGAGCGACAAAGAGGCACAATCGGCCTCGTTCGGCAGTGTTCGACATCTGTTTCTCTCCTACTTGAGTGAGCGATGCGTCCGCGTGGACAGCTGCTATACAATAAAATAATACATTTACATGTTATCGTCAAGTATGAAGTGCAGTAAAAAGTGAATGTGGTGTCAATTCTTATGACGTTGTCACGTACAACTATAGTCAGTAAACCGACTTTACAGACAAACGATTTTTTTTTTAAATTTTCCATCTCAAAAGATAAAACTTCTAAGAATATTAACTAAAGGAACGGCGAATATATTTAATTTATTTTATACTTAGATGAGATCTAAGCATAAAATAAATTAAGTAAGTACAAGCTAAGTTAATTAAATGCAAGTTCTAAATAAGTTTTTATTACCCATGTCTACATTTGATCAAGCTTTGATGATACAAGTTTGAAACGAGTTAGCCAGGAGAAGGAATATTCTTACCAGTCTATTAGAGGGACATTATCTAGTAATGACTGTTAGATCGTGTTTAATGTTCTAAGCCTAGTGCAGAAAAGATGCAAAAAAAAAAAATTATCTGTCTTCAAGGCTAGAGTGAATATGCTCTTAATAAACTAGTGCGCCTTACCATCAACGATTGCATCACTGCTTACCATCAGTCGCAGTCAAGCACTAGTTTATAGCAATAAAAAAAAAGAAATCTTACAAAATAGAAGCTACATGATACAACATCGAGAGCAAGCTGGCATGTCCTAGAACCTAAAATTCGAAGACATGTGACATACACCAATCCGCACTGGGCCCGCGTGGTGGATTATGGCCCATTCCCTCTCCTAGAGAGGAGGCCTGTGTCCCTGCAGTGGGAACATTAAAAAGGCTGATGATGATGATGATACAATATTATATAACCAAGCTTTTTTTCCTTCTTTGTCAAATCCATCCAAAGGTTGTCTTTAAAAAATCGCGTTTAGCGATAAGACCGCCAATTATGACACCCTATTAATTTTAAGTTCCTATTGTTATTTTATTTTTGAGTGTGCAATAAAGAATATTTCTATCTATCTATCTTTTTGTAATTTTGAGACACAGTTTTAAAAATTGTCCATGGAGTTTCTTGCACGTTCTTTTGCATAGAGATCTACGCTTTGGATCGTACAGTACGGCCGTCGGATCTTGGCGAATCTAAAACCCCAAACACTTTCTAATCTTGACGCTGGCTAAATAGGTACAAAAACCGTGAGAACACACAAAAAGATTTTGACGTCTTCTCGTCTTTCAGGTATCCGACAATATATTAATTTAAAAAAAAGTATGCCATCGAAAGCTACAATTTTCATTAAAGTAACTCAGTAAGTGGACACTTGCCCTTATGTTTGATAATGTCGATAAAGGCTGAATATGTTGCGTAACGCGTAACATCATAAAATTTTTACAACATTAGGTTTTATGTTGTCAACTCTATGAAGGAATAGGCTCTTAATAAACTAGTGCGCCTTACCAACAACGATTGCATCACTGCATACCATCAGGTGGGATCGTAGTCAAGCACTAGTTTATAGCAATTAAAAAAAAAAATGTTAAATAGAATTAGATTTTGAGATTAGGTTCATTTTTTCAGATAAAGATTTTATGATTCATTAAAATTTTATTGAGGGCCTACCTGTTTACCTTTATACCGGTTATGATAGATATTAATTTAGTTGCTATAACATTTATTTTATAGCATTTAGGTTCTTACAAAATCTAGAAAAAAAAACACGCAAAAAAATACAGTACTTAAATAAGTATATAGATTAACAAACCAGAAATATGACATAATAGCAGTTTACTATACACATAATATTAAAAAAATTTGAAGTTTACTATATTCACATAATTAAAATATTTAGAGCTCGAGCAGTGGTATCCCGACTTATAAAGTTGTAGGTTGCGGGTTCAGAATCAGCTGGGCTCATTACATTGTATAATTTATTTCATCACCACTGCTCTCAAAACGGTGAAGGAAAACATCGTGAGGAAACCGGCACGTCCTCCAATAAAAAAATCGAAGATATGTGACATCTATCAACTCGCACTGGGCTCGCGTGGTGGATTATGGCCCATTGCGTCTTAGAAAGGAGGCCTAAGTTCAGTGTGAACAATATAAGGCTGATGATATGATAAAAAAGAGAAAGAAAGTAGAGAAATATTCCAAGTCAACATACGCCCGGGATAAAAGTATCCTATGTAAAACATAGGATACATAATCCCAGGGATTTTCCCCGGCTTTAAACATAGGAAACCTACTATTTGGACTATCTGTGTGCCAAATTCCATCCAAATCCGTTAAACATACACAAACATACGTACATTTAAACAAGCCTTTAAAATATCAGTAAGATAAACAATTTTACAAACACACGAATTAACAGAAACCAATTTAGAATATTGGATGTAAACACTGAATATAAAGTAGTTTATTATTTGGTTTGACTAAATATTAGCTCATTGAGAATGCATAGATTGCACTACCGTTGAGAACTGAGAGCCTAATAAATAAATATGTTATTGCAATACGCATATTTTGAATATTAAGTAATATTAAAACGGAACGAACGGGAAATTGTATTGCGAGAAGTATTCGTGTGAAAACGTCTAGACGTCGTTGAACGATAAATGATATTTATTTTTGTAAATAGGTTTTTCAAAACGTTTTTTTTTTTTGTCAGTTTAAACTAGATGAGTCCGGTGTTTCCTAGCTGACTACCCTGAGAAGAAACACCGAAACAAACTCAGGGGTCAAAGTCTCTTTTAAAGTCCATACAGTAATAGTCAAATCTTATGAGAACAATGCAGATTAGCGTCTGAGATGGTCTTTTGAGGAAAGAACCATACAGATTTGAGTGGACCTGTCTAGTCAGTGCAAGCATTTGTCAGTATTCGTATAGCTCAACTTAGGAAAACTAAGGAGCTCAACGATTTGACGATCAATGCCAAAGAAGGGACATTTGGGTAGGCCGCAGAAATATTCAAACTGCCAGACATGCGTCAAAATAATTGAACATACGGAAAAAAAAAAGAAATACTCCACATAGTCCTCATATTCACAATAAAAATACAGAAGTGTAGAAAATTGTAATATTTAACAAAGTAAATATTTTGGTCAAATATAATTTAAAAAAAAAATAATTAATAAATACATATTGTAAAATAAAAACAAATATGAAGGTCAAATTGTAAACAGTATAAGTAAAAAAGCATAATTGAAATATAAAAAATCAGAAGAGAACAATTGTAGAACATACTGAAGCAGGTCAATCCCAAGCATTTTGTCCTCAAGATAGTCTTTTACAGTGTAAAAAGCCTTTAGCAAAAGTTTCCGTTTTACAAATGATTTGAATTTATTAAGGCTAGTTTAGAACTAAATGAGAAGTGCATTCGTTTAGAATCATTCCATTGGTGAGGCGCATTGGTTTATTAAAAGCTTATTCTAGAGTGAATAGGCTTTTAATAATCTAATGCTTAATCTAATTTTAAAATCTCACTCCATAGCCTCATGGAGAAGCCAGATTCGAGGACCCCTTTCTTGGCATTCGCGAGCAAAGTTGCCGTAACCGCAGCGGGGCCGAATAAATCAGATGCCCCCGCACGAAGTCGAGTCCGGCTACCATCTAGTCAGACCCCCACCACAAACGATACACCTACACTCAATGCACAACATTTATCACCCACACATGCACGGCATACAAACACAACACCGACACCAATTACACAAAACCCGTCACCTGCAACGTCACCTACACAGCAAAGCACAAACACACAATTAGAACCAGCGACAGCGCCAGTACCAACGACAGGGACAAATCAACAGGCGATTGAAACCGTCATGCCAGTAACACAATTCCTGGTATGCGGAAGAGCCGGAGTCCCCGGTATTAGACTCCGAGGGGTCGCCCTGTTCATGAATAGGGAATCAGAGACCCTGGGCATAGGTTTCTGCATTGGTTCAAGTCGTACTGGAGCTCGAATATCAATTTCTCCGGGAGTAGCTGCTCTGATTAACGGGAGCACATCAAAAACGAGCATCAAAGAAAGCAAGTACGCCGCGCTGCAGCAAGTGGAGATAGCCACTCACAAGTGCCGTTTAGTGCGATTCAAAGGTAAGACAATCGCACTACTTGAATGGGGAGTGGAGACCCCATTTGCACAGGCGAGCTCGTTGCTCCAAAAGATTAGAGAAGCAGGAGAAAATACGTGCATAGCACCCCGCACGATCAGCATCGATGCTATGGCAGTCGGTGGTAAAAGTGGAGACATCGCAGACCGGTTCGGCTGTCTTAAAGCCTCAGAACAGCATGAGGTCGTGGCCTATGAGGACAGGGGGGAAACCTTAAGCTTTCTCAAAGCCCCCAGAGACCCTACAGATGGCACGATGAGTTCCACCAAGAACATGACTGCCATGAGCGGAGCTGAGAGAGCCCAGCAGAAATTAACGGCAGAAAAAGAAAGAAGAGACCAAGGCAGAAACATCTGCCCAGAGGACCGAGCCCGTTCCAAAAGTCATCTAAAAGCAATCGGCACCTTCCTCAGTGCACTGCTCCCGAGTACCAGCCGCACATCACCAACTGAGCGGCAAGAGTCAGCGGTCATGAGGTTTTTCAAATCAAAACCTAGGGAAACACCACCACCAAAACCCAAACCAACCAGAGCCGACAAAGGGCAAGTCAGACTACCGACACTCGCTGTAAACTCGGGTGTCATAGACCACGTACAAAGCGCATTCCTCGAGTATGTGTCAGTTGTGAGGGCAACCAGAGAAGTAAACCTCGCAACATGTAGAAAGATTCTGGAAACCTTTCATTGGCAAAATGAGGGTTTGTTAAGAGTCTTACTCGGGGAAGCAGAGGCAGCCGTGTACGACAACGATCAGTCCCAGATCATTGCTGGAGAAATGACGGGGTCGTACATGGCAGCCTATAGTGCCAAAAGTGGTTTTGTGACCCTGAACGAAAAGGAAACGGAGCGCTCGGGGAAAGTTACATTCCATACACCCGAAGACGACCCGATAGTGGTTACCGCCAAGTGTACCAAAATTATGCTGGAGGACAGGATTCTGGAAATGGCGCAAACCATTTCGAGGACCTCCATTTCTTCGGCTTCAGAGGCGCATTGGGCGGTACCCAGTATCAGATGGGTAAATGGGGTCCCAGGATGCGGCAAGTCCACCTGGATGGTGAAACATTTTGACGAGGAGAGCGATATCGTAGTAACCACAACAACTGAAGCTGCTAAAGATCTAAAAGAAAAGTTAGCGCACCGACTAGGAGATCGCGTCAAAGTAAAGGTGCGCACTATGGCCTCAATTTTAGCCAACGGGGTCAGACCAGAGGAGAGGTGCCGTCGCCTTATGGTTGACGAAGCCCTCATGAACCACTTTGGGGCCATAGTAATGGCAGTGAAGTTGTCTGGAGCGAGCGAGGTCGTTCTCATCGGAGACGTGAATCAGCTACCGTTTTTGGACCGAGAGAACTTATTTGAGTTAAAGTACACCCGTCCGAACGTGGTGGCTGGAACGTGGGCCAGAACACCTTATTCCTGGTCCATACGCAAGAAGAGAGAGCTTCTCTCGCCGACCAGGGCTATGGATCTGGTGAAGGGTCGCGCATCCTTACCATTCACGCAGCTCAGGGGTTGACCTGCGAAAACGTCATTATAATTAACACAAAGTCAAGGAGGCTCCAGATCCACGACAGCATCTCCCACGCAGTTGTCGCGGTGTCGAGACACACGGTCAGCTGTGTGTACTACACCGACAACGCCGACGACGCTACGGGCCGGTTCGCCCGGAAAGCGATGGATGCGCCTTCTAAATTGGTCGTCGAATACAACCTTAAGACGGCCATGCAGCATCGAGACACCGCAGTCATAAAGGCTCTGATGGAGTTGGTGAAGACTCTAGGCGGCAAATAAATAAAACTCCTTTACCTACCAACCCTAAAAACCAAATTACCCCCACCACCTAGCATTAAGTATTAGCATTAAGTGATATGTAATAGAACAAAAGAAAAAGAAAGAAATACATAAGTTAATATTGTATGTTTTAATAATAAAATAGTAATAAGTAGAATAAGATAATAAAAGAAAAGAGTCTGGGGTGGACTCGCATAGTTTTTTAAGCTTAGTTTTAAGTAAAGATGAGGGCATGACGAATGCCATGAAATGATAACAAAAAAAAGTCTAAACAATAGTGCATATTATAGAAAAGTGCGCGGACCACCATGTCTGCGGTAAAATAAATGTATAAAAAAAAAAAAAATAATCTAATGAGCCTCTTTGAAGACACCCAAATTATAATCGGATGAGAAGATCGCAGCAGGCAATTTGTTCCAGTCTTTCGATGTGCGCGGAATGAAAGATGAAGCGAAACGCTTAGTCCGAACCGTAGAGGTTGCAACAACGTAAGGATGGATACTCGCCGTCGATGATAGAAAAGAGTTTAGTAAAATTTTTGCAAAATAACAAAAGCTTATTGGAAATTTTGTTAAATTTAATTTAAAGACGCGAATCCTTAAATTGGCCCCAGTTGGCTTCGACCCTTCTGCAGGGTCCCTACAGTGTGCTAGCAACTCCTTCAGGCGCACCGGAATAGTGCGCGCCGTCGACGACTGGGCTTGGTCAGGACGGTTACCACACGATTGAACGGTGAGCTACCCATTGCTCACCATCCACAAGCCCGCGCCTACAGTGGCCGGAAGTCGGGACCGGAATCCCGGTGGCGTTTGAGGCGTGAATGCCGTTGCCTTATGCGATCAGCCTCCTCTTTTGCTAGCATTATTGCTTCGCAAAAGGCCGCCTGACACTCCTATGAAAAATAATGTGTAATAAATAACTAAAGCAGAGTACACGAGGGTAACGAACTCAGTCTTTGTTCAAAAATAAAACATTATCTGCTGTGAAAATTAAACATTAAGATAATTGCCGTGAGAATACTTGTCGTTTTAAGAAACGAGACATTAAAATGGCGTCTTTGAATTTATTATTATAGCATTTAATACTATTTTACGGTCACCAGTGGAAGATGGAATTAATTTACAAGAATTTGCAAATAAATATGTTAAAAAACTAGATTTTTATAAAGGTGTTTAAATAGTTACATCATGTTAATAAAGCTGAATAGTTTATGAGTGATTTGTTTATTTTTATTCAGTTGAACTAGTTTTTTGACTGTGTCAAATCGTGATGTGTGAAGTTACAAGTATAAACAACATTTATTACGAATCCAGAAGGAAACAGCCACGTAACTTACCGAGGGTCTCAACTATAGAAATATAAAAAACAGAAACCAACTCTTTTCTTATATCTATGGTCTCAACGGTTTGCATTGATGACAGAGTCGCTCGAATACAGTATCTTGTTTCTTGCGATCAACACAACAATCTTTTATACTTCACTATACACAGTAACATTTTAGATACACCTGAATCACTTTAAGTCAGATAAATATACAAATTTAAAATAACTGTTAATCCGTCAAACGACTCTCTCTCTCTCTATGCACCCACATGTTTACTAAAACAATTTTTAACAGTCGATTCGCAAGACGTTCCCTCGTTTGTCTATGATAAAGACAAACGATGTATGTTGGAGCGTCAGGCGGCGGTCGACGAGTTATTATTTATTCTTTTTTTACACTTTTATCATCTACATTATATGCTGAGTTAGGTGCTCTTTTGGCCTCGCACAGATTTTGTACTTTTATTCTTGTATTTTTAATTTATTTGATTGTGTGAGGCACAAATAAACGTTTTCTTTCTTTGGTTTTTAAAATGTACTCGGATGCAAATAAGCTTTTCCATTTTCCTTGCTTTTTTAGTGCGTAAATGCAGTTCCACAATTCGGCTGCAGTTTAAAATAAGATCAAACCAAGGAAACTCCGAGCTATCCCGTTCCTTACAAATAAGACTTAAAGTCATCGTTTGGGTGACTTTAACTGCAGTCCAGTACTACACAATAATAATTAGACGCAGTAGGTCAAAGCCCAGCGCACATGTATCCCAGCTGTCAGGAATAAGGTCAGTTGCACACCAGCCCAGAGATTACAGTAATTAGGGGGAGGGACGCGGATCGTCTGGGCTCGCACCGTCGTTTTATTGGAACCGTACCTTAAAGGGCAAAGTGTTGTTATACTTGTATAACTATAATCATAGTGTAAGGCAAGATTGTAATGGTTATGGGATTACGGGTATAAAAATTAGTTTATACCGGTTTTAGATATGAAATTATTTCGGATAATCCGGTAGATTCAGATAGTTTCAGAAATTAAAAATTGTAAAAGTAAGATATGAATAACACGATATGACTTTAATTATTTTTTTGTTATTTGGTATTTAATTAACATAAATATAAGTAATACTAACACATAATGCGGACTAAAAGTTGCCTTTAAATGAATAAATTATTATATACTAGCGACCCGCCCCAGCTTCACACGGGTACTGATATTGAATATATTTATGTATTTATTATTCACATAAACCTTCCTCTTAAATCACTCTATCTATTAAAAAAAACCGCATCAAATTCCGTTGCGTACTTTTAAAGATTTAAGCATACATAGGAACAGCCGACTTTGTTTTAGACTATGTAATGATGATTTAACTGTCACCAGGTGAAGACCGCTAGTCTATTAGGTATTATATTTCTCTAACACCAGTTAAAGATAGAATTAATTAACAAGAAATTAAAATATTTTGTCAAGGAACTAGTTCTTTAAATAGATATTTGTTACATCACGTCTAGCGACCGGACGGAGGAACTGGTTACTTTTGTTTATTGATTGGTCTTCCTCAAGATGTGGACTAGTTTTTAATTCTATGAAACTGTGTCATCTGAATTGCATTTGAGTGCAACGATTTATCGTCAAGGAAACCTTCCTTCCTTCCTTGTATTTTGGTTGTTACAAAACTTCGGTTTGGCAATAGAGAAGAAGCTTGCAATATTTTATTTGTTTATTTACATTATTATGAAATATAAAAAAATATATCTTCTTCAACAACGAAATTTATAATCGTAATAAAAAAAATATTTATGTTATTTTTTTTAAGTTTAGAAAGAAATTTGTCAATTATAATATTTTTTCCAACAAATTTTCGTAAATAATTTATTATGCAGTATAATATTATTATTATACGGTAATATAAAAAATAATGATATATAACAGAACTAAGACGATTATTATTGTGAACGTACGTAAATTATTTATTTAATATTTTGTTGGTACCTACAGGGGAAAAAGTTGAGACTAATACAATGTCTGACACTTCTCACTGCACCCAGAGTGGGAGAAAGAATGTAATGATTCACCACTTAAGAAAAAAATACATATCATATTTATTTACTTCAACAATTAAAATTTCAACAGCATTTTACATGGCAAATATCAAATATGCAGTAATTGCACATAAAAAAATAACCAAATAGCTAAAATAAAAAACATCTCCTTTTATCTAGGACTATATAATTATTAGACGCAGTAGGTCAAAACCACGCCCACATGTATCCCAGCTATCAGGAATAAGGTCAGTTGCACACCAGCCCCGAGATTACAGTAATTAGGGGGAGGCGACGTGGATCGTCTGCGCTCGTACAGTCGTTTTATTGGAACTGTACCTTAAATAGCATCGCGTTGTATGAGGCATAAAAAATAATGGCATATTAAAAATAAAAGTTTATAAACTAATTTGTGTTTATAAATCTACACTAATATAATAAAGAGGTAAAGTTTGTTTTTTTGTTTGTAGGAGGTAATCTCTGGAACAACTGGTCCGATTGGAAAAAAAATAGCAATAATAGAAAGCTGCTTTACTCCTGAGTGACATAGGCTATATTTTATGTACGCGGGCGAAGCCGCTGGCAAAAGCTAGTAACTAATATGTTTAAAAATGAAGAAAAATGAAGATGATTGACAAATGTTTTTTTTTAAGGTTTGATATCAGTCAATGGTTTCTTTCGCTCTATGGTGGATCGGGAGGGCTTGTCAGACTTTTATTGAGTAAAACTCCTTTTTATTGTTACTATGTGGCATCGACGGCTCGGATTCAGACCGGACGGTTACTGGACGGCCGGAAAAGTGAGTTACCCAGATCTTTTTTATGAATATATTATGCATACATATAAACCTTCCTCTTAAATCACTCTATACTTACAGTAAAAAAACCGCATCAAAATCTGTTGCGTACTTTTAAAGACCTAAGCATGCATAGGGACCTTACAACTTTGTTTTATACTTTGACTGGCATGTCAGTCTAGTAGTTAGTGACCCTGACTGCTATGCGGGAGGTCGTGGGTTCGATTCCCACCCAGGACAAATGTTTGTGTGATGAGCACGATCATTTGTTCTGTGTCTGGGTGTAATTTATCTATGATATGTATGTATTTAGAAATATATAAGTATGTTTATCAGTTGTCTAGTACCCATAGCACAAGCTCTGCTTAGCTTGGGACTAGACGACGTTGTGTGATAGTTGTGGACATATTATTATTATTATACTATGTAATGAAAAAGGCAATGAAAGTTCATACAAAAGAGAAGAAATATTTCAAATCATAGTTCAATAAAACCTCGCTACTGTCCAAGCGCTGACATTGTTTCTCCATTACGCAACAATTGACGACCGTTAGAAAGTACCGCGCGGACATAACCGCGGGTTTAGCACTAGCGTGTGAATTGTTCCTAATCAATGACTAAACAGACGTTATGTAATGTTATTAGAATTTGCATACATCATACTCTGTACAAGATAGAGGGAAAGAAAGATCCTTAATAATGATGTAGTCAAAGAATCGAATTACGGTAAGTAAACAAAAGCAAGCTAGGGTCTACCGTACCCTACCTAACCTAGGGTACGGTAGAGTAGAGTAGAGTGGGAACATAGCCACGGGCAAAAACTAGTACTTATTACTTATAAGTAAAATAATACCTAGTAAAATAATAAATAAATAGTAAAATAATATAATAATAAATAAATAGTAAAATAATACTTATAACAAAAATATATAAATATGTTTTTGTTTTATACAAATCTGATCAAATTTTTCTTTTACGTTTAACAGTGAAAACCCTAGCTTGCTTTTGATTTTTAGTCAGTAAGAGTCTGACACTGGTCTCCCGCTCCGCCCAAGAGCGGGTTTCGTCATTCGATGATTTTCACCTACCATAAAAAAAAACCTAACCTATGTTACCTACCTACCCTAATTTTATTCTTTTTTTTACACAAACCTTCCAAGTTTTGCTTTTTGAAGGTAGAAAATCGTAAAATAACTTCTCTGTTCTTAAAAAAGATATTGACTAAAATAAACCCGTTTTCCTTAGGCTGCCTTTTGTGTATTAGAGTCACAGTGACTATTTCAAACCCCGCTTTCGCAGTTCCAAAAATTAGATAGTTTAGTTCTAGAGATGTGTCGTACATTCGTTTTTCGGCAGAATTTTAATGTATTCGTATTCGGCCGAATCATGTGGTTGAAATGCCGAAAGTGTTCAGTTTAATGGATCATTGACAATCAGCTTGTGACGGCAGCGAATTACCCGGCAGTATATGTGGTTTGAATATAATATTTGGTTAAGTAACTTAACCAAATATTATTCGATATTCGGTTATTCGGTGAAACCACTATTCGGCGCTACCTAAGCTTTGGTTGGGTTCTACCAATTGTTATACTTAGCTATTTTAAGTAGATTGCGGACAAAATTTTGGTACCTACTTTCTTGTGAATCGGTGCTAAGTAATAAATAAAACTGACATTATGCAAGATTTCGTCAAAGTAAACATTAGGGCATGTGACGTAGTCGTATTTCCTGTTTGAAGTTTATGACTAGAATTTTTATATGAAAGATTAGCTAATAAGAGTAAACAGAAAATTTACGCAATACAGGGTTTTGAGAGAAAACATCCGCATGAAACGGTGAGATCCACTTAATTTTATTCTTATGACGAATATGATCGGTCCCTTGGAAATTATATAACTTTTCACTGGTTTAAAAAAAAATGATTTTCATAAAAAAAAGCAAAAAATATCAAAACCCAGACCAAATACCAGAAACAATAAGGTTACGTTTTATTACATAGGGATTCAGATTTTGGAACAGGTATGCATTTAGCTTATTCTTTTTAACTATCCAAAAGGAATATAAAATCCATAGATCCAAAGGAATTGTATGGGGTCCAAAATTTGTATGAACACCTACATTTACGCGGGCGAAGCCAAGAGCTGGTAAAACAGTAAAAAAGAAGGTTCCAATACCAGTTAAAAAGTATCCGTAACCTACAAATTATAATAAACAACCGATCGATCATAAAAAGCGTTTAACACGGACAGTTAACAAGAAGACAGCGAGTTAAAACCTGAATACAGTAACGGTATAGATCGATATGCGCCACCGGACGGTTCAAGACGAACAATATGCGCATGCGCCGTCATTGTTTGATTCTTGTATGGTTCGGTGGTTTCGGTACATGCGTACACGCACACTGGCGAATAGCGAGATGTGGAGGCTTTTATGAGATAGCAAACGACTATAAGTCATGGATTTAAACATTTGAGAATCTTTGATCTTGAGCAATGAAGGATTTGACATCAATAGGTACGTCGAATATCTGCCCTTCATGATCATCATCACGTTCTTGAAACAATGAAGGATTTGACATCAATAGGTACGTCGAATATCTGCCCTTCATGATCATCATCACGTTCTTGAAACTTCTACGGTTCGGACTAAGCGATTCGCCTCGTCGTTTACACCGCGTAATCGAAGGACTGGGACAGTTTGCCTGCTGCGGTCTTCCCGTCCGTTTATAATTTAGGTGTCTATGGTGAGGCGCACTAGTTTCTTAAGAGCCTATTCACTCTAGCCTTGAAGACACCTAAATTATAATCGGACGGGAAGATTGCAGGCCAAGTTCTACTCCTTCGATGTACGTGGTATAAACGATATTTCTTATGTTTTCGTGACACAGAAACACGAATCTTTGTATTGTCCACCATATTTGGTTTCTAGTTAAGTTGCAGATATATGATTTTATTGATGACTTTAATCTTCAATCCAACATCAGGTCTAAACGGCTTATTCCACGATTAAAAAATATTATTATTATACTAAACAAGATTATTTGCCTAATGATATACCAATACAATTACAAACTTTTTATAGAACTTTGTGTGATTTATTTTCAAAGTTATGTCAAACACAGACAAAAACCATTGGGTGTATTTTTTATGAAACTTTCACATATTAAACGATTATTTAATTACCAATTTTTTATATACTGTTTTTATTCTTATAATCTACATCTACATCTACACTAATATAATAAAGAGGTAAAGTTTGTTTTTTTATTTTTTTGTTTGTAGGGGGTAATCTCTGGAACTACTGGTCAGATTGGAAAAATTTTAGCAACAATAGAAAGCTGCGTTACTCCTGAGTGACATAGGCTATATTTTATGTACGCGGGCGAAGCCGCTGTCAGAAGCTAGTGTTTAATATAATGTCTCAAAACGGTGAAGGAAAACATCGTGAAGAAACCGGCATGTCCTAGAACCAAAAATTCGAAGATATGTGACATCCACCAACCCACACTGGGCCCGCGTGGTGAATTATGGCCCATTCCCTCTCCTTGAGAGGAGGCCTGTGCCCTGTGTTCCCAGCAGTGGGAACATTAAAAATGCTAATGATGATACGTTTAATAAATTAAGGACATTTTATTATTCGATTAATCTTGATACGCGGGACTGCCACTAGCTTCTTTTTTCTTCGCTCAAGGCTCTAAGTGTCGCCTTAAATTTCCACCATCTCTTATCAGTACTCGGAACTCCAGGTCTTCATTCGACCGTTTAACTTTTTTTCCAGATTCAATTACGGTTTTCTTTGCATTTGTTTTTTATTTTCATCGCATCATTGGACACGTCAGCAAGTTGGCAATGATTAAAAACTTTTCCTACGGTGAATGCTAACTGATTTACTTGTTTTTTATTTAAATTAGGACTTTTAATTAGCAGTTCTTTGTGTGTAGTCATTGGAATTGTTTGTGGGTTGAAAACATTGTCTAGACCGTGACTTTTTTCTCTTTTAGTTTGACGGAACAATAGCTACTTTGTCTTCTATTGTTTATGTGTCATTTACCGATTTAATTTTTATTTAAAATAAACAATAATCTTGAGCATTTAAAAGTAAAGCTGCTGGGATTCAGATCTGTTACCTTAGTACCATATTATCTTTGAATTTTTGATTCCTGTACATATTCAAGACACAACCTCCCCCAATTGGCCATAATGACTGATCGAGAGATCAGTCGTCTATCAGCGTCTCGCAACTATTGGATTCTCGCGACCTTCACCAAGTCATTGGATTACCTGGAACCGAGGAACCATCTGTCTTGGTAGGTTATCCAATGACCCTGCGTCTTCCAGTACGTGGTCGCTACTCCTTTCGTCCCCATCATCATCATCTTCTGTTCTGCGTCTGCCATTTAAGTTTGGCGAATCTTTGTCGCCACTAGCTAGGTAATCAATGTTAATCTAACTTTATTTGAATCTAAAATTAATTCTATATTCTGTTGGTGTCGGTTCTTCGGCAGAATCCTGATGATGGTGATTGCAAGTAAAGGCAAGTAGCTTTCCCATACCTCTTATGACATGCAAGAAGAAATGGCTATTACATTACAATTGTCACACTCACGAACTTTCACTCACGTAAAAACTACTAATTTAATTTCCACCATTGTGACAACAATTAAATAATTCAACACATTGCATAACCGAGTTGATGACTATTCGGACACCATAATTTATATTCGGACACAGTGTCCAAATTGACACAATTTTATTTATTTATTTTTTGCATTAATGATTCAGCAATATGATAGTCAAATTTTGTTCTAGGACTGGTGGGGACTAGACACTACGACACAGGAAATCCTAGAGTGGAGTCTAGGGTTCATGTATAAAAAAGAAATATGTTAAAAAACAATAATGGGTTAAGTTCGTACAGACGAGCAAAAAGGACAGGTAATGTACACAGGTACATCACCTGTTCTTTTATTTATATTAATGTAATTAGTGTACAACAAAAAAATATAAGAATAAGTATATGTTGGTTTATTTGGCACAAAAATTATAAAAAAATAATAATATATTGAATGGGAAAAAAAGAGTTACCAGAACTGTTTTAGGATTCAGCCTAAAACAGTTGGTAAGTAATACTTTTTTTAAGTCGGTAACTTCGATAAACTGCTTTAAACTCTTGATCCCCAGGCAAACGGCGGCGTTCGGGCACCTATTGTATTTCTATTATGTCTCTAATTACTGTATTCAAAAGGTTAATAAATTCGGTAGTGTCCAAATAGTTAGTGAAAGAAAAAGTATTAGAAATAAAACGTGTTGATTCGGACACTGTGTCCGAATAAAAAATAAAGTGTCTAAATCGTCAGCCAATCGCTTAACCTGGAAGTGCAATATAGATTCTTAGTACTTGTAGTCAATGGGTAATTGAGCAGCAGAATGCCAATACCCGTATTTTGAATTCATTGGCACGTGGCTGCCATTTTCTCTTCATTTCACTTCGGAAAGTTGCAAGCATGGCATGTTAAACTTAAAACCATGTTTTGATGAATATTTAGCAAGACTGTACCTTAAATGGTAGTTTGTCTGTATGAATGGTAGTTAAGTGTAGAAACTCTAAGGTTGGCATGTGATTATTGAGTGCGAAAGTGCTAAACGCAGTCGTTTGGGCTGGGACATGCGTGTTCAAGCGAGGCAAATTATATGTAGTTGGTCGAATATTGTATTCTGGTTTTTGCCAGCGGCTTCGACCGCGTAAAAGTAGGTTTCTCAATGCAAACTTTGAGCCCCCGTTTTATCACCTTGGGGAAGGGTGGAGAGGGTGAATTTTGGAAAATCCTGTCTTAGTGTTCGCCTGCGTCATAAAAGGGAATAAAATTACACAAACCTAGTCCTAGTAATATAATTAAGTAGGCTCTATACATCGTTCAAAATAACATGTTTTTTCTGCCCGTTCAAGCGATTTTGAGTTTGTTTTGGAGTTTCTTCCCAGGATAGCCAGCTAGAAAACACCGGCCTCATCTAATTTAAATTGACAAGTAAGCATTTTATTAATTTACTAGCGACCCGCCCCAGTTTCGCACGGGTACTAATATTGAAAACATTTTTTTTTAATGTTTATAGGTTTGCGCTTGACCGCTATCTCACCTGATGGAAAGCGACGATGCGATCGACGATGGAGCGCGCTAACCTTGAAGTAACCTATTCACTCTTGACTTAAAGATTCCTGGGTTGTAGCCATCAGGAAACACAGACTCTGGCAAGAAATTCCACTCCTTGGCTGTACACACAATCAAAGTGTTCATTATGCACGTATTATGCATATAAACCTTCCTCTTCAATCACTCTATCTATTAAAAAAAAACCTCATGAAAATCCGTTGCGTAGTTTTAAAGATTTAAGCATACATAGGGACAGGAAGCGACTTTGTTTTATACTATGTAATGATTATTATTTATATTTTTAAACCAATTTACAAAAATAAATATCAATTGTAATTTAAAAGTTTATAACTCGGCCTTTTACTCCGCCCATCGCATAAAAAATACCCAACCTACTTTTTTCAGCAAGTATTAAAATTTCACAAAAGCAGAAACATTTAAAATCATCTTCCAAGCAATAAATCTCTTACAAGCACAAGTTATAATTAATCTGTCACTGCGCACTCATTCTGTCACACTCATCGAGATCTGGCGTCAGATAGTGACAGAAAATGTCATGTCACGAGATCATCGTGATAGGACTGTGTGGTGGTTGTTATTTAATTTTTATGGTATGCTTATGTTTGTCTACCTACTACAAATACAAGTAAATAATAATTTGAAAAGGTGTAAAGAGTGGTTCAGACGGTTTCAAACTACCGTTCCAATAGAGGTGACCTTGCTAGTTTTAATCCATAGGGTAATACTTTGGAATCACTCCATATCTCCATATCATAAAAAAGTGAAATGCGTTATTTGTAAGACCAGCAGGTACTTTGGTTTTTCATTGACCAATCTATACTTACTAATATTATAAATGCGAAAGTTACGATGTTTGGATGTTTGTTACTCAATCACGCCAAAACGGATCTGGATGAAATTTGGCACAGGCATAGGATACACTCCGGAATAGGACATAGGCTACTTTTTATCCCGGAAACCCCAACCCCAAATACCACGCGGGCGAAGCCGCGGGCAAAAGCTTGTCTACTATAAGTAAATAGTAATTTCACAAGGTATAAAGGATGGATATCAATGTTCTAACAGAGGTGACCTTGCTTGTTTCAATTCGTGTAGACAGCGGTTGAAAACCATGACCTTCTACGCACTTGTTTAGGGAGGTGCGTTTTCCAAACCACATGCCAACTCACAACCCTGCAGAAGGGTCGAAGCCAACTGGGGCCAAGGGCTCGTGTCTGAAAGGAAGGCTCTGGCTCTTGTATGTATGGCGATGTAGGAACTGGGAAGGTTGTTTAGTCAGTAAGAGTTTGACACTGTTACCCGCTCTGCCCAAGGGCGAGATTCGTCATTGGATGATTTTTACCTACCATACTCGTAACAAAAAAAAACACACACAAATCAAACACTGCGGTTGACAGTGACTGATTTATTAGGCGTTGTGTGATAGTTGTCGAATATTATATTACTTAAATATGTGTAATGTGTATTCCAGCTAAAGTATTTCTAACGAAATTTTCTTTAGAACATTAGCTGCCAGATGCCTTTATATTATCACATTCAAGCCAATATTCTTAGCAAGTTCTGCGTTAGAACAAAGGCTAAGTTCAATAATTTGCTGCGACTGGTTATAATGAGTCGGTACCGGGAACCGGAGAACCGTTACATTGCCCTAGCGCCTAGTCGGCCGGCGTGCCCGCTGCGCTCGCGCATACATTTGTGTTGGCTAGTGAGGGGCTGTATCGATTGTTAGAGGTGATGTATCGATAATTTAATCGGTGGTTGTATGTTGTATTATTATTTTGTTTTATTTTCCACACAACGATAAAAAAAAAACAAAATAATAATTTTGCTGCCCACAGTCGCGTAGCTTTATAGACCCGTATTCGTTATTATACGCTCCTGCTTAAAGCTTACACACAAAACTATGGCCTACTGTCCACGATCTTTTAACTTCTCTCATTATTTTAATTTCTGATTTGATGTCTATTTGTTTATTTTCTTTAATTTGTTTGACATTTTTTCCTGTTTTTATTTTTAAAACATATTAGTTACATTTTGAAATATTTAAAAATTTAAGCATTAAAACATATGAAAAAATATTTGACTTTTTAAGCTTTTGCATAGCTTCTATCGCAGGCCTTGAGCGCGAAGACTAAATCCAGAAATTCCGTAACGAAAAAACCTCACGCTCCCCACTCCGACGGGCACGGAGGTGTGGCTTGAAGGCCGTGCATCGTCTAACGTCGTGTCAGTTCGGCAGTCTTCGACACGGCGCTGTGTGTCGTGCGATTAGACGTATTGTACAACTTTACGGAACTCGCCCGAATCGAGACGAGCTGCTCCGAAATCGGACGAATACATAATCAGCTGTTTGTGAGAAAGTATATAGGTGTATAAGTATTTATCTACAACAGTGAACGGCTGTACTTGTAAAATTTGTGTATAAAGTGTTTATTTTTTGTGTCATATTTTAAACAGTATTAACTTTTTATTTATTTAATAAAAGAAAAATTTGTTTTCCTATCGGTCACCACGCTCAAAAAGTGTAACTTGAATTAATATCAAAGAAAAAGAAATATTGTATGAATAAAATAAAAATAAAAAATAAATAATTATAATTGCATAAGTTGATACAGAATACTATGCAAAAGCTTTACCGCGGCAGTCCCCGAGTGCCACACGTATTTTTTATTATTATTATTTGAAATTGTAATGTAATTTATTTGTAAGCCACCCGCCCCAGCTTCGCACAGGTACTGAATATTATAAATACTATATTGAATATATTATAAACTCTGTCGATGACAGAATTTTATAGTCTTCTGATTGGATATTAAACCCAAGCTGCTACAGATTAATTCTTATTAGATACGTTTATTAAATAAATGTTCGTCTATTTTAATCGACAGTTCCCCGCACTAGTTTACACTCGGATTGCAAAGCAATTAAGTGTTATGACCGTGGATTACAGTGTACAGTCGCTACTTCCCGGTTACTAACGCCATGATTTATTGTGAGTACAAGCCTAGCGGGATTCCTTGGTGAAATGTAAGCTATCGCCACGCTGGGATAGGCAGCGTGCTAGTAAACACGCAACGCAAATAAGTTTGATCAAAATGGCTGTTATTGAGCAGCTTCCCGCTTCGATTGAGACCCGAAAATCTGCTGCGCATTGGAAGTGGATCGCCATTTTGGATCAACTTTTATGCCGTAAGGCGTGTTCCGCATTTTAACTTTTTGTCTTCACGCTATACGTAGGAATTTTAAATGTGTTGGAAGCCCATCATAAACAAAAAATCGTCACCACAACACCATCAATGAAAAAAAATTTTACACAATCCAAATTAATTTCTGGTAGGTAAAAAATATCCAATGATGAATCCCGCCCTTGGGCTGAGCTGGATACAGTGTTAGACAGGTTAGACTATTACTGACTAAACAAACTACCCTATTCCTTCCTTACCTTAGTCCCAGAGCCCTGGTGTTACGCTTTCGCATCAACCCTTGGCCCCAGAAGGCTTCGACCCTGTAGGGCCCTACAGTCCATCTGTCTATTAGCTTTAAGACATAACCTTATTTTAGGTAAGTACACCAAAAATACGCCACGTCGCACCCTTTGCTGAACAGGCCGTAAGGTACACTTCAGGCTTCGGGAATATTTTTAGGCTGCAGTAATGATTGAAAAAGTTGTCGTGGGCCTAGAAGACAACTGAAATAAACTTCTTTTTGTTCAGTGACTGTCTGACACGCCCTCTTGGTCTAGCCAAACCAGAGGCCCTACCACGAGTTGTTAATGCAATTTATTTAACGACCTAAATTGAACTGTATACAGGGTGTATATCATCGTTTCCGTTTGAAAATACGACGTGCTGAGATAGTATGATGAGTTGCATCTCAATCTGTTCCCCTCCCACGGTACACTTTATAAACAATTAAAATATTAATGTTCTACATTTCCGTGTCGTGTAAACCTCTCAGACAGAACCGGTTATTACCAGATTAAACCAGATTGAGTCAGATTCAACTAGTTTAAGCTAAAGCGTGAATGTTGGAAATTCTTTAGCGGGTAAAATGCAGTTTACTGGTAAAGTAGGTCTGAAATTCCTTTCCTGCGTGGTAATCAATATTACTAGTTCTTTGAAAGAAAAGGTGCTTTTAATTTGCAACTGCATTTGAATTATTTCCTGGGTTTCTAAATTATCTTTGAAAGTATGCCTTAGCATTTTCTGATATTATTGAATATTCTTTCCAAGTAGAAATATTATTGGATATAATTAAATGTAAATAATGTACAAATATATGTTAAAAGGGATCCATGGCTGCTGGAATCCGACGCATGTGAGACGCACACGACCGGATGGATGGGGAGGCCTATATCCAACAGTGGGCGTCTTTCGGCTGAAATGATGATGATGAAAATAAAATAAAATTGGTTTTGGCTAGTGTATTTTACTAAAAAAGGCGTCAAAAGTTTCCTTCGCATCTCTGTCATCTGCGCTTGCCATAGACGTTCCCAGAAGACTGGCAGCATTGCCACGTTGTTTGGCAATGCAAATTCTTTGGGCAAAAAACGGTGTAACCCCCTAGTCACGCAGTGTCGATAATTTAGTGAGAAATATCTTTATTACTACCATTTTTTTTTTTTTTTTTTTTTTTTTTTTTTTTATGGTAGGTGAAAATCATCCAATGACGAAACCCGCTCTTGGGTGGAGCGGGAGACTAGTGTCAGACTCTTACTGACTAAAAAACCTACCCCGTACCTTCCTTGCCCTATTCCTGGAGTCGAGGTAACAGTTTCCCACTTCCCTCTAGACTCCGGGAGGCTTCGACCCTGAAGGGCCCCTGCAGTTTGCTGACAACTCCTTGAGGCGCGCGGGAACGGTGCGCGCCGTTGACGACTAGGACTCGGTCTTACAGACGACCGGACGGCGAGCTACCCATTGCTCACCGTCCGCGAGCCAGTGTCTACGGTGGCCGGATATCGGCAGGATCGCGGCGGCGACGGCTACGGCGAGTACGCCGTTGCCTTTGCCTTATGCGGTCGGCCTCCTCCTTTACGAGCATTACTGCTTCGCAGAAGGAGGCGACCGCCTGCCATTCCTCTTCGCTGCGGACCATGGCCTGAACCAGGGCCCGGCGCGAGAGGTCGCCGCCGCCGATCACCCCCACGAGGACACGGCGATGCTCTTCCCAAGCAGGGCACACCTCCACCGTGTGCTCCACCGTGTCCTCCGGGCTCGCCTCACAGTGGCGACACCCGGACGTCTCCTCCGCACGAATCCGGTGCAGGAATCTCCCGAACTTCCCATGTCCGGTGAGAACCTGCGTCATGCGGAAGGTGAGGACGCCGTGAGGTCTATCCAGCCACGCCTCAAAGAGGGGCACTACCGCTGAGATTACGGTGTGCCCAGCGCTGGGTTGCGACAGTCGCTGTTTCCACTTCACCATGAGATCTCGCCGGAGCTCCTTCCGCCACGCCTCGACATGTTCGGGCAGCGGATCTTCGCCCCGGCGTTGCACCTCCACGCGCCGGTCGTGCATGCGTGCAAGGACTGTTGCCTCCAGATCCCATGGTGGTAGGCCAGCAAGGAGGCTCGCCGCCTCTCGGGACACCGTGCGGTATCCCCGCACCATCCGGATGGCCATGACCCTCTGGCAGGCGTTCAGCTGGGCCGCCGGGCGTTTACGCAGCGTCGGCGCCCACACTGGTGCCCCATAAAGGGCCATGGACCGGACGATGCCGGCGTAGAGCCTCCGGCAGAAGGCGTCTGGACCCCCAAGGTTCGGCAGGAGCCGCTTGAGAGCAGCCCCCGTCCGATTGAGTTTGGGGGCCAGACGTCGGAAGTGCTCCTCGAAATTCCACCGGCTGTCGAGGACAAGTCCTAGGTACTTCATCGTCGACCCGACGCCGATGTGAACTCCTTCTACCGTTAGTTGGGAACCCGTAGTATTGTCTTTTTTTAACTCAAAGGTTGACTATCACTACTGTACAAGAATAGGAAATAAGTAAATATCTAGATGACCAAATAGTTGAAAAATTCCATTGTATTTTTTCCGAGACCTGAAGAACTTTGAAGTAGGTATAAGTCAATGTACTGAGACCAAGGCTTTTTGCCCAGTGTCTATGGTGTCGTTGACTGACTAATTGTTGTATTTTGTGTGGTTGTTTTATGTGTGTATGTATGTGCGTCTAGTTTGGGCCGAATAAAAATTGTTTTTCTTTTCTTCTTTTTCTTTATGTAATTCTCAACCAGAAACCACCGGCTTTTTCTGGAATATTCTACCTAAAAAGCGTCAGAAAAGACGAGCACAATCAAGGTATAAACACAAAGGTCATTTTTGTAGCGAAACCAATCGGAAACAGTCACGGGCCAGCGGCTTCGAATCGATCTGAACTCGATTCGTTTACGTAAGGATTTGATTACTTTATGTAAGGCATAGAGCATGGAACGCCGTGGCGAATAGAGAAGTCTTTGCTAATAATATTTGAGTATTCGAGACTCGGGTTACTTTATTCCTAATGGAGGATAGTTTTGTACCGGCTTCTCAATCTTCAAAACTTTTTTAAATACCTCGAACGCACGACTACCTTATCTCTCTTATATTTTTCTTCATTGCTAAACAGGAGACGCTTACTCCAGTTCTCTATGTCGATGCATTTCGTCCGTCGTTCATTCAGATACAAGGATCTGAATGAACGACGGACGAAATGCATTCGTTCTTTTATACGATCGGTCACAATGTTGACAATTAGGGAGACGTATGATTTTTGTTAGGTTTCAAAATAATATTTTTACATGTATAGCAGGCGTATTTTAGCTGAAATGATTATTAACTTTACACTACCCCGAGAGAGAGTGCCGATTGTAATGTCTGTACAACGTGAATAACCTTGAAAAAAATCTTAATTGTCGTTTTTCCCACATTCTTACGAAATTTATTTGGCCGTTTTTGGTTTTTATATGTGTTTTTTTTCAAAAAAAATCTGTGAATTTTTTTACTAATTTATTTGTATACGTTAAGAAAGGGGGTCAATGCTCTCCTGGAGTGCGAGGGGTTAAAACTTTTCCTCCCTTCAACTATTCAGCAGTGGCCACTTTGGCGATTCCTAACGCTGTGGTAGTAATGCTTCATCGGCGGATGTCGATCGGCTTTAGATTACCGATTACGGATTCTACAATGATTTATGTAATTAGTGCGTTTGGTAATAATTACGATGTATAATACGTGTGCTTTGTAAGGTTTTAGAAAACAATAGATTTGGTTCGTTGGATTTGTTTGCTCGAACAATAGCAGAAGTAAAGCAATTTTGCTTTTTAGCAACGACCTTCAACAATGTTTTTTTTTTAGGGTAGGTAAAAATCATCGAATGACGAATCCCACTCTTGGGCGGAGCGGGAAACAGTGTCAGACTCTTACTGACTAAAGAACCTACCCCGTAAGTTCCTTGCCTTATTCCCAGAGCTCCGGTGTAACGCTTTCGCACCAACCCTCAGCTCCGGGAGGCTTCGACCCTGTAGGGCACCTTCAACAATGATGAGGACTGATGTGAGGATGAAGAGGCCCTTTGTCCACGAAGATGATGATAAACCAATGGTAGATACGTTAACGACTTACGTTCTTGAGACTTCTACGGTCCGGACTAAGCGTTTTGCCTCGTCGTTTATGCCGCCTACATCGAAGGACTGGCACAGTTTGGTTCCCGTCCGTTTATAATTTAGGTGTCTTCGAGGCTAGAGCGAAAAAGATCATAAACTCTTGTGCCCCAAGCGAACGCTGGCGTTCGCACAATTATTGTCTTTCTATTATTTCTCTAATTACGGTACTCGAAAGGTTAACAAACTAGTGCACCTCACCATCAACGATTGCATCACTGCTTACTATCAGGTGGGCTTGCAATCAAGCACTAGTCTATATAAAAGAAAAAGATAATTTGTAAAGGCCACTACTTGGCTTAAGGCAAGCAGTTGCCATTACTGATCATCTTTTTAAGTTAGGTTATACAGGTTATACGGTCAATGCAAATGTAAATAATAATTATTGAGTGCTCAACGGAAACCCTCTAATGAAACACTAAACTTACTTACTGCCAAATGGAGGTCTCATTCTAAGCGCATTTGATTAACTTATTAAGTATCATAATAAAAACATTTTAATCACGTATTTTACACCGTACAGCATAACTAGCTAAGCGTATATTAAATTAGGTATTTATTATATATTACTTATAAAGTTTATTACACACCTCATAATGGGGACAGGATATACATATACAAAAACGAAATGTACAATGGGCGGTCTTATCGCACAGGGCAATTTCTTACAGACAACCTTAGGATGGACTAAACGAAAGGAGATAGATTTGGGGCGGACAGTGTACAAAAATCATAAATATAATATACCTACTAGCTTCTGCCCGCGACTTCGTCCGCGGAAAATTTGTGAGACAAAAGTTGTGATCGCTCGGTTAATATCCATGTTATATAAATAATTTATAGCCTATGTCACTCAGGACTAAAGCAGCTTTCTATTGTTGCTAAAATTTTCCAATCGGACCAGTAGTTCCAGAGATTACCTCCTACAAACAAAAAAACAAAAAAAACCAACTTTACCTCTTTATAGATAGATAGATAGATATACTCTTTATTGTAGGTACACCATAAACAAAACTTGGTACATAAGGACACTTAAAAATTACTACGGTGTTACAATGGGCGGAATGGGATGGGAATGTAGATGTAGATAGTGTAGATTAATTACATATAATAATAAAAATACTCATATACAATAATATTAATACAGTTATTTATCTATAATTGATTAAACTAGAAACCGATCCATTAATAATAGGTAATAAGCTAGAAAATGACGATGAGGATGTCGTTCAATAAATTACTCGTTGTAAAATAAATAAAAATGTCACTTGTGCAAGGAACATTGAACTTGCTAAAGTGAAAACTAAACTCTTGGTACTAATCGCATTGATTACTGGAAACAGATATAAATCAATCAATTAATTTTAACGTTCACGAAAATATATTACAATATCTTCCATTTTTGTTGCGTCAAAGAATTATGGTTGAATGGACTTTTTTTATGGTGGGAAAAATCATCGAATGACGAATCCAGCTCTTGGGCGGAGCGGGAGACAGTGTCAGACTTCTACTGCTTAAACGACCTACCCCGTTCCTACATTGCCATACATACAAGAGCCAGAGCCTTCCTTTCAGACACAAACCCTTGGCCCCAGTTGGCTTCGACCCTTCTGCAGGGTTGTGTGTTGGCGTATGGTTTAGAAAACGCACCTCCCTAAACTAAACAAGGGCGTTGAAGGTCATGGTTTTCAACTGCTGTCTACACGGATTGAGACAAGTAAGGTCATCTCTGTTGGAGCATCTTTCCTTCCTGCCTTAGTTCCAGGGCCCCGGTGTTCCGTTTTCGCATCAATCCTTGGCTCCAGAAGGCTTTGACCCTGCTGGGCCCCTACAGCTGCTTAGTAGTTGTTGGTTGAATGGATTGAGTTTACAAATAGCAATTCGTAAATGTAACCAACTAACATCCTCTAGCAAAATTGGGAGTTGCTTACCCTTGAATGGTGTGCCATTCAAGGGTAAGCAACTCCGGCGAAGGCGATGTGTCGCCTTCCAAAAAATCAGACTATGTAAAGTACGTATTTGGTAGTCCTGGAGTCAGCTGAATATGGTTCCAACAGCAAAGGGGTTCCTCTCTTGAGAGCTCCGACTGCTGGCAGCTTAGACCTTGCTCCCGATATCGGTAGGAAGGCTAAATTTTTTTTTTATAGACGTCATTCTATCCAAGGAGTATTGTCTTGCCCAGTGAGTTGTGGAAGTCTGATAGGCAGTCGCTTCAAGTACAATACCAATATTCAGTCTCATCCTTTTAGAATAGAAGCCGACCCCAATGTACTAGGGAAAAGGCCAAGGTAATGACGAAGTTTTGTCAAGAAATATTTTAAACTGTCTTAAAGAAAAAACATAATTCTTACTTGCAGGGCATGCTTCTTTCACAAATGTTAGAAATGTCCAAACTAAACAAAGAAACCTAACAGATAACAATATACAAGATTTAAAAGATTCAAGCTGCTTAGCAAGCGTAGAAGAAGCAACAATGAAGATGTGCAACTATTCAAGCATTACCAACATCACCCTTGACGTGCCTAAACCGAACCAAACACCTACTTACAACATCCATACATGTAAGGAATGTATGTCTACAATATATTTCATAATCTTACATTACTGACATGCATATCAAGATTGCTACACCAAGCCCTTACATGTCTGCCAACAAATTACTGTGAGGCGGTACAGCTGAAGGTCGATCGCTGGATGTTGCTTGTGAAATCGGATGTCGGCTAGCTTTAACTGACTGATTAGTTACCTTAACTAAATAAACGGTTGTAATAGTTGTACAACAGGGTGAGAACTGAGGTGTATTGACGACAAGGTTTATGAATTGGTTAAGTTGCCTGTAGATAGTTGTTCCGGTTTTAAGTACCTTGTGTCATCATCATCATCATGTCAGCCGAGCGATGCCCACTGCTGGGCATAGGCCTCCCCCAAGGATCTCCACAACGATCAGTCCTGTGCTGTCCGCATCCAGCGGCTTCCCGCGACTTTCACCAGTACCTTGTGTATGTGAGTTTAAATATTTGTGAACGTATCCGTCATGTAGGAGCATTGAGTGTCGCAAGGTTTTCTTAAAAAAATAACAACATCCTTCATGTTAATTTCTGATGTTTTTTGTTTTTAGACTCCATTGTTTGTTTAGTGGATATTAGTCTCAACAGTCGCAAGAGTCTTAGTGAAAAAGACGAATGAAAAAAAATTACATAAAGCGAAGATGTGAATTTTGAGTTGTGGACTTGTGGTTGTCTCGAAAATATATAAATTTATATCACGAGGGTTTTTTTTAGGTGAGAAAGTCAGTCTAATGACATCTTTACTAAAACTTTTAAAAACTCATTCAGGAAGTTGATAATAATGATGATTAGCACTCGACTTATATTAAAATAGATTTAAAAAAGGGGAAAAGCAAGCGTACAATCCATGTATATGCTATGTTGTATCTATGTAAATTTGAAATTCCAAAACTACAAGCATTGCCTTGTGGCAATTTTGGTAGTGATCGCCACATTTCTTACCCAACAAGACCAACTAGCAGTAAAGATCTAGTTACCCAACTCTAAATTAAATAAACCAAATAACATAGTCTACAGTAACGAGCAATTTGTCAAGAACAATAGGCTCCATATCTTGCCTAACGCGGACAATAGGATTCGGTGCAGCCCAGATGGACGGTCCGCAATATAACACCCATCTTAACAAATAGGTAATTGTGTGAAGTTAGGCTTGTTATGTTGCTAGTCTTATTTTTGAGATATGTGGTCATCGGATTAAAACAATACTTTTTGTTTTCGTACTTTACGAAAGAATGGAAGATGATGCTGTCATAACAATTTCATAATTTGAAGGATATAGTAATGTGTTACTACTACGTTACTGACTAGCTACTATTTTTGCAATCATCATCATCAGCCTTTTTAATTTTCCCACTGCTGGGACACCGGCCTCCTCTCTAGGAGAGGAAATGGGCCATAATCCACCACGCGGCCCCAGTGCGGATTGGTGGATATCACATGTCTTCGAATTTTTGGTTCTAGGACATGCCGGTTTCCTCATGATGTTCACCTTCTCCGTTATGAGAGCAGTGGTGATGAAATAAATTACACAAAGTAATGCGCCTGACTGGGTTTGAACCCGCGACCCACAAATCGTAAGTCGGGACCTTTACCACCCGGCCACCACTGCTCTAAAATTTTTGCAATGATATAGCTTTATAATGCTATAATATATCTCATGAATATATCAATGCAAGAGAAGGACATTTAATAAATACAATAGTTGCTACCCTCGTATGTAATGTCTCTCTGTCACTTAAAGGTTTGCTGGGAGAAAACTCATTGTTGAGTTAAGCATTTGTACATAAATTGTCTAATCATTATGTTTAAGTTTTGCGTACAATAAAGTTGGCTACGAATTCAGGAATGCATTCTTTTTTAAAGTAACCAAACATTGTTCTCAAAGTTAGTCTATAGTCAGTATAGGTATAACGAATGATGATGTCGTATAGTTGTATATTTGACGGAACCAAAAACTTAATAAACCAGGTTGTGATACTTATAAAACTAAGAGAACCAGTTCTCCAAATGAAGCCGAAAGTAATAAGTCTTTAAAGTTTTATTGCTGTTAGTACAAATTGATCAACTGATTGGATGGACACAGTCCGATGCATAGCTATTGCTTTCAACGCCATTGTGATAGACCAGCCATAGGTCTGACCAAGGTCGATCGAATAATAGAATTGAACGATTACATCAAACTAAAAAGCGAAGATAAAAAGACGTTTACTACTATATCGAGTCATATGTACATAAAGCTAGTTAATTTAATTAAATTTTGGGATTAGTCTACTGTTAAAACTAATGATGATGCTCTGATGATGTCTGAATTGTGATTCTATCTACACTAATATAATAAAGAGGTAAAGTTTGTTTTTTTGTTTTTTTTTTTTTGTTTGTAGGAGGTAATCTCTGGAACTACTGGTCCGATTGGAATAAAAATTGCAACAATAGAAAGCTGCTTCACTCCTGAGTGACATAGGCTATATTTTATGTACGCGGGCGAAGCCGCTGACAAAAGCTAGTTTGCTAATAAACAGCATAATATAGCATCAGCCTTATAATTTTCCCACAGCTGGGACTCAGGTCTCGTCTCTAGGAGAGAGAATAAGCCGTAATGTACCACACGGGCCCAGTGCGGGTTCGTGGATGTCTTCGAATTTTTGATTCTAGGACATGCCGGTTTTCTTGTGAAGTTTTTTTTTTCACCGTTTTTGAGAGCAGTGATGATGAAATCAATTACACAAAGTAATGCGCCTGGCTGGGTTTAAATCCGCGACCTACAACTTGTAATTTGGGACCTTTATCATTTGGCCACCATTGCTTCAAACAGGAAAATGCATTATTAAAAGAAAAATTCAGCGTAGCAGCAGCTAGCAGGTTTAGGCCTGTAACTGACACCAAGCCAGTTGGGAATCGGCTGGGAAGTTGATGCCATCATCGTGGTTAGAAATTGTTAAATATTTAAAAATTTACACACTGCTAGGTGATAGGCTCCTAGGTAATAAAGTCAAATTGATAGGTAATAAAAATAAAATTGGATCAACAGATCAGAAAATTGATCTCAATAGGCAACAACTAAAGAGAAACTAAAACATCCATATACAGCTATTTACAGTCAAGACAACATAACAAGCAGCACTAATACAATTTTCTACTTAGAAATAACTGTTATTTACAAGCCGTAAATCATAGTGGATGCTCATAAATATACTCATTAACTGGTTGAAATCATAACATCGGAGAAAGTGTTAATGTTCAATGAAATGGGCAGAAGCAGAAAGGCATCTGTAATTAGTCATTAGCATATTGTACATAAACATACCTGTAATGTGCTTATACAATTTTACGATCCCTGGCGAGATAAAAATTTATTGATGAAATTGTACCGGAAGACGTAGCGTTGGAAGGGCCTCTACGGAAGACCGATTTCCTGGTAAGGAAAGCGAAATTACCGGTGGATGTGCGACGCACAGCACTGGGCGGTGTGGCGGTTCTTGAGGGAAGTCTCTGTCCAAAAGTGGATGTCTTTCGAAATGGTGATGGTGTTTGACGGATTTGCTGCTAGCTACAATACTTTTTGAAGTTATCAATTAGTAAACAAACTAGACGCCTATTTGATGATAAGTCGTCCATAGATGCCGATCAGTAATTCCAAAGACATTGTTAAACGGTGATAATACCAATTTCTTGAAAAAAATGTTTTAGTTTTTTATTCATTTTTCTTCATAAGAAACGACCAATTAACCTATGTGAAATAAAGCATTTTAGAATTAAATAAAATTACATAAATACAGGATTACCATTAGTATCGACAAAGGGCTCTTCTCTGACAAAGAAGTAACCTAGATTCATCATCATCATCAGCCTAGCGTATGTCCCGGTTGCTACCTTGGCTTTCACCTCGGTGCCCGGGGTCCGCTTTCCTTCCTAGTCGTCTCCACTTCGCTCGGTCTTTTGCGTCCTCTGCCTTAAGCCCATTTGCACGCATATCGTCCCTTACGACGTCGATCCAACGCCTCTTAGGCCTACCTCGTTTACCGGGTCCCGGCGGAGGCGGCATGGCGAGGCATCTGTTACCCACGTAGTCTGCCGGTTTTCGTAAAACGTGGCCATACCAGCGTAAGCGACCCTCCTGCAGTTTATCCGCTATGTCACGGACCTGAAGGCTGCCCCGGATGCGGGAGTTCTTAATGCGGTCTTTCCGCGAAACTCCAGACATCCAGCGCAGCATATTCATTTCCGTGACACGCAGGCTTTGCTTATGTCGCTCAAGTACAGGCCACGCTTCACTGCCATACAAAAGGACAGGCCTAATGATGGTCTTATAGACCTGTCCTTTGAGCCTAACCGGCATTTTGGGGTCACAGATAACCCCCACCACCTCACGCCACTTCGCCCAGGCCGCCGAGATACGTGACTCGACGTCGCAATCGACTTCCCCGGACTCGTGGAGCACCGATCCCAAGTACTTGACCTGTTCCGAGCGCTCAACTGTGTCTTCGCCAATGCGAACAGGAGCAGCGTTAGTTGTGTTACAGGCCAAGTACTCGGTCTTCGCCGCATTAATCTTCAGACCGCCGTTCTCCAGCGATTCCTTCCACGCTGCCACACGTTGAACCAAGCGCCCACTGTCCGAGTCCGCCAGCGCGATGTCGTCTGCATACATGAGCAGCCATGGCGGCTGCTCATGTAAGTCCCTGATGGTGGAGGACAGCACGTCAAGCACCACGCTGAACAGAAACGGACTAAGGACAGAGCCCTGGTGAACTCCGACGGTGACGGGGAAGGGTTTCGTATCGCCAACAGCGGTCCGAACCACAGAACCGGAGTCTCGGTACATATCTCGGATGATGTCAACATAGGTCTCGGGCACTCCTTTAGATCTCAGCGCCCACCAGATCACATCACGGGGGACACAGTCGAAGGCTTTCTGCATGTCTAGGAACAAGAGATGCAGAGGCGTATTCTTCGATCTGTATCCCTCCATGGTAACCCTTAGGGCAAAGATGGGATCCATGGCGCCATGGCCTGGTCGAAACCCATATTGACATCCCGAGACGGTGCACTCCTGTCGGATCCGAGAGTCAATCACCCGCTCGAAGAGCTTCATGGTGTGGGACATAACCTTAATCCCACGGTAGTCGCCACACTCCTGCACCGATCCCTTGCCTTTGAAGACTGGAGTGATAATACTCAGTCTCCATTGACTCGGGATCCTTCCGGTGAGGAGCATGCGGTTAAATAGGTGGGTTAAGATGCCCACACCACGAGGACCCATCGCCTTCCAGGCTTCAATGGGGACTCCATCGGCACCGACAGCTTTCCGGTTCTTCATGCGGCGAAGAGCCGCATGCACTTCTTCAGGCGTAACCGGGGGCACAAGTCCCTGATTTGGAGGGAGAACCGGAGACAGCACCTCTTTGTGCTGCTTGTTCAGCAGCTCGTGGAAGTACGAGCGCCATCTCTCCTTCACCGCGAGGTCCTCGCATAACAGATTGCCGTCAGGGTCTCTTACACAGCGGCACTTAGAGATATCCAGAGCCGCTTTGACCCTGGATCGTGCCAACTTATAAATGAGCTTTTGCCCCTCAGACGATTCCAACTTATCATAAAGTGGCTGTAAGTGGTCTCGTCTGGCTCTGGCTACGGCCCTCTTGGCGGCACGTTTTGCGGTTCTGTATGCGTCGCGGTCTTCGGGAGATTTGGAAGCTTGCCACGTTTTGAAGAGGGCTTTCTTCTCTCTGATCTCCCTCTGGACTGTGTCATCCCACCACCAAGTCTCCTTGTCACACTTGCGGCCGCCCCTGGACAAGCCGAGCACCGACTTTGCCGCCCCAGTGATGGCAACCTGAATCCTGTCCCAGTGGCTTTGCACAGGTTCGCCATCGGTTCCATCGCACTTATCGCCGATGGCCGACGCGAACGACTGGGACGTGGCTTCATTCAGTCGCCACCACCGTATTCGGCGTTGTTGGCGCTCAACAACCTTGGCCCTAGGCTTGACGCGCAAGTCCATGACAAGGAGACGGTGTTGTGCAGTGAGACTCTCACCGGGTATGACCTTGCAGTTGGCCACCCTACTGATATGGTGCCTCCGTGTGAGTAAGAAATCGATTTGGGTAGCGTACCTCCCGCTCCTGTAGGTAATCAGGTGTTCGGATTTCTTTTTGAAATACGTGTTCACGATGGCAAGGCCGGCAGCCGCACACGTTTGAAGGATAGTCTCACCTTCAGCGTTACGGCTACCGTATCCAAAGCCACCGTGAACATGCTCAAAGTCCTTGCACCTGTCACCCACATGACCGTTCAGATCACCACCCAAAACGATTCCCTGCGACAACGGGATGCCACGAAGCACCTCACCGAGTTGATCCCAGAACGCAGCCTTTTCAGCGTCGCTGCAACCGACCTGAGGCGCGTAGGCACTTATCAAGTGGGTTATAACCCCATCGATAAGCACACCTACGACCATAAGCCGATCACTGTAGCGTTTCACCTCCAGGACTGCGTCGTGAAACTCCTCGGAGAGTACAACGGCCACCCCGTTCTCCCCACCGGCTGCACCCGTGTAGATCAGCTTGTAGCCGTTCCCGATGAGCCGGGATCTGCGGCCTTTCCACCGAGTCTCCTGCAGGAATGCCACGGCCACCCTTCGCCTAAGCAGTACATCGGCTAACTCTCTCGCGCGTCCGGTCAGCGTGCCAATGTTCAGGCTGGCGAAGCGGAGCTTCCGGGTTGGGGCTCGCGTCTTTATCCGTGTTCGCCCCAGACACGGTAGCCCTCGCCCACTTGCCACAGGAGTCGGGCGAAACTCCTGCGCGCCGTTTTGCGGCGGCGCCCTATCCGTGGCAATAAACTTTCTAGTACTCTCCATGTTGATTGGCTGTTTTTGGCCTTTACGGGAGCGACTGCCGTCTGACCTCCCAACCCTAAAAGGGAAAGCCAGCGCCAGAGCCTCGTCTGCTGATCGGCAGGTGCCCCAACTTGCAGGGGAGGTTGACTTGGGCCCCGAAGATCGTGGTGGGGCCCCATATGCACCAAAAGAAGTAACCTAGATTGTTTAAACCAAAGCTTAGTAAGTTTTGTCAAAAAATAACAATTAAAATTCGAGAACCGGTTATCATCAAGTTAAAGCGTCTTCAAATTTTACAAGAGTTATTGTGCACTTATTATGGTCATAATTTTTAGTCTTGTATATAATACGCACCAGCTTTAATAATATTTAAAATGATTTAATGAAGGACTTTCAATAAGTTTTCCAGTCAAACAATCCGTCATTGTTGTCTTATTTATATGGATGATGTCATACCCTTATCAAAATCTTGGAAGAGAGAACAAGTGAAGTACTGCATAGGAGAAAGTGTCAAACGTGTAATGGGCATGGTCCAGTACTAACCAGCATGGGCCAGCATTAGCAATAAGCAGCTAATTACCGCGCAGGTTGGCTTTCTAACCGGCGCCGTGTATGGGCACAAAGATGAAGGGACACTGATAGCCAGGGAAATGTGGAAAAGCGGACGTTTTTGCGATTACTATCGCTTTTAAAATGGGAATGGAGTTTCATATTTTATTTTTAGTGGGCCAAGGTTTGTCTTAATTGGTAAGATGGAAGGATATAATATTTTGACTTTAAAAGATATCAAAGATTAGTCAAACAGGAAACACTGACCTCTCCTTAACTGGGTAAAATGTGATATTAATTTTCATGACTCATTAATTAGTCGACTTATAAACTACTAGCTTTTGTCAGCGGCTTCGCCCGCGTACATAAAATATAGCCTATGTCACTCAGGAGTAAAGCAGCTTTCTATTGTTGCTAAAATTTTCCCAATCGGACCAGTACGTCCAAAGATTACCTCCTACAAACAAAAAACAAACTTTACCTCTTTATTATATTAGTGTAGATTCATTATTAGTTATTATTGGGGGAATATTATTTATTAAAGTAGATATTAATTCATTAAGTCCCAAAAGGGCACCGGTATCCGCACACCTATTTTCTTTTAATTGTGTTTGTAATGACAATAGTCGAAAGGTGAAATAAAATTAATCCAGTTGAATACGCCCTTTTTTTAATGGATATTATTATACTCGTAAACTAGTGATCGACTGCAATCTCACCTGCTTTGAAGATAACTAATTTATAATCGGACGTAAAGACTATCTTCAGTCACATATAATAGTTATTTTCTTATACCGTACCATCCATTATTAAAATAAAGATACTTGTTAAGAGTAACAATTAAAAACAAAAAAATAAAATAAAGTGATTTTGTAATAACAATAACTAACTCTTTTTTTTTGCTTATTGTTACTATAATAATAAGCAAAAAAAAAAAGAGTCTGAGGTGGACCCACGTAGTTTTTAAGCTTAATTTTGAGTGAAGATGAGGGCATGACGAATGCCAATTCAAAAACAAAAACGTGTATAAACAATTATTGTGCATATTATAGAAAAGTGCGCGGACCATGTCTGCGGTAAAATAAAGTAACAAAAAAAAGAGTAACAATTAATTATTTTTTAAATAGGAACCAGAAACAAATAAAATAAGTTATTAAGTGCAATGTCATGGTCAGACATAAACTAACTAATTACAATTGAGTTAGTTATAAAACACAAATTTCATTCTTAACTATAAATGTAAAATGTTTACCGTTAATTTGATTAAAATCTTTATTTTATTACCAATAAACATATTCGTTTATATAGTTTTAATGTTATTAGTGGTATATGTAGACGTTATAAAATTACACGCACTTTTATAGTAGAAATCTTTGATGTCTTTTTATTTTTATGATTTTTTAGGTAAAAGATATGAGCAAATTTTATCTAATAATTGCAGATTCCTATTAAAAATGTAAACGAAATATGAATGCAAATATGATCTACACACACTAAATAGTCTAAGATTGTTCAAACGTCACTGTAGCTACTAAATTGCATAGGCCTCATAAATGCATGTGGCATGTGACCAAGATAAAGTCTGTTTTTAAAAGATACTGCGCTAGAGAGTCACAGAGTAGTTGAAATGAAAACACAAATAAAGATTAAAAACCTTATATTGTTTGAAGTGTAAAAACGTTAAAATGCACACAAGAATCTGCAGAAACCAATGACTCAATCACTGCCAAAATAAACCAGTCAATCCATTCAAAAAACTCACACAAAAGCATAGACATTAAAAATAAACAATTAACAATGAATGATGAATGAAGATAGTAAAAGAAAGTTCTATTTTATTTGGCTATGCTGTGAGAGCTACGAATATGTACATATTCGTATCTCTCATATTTTGTTTATCTCGATCGCACTGTTTGGCAAGTAGCTCAACATTATGATATAAAATATGATTACGATAATTATGATTAGTAGAAAAGTAATTTAATTACTATCTAGATATAATTATAACTCATATCGGATGGACTCGTGCTGAAATCTATTTAAATATAAATGAATTCTTATTTCTGCTGGTCACGGTATAAGTTAAGAACATCTGAACTAATTTTAATAATTCTATTTTTTGTTTTTGTTCACCAAAATAGCATACCGGGAAGGCCTAAACGTAAAAATAAAATAGATAGGTTGAGTAGGGTAGGTAAGTAGGGTTGATAGGGTAAGTACGGAGGTAGGATGGGGTAGTGGGGTAAAGCAAAGCAATAGATAATAATAGATTTCCAGGGTTAAATTAACTGTTTTCCGAGGTCATAGTGTGGATAGATAACAATCTTAACATGGTGGTACTTAATAACAACATAGGAGATTATAAAATTCTGAATAGAATCATCAATATTATTACTAAATTAAACATATTTCGGTGCAAAGTAATTTAAAATTAATCTTAATCCTAATGTAATGTTAATTGATTATTTTGCAAGAACCCATCACAACTGAAGGCCTCCTTCAAGGTACTCCACCTTTAATATCTTGTATGTGGTCTTTCTCTGTGTCTTATTCTTTTTGAACCTCACCATCGAGTTGAGTTTCATAAACAAATTTATCCATATCAAAACATGGAACACAAGATGGTAGCAGACATTTAATAATCATAGTAATGTCGGTATCAAACCAGAGAACTAGCCCTTCATGTAGCGCGGACTAAGCGTTTTGCCTCGTCGTTTACTTCGCGTACAACGTTCGAGTGCCTGGAACAGTTTAGGTGTCTTCAAGGCTAGAGTGAACAGGCTCTTAATAAACTAGTGCGCCTCACCATCAATGCTTACCATCAGGTGGGATCGCAGTCAAGTACTAGTTTATAGCAATGCCAATAAGTGCTCCTTGAGTTCACAGCCGTCAGGGAGACAAGAACACGAACTTTAGGATCACCGAGTTTATTCATAGATGCCCTGAGCAAGCTGAAGAAACTAATCTGCTTCTGGAATAAGATGAGCTGGTTGGGATAAAAAAAGCCACCATAGCCCACGCACAATGGTCCGCTAAGGATTAAGTGCGGAAATCAGTCCATAAAAGAAGAAGATGATGATGTCTATTCACCTTTAACATATGGCATAAAAGGCCATTAAAATAAAATATAAAATATAACTAAACTTATAATCCATATCAGCTCAGCTAAACAGAACGCGGTCATACCGAATGACTTTCTCAGATAATAATCTAGCTTCATTCATCATCGCTTGAATATTTTTTATGATGAGAGTAGAAAAGAATTTGCTATTCAATTTGTTAATAAGATTCTGCTTGGCTATGCATTGTGGTTTAACTGAAATGATATAATTAAGTAATTGAGGCCAGTTTTTTTATTTTACTCTTTTAAAGATGAGGAGGAATGAGGACAACAATATATTGAAGCATTTGTTATTGAATAAGAGTTTATTTCAACTCTAAATTTTATAATTGATGACACGGTTAACGCAGTAGTAGAAAATTTGTCTTTTATGCTGCATGTTGCAGTTTTCATTCAGATTCTTAAATATTTTTGAGGCTCACAGATGGTGGTTACGGGTCTGAGTGTATTGTGTGTGAGAACTGCAGGAATATTTTTTAGTGTAGGGAAAAGTAAAAACGAAGAATTGGAGGATGTTGAGTAAGTTTTACTTGCAGACATGGATTTTTTTAGAATAGGTAGGAATTGAGTGAAATAGAAGTTTAATTTAAGGACAGACGCCGCCGGGATTCTGATCCCGTCTTCCGGTCACCGCAGGCGCGAGCTTATGGATGGCGAGCAATGGGTTGCCCGCCATCCAATTGTTGGGTAACCGTCCGGGCCAAGCTCAGTCGTCGACGGCGCGAACTGTTTCCGCGCGTCTGAAGGAGTTGTCAGGAAACCGTAGGAACCCTGTACAAGGGTCGAAGCCAACTGGAGTCAAGAGTTCGCGTCTGAAAGGAAATCTCTGGCCCTGATATATATGGCGACGTTGGAATGGGGTAGGTTGTTTAGTCAGTAAGAATGTTTCTCGCAAAAAGGAATCGAGTCATTTTTTACAACGTTCTTAGCTACATACCTATATCCACTCTATTTACTACTAGCTTCTGCCCGCGACTTCGTCCGCGGAAAATTTCTTGTAGTGATAGCTCGGTTAACATCCATGTTATATAAATAATTTATAGCCTATGTCACTCAGGAGTAAAGCAGCTTTCTATTGTTGCTAAAATTTTTCCAATCAAACGATTAGTTCCAGAGATTACCTCCTACAAACAAAAAAATAAAAAAACAAAAAAACAAACTTTACCTCTTTATTATATTAGTGTAGATATTCGTTACGCAACCACTAAATCAGTAAATAATCATGTCATTATTGATTTCCTATCTGGAGCAATATGCTACAAATACTGATTCTGCAATATCCAACGAACATCGAAACACTCGATTGAACCGCAAAACTCTATTACAGCATTCCTACACTAAATTACGCCAAACGTACTCAGTTTCATAACTTCTACGTTTTCTAATCTTTGAAGTATTCCCTTAGGAAAATCTTCAATAGTGAAAAATGAACCTTAAACTGCAAGTAATAAAGGTGATAGATGGTTTGGTGGTAGTGTTGGTATAAATTGATCAGCAGCACGCAATTTTAATTGGTTGAAATCTAATTGCGCAGTTAAGTTGTGATGCTCACTTAGTTTAATACTGAACGCTAACTTGCGAGGCAAGTACTTTATAATGAAATGGGTTTTCTATTTCCTAATCAGGATTTAAGTTTATTACTAATACTACTATTACCTTCGTATCCACGATATACTCATTGTATTTGTGGACGGACGCTGTCACTTGAGACTGGTCTTCTCTTATATTTTAAACTAGCTTTTGTCAGCGGCTTCGCCCGCGTACATAAAATATAGCCTATGTCACTCAGGAGTGAAGCAGCTTTCTATTGTTGCTAAAATTTTTCCAATCGGACCAGTAGTTCCAGAGATTACCCCCTACCAACAAAAAAACATAAAAACAAAAAAACAAACTTTACCTCTTTATTATATTAGTGTAGATAGTGTAGATTAGTGTAGATTATTACCTTCGTACCCGCGATAGACTCATTGTTTGTGAACGGACGCTGTCACTTGAGACTGGTCTTCTCTTATATTTTAAATTGAACTTTTTATGGTGGGTAAATATCATCCAATGACGAATCCCGCTCTTGGCCGGGTTCGGGAAACAGTGTTAGAATCTTGCTGATTAAACAACCTACCCGTTCCTTCGTCACCATATATACCAGGGCCAGAGCCTTCCTTTCAGACGCGAACCCTTGGCCCCAGTTGGCTTAGACCCTTCTACAGAGTCCCTACGGTTTCCTGACAACTCCTTGAGACGCGCGGAAACAGTTAACGACGTCGACGACTGAGCTTAGTCCGGACGGTTACCAGGTTAGCTAAGTTACAATCATATCGTTTAGAGTTAGCGCTTGTAGCTGACCACGCCCCCAATCCCCCTGTTCGGACGTCATCTCAACAAAGGAATTGGGGGCGTGGTTATCAAACTGTAGGCGCCCTTCAGGGTCGAAACCTCCTGGAGCCGAGGGTTGGTACGAAAGTGGTAACGGGGCTCTGGGAATAAGGCAAGGGAAGAACGGGGTAGGTTGTTTAGTCAGTAAGAGTCTGACACTGTATCCCGCTCCGCCCAAGAGCGGGACTCATCATTGGATAATTTTTACATACCATAAAAAAAGGCAAAATTTCCTACTTTCACGCGAGCAAAGCCGTAGGCTACTAATATTACATCATAATACGATGACAATAAGTTTTTTGACTTTGGAAAGCAACACCATCAAATAGAGAGCGACAGAGTCCGTTTAATGATGGGTAACCATGCGATAACACAATAACAGACGAAATATCGATGAGGTAACATCCCTCCTCGTGCTGTCACGAGATATATCGATAATAAATATATGAAAATAGTTTTGTTATGTCGGAAAAGTTAGCGTTTCGATAACTCTTACGGAGCTTCTTTATAATGCTATTTATAGATATTTATTATTTGATTTATAGGTTTTGGGTGACTTACAAAATATGTCTCAAGTTTTGGTTTAAAGGGTAGAGTTTCGGGAACATATTTCTTATGCGAACAGTTAGGAGTAGAATTTTTGTTTGTGTTTCCTAATAGCCACAACTTAGGGGTATTTTGACTGGCCTGTCAGTCTAGTAGTTAGTGAACCTGACGGCTATGCGGTAGGTCGTGGGTTCGATTCCCACCCAGGACAAATGTTTGTGTGATGAGCACGATCATTTGTTCTGTGTCTAGGTGTAATTTATCTATAATATGTATGTATCATATAAGTAAGTTTATCAGTTTTCTAGTACCCATACCACAAGCTCTGCTTAGCTTGGGACTAGACGGCGTTGTGTGATAGTTGTGGAATATATTATATTATATTTATTATTTGATTTATAGGTTTTGGGTAGATATGATTTACAAAATATGTCTCAAGTTTTGGTTTAAGGGGTAGGTAGCGTTTTGTGAACATATTTATTATGCGAATAGTTAGGAGTGGAATTTCCTGCCGGAGTCTGTGTTTCCTGATAGGTACAACTTAGGGGTATTTTTAGTTTTAGAGTGAAGTGTACCTAGAAGTAATCTATACCTCTAGTTAACCGTGCTTGCGTGATCGCAATCAAGCATTTTACTATGTCATTTACCCCCTTTATTTAGTTCAAGCTCTTATACTCCATCCTAAGGTTGTGTGGTAGATATCGCTGTCAGCGATAAGACCGCCTTTGTACCCATTCATATAAGTTTCTGTGAAATTGTTACTTTTTTGGAGTTCAATAAATTATTATTCTATTCTATTTAAAAAAAAAGCGATATGAGTTTTGGTGTTAAGTCCTTTTGTGGTGGCAAAGGTACTGTAGGGTAAGTGAAGTGAACATTTTTTTTTTTTCAGCTCTACATGGGCACTTATGAAACGTCAGAAGCCAGTGCACGATTCCAATTGGTCTTTTCCTATGTAGAAGAACCAGCAAGAAACTATGGTGACTCTTTTAAAAAAATCTTATAGTATTTCCATCTTGTCTTGTTTTGTATAAAAAATGAATTGCAAAATGTGTTGGTAAGCGCAAAACTCGAGATTAGCAGAACCGGTTTCGCTAATTTTATTTTCAATAATGTGCTAATTGTGTTTGTTATTGATCTTATGAAAGAAAAAAAAATGGTTAGGCCAGAGTAGACTGAAAGCGAAACCGCGTGAAAAAGTTCATCATCATCATCATCAGCCTTTTAATGTTCCCACTGCAGGGACACAGGCCTCCTCTCTCTAGGAGAGGGAATGGGCCATAATCCACCACGCGGGCCCAGTGCGGATTGGTGGATGTCACATGTCTTCGAATTTTTGGTTCTAGGACATGCCGGTTTCCTCACGATGTTTTCCTTCACCGTTTTGAAAAAGTTAGTACAATATAATTATTATTTATAGATTGTATATGAAGACAATCTTACCTAAAGCAGAGGCCGAGGGTTGGTGCGAAAGCGTTACACCGGGGCTCTGGGAATAAGGCAAGGGAGGAACGGGGTAGGTTCTTTAGTCAGTAAGAGTCTGACACTGTTTCCCGCTCCGCCCAAGAGTGGGATTCATCATTGGATGATTTTTACCTACCATAAAAAAACCCAAGATTCGATGACGTGAAGAGTATTGTGAAATGAAGTGACGACCAAACAAAATGCCTACTTTCTCTGTAAGTGAGAGTTAAATAACGACCTTTTGTCGTAAATACTTGTTTTGTGTTAGCATTATGACGTAAATATCTTTCAACTATACAAATAAATGAGTTCTAGGTCTATTCGACGAACGAACGAAAATTATGGAAATTTAATTTTTAAGTCATAGTTAAATATTGACAAAGAAAGGCACTAAAATACGACGAAGGTAATTTTTTTTATTTGTAGGAGAAAAATTCTTTTGTTTTTGCCATTGAGCAATATTCGATAACTATGTACCTACTGTAAAATGTTATGGACTGTCCTAGGAATCACACAGCGTAACATGTTACATAGCTAATATAAAATATTATACAATCCCCAATACCCTTATCCCATATTACTTGGGGTCGGTGCAACATGTTTTTTTCTTCCACTCTGTCCTGTCGTCCGTCACACTATCACTTTACCCTTTTACTATCCCTTTTCTTTTATATCACTTCTCACACAATCCATCCATCTCTTCTTCGGCCTCCCTCTTCCTCTATATCCATCTACGTTTAAACTGAGAACTCTTTTTGTAACATGCGTTTCATCTCTCCTCTTACATGACCATGCCACTAACCATTTCCTTTAAACTTTTCAGTCACTGGCGCCACTTGCAAACTTCTTCTAATATACTTATAATAATTTTATAACTCAAGAACCGGCTCGCCAATTACAACCATGTGTGAAGTTTGCACAAAATCGGTTGAGCGTTTCTTCATTTACTTATCACTAGTGTCCGACCGAAACTGGTTTTCCGGCCGAAACCGAAACCGAAACCGAATGTTCGGCCGTGGCTTCAGTTTCGGCCGAAACCGAAACCGAAACCGAAACTCACATGGTCAAGTATAAAATTTCTTAAAATACTGAAAAATAATGTTTCCGTTGGACGCACACGCACTGACTAAGTTTTTTTGCATTACTACAGAGCTATCCGAACGGCACACGACGATTCCCGAACAGAGCCGACGGCTTACGACCCAGCTTTGCCGCGGAAAACGAAGTTAGGCGAACGTGCGTGACCTTGCGAGATAAGTTTCGGTTTCGGCAAAAGTTTCGGCCGATTTTGGCCGAAAACGAAACTGCAGCCGAAACTTGATTTTTGGCCGAAACTCGGCCGAAACCGAAACCGAAACCGAAAGTTCGGTCGGACATTACTTATCACATTTTTTTGTTGCCGGGAGCAAAACCGCGAGCAAAAGCTAGTATATAATATACTTCACTCAAAACATAATGAGATAGTTAACGAGACTGGAAATATGTTAACCAACCAAGTCGTACATATGATATATGTTGCTACATATAATATGCATATGAAGCAACATATATCATGTCGTAATATAGTATTGTAATGAATTCTCACCTGAGCACTCTACCTAGATTGACCGGTGAAAGCCAGGAAATGGCCGGTCAGTGCAGTTATGACATATTTTAATAGTCTAGTCTTTTCCTTGTCTAGACCTCCATTCTAATCTATTTGAGACTTACTGAGCATTATCGGTATTTAAAAGAGGATTCTACTAGTTAAGTACTATACAAGTCTCGCAGTGGTGGCCGAGTGGTAATAGCTCCGACTTTTGAGTTGTAGGTCACAGTTTCAAACCCAGCTAGGCGTATTCATCGTCTGCCTTTATAATGTTGCTGGGACACAGGCCTCCTCTCTGAGAGAGGGAATGGACCTCAATCCACCAGGCGGGCCCAGTGCGGGTTGATGAATGTCACATGTCTTCGAATTTGTGGTTCTAGGACATGCCGGTTTTCTCTGGGAAGTACCCGTAAATTTTGATTCCTTTGAGAGTGTCGAAATACACGTTTTTTGAGACATAAACGACCATATCTTTTTCTGTTAACTTAGAAATTTGATTTTCAATGCTTCAAGGGACCGCAAACTTGAACATATAGTTTAAATTTCAACTCGATACCTTCACACGTTCTCGAGATAAAGGGTATTGACAGACAGACAATTGGACAACAAAGCGATTCCGACCCCCATATCCGGCCACTGTAGGCGCGGCCTTGACGACGCTGAGCAATGGGTAGCTCGCTGTCCGGTTGTCTGGTAATGGTCTGGACCAAGCCAGTCGTCGACGGCGCGCTCTGTTCCCGCGCGTCTCAAGGAGTTGTCAGCAAATGAAGAGCCCAACTGCAGGGCCAAAGCCTACTGGGGCCTCGGTCCGGCTTCTGAAAGGAAGGTCCGACCCTGGTATGAAGGCTAAGAAGGAAAGAATTTGAAGAATTTAGGTGTCTTCAAGGCTAGAGTGAGGCTCTTAATAAACTAGTGCGCCTTACCATCAACGATTGCATCACTGCTTACCATCAGGTGGGATCGCAGTCAAGCACTAGTTTATGACAATTAAAAAAAAAAAAGGGTGAGTCGTTTAGTCAGTGAGAGTCTGACACTGTTTCCCGCTGCGCCCAAGGGTATAACTATAAGTGCTCCGTTTTTTATTTTGAGGTAGAGAACCCTAAAACTTAACAAAGAAAAAGTGTCAGCAGGTTCTTCTCTTCCCTTACTAGTAGTTTAAGCTTAAGCTTGTTTAAACCGTAACCCTTGGATGTCAGTTAAAGTTAAGTTAACCACAAGTCGGCCGCGCTCTGTTAACCGCGCCGGAATTCGGACTGTCTCAGCGATGCGGCCTTTCTCTTTCAACGCTACCAGTTATTATAATCTCTGTACGGTTATTGTACCCTGGTATTATTGGTACTGATGACACCTACATCTTCATTACATAGTATAAAACAAAGTTGCCTGTCCCTATGTATGCTTAGATCTTTAAAAGTACACAACAAAATGTTGCGGTTTTTTTAGTAAGTAGATAAAGTGATTCAAGAGGAAGGTTTATGTGCATAATACATGCATAATATATTCAATATCAGTACCCGTGCAAAGCTGGGGCGGGTCGCTAGTTTTTTATAAGATCTTTAGTTCACTTAGTGAATCAAAACTGCAAAGGATGCTTAAGAGCGGCCAATCCGAGGTAGGTTTTTTTTCAACCGCGCTTACGTGATTGTGATGTTATTACACATCTTTCTTCAGATATTGTGGATACAAAGATATTTTGTGGATGTTAGCTAGGCTTTTAAAGAAATCAAAACATAAATTTGTGTAAGAGCAATCCAGTAAAGACCTCTGAAAATTTGCTATTTTACTTGAACTTTGTCTCTTCGTAATGTACTTCTGTATGTAGTCTATATAATATAATATAATATAGTCTATAGAAACCTTGCGCATTTAATCGAGATTCTAAATGATGTTTTTTTTTAGTTTTTTCAAAAACATATGTTTCCTGGAACAAGTTTTGTGAAAAATTCGAGTAAATTGTAGAATTACCGAATGCTGAATGGAGAGTGTGCGTTGGGATTGCACAATTTAATTCCACCAATTCCGTTTATGCTTTCTGGAACCTGATAGATGCCAGACGCACAGGACCGTTCATTGTGACGAAACTTTGGGTAAGTTTGTGTCCAAAAGACTTTGAACTGAAATGATAATGAGAAATAAGAAATAAGTGTTGTAGTGGTAATATAAACCTACGGATGGACAACGAAGAATTGTACACAACTTTCACGAGACGACAACCATCCATTTCATTTAATTTCCCCCATGGCGCCCATTTAGAGCATGACGCTGACTCAATTAACTTCAACGTGGAGTATTATCTTAATCTTCAGTTTACGAGAGAAACTTACGACCATGGCGGGCGAACCAGCTGACAATTATTGTTAATTAAACGAATAAACATTAAATTTGTGAATAATACGCCTTGAAAATGGCTTCAAATCTGGCCGGATTGAAAAACGTCGCTGTGATGTAATGCGGCTATCTCAGCATAGCCAAGGTTTTTTTTTATGGTAGGTGAAAATCATCGAATGACGAATCCCGCTCTTGGGCGGGGCGGGAAACAGTGTCAGACTCTTAATGACTAAAAAACCTACCCCATTCCTTCCTTGCCTTATTCCCAGAGCCCCGGTATAATGCGCACCAACCCTCGGCTCCAGAAGGCTTTTGTAGTACCTAACTAAATTACGTCGAACACTTTGAATTGACCATGCCTCCAACTTCTTAGTTCTAATGTCATCTCAACGGTTAGTCACTTGGTCAGAATAAAATAATTGAAATCGGGACCGACTCCAATGGTTCGACGTTAACGAAACGATCGTAACTTGGTTAGGGGGCTGGCTCAGCCGGATTGTGGTAGCAATAGGTTCTAGTTTTTACAAAGCAACTAAACTATTAACGTTTAGTTTTATTATAAACTAGCTTTTGTCAGCGGCTTCGCCCGCGTACATAAAATATAGCCTATGTCACTCAGGAGTAAAGTAGCTTTCTATTGTTGCTAAAAATTTTCCAATCGGACCAGTAGTTCCAGAGATTACCCCCTACAAACAAAAAAACATAAAAACAAAAAAACAAACTTTACCTCTTTATTATATTAGTGTAGATGTAGAGGTACTACACATTATAAATAACGGATCCAAAAAAAAGGTGGTGTAGTGTCGTCGAAGGACAAAAAATTATAAGAACCCCCATCAGAGGAGGGCCTTTTATTATTTTCGGTCTGACTTTAATTTTTAATAACCTTACACGAAGGAGATAACTATGGTATGTAAGCCCACTGTGTTCGGTCATTCTCAAGCCACCATCATCCCTTCTAACCTAACCTATCCGTGTCAAGGTGCGACGTGGAACACCAACTCTTTATCAGTGTGTTTCTTTACCCTCCTTCTGACGCAGTTGGGTAAAGAGAAGATTTTTATGAAGCATTTACAAACAAAGGAGAAAACGGTGAAGGAAAACATCGTAAGGAAACCGGCATGTCCTAGAACCAAAAATTCGAAGACATGTGACGTCCACTAAACCGCACCGGACCCGCGTGGTGAATTATGGCCCATTCTCTCTCCTAGAGAGGAGGCCTGTGTCCCAGCAGTGGAGACATTAAAAAGGCTGATGATGATGATTAGCAAATAAGAGATGCAATACCACGTGCTCAGCCATCTTAAATATTTACTCAGTGGTTTAGACCGGACTCGGCACGGTCTGATTAGAAAATTAAATATTATGTACTAGCTTCTGCCCGCGACTTCGTCCGCGGAAAATTTGTGAGACAAAAGTTGTGATGGCTCGGTTAATATCCCTGTTATATAAATAATTTATAGCCTATGTCACTCAGGAGTAAAGCAGCTTTCTATTATAGCTTCAATTTTTCCAATCGAACCATTTGTTCCAGAGATTACCTCCTACAAACAAAAAAAAAAACAAAAAAATAAAAAAACAAAAAAACAAACTACCTCTTTATTATATTAGTATAGATGTATTATTAATAAGTAGTGCATTCTTGTGCTATATATGTGATATTACTAGCTTCTGCCAGCGGCTTGGCCTGCGTGAAAGTCGGTTTTCCACCTTAGAGGTTTATTTACGGTACGTAAAAATCGTCCAATGATGAATCCCGCTTTTGGGCGAAGTGGGAAACAGTGTCAGACTCTTACTGATTAAACAACCTACCCCATTTCTACATCGCCATGTATACCAGGGCTAGAGCCTTCCTTTGAGATGCGAACCCTTGGCCTCAGTTGGTTTCGACCCTTCTGCAGGGTCCCTACGTTTTGCTGAAAACTCCTTGAGGCGCGCGGGAACAGTGCGTGCAATATATGGCGAAGTAGGAACGAGGTGGGGACGTGGGGTGTTTAGTCAGTAAGAGTCTGACACTCTTTTCAACTCCACCCAAGAGCGGGATTCGTCACTGAATGATTTTTGCACACAATAAAAAACTATATTTTTTTTAAATTCTAAATCATAATCTATTTCACCAAACATAATAAGCGCCATAAAACGCAAATCATATAATAATCATAATTATATCCGAAGCATAATAATTATGTAATAAATAATAATGTAGCTATATAATGATAAACGATGTCTCTGCTCCAGATACCATACCGGTTCTTCTCGGAAACTGAGATGGTTAAATTTTATACTGCATTCATAATTTTCTATTTTATGGTCGGCCTCTATGGAAGGACAAAGGTTTTAGTACTATTTTTGTAAAATAATATTGAGAAAACTAATTTTAAAGCTACGAGAAACTAGCGATTAAAAGTTATTATCATCGATATAAGTATATTTACAGTACGGCCGTCGCATCTTGGCGCGTCTGAAGTTAAGCTCTGTGAATTTTAGCGCTTGAAAACTTGTACAAAAATAAACCTTTTAAAAAAATTAATGCCAACAGTTTTTAACAGCAATAACAATTGCAAATTGCATATTTTAGGCACAACGTAAGCATAGTATAAAGAGAATGACGTAAGTCACTTTACTTGACTCAGGTGATCTGCAGACAATACACTTAGTTAAGTGCAGTTTTGACGTATCAGCGCTGTCTTTAAATTGTGTCATGAACTATTTTATTGCATTTATGAACTATTGTATTGCGTTTAAGAACTATTTTATTGTATTTGTGAACTATAGTATTGTATTTTTACTGTACTGAACAGTAATTTTTCGCGAGTATCCTTTAGATGAGATGTGTGAAGCACTATTTTTTAACACTTATTGTACAATACTTCTGGCGAAATCAGATTTTTTATTTATAAAATATTATATTTAATTGTGTACGAAAAAATTTTAAAGTATATAATCGAGATAGCTACAGTAAACAGTTAGCAAATGTTCATTTTAGTTCATAAAATAATAAAGTACTATGTATATTTTTTAAATTATATAACCTACTTCATGATCTACGAGTTCCAAAAAAAACTATTATTACTGTCTTCCCCCAATTGTGCTGGTGTGTGTAGTACTGCAGAAGCAATACTTCATTTAGTTATTTTCCTCCACTAGTGGGTAATGTAGCACATAGTTCAATCACATGAAAGTTTAAAAAAATTAAAACTTATAAAAAAACAAATGTCTACATTATTTTGTAGTTGACTTCAGTGCCACATAATATCAAAATCAAAAATGAAAATCATAATGGTTTTTATTTCATATAGGCCTACATGGGTACTTATAAAACGTCAGAAGCTAGTGTACGGTTCCAAATTGGTCGCTTCCTATAATATGATGTAGCAGTGACAGTTATGTGTCGGCAAGCTGTTATAAAAGTCATAACGATATTGAATCATCAGTTCCGCGACCAGAATGCTAATGAGCACACTTACAAATGTTATTTATTTGTCTTTTTATGACTGACCAAAATTCACCTGTCGACGACCAAGTGTCAATAACTCCCTAACCTACTTGTTTGATGAAACTCGCAGCCCCAAGCGAACGCCAGTGTTGGCACGCCTATTGTCTTTTTATGAAGTCTCTAATATTTGTTTGATTGGTCTGTCAGTCTACTAGTTAGTGACCCTGACTGCTATGTGGCCCCAGGATAGCTCGACGTCCGGTCGTCTGGTAACAGTCCAGACCGAGCCAACGTCGTCAACGGCGTGCACTGTTCCCGCGCGCCTCAAGGAGTTGGCAGCTAATTGTAGGGGCCCTACAGGGTCGAAGCCTCCTGGCCAAGGGTTGATGCGAAAGCGTAACACCAGGAAGGAATTAGGTAGGTTTTTAGTCAGTAAAAGTTTGACACTGTTTCCCGATCTGCCCAAGAGCGGGATTCGTCATTCGATGATTTTTACTTACCATAAAAAAAATTAAAATAAAAAATCACCTATTTTCTTTCTATTATGACTCTAATTACTGTATTCGAAAAGTCAATTCGCTAGTAGTATACCGTAGACTATCCCCTGTATTATTTTTAATTTTTACGATCCGTCCAAAGGTTGTGTGGTTTTTTTTACCTTAGATATCGCTGTCTGTGATAAGACCGCCATTGTACCCATAGATTTAAGTTTGGTATAACTTCTGTAACTTTTTGGTGTACAAAAAATTATTTCAGTTTTTGGAACTTGAAATAAATTTATTTTTATAAAAAAGTAAGATTTTTTTTGAGAATAATAACTTTTGTTTTAATTACTACGCAACATTACAGACACTTTTGAAATTTCAAGAATCAATCAGAAAAAAAATTACGCTAATTGCACATTCCAAAGAGAAGAATGTGCAAGAAAATCCATGGACACTCTTTTTAATCATCTTATGTATTACAAATATCTAGATTACATATTTATGGCGCTGCTTTGATGTGAGAACAATGTGACTAAAATAAAGAAAATGTTTTAAACAAATTAATACATACATACTTATCTTCTATCTCTGCAAACCTCATTACTTACCTGAAACAAATAATTTGTTTGTTATATTCTTTATTGTACACAAATTAAAATTACAAATAAAAGAACAGGTGATATACACAGGCGAGCTTAACCCATAGTTGGGTTTTCTTACAGCAAACCTTATACAAACATAAAGAAATTTAAAACATGAGGATAATCCATCCATGTGCACAACTGAACTTAAATTACTGCAAAACATGAATTGTGCTATACTTAAAACTAAAACTAAACTACACAAATGCATCACCATCATCAGCCTTATTAATTTTCCCACTGCTGGGACACAGGCCTCCTCTCCAGGAGTGGGAACGGGCCATAATCCACCAAGCGGGCCCAGTGCGGATTGGTGGATGTCACATGTCTTCGAATTTTTGATTCTAGGACATGCCGGTTTCCTCACAATGTTTTCCTTCACCGTTTTTGAGAGCAGTGGCGATGAAATAAATTACTCAAAGTAATGCGCTTGGCTGGGTTTGAACCCGCAACCTACAACTCGTAAGTCGGGGCCGTTACCACTCGACCACCACTGCTCTCACACAAATGCATAAACATACTATATATGAGTCATGTTGACAAGAAATGTTCCCTAAATATTGTGTTGTTGTTGTTTTTGTTATGTGTGTTGTTATGTTTGTTAGTTATTTCTTCAAAAATGCTAAAATTATGAATAAGGCCGCAGATTGCCTTACGCCAGTGTTTAACAAGAATAAAAGGTTTATAGGTTACCATACAAAAGAAAAAAAGTCACTATTTACCGATCACCTCAAACAAAAGCCGTCGGAATCCGCGAGAGATTTCTGCGTCGTCACTGTGGACCGTGGAAGGTTGGATGATAACTCTGGTGACCCAGATAGGTGTCAAGTACCGTAGACTACAGTTTCCGGCGAGATCATCACTTAAGACTATTGGATACTGTTCTTTAATTGGCATCGAAGCTTTCAAAGTGGATGTGGAATTCGATACTAAAATTCTAAGAAGTATTCAAGACTTGATTTTTTTGTTTTGTTTCTAGATAGTATAATTTAGAGCTATTGAGGCGCTGTGATTGACTGATTGGCTGCTGCACTGCATGTTATACGTTCAATTCCCAATTTATTGAAATAAATAAACTAATATATAACTAATCACCATCATGAAAACATGTGGCATCCACCAATCCGCACTAGGCCCGCGCGGTGGATTATGGCCCATTGTCTCTCCTAGAAAAGTGGCCTGTGTCCCAGTAGTGAGGTAGTTTAAAAATGCTGATGATGATGGCTTATCTCGAAATCTTCTTCTTATAAATTGAATACCTACAATCAATGTCAAAGTGATAAAGTCCCATATTGACCTTTCGAGTACCGTAATCAGATATATAATGGAAATACAATAGGTGTTCGCTAGGGGCACAAGAGTTTAAAGCTCAAAACAAGACCACTTGAAAGAACACAAGGAGTTGTCAGCAAAACCGTAGGGACTCTGCAAAAGGGTTGAAGCCTACTGGGGCCCAGGGTCTCTTTCTGAAAGGAAGGCTTGGTCCCGGTGCGAAGTAACCATGGAGTTTCTTGCCGGTTCTTCTCCATAGGAAACGACCAATTTGGAACCGTGCACTAGCTTCTGACGTTTTATAAGTGCCCATGTAGGCCCATGTGAAATAAAAAATTTTGACTTTTGACTTTGACTTTGACTTTAAAGGCACAAAAGGAAAGGATGTTTAGTCAGTAAGACACTGACACTGTTTCCCGCTTCGGCCAAGGATTCGTCATTTAATGATTTTTATCCACCATAAAAAAACCGCTTGAAAGAAATGCAGCACATACCATACACTTAATCAGTCAATACATGCAGTGTGTCGTGTATATATTTATAGACATAAAATAACATAATATTGTGAACACGTTACTTGTCAGTCGTAAATCGATCGCTGGCGACTGACTCGACGACTACTCGCATAGGGCTACCATTACTAACTTTAACTGCAAAAGCTTTGAATATAGTTTTAATAAATATAATTACATATTTAATTTATATATATAGGTACAATCCTGGCGAGTCTGAAGTTAGGCTCTCCGATTTTTTTAAAAAAAGTATATGATTAAACAAATAAATGCAATTTGCAGTTGTTATTGATGTTAAAAACTGTTGTTAGCATTTTTTTAAACCCTTATTTTTGTATGAGTTTTCAAGCGCTAAAATTTGCAGAGCCTAAGTGCTGTACATGTACTTTGTTTTAAAGTAAAGTAAATGTAATTTAAATGTTAATTTATAACAAATATATTCTTATAAACAGATATGTTATACACTCACAAAACAACCAAAAAATGTGTTCCATTCAGCAGTGGCAGCACAAACATACAGTTTTTATTTATACTATGTTTTACTACAATAAAACATAATAGAAAAAGGATAGAGACCGTAAAAAAAGGATAGTCTAACAAGAAAAAAAAGAAACAGCTATTGTTTAATTACGCGTGAATGTGAATAAAGAGATTAAATATGGGTAATGGGAAGCTTGTTACAAAATACGGACATATCGACAGATTTTAATATTTGTTTTACCATTATTATTGATTAAGTATTTGGATTTAGCACACGGCACTAAGGGAGCAGTGGTGGCTGAGTGGTTACGGCCCCGACTTACGAGTTGTAAGGTCGAAGTTAAAACCCAGCCAGGCGCATTACTTTGTGTAATTTATTTTATCACCACTGCTCTTCAAAACGGTGAAGGAGAACATTATGAGGAAAACGGCAGGTCCTAGAACCAAAATTTCGAAGACATGTGACATCATTTATCATTTATCTACCAAGGGCCCGCGTACATTACAACTCGTTCCCTTTCCTAGAGAGGAGACCTGAGCTGCCGGCGTTGGACTCGAAGGAACGAATTTCCTCACGCCCCTACTTGCCCCTAAGTTTTAAACTTACCAATAAAATCTTATTATCTTGTAGTTTAGTAAAATTGAATTCCAGAACAGCCATCAAGCCATTGTTTTAACAGACAATGTGTCATTAAGGTCAGGTTGCACAATTGCACTATTGAACTCGACACTTTGCCGGTAACACTATTGTTTCAAATGCACTTGTCTCGGAAGTCAGCCTTTATATAAACCAGATCCGGATTCAAGTGGCTAAAAGAGTGAATGAGTCGTAGAATGAGTAGTCGGCAAAACCGTAGGGACTCTGCAAAAGGGTCGAAGCCAACTGGGCGCCGTGGTCTCTTTCTGTAAGGAAGGATAGGCCCCCGCGCGATAGGCGAAAAAGGAATGGGGTGGGGTTTAGTGTGACTGTTTCCAGCTCCACCCAAAAGCAGGATTTATCATTGGATGATTTTTGCTCACCATAAAAAAAAAATAACGGTATGACAAGTATGCTCTGCATTCTTCCTTCCCTTCGATTTGATGAAAATGAGAGTTGTATATAAGAATTATCATTAAATAAGGGTTTTTGCTGCTGTGGTGATATCACCATGTGCAGTTCTGGTCGTTTCCTTCAAAAGGATCTAGGATCATTTAAGAGTAAGAAGAGATGATATGATGGAGAGGTAGAGGGAAGCCGAAGAAGAGATGGATGGATTGTGTGAAGAGTGATATGAAAGAAAATAGAGTTAGTAATAGAGTGACGGGTGACAGGACAGAGTGGAAGAAAAAAAACTTGTTGCGTTGACCCCAAGTAATATGGGATAGGGGTAAGATGAATATGATGAAATACAGCACTGTTGGATAAACCAATCAAAAGCAGACGAAAACCACGTAACATTCCAGCATTTAACGATAAAAAAATTATATTGCACCTGTATCGAAACATATTATGACATCAAGGATCATTCGCCTCGCAGGCCCATCCTTACATAGTAGCCCCAACCCTAGGGGACATTATTATGCAACCGACGACGGAGCGACGACCCGAGACGAACAGGAAAGACGTGGAGACTCCAACATTATGTCTTATGTAAACTTTTACGTATGACATAAACGCTAGGTTTTTAGATAGCATCGATGTTATGTACTAAGTCGTGTTATGTGATGAGTGAGGATTAATGTAATGTCTTTGCAACTAAGTTGATGGGTGTATTAAGTGAATTGCGTGATGTTTTTTACTTAATGCGCTGCCCAAGTGTTTTAGTCTTTGTTTGTAGGCTTTACAGGACTGGTCAATACGTTTTTATAAGCTTTTTATTAGCTTGCAATGTAACTATGTATGTTTGGCTCAAATCTTGCAACTTAATTTTGAAACAGAATTCTTCACCCGATTGTAAATCGCATGACAATGCAATATTATGATGACATGGAGCTGATCTGATAATGGAGCGGGAAGGTAGCCATAAGAGCTCAGCAATAAAACAACTCAACCTTATCGTGTTTGGGCTCAATGGATTTGTATTGACGAGGACTTTGATCCTATATGGTAGTCAGGGTCTGAAGATGGAGTTAAAAGGTAGCCATAGGAACTCCGTAATACAAAAAGATAACCCTAACGTGTTTGTAGTTTTCGAAAAGGTCTTGATGAGTATTAATAATAAAGGCTACCACGCTATAAAAGCTCCTTATGAAAAAATATTTTCATTGAAAACTTGTTTAACAGTATCTAGCATAGATATTGTTTTTAACCGACTTCATTTACTTAAAGTTCTTACAGTTCACCTTAAGGTTGTCTGTTATATATCTTTGATAGCGATAAGCCTTCATGGTACTTGTAGATTGAAGTTTGTCTTAAAGTTTTTGTATTTTGGTGTACAATAAAGTTCTATTAAATTAGTGCTTAACTGTGATCCTACCTACTGGTAAGCAGTGATGCAATCGTCTATGTCGAAGCACACTAGTTTTATTAAGAGCTGGTTTACTCTAGTCTTGAAGACACCTAAATTTCAATCGGGCAGAAGACCGCTGCAGGCAGATTGTTCCAATCTTTCGATGTACGCGAGTTAAATAAAGTGTGATATTGATTACTTTCTTCAATAATCTTTGAATAATTAAAATTAATACATTAGTGCAATAGGCATATTTTTTGGTGTGGTGGCCGAGTAGAGCAGTGGTGGCCGAGTGGTAACGGCCCCGACTTACGAGTCGTAGGTCGCGGGTTCAAACCCAGCCAGGCGCATTACTTTGTGTAATTTATTTCATCACCACTGCTCTCAAAACGGTGAAGGAAAACATCGTGAGGAAACCGGCATGTCCTAGAACCAAAAATTCTAAGACATGTGACATCCACCAATCCGCACTGGGCCCGCGTGGTGGATTATGGCCCATTTCCTCTCCTAGAGAGAGGAGGCCTGTGTCCCTGCAGTGGGAACATTAAAAGGCTGATGATGATGATGATGATGAGTGCAGGAAATGTAGAAATGCAGTGTAATCTTTCTAATCAAAAATTAATTTATTATAGTCAAATAAGTGATGAATGAGAAATTATACGATGAGATTAATCGTGTGATGCTAATTAAAACTGGTTATCGTCTTCGGTAAGTTAATTGATTAATTATTTTGTAGCCTTAGGCTAATGAATTGAGTTGCGGAAAGAAATTAGAAAGAAATAGATGTTTATTTCTAAGTATGTTGATATGTACCAAAGATGCTTTCACGGTTCCGTCTGACTATCGCTAAGTTCATTTTTGCTGGCACTCGAAATAAAAACTTCAAAGGGTTTTTTGTTATTATAGTTAAAAATCATCCAATGACGAATCCCGCCCGTGAGGGAGCGGTCGACAGTGTTAGACTCTTACTGACTAAACAACCTATCCAGTTCCTATGTCGCCATATATGTATACCAGGGCTAGAGCCTTCCTTTCAGACACAAACCCTTGGTCCCAGTTGGCTTCGACCCTTCTGCAGGGTCCCTACGGTTTGCTGACAATTCCTTGAGGCGCGCGGGGACAGTGCACGCCGTCAACAACTGGTCTTGGTCAGGACGATTACCAGACGACCGGACGGCGTCGAAACATAAGTAGGTACTATGTATATTCATTGGATAAATAAAAAGCTATATTTATGTACTAATATTCTGTCAATTATAAAAGGAAGCACCTTTTAAGTCCCCTGACAATATGTTCCTTTCACTCAGAGCAAGAGCCAATATTATGATTTTTCGCATTCTAGAATAAAATAAACAACATAAGTGTCAAGGAGGAATAGAAAAAAAAAATAACATGTCAACTTACTGACTCCACAACTCCCTTATTCCTCCCAGGTACTTATTTATATCGGCAGGAAATGCAACATCGTGTCTCCAAGACAGCCACCACAATGTTATAGCTAATAGAGAGTATTTATAGCTCTATGGTACTTGTCTATGACTCTATTTTCTACACGAGAGGAAGCTCTGGTTTGTAGACATTATTTTTATGGCTATTGATTTTTCCTGTCTGTCTAGTCTTTACCAAGTTGTAATGGCTAAGGGCCTGTTTAATAGGACCTGTAGTCACCACTACCCTGGAGTACAAAGATTTTCTGAAGGGATACAGGTTCTTGAAATCATTATTGAGAGATAAGACGAGATAAGAAACTACAAGTCGTATGTCGTCGGTTGTTCTTGTTTGTGAAGACCTTTTTTATGGTGGGCATAAATCATTCAATGACGTATACGACCCTTGGGAGGAACGGAAAGTGTCAGAATCTTACTGACTTTACCCCGTTCCTTATTTGCCTTTCGCACTGGGGCCCGCCTTCCTTTTAGAAGAAGACCCTGGGCCCCCGTTGGCTTTGACCCTTCTGCAGGGTCCCTACAGACCAGAGCACGCCGTTAGTGGAGGCCCTAAGATTTTGATCGTTTGAGCCGGATTTTCTTTAATGGCACGTATACTCAGCAGTGCCTTTTTGTTTTTTATCAAAGCAATTGTAAACAGGTTTCGTGTGCAGTTTGGCCGCGGGTTTAAACCCAGTCAAGCGCATTAATGTAATTTGTTTCATCACCACTGCTCTCAAAATGGTGAAGGAAAATATCATGAGGAAATCAGTATGTACTAAAATCAAAAATTCAAAGACATGTTATGTATCCCAATCTAAAATCGATTAGGTTACAGCCTATTTCTTTACTTAAAGAGAAGGCCAGAGTCCCAGCAGTAAAAACATTAAAAGGCTGATCATGTTATGTTATTGTACTAATTTCTTCTACCGCTATCTGGTAATTTTATGATCAGTATCTTCTAAATGTGGATGGATGGAGAGGGGGAGGGAGACCAAAGAAAATATGGATGGATTGTGTGAGAAGTGATATGAGAGAAAGAGGAGTTAGTGATAGCGAGACGGGTGACAGGACAGAGTGGAAGAAGAAGACATATTGCGCCGACCCCAAATAAAACGGGACAAGGGCAGGAAGATGATGATGATGATGATCTTCTAACTTCTCCTTCAAGTTCCTTAAATCTGGATAAATAAGTATTTTCCTTTCCTTTATGTCTGACTACTTCTTTTAAATAAGTATAAAATTCATCTCAAACTTCACAGATTCACAGTCGGACGATACAAAACTTTTACTATAACCGTCGCTACTAATGACATCTGCGCACGCGACTTGATTTACGAGCGGCGTCCACAGCTCGCCCAACTACCCACATTCTCCACACCCTGCTGTTTTTAACTAGCTATGAGGATCTGGCTCTTGATTTATTTCAAACAAATAAATGTATTACGTAGTACGATCTCATTGTATTTTTAAGTAGTATGCATCGTCAGGATCTGTGTCTCGGTCTTTTCCATCCTTCTAACTTAGATGTTACAGACATTCTATTAGCAACAACCTAAAGCATGCCCGAGTGAATGATTCGACTATCCTGAACCGAAATGATCCGTCCAATCGCGTATTCGTGTCTATGCAATTTGCCACAGATTACATAAAATTAGGTCAACGGTTAGTAGTTTGGACGCGTTATGGTGTTGCAACCTTCAATAATTGTACTAAAGACACTTTATTTTTTATTTATGTATTTATTAATTCGTCTGCATTTTTATTTCCTTTTATTTATTTATTTTTTCCTTTTATTTATTTGTTATTTCCTTTTATTTACTTATTTTACATCTAAATCTGCACTCTGCACCGTCCCGGTGTCTTATGTCGACATCGCCACCGGCCCACGTTGAAAACCAGCGCTGTGACCCATCGCAATGTGCGTGAAGCCACCGCCTTATGCTGAGCGTTCGTCCGATTTGCGCGGAAGTGGCGCATATCTTCCTTATGTCACTGGTTATGTTGAAATCTACCTTTAAGTTTTTGCGTTCATTACGCGTAAATAAACTGTTTCTCTTTCTTTCTTTCTTTCTCAAATGTCACGAAAAGTGACCAGAAGAGCCTTCCCACCACCCTACATAAGGATCTGTGAACCCTTTCAAAGCAAGAGAGTAAACAGTTATCATCTATTGTAGGAACTCGATCTCAACTCAGAAATAAAACGATGATTGCTTGGATATTCTTCGATATAATTCTCACAATTAAAAATATGAAAGTTCTGTTCAACGGTTGTAATTCAAGTGCCGTCGACAAAAATCATAACAAATTCAAATTCAAAGCGTTTATTTCAAATAAACCTTTACAGGCACTTTTGAAAAGTCATAAAGTCGGTCTGTCAGGAAAAAAATGACGCTAATTGCACATTCCAAAAAGTAGGTCTCAATGGAGAAGAATGTGCAAGAAACTCCATGGACACTCTTTTTAATCATGTTGTGTTTTACAAATATATAGGTTACATATTTTTGTCGCTGCTATGATGCGAGAACAATGTAACTAAAATAATAAAAAAGTACGTAAAGTATGTTCTAAACCAATTAAAATAAACCACTGGCAGCTAAGAGATGACCAGTCCCAACTGACAGCGCCCGTTCACGGACATGACGCGTATATCAGCACCACTCAGCTCAACCATTATGAAGGGAACCGAATGATCCAACACACGCGCCACCATCAGCGAGACATTTGAGTGAGCATGACAAACTCTCAACTGCCATGGTCATTTACGTCAAACAACTTTAAACCATAAATTACTCCATGGTACTCACATTTACAAACATTGAAAAAAAAAATGCTTCTACATTATACAACACTAGAATAATGTCAAAATTTAAGATTAAAAATAAAAATAATAATCAATTCGTAGGGACTAGTGGTAGTGGAGCTGGACCAGCAATGAGCCAAGCATTTTTATCTTGTATATAATCCTCTAACTTATAATAAGCTTGTCTACATAGTGTGCGTTTAACACAAGATTTGAATTTAATTTCATTGAGTTCTAATATATTGGGAGGTATTTTATTATAACATTTTAAACAGTACCCCATGAAAGAAGAGGCCACTTTAGCCAGTCTGAAGCCTGGTTGAACTAACTGATCCCTATTTCTTGTAAAATAATTGTGTCTATGACTGATAACTATGACAGTTGAGGCTAGTGTCGCAACCCTCAGCCACGATTCGTAACAATGAGGGTGTTTAGGAATTTTCACACCACCAGCTAGCGCCACTTAGCCGTCAGGTCTTTTACTTTGAAAACTTCTATATGACGTTGACGTCTAACGTTTGACGTTGACGTTGATGTCTAGCTAATGTCAGTAACAGAAGTGTTTTGACAGGTGCCTGGACCTCACGCCTCAGTGTTGCCACCTGGTGAACGACATTTTAGAACACCCTCATTAAATTAGTCGGGTATCTGTCAATGTTACCATTGGAAAAAATTGGAGACTGTTTACACATTTATGACAGTTGCTAGATACCTGTCACCTTACAAATAATGACAGTCGGAAAATGTGGAATATACAATGACACTGTGTGTGTAGCTTTACACTATGAACATCGTCCATTGTAGTATGTTAGGTGAAATCAAGCTCAAGAGCTGATTCATTACAAATGAAAAGTGAATAACCTAATTTGCCTGCTGTGGTTCTTTCGATTTTAACTTCTGAGTCTTCAAAGCTAGAGTGAATAGGCTGTTAAACTAGTGCGCCTCACCATCTACAATTGTATCACTGATTCATTGCTTATATCAGGTGGGATAAAAGTCAAAGCACTATTTTGAAAATTGTTTAAAAACGCATATTTTCTGGAGAAAAAAGAATTGATACTGATGGAACAATGGTACGGTTAAACACAGGGGGTGCTCCAGCAATAGTTGCAAATAAAATCTGGAATGCAATAAAATACAAGATTATCAAGGAGTGATAGGTGTAACACTTAGTATATTTGAGATAATTATAATTTTATTACTCTAAATCTTACTAAGCGATTAACAAGTTGGTATCGATTTGTATATCGATCCCAACACTAATTCATTCGTTTCTAAATGTCAAAGTAAAAAGAGCAGGAGTTGTGAACGATCGTCGAGTGTACAACAGTGTAAGTGATTTTTCTGTGATTTCTTTGTAAATATACTGATTGTAATCTATTCTATGTTTGATTTTGCCCTTTTCCCTTCTGAGTTTTACATAGGAAAGACATAAACTTGACTGGTTATGTTGTAACTGGGCACAATTCCAGACATGGAACGTCTACTAAGAATTATGTGATGGAAAAACCAAATAACACCTGTCCACGCTTAGCCAGCGTGATAACAACAGCTAAACCAAGGATTTAAGCCAATTTAGACTTATTAGGCCTTATTAGGGTATAATTTAAATATTTTTGAAAACATTAATGTAATACATTAAAATATTAAATGTCAAGACACATATGTTGCTAAATGTTAGATAAATGAAAGTAACATTGCGGTGAAACATTCAAGGTTAATACTAGAACTGATGCTATCAATACGAAAATATACCTCCAGACGTCATGCAGTATTCATTTTTGATATTACGAAATGAATATATAAATAAAAACGATAGTAGAATGTGAAGAAATAAAGAAGTTTTGAGAAATGCTACTACTGAACTGGAAACTATATCTAATGAAAATTGTAGAGAAAGTCTTTTAGAGGTAAGAGGAACACAGAATAAAGTTACGAAAACTCAACTGGAAAGATAAAATTCGGCTGAATGTCTAATAATAGATTCCAGGCGAATTAAAATCGCGTGGAGAGATTTAAGGATGTGATGAAGGATTGTGTAGTTAAGTTTTCTGCCCTACAGGCAGGCTGAAGAAATTATCGCACAATAAGTAAGTTTTACCTTGGGCAGAGAATAAGCATTGCCATAAGGCGTGGCAATGCTGCCAGCCTTTCGGGCACTTTACCAGTCGACAGCGATGCGGAAAAATTTATTTGACGCTTTTTAAATTAGGTAGGTACTTTTAATTAAGTTCATTAGAGTTTTTATTTTTATTTTTGAATTTATATGTAGTAAGTAACTAAAACACTAGCGTAAAATTTAAAAAATTACCACCCCAAAAGCATGAAGTACGGTTTTATAGACCACCTAGTACGCCAGTCTGGTTCGAGAGTCGAGACTCTTCCAGTCCTGCATTCCTACTAAAGTTTTTGTGTAAACACAGGCATTCCGAACTGATATCAGATCAAACAGGACATTAAGAAACTTCACATCAGCAGATCAATAACAATAATCGTTTATCACTTGAAACTCGTCTAGAGCATAGATCAGAGCTTAGCCGGATTCATGGCGAACGTAAACCTCGATCGGACGGCGACAGTCGAATAAAAACGAACATAAAAGATATGGTCATCCGTAACACATAACCTGTCATCGTGATGGATGAAGTTGACTTCAATAAAATTGTGTTTTACGGAAAGGATGAGGATTTAGAGCAGGTGGGTGAGATAGTTGTAAAGGAGAAAGAAGTAGAGCTTGCTGTGTATGAACTTAATGACCTAAAAGATATAGTCGGGGTTTTGGGCCACACTAGGAAAGAAATGAATTTTGTGGATAATGGAGATACCATCTCACTGGCCTACCTGGGCTTTTGTAACTATTTATCTGGAGATTATGGATATGATTTTAGAAGGATCATCATTATCATAATTATAGCTAAAAGACGTCTACTCTTGGATGTAGGCCTCCCCCAAGTGAAGAAGAAAATTAAGAAAAAGGATATGAAACCTAAATTGTTTTTTTATTTGGCAAGTACAATCCATTGTCCAAGAATTGTAAGAATCACAAAATTATTTAAATATTGAGATTTGACCGAGAGTTTATTCATTAACACAACACAGAAAATAATATTAACAAAATGACAAATAAATCAATGTTAATAATCATTACGGCGGGTTATTTGCGGCACTTTTGCATCGGGAGCGAATAGTCGTTTCCGATGCAAAAGTGCCCTTAACACTAGCCGCATTGCCATTTAGATTACACACAGATTTACGACAGTGACACTTTGGAAGCTAAAGAAAACATATAATCTCTTTTTTAAGTACGTCTATTAATTGACATTTATATACGTACGTAAAAGAGGTTTTTCCATTTCACGATCCAATACTTGCTCTTCTATCGTTTTTAATAGCGGCCAACCTGGCGTACATTTTCATACAACGATTCTTACGCGATTATGATGTCATTACAAATCTTTCTTCAAATATTTTGGATGCACAGATATCTTGTTGATATTATCTAAGCATCTATAGACATCAAAACATAAATTTATACAAGAGTACCTAATCCAATAAAGACCTCTGAAAATCTGCTATTGAAACTTGAAACGTGAACTTTGACTCTCTTTAATGTACTCGTAAATTAAAAATAAATAAATAGTACTTCTATAGAAGCGTAGCAGTAATTGAGATTCTAAATGTTGTAATTTTTTTTTTTAAATCCTTAAAAGTTTAATAAAAACACGTATAACAACAACAACAACAAGTAGTGAAATATTCGAGTAAATCATAGAATTACTGAATGCCAACAGTTTTCAGGTGTTATCTCTCTTTTTTCACACTACTTTTGCATCAAACATCACATTGGACTGCTTTAGATGAAGCAACAAGCTTTTAAACCATGCTCCAGACTAGTTGGGAAGGCCCACCTTAAGGGATGATTCTCATTAGAACGTGCTGTGCCCGGGGCGGGGCCCGGACGGGGCCCGGACGGGGCCCGGACGGGGCACGGTTTTAATCTGTTTCATATATTTTGTATGAATCAATATATATTACACAGTGCATTATCCGTGTCCCGTCCGGGCCCGCTCGACGCACTTCAATACCACGTTTGTTGCACGGTTCCGCCCCGTTCCCTCCACGTCCCATCGTAATCAGAACATTTTTCATGCTGCGTCCGAAAATAAATTGCATAGCGCGGATGGGCCCCGGCTCGTCCACGCCCCGGCCCTGGCACGGCCCGCTCTAATGAGAATCATCCCTAAGAGTATTAGATTGCAAAGTCTGTAAACGCATCTATGCGAACAGCCATATTTCAAAGTTATAGCTTACTAGTAGCAGCAGCTGGTACCCGCGACTTCATCTGCGTCCTTTTTTCGCAATAAAAGGTAGCCTATGGACATAGGCTACCTAATCTTTTGACCCTGAGAAAGGACTTTCTCAAGGTCAAAAGATTGCCAAATTTCATCAAAATCGTTTGAGAGGTTTAAGCGGGAAAGCGTAACAGACAGACAAACAGAGTTACTTTCGCATTTATAATATTAGAATGGATGTGACTTAGATGTCTCTTAACCAGAATTCAATCCTCGTTCATTTAAGCAGAAACCATAATCATAATATAGAACTTACGGCTGATATAACTTTATATCTTTAACATACTTTAATGCTTCTTCATATATATAAAATATGTAATAAATTTCTTAGGCAACATGGCTGTTTAAATGATAGGTTTAAGCACTAAGTATCTTTGTACATTTGAATTTACGGCAGATACTAACAAGACCAAGAAGGATATGACGGGACGACTTAGATATTCTCTTTTCTTAGAAATTAACAACAGTGGTTTGGAGCTGGGAACAATGGAAGGAATGGCAGGAGGCCTTTGCCTAGAAGTGGGATAGTAGCACGATGTAATAATAAATTAATAACGATTAAGAATAATCTTGCATACACTGCCGTCCGCACTGGGCCCGCGTGGTGGATTACGGCCCATTCCCTCTCTTAGAGAGGAGGCCTGTGTACCAGCAGTGGGAACATTAAAAAGGCTGATGATGATGAAGAATAATCTTAATTTCAACTCTTAATTAATGGCCATTGAAGAATAATCTCATTTGACTACTATACGACGACATCGTTCAAAAAATTTTAATACTTTAAGTGCAGCGTGGCAATGCGGCCAGCCTTTTGGGCACTTTACCGGTCGACAACGATGCGGAAGAGTTTTTTGACACTTTATTACATTAGGTATTTTTAGTTAGTTCATTAGGGTTTTTTTCTTTTTTAACTTTACATTATTATAATACTTTAAGTAAATATCTGAATATATGTCTGATCAACTGATTTATTTTCGCGATTGTATGTTTCGTCACGTGGTAAAAGTTGTTCGTAATGTCAAGTAAAATAACATTGAGGTTTTCACCTATTTTAGTAAAACCACGTCTAAACCGTGATCGTAAAATTGGAAAGGGGTTTACATGTACAATCACAGCATACGTATAATATCGTATCCTACATATAATATGCGTTTTAGTGTTAGTTCATGCGCTTTCAAAGCCGGTATGTTCTTCGCTATTGTTAACAGTTCGCCACATACCGGTTCGAGTCCTACTTATCCCACTGCGAAATTACTTGAATATATGTACATATTAAACTAGTCAGGCTTACAAGTAGACATCAGCATAATGATATCTTCTTAAAATGCGTGTCAGCCATGACAGTTTTATGAAATTGCTACACTTAGGGTAGGATACAAAGTCATATGATCGGTTTTTAGGGTTCCGTAGCCAAAATGGCAAAAACGGAACCCTTATAGTTTCGTCATGTCCGTCTGTCCGTCTGTCCGTCTGTCCGTCTGTCCGTCTGTCCGTCTGTCCGTCTGTCCGTCTGTCCGTCTGTCCGTCTGTCCGTCTGTCCGTCTGTCCGTCTGTCCGTCTGTCCGTCTGTCCGTCTGTCCGTCTGTCCGTCTGTCACAGCCGATTTACTCGGAAACTATAAGTACTACAGTGATGAAATTTGATGGGAATATGTGTTGTATGAACCGCTACAAAATTATGACACTAAATAGTAAAAAAAAGAATTGGGGGTGGGGCCCCCCATACATGTAACTGAGGGATGAAAATTTTTTTTTCGATGTACATACCCGTGTGGGGTATCAATGGAAAGGTCTTTTAAATGATATAAAGTTTTCTAAAAAACATTTTTCTTAAAGTGAACGGTTTTTGAGATATCAGCTCTCAAAGTCGTAAAAAGTATGTCCCCCCCCCTCTATTTTTATAACTACGGGGTATAAAATTCTAAAAAAAATAGAGGTGATGCATGCTAATTAACTCTTTCAACGATTTTTGGTTTGATCAAAGTATCTCTTATAGTTTTTGAGATAGGTTGATTTAACTGTAATTTTGGTTAAGTTATTGTGCTTACACTGAAAACGATGGCTGAACCTATAAGTACAAGGCAAAATATCGGGAGAGTTTAGGCTCCAATCACCAGGTGTATAAATTGACATAATAAGTTTATTATATTTGCTGCTACGGAACCCTTTGTGCGCGAGCCCGACTCGCACTTGGCCGGTTTTTTTGGTTCAAACGGGTTGGTTGGGGTACTCGTATATGGTATTGCATCTTATTTTAAAATTATATCCCCCATAGTAGCAAACCAAGGAGTATATAATTATATAGGTTGAAGATTGACAAGAGAGAGTAAAAAAAGTATTAAAAAATAATCGTGTGCTTACCATAAGTAACATAGAATCAGGTCAAAAAGACGCTATTGAGGTTCACACTTTGGCCTATTAATTTAGAAATAACAAGAGAACAGAATCAAAAATAAATTAATAATCTGGTTATTATGATTTTATATTGAAACTGCTAGTGGTTACCCAGTGGTGACGGCCTCGATTTACGAGTTGTAGGTCGTGGTGATACCCAGCTATATTACTTTGTGTAATTATTTCATTACCACTAGCTCTCAAAACGATGACGGAAAACATCGAGAAGCAACCCCAATGACCAAGAACTAAAAATTCAACGTGACATCCACGCACCCGACTTCAAAAGTGAAGGTAGTGGGATCTGTTATTATGTTTTACCTATTCATCATATTACTAATACAAAGCAAATATAAGAATGTTTAGATGACAGACGCTAACCACATTGATAAATTGTGAAGACAATGATCATTATTGAGATTGTTGATAGTTTTACATATCTAGAAACATATGAATGGAATTTTATGAATGAAATATGCGAAGATTACTTTGAATTGTTTTCAGATGAAAACAATTCAAAGTTAAACATAAAAGGAGAAACTGACTGACTGACATATTAATGCGCAGCTGAAACTACATTGCCTAGGAGCGTGAAATTTTGCACAAGGTTTCTTTTTATGAGGACTAAGAGAGGATTTTCTACAATTCTTCCTCTAAAAAAATGAAACAGGAGTCCAAGGAGTATGGAGAAACCTATCTTTTTTGCAGGCGAAACCGCTGGCTGAAGCTGGGTGCAATAATTTTATGAGAAACAGCAGAGTCAGACACTCATTTTGACCAGAAAAGGAACTCCTTTTCTGAAAAGCTTCAGTTTAACAGATTTTGCAATCTCATACAACTGTATGAGATTGCAAAATCTGTTAAACTGAAGCTTCATTGCATAGTATAAAACAAAGTTGCATACCCCTGTCCCTATGTATGCTTAGATCTTTCAAAGTACGCAACGGATTTTGATGCGGTTTTTTAATAGATAGATTCAAGAGGAAGGTTTATATGTATAATACAATATATTTAATATCACAATTGCACCCGTGCGAAGCTGGGACGGGTCACTAGTGTAAAATATATCTACTGGATAATTAGATATGTCTAACAGTAAAATTTAGTTTCCAGATAGCATTTACTGTAAAGTACGTGGTTGAAAATAATCCTTAAGAACATTTATTGAAGTTCATCAATTATTTATTGCAAAACGTATTATTACTTGCACGGTACTCTCCGCTTTCACATTGAAATACCTGCATTCTTACACCGAGATTTAACGAGGTTAAGTGCACTATACTTATTGTTGTTATTTATTATTGAAAGATATACAAACTGATTGACATTCTTACTTGTCTTGTTTTGTATTTGAACGATTTCCTCTGGTTTTATAGTAATTTCCTGAGGTACTTCCAGTGGATATGCTCGACAAATATTCTTAATTAATATTTTATTTTGTGATTTTGGTTTCAGTTGTAAAGGCCCCAATATATTTCCCTGAAGCACCCCAAACAAATTATGCTCCTTATTTCGTTTTTTGTAATTACAGCTCTTGTTTTTTTTTTGGTAGAATTTAGTGCTGCAGTGTAATTTTAAATCTATGCTAGGTTCTGTAGTAATACTTTGATTTGTGAAGTCACTGATTACAAGTTAGAAGGTAGGGGTTAATAGTCAATACTTTCAAATGCGTTTATCGATTTTCTCAAACGTTATGATGGTAAGGAAAGTTGAATAAGAGAAACATTAATAGATTTTATTCTTACGACTTCAAAGACAGCACACTTGTTGTCAATGGCCATTAAATTCGAATGCTATACAAAGTGAAATCTACTAGCTTTATAAGGATATAAACAGTTAAGTAATTAACCAGTCTTCATATATCAAACTGATATATCATCTTCAACAATTTTACAGATTACAATCAACAAACAATACAAATATGCTACATCATTTAAATATTTCGACGATGCACTCTTACCAATCTTAACAAAATATTGCCTCGTTAACAAAATCAACTGAGCGTAAAATTAAGTTTTAATAAAAGAGAAAATTACCTCCAAAATATCGACGGTCTTCATATCAGTGACGTAGGGAAATCACTAAAAGAAAAACAGGAATATTCACATTTTTTCACTGAAAATCACTCACTGCACTTCACTGGTTTCGATTCGAGAGTTGGTAGCAGTTTATACGTGCGTGCTCCGCGGCGGTCAACGGGAGAATGCGCGCGGATGGGCTCGGCGTGCGCAAGCGCAACCAAACGCTTGCTCCGATTGTTAAGGCTAAGTTGTGTATGTAATTGTGCAATTTGTTTGGTATTAATATAAAATTGGTAAATTATTTCGTTGATATTTTAAGGATAATTAAGAAATTGTTTTTTTAAAGTTCAGTTATCGAGAAATTTGAGTTGTTTGACCTTTTGGATAATTGTCTTATTAGTGTTTTGATACGTTGTGTCCAATTAATCGTTAATGCGTGGTTTATTTCAAATATTGTAGATGTCGTAAGAGGCGACTCCTCCCTTAATTTGCGACTTCGTAACAACAAATAAAGGTTGTTTAGTTTCATTAGCATATAAGTAAATTGTTTACTCATCGTGTTTGATACACGCTAAACATTAATTTATAGGCTTAAAAACACACTTAAAGGTTGGAATAAGTATGTTTATCTAAAATTTGTGTGTCCAAACTGTAAAAAAAAAATACTAAAAAAAATAAAGAAAAAAGTTTATTTACGCAAAAAATATGGCGCATACCATATAAAATAAAACAAAAATAATTATATATTAAAGTACAAAATATGCGTTATGGAGAAAAGTGCTGCAGTGCCGCACAGAAAACCAGTGATCTAATCTCGACGCTTTATACATGAGGCTACTACTTTTTGCTGAGCGTTCGGCCATTTTTCGCGAATGTGACGCATATTTTTCCAAATTAGTGTTTTATGTTTATTAGCTAGTTTTAAATTAACGTAATTTTCACGTAAATACCTATCTGTTATTCTTTCTTTCTTTCAGTGACTTTCCACGTGTATCAAACGACGTTTTTCAAATCACTTACGAAGATATATTAAATCGATGCCTCCCACGTAAGTTGTTGTAACCCACAAAATGGCGATTTTGGGTTTTTTATGTAAAAGTGTCTAATTTTATGTAAACTATCTTACAAAAAAACAAAAAGTCCAAAAAACCTATTATTTAAGGTACTTTTGAAACGTATAATGTTGTATATTTCGAACGATTCCGGCGTAGACTGTAGTATTTATTACTTGCAATGGTTTACAACGGGGAAAAGCGCACGTGCGTCCGTTGTATGTAACATATATCACAGATTACGCTGGAATTCGGTGCCAGTTGCACCTCTCACGCAATTTTTACGTCGTTAATTTAATATTCTAGTAATTACTATTCCGCTTAATCTTATCTTTAACTAACATGATAACCATTTAAAATATGGTATTGATCCCATACAACAATTTACGTCGCTAATTTTAAAATTATTTTATGTTAAGTGATACGTAAAACATTTTACTTCGATGCTAGATATGTAAAAGTAAGTTGTAACATCACATACAACGATTTACGTCGCTGTTCGTTTGAAATAAGTACGTTGTATGTATTTTTCAGGGAGTGTTTTATGAATATCACTGAAGTCAGAGTCATTCTAGGTAACCATTTTCAATGAATCTGAGAAGTTTTAAATGACTGAATTAACAGATGATGGCATATTTGGAACTTTGGACCTTGAAACTGCTCACTTACTCGTATTTCATAGCTGTGCAGTATAATAACCATTTGGATTACGACTGTAATAGCCATTTTTTTTTATATTATATTATTATTATTATAGCTAGCCTGTGCTGTCCTATTGCTGGGCAAAGGCCTGCCTCCATTCTTTCCAGTTATCTTAGTTACTCGCCTTATCGTACCAAGTATCAAGGAAGGCATCCAGGTCGTGTCGAGGAAATGTGGGCCTGGAACACAAAAGGCACCGAAAGATTACATGTGAGTTTTAATCAGTAAAAGCAACTTTTACTGATTAAAACTCACCAGGACTTTCCTTCTTGCTCGTGTTTATTGCTAGTTTCCCAAATAAAAAAACATTGTTCGTAACTTTTACCTTAGTCACCACCTGCATGTTTCTGCACTGTTGAACTCTTCAAGCTAAGTCTACTATCAGTGATTTGATTGAATAAAGTATCGTTTGAAAAAGGTAATGAAAAAAATACACATTTAAAGACTAGAGATTTTTCAAAAAGGCCAATCGTCAAAGATAAACCTTTCAAAGAAAAGTCTGCTGTAATCACTATTTCAATGAATTTAACTAAAAAGGTGACAGAGAAAACGATGTATAACTATGGCTAATTTAGTCATAGGAGAGCCAAGCTTAGAATTTATGCTGATACTATTGTGAGACATAAGTAACTAAGAATAAATTGTCTGTTGCCGTTACTGAAACTTCAAACTTCAGACGTGTATAAACAACAGTTTCCCCAGATCTATAAGTGATTAAGTTCTTAATAAGGTGTTAGTTAAATTTGATATACCAACAGCAGTATTAATCCCAGATCAAAGAGATATTTAACAGCCTGTGAAAAAGTCTGGGTCTGTCAAAACCATCGTTTGTTACCATCTCAAGTCTTTTCAACTGCTTGCAAGTTGAGTCACACTATGCTTGACTAAATTCACTAATGTTATATTAAGACAGAGGTTTAAACTTTTAGTGTATATATTAATAACGTATAGCTTTTGCCTAAAGGGTACACAGAGAAAACAAGATCTGAAAGATCATAATATCGTAAAAATAAAAGAGGTACCAGTTTGTTCTGAAGATTCAATATTATTATTATGTTTTATCAGACTGTAAGGTGATGAACACTTCTTTCGGCAACAATACCCTATGATGCCGAAATGCTGATGATATGAATACACCAGTTAGGTGCATGAAACCAGCTTTTTAGAGTCGGGAAAAAATCCCTCTATTGTACTTATATTCGGAGCAAAACTTAATATTTGCGGGCTGTTCTAGATTCAGTGTAAGTTATTAAACATTACTTATTTACCTATCGTTTGTCTTGGATATGGTTACGAAAAGAAGAAGAATAAAGCATATTACAGCTACAAGTATAGTCACTTGAAAAAATGGAGAGAGGAAAAGAATACAAAGTGATAGTGAGACGGGTGATACGACAAAATAGAAGAATAAGCTTGTTCCACCGACTCCAAATCACATTGGACTAAGATAGGAACATGATGATGGTTTTCCTATTTTTAAATCTTATTGGTTAATAGAATTTTCTTAATCATTTTGGTTACGATCCTTTTTTGAGTTTTGATTATTTAAACTGTAGTAAAAATTTGGTTAAAGGACGATGTAATTTATTGAAAGTATAATTTAAATTTAGAAAAAGCTTAAATTTTTATTTTAGATTTTTTAAAATGATTTTTAATCTTAATCCTTAATGTTTTCCTAATCTTTAAAATATCGTTTCTTATTCTAAACTCTAAACCCTAAAATGTAAAATTTTGATAAACTTGAATGAAAATATTCTGCTTTTTTTGTATTTCGGTAACGTATCAACGAAAAGGTATCGTCCTAAACGAAATTAGGCTGAAAAAACATTGTATTTATTTTATTATATCAAGTAATGATACATATACCACACCTTTTTTTTTATTTGTAAACGACGTAAATTCATGTAAGTATCAGATATGATCCAAATCGGCTCTTGAACTCCCGTGTATAATAATGTAAGTGATAGTTACAACATTTTGTGAGGACCTCATGTCGCGGTAAACAGTTGTAACAACAAAATTCAAGAAACCGTTAAAATTATAAAGTAATGACATGTAGTAAACAATAACATATTAAAAACTATACGCTCATACCGAATTTCAAAAAGATTCTTTGAAAAATGTGGCTTGTATCGCAAAAAGTATCTTTAAAACGCTCTCCTGTAAAATTGCATTTTTGGGGTTACAACAACTTACGTGGGAGGCATCGAAATAATAAATTGCGGCGAAACCGGGACCAACTTCGCGTACTTTTCCGCATCAGCGCCAGAAACCGCAAATTATATTTTTAAAGCTAGTTTTTGAGTAACTGTATTGAAAAATAATAAATAATTTCCTCCTATCTGTCAGCATACAAAGCTTCCCCTTAAGAGGATGCGTCCGAACACGGAAGCGATGGCGGGCACCGCTCGACAAACACTATATCAACCGTAACGGTACCGCGGCCGGCGCGAGGTGCCGGACAGCGGCCGGAGCGTGCCGGCCAATCAGCGCCGGTCACTGCGGCCGGAATTAGCCACGCACGCCGATGTTGGCCACCTTGGTTTGTTTTGGTCGATTATGGAAGAGGCTGTCACTTCATTTTAGGTTAAACTTGCAATTAGCCTGATTTTTGTGGAATTATATGTATATAGGAACGGAGGGTCGAAGTGTCCTGGGCCAATGGCTGATGCGAAAGCGTAACACCAGGCCTGGGAATAAGGCATGGAAGGAATGGGGTAAGTTTTTTAGTCTGTAAGAGTCTGACACTGTTTCCCGCTCCGCCTAAGGGCAGGATTCGTCTTTAGATGATTTTTACCTGCCATAAAAAAACCCCATTCCTACGTTGCCGTATATACCAGGGCCAGAGACTTCCTTTCAGACGCGAATTCCTAACCCCAGTTGGCTTCGACCCTTCTGCGCGTCGTCGACGACTGGGCTTGGTCCGGACGGTTATCAGAAGACGATTGGACGGCGAGCTACTACTACTACTACTATTGCTCGCACAAGCCCGCGGCTACGGTAGCCGGAAGTCGGGATCGGAATTCCGGCGGCGTCTGGGGCGTGAGCGCCATTGCCTTATGCGGTCGGCCTCCTCCTTTGCTAGCATTACTGCTTCGCTAGGCGACCGCCTGCCACTCCTCCTAGCTAGGATTAACCTATGCCATTTTTATCTACATCTACACTAATATAATAAAGAGGTAAAGTTTGTTTTATTGTTTGTAGGAGGTAATCTTAGGAACTACTGGTCCGATCGGAAAAAAATTTAGCAACAATAGAAAGCTGCTTTACTCCTAAGTGACATAGGCTATATTTTATGTACACGGGCGAAGCCGCTGACAAAAGCTAGTAAGAAATAAAAAAAAATAAAAATCATACTTTTGTAAATGATAAAAACAAGTAAGAACTGGAAAAGTTTTGCGATGTTTTTGAGGATTTTGAAATCTATGCAAAAAAATCTTAAAGTATTGGTTTACAAATCTGACGTGAGTACCTTTCGACCTCAACGGTCTTCTGATGAAAGGAGATGATGATGAAGCATATTAATTGTACTAACAAAACAGTGGAAAGACCTAAATATTTGATAGTTATAATGTGAAAGGATTGACGCAAAACCTGTTCAATTCATGTATCGATGTCAGATCAGTTGGTTTGTATTTTTCCTCTAATAATTAGGATGCTGTAATATTAATAAGTTTAGCATTATGCAATACAGATGATTATTATTAGATAAATAAATGATAAATGATATTTATTTTTGCCAATACCTAAGTAGGTTTTTTACAACACTTTTACACGTCATTTTTTTTGTCTGTTTAAACTAGATGAGTCCGGTGTTTCCTAGCTGACTACCCTGAGAAGAAACACCGAAACAAACTCAGGGGTCAAAGTCTCTTAAAGTTCATACAGCAAACATGTAATAGTCAAATCATATGAGAACAATGCAGATTAGTGTCTGAGATGGCCTTTTGAGGAAAGAGCCATACAGATTTGAGTGGACCTGTCCAGTCAGGTGCAAGCATTTGTCAGTATTCGTATAGCTCAACTTAGGACAATTAAGGAGCTCAGCGATTTGACGATCAATGCCAAAGAAAGGACATTTGGGTAGGCCGTAGAAATACTCAAATTACCAGACATGCGTCAAAATAATTGAACATATAGAAAAAAAGAAATATTCCACATAGTCTGTGGTGTCTGTGAATCTTAAATTCCAATCATTTAAAAAATGAATGAATAAAATGTCCACAAGGAGCAAACGACTTTTAACTTGTGCTCATGGCCAAGTCACTATAATTATATAATTACTAGCTTTTGCCCGCGGCTTCGCCCGCGTGGGTTTGGGGTTTCCGGGATAAAAAGTAGCCTATGTGCTATTCCGGAGTGTATCCTATGCCTGTGCCAAATTTCATTCAAATCCATTCAGTAGTTTTTACGTGAAAGAGTAACAAACATCCATACATCCATACTTACAAACTTTCGCCTTTATAATAGTAGTAGGATAATGTAAACAAAACTATTGATCTAGTCACAAAATGTTGATATTGTTACAAATCAAGTTGAACAGGACTTGGCTTAGCGATCTCAAAACTTTTTACGATGGAAGAATTGCGTAGAAAAGAAAGAAAGAAAGAAAAAAGTTTATTTGCGCAAGAGTATGGCGCATACTATAAAAAAAAACAAAAACCACTAAATAATAAAAATATGCGACACACCCGCACAAAACGGCCGGTGCTCAGCTTTTGCTGGGGCTAATGTGTGAAACAGAGCCACAGCTCTGATTTTCAACACCTGCCGAATTTGACGGTAGACGCTTCACGACTAACGTAAGCTTATATATTATAAACGTAAACATAACGTAAACGTAGGGAGACTTGGCTTTTTACATTTCATGTTTTTTGTGGGTTGTATCTTTCCTCTAATAATTAGGATGCTGTAATATTAATAAGTTTAGCATTATGCAATACAGATTATTATTAAATTAATTGATTTATGATAGATTACCTTGCATCGTCAGGTTCGTGATTCATTTTAAATGCAACTTGCATATGTTTAACTGACTTAAAAAAGGAGGTTCTCAGTTTCGACCTGTATGTTTATCCGCAATTATCTCGCGTTTGGTTGAGCCGTTTTTGAGACGGTTTTGAGAAAAATATTTATCAGGTTTTTGGTATTCTAATTTTTGGACTTCAAAAGGAAGAAGTTGTCAGTTTGACTTGCATTAAATTCGGCGGGTCAGTTAGTCATTACACAGTATAGAACAAAGTTGCTTCCTGTCTCTATGTAGGTACGCTTAAATCTTTAAAACTACGCAACGGATTTTGATGCGGCTTTTTTAATGGAAAGAGAGATTCAAGAGGAAGGTTTATAATATGTAGGTATAGTGTATATATTTAATATCAGCATTGTCCCCGTGCGAAGCTGGGGCGGGTCGCTAGTTATAGATAAAATATACCCACGGACAGAATTAATAAATGCTCATCACACAAACATTAATAGGTGGTAATCGAATCCATGTCGTCCGCATAAGCAGTCAGAGCTAATAACCACTAGACCAATATGCCAGTCAAATAAAAAAACATGTGGGAAATTGTTCAAATAACTGCCCCACTCTTAGGTGCAGCGAGAAAATATCAGATTATTTTATTATTGAGACGCTTGTGTTAAAATTACTCGAGTAACACATTATTACTCAAACCATTTTGATTACCGTTAAACGGGGTGAATAGAAACAAATCGGGGGTGGATAGAAACAACTTTTAGTTGTTTTCTCACGTTATTTAAAAATTGTTTGCAGCATTTAAATATTTTAATAAATTCAATATTGAAAACAAAAATGCTTAATTAAAACTAAAAATATGAAATCAAAGTAATAATTCTAATAAAATTTTTGTTTCTATTCGCCCCCTAAGTTTCTATTCACCCCATTTTCATCATCATCATCATCATCAGCCTTTTTAATGTTCCCACTGCAGGGACACAGGCCTCCTCTCTAAGAGAGGGAATGGGCCGTAATCCACCACGCGGGCCCAGTGCGGGTTGGTGGACGTCAAATGTCTTCGAATTTTTGGTTCTAGGACATGCCGGTTTCCTCACGATGTTTTCCTTCACCGTTTTGAGAGCAGTGGTGATGAAATAAATTACACAAAGTAATGCGCCTAGCTGGGTTTGAACCCGCGACCTACTGCACGCAAGTCGGGGCTGTTACCACTCGGCCACCACTGCTCTCACCCCATTTTACCCGGTAATTTTCATTACATACTCAACGTTTATTGTTAAGCGCCTACAGAAAAACTCTGGTTCTATATCACGCGATGACGCCTGTGCAATAAGCAATAGCATAATGTATTGCGTGTTTCACGACATCTAGCTATAACTATCTTGTCAGGCGTTATGACATTGAAGTATTTTTGGTATGCGCTTTTTTGCTATTTGCAACTGTGCTATGCCATGCTCTATTAAAGATGTAGCAATGAAGTAAACGGAATAGATTAGCGGCACAGTTTTTAAGTTAAAATACACTTTTTGAAGTCGTTTTTTGAGGAAAAATGTGTTAGAAAATGTATTGGTGAAAGATAGGTTGAGTGCGCATCAGAATTGAAAGTGCTCTGCTAATTCAATGTCACGGTTTGTAAGGGTGACCTTATTTTAGCTTCAAAGACTATGCAGAAACTATTATAGTATATTGGCAGAAACTATTTTCGTTTATACAAGAGTATAGTGTATAAAAGTAGCTTAAAGAAGGCCTTGTTTTTTTTTTGTTGGAGGGAGAGGGAGTGTTTCTTGTATGGAGTAAAATCCACGTTTGTTCCTTTGTTTTAGGGGGCCTCTTTTTCGCGGAGACTCTTTTGAACGTTCCCGTAGCTCGACCATCGTAGCTCGTCGTCCAGTAACCATCCGGACTGAGCCCAAGTTATGTACACTTCAAGGTCATGATGGCAAAAAATCAGCTGGTCAGTACATTTATTTTCACTTGACTGATAGAAAAAGTACTGAACTTGCTGATTTTTTCGCGATTTCAGGTTTGGTCACCACAGCAAAAGTGTTTGGTTATAATAACTACGGTAAATGATATTTATTTTTGCAAATAGGTTTTTCAGAACACTTTTACACGTCATTTTTTTTCAGTTTAAATCAAGATGAGTTCAGTCGTAGCTGACTACCCTGAGAAGAAATACCGAAACAAGCTCAGGGGTCAAAGTTTCTTTTAAAGTCCATACAGTAACCATGTATTGGTCAAATCATATGAGAACCATGCAGATTAGTGTCTCAGGTGGTCTTTTGAAGAAAGAACCACCAGAATTGAGTAGACCTGCCAGTCAGTGCAAGCATTTGTCAGTATTCGTGTAGCTCAAACTTAGGACTACTAAGGAGCTCAACGACTTGACGATCAATACCAAAGAATGAACATTTGTGTAGGCCGCATCAAATACTTAAATCTGTCACTACAATCACTTGTTTCAGTATCGGTTACTAATATTACCAGTCATCCTATACATGGCTCTGGGAATAAGGCAAGGAAGGTACGGGGTAGGTTTTTTAGTCAGTAAGAGTCTGACACTGGTCTCCCGCTCTGCCCAAGAGCGGGTTTCGTCATTCGATGATTTTCACCTACCATAAAAAAAGTCATCCTATACATTTAATATATCTAAAAATAAATAAATAATATCTTGTCGACCAAGACTCAATAGCCCCGGTTTTAAAGCAGAACTATTTTTATGATGACCGGTCCAAATGTCGATGAGACTTGGCGCCAAAAATCTGCGGGTTATAGGTTGAGCTCAACGTCGTTATTTATAATGAAACTGTTATTTTTTAAATATTTCAAGTTGATAGTTTGCCGTTAGGTACGTCTAGATGTGAATTAAGATATTCTGTCTCATATTTGTAAGCTAAGTATACACATAATATCGAAGTACAGTACGGCCGTAGGATCTTGGTGAGTCTGAAGTTAAGCTCTGCGAATTTTAGCGCATGAAAACTCGTAAAAAATAAAGATGGAACAGTTTTTTAACAGCAATAACAACAGCAAATTGTAATTATTTGTGCCATGGGCTTCTTTTGAGGCAGTAATTCTCGGAACCCGCTCTTTGGTTGAGCGAATTTAATATAATAATAATAATAATACCCACAACTATCACACATCGCCATCTAGTCCCAAGCTAAGCAGAGCTTGTGTTATGGGTACTAGACAACTGATAAACATCATCATCATCATCTCAGCGCCAGTCCCGGTTGCTACCTTGGCTTTCACCTCGGATAAACATACATAATATATATATATTTCTAAATACATACAAATACATACATTATAGATAATTTCAATCAATCAATCAAAATATTTATTTGCAAAAATATGGTACATAAGGTGTTACAGTATTTTTTTCCCACTATATGCTGCCATAACATGGCGTGCAAATATTTCCAAATCGTAAATTACATTTTCTATTGACTTATCTTCTTAATATTCTATACCGTGAAATTTAAATGGTTGTTTTCCCGCGGCAGAATGACTTGCCATAAGGAGTACTTTTGAAGCATACAGTAAAAATAAAAAGTTTTTTTTTTATAAATAATTATTAAAAATATTCATCAACTCAAAAAAGCGAAAACAATAGTAACATTAGACGTAATTTGTAGGTACTACTAGAGTCGTATGCGCAGCACGCCGTCAAAGGAAACCGATTCATTAAATATTTAAACCAAAATAAGCTCTCGCACGTTGTGATACGTCATAATTAGCTTGCACTCTACAGGTCCATTTTTTGTTTTTAAATTTTTTTGGTGTCACTCATAAATTGGTGGTTGCTGAAAATCAGCCCCGTGGATTGATGGCTTCGTCCATCGTCACGGCTATGGCTGAGCAACAACCTTTTTTCGCCCAGATGCGACGCACAACTCGGTTTTATATTTTGGAACTGTTTTTAGTCTATGTTAATGCATGTTTATCAAAACAAGGTTATGTAAAAAGAAGCAATGTGGATTATGACAGATGCCATAGACAACGCATGTAATTTTCACTGAGACCAAGGCTTTTTGCCTAGTGTCTATGGTGTCGTTGACTGACTAATTGTTGTATTTTGTGTGGTTGTTTTATGTGTGTATGTATGTGCGTCTAGTTTGGGCCGAATAAAAATTGTTTTTCTTTCTTTCTTTTTATCAAACGTTTGTTTTACCAAGACACAACCATTTCGCTGAGGGAAAACAACCATTAAAATTTCACGGTCTATAATGGTATAATATCTCATTAATAGATTGAATAATATACCAATTGGACAGAGTCAAGTCCAACATACCTTCGTTGAAAAGGGTGGATCCTCCGACCAGGCGGATGTTCCGCATACCTTCAAAGATATATATATCTATATGACATATTTGGGGTCAAAAGTGCAGTGACACTCTACCGATGCTAGCGTCTAAAATGAATTTGTAAAAGAGGGTCAATAGTTCATGGCTGATTTAATTCATAGCATAAAATATTGAATAAACGAGTTAGTTGACCATAGTACTTTATGGGACACATGCCTCCTCTCTAGGAAAAGGAATGGGCCATAAGTACATAATCCATCACGCGCGCCCAATGCGGATTGGTGGATGTCAGATGTTTTTGAATTTTTGGTTCTACGACATGCCAGTTTCCTCACGTTGTTTTCCTTCACCGTTTTGAGAGCAATGGTGATAAAATAAATTACACAAAGTAATGCGCCTGGCTGGATTTGAATCCATTGTTTCTTTCAGGCTAAATCCTCCGGGGGGGCAGTTAAGAGATTTGGGGGGGGGGGGGCAGAGTAAATAAACGAAAGAAAGTAATATTTAAAATCAATTCTGATCATTATTAATTTTTTAATGATTTAATGATGCTATAAACTGAACCAAAATAGTGAAATATACGTATATCTGGTGCAGACGCGCGCAAGTAAGCGATCGGCAACCTATTGCTCTTGATTAAGTTCCATACGCCCCGGGGGGGCAGTAAGGCTATTCCCCCCCGGAGTACTACCTGAAAGAAACACTGTTTGAATCCGCGACTTACAACTACGTAACTCGGACTTATTACGACTCGGCCACCACTGCCAAATCATATATTATGTAGTCTTATTTAAACATTGACCATATTGATCTAAAGATATAAATATTTGTGCAAGTAACATTCAGGGCACTTAAGATTTAATCATTCCATTAGTTCGACTGCGAAGGTCGAAGTGCGAAGGTTTTGAGGTCACGACATGAGTGACCTCTGCAGACTTGTGGCCATGGTGCGGTATGGTGTTGCGTTACGTAAATAGAAAGGAGCTGAGAGGGCGGCACCTCACTCCTCATTCAAAGCCTCCTGAAGCCGAGGGTTGGTGCGAAAGCGTTATACCGGGGCTCTGGGAATAAGGCAAGGGAGGACCGGGGTAGGTTTTTTGGTTAGTAAGAGTCTGACACTGTTCCCGCTCCGCCCACGAACGGGACTCGTCATTGGACGATTTTTACCAACCATAAAAAAAAACCTCACTCCTCATTAGTGCGACCTGGCGGAACTCACACAGACTTTTTCCTGACTAAAACCCACCCTTCTACAACCAGTATGTGTTACTCATCATTCTACCCTTATCCCATGTTACTTGGGGTCGGCACAACATATTTTTTTCTTCCACTCTGTCCTGTCACCCGACACACTATCACTACCTCCCTTTTATTTCAATGTTGCCAGTGATGGATGACATAAGTATGGCTCCACAATGTAGGTCTTATTAGAAAGCTTAAAGTCACTCAAGGGATGCTCGGAGTTTCCTTACGTGATCGAATCAGAAATGAAGATATCCGCAGGAGAAGTTGCTGACATAGCCCGAAGAATCGCCCAAGTGGCAATGGGCAGGGCACTTTGCTTTCATAACTGTTTTCTTTTACACATGATTTTTAAATTATTTAACTTAGCCAAATGGTGTTTACTCTCATTAATATAATCGAATAGGCAACTTTAATGATTAATTTCTGAGGGGAGTGGTGCCATATGCTGAAACACAGGTTCTACCTAGTTCTGCAGTGGATGTTGTTTGTATTTTTGTCCTAGTATTTCCTAGTCCGTGCACGTTAACAATAATAATAAATTTTGTAAACTTTTTCTGGCAATAAAGTTATTAATATAATTATTAATAGCTATTATTCAGCTGACAGTTGGGGTCAAAAGGCTCTAGAGTGATGACCGCATACCGGAAGACGCAGTGTTGGAAAGCCTAAAAGGTGGACCGATGGCCTGGCAAGGGTTGCGGGTATCCGATAGATGCGAGATGCCTGTTCATTCTGGCGATACCTGAGGAGGCCTATGTCCAGCAGTGGACGTCTTTCGGCTGATGATGAAAACACACCCATGTTCAAGTGTCCTTTGCTTTCCAGGGCCTCGGTAACTCTTTCGACTAATTATGACAATGAAAACAATACATTTCCATTTAAAATGGCTACCAGGTCGTAACGTGACGTAGTAAGTAATCAATACCTGGCTTTTCCAGAGACTTCTGTTGGTCGTTATTAAAACAATAGGTCATAATAGTCTTATAAAGACTTTAGTACATACCCTAAATTGTATTCAAATCATCAGTTCATACTTCATGGAGCAAGGATCTAGGAACAGTGTAGCCTGGGCTTTTTTATGGTAGGTAAAAATCATCCAACGACGAATCCTGCCCTTGGGTGGAGCGGAAAACAGTGTCAGACTCTTACTGACTATACAATCTACCCCATTCCTGCGAACCCCAGTTGGCTTCGACCCTTTTGCAGGGTCCTTACGGTTTGCTGACAACTACTTGAGGCGCGCGGGAACAAAGCGCGCCGTCGACGACTGGACTTGGTCGGGACGGTTATCGGACGATTGGACGGCGAGCTACCCATTGCTCGCCATCCAGTACAAGTCTCGCGTGCAATATAAGACAGCTAACTAATGTTCTAATTAAAAAAAGTTGTCTGTTACAATGAAATACCTACCAATTGTAACATTTTTCTCGAAAAACGTTATTACCGCATATTGTTGTATTTCCGAAGTGAGTTTTTGTTGCAACTGTATTAAATGAAAATATGGAAATACCTCTTGACTAAACCAACGTGTCTATTTCGCAGGATAGATACCGCCTCATAATGTTCCCATTACTGAAAGAAAGAAAGAAAGAAAGAAAATAAAATACTACTATACTACATACTACTACTACCACACTACTACTACTATATTACTATTATTATTATTATAACTGGGACTTAGGCCTCTTCTTTAGAAGAGGGAAAGGACCGTATTCCACCACGCGGGCCCAGTGCACGTTGGTGAAGGTCACATGTCTTCGAATTTTTAGTTTTAGGACATGCCGGTTTTTCTCACGATATTTCGCAGGATGCTAAAATATTATTATAAAGTACCTATATTAGTGCACTAAGCCCCAAGAGGACACCGGTAATTGTGTCTGTAATTACGGTAGTTGAAAGGTTAAAATTGTGTAACTAATAATTAAACCGGAAGTTTGAAGCAAGTTTCAAATCACACTTAAATGCCAAAATCAATTTTATTACTAGGCACAGTGCCCTAATTCACGTAAAATCAAACAATCCCAATTCCATTGTCGTTCCATTGTCGTTCGATCGTAGTCCTATCCAAAATCGGTATTCACGTGTTCCTTGATGGGTATTCGATAGAACGACAATCGAACGACTTCTAAACGACCTCTCTTCGATCGAACGAGTTCAAAATCGGTATCGTTCAAACTCAATTGATGGATGGGAATACGAAAATGTCAAAGTCGCTACAATATCGCTACGGTTTTCATTACGAGAATTAGGCTACAGGTAGGTATAAATCTACCTACATTTTGCGCGGCCCAAGATTGAAGCGGCGACCTCGAGCTGTCCTCGCTGAGAACGCGGCATTTGGGCTCGCCACCACGCCACCGCCGGTGCAAGAATGTGGGACCGGCAGGTATCATTGCCTGCTTATGATTGCAAGTGTTCATAGATGAAGTAAATAATGGAGTGCGCATTTTGAAAACGTACGCTGGTATCATTTTGACGAATTGTTTTTTTTTAATGCTGAATCGTTGATGGTGAGGCGCATTACTTTTTTAAAAGCCCATTCACTCTAAACTTGAAGACATCTAAATTATAATCGGAAGGGAAGACCGCAGCAGGCAATTTGTTCCAGTCCTTCGATGTGCGATTGTGTGTGAGTTTCACAGTGTACCAGCTTTTCTTCGTTTTAACTTTCCTGTTAGCTGTAACCTACGGTATTTAAGTCTAGAGTGAATAGGTTACTTCTAGGCAAGCGTGCTTCATCGTCGGCCACATGATCGCTTACAAACTGAAACAGTGGTCAAACGTGAGCCTATCAAGAACAAATAAAAGCTTTGGATCAATTTACCTCTTTAGAATGCTTGATAAACAATAGATAAGGCAATCTGTCAATATACAGGGCACTCCATCTAGCCTAGTCACGACAAACTGTTCCATTCAGTTAAAACCAAAAGGGAACTTACAAACGATTTTGTACCTTATATCTTTAAAGAAAGAATTCAAAATTACAGTGTAACTTTCACTTATTCAGGCTTTGTCGAATTTTTATCACACGTCTAGCTAGATGCTGATGAACTACACAAAACTTGATAAACAATAGATAAAAAGCAGTCGCAGTTTCCAGGGTGAAAACCACATTGCCAGAAATGAGCACTCCATGCCTCCATACTCCGTGGCCGAGAGGTACTTGTAGGTATTACCTCCAAGTATCGAAGGTATGTTCCAAGTCAGTACTCGATCGTTCATCAAGTCAAGGAATGCGGCGCCTGCCAAACGGACAAGTTGCTGACAAATTTTATTAATTTTATCAACAAGTTCTCATGTTTTCGTTTTTCTTGAAGACATGTTCATACATGGCTTTACCATTAAAGCGACAAATTGATGTATTTTTAGGGTCCCTTATCCAAGATGATATGGTTGGTTTTTGTGGTCAACGATTGAGATTTACATAGGTAAGTTTTTACGAAACCTTCGATGCGTGAGTCCAACTCGCACTTGACCGTTTTTTTTTTACTTCGGTTGTGGAATCATCTAATGACTTCTCTCGCTCTATGATGGAGTGAGAGGGCGCCTGAGTATTGTGCGCAAACTGGCGCCTATAGTGGTTTCTAATCCTGTAGTAGCTGAGGTCTTTAGAAGACCTCTATTTTATGTTTTTACCACCTCCTTAGTTGTTTTTTTAAGTAAAATAATTTACTTCTTTTTTATGGTGGGAAAAATCATCCAATGACGAATCCCGCACTTGGACGGAGCGATAAATAGTGTCTCTTACTGACTAAACATCCCACCCCATTCTTTCTCATACTGGGGTTAGACCTTCTTTTCAGAAACTGTTCCAAGGCCCCAGTAGGCTTCGGCGCTACTGCGGCTCTACGTTTGCTGACAACTCTTGATGCGCGCAGAAACGGAGCGAGCCGACTACTTGAGCTCGATGGTGACGATTGGACGGCGAACTGCCAATTGCTCGCCGTCCGCAAGCCCTTATATAAACCCTAGTTTATATAAAGGCAAGGGGACTTCAACAAAAGTACGCACAGAAATGTCTAGCCTTTGAAGGATTTTTTTTTATTGATTATAGGTTTGCGCGGTCGACGATGAAGCGCGCTTACCTAGAAGTAACCTATTCACTCTTGACTTAAAGATTCCCGGGTTGTAGCTATTAGGAAACACGTAAGCATTGCAGAAATAAATTCAAGAACTACCTTTACAGCTAAGCCATTACCTTCTAGACTACTTCTGACTCATTTACGTATAATAAACACACGGTAACCTAGATCTAAGCCAGTCTAAATACAACCGGTCCAAGTAACAATGCTGCCATCTTGCTTATCTGTCAATATACAGGGCACTCCATCTAGCCTAGTCACGACAAACTGTACCATTCAATTAAGACCAAAACCAAAGTAACAAATGATTTTGTACTTTATATCTTTACAGTTAGAATTTAAAATTGTAATGTGACTTTCACTCATTCAGGTTCTGTCGAATTTTTATCACACGTCTAGGTGCTGCAAACTATTTTCAACTTTAAACTTATACAAGATAGAGTTCTAATTCTAATGATGGCGCTCCGTTTATTTTGTACACAATACATTTTCGAACTAATCATTTAAAAATTTAAATAAAGAATTGTGACGTCATCACGTTTAATCAACAGCATCTATTTTAATATGCCCGAAAGTACAGACTAAATTGAACTTTATTTTGAATTAGTTAAAGTTCAAGTTAGAAATGTCAGTAAATCAGCGTGGGTGGCTATATTTTGCATACAATGCGATTGAAATTTGCTTTAGGTTTGATGTTAGATGTGTACTAATGCAGGCGTTTGGTGAAGGTGAATGTTGTATTAGTTTATCCTTATAGGCATAACAGAAGGTCTGAGGACCAGGGTTTTAGGTGGGGAAATCATCCAATGAGTATTGTCGCACTTTTGTATCAGACTTTTACTGACTAGTTCCTTCTGGGCTGTGTCCGAAAATGTTCAGAGTAGTGTAGAGTTGTTACCCAGAGTCGTTCTTTTATGACTCGAGTAGCTGGCCTAGAGTTAACTCAAGTGACTCCAACTTCGAGCAGGGTAGGTTGGAGTAAGCCATTGACAATGGAACTTGACGTTTGCGTTAAAAAAATGCGAGTGTAGAGTATCTACCCTGTGACGTCATTAGAGTTAACCCAACCTCAAATTTGAACGCAGGGCTTTGCTTTCGTTCCACGGGGTTCTCTTTTGTTCAACCCCTGGACCCAGTAGACTTCGAAATGAATGCAATACCTTATGGCAGTTCCAGATTAGTGGCGTCAAGCTCCATAAACAGGCGTGAACGTGAATGTGGACGATTTTCGCAGGGTACGACATGTAGTTTATTCATAGCGAGAAGCAGTTGCTCTCTTGAGCCCCGAGGAAAAATCTAAACTCTTGAACCCCGAGGAAAAATCTAAACTCTTGAACCCCGAGGAAAAATCTAAACTCTTGATCCCCGAGGAAAAAACTAAACTCTTGAGAACCTATTTTTTTTTTATGGTGGGAAAAATCATCTAATGACGAATCCCGCCCTTGGGTGGAACGGGAAACAGTGTCAGACTCTTACTGACAAAACAGGCCCCCTTGTTCCTTCTTAAGGGCTAAGAAGGAACAGGGGGGCCTATTGTCTTTCTATTATGTCTCTATTATGATGTGGTATTGGAAAGGTTAAATTTCGGATCTGGTAACAAAATAGTTGTTTTACAAATGGCGTTTCATCAGTCCGTTATAGCCCTGATACCTCGTAAGGAAGAAAGCGGAAAGCTTCGCGTTAATGCGGCTCTTATATGAGCCGTGACGGTGCATTATTAACATCATATAGTGTGCCATGCTGCCATACTGTATGTTGAATGCCAGCCTTTCGGTTTTCTACAGGATGCATTTTGGATAGATACGATTTGATTCCGCCATCTCAATTTTACCATCGGACATCCCGGCGCACGGAAAATCCACCACTCCTACGTTATTGAGACATCTACGGTCCGGACTAAGCCTTTTGCCTCGTCGTGTAAACTTTTGGGCCCCAAGCGAACGCCGGCCATTTGCACTCCTATCGTTCTATTGTGTTTGTAATTACAGTAGTCGAAAGGTAACGCGTACATCGAGGGACTGGAACGGTTTGCTGGCTGCTGTCTTTCCGTCCGATTATAATTTAGGTGTCTTACCATCAACGATTGCATCACTGCTTACCATCAGGTAGGATCGCAGTCAAGCACTAGTTTATTGCAATTAAAAAAAAAAATAACAAGTTATATGAGAAGACGAAGACTATAACTGCTGTGTCACAAACAACGCGACAAGCTGGTAAAAGGGGGTAAGACAGAGTGATGAGATGATCACAAAGTTGGAGAAGAAGTAGAGGAACAAGATAGATAAATAAATATATTCATTATTCGTTAGTTAAATAAATAACTATTTATGTACACACATAAGAATAAAAGAAAAGAAGAAGGAAACGGATAATAGGTACAGAGGTGACGCTTATTTCTAAATAAATCTCTTTCAGCATCCCTATGAAAGGAGAGTTAGAAAAATAGAGATGCGTAATAGCAAAAGAGAAAATTTTTCTTTGTTGCACACCAAAAATAAAATAATTATAGGAGCTAAAAATTAGGTGTCACAATGGGCGGTCCTATTGCTAAAAGCAAATTTTTAAAGACAACCTTTGGATGGATTTGATAAAGAAGGAAAAAAAAGGAACGTAGCTAGTTCATGGTGTAATATTTTTATATTATATATACAATACTAGCAATCCGCTCCAGCTTCGCACGGGTACTGATATTGAATATATTATGAATCACTTTATCTATTAAAAAAACCGCATTAAAATCTGTTGCGGAGTTTTAAAGATCTAAGCATAAGCAACTTTGTTTTATACTATGTAATGATGATTATATTTCTAAATACATAAACATCATCACAAATTTAAACTTTATCAACAATAGCCCAAATACAACAGCCACATCTCCAAAACCAGCCACGCCACATTCCTCCATTCGGCACCTTGGACAAAAGACCAAAATATTGGGTTAACGGTCAGCACCGAGTGGTGGCGGTAACTTGTTTACTGACAGTTATGATAACGAGTCGTAGCGGGGACGAGCTGGGCTACGGTAAAGTACTGTCGCTTTCGATGGGATGCTCACTGATTTGGTTGAGAGATGGAAATAAATAAAGAAAGAAAGAAAAAGATATTATGTTTCTCTGAGCATTGATATCCTTAAGATTTAAGCGTTACACCAGGGCTCTAAGACTAAGGCAAGGAAGGAACCGGGGCAGATAGTCAGTAAGAGTCTGACACTGTTTCCCGCTCCGCCCAAGGCCGGGATTCATCATTCGATGATTTTTATCTACCATAAAAACAAGTTTTTAATGAAAATATTTTTTTTTCATAACAAGCTTTTATAGCAGCGGTCTATAATTATATAATTAAAACTCGTCAAGACGATTCACACGAGTCCAAACTCGACGTGGTTGTGCCGTTTAATTACAGAGTTCCTATGGCTACCTCGTGATTCCATCATCAGATCAGCTCCATTTCATCATAATATTGCATTGTCATGCGATTTACACCGGCATGCAAAATTTTAGCTTAATCGGAAACCGGGAAGTGGATCAAATTTAAGTTGCAAGATTTGATTACAGAACGACAGACAACGGGACAGGTGAAACTAAATAAAAGCTTGTAAAAAGCGCTAGTATTCTGATAGGACCCGCTGTTATGACCTGACATTCACAACATACGTGGAGAAATCAAACCATGAGTTTTTGAGAGAATTTTGAAATCTAAACAAAAATCTACATACAGTTTACAACGAAAGAAACGCGGTACAGTCAGCAGCACATTAGACTATACAAATCTGTCAGATTTGTCCAATACATTTTGAACCTTGTTATACTCGTATTATGGTTAAGAGTTGAAAATCGTTTGCAGAATTTTGACAGTAGACTACAACAAGTCTGTTGTGCTGGTTACCGTACATTTCTCAGTAAAAACAAGAAAATCATCTTACTTGACTGTCATGCTGATGAAGGATGACTTAGTTTCAAAAACCAGGACTTACGAGTATGTGGGCCATTCATACTATGTTAGTACTCATAAAAGTTTATGACGAACAGCAATAAGCTACCAGCAGAATAACTGCACAAGTACAGTTGCTATGTTTATGCAAGGTGCAGTCAAAATGCATTCATGCAACAAACGATTAGTGTTTTTGTGATGCCTATTAAATATGTATGATGATGTAGGTAGATTGTAAGTTATTGTGCTTATTGGTACGATAAATATCAATAAGATAATTTTCATTTTGCAAGTAGATTTAAAAAACACTTTTACACGTTATTTTTTTTTTCGATACTAGATGTGTCCGGTGTTTCCTAGCTGACTACCCTGAGAAGAAACACCAAAAAAACTCAGGGGTCAAAGTCTCTTTTATTTAAAGTCCATACAGAAAATATGTATTGGTCAAACGACTTAAGGACCATGCGGATTTGTCTGAGATGGCTTTGTCTTTAGAAGGAAGAACCATACAAATTTGAGGAGACCTGTCCAGTCAGTGCAAGCATTTGTCATTAGTCGCAAAGCTTAACTCAGGACTACTAAGGAGCTCAACGACTTGACGAACAATACCAAGGAAAGGACATTTGGGCAGGCCGCAGAAAATACTCAAATTGCCAGACATACACGCAAAAAAAATTAAAGCTTCCCTTCGTTTCTGAAAAGCCCAATCTCTTAAGCCTTCGCAGCTTACTGCTCACAATATCAATGACTGACAACACAATAGCCTGCATGTCAGCATATCTATCTTCCGTACTATCACGCTCACTTTCCGGTATAGCATAAGCAGGATGTCTAACATCTGAACTTTCAATGTCAGATAGCCAACTGACATTTGTATGGAGTGTGAATGTAGATGATTGATTGGTCCTCATCTTGGTTTTCACGTTATGGTGGCCTAAACTCTGCAAATTAATGTTCTTAGTACACCTTTTAATCTGCATTGTTCTCATATGATTTAAGCTAGCTATTGTCAGCGGCTTCGCCCTCGTATATAAAATATAGCCCATGTCACTCAGGAGTAAAGCAGCTTTCTGTTGTTGCAAAAATTTTTCCAATTGGACCAGTAGTTCCAGAGATTACCTCCTACAAACAAAAAAACAAACTTTAATTCTTTATTATATTAGTGTAGATAATACTTGACAACTATCACACAACGCCGTCTAGTCTTGAGCTAAGCAGAGCTTGTGTTATGAGTACTAGTGTATGGACTTTAAAAGAAAACTTGATCCCTGATGTTTCGGTGTTTCTTCTCAGGGTACTCAGCTAGGAAACACCGGATTCATCTTATTTAAACTAACGAAAAAAAAATTACGATTAAATATGTTTTCAACTTTCGTCATGACCTATTTGTAAAAATACGTAAATTGACATTTATCATTTAGTATTTTAACAATTCAATAATTTTTTGCACTTTACTAATCGACGGCGAAGCGAAAGAGTTTTTTGACGCCTTAGTAGCCTTTTGGTTAATTTTTATTTTTTTATTTATGTGTATATAAATATAATTTAAAGGTTACTTTATTATTTAATTATTAATTTAAAATAAATTAATTATTACCATTGAATCCGTGTGAAGCTGAGGTGGGTCGTTAGTAAAAAATCATTACGTAGTATAAGACAAAGTTGCGCTGTTCTTATGTATGCTTAGATCTTTAAAAGTACGCAACGGATTTTGATGCGGTTTGTTTTAATAGATAGAGTGATTCAAGAGGAAGGTTTATATGTATAATAAATGCATAATAAATTCAATATCAGTACCCGTGCGAAGCTGGGGCGGGTCGCTAGTACGTTATAAAATTACAACGAAAAGTGGCATTGATTTATTTAAATACTAGCTTTTGCCCGCGGCTTCGCCCACGTGGGTTTGGGGTTTCCGGGATAAAAAGTAGCCCATGTGCTATTCCGGAGTGTATCCTATGCCTGTGCCAAATTTCATTCAAATCCATTCAGTAGTTTTTACGTGAAAGAGTAACAAACATCCATACATCCATACTTACAAACTTTCGCCTTTATAATAGTAAGTAGGATATTGACATGTGTAATATATTTAATATCACCATTGCATCCGTGCGAAGCTGGAGCGGGTCGTTAGTAAGAAATAAATAACTAAAATACACATTTCGTGAACTCAAAACAACTTCTAATTCTTTATTTGGCGTGTCAGTCCAGCTCATTCAAAGTTCAAACAATCGCATAACAATTGAAGATCTAACATAATAGTTGACCTCAATGGTGGCCATTCAGTTGTCCACTATCAATCATGGAAGGTGTGGTCCGGTCTGAGGTGTTGAGGAATGATGAGGCGGCAGACATAGCGGTAACTGAGAAGTTTATTGTACTGGCTTTGGATCATCTATATATATTTAAAAGGAGAAACTGTCACATAAACCTTCCTCTTGAATCACTCTATCTTAAAAAAAAACCGCATCAAAATCCGTTGTGTACTTTTAAAGATCTAAGCATACATAGGGACAGCATAACTTTGTTTTATATTATGTAATGATGTACTCAATATGGAATGTAATAAAGTATTGAGTATTGAGTACAATAGGTGTGCGAACGCCGGTGTTCCCTTGAAGCTCAAAAGTTTAAGATAAAAAAGTCATGTTTTAGAAAATAATAATTTCCCTGCTTGGTTCACAAGAGAAATATCACAAACAAGACTTTTCTTACTTCCCGTCGCTCGCGAATTGGATCAGTTATGCTGTCAATTACTCGTGACAATGTAACTGTGTGTACTAGCCTCTTTCCCACGACTCTGCCCGGGAACCTACTCATTTGGTGCCTGAGTACTGAGCTACAGGGGCGTAGGTAGACGCCTACCTGGGTGATGTGGGCCCTCGCTCACGGCCTTGCATTTAAAGGGGCCTCGCTACTTTAAGAAAGAAGGGTTTTTTCAAAAGAAAAAAGCGGAACCCTTATTGTCTATCTGCCAAGACCGTAACGAGTTGAAATTTAAACTATATTTCTGGTCTGCGGTTCCTTGAAAATGTGAAAAAATTGTAAGGAAAAAAATACGGCCGTTTGTATTACAAAAACATATGTCTCGACACTCTCATAGGATTCAAAATCACGGTACTTTTCATTGACTAGAACCCTGAAATTTGGCATGAAAATTTATGATTACGTAATAAAAAAAAAACATTTTTCGTTTTAGAAAAATCTGCCGTATCTTGATTCGGAAATAAGTTGATTGTACGGACAGAACGCTCAGAGGTAGAATTGCACTTGCCCAGTTTTTTTGTAATAGATAGGCTCTTTTGTGACCACTTCTTCACCTGATGGTAAGCGACGATGTAATCGAAAGCTGGGTTGCAACAGCAGCTGTCTTGTTTTCGAATTTATAAAAGAAAGGGGCTTCGCTGATGCCTTCGCCCACATCTAAACAAGTCTACGCTACGCCTCTACTGAGTTAGGTATCTAGGTTGAAACGAATAATGAAGCTATAGGCAAGTCTTATGGATCGGCGGTGCATAGTGTTCCATGCACGCTTTGAAGACGTTAGCAAAGTTAGCAAAATTGACGGGGTTAGTTATGATCGACGCCTGTTAGTGTTGCGGATTGTTAGGAGTTTTGTTAAAAGTGACCATAGCCCTCCCAAAAAGTGCAAAAATTATTTGATGAATTTCAACGTAAAAAATAAGTAACTAAGTTTTATAATGGATAGTATCCTTTTATGTAGTCCGTCAAGTTTCTTGTACGTTTTGTAGAGAATTAATTTAGAGGTTTTTTTATGGTAGATAAAAATCATCCAATGACGAATCCCACCCTTTGGTAGAGCGTGAAACAGTGTCCAACTTTTAATGACTAAACAACCTACCCTGTTCCTACGTCGTCATCTGTACCAGGGCTAGAGCCTTCCTTTCAGACACGAACCCTTGACCCCAGTTGGTTTTGACCCTTCTGCAAGGTCCCTACGATTAATGTCGAGTAAATCATGTGTAAAATCTTTTGGGTTCCTTGTTGACTACGGAACCCTTCAAAGTAAAGTACCTAATCCAAAATATGGTATCGAATAACTCATCCACATCGCTGTCGACTGATAATATGCCCAGACTGGCCACATTACCACACTGTATACCTATCAATAAAAGCTACAACGACAATGAAAGGAATCAAAACTGAATGAATCAAACATCAAACAACCTCCAAGGTCTTTGCAGGAATGTCATAAATATCGACACTCCCTGCAGGCAAGGCGCAGGTGTCTCTATACTATTCAGACATATTTGTTTACCATTTTGGCGTCGAGCAAGCTTTAACAACATATTCTGTGACCCCAATACCTCTTGTGTAAGACTGCCGAGCCTATCACACCTTCAAAGTACCTTCGACCTTAAAACTGACAGTTTAAAGTTAATTCTTCAATGTATCAGGTCTAGAGTTAAGCTGTTTTGGTGGTACAGTGCCCAAGTAAGTAGGCTTGCACATCTGAGATCTAAGTGTAGGAAAGAATTTGTCTCATTAAGATTAATTCGCTGTAGCTAGTTGAAAAACTGTGGAACATGGCATACCATGGTTTGAAGGAATGTCCATGGTTAACGAGTTTTGAACAGCATATTTTTCTTGTACGTTCCTTGACTCCTAGAATTATCAGAAGAGCAAAATTTCTCAAAACAAATTAGAACTAGCTACAATCAAGAGGTACTTAAGTCAATATGAATAGGTTACTTCTAGGCAATCGTGCTCTGTTGTCGACCGAATCTGTATGATTCTTTCCTCAAAAGACCATCTCATACATGATTGTGTGTGTAGTCCAGATTACTGCATAGTATTCAGATGATTTGATCATTATTTGTTTGCTGTACCTATGGACTTTAAAAGAGACTTTGGGCCCATATTTTTTTCGGTGGGATAATCATCCAAGTTGGTGCCCTGAAATCGCATGAGGGGTCGCGGCAGACCAAGAAGGAGATGGCGGGACGATTTACATGCCTTCCTTAGGATTTGGCTAGAAGTGGCTTAAAACCGAGAACACTGTAAATAATGGAGGCCTTGGCCCAGCAGTGGGACAGTACGGATTAGAAATAATAATAATAATCATCATCCAATGACATATCTCGCCCTTTTGTGTCAGACTTTTACTGACTAAAACTTGCTTCTGTTTTCTTCTTTGCTTTCGTCCCGGGCCCCGGATGCTTTTTTGCACAACACATGGCCCCAGTAAGCTTCTACCCTGCTGAGCCCTTATGGATTTGATGACAGGCGCGAGTTTGTTTCGGGGTTTATTCTCAGGGTAGTCAGCTAGGAAACACTAGCCTCATTTATTTATTTACTAGCGACCCGCCCCAGCTTCGCATGGGTACTGATGTTGAATATATTATGCATGTATTATGCACATAAACCTTCCTCTTGAATCACTCTATCTGTTAAAAAAAGCCGCATCAAAATCCGTTGCGTAGTTTTAAAGATTTAAACATACATTGGGGGAAGCGACTTTGTTTTATACTATGTAATAATTTTATCTTCATGTACAGTAGTGGTACACAAGCGGAGTTAATGCTACAAGGCATTCTCTACCAGTCAACCTTTGGGTTGAAAAAGATAACCCTATGGTAGGTGTGCACAATAAATAATTATATATCAGATAATAGATAAATAAATAGATATATTTAAATTATAATTTACTACACTATAGTGTATTATCATTTAAACAAGCCTCATCTAGTTTAGATTGAAGGATAAATGAACGTATAAAAAAGTCATTAAACCTATTAGCAAAATAAATATCATTTAATTAGGTATTTCCTTACTCAATATTTGGTTTTGTAAAATAATGAGCTGATTTCTAGCAAATGGCCATGAAAAACGAATTTCTTTTTATCATAGTTGAATGAACTGAAACAGTTCGCTCTAATGAATGAATGAATGAATCTGGTCTTGTTGTCATTCACCGCTCTTATCAGATCTAAGAAGTTGACATTGTAACTGTAATTTTGATTAGGAACTCTATTTGTTAAGACATAGGGTTTAAATTCCCAAAACAGTGATAAATATCAGGATTTGGCTTATAACGTATGTGATCTAGTGGAAAAGGTACAAGGATTTCAGCATTGTTTTGTGCCTTTAACTTTAACTCAAGTAATTTATTATGACTGTAGTTAAGATTTGTTTTTAAGCAGAAGTTGTCAGTTTAAAAAAAAAAATGTGCAAAACAACTGATTCTTATTAAAATTATTGTGATAACATCGTTAATAATACATATAAAACCATGTAACATAATAAAAACGTACGTTTCGATAGCAGCTATGTTTAGAAACGACTTTTTTTGAGGTGCAAAATCATTGAATACTTCCGCTCTAGGGCGGAGCATACCATACACACAATGAATGTCTACATCTCTTCTTTTTCAAACCTTTCGCAGGTATGCTGGAAGGGATTTCTATAGAAATAAGCATCACCTATGTACCTATTCTCCTGTTTCTTTATTCTTTTCTCTTACTTTCTAGTGTGTCTATAATTTGTTTAGTAAGTAAATAAATATCAGATCTTTTCTGACTACAGTACGGCCGTCGGATCTTAGCGAGTTATAAGGCCCTGCGAAGTTATAAGGCCCTGCGAATTTTAGCGCTTGATATCTCGTAAAATAAATGTTTTAAACGAATAAATGCAATTTGCAGTTGTTCATTGCTGTTAAAAACTGTTAGTGGCATTTATTTTTTAGACTCACCAAGATTCGACGGTCGTACTGTAAAACTATACTCCTTCAATTGCCGTGCTTCATAGGACCCATAGACCTATATGATAGTCCCCACCTTTCATCCAGGAGTCTACTTATGGCCCCAGTATACGTCGGACCCTTATGGGTTTTGGCTGACAACTCTTTTGGCGAGCTTAAAACAACTACCTACGCAATGTAACCGATACAAACTCAGTGCGTACCGAATAGCTAAACAGTGAGCTAACTTGTGCTCGTAGTCCCCAAAATCACGCCTATGGTGGCCGTGCATAGCCCTGCGATTCCCGAGAGCCAGATGCGTCTTTTACATCTCCTTCGACTGATTTGCAGAAGAAGGAGACCACGTCCCATTAGCTCTCAATCCAGAGCCAGACAGTTGATACTTCTTTGACCAAACAACTGATAGTCTTTACGTAGATTTTAATACATTCACTACCCGTCACCCCCCACCGAACACGTCCAGTAACAGTCCGGAGTCCAAGTTGTCGACGGCGCGCACTGTTCCCGCACGCCTCAAGGAGTTGTCAGCAAACTGTAGGGGCCCTACAGGGTCGAAGCCTTCTGGGGCCGAGGATTGTTGCGAAAGCGTAACACCAAGGCTCTGGGACCAAGGCAAGGAAAGAACGGGGTAAGTTGTTTAGTCAGTAAGAGTCTGACACTGTTTGCCGATCCGCCCAAGGGCGGGATTCGTCATTGGATGATTTTTACGTACCATAAAAAATCCCCCACCGAACAATGTCTAGAACTAAATTAAACACGTATCAAGACAAAAAAAAACGTTAAATTAAACATTAACGTTGTCGTTTTTTAAACGGAAATCTCATTTAGTTTTTTTTTGCTTCGAATTGGTTCAACAGTTTAAGAGAAATGTTTTGCAATGTGGGTCACTATGAAAGTAGTGCAGATATCGGTTTTTATATCAAGTCGTTTTGTTGATAACTTCCTCGTTGTTGTGTTTAAGTGTTTATATCTGTGGTGTACATACAGTACAGTCGGATCTTGGCGAGTCTGAAAATAGGCTCTGCGAATTTTAGAGCTTTTTTTTTTTTTAGGTAGGTAAAAATCATCCAATGACGAGTCCCACCCTTGGGCGGAGCGGGAAACAAGTGTCAGACTCTTACTGACTAAACAACCTACCCCATTCCAACGTTGCCATATACACCAGGACCAGAGCCTTCCTTTCAGACGCGAACCCATGGCCCCAGTTGGCTTCGACCCTTTTGCAGGGTCCCTACGGTTTGCTGACAACTCCTTGAGGCGCGCGGGAACAGTGCGCGCCGTTGACGACTGGGCTTGGTCCGGATGGTTACCAGACGATTGGACGGCGAGCCACCCATTGCTCGCCATCCACAAGCTCGCGCCTACGGTGGCCGGAAATCGGGATCGGAATCTCGGCGGCGTCTCGGGCGTGAGCGCCGTTGCCTTAAGCGGTCGGCTTCCTCCTTTGCTAGCATTACTGCTTCGCAAAAGGAGACGACCGCCTATTTTAGCGCTTGAAAACTTGTACAAAAATAAATGGTATAAAAAAATAAAAGGCAGTACGGCTCTGGCTCTGGTATAAAGGAAACGTACGAACGGGGTGGGTTATTTAGTCAGTAAGAGTCTGATACTATTTCCCGCTTCGCTCAAGGGCGGAATTTGTCAATGAAAGTAAAAAAGTAAAATTACCTACCATTTTTTTTACGGAGGTCAATAATCATCCAATGACGAAATCCTCTCTTAGGCGGAGCGGGAAACAGTGTCAGACTCTTACTGACTAAACTCCCACCCTGTTCCTTCTTTGCCCTTTGCACTGGGGCCAAGCCCTCCTTTGAGAAAGAGACCTCTGGCCCCAGCAGGCTTCGACCCCCTTGCACAGTCACTACGGCTTTGCTGACAACTCCTTGAGACGCGCGGGAACAGATCGCGCCGTCGACGACTTGGGCATATTTTACCTACCATAACAAAAAACCAACTTATCAAATCAAACATTACATAACAATTTACTGTTTACCATCTTCATAGGGCTAACATTGCCATGTTTGACTTCCAAAAAACCCAGCAAACATAACTACAGTGAAAGTATTCGTAGTCAAACAGAGGTACACGCACTGTAGTATATTTGGTGAAAATAATAGCTTATTTTGTGAACACCATTGTCTAAGGCAACCATGGGAAACCGTATCGCTTTCTATTGTCGACGACTCGACGCCGGCGCTGGGGTGCCGATTGTGAATTTATTATGTGACCGGAGGGGTCATTGAATATTGTGTGAAGAAGAAGGAGAAGTTCTATGTCCTTTACTAATTTTGCTTAGCTCTTTAAACTAATGAGAGCCTAGTAGTTCTGTGGTTTCATCAGAATCTTCTTGACTCGTTTTTTTGTTGTGGCCAAAAATCATCCAATGGTGAACCCAGCTCTTGGGCGAAGCGGAAAACAGTGTCAGGTTCTTAGTGACTAAACTCCCACCCCCCTTTCTTTTAGAAAGAGACCCTGGGCCCCAGTAGGCTTCGACCCAAATTTTTTATGGTGGTCAAAAATCATCCAATGACGAATCCCGTTCTTAGGCGAAGTGGGAAACAGTGTCGGACTCTTACTGACTAAACACACCACCCCGTTTCTTGTTTGTCTTTCGCACTGAGAGCGAGCCTTCCTTTCAGAAAGAGACCCTGGGGCCTAGTAGGCTTCGACCCGAATTTTTTATGGTGGTCAAAAATCATCCAATGACGAATCCCGTTCTTAGGCGAAGTGGGAAACAGTGTCAGACTCTTACTGACTAAACACACCACCCCGTTTCTTGTTTGCCGTTCGCACTGGGAGCAAGCCTTCCTTTTAGAAAGAGACTCTGAGCCCTAGTAGGCTTCGACCCTTTATAACACTACAAAACTGTTCTTTGCGTCCGTCACGTCACAACCTCAGGTTCAGTTGAAAACCAGCGTCAGGCACTACTTGTCTGGCATACATGCTGAACTGAACCTTTTTTGGCGCAGCTGTGAGGCACACAATAGCTGTTTTTAATTTGTATTTTATTGTATTTATTTTTTTATTTTACTTTTTTATTTTGTTTTCAGTTTACTTTTTATTTTGATTATTTTATTTGTTGCTTTTTTACTGTAATTTTCGTGTGCCCTACTCTGTGGCAGAATAAATTTATTTTCTTTCTTTCTTTCTTTCTTTCCTTCTGCAGAAAAATGATTTTTGCTCACCATAAAAAAACGCTACTTATGGACCATAAAACTGCTACTACATACAAATAAATTTTAGTCACCATAGCATTGGTTAAATGTAATTGCATATTTGACCCCTCACTGTGCAGTCGATTACTGTATTTTTATGAGTACTTAAGAAGTTATGTTTAATGTGTTAGTTTAGCCTATAAAATTGCCGGTTCTATGAAACTAAAAGCTTTGGATTAACTTAGGATTGATTTTTGAATTGAGTATTTTAAGTTAAGAACGTACCTATTGAATCCCTTTACAATTAGATATTTTTATCAATTTATAAATTGAAGTGCAGTTTTAGAAAAAATCAACTTAAAATATTTTAAATCTGAAATCGGGGGTGGTAGTATAACGATATCACAAAAAACTTGTAAAAATACAAAGCCCAAAGAAATAAAAGAATAACAATTTTCGAAAAGGAAAAACATAAAAATATACTAATCAATTGTACTAATATCACTTTGGATTGCGCTCCCTCCGAATGTCAGGATGGTGATCAGCCGTTTTTCTTTTAAAGTGAAGGCACGAGAGTGCATTAGCGAGAAGTTGGCAGAATTATCACAGCAATGATTCGTTGGATTTGATTTTTTTTCACAACAACTTTGCTTATTTGTATATGTATGTATCTAAGTATGTACCCATTATATAAAATGGTAAAAGTAAAGACTTCACCGCGACGATAGACAAGATACGAGTACGTTATATTGGAGGACATGCCGTGGTCACTCACAGCAAAACACTTAAAAGTCAAGTTAAACTTATGGTAAACTTAACTCCAACAGGTACAACTCGTATAGACAAATATGTCTACTGGTAAGCGAGGTTACATTACACTTATCCGAAGAACAGGAAATGAGAGAGAAATCCAAAAATAAAAACTAAAGTGGAAGATATTGTACAACTTATCGTCCTAACTTCGACCAAAAATATAGGAATTAGCTATATAATTTATTGCTTTTAGTTTTGCTATTGTTAGTAGTTCTTAATAGTATGATACTAGTGACGGGTGACAGGACAGAATGGAAGAAAAAAACATATTGCGCCGACCCCAAATAAAACGGGACAAGGGCAGGAAGATGATGATGATGATGATGACTAAAAAGAAAATCAGTTGTCTTGTAAAATTAGTTTAAAAGTAAAATTAATATTTTATTAAGAAGCACATAGTTGATTTTGAAATTGATTAATAAGTGACGATTAAATTGTCGTATAAACATGCGAGTTTTTGCTTTTTATACAGATTCAAAATGTTAAAAGCTGGAATAAAAAAGTGATTTTGCCAAAAGTCGCAGACGTTATGTAATCTTAGAACCTCCCTAAAATTAGCCAATGTGATGGAAAATCGAACGATTACTGTACAGACAACTGTATCAATTGGGAACCCGTCTCACTTTAGAAAAGGGGGAATCAAAATAAAAAAAAGACCATTAACAGACACTTTTAAAATGTCAAGAAGTCATCTATGGAGAAGAATTTATAAGAAACTTCATAAACATACGAAAGATGAGACAGTTCCTGCATGTGTCATTTTATAAGAATTTAAAATTTCCCACTGGAAGTGAATCAATGATCCTAAAATTATAAAATCAATCGTTAAAGATATTTTATGCTTTAGCCTGTTATGTGGAATGTGTCATGGGGAATAAAATCATTCAATCATTATGTAAATTTTAATGAGGCTTAAGGAGCCTTATAAGCATTCTTTTGAATCGATTATTTTTTCTTATTTAAGTATATAGAACCACCTATCTCCTTTCGTTTAGTCCATCCTAAGGTTGTCTGTAAGATATTGCCCTGTGCGATAAGACCGCCCATTGTACACTTAGTTTTGTAAATGTTTAACCTGTCCACGTACACGTGTACAATAAAATTTATAATAAATTAATAAAAAGAAAAAAAAACTTAAAAGGCCTCTCCGAGTTGGCTTCGGCCCCTCGTACGCCTCTCAAAGGGCCAGGACCTCAGGGTCCTGAGATATATGTAGACGCATAAAATAAATAATGTACAGTAAGACACAGTATTCTTTTTGATATTATTGGAAAAGCTGAAAATCTAAGAGTATACTAAATAATCGTATAATGTATTTAAAATTTTCTGTCTCCTATTTCATTCTTCGGTAAAAAATGTTATCTCCTTTAGATACTCATCGTTCCGTGTATGGCGTTACCTCATGCCGTACAAGTAACGAAACATGTTAGGTAGGTGAGGGCGGCCACTTTCCTACATCTTGTGAAATTCTGAAGAGAATACCTCACTAAGTAACGTATCTTTTCGCGACAAAGGGCGTAACTCCAAATAAAACATCATATTTTTTTGTTCGACTTCATGGCCCAGATCCATTGATCTCTTTTGATGATACGAGTGTTAGAGTACGATGGGACTGACATACGCTGTGCGTTATAAAAGCCCCTAATTTTTTAAGAAATCTACACTAATATAATAAAGAAGTAAAGTTGTTTTTTTATTTGTAGAAGGTAATCTCTGGAACTACTGGTTAGATTGGAAAAAAATTAGCAACTATAGAAAGCTGCTTTACTCCTGAGTTATATTTTATGTAGTGTTGTTAAGTTGTGTTGTAGTGTTGTGTTGTATGTTAGTCCTGGCTATATCTTATGTACGCGGGCGAAGCCGCTGACAAAAGCTAGTAAGAAATAAAAAAAACATACTTTTGACAATGATAAAAACAAGTAAGAACTGGAAAAGTTTTGCGATGTCTTTGAGGATTTTGACAGATTTCTGCGAGCAGGTAGTACTTTTTGGGTAAGTATTTACACTGTAGTTTAGTAATTTTTAATAAATAAAGATTTTTTATGGTGGGCAAAAATCATCCAATGACGAATCCCGCTCTTGGGTGGAGCGGGAAACAGTGTCAGACTCTTACTGACTAAACACCCCACCTTACCCCGTTCCTTCTCTGCCCTTCGCACTGGGGCCAAACCTTATTTTCAGAAAGAGATCTTTGGCCACAGTAGACTTCGACCCTTTTACAGAGTCTCTACGTTTCAATAAATACAGATCGAAAGTTCATGAAAATCTGAGTAAAAGTGCATCAAAAAGTCAATGTCTCCAAAATAGAGTCGATATCTTACTAATATTATAAATGCGAAATTTACGATGTTTGGATGTTTGTTACTCAATCACGCCAAAACGGCTGGACGGATCTGGATGAAATTTGGCACAGACATAGGATATACTCCGGAATAGGACATAGGCTACTTTTTATCCCGGAAACCCCAACCCCAACCCCAATACCACGCGGGCGAAGCCGCGGGAAAAAGCTAGTTTCAAATAAATACAGATCAAAAGTTCGTAAAAATCTGAGTAAGAGTGCCTCATAAAGTCAAAGTCTTCAAAATATAGTCGATATATGTATACTATGTATTTCTATTTACTAACAACCTGCTGACAATCATGAAGAAAATAAGTACAAGGATAGTGCATTTTAATTTGGATGTAAGTGTGTCATTAGATTCTTATCAAATGGCACACTTCCACCCAATTAAAATAGTAATTCGCTATTTAATGATCACTTGGAGAAGATTAAACTATTGATGCTTTTGTCAGTTATTTAGTTAGGTGAAAATAAGTTTACGACAGTATTCGTTTGACCGAAATAAAGTTAGTAGACTCGTTTTCCTGCTCAATACTATACTTACATACTAATGCATGTTTCTTATATATCATCATCAGCCTTTTAATGTTCCCACTGCAGGGACACAGGCCTCCTCTCTCTAGGAGAGGGAATGGGCCATAATCCACCACGCGGGCCCAGTGCGGATTGGTGGATGTCACATATCTTCGAATTTTTGGTTCTAGGACTTGCCGGTTTCCTCACGATGTTTTCCTTCACCGTTTTGAGAGCAGTGGTGATTAAATAAATTACACAAAGTAATGCGCCTGGCTGGGTTTGAACCCGCGACCTACGACTCGTAAGTCGGGGCCGTTACCACTCGGCCACCACTGCTCTTCTATATTAGCTCTCTGCTATTCTTATATATATATATATTCTTTATTGTACACAAAATTAAATTAATACATATAAAAGAACAGGCGATGTACACAGGCGAGCTTAACCTATGTTTAACCAGGGTTCTCTTACAGCAAACATGACGTTTTCAACAGGTTTGACACTGTAGGAACAGGGTAGGTTGTTTAGTCAGTAAGAATCTGACACTGTTTCCCGCTCCGCCCAAGGGCGGCATTTGTCATTGGATGTTATTTACCCTACTATAAAAATAAAATTTAAAAAAAACCTATTTACTTTAACTGCTATTAGAAATGAAGAGATCCGCAAGAGAACCAAGGTTGCTGACATAGCGAAAAGAATCGCCAAACTTAAGTGGCAATGGGCAGGGCATATCGCACGCAGAACAGATAGCCGCTGGGGCCGACGACCTGGTCAAGGTTGCTGGAATTCGATGGATGCGAGACGCACGGGACCGGTCGTTGTGGCGACGTTTGGGGGAGGCCTATGTCCAGCAGTGGACGTCTTTCGGCTGAATAGATGATGATGATGATGAACTGCTATTACAGTTTATAGACTTAGGTAATGATTCTCAGGTTGTAGCCATCAGGTTATTGTCTTATAATTTTAGATATACCACAATATAATTTATTTTCACAAGAATGGCATTCCTCAAATCAATGAATACACTAATTTAAATTTTCTCAATAATACAGTTGTAAAAATCAACGATTGCGAGTGTAAATCAAATCTAACATAAAAGTTCTATTTCTCGACACGAGCACTTTTACTTGCATTCCTGCGTGCGATACCGGGAACTGAGATAAATTAATTAAAATAGTAGTAGTATATATAGAAAAATGTCCAGTATAAATAGACCTCTTAACCTGTAAGGTTGAAATATAGATTATTCTTTATCGTAGTTTCACCATCAAAATTACAATAAGAGCTTAAAATTAATAGGTTGCGACCATAGATATGTCAATGATTGCGACAATGCGGTCTTGTCTCTAAATGTGATTTTTTACAAACAACCTTTGGATGGATCTAAGTTTAGTCTGTGGTACAGTAGATGCTATTTACTACTTACTCTACATGTTTCAAAAAGTAAGTGGCACAATTAGAGTTCATTAGGAAACATAAATTAAACAGAAAGTGACATTGGAGTGTTTCAGAGTATTTTATCTAATCCTAATTCGGAAGTGGCCAATGAAGTCAATTCTGTGATCATATAAAACAACATTATTGTCAAAATGCAAGCAACACTATAAATAATCATTAACGAAATCACCACTTTTCGGGGTTTCAGTTACATTTACCCATTTCAACTAACCTTTTATTAAAAGGTTTTTTTTCTGTAGTAGGTAAAACTCATCTAATGAGCGGGAAACTGTCATACTCTTATTGACAAAACAACCTACCCCGTTCCTACGTCATCATATATACCAAGGCTAGAGCCTGCCTTTCAGAAACGAACCCTTGGCCCTAGTCCGCTTCGACCCTTCTGCAGGCTTCCTACGGAATCTTTTACTCAGAGGCCAACTTATACTAGACATGTACCAGCTTGATAATTTCATCGTACATACTAACCACACGGGATTTCCTTATAGAGGTGAAGAGGAAATATCGGAGATCCTTATCCTATGGCGATATGTGACCGGTTTTACTTTTAACTGACGGTTTCTCCTTAAGTGAGATTGGAAATGAGTTTTATAGTTTTTTCAAATGAGGGATTAAGTTTTTTGTTTTATTCTAGATAGGCTCGCATTTGACTACAATCTCACCTGATGGTAAGCGATTATGTAGTCCACAATAGAGCTTGCCTAGAAGTAAATTATTCACTCTTGACTTAAAGACATTGTTGTGCATTTTTCAGGGTATAATTTTATAACAAGACAGAATTTCGATCACGATGGCCAATCTCAACAGAGATTAGCCAAATACACAGCAGATATTATAGTGCACAAGTGTATGAGAAAACGCAGGTTCACGCTTTGTTTATTTACTCTTTTAGTCCTAGTTAAACTTAGATAATGGATAAGACATGAAATGTGCAAAATAAAATAAACTTTAAGAAGAGGCATTTTTTTATTGATTATCGGTTTGCGCTTGACCGCTATCTCACCTGATAGAAAGCGACGATGCGGTCGACGATGGAGCGCGCTTACCTAGAAGTAACCTATTCACTCTTGACTTAAAGATTCTAAGGGATGTCCACCATGTACCGGTGGCGCAATGCTGTACGTCGGATGGTCCGATGATGGAACGGGTTAGGCGGAATTAAATTATGTAATTCGGACGCACTCTCCCCGAAATGCAACCGGTAGAAAACCGACAGGCTAGCAAATCTGCTGCGATGCTGAAGACTTTGAAGTCTCGACTCGACGAGTGCATCAATGCCAATGATCCTCTTGGCTCGCCTCTCAATAGACTCAAGCGCGTCAAGTTGGTATCGAGCAGATCCGTCCCAAAGATGAGAGCAGTATAGCAGTAGTAGTGATATGAAAGAAAAGAGCGTTTAAGATACATGAAAAAAGTGAAGAAAAAAGTACTGAACTCAGCGCTGTTACTTTTAAAAAATTAAAGTTCGTGAAGATTGGTACTGGCCTCTCATATTATTTCTTCGTTAGCAGTATTGCCTTTTGACCTTTTGATTGCAAAAACACAAAGTTAACCATTAGGTTATTTCCTTTTCAAATTGTTTGCACCTTATCGTATCTACATATTTATATTTAATCTGTAGCTATGTCGTAATAATTATCACAATCGTACTTAATTGATAGCTTATCAAAGAACGCTAAGGTGTAAGTAGCATCGTAAATTGTGAAACTAAGCACATATTTAAGGATTTTCAATTAGATATTTATTGCAACATCTAAATCAATAATAAGATAACACAAGCAACTAAGGTGACTGGTATTTAGTGACTGATACTTAAACACGTGATTGTAGTCATAATAACAATTTTTTTTTACTTTGGGACCAAACCATTCTATCTGTTTCTACATACCTTGTTCTGTTCTTTCTCTAATTGGAGTAGGTGCAATACGTTTTGATCTTCCATTCTGTCTTATCACCCGTCACGCTATCACTAACTCCTTTTTCTTTCATTTCACTTTTCACACAATCCATCACTCTTTTCTTTTGCTTTCCTCTACCTCTCCATTCTACCACAAGTTTATTCATAACTCTTTAAGTAACTTGCGTTTCATCTCTCCTCTTTACCAAGACTAACGATTCCCTTTCAACTTTTCAGTCCCTGGCGCATTTCTATATTTGCAAATATTTTCATAATATCATCTCTCATTTAATCCACCAATTTTTTCTTTGGCCTTTCCCTTCTCCATCTATCCACCTTCCTAAATCTCATCTAACAAAGATGACCCACCACCTTTGTTCCAACTTTGTTTTTCTTTTTTTTTGGGTTAGGCGGAACACGTTTTGATCTTCTATTTTGTCCTTTTGACCGTCACGCTATCACTAATTTCCATTTATCATAATATCACTTTTCTTATTTAATCCACCCATCTTTTCTTTGGCCTATCTTCTTTCCATTCTTCCACACGTCTACTCATAACTCTTCAAGCAACTTGCGTTTCATCTCTCCTCTTTACCCAGACTAACGATTCCCTTTCAACTTTTCAGTCTCTGGCGCCGGGTATAATAACTACCTCCATATTTGCAAATATTTTCTCCACAAATAAAACTTGTTTACTGACATGTCTTGTAATGTCAGTCATTGCCATAACTACTGCCTACTTATAAGTACCTGCAGAGTTATTGATCTACCACTTATGGGTTTATTTACCTTGCTTATTAACTTTTACTGCACCTATCTCGTGGAAATTATGTGCTCACTTGACTTCCAGATTGACAAGTTGTGTGACAGTAACTTGTTTGATTAAGTTAAGTCAATACGTGAATAAAACTAATATCTGTGATGTAATGATGAGTTGTTTTTTTTTAATTGCAATAAACTAGTGCTTGACTGCGATCCCACCTGATGGTAAGCAGTGATGCAATCGTTGATGGTAAGGTGCACTAGTTTATTAAGAGTCTATTCACTCTAGCTTTGAAGACACCTAAATTATAATCGGACGGAAAGACTGCAGAGATACAAAACTATTAATAATAATAAATATAAAGAAAAACCATATTTTCTGTCTTATTTTCATTGTTAGCAATAATTCGCCTGTTTCTTCCATTTACCACTACTCAGACACATCACACAGTAACACAGAGATAAACAAAATTGAAGAACTGGATTCTGATTAAACTTTTTTCGTTCACAGTTTGTAAATAAATTAATTTTAAAATATGTCTTGTTTTGTTTGTTTGTTTTTAAGAGATGGATGGATTGTGTGAGGAGTGATATGAAAGAAAAGGGAGTTAGTGATAGTGTGACAGGACAGAGTGGAAGAAAAAAACATGTTGCGCCGACCCCAAGTAATCTACACTAATATAATAAAGAGGTAAAGTTTGTTTTTTTGTTTTTTTGTTTGTAGGGGGTAATCTCTGGAACTACTGGTCCGATTTGAAAAATTTAAGCAACAATAGAAAGCTGCTTTACTCCTGAGTGACATAGGCTATATTTTATGTACGCGGACGAAGCCGCTGGCAAAAGCTAGTATGGGATAAGGTAGGATGATGATGATGATGATGTCTTGTTTCGTTGACCCTACCCAATTTCCTCGACTTGACAGTACGACGTGTCGTCACAACATGGCAATCGGTCCTATTCTCATTTGGAACACGTTGTACTCAATTGATAATTTGATAATATAACCAATCAGGCAACTAAATAAACACTTCTCTCAATCAGACAGATAGCGCCAATGCACACTTAACCAGCAGTTCTGCAATGCTAACGAGTCAGCGATCGCAAGAGGTCATTGTGCCACTTGCCTCAGTTTTTTGTCGACTCCACGCGAGACGCTCGCGGCTGACAATCATCTGGCCTACATTGTGTACGAGGAATATTGATGCTCCATGTGCTTGTGATGATTCATCGCTAGGTCGTTTAGCTTCCAGTTTAGTATGTAGATTAGGTTCTGTATTCATTTTGGCTTCTTCTGGTTTAATGGCATTATGAGTTTTTTCTGTCTTCTCGGAATGAACGCCTCTTTGACTATTTTAATAGAGAACAGAGCAGTATAAAATGACTGCAGTTCTCCCAAAAAAGGCTACTGAAGGAAATCTATTGATGTTAGTCAGTAAGACCCTGGAAGTTCATCTAACTCTAACCAAAGTGGGTCCGTGAAGTATTTGAGAGGGAGAGAGCAATTTGCTCGGAAAAAGGATGTACCTGCTCGTATATTTTTTTTAACGTTGTCCCGCACTATAAACAAGCCTGGAATACCTATCTGTAGGCCAGACAAATATTTGTGTTTTTTTTTTATAGGAGTCCGAAGTCCCAGCCATGAGAACAACAGAAGGGCCAAAGCCTAATAAGGAACGAGGTGGGGTGTTTAGTCAGTAAGAGTCTGTTACTGTTTCCTGCTCCGCCCAAGAGCGAGATTCATAATGGGATGTTTTTTGCCCACCGTAAAAAAAGATATGGGAATATTATAAAGCTCGTTTGATGAACTTAAAAAAGTAAAGCGAAACTAGATCACCACAAATTAAAAGATAACGGCAGTGGGGCCAAATTTTTGGCAAGATAATATGAAAACGTGGCGCCTCATATTACGACCCTCCTGGAGCCTAGAGGGTGGTGCAAACTGTTACCTCGACTCCAGGAATAAGGCAAGGAAGGTACGGGGTAGGTTTTTTAGTCAGTAAGAGTCTGACACTGGTCTCCCGCTCCGCCCAAGAGCGGGTTAAGTCATTGGATGATTTTCACCTACCATAAAAAAAAGCCTCATATTACGACCAGTACTTGGTAAACTTTACTAACACCACAGCAACACTTGACACACATCTATCAAGTGCCAATCACATCACAAGATGGACTAGTTTATTGAGTAACTGGACCAGTAGTTATAAATGGCGCTTGTTTATCTACACTATATTGTATAGGCTTCTGTAATAATTAGATATTGTGACACACTATTAGAAGTGTCCTCTACTCGTATTAATTATGTAGCTGTATGTAGCGATAGATTACCTTTATCTATACTAAAATTATAAATTATTTGTACTACGTGGCCGCACGGTTGCGCGACGGTGAGCAATAGGTAGCTCACCGTCCGGTCGTCTGGTAACAGTTTGGACCAAGGCAAGTCATCTTCGGCGAGCTCTGTTTCCGCGCCTCAAGGAGCTTTCAGCAAATGTAGAGGCCTAACTACAGGCGTAGGGACCCTGCAGAAGGGTCGAAGCCAATTAGGGCCAAGGGTTTGCGTCTGAAAAGGAAGGCTCTGGCCCTGGTATGTATAGCGATGTAGGAACGGGGTAGGTTGTTTAGTCAGTAAGAGTCTGACACTTGTTTTCCGCTCCACCCAAGAGCGGGACTAGTCACTGGATGATTTTTACCTACCATAAAAAAAGGCCTAACTACAGGGCGCGATGAATGGCGCCGCATGACCAAGATGATCACTCATCGTGATCCACAGCGATGACCACGACCTCTCTGACAAGAGTGTACCGACTGAGAAAAGAACTGCAGGGCCGAAGCCTACTGGGGTCCCACTCCGGTTTCTGAAAGGAAGTTTTGACCTTTGTATGAAGTCTAAGAAGGAACGGGGTGGGTCGTTTAGTCTGTAAGAGTCTGACATAATTTCCCGCACCGCCCAAGGGCGGCATTCATCGCGAAAAAAGAGAGATAACGCCTGAAAACTGTTGCATTTGGTAATTCTGTGATTCACTCGAATACTTAACAAATATTGTTCCAGCAAGTAATTCAAAATCGGAAAGAATGTATTACAGGATTTTGTTTGTTATGAAAAAAATGAAACACTGATAGTCTATGGGGCCGACAGGTTCTTTAGTGGCGACGGCACACAAGAAGACGCAGTATTGGAAGGCCTGACGAAGGTAGACCCATGACCTAGTAAGAGTTAAGGTAAGGGTTATGGTGAAGGTGATGATGACACGGTCTTGTCAAATTGGACACGAAAATATTATTGATTAACCAAGTCAATGCTACTGAAATAAGACTACTAAATACATCTAAGGACAGAGAAAATCATTCTAAGCAAAGGTACATTATTAGCATTTCCTTTGTTCTCGTAACCAATGATAATTACTTACCTATGTTAAACTAGTCATGGGCAACCCACATCTGTTGCTAAATATAGTTCATGACCTTCAGAAGAATTATTGAACAGTTTTGTTAGTACATTTTACTTACATTTGACTCTGATAAGCTAATTTATTTATCTACTAGCGACCCGCCCCAGCTTTGCACGGGTGGAAAGGTGATATATTATAGCTTTAAACCTTCCTCTTGAATCACTCTTATCTATTTAAAAAAACCGCATCAAAATCCGTTGCGGACTTTTAAAGATCTAAGCATACATAGGATCTAAGCAACTTTGTTTTATAATATGTAAGTAATGATAATGATTTCTTTATTCCTAGCGATATCATTACAGACAAATACTATATCCTCCTAATTAATCAGTGATGAACAATATACACTTGAATGTGCTATCATATGTTCATCATGGTTCTGTCCTTGTACCGTGGTCGCTGCTATACGTTTTTTTCTTCCACTCTGTCCTGTCACCCGTCACGCTATCACCTCCCTTTTCTTTCATATAATTTCTCGCACAATACACTTTTCTTTGGTCTTCTTCTTCCTCTCCATCCATGTGTACTCAGGACTTTTAGCAACTGAATTTTATATCATCTTTTCATCTACACTAATTTAAAGAAGTAAATTTTGTTTTTTGAAAAATGATGCTAATTTCGATTGCCATTATCCGTAGGAGGATCGGTATGGAGAGGAATGTGCTGGCTGTGTGTGTGTGTGTGTGCAAACGCCACCGTTAAATTAGACAATTAGGAAATAAGACATATTTTAAATCTACACTAATTTAATAAAGAGGTAAAGTTTGTTTTTTTGTTTGTAGGAGGTAATCACTGGAACTACTGGTCTGATTGGAAAAAAATTAGCAACAATAGAAAGCTGCTTTACTCCTGAGTGACATAGGCTATATTTTATATACGCGGGCGAAGCCGCTGACAAAAGCTAGTTTCTTATACGTTACAATCGACTGAGCCACCACATTCGTAGACACAATGTCTGGTACGACTGATATGCTAATAAGTCGTCAAGATAATATAGCATTGATTTCTAATATGATACCTGATAACCATCAATGGCGATAATCCACTCTAGCCTTGAAAGCCTAAACTATAATCTGATGGGAAGACGGCAGCTTCTTTTGACTTGTTTTAGGGTGCGATGGGACTGACATATGCTGTGCGTAATAAAGTCCCTAGCATTTTTAAGAAATAAAGAAAAGTATACCTTACCGTTATATAATATTACAGTACATAACTGTTTTACGTCCGTTACGTCACGACCTTAGGTTCAATTTAAAAACTAGCGTCAGGCACTAGTTGTTCAGCATTCATGCTGAAGTGGACCTATTTTGTTGAAGCCATGAGATATACAATTGATTTTTTTTACTTCAGTTTTTGTTTTGCTTTTAACTATTGTCTGTGTATCGTCTGTTATTCCATTATTTGTTGCATGTTATTCTGTTTATTGCAGTCGACCATACATTTTAGTGTATTATAAATCTTGTGAATATTTTTGGGCGGAGCGGGAGATAGTGTCAAACTTTTACTGACTAAAAACCCACCCTGTTCCTTCGTTGCCTTATGTTACGTACCCATGGCCCCAGGAGGACACCGGTGTCCTTTCGGGGATTTATCATTTGAAAACAAAAAAAATATAACGTCGTTCACTTGCAATATTTTTCTACTTCACGCGACAATATACCTAGAGGTAATATTTAGTTAGTTTAAGATAACATCTCGTATACAAACTACAACAATAACAGTTACTTTCATTATAATCTCTACAAACCAAGATGGCGTCGATTGCACGTTGCAGCTATGACTAATGTAACAAAACAAATGTACGACCTATGACTAATCACACTGCAATGGCTAAAGAAAATGTTGAGTGGCTCGGAAAGCAAATAGGAACTTTGATTAATCGTCTGTGCTAAGAACGAATCAACGTAGTGCAGTATTAGAAGGAAATTTTGTCATTAGTATATCACATCTTTATGTCGTCATCATCCCTGAGTTTGTTTCGGTGTTTCTTCTCAGGGTAGCCAGCTAGGAAAAACCGGCTTCATCGAGTTTAAAAACTGATGAAAAGAAAAAAAAATGACGTTTTTACACGTCATTGTTGTTTTAAAATCATGTATTTACCAAATAAATCTCTTCTTAGTCGTGCACTCTTGACACAGTGGTCGTGGTCATGTGTCGGTCGAGTCCTGCGCCACCGCCTCTCTCGCAGTTTTCTGCTTGGCGGCTTAGGAGTTTTAATGGAATGAACTAATTTAAACTAAAAGTTTAAATTAGTTCAAAAGACTTTTTTTTTTTATTTAAACTGTCAAGAAATCAGAAAGATGAAGCACATTTCAAACATGAACATAAGAAATATCAATCACTCTTTTATAAATCATTTTATGTATAATATTGCTTTGGCACATTTAACTACGATTACGGTTATTCGTTTTTCGCATTTAGTGTAATAGGCATATTGCAGCGTTCAATTGTTTCTATGTAAACTCTTATCTTCAATTCACGTGTTAGTCCGAATATTACTTTACCTCTAGTTACATATTTATTTTTGCATTACATTGCATCAGCCTTATATTGTTCCCACTGCTGGGATTCAAGCCTCCTCTCTAGGAGAGGGATTGGGTCTTGATCCACCACGCGGGCCTTTTGCGTATTGGTGGATGTCGCATATCTTCGAATTTTCGTTCTAGGACATGCCGGTTTCTTCACGATATTTTCCTTCACCAGTGGTTATGCAAAGAATTACACAAAATAAATTAAATTTCCATGATGATGTCCTAACAAATCCTTCGTATTTACTCGTAAAATAAGTGGTTAATCCACTTTAATATTTCCACTGCGTTTGATGGACATCTTTAATACTTATTGTTGCATCATCATATATATATTTTTTATTTACTATAGGTTCGCGCTTGACCGCTATCTCACCTGATACCTGATGGAAAGCGACGATGCGGTCAACGATGGAGCGCGCTTACCTAGAAGTAACCTATTCACTCTTGACTTAAAGATTCCCGGGTTGTAGCCATCAGGAAACACAGACTCCGGCAAGGAATTCCACTCCGTGGCTGTACGCACAATGAAGGTGTTGAAGTTTGTAATAATTGGAAATTTTTAGTTTTATTGTAAAAAAATTTAGACCGTATCATGATTTACGAAATAAGTGCAATCTAATCACACGCACATTGGTTTATAAGTCTGATAATTCACACACAATGTGTGTGAATGTCATGTCGATAAAAATGATAAAATTTAAAACCGATGTCATTATAACGACGCATATAATCACATTAAGCTCATCTGCATTACCTGAGTCTCTAATATTATCATAACTGTCATAAACCACCTCATGATTTCAGCGATAGGCGTCCATTGCCTCATTATAGGCCTCCCCCAAGTGTACACACAACGATCTGTTCTGTGACTCTCGCATCCACGCTAAGTCTTAAGTTTAACTAACCATGGTTAACTTAAATAGTGATGGTTTGAGGCTTCTAACGATGAGGTGCATTAAACCCTTGAAGTAAAAACTCTTTCTCTGAAAAAAATTTCAAGGACAAAATAAAATGTAAAACCAAAATTTACGATCAAATAAATTTCGTAAAAAGTGAATAAAAAAACGGCAATTAAGAATTTTCAAGGTCATCAAGTTGTACAAACGTATGTAAAATTCGCGCTCAAGGATTTAACTATGCGGTAAATAGGAAGAGATTTTAACCCTCAATAGGGTCACTTGGATTTTTATACGTGGTCTCTTATTATGGATCACTTGGTATAGTATACGTGGTGTACGACAGCCCATTCTTTCTCAAAGTAAATGGAGGGCTATGTGCTATATCTTTGCAGTGCGATACATATTTACTCTTACATGGTGCGAGCGAGTAAAGACTTTAATTTTCTTTGTAAAGATTTCTCATTTGACCCATTTACCACTAAAACATATACTGCTTGCAGTCAGCTGAATGCTTTATCAAAAGTGCGGATTGTACTAAGTGATATACATATAGTGTTATTTTGTATTTTTTTTTAATCGTCCTTGTTAGTAGGTAATCCTAATTTTTTTGACACTTTTTCAGTTTCCACCCGTGAAAACCTGTAATTGGCTTAGTGTTTCATATAAAAATATTATCGTAGCCGTTTGTTCTGCTTCGATTAAATAAATAAGCTGGTAATAATGTTTCAAAGACACTTACCCGCACAAAAGGATTCTTCTTTGGTAATTCATGGTCCACCTCATCCCTCGACTCATCATCCTCCGCCGAGTTAACCCGCACGCAGGTCTTGTGGATAGTCTGGGGCTCATCCATACCCGCCACTCATCATACACGGTACAACACTACACTACACTCACATCCACTTCCAAAGTCACTCACTGAACTTCGACTTTGGAATTCCAATTTTAAATTTTAGTTTTTACACTTCACTAAACGAATTCGAATTTGGAATTCGAATTTTTTTTAACACTTTTTTTTAATTCTATGTTTCCAATTTGTATTTGGAATTTTAGTATGCTTTTAATATCGAATTTAGGATTCCACTTTAGGATTTGATTTCTTTTTCCACTTTTATCCAACACTTTGATCCAGCACGTCCACGTTCAACGTGTACCTGTAATAAATGAAAGAAAGATTAATTGCGTTATAAAGATAATGAGTAATGCTGGTACAATATTGATGTCATTTCGACTGAATTTTAGTTTGTTTGTCCTTTGAAGATAATGTTATCAGCTAGTTTAGTAATGGTTAGAGATAATAGATTGTTTGGGTTGCTAAACTGTTCGTTCTTAATCTTTAAATATACAAGTGTAAGATTTACGTCCTAAGCATATTTAAACTAGGGTTGTTACGGAGTCTCACCTCCGCTTTCGTCATTGCGGAAGTTCCGCAAAAATCGCATTTTTGCATCAGCCTCCGCCTCCGCAAAAAAAATTGTGGAGTTATAACGAAGTTTTATTTACGTCAAGCGCGAGCCTCTCAATATTTAATGAAGAGTCATCGTAATCATGGAGCACAAAAGGCAACTGAAGGAGCATGGTCTAATGGGATACGATTTGTGTATTTATTCTTGGGGCTAATTTGCGCGTAAATTCACGGTACTAATGTGGAGCCGTCATAACACTCCCTCTCTCTCTCCACCTAGACCAGGAGTAGTTATTTTATCTTTCCCCTTCTCGAAAAAGCCGGAACCAAATTCCTAGCGATGTTGTGGTCTCTCCAGAAAACCATTTAACAAGTTGTTAAATTGGCCAATTGTTTATTGTATACAGTTGTATAAGGGTTACGGAGTTCTCAACTAATTATAATTAGTGTTATGGCGTTTGGAACAACGTAAAATGAGTAACAATACGCATTGCGTAATGAGAGACAGTTTGAGAATTGGGTTTCACGGCGCCATCGTTGTAACTTGTTCGTGTATTAAATGAAGGAGCTCGCTCTCATCGTTTATCATTTCAGTCAAAAGACGTCCACTGTTGAATATAGCCCTCTTACAAGAAAGAAAAAAAAAACGAATAAAAAAAAAGAAAAAAAAAAGAAAAAAAAAAGAAAAAAAAAAAAGAAAAAAAAAGAAAAAACAAAGAAAAAACAAAGAAAAAACAAAGAAAAAACAAGGAAAAAACAAAGAAAAATCAAGGAAAAAACAAAGAAAAAACAAAGAAAAACAAAGAAAAAACAAAGAAAACACAAAGAAAAAACAAAGAGAAAAAAGAAAGAATTTATATGCTGCTCATATTTCCATCCCATTGATATTAAAATTGTATTGTTTAAAAAAAAAGTAAGTAAGTATAAAAATAAAAACAATAATCATAAATGTCAATAATACTTAAATATTTAATTTAATATTTAGATTTGTAGTTACTATTTAGTTTTGGCTTCAGATACCATGATTAAAATGTAAAGGTTTTTTTTACACCGGTTCCCACAGTTAAACTTAAGTGTTTTATAATATTTAGTTTTATTTTAAGGAAGTCTTTTGTACTACAGTTTTTATGGTTCCGTACTCGAAGTGAGCCATCATCAACATTTCAGCCAAAGGAAGTCCACTGTTGGACATAAGCCTCCCTAAGTGTTGCCACAACGAATGGTCGTGTGCGTCTCGCATCCACAGCATTTCCATAACTCTCCCTAGATCATTGGTCCACCTTGTGGAGGCCTTCAAACACTCCTCCTTCCGGTGTTCGGTTGCCACTATAGAAGTAGAAGCTTTCGGCCCCATCGCCCATCCGTTCTATGAGCAACTGCCACTTCAGTTTGACGATTCTTCGGTGATTCCTTTTTTCACGAAATGTGTGTTTCCAGTTTGTAGAAAGGGGTTTTCAGCCAACTTACGATCGTTTCGTTAACGTCGAACGCTTTGAGTTGGCATCGATTCTTTTCTACTCAGACAGTAACATTCAGGACAGATGACATTCAAAAAACGTTATTTTATTTTCACTTTTTGCTCGAATTTAATGTTGTATTACGGAACCCTCCGTCACGAGATCGACTCGCACTTGGCCAGTTTTTTATCAGTACGTAAATTCCTCAATATTATCTTGCTTGTATTATAACTATACACTAATATCTGTATAATTATCTCGTAAACTACAGACAATAATCTTTGTCTTTCGCTACAGTTTTGCATAACAATAAGTTAACAAAAAATACCAAGACAGGCTGACGTAAATTGAAACCAACCAAATAGTTTGCGTGACCTTGTTGAAATGGTAAATAGGATTTTCTAAATAATTATTTTTTTCTTGAGATATTATTTTTGATGGCCTTGTCTGGTCTAGTGAGCTGTGGGATCGAAAGAGTCACTGTGGCGCTGAAACGCGAAGGGCAAATAGAGGACATCTTAATATCATTATTATTTTTTAAACATAAAAATACTGTAATAAGGAAATATTGTAAGAAACCATTTTTTTTAAAGAGTAACCATGGAGTTTCTTGCCGGTTCTTCTCCATAGGAAACGACCAATTTGGAACCGTGCACTAGCTTCTGACGTTTTTTAAGTGCCCATGTAGGCCCATGTAAAATAAAAACCATTTTGATTTTGATTTCATTCCTTCAAGTCATTTTTCAACGTTTATGTGACATGAATCAATCTCGCCTGCTAGGCCTTTTAGGGTTCCGTAGTCAACAAGGGACCCTTAGGTATAGTTTCACCAAGTCTGTCTGTCTGTCCGTCCGCGGATAATCTTAGCGACTGTTAGCACTAGAAAGCTAAGATTTGGTACCAATATGTTCATCGATCACGCCGACAGTAGTAAAATAAAAAGTAATAAAAAATGTTTTATTGTATTGTATTTTGGGCTGGTATCCGCAACTCCACGACTAAGGCGCGTATTTTGCATACGGAAAAATTAGAGTACCTCCCCTACATGTAAAGTGGGAGTGATTTTTTTTACCCTAACGTTATTAGGGGTTATAATTATTAGGGATTCTGTAAAATATTTTTTGATAATATTAAAATTTTCGTTAATAATCGCTCCAAACGCAAAAAAAAACTCTCGGATCGTGGGGTCCGAGTGCCCACAAGTTGTTTAATGAACTTTCTAAACGACTTGTTGACACTTCGCGTGACCCAAGGGCTGGCTTTTACCTTGGGCAAAGAATAAGCATTGCCATACAGCGTGGCAATGCGGCCAGCCTTTTGGGCACTTTACCGGTCGACAGCGATGCGGAAGAGTTTTTTGACGCTTTATTAGATTAGGTATTTTTAGTTAAGTTAATTAGGGTTATGTAGTTTTAAGGTTAGATATCTAATTATTTGTACAGTTTACTAAATAAATTTTTCCAGTATTCACCCAAAAAAAAAAAAAAATTTTTTTTTTTTAAATTGTTGATCTTGTCTAGTCCAAATTTTCTTAGAGTCTTTATGACGTCTCCCACGTACGTGTTTCTTCCTTTTTTTCCTCTAACTTTTGAACAATAAGTTTAGAAAATATTTAAAAAAAATCTCATATGTAGAACTTTTATAAAGACTTTCTACGAAAATTTGGACTTGACAGAATCAACAGTTTTTGAAAAATTGTATAAAATAATTTCTGAACGTACTATCTTCTTTCTATCATGACGGTCACTAATTATTTACCAGTCACTCTACATATATGTTTTACACGAGTACCTACTATATAAAAAGGTAAGAACTTCTGAGAAATTTCGACACAATGAGGACCCTAATCAGGGGAACACTCACACACAAATCTCGCAGAATTTAATCATGAATCACCTAATTCATCACACTTAAACATTGTGCAAAAGGTGCAGGTAGATTTGATTCATGACAAAAATGTGTTGATAAATGACATAAAAGGATTTTTCGAAAAATTGATGTGGAGGACCTTTGATACTAAAATGAATTTGATAGTTGATTAAGGGTCGATTCGAGAAGTTTGATGTTATTGATATGATGATACTTTATAATTATATTCTTCAATATACTGATTTCAGAACCTGTTATGAAGGGGCAGATATACGTTTTTTTTTTAATATTTTAAATCGAATATTATCACTTCTAAACGGTTAGTTCGTATGTTTTACAAAAAAAAAAAAATGTAACATGTGTTAAACTAGACTATCTGCCTAAACTTAATTTGATATGAAGAAAATTTTTTTTTTCAAAGTTATGATTAACACGGACAAAAAGCAAAGATCAGGCAAAATCCATTCGGTATATTTTTATGAGGTTTTTGCAAACTAAAAGATAACTTAATTACCTGTAATCTTTTGATATACGGCTTGTATTCAAACTGTGTTAAATAAATGAAGGACAAATTATTATTTGAATAATCTAGATGCACGAGAAGTGACGCTAGCTCATCTTTTATTCGCTTAAGGTTGCTGGCGTATATCTGCCCCTTAAGCTAACTGGCGCCCTTATAATAACGAAGTGCCAGTGCTTGGCGTAGTGAGCTACAATAGTAGCGAGTCGGTCGTCGGGCAGATCTCACGAAAACGCAGGTAACAATCAACGAGACATTTCTGAAACATTATTAATAAATACGTTTTTATAAAATACGGTAGACGTAGTGTTGGTAGGCCTCCCACAAGGTGGACCGACGACCGAGACCGGTCGTTGTGGCGACGTTTGGGGGAGGTCTATGTCCAGCAGTGGACGTCTTTCGGCTGAATTGATGATGATGATATATTATGAGGTTTCATTTTAAAAATCGAATCGTAAGGCTGCCTTTGAAAAAATCTTTATCGGTACTTATAAAAATATCAGAAGCTAGTGCACGGTTCCAAATTGGTCGTTTCCTATGGAGAAGAACAGGCAAGAAACTCCATGGTTATACTTACTCCATGGCTAATCGAAGTTAGAACCCCACGCAGGCCAGTCACGCTTACGACTACTAGACCAACAACCTCGGGGAAAGGCAACTGGAAACAACAGTTATACCCCAAGAATTAATTCAGATGGTCATTCATACATATTAACTAAGTCGTGTTATGGTAGACCGTACATGTGTTTAGTTGCGGCTACAGTTAGAGAAAGATGCTTATTATGTTACCGTGTAGTTGAAAAAGTCGACGTTTTGGGAAATGTCTAGCTTAAACTCTGTACGGAACCCTTATAGGATCACTCTGTTGTCCATCTGTCTGTTTTTCCATCATCATCATCCTACCCTTATCCCATGTTACTTGGGGTCGGTGCAACATTTTTTTCTTCCACTCTCGTCCTGTTACACCATCATTAACTCCCTTTTCTTTCATATCATTACTCACACAATCCATCCAACTCTTTTTCGACCTCTTTCTTCCTCTCCATCCCTCTACGTGTAAACTCAGAACTCTTTTTGTAACATGCGTTTCATTTCTCCTCTTCACATGACAGACCTTTTATCTCGATAACATGTGGAGGTATCGTATTGAAATTAAATCCATATCTTCAAGTCTATCGCAGACTTGAAGATATGGATTGAAACAGTAAACAAATCAAACTTCTAAGTTAACAAAAAAATAAGTCCGTTTTTTTTGTTGCGAAAAAGTAAATTACGACACTCATAAAGGAATCAATATCCACGGGTACTGCCCGTAGATTCTGCATGAAAAAAGGGTTTATAGTGAAAGTATCAGAATACATCTGAATTCAACTGAAAATTTGTAAATTCGATACTCAACGATTCGGGCGTTGATTTATTTACATAAGTTGGTTTTACGAGTCTGACTCGCACTTGCCTAGTTTTTTTAGATTTCCGTTCCCAAATAGTAAAAACGAAAGCCGTAAAGTAAAAGGTAAGGTAAAACTCTACTGTCTGTCTGTTTGTCACCAGGTTGTATCGGTTATGCTGTGATAGTTTGACAGTTGAAATTTTCACATCGCCATGTCCTTGTGGGCTGCGGCGATCAAGCGAGGAAGAGTGGTAGGCGGTCTCCTCCTTTGGCAAAGCTGCCCAAGTAGCAAAATTCTCCTATAGCAATTGACTTATAAGATTACACGTCTTATAGAAATCTAGTAGACGCATTAACTTAGGCCACTGATCCTGCCAAAGCATCTTCTAAGATGATTTGCACTACAAGTACTTTCGACCCTATAATTTAGTTTTATTAACGTTAATAGGATTATTTTACACGACTCGTACTAGAGCGGTCAGTCAAGTTCAGTCTTATAAGTGCAAGTTATAAAAGTTATTAGCAAAGTGTGACTTTTGATCCGATAATCGCATTTAGTAAGATCATTTTATCTTATTGACGTATTGTTTCATTCTTCTATAAGACATGCACTTCCTATAAATGCCACAGATATAGCTGCTAGAGGTAAAGATATTATAGAACAAATTTATCTTAGTCGTGACCCTTAACGGATTTTTAGCACCAAGCTAGCATAGCCTCTGATTTTTATAAGTAAAATTCTACTTAAATGTGTTCTACATTTGCTATTATTAGAGTAATCGGCCATCTTGTGATTTGTTAGAAAAAGCTGGATTTATAAAAATATGGATTTAAATAAGTGGAGACGATTTAAGCGTAGTGGCGGTTATCGAAAAAGTACTTTGAAATGAAGTCGATACCGGAGTTCGGGTCAAGCGGATCAAAAGAAAAGTTCTTAAATAAAAAAGAGCCTGGTGAAGTTGGTGAAGTTTGTGATGGTTCCGTACACGGCAAAATGGAAATGGACTTAGACAACTGTGAGGATAATTTTACAGAGAGTTGTAATGATCAAGAAGATACGGAAAATGATAGCGGAAGCATTAATAGTGAATTTAATGATGGTGATCAGTGTTTGATAAAAATTATGAATTACAGATGGATATAAAACAGTGGGCTATTAGGAATAATATATCACATTCAGCTTTAAATCAACTTTCAGCGATTTTAAATAAAATATGCTTTACCTATGGATGCCCGCACTATCCTTAAAACTAACAATAAAACAATAGACGTTACTTTCATCATCATCATCATTTCAGCCGAAAGACGTCCACTGGTGGATATTGAGTATTGAGTTTAACTCTGAATTATTTTTCAAACCTTTACTACATACTCTGTGATGCAGAATATAATATGTAATATCTTAAAAAGCAGCAAAGAAAATAAACAACATTTGAAAATTTACTTCTTTTTATTTCTCATCATTCTTCCATAAAAAATATTTATATTAATTAAATGTCTTTAAACAATTTTTCATTTATTAAAATAATCAACATAATATTTAAACTCGTAAATGACAAAACAATGAATAGGAACATGTTTAGGCTTTCTAGAAAATTAACATGCATTTTCATTAATCGTAGTTATTTTAACAATTATCTTTTAGTAATCAGTACTTAAACAATAACAAAATAAAAGTCTCGGCATAACTTTAAGGAATGACCAACGAATAATAATTCAGAATCTTCATAATATTTTAAGGACATCTGTAATACTGTATACTATGTCACAGTCAAAACTACATTTGACTGCAAAAATCAGTTAATATACAACTTACAAGATTTGCACATTACCGTATGGTTTAATCCACATTACCCACAGAACCCTAAAACTTAAACATGGTGGCGTAGGTATGTCATGTAAGCGTCTTAACTTTGACTAATAAGTCATTTAAAGGTTCTGATAAATGCAATGTAATGGCACGTGTCTCGACCCTATGTCGGATATGTATTTATTAATTTATTACTGAATTAACAAATAATTAAAATGTTAAATTTTGAAGGCGTATGAAGATATGTTTATTATCGTCTAACACTTCATCAATAAAATTATTTTCGCAAGTTGAATAGGCACTCTTTACAAAACAGTTAGGTACACGGCAAATGTTATAATGACAAACATTATTATAATGTGACTTTATACTTTTGGAAAATAAAAGAGGATTCAATGTCACGCAGCAGCACAGTACAATGAATTAACGAAAAAAGAACGAATGATCGACTGAATGAATCTACTAATGGTATTGCGCTGATCACTGTAGGATCAATTACTCTGGTAGCGGCACGCGCCAGATCATAAGAGGACCAATTGCTCTTTTTAGATGCATTTACCGGATTTTTATAGGACAAATATATTTTGTTAAAGCACTTAATAAGGTAATTATAAAATCAAATAGCACTTTACCGGATCATAACAAAGCGACTATAGGGCGAAATAGTCCTATAAACTGCGCCCAAATGCGGCTCTATAAACGTTTACAGGATTTCTATAGGATTAAAAAATACGTGCTCCTAGGATAATTACAGGGCCACATTTTGCTACTTGGGTGTAATGCTAGCAAAGGAGGAGGCTGACGAGGTAGCTCGTTCTTCGACCATCTGGTAACCGTCCGGACTGAGCCAAAATCGTCGACGGCGCGCACTGTTCCCACGCCTCAAGGTGTTGTAATCAAACTGTACGGGCCCAGCAGGGTTGAAGCCTCCTGGAGCCAAATGTAAAAATGTGAAAGTGAACACCAGGGCCCAAAAAATATGGTAACGAAAGATCGGGATTGGTTCTCCGCCCGCGAGGAGAGATTGCATTGGATGATTTTTGGCTCCCAAAAGGAAAGACTGCACCAAAATTTTCTTTAGCGGTCATCATTAGCCTTTTAATGTTCCCACTGCTGGGTCACAGGCCTACTCTCTAGGAGAGGGAATGGGCCATATTCCACCACGCTGGCCCAGAGCGGATTGGTGGATGTCACATGTCTTCGAATTTTTGGTTCTAGGACATGCCGGTTTCTTCACGATGTTTTCCTTTGCCGTTTAGAGAGCAGTGGTGATGAAATAAATTACACAAAGTAATGCGCCTGGCTGGGTTTGAACCGGCGACCTACAACTTGTAAGTCGGGGCCGTTACCACTCGGCCACCACTGCTCCATTATAACTTTAGCGGTAAACACTTGTAAATACAAGAAATATCTTTAACATTATCAATAAAAAAAAAAACAAATTTAAACGGAAATACCGATATCTGTAGCACTTTCATCGCGACCCACATTACAAAACATTTCTCTGAAACCGCTGAACCATTTCGAAGCGTAATAAAATGTGACGTCACAAGCATTGTTAAAATAACTAATAGATGAGTAGAAATTCTAGTGGACAAAGTTAATTGGTTATTAAATTAACTTGTTCCTATTTAAATAAAATTAGAAGATATTGGTTCTAAATAATAATTATGATTTAGTTAATTATTATGATTTTAATTTACTTGAGGTTTGAGATCGTTTATTCCCATTAGAATTACATAAATTCACTTATTATTATTTCTACTGTCCCACTGCTGGGCAAAGAGGCCTTTGCCCAGCAGTGGGACAGAAGTCCATTCCTTCCAGTGTTCTCGGTCTTGAGCCAAAATTCATTTATAAAACTAAACATAAATCAATTTAGTTGGAAGTATTACAAAACTAGAGATGAAATGTAATATGATTTGATGGTAGATAAAAAAAATATATAATACAAAAAATTTGTTCGATACACTGGTTAACCACCGTCAAATGTTTAAACAAAGATAAACGGATATAAGCGTAACTGAATGTGTCTCATTACTATATTAGAGACTGTGATTTACTTATTATTATGTTGTGATTTAATTTAAATAAATTATATAAAAATAATTGGATCACTTATGCTCTCGCGGCTTCTCGGACCGGAGGCCTTGTCGGACCGATTGCACTGTAGGAACGGGGGCCCTGTCAGAACGGGGGCTCTATGAGAATGGGAGCTATGTGGGAACAGGAGCCCTGGGGTAATGTGGACTCTGTTGGACATGGGCTCCGTGGCATTCTGCCAGCTTAACCACCCTATTTCGTGGTCGACGGACCACGCAGCTGGCTTCATTCGATCAGAGACGTCTGATCGAATGAAGCCAGCTGCGTCTGGATTGATCAAGGCAGATTGATATTTTACTACTATTCAAATTAATTGACGCATCGCGGGAGCCTCACTAGCCAACGAAAATGCAACATGACCAACCATGACCACTCTGTCAAGAGTGAACGACTAAGGAGGAGGAAATTAATTAGATAAATGTGTAATTAGCTCCTAAATTATTGTTTGTATTAGAGTTTCTTGTTTATTAAACGTTTATTAATAGGATTTTTAATGTTTTGGGTTTAGTCATTAGAGTAAATTGACTCAAGAAATCAGGTTTGTTATGACACAAATGTTTATAAAAAGAAAAGTTTTTCTGTAAGTAGGTATATTATTATGTTTGTTACTTCTCACGCAGAAATTGATTATGGGATTTGAGTGAAATTTGGTATACGGGCAGATCCAGTTTTGGAATTAGTACATTAGTATAATTTTGGGCATGGCCCATTTCCACAACTAGAGAGGAGGCCTGACTCCCAGCAGTGGGAACATTAAAAAGGCTGATATTGCAAAAAGAAAAAAATGGGTACTTATAAAACTTAAGAACCTACTGCGTGATTTCAGTCACTAGTCACAACAAATCTAATAAAACAGATGGATAAAAAGTTAAAATATTCAGAAACAGCCTCAACTGACCAGCCATTTCTCGAACCGCCACTATCCCCACCTTCCCGCAACAGCACGCTCTGTTTGTCCGCATTTCTACGCGAGGTCGCGCCACTAGTTCAAGGTTGCGTGCTTTTAACTCACCTGAGTTATACGCACCTGCGCACGTGCCGAGTTGTGGAAGATACTATAGTTCGTTTTTTAATCCTAGACTACGATTTGACAACTTAAAATGTCAAACTCCAGAAAATTGGGAACATATTTCTAGTGACATTCTGAGTTGTGAAATCGTAGTCTAGAATTAAAAAACGAACTATACACTGCTAAGTAGCGGGTATGCGCAGCTATTTTTATTATTACACCAGTAGGTTTTAGTCAGTAAAAGTCTAGCACTCCTACCTCCACTCAGAGCAGGAGAAGTCATATCATAAGTTTTACACAAAAAAAGGGAAACTTATTGAGGTCAATTTAAAGATTCATTGAATAAATGCTTGCTTTTTATGACTGGTCAAGCACTATCTAATAAATAGGCGCCGCGTCAATGACATTTATATATTTATCATCTTTATCATCATCATTATCAGTCTTTATAATGTTCCCACTTCTGGGACGTAGGTCTTCTCTCTAGGAGAGGGAATGGGCCGTAATCCACCACGCGGGCCCAGTGCGGATTGGTGGATGTCATATGTCCTCGATTTTTTTGTTCTAGGTCATATTTTATTATAGATAAATTCTTTAGTACGCTTGGTGGAGAAGTAAAGCTTGGAAATGGTTAACTCTTCTGTCGCAGGTCTGCTGGAAGAAATTTCGTCTGAAATAAGCAGTACCTTCTAACTGTATTTGTTGTTTTCTTTTTTTTTAGGTGTTTGTGTGTAAAAAAATTTATAAATAAACATTTTGGGTGTGGAATGCGGAGCAATGGATGGCCTGATGGCGTATATTCATGTCAAGTCAGGGTTTTTTCGGAAAACCCCTTGCAGCCCTGGAGCCCAAAGGGCGACTGAAAGAACAAGGTGGATTTTAGGGACGAATCATATTAGACCGGGAAGTGCCTGGGGCGAGTCGTGTACGTGCCCCGGACGGGCCACGGGTAACCCGTTTAACACTCGGTGTAATATACTACTCGTGCAGTATGGACGAATTCCGCTCCGACCGGCCTCGAACCGAAGACGAATATAATTTATCCCTAAGTCAGTAAAATTCTGACACTCCTATTACCACCCAGAGCCGGAGAAGTCATATCATAAATTGTACACAAAAAAAGAAGCTTATTGAGGTCACTTTTAAAGATTCATTGAACTAAATAGTTTTTGCTTTTTATGACTTTTCATGCACTATTTATTAAATACGAAGTGGGGGCTGCAGGTAACCATAGCAACGGGGTACTTCACTTTGATGATGCTAGTACGCAGTATATAGTAGGTAACATCGTTGGGTCATTGCTCTGTTTGTCAACACATACGGAAGCAAGTCATCTAATTAATTCAGTCCACATCTCTTCGCTACCACATTTCAAGGTCTCAGTCCAAACGTGTGACCTTCTCTTATCTTAATTGCTTTTGAAGTCAAACAGTGGCACCTTTTTTATGGTAGGTCATCCAATGACGAATCCCGCCCTTGGGCGTAGCGGGAAACAGTCTCAGACTCTTACTGACTAAACAACCTACCCCATTCCTTCCTTGTCTTATTCCTGGAGCCGTGGTAACACTTTCAAACCAACTGGCGGCTCCAGAAAGCTTCGACCCTGAAGGCCCCCTACAGTTTGCTGACAACTCCTTGAGGCGCGCGGGAACGGTGCGCGCCGTTGACGACTTGGAAAACAGTGGTACTTAAAACAGAGCTACTTTTTTCGGTATTTCCTTACTTCTTTCAGCGGTTTCTTTGAGCAGTGGGGACCCAGTGGTTATAATGTACCCCAGTAGGTATATGGTTGGAGTATAACAAAAACAAATACACCCCACTTCAACACTATAGGCTTTCTAACATAAAATATAACCTATGTCACTCAGGAGTAAAGCATCTTTCTATTGTTACTAATATTTTTCCAATCGGACCAGTAGTTTCAGAGATTACCTCCTACAAACAAAAAAACAAACTTTATCTCTATATTATACTAGCTTTTGCCCGCGGCTTCGCCCGCGTACATAAAATATAGCCTATGTCACTCAGGAGTAAAGCAGCTTTCTATTGTTGCTAATTTTTTTCCAATCGGACCAGTAGTTCCAGAGATTACCTCCTACAAACAAAAAAATAAAAAAACAAAAAAACAAACTTTACCTCTTTATTATATTAGTGTAGATTATACTGTACAAAATTAATAATTGGTCTGAGCCCCTGTCACCACTTGACTGAAATCCCTAGTATGGTTACAGTTACTGTATTCCACTAACCTTGCTTAGGAGCATCGTCTCACGTAATATTACTGAAACACACCTTCCATTATATAAAGAAAATAATAAACAGTTATTATTAAAATCCTTAACCTCGTGTTTCCTTTGGCAACCTATTAACCCTAACATAATTATTGCTTGCGAAGGTAGCTCACGCATCACGCATTCAAACCAAGCAAAATTCTGTAATTTGTGTAATTTATTCAATGACGTAAGGATACTGGCATGTCCTAGTATCAAAAATTCGAAGACTTTTGACATCCACTTAAAACACAGAAACAAGGAATTTGTGGAAATAATTTCCGTCACTTTAACGACATGTTTAAAAATAAATCTACCCGCATCTTCGACTGCATGGTATGTCGATAACAAGTACATGGGTAAGTCCTCCAGGTCTAGGGTTCGCCATATACTAACATAGATAATATACACCGTTAAATTTTAGTCGTTTTAATCCCGAAGAAGGTCGATCCAGTACATGAAACACTATCGATTTGTGGAGATAAAATAAAAAAACAAAGTACTTTTTTTCTAAATCTCTTATTGATATACGGATTTACGAAATTAATTTCTTTAAGTAAACGAGTCATTGACCTTGTAGGTAGTTGTCGGTCGTTGCGTACTAACTACCTACAGGTCATTGAACTCGCCCAGCTGACATTTCTTTAAAGAAATCAATTTAGAACATGCGTAAATTAATTCGAGTTTTAAAAAAAAGTACTTTGGTTTTTCATTCTAACTTTACCAATCGATAGTGTTTCATGTACTGAATCGATCCTCCAAGGGATTAAAACGATCAAGATTTAACGGTGTATAAATATCATGTATGTTAGTCTATGGACAAAGGTACGGAGGGTTGTGCGATCGGTTGATTGGGAACAAAGCAATCAAGCGCTCATGGTTGCAGTTTTTATTGTGTCAAACCATCCAATGTCTTATCCCTTTCTAGGCCTAGCAGAATTTTTGGTTCTAGTACGTGTCGGTTTTCTCATGATGTTTTGCTTCACCATTTTGAGAGCAGTGGTGATGAAATACAAATTATAGTAAAGCAATGCGCCTAGTTGGTTTTAAACCAGCGACAAATTATATAAAGCAATGTGCCTGGCTGGGTTATAACTTTTTCTGTCCTAGGAATTACAGACAACCCACTGTGCTGAGCCTGCATGGAGGAGGAAGAGACAGTAGCCCATCTGCTTCTAGGCAGCTCAGCCGTCGCTGGATACAGGGCAAAGTACTTCGGAGACCCAGGTAATCTCAGTGAAATGGTCAGTAATACTAGGTATGCTTTGCTGGCCTTCGTCGAAGAGCTGAGGTGGTTTGAATGATGCATTTGTCTCACCCGTACGCAAAATACGCGCTTTAGACGTAGAGTTGCGGATACTAGCCCGATATATAGTAAGGGGAGATATATTGGTGATATAAGTAATTTGATCATACTTTTAAAACACAATACCATTCGGTTTCCTACTCATGATGTAGGTATTATGAGTATGAGGATATCTATTTCCTAACATTCGTAACAACTCCCTAGCGCTGCCTCATGAATGAACTAGCTTGGAACTGTGTAGTATTCTCTTTAAAAAAATATCATCAATTTACTTATATCATCAATATATCTCCCCTTACCCTACTATACAGTATAGTATATCGGGCTGGTATCCCGTATAACCCGTGACATATAACTTGTAAGTCGGGCCTGTTGCCATTCAGCCACTCCGGCTCAATCAATCCGGTACAATATAAAGAATAAATTCAATTTTCTTGAGATGTCACTCTTTGGCTTCCTAAGGCAGTAAAGTATGACATCATAACCTTGAAAACACGGCGTTGATAACGTTACAATTTCAAACGCGCATTATTTACGCATGAAGCGGCTACGATGTGACCGATGTGACGAACTGTGACTAAATGACCAACTGGGCCATTGTTTGACGTTTTGCGCGCTATTATTATTATTCTTTGTATTCTTTAGAATATATACAAATTATATTTTTAATAAAGATTAAAAAAAAAAACATTTAAAAATATAAAAAATAGTGTCCCAAATGTATCGGGAACTGGGTTCAAGCTACGGGCGCAGGGCTCCAGAGAAAGAAACCTCCTAACAATACGAGCCTTGTCCTTATATTTATTATTATTATTTGTAGCCCATACTGTCCCACTGCTGGGCTCCATTCTTTCTAGTATTCTCGGTTTTGAGCCACTTCTTGCCAATTCCTAAGGAAGGCATCCAAGTCGTCCCGCCATCTTCTTGGTCTGCCGCGACCCCTGCGTGCGATTTCAGGGCACCAACTTTGTGTTTTACGGGCCCACCGCTCGACCGACATTTGTTTTTGTTTTTTATTGATTATAGGTTTGCATTTGACCGCTATCTCACCTGATGGAAAGCGACGATGGCTCAGACATGTGCATGAATTGCGCGCTATTGCGTTTTTTATTATTATTTTCAGATTATCGGTGTATTTGCTGTGTCGACTTTTTCAAACTGACTTTTTCTAGAATAAAAATACTGTAATCTTTATCTTGAACGGCTTCTGATTAGTTTCTTGTCTTTAGATTATTTTACTAATTTATTACATGTTTATTGTATTTTGTATCTTGTTATCTGCTACCAGTGGCTTCGCTTTTATGATACTAGAAAATTGTTTCAGGGGAACATACATTGTGGAAAAATCAGTAGCTAAAATAAGGCCCTAGAAGAAAACTAGCTTAAATAGCTTTCCCCCGACTTATTTTCCACACTGTATAATCCCTGGATAAATAGTTCTGTAGCACAGAACTATTCTATAACTTCTAATAGACCAGTGTATGTATACAAGATTCATATAAATCCGATCAGCCGTTCGTCCTAGATGAACTAACAAATGTTTGTAACACATAGTCACATAATATACATTCACAACCTTTGGACCCCCATTTCATGCCCTTTTTAGGGTGAGCAAAAATCATCCAATGACGAATCCCGCTGTTGGGCGGAGTGAGAAACAATGTCAAACTCTTACTGACTTCACTCCATTCCTTCTTTGCCCTTCGGACTGGAGACAAGCCTTCCTATCAGAAAGAGAATTTTACTGTAGTACCAAACCTGAAATCACGAAAAAATCAACTTCAGTACATTTTGCCCAGATAGGCTAACATAGTAATGTTGGAACCTAAATTTGCTGAATTTTTTCGCGGTTTCAGGTTTGGTCCCATAGTAAAATTTGTTGGTTATCATGACTACATGTGTTTAAGTATTAGTCACAAATTAAACATCTACATACGAGCACTTACATTATATTGGTCAGAAAATTCATCTAGAAGGAAAAACCTTTGACAATCATTTACCAAGGCCAAGGTTTTGGAATTTTCCTAAGTTTTTTCCTGTCATGTTCCTTTTGAAGCAGATTGAATGGAACTTCCTCTACGTCGCGTTTTTGTCATCAAGTTATTTTCTTGAGGAAGTATTTACTTATACAGAAGTGGCTAAAAAAGGTTTTCTGATGTTTTGTTAAAAAGGCATTGTTGTTTTCGTTTTTTTTTTAAGTGCTTTGAGCGTCAATGGCTTTTTTACAGAGGATAATTAATTTGTTGAATATTTTAGTTAGTTTATATCGAATAATAAAAAAAATGTTTGAGCTGTGGAGTTTTTTAAGTTTCCGTAGTCAACAATGTAAGAGTACCTGAGACTACGGAACTAAACGAAACTACATATAAGGGTATAGTTTCACCAAGTCTGTCTGTCTGTCTGTCCGTCTCAGCGACCGTTAGCACTAGAAAGCTAAAATTTGGTACCAATACGATTTTTTGAATGATGACATTTGTTCAGTTTTGACGTTCATGCGTGAGAGCGGTGTAAGTTTTAAAAGTTTTGTCAGACGACATAATGTCAATGAAGCGCTGCAGCGGACTTCTGTATTACCTTTCCAGCATTTTGACAAATAGTTTCTATGAACGTGCTTGTCTATATCGCTAGGATATAGGTAGATGACTTAAGGCTTTTGAAATTTGATACCTAAACTAGGACATATATCCTTCGTCGTGTCAGAGTAAATTCTAAATAAAAAAGTTAAATGCATTAATCATCATCATCATAAGTCTCTTCCCACTGCTAGGACACAGGGCATCTCTCTAGGAGAGGGAATGGACCGTAATCCATCACGCGGGCCCAGTGCGGATTGGTGGGTGCCACACGTCTTCGAATATTTGGTTCTAAGACATACATGTTTCACGACATGTTTCTAAGACATACATGTTTGTTATACGATGTTTTCCTTCACAGTTTTGAGAGCAGTGGTGATGAAATAAATTACACAAAGTAATGCGCCTCGCTGAAGTTACCACTCGGCCACCACTGCTGAGCATGAATTCATGCAATGCATTAATGTGTTTAAATAAACACAGTTCCACTAAACAACATAAGTTTTAACCAAAAACCCTAAATAAAATTAAATAAATAAAAAAAAAAAACATAATAAATTACTGTCAATATAGCTACAACTACATTTTCCATACAATAGAAAATAAAAACGAAAACAATACCTAATAAAAAGAAATTCAACATTACTGCCAACAACATGATTCATTATACCATTACCCCTCTTAACAGCGATTACTTGAGTTAAACTAATTAAAGACAAGTAATTATTAGGTATTAATTAATGATTGCGAAGTAGCTCAATGTCGTATTTACAAGGCTTCTCTCTGAGATAGGGTTGTCAGGTCCTAAAACTGCCCGGGATTGTATTTCGGCCCTGGTATTACGCTTTCGTATCAACCCTTGCCCCAGGAGGCTTTGACCCTACAGTTTGCTGACAACTCCTTGAGGCGCGCGGGAACAGTGCGCGCCGTCAACTGGTCTAGGGCGAGAGAGAATGGGAAGCGGGAGCCTTCTTCAGCTTAGCAGTACATAATGCTAGCAATTTAGCAAAGAAGAAGTTTTGTTTTTGGTGCGAATCATTTAATGAGATCTCTGCGCCCTTGGGTGAGGTACGAGACAGTGTCAGACTTTTATTGGCTAAAAACCCAATCTAATTGCTTCTTTCCCTTGGTTTCAGGACCCCTGGTATTACGTTTTCACATTGCTCGATAGCCTCAGTACTCAATTGGGCCTTCACGGCTTGGCGACAACTCCTTGAGGCGCGTGTGGAATGATAAGCGTCGTCGACGACTTGGGCCTAGTCCGGATGTTTACTGAACGGTAGGACGGCGGGCTACCCATTGCATTGCATTTCGCAGAAGAAGGCGACCGCCTGCCGCGTCCTCGCTCCGGACCATGGCCTGTACCAAGGCCATCGCCGATCGCCCCCACGAGGACACGTACGCGGCGAAGGTGGTGTGACAATTTGATCATGGTTGCGGAGTAAACTTAGGCCCGGCGCCCACTATCGGTGGGCATCGGTGCGGCTCGGTACAGCTCGAGCGCTTTACGCCGGCTTCGAGCGGCTTAGGGCGCCTTTGAGCTGCGTCGGGCGCCTTTGAACTGCGTCGGGCGACTTCGGGCGGCCTCGGCAGCCGTAAGCATGGCTAAGGATGCCGAGGCGGTCTTCGGGTAGCTCGGGTGGCATTTTCGGATCAGAAACGTCGCAGAACAGTCATTTCGATCACCGCACGCGCCTTCATTATCGTATCGTACAAGTAGACGCAAAATAACCTGAACATAGGCTCTGCGAACTTCTGCGCATGTGCATTCGTAAAGAAAACTGTTATTGGCATTTTTTTTTAACCAAAATACTAATAAAAATGTCCTAAGACAATACGCTAATATAATGTATTGACATAGTTTGATAGATCGATATAAGTAAAACTAAAAAATTGCAAAAGCGCTCATCCAAGCTGAAAATAAGCTGAATTAAAAATGTTTTTGATTAAAGCTGAATAAATAATTAAACCTAAATAAAAAAAAAAATACATTATTATTTACCTTAAGCACACAGATAATCTTTCTTCAACAGATACACATGAACGGAAAGTAGATGGTTTTTTCATTATGTAAGGACGGAGCAGAGCAACCAAGGCTTCAAAGTTTTCATAATCCATCCTATAGTAGTCGTAAAATTTGCGAACGTCATATCGTAAGTCAATAAACAAGTTATGAAATTCATCGAAAGTACATCTTTCCTTCCAAAGCTTATTTACCCAAAATCTTCTTCTTTCTCTCCAAGTTTCTCTTCTTCTTCAGCAAGATGAACAATGAGAACGAAGGCCCAATCCACCATTATAAATACACACACATAACTGTTTTCATGAAACGTTACGAGTGACTGCTCTGCGATGTTTCTGCAGCCAGAACTATTCTTAGGCTAACCAAAATCAGCTACGGCGTCTTTAGGCGTGTTTACGACTGCCGAGGCAGCTCTCAAGCGCCCAAAGCCGCCCGAAGTTTCCCTACGCACCTCTAAGGCGCCCAAAGCCGCCCGAAGCCGGCCTAAAGCGCTCGAGCTCTACCGAGCCGCACCGATGCCCACCGATAGTGGGCGCCGGGCCTTAATCAGAGATCCAGAGAGAATTCTTCATGAGGCGTAAAAAGCAAAAAAAACCTAAGTAAACCCGCCAGCCCTACTCAAAAGAGGTCTTATTCAATTACAGCGGGTTTCAAATCGATAGTTTTAAAATGGCGTGTGAAGCCTCAGAAATGTATTGGGGTCGACGGCGGCGCGTAGCTTGCACCCACCGTGTCGATGACGCATTCTTTAATGTCAGTCTTTAAAGTATCATTAAAAGAAGAATGATTTAACCTTTCGACTAGCGTAATTACAGACACAATTAAAAAACAATAGGTGTGCGGACACTGGTGTCACAAATTATATAGGTACAGATGTCAATCTACGTACAAAGCGCGCTCGAGCAACGCACACATAGACACCGTTCACCGACGCGAAAACCGGGCTCAACAAGGATCATTACGACCGCGAGGGTGTCACGATTGAGACTGTCTGTGAAATTTTACAACTACCACGATAATTTGTTGTGCATAATCCAGTTGACATCCCTAGCGCGCGCGACCGCCGTGCGTTGGTTTGAAAAGTGAAGTACATACATGAGATTGACTTCTGTACCTTTTTATTTTGTGCCGGTGTCCTCTTGGGGCTTAATGAACTAATTAATGTACTTTTAATATTCAAGGAGGAGCTGATTAAGTAAGGCCTCTGCCCTCAGCTGAGGATGGATGACAGTCTTTAACAGCATCACATCATCAGACGAAAGACCTTTGGACTTAGGCCTCTGCGTCAGTGTAGCCACATTGAACAGGACTTTGCGTCTCGCATCCATTGGATCCCTCCGATCCTCAACAGGTCATCGGTCCACTTTGTGGGAAGTCTTCCAATGATGCGTCTTCCGGTGCACAGTCAATCATTTAGAAAAATTATGCTAAGTGCCATTGCCATTGTCCAAAGCATAGATCGGAATAGAGAAGAATGTGCACGAAACTCCGTAAGAAAACGTGCCGTTAAATTAGACAAATGGGAAATAAGATTTTTTAAAATCTACACTAATATAATAAAGAGGTAAAGTTTGTTTTTTTGTTTGTAGGAGGTAATCTCTGGAAGTACTAGTCCGATTGGAAAAAAATTAGCAACAACAGAAAGCTGCTTTACTCCTGAGTGACATAGGCTATATTTTATGTACCTACGCGGGCGAAGCCGCTGACAAAAGCTAGTGTATTATAAACTAGTGCTTGACAGCCCCACCTGATGGTAAGCAGTGATGCAATTATTGATTGGTGATTATTAAGAGCCTATTCACTCTAGCCTTGAAGGCACCCAATTACAAATTATAATCAGATGGAAAAGAATTGTTCTCTGTTCTGATTGAACTCTCTCCCGATTTACGAGATATAAACGACGTAGTGAAACGCATAGTCCGGACAGTAGACAATCGTTTCAAAGTGTACTACCGACTCCGAATCACCGCGATTAACTTCGAGACACAAGGCTCATACCATAAGAACTGAACACCACAAGAATGTCCAATGATGGCACGAGCCAAGCTGAACATGACCACATAATGATCGGTGTCATATCAGCTCAGTATCAGATACTGACTGACCACCAACATTGACGTTATGTCGTCATTAGTATCAACTTACTTGCACAAGGTTAGTTAGTGAAGATGGAAATATTCCGGATTGCATTATGTAAGCAACTTGTTAACAATGATGCCCCTCAAGTTGAAGGGTAAAATCTATAGAATTATGACAGTAAGGCCAATGTTTTGGTATTAATAGGATGCAGTTTGGTGAGTGTGCGAAGGAATTCCACCATCAACCTTATAGGAATGGCAGGCGGTCGCCTCCTTCTGCGAAGCAGTAATGCTCGTAAAGGAGGAGGCCGACCGCATAAGGCAAAGGCAACGGCGTACTCGCCGTAGCCGTCGCCGCCGCGATCCTGCCGATATCCGGCCACCGTAGACACTGGCTCGCGGACGGTGAGCAATGGGTAGCTCGCCGTCCGATCGTCTGGTAAGACCGAGTCCAAGTCGTCAACGGCGCGCGCCGTTCCCGCGCGCCTCAAGGAGTTGTCAGCAAACTGCAGGGGCCCTTCAGGGTTGAAGCCTCCTGGAGCCTAGAGGGTATGTGCAAACTGTTACCTCGACTCCAGAAATAAGGCAAGGAAGGTACGGGGTAGGTTTTTTAGTCAGTAAGAGTCTGACACTGGTCTCCCGCTCCGCCCAAGAGCGGGTTTCGTCATTGGATGATTTTCACCTACCATAAAAAAAAAAAACCATCAACCTTATATTGTCAATCAGTTTCTTATTTGTCTTCTGTATATCTTTCTCCTCTGTTAAATCCTTCCAAAGGTGGTCTTTAAAAAAGCGGTCTTATCGCTTTTTTGCCCATTGTAACACCTTAGTAATTTTAAGCTCCTAATGTCCGATATTGGATTTATGGTGTACCTACAATAAAGAGCATATCTATCTTCTCCTGTTTATTAGGAATTATTTGGAGGTATCCTCATTAATAAACGCCAGGATATTTTTTTTCGACGTGTAAAAATCAATCAATGACAACTCTGGAGTTGTCTAGAGAGTCCATTGGATAGAGCAAAAGATAGTGTCATTTTTACTGACTAAAAAACCCACCCCGTTTCTACGTTGCCATTCTTACCAAGGCCGAGCCTTCCTTTCAGAAGCGAACTCTTGGCCCCTGGTAGGCTTTGACCCTTCTGCACACCCACAAAAGCGAAACACCAGGGCCCTGGAAGTAAGATACAGAAGGAACGGGGTGGGTTGTTTAGTCAGTAAAAGTCTGAAACTATTTTCCACTTCACAATGATTTTTCCACCATAAAAAAGGTCGTCAACGGCGCGCACCGTTCCCGCGCGCCTCAAGAAGTTGTCAGCAAACTGCAGGGGCCCTTCAGGGTTGTTAAAGCCTCCTGGAGCCTAGAGGGTGGTGGAAAACTGTTACCTCGACTCCAGGAATAAGGCAAGGAAGGTACGGGGTAGGTTTTTTAGTCAGTAAGAGTCTGACACTGGTCTCCCGCTCCGCCCAAGAGCGGGTTTCGTCATTGGACGATTTTCACCTACCATAAAAAAAAAAAACCATAAAAAAGGTCCCTACGGTTTGCTAAGGCGCTAGGATATTTTATCCTGGGTTTTCGGCTTTGGCAAATGGGCTCACTTAGGTCTCATAGTATAGTTAAGTATAGTTATGTGTATAGTATAGTTATTGTCTTCGGGGTTGGGAGTCCTTTTGTTTGGTGCGGCGCTTTGGGCGGCAGTGTGTTATGTGTGTGCTAAAGGTTGGGTAACTGCTGACTTTTTATGTGTATACGGCTCACTGTAGCTCTGGTATCGCTTCGGGCTGGTGGCCTAGTGGGATTGCTAATAGGTGCTCTGGAGTAACGCCATTTGCTCGTGGAGTTACCCAAAAGCGAACAATGTATAAACATCAAACAAGTGCACAGACGTAATGTCTGTGGATTAAATGTAAGGCAGAAGCGCGGTTTTAGTCAGTAGGAGCCTAACACTGCCCAGACTGTCTCGTTTGTGAGGCAGCCTAGCCGTCCATGAAGGATTTCCCACTCCTGCCGATTTTAGACACAAAACCATCAGTCAATTCGATCAAACTATCCTCCGCTATAAACCCATTGACAGTGAGAGTAAACGAACCTCAACTATGCGATAGTTCCCCGAACATTTGTAAGACAACAGTTTCTAGAAAACCCATAAAAAAATATACCGTAACAAAGAAATTAAATAACACACATTCAATAACTTCTTCTGTTTTTAATCATCCCCAAAAGGCATTTAAGTCGAGATTCAAGAACATCCATCACGTGGATAACTGTATGCAGTCCACAGTTAGGTGAGAAAGGGACAGAGATATGGGAACGTGGTGCGAGGGACAAGGACGGATATAAGAGCGATCAATTTGTGCATGCGCAAGTGGAGTGTGAAGTTTTAATAGGGCTGTCCCTGATAACTTTATTGGTTTCGATTTATTTTTTGGTTAACGTATGATGTAGCCTTCGAAATTCAAATGTTTGTAAGTTTTCTTTTTTTTTGCATCTTGCCGGACTTAGGCAAGTTGTATTGTGGAATAAAATATGATTTGCGGCTTTAATTCGTATATAATATTTAATTCGTTATTTAAACTGTTGAGACCCAAGCGAACGCAAGCGTTTGTATACCTATTGTCTTTCTATTATGTCTCTAATTACGGTATTCAAAAGTTTGAGGAATTTTGGTCTAGAGTACTATCCTCTCAGTTTGTCTCACCTTATTGAAAGACTTTTGGCATTTAAGTAAAATAAAAATACGACACTTCAGGGCAGGCTATGCCTTTTTCCAAGTATCAACGTTACCACGATTGGCTACAACGTTTGGTCCTGTTCGTCTTGCATTTATTGGATTCCTGCGACCCTAAGCCGATATAGGGATAATTTTATCTTGTATTTTACATGACACAGTCCAATTACAATAGTTGTATTTTTTAAAAAGCACTGCATCAGACTCAAGATCCAAAAACCATTGACAAGCTTAGCAACAAAAAAAAATATCAATCACAATTTATTTGATTTCCCTCGTGACTTCTTCAATAAAGCAATGAAAAAAAAAAATACTCCACGAATCAATCAAAAACTTCACGTGCCAACCCTCATGTACAACTTGATCGTGCATGACGCATCGCACACTACACAGACAAGCACGCACACATACACAATACTTCCTGTACATTTATGGAGTCCCCTTATGGTACCACTTTGGTCTTGCTTTATGGGATCTTTGCTTTATAGGCCTGGCCTTGTATGTCGTTTAGGTTCTATAGAATTTTCTTCGCTATTCACGGCATTTAGAGCGAAATTACTCATGGATTGATTTGTATAGACGCTTTTATATTTTTGCTTTACCACTGCTCTCAAAACGGTGAAGGGAAACATCGTAAGGAAACCGGTAAGTTCTAAAACCAAAATTCGAAGACATGTGACATCCATTAATCCGCACTCGGCCCAGTCCCTCTCCTAGAGTGGAGGCCTGGGTCCCAGCAGTGGGAACATTAAAAAGGCTGATGTTATGCTATCATATACTTTTTGCTTGCTAGTACAATTGATTCTATGTTGCAGAAGTTCTAAAGAATGATTGGATTAGATTTAGTACTATCTTTTTTAGGGTTTCCTCCCTCAAAAGGAAAAAAAACGAAACCCTTATAGGATTACTTTGTTGTCTGTCTGACTGTGAAGACCCTTTATCTCAGAAACTGCTGGAGGTATCGAGTTAAAACTTAAAACTTAGTAGGTCTGCGGTCCCTTGAAGCTTTGTTAAAAAGCAAACTTTTAAGTTAACGGGAAAAAAAGATACGGCCCTATATATCGCGATAAACGTACATCGTCGTTCTGATTTTTTGTTATTTTTTACAAAAAAGTAAGCGACAACTTCCCTAAGAAAGAAAAGATACGTAATAATCACAAATGACTAGTCTCACTATAAGGTTGAGAAAGAAAGGGGATGTCAGACATTTATTGACTAAAAGCCACACGTAGGTATTCCTTAATTTGCCCTCTGCTTACTAGGACTAAAGCAACAGGACCGTGTGGTCAGACATCCAGCCTAACTGCCCCAACTCCTTTGTTCTGACGTCATCCCAACGCTCAGTCTCGTGGTCAGAACGAAGAAATTGGAGGCGTGGCCGAGCGTTCGACGTTAACGAAATTGTCGTAACTTGGTTAGGGGAGAAGGCCATTTTTTCACCACGACTTGAACAAACACACATCACATCAGAAAAATAACTCTCTTGTAGAGAGTACTTCACCATAACCAGGTCAAAACCTAATCAATTAACTCCTATAACGACTAACACAATAATTTCACGGTTCCATTATGCTGATAAAATTTGAAGAATGGAACTCTCTGCCTGAATCCAAACGGTAATAAAATCACTAGACCGATGGAATCACGAAGGGTAAAATTATAAAAATACTCTTTTTGATTTCATATTCACGCAGTAATTGAGTGGTCCTCGGCCGCCAAGCGTGGTAAATGGAAAAAAAGTAGAACTACATTGGGTCCACTTGTGGGCCACGCATGTACCGGCCTTGGCACGTCGGTCATCATAGCTTATCTATATATATAAAAGGAGAAACTGACTGACTGACATATAAACGCACAGCCGAAACTATTGGGATTAGGAGCGGGAAATTTTGCACGGGACTTCCTTTTATGACGTAGGCGAACACTAAGAAAGGATTTTACAAAATTCACTCCCTAAAGGGATGAAACGCCTGTCCAAATTTTGGCGAAAACCTGTTTTGCGGGCGAAGCCGCTGGCAGAAAGCTTATATTTTATATGGCAATTAGATTTGTGGAGCTACATTAGACTTATGCGATGCGAAGCGACTTCATGAAGCATCCAGTACCCAGGCGTCGTCGCCCACATGAGCGTCGGTCTGATGTGATTCTCCCTTAAAGGTGGATTTATTTTATCACCACTGCTCTCAAAACGGAGAAGGAAAACATCGTGAGGAAATCAGCATGTTCTAGAACCAAAAATTCGAAGACATGACATCCATCCAATCCGCACTGGGCCCGCGTGGTGGATTAAGACCCTTTCTTCTCCTAGACAGGAGGCCTGTGCCCCAGCAGTGGGAACATTATAAGGCTGATGATATGATATATGACATATACTGATAAAAAAAGAATCCATGGAGTTTCTTGCTCGTTCTTCTCCATAAAGATCTAGGCTTTGTAACGTGCTTCAAATAGTTTTTGCTTCTAACCGACCATGATAATTTAAAATGCTTGTAAATGGTTTAATTGAAATATATTATATACTCTGAATTTGAGTTTGATGACTCCACTTCAGTTGAATTTATTTGAGAAATATAGCTGTCTTTTTACAAGCTTTTTTTTTACATACCAAATGTAAAAAATCTGTAAATTCCCCGTAGATTATGATTGACGGTGACTAAGGTAGATAATTATTTTCTGCCACAAAAAAAGTTCTTATTTTTATGTACTGTATTTTTAATTTATATTTAACTGGCCTGTTGGTCTAGTGGTAAGTGGCCCTGACTGCTATGCCGGAGGTCGATTGCGATTGTGTGATGAGCACAATCATTTAGATGCAAGGAGTTGTCAGCAAATCTAGAGACCCAACTGCAGGACCAAAGTCTACTGGGGCCTTGGTCCAGTTTCTGAAAAGAAGGTCCGACCCTCGTAAGAATGTTAAGAAGGAACGGGGTGAGTCGTTTAGTCAGTAAAAGTCTGACATTGTTTCACGCTGCGCCGAAGGTTGTGATTCATCATTTGATAATTTTTACCACCATAAAAAAAGTAAAAAACAAGGTTACCCCCTTTTTTTTTTTTTTTTTTGTTTTCTTGTATTTGTAGTGCGAGTCCACATAAATGTTTTTCTTTATTTCTTTTTTTACAATATGGCTGAAGTATTGCAGAATCTTTCCAGAGAAGTTCCTTAAAAGTTCTGGAGTCAACTCCAGAATTTTCTATCCCCATCCATTTAGTGCATCTATGGTGCAATTCATTAATACCTGGTTCATACTTAACTGACAGATTATTGTATTATTGCGCCTATTTTGGGCAAAATAAATAATCATTGTTTTCTTTCTTTTTCTCTCTTTCTTTCATTTGCCTCTTCACCTTCCCTCGTAAGTGAAAACAGGTGTAAGCTACAATGTAGCAGTTGCTATAATATAATGAAAGCCGGTGTTAGTGTCAACACCGCTTTCGAACTAAACAATACTGAGTGCTTCCCATAACAACTGATCGCGATTGCTGCTATAGATCGAGTTGCGGTCGCGGTTGACAACGTGTGAAAAACAGTAGGTTAAAAAGAACACTGATATAAGAGGATTTAGAACAAGACCAGGACAGACATTTAATGACTTTACGGCATTTACTATTTTTATGTCCTGCCTGTGTTAGTCATATTTTGTATTTTATTTAATGCGATTTGTATATCCAATGTTATTTTTTTCTAATTTGTGCTACTACCTACTTAATTTTATAAAATTGCTGTGCTCGACAGGGTCCATGTGCACTATAAAACTATTTGTAAGATCTTATGTAACACATGTGTTAAAGCAATAAATAATTGTATTGAATTGACCTTCTAAGTCTTCATTCTGCAAAGTCTAGACAATCCTGGGGTAGGTACGACCCACATACCCTCCTCCCTCTATAGTCTATACACCGATAGACTTTGGTCGTTTTAATCCCATGGAAGGTCGAATAGCCGTAGGTATAGTTCGTTTTTTAATTTTAGACTACGATTTGACAACTCCGAATGTCACACTCTAGAAATATGTTCCCAATTTTCTGGAGTTTGATATTTTAAGTTGTCAAATCGTAGTCTAGAATTAAAAAACGAACTATAGTTAGTACGCATCGATCGACCGTATACGCGTAAATTAATTTACGCGATACGAAATTCATTTCTTTAAGTAATCATCAGCTGAGTGGGTTCAATAACCGTAGGTAGTTATCGGTTGTTGCGTACTAACTAAAAATTGATCAAAATTTAGCCGTGTAAAATTTTCCCACTACTGGGACACAGGCCTCATCTCTAGGAGAGGGAATGGGCCATAATCCGCCACGCGGGCCCTGTGCGGGTTGGTGGATGACACATGTCTTCGAATGTTTGGTTCTAGGACTTGCCGATTTCCTCACGATATTTTCCTTCATCGTTTTGAGAGCAGTGGTGATGAAAAAATTACACAAAGTAATGCGCCTGGCTGGGTTTGAACCCGCGACCTAGAACTCGTAAGTCGGAACCGTTGCCACTCGGCCACCACTGCTCAAAAGAAAATTACTAAATTCAGGAACATTTAAGAAATTAATTTACGCGATACAAAATTCATTTCTTAAAGTAAACATCAGTTGAGCGGGTTCAATAACCTTAAGCAGTTGCGTACTAACTCAAAATTTATCAAAATTTAGCCGTGTTTAAGTACCGAGGATATTTTACATCTAAGTGATATAACATCGGAGGCAGTGTTCGTGTAGTTAGTATAAACAGCAGCACAAGGTCAACGTGAGGACGTCTCCGGAGCGTGACGGGACGCGCTCGTCAGGCCAAGAGCACGCTGTGGAAACTAAGCGTAATGCTTGTCGTCATAGTATAGCACGGCCCTCGGATCTTAGCGAGTGTGCAGTTAGGCTCGGCGAATTTTAGAGCTTGAAAACTCGTACCTACAAAAATAAAAGTAAAAAAAAAGTCGGTTTTACGGGCGAAGATTTTACGTGACAACGTCCTAATTCTCTAGTGCTGCGCGCGCGGCAGACCGATCATAGTTGAGTGGGAGAGAGACGCAAGGCATTCGGCGGGCCTCTCTCTCGTTCGGTGACTCATCGTAACGTTACCGAGCGTTACACTTTTTCATAAGTGACTCCCAGCCGCAACCTAATTTAAGACGTTGTCACGTCAAAAAAAAAATAAATGCCAATGAGAAATATTGCATTTATTTGTTTACTTAAAGCATTTTTTTTTACGAGTTATCAAGCGCTAAAATTCGTAGAGCCCATCTTTAGAGTCGCCAAGATCCGACGGCCGTACTGTAAAAGGGAAAATATTCTGATGATGGATGACTACTGATAAGGATCCCTTACCAATAAAACTAAACAAAAAACAACAAACAACTAAAACAACAACAACAACAACAAAACAACAACAACAACAGCAACAACAAAAACAACAACTAAATAACTATGACTATGACAATGACAAAGACAATCTGACTGACATATCAACACAGCTTAAACTACAGGGGGAACGTGGAATTTTGTACAGGAGGTCATTTTATGACGTAGGTGAGCACTAAGAGAGGATTTATAATTTGGGTGTCTTCAAGGCTAGAGTGAACAAACTCTTAATAGACTCGTGCGCCTCACATCATCTACGATTGTATCACTGCTTACCATCAGGTGGGATCGGACTCAAACACTACTTTTTAGCAAACAAAAAGAAAAAAAAAATTTCACCTTCTAAAGCGATTTTTTTTTTGTAGTAGGCAAAAATCATCCAATGACGAATCGCTTTCTTAGGAGGAGCAGGAAAGAATTTCAGACTCTTATTGACTACACACCCCTCCCCGTTCCCTATCTGACGTTTAATAAATGCCTTTACGAGCACTGAGCCAAAGTGAAATAAAAACAATTTGAATTTGAAATAAAAAAAATTGGTAAATTTCTTGCTACTGGCAATAAGCGCAATTTTCTGTGTTGCCAGGGCACAGCGGAAGTTTCTACAGTGTGTGTGTGTTCCCTCACGTGTCTTGTTTTGTAAACAAACACAGCACAAAAGTCGTGAGTTTCCGCACCGTGCATACACTTTAAAATAAAACCTGTTTGTAAAAAACTGGAACTGCATCTCGAAGATTTTTGAAAGTAGCAAAAAAATATTTTTTTATAACTTAGAAGTTTGATTATTGCACACCTTCAATGTACCGCAGACACGAATATATATAACTAGCTTTTGCCCGCGGCTTCGCCCGCGTATATAAAATATAGCCTATGTCACTCAGGAGTAAAGCAGCTTTCTATTATTGCTAAAATTTTTCCAATCGGACCAGTAGTTCCAGAGATTACCTCCTACAAACAAAAAAACAAACTTTACCTCTTTATTATATTATATAGTGTAGAAGATATACAGAGTTGATACAACATATGGGCTTTCCTTAAAAATGATCATTGTACACACCAATATGAATAACTTTTACTATGAGACCAACACAATAATCACGACAAAAAACCCGTTGATCCATACATTTTGTCGAGTTATGTGAATATAAATCTATGGAGCAGCGAGTTCTTTTTCGTGATTTTTGTGTTGGTCTCATAGTAAAAGTTGTTTATATTGGTGTGTACAATGATCCTTTTTAAGGAAAGCCCATGTGTCGTATCAACTCTGTATATTATATACTAGCTTTTGCCCGCAGCTTCGCCCGCGTACATAAAATATAGCCTATGTCACTCAGGAGTAAAGCAGCTTTCTATTGTTGCTAAAATTTTTCCAATCGGACCAGTAGTTCCAGAGATTACCCCCTACAAACAAAAAAACAAACTTTACCTCTTTATTATATTAGTGTAGATATTCGATAAAGTTGATACGAACTTTGTATAGGTTTTAATTTAATTTTCGACTCGATACCTCAACGCTTTCTCGAGATAAAGGGTCTTGACAGACAGGTGAACAACGAAGTGATCGTTTATGCGATTTTATTATTGTGTATAAAAATCTTCCAATGACTAATCCCGCCGGGTAATAGTGTCAGACTCTTACTGACTAAACAATCCACCCCGTTCCTACGTTATCTTATAGGTATACCTACCAGGGCCCGAGTATACCATTCAGACGCGAACCCTTGGCCCTAGTTGGCTTTGACCCTTCTGCAAGGTCTCTACTGTTTGCTGACAGCTCCTTCAAGCGCGCGGGAACAGTGCGCGCCGTCGACGACTTGGATGAGGGTTTTTTTTATGGTCGGCCAAAATCATCCAATGACGAATCCTGCTCTTGAGCGCAGCGTAAACAGTGTCAGATTCTTACTGACTAAACACCCCACCCTGTTCCTTCTTTGCTCTTCGCACTGGGAACAAGCCTTTCTTTCAGAAAGAGACCCTGGGCCCCAGTAGGCTTCGACCCATCTGCAAGGTCTCTACGTTTTGCTGACAGATCCTAAGGCGCGCGAGAACAGTGCGCGCCGTCGACGAATTGGATGAAGGTTGCGTTTTATCGTTTCGACATACGGAACCCTAATAAAGTTCGAGGAAAATAACTAACTCAACAAATTACCTTCTACCACAAAAGTGAGGTCCAGTTCAGAGATCAAAACAATATTACGAGTGACGTTCGTCCCATCAACATCAATCTAACGATCACGCAGTAATTACTGCAATCATGGTCACGCACGGTTGCCGCAGGTTATGGCGACCTTGGGGTCTACTGTGTGGGTTTGTGTCAACCGAGCTGACGGCCTACCATGACCCGTTAGAACGATCCTTTTGACAACTTGAACTCAACTTGACAGTTGGCAGACCTGTCGCCACTATACCGACAGGTCTGCCAACTGTCAAGTTGAGTTTTTTAGTGACCCTGACTGCTATGCCGGAGGTCGTGGTTGCGATTCCCAACCAGGACAAATGTTTGTGTGATGAGCACGATCATTTGTTCTGTGTTTGGGTGTAATTTATCTATATTAAGTATGTATTAAGAAATATAGAAGTATGTTTATTAATTGTCTAGTACCCATGACACAAGCTCTGCTTATCTTGGGACTAGACGGCGTTGTGTGATAGTTGTGAAATATATATATAAGCGTTAAAGTTCGCAGAGTCTAACTTTAGGTTTGCCAGGTTAGAACGACCGTACAACAAATGACTGGAACAATTTGCCTGCTGCGGTCTTCCCGTTCAATTATAATAGGTGTCTTCAAGGCTAAAGTCAATAGGCTCTTAATAAACTAGAGCATCTCATCATCAACGATTGCATCACTGCTTGCCGTGTGCCAAAATTCACTCAAATCCGCTCAGCCGTTTGAGCATGAAAGTGTAACAAACATACACACATAATACAAACCTTTGTAACATTAGTATGATAATTTAATTAGTCGTCTCCTCACAATGAAAACTACTGAGCTACGAGGACGTTTGTAAAAATGACCGTGACCCTAGAACAGAAAGGGCAACTGAATAAAACGTAGGTTTTAGTCAGTAAAAGTCTGACAAGCACTCTCGATGCACCCTAGAGCAGGAGAAACCATTGAATAATTCCTCATCTCAAAAAAAATGATAACTATACCTACAACTAAATAAAACTCTAACTTGAAAGTACATAGTCACGTGTTTTTCAACTGATCATAGTGTTGTCAGAAAGAATAATGGCCATATGCAAAATAGCGAAACACGTGCGTCAAAATACTTAGATCATACTCGTAAATAAGCACATGCTAAAAATCACGTGTATTTTTCTCATTCACAAACAAATGAACAACCATTCACTCAAAATGCAGACTGAAATCAGCACTAGAATTTTCCCTAATCTATTTTTTTTCTTAGTTCTTCAATTAAGCTATATCTTTGTATAAATGGTAAGTAATTTGTACCATCAGATTGCATACACAATACATAATATTCTTTTTTATATTATTGGTTGTTTTTATATTATTTGGTTGCTAATGCATCAAGTCAACTTTCTCGGTCAATTTTGGTTAAGTTGTCGATCCTACTACTATTATAAAGGCGAAAGTTTGTAAGTATGGATGTATGGATGTTTGTTACTCTTTCACGTAAAAACTACTGAATGGATTTGAATGAAATTTGGCACAGGCATAGGATACACTCCGGAATAGCACATAGGCTACTTTTTATCCCGGAAACCCCAAACCCACGCGGGCGAAGCCGCGGGCAAAAGCTAGTACTACAATAAACCGGGGACCGGTCGTTGTGGCGACGTTTGGGGGAGGCCTATCTCCAGCAGTGGACGTCTTTCGGCTGAATTGATGATAATGATGATGACTACAATAAAATTATCAACTCCATTTTTAACGAAATCTCGCCTTTTTCTATGACTACACATAATTATAGTTCCGTTTAAGATACAAAACTACAATAAGCCGGGATCTTGGCAAGTCTGCAGTTCAGTTAGGCTCTGCAAATTTTAACGCTTGAAACTTGAACGTCCGTACTGTATACCAATTTTACATGACAGTACGTACTATGAATCAATTTACTACAAATTAAAATAGCTACTACGTATATATCACTCTAAAAAATCCCGCGTAAAAATACTTTAGTAGTATTATCATAATAATACAGTGAAAATCGTCATGAAATCTCCTTAATTATGTTTAAGTTGGTAGGTAGCATCGCGGCCATCTTGGAATCCGTTAATTTTAAAGCCATCGTGTGTTTAACTGCCAAATTATGCTCAGCAAATGAGCATGTTAATACGGGCACAAAAACTATTCACATCCGGGTCTTCTCTGGTCTTATTTCTTGTGTTGTGTTCTTTAGTTTTTCAGGTACAGATAGTTCAAGGACTGTTTATGTCTGACGATGAGGTCACGTGTTTTTTTTTTAGGTTAGCCGCAAACAAAAAAGCAAAAGCTCAATGCTCTAGAGTTTTTGTCTTTTTAGGTTAGGGTTCCGAACTTAAGTGGGCGAAAACGGAATTCTTATGGGATCACTTTGTGGTCCGTCGTTTGTCTGTCAAGAACCTTTTTCTCAGGGACACGTAGAATATTATAAATGCGAAAGTTACGATGTTTGAATGTTTAGATGTTTGGATGTTTGTTCTCAATCACGCCAAAACGTCTGGACGGATCTGGATGAAATTTGGCACAGGCATAGGATACACTCCGGAATAGGACATAGGCTACTTTTTATCCCGGAAACCCCAGCCCCAACCCCAATACCACGCGGGCGAAGCCGCGGACAAAAGCTAGTATATAATAAAGATAAAATTATATAGATGAAATTGATATCAAATACTCGTCTCAAGACGAAAGTCTATAATCAGTGCGTGTTGCCAGTGATGACGTATGGCTCTGAAACGTGGTCGCTCACAATGGGCCTTATAAAAAGACTCAAGGTCACTCAAAGGGCAATGGAAAGGGCTATGCTCGGAGTATCCTTGCGTGGTAGAATCAGAAATGAGGATATCCGCAAGAGAACCAAGGTTGCCGACATAGCGAAAAGAATCGCCAAACTTAAGTGGCAATGGGCAGGGCACATTGCACGCAGAACGGATGGCCGCTGGGGCCGAAAGGTTCTGGAGTGGCGACCGCGTACCGGAAGACGTAGCGTTGGAAGGCCTCCCACAAGGTGGACCGATGACCTGGTCAGGGTTGCTGGAAGCCGGTTTATGCAAGACGCACAGGACCGGTCTTTGTGGCGGCGCTTGGGAGAGGCCTATGTCCAGCAGTGGATGTCTTTCGGCTGAAATGATGATGATGATGACTCAACTCACTCTGTTATTCATAAGAGCTGTGAAGCTCTTGCTATGCTATGTGTGGTCGTTGCTTTGTCTAGGCGCATAATTTGATACTGGCAACGAAATCAAAACTTCCCAGCCCCAAGAGGACACCGGTGTCCGCACACCTATTATTTTTTAATTTTGTCTTTAATTACAGTGGTTGAAAGGTTAAATCCTGAAATTTGAAATGAAGCATGGGCTCACAGCACAAGTATAGAAAAAGTCTAGAACTGTTTAGTTACATCAGTCGGAATTTTGAAATTCATGATTCGGAAAAATCGAATGAGAGAAGAATTCGGTAATCGAACTTTATTTAGTCGGATGATCGGAACTCAGTGCGCGAATCCGACTCGCACTTGCCCGTTTTTTTGTTTGTGATTATATTATTTCAATGGAAGAGTTTGAATTGAGATGTGGTGGGCAACTGTACAGGTAAGATTTGTTATAGGAATTATTTACTCGTATACATGTGTTAAAGTGGGCCTTCCCGACTCGCTTATCGTCTATGTCGAGCATGGTTTAAAAGCTTGTTGCTTCATTTAAAGGAATCCAATGTGATGCTTGATGAAAAAGGAATGCCAAAAAAGAGAGATTGCATCTGAAAACTCTGTTGGCATTTACTCGAATGTTCTTAAAACTTGTTCCAGGATATACGTGTTTTTATGAAACTCTTAAGGATTTTGGAAAACAAATGAATACATTTAGAATCTTGATTAAATGCGCTAGGCTTCTATAGAAGTAGTTTTTTAAATTTTTAATATAGGAGTACATTGTGGAGAGTCAAAGTTCACGTAAAATAGCAGATTTTCAGAAGTCTTTACTGAATTACTCTTGCACAAATTTACATTTTGGTTTCTATAGAAGCCTAAATAATATCCACAAGATATCTATGTATCCAAAATATTTGAAGAAAGATGTGTAATAACGTCATAATCGCGTAAGAGCGGTTGTATGAAAATGTACGTCGGGTTGACTGTTCTTAAGTGCCGGCGGTCTGAATAATCAAGTATTTTGCACAATATTTACCCCCCTAGCCAAGTTACAATCGTTTCGATCAATCTCGATCTTATAGGTATGATGGCTTGGACGAAATTTTACCAATTAGATTGGTCATGGCCTGTTCCGACTCCGTCTCACTGTCGCTGTGCTAGAAAGGCCTTTGTAAAAAAACCTCGATAAAATTTTGATACGGGGCCCCCTTGAGGCAAGCTACTCCAGTGGGTATTCTATACAACCCCTCTAGCAAAGTTAGGATCGTTTCGTTACGCCGAACCCACACCCCCAATTCCTATCTTCAGTTTATTTATTTTGACGTTATCTCAACGCTCAATCATGTGGTCAGTACAAAAAAAATTGAAACGTTCGACGTTAACGAAACGATCGTAACATGGCTAGAGGGTCTAGTGACAAACGTTGGAGCCAAAGGATCGGTCGCTATGACCACACTTTTGGTAAGCCTATGTTCAACTGTGGACGTCTGTCAGCTGAAGTTTTTATCTTTAAGTTCATTATAAAATCTCGTGATATTATCATTTTCATCTTAGTGTTACATCTGAGCCCTGCACCCATTGTTAGTGAAGACTGTGAAGAGCATCTATTACATATAATGGTGTAGGTATGCGTTTACGTAAGATACGGCGCATTCTTGGCTTGTGGCTGAGAATATATTAGCTTTATTTAATTAGTAGGTATGTGTGGTTACGGAGCTTGTTTTCTTATCTCGAACTAAGTAATTCTGCAAGTGGTTTGTGGACGGCGCGTAATGGGTAGCTTGCCGTCCGGTCCAGAACAAGCTAGGTCGTCAACAGTGCGCTCTGTTCCCGCGCGGCTCAAGGAGTTGTTAGCAAATCTAGAGGCCCAACTGTAGGGCCGAAGCCTACTGGGGCCCTTTCTGAAAGGAAGGTCCGTCCCCGCTATGAGGGCTAAGAAGGAATGGGGCGAGTTGTTTAGTCAGTAAGTCTGACACAGCACAAATAAATGCAATTAGCAGTTGTTATTGCTGTTATAAAACAGTAATAAGATTTTATTTCCTAATACCTTTATATTTGCACAAGCGCTTAAATTCGCAAAGCCTAACTTCAGACTCGCCAAGATTCGACGGACGTAGTGTAGGTACATACGAAAAAATAATTCATACATTTTTTGTTCGATTAAATCAACTTTTACTTACGTACTTATAAACTTAAGGCTGATTTTTTAATCGCCTGATAATTTTTATCTGAAGAATAGGTTTGAAGTTTTGACAGCTTTTGTATAGAAAATATGTCAAACCGCCATATTTATTGCTCAGATAGAAGTTAAGTAATGATTGAAAAATCGGCCGTTATTAGAATATCCCCGATTATATTCCGAGACTTGAAAGATTTAACTAGGAATTTAATACTATTCACGGCCTCGACAAAACTGGGAAGTTTATGACAGAGAAAATAATGACAAACGTGAGGGTCGAGAGGTCTTTCTCATAGAGGAGAAAACGGGATAATTTATGACTGCTAACTTACCTACATTATTGTGATAAAACTGACTTGTTTATCCCAGTTTGTGAGGATTTTATTACGTAGACGCTGTTGCTAGCACTCGTTTTTGTATTATTTTCATTTCTGAGGAAGGTACGGGGCGTTTAAGACCTCGTATGAAAACTTATCTACACTAATATAATAAAGAGGTAAAGTTTGTTTTTTTATTTTTTTGTTTTTTTGTTTGTAGGAGGTAATCTCTGGAACTAATGGTTCGATTGGAAAAATTGAAGCTATAATAGAAAGCTGCTTTACTCCTGAGTGACATAGGCTATAAATTATTTATATAACATGGATATTAACCGAGCTATCACAACTTTTGTCTTACAAATTTTCCGCGGACGAAGTCGCGGGCAGAAGCTAGTGTTATATAAGAGGCTTAATAGACCCCGTATCATTTATGAAACAATTTTTTTTCTTTTATTTTACCACTACCAGAAAGAAAGCGTCGACGAAGCCGGCCTCGAAAGAGGTGGCGGGATAATCTAATTCTAGACGCGTTCTTGAGGACTGGTTCTAGACGGCGAGGGAAAAGAAGATTTGGAAGGACTTGGGGCAGACCTTTGCCCAGCAGTGGGACAGTAAGGGTTCTTCTTTTATTATTATTTAGGTGTTTTCAAGGCTAGAGTAAATAGGCTCTTAATAAACTAGTGCGCCTCACCATCAACGATTGCATCACTGCTTACCATCAGGTGGGATCGCAATCAAACACTAGTTTATAGCAATAAAAAAACAATTTAGGACAAAATTCCCATCTATTTTGATGTAAACAGGTTACCACAAGACATAAACCTCATGAGACATGCCACAAACAAAGCAAGAACGCTAATTGTGTCTATTTGTGAATCAAATTTGCTTAACCGACTGCTCTGAACAAAGAGGTAACACTTAGCATACACGTACTTATGTGGTAATACCACATAAGTACAACTTGTTGTTTTTATAAGATATATATGGAGCTATTTACTTAGTACTTAGCTTAGGTATAACTTAGCATACTAAATAGGTTACTTTATGTGAGCGAATAAATCAGATTTGTATATTTTAAACTATAGCAATCAGCCTCAGCTTTGCTGTTCTATAATCTCTGATATGAACCGTGGTGTTTCAGTGGTAACGGCATCGACTTACGAGTTGTAGGTTTCAGGTTCGAACCGGTCAAGCGCATTACTTTGTGTAATTTATTTCATCACCACTGCTCTCAAAACGGTGAAGGAAAACATCGAGAGGAAACGACCTCGACTTACAAGTCATAGGATGCGGGTTTGAACCTTACCAGGTATTTTACTTTGTGTAATTTATTTCATCACCAATGCTCTCCAAATGGTGAAGGAAAATATCGCGAGGAAACTTTGTCTAGTACCCATAACACAAGCTTTGCGTACCTTGGGAATAAACGATGATGTATGACAGTTGTGGAATATACTATATTGTATATTATGTTTTTTGCCGTCCATTTTTGCACATTATATAGAATATAGACACATCTATACCGTTCTCACGAATCACTTTGTCTCTAGGTAAAAACCACAAAGTGCCTTGGTAATCTGTCAGCTCTTTTTAATGCTACGCAATTTTTAACATACAAATAAAAAGTTTTTGTTCAAATAACCTGCAAGAACCAAATTCTTTCTTCTCTTCTATTTTCCTCAAGCCCATACCATTGGACAAAAACTCCAAAACTTAACATTCCCGCATACTCTTCAAATCCTCGCGCCACGCCGACAAACGTGAACAAAACTTTTTGCGTTACCGTCAAGTTAAACAGCAATTACGTTTTAATTATCATAGACAATGCTGGCAGCCCGTAGAGCCGGCTGGCCTTGGCATAGAGACTGGGGCCAGTTAGCAAACATTGCTATACAACTAGTCATTAGGAGCAAAAGGCTCACTCTAGAATCCTGCGACTGAAAACATTATACTTACTCGCCCCGCTGATAATTTTATTATATTTATCGTATCAGGCTGTACGTATTTCGATGCCTACGAGGCGCGTGTCAACCTTTACGAGTCGTAAGTATATTGAAAAACGTCGTTTGATACACGTGCAAATTTGTCATTGCAGCCCTCTGCTTCATAACAAAATTAATTCCGCCTCGGTCGCCTACGATTTTCTTTTACAACTCGGTTACATGTATCTTGTTGCTGCTATAATGTAAGAACAATGTGAATAAAGTAAAGGTAGAAATCTTGAGGGTTCAAAGGTGAAATGGGAAAGAGAAGGGGTCGCTTTGTGCTATTGTATGTGGCCAACAAGTTGAACTAAAATGACTGGTTTAACTTATATGCCGCAGATTGTAAAGTATCTTCATAAATATGCTTCATTGTCGGAGACATCATCGCTTAACATCAGGTGAGATAGTGGTAAATCGTGAGCCTATGTATATGATACAAAAAAATGAATAGCTGTTCGTTAGTCTCGCTAAAACTCGAAAACGGCTACACCGATTTGGCCAATTTGGTCTTGAAATAATCACGAAAAAAAATCAATGATAGTTTATAATATAAATGTTACATAATAGAGTGAGTTTTCTGTCATGTTATTTTCTGATGGCAACTCTAAGTAAATGTAATTATATACTTATTTATTTGGCGTCGACGTTTTTGTTATTAAAATTCAGCTGAAGATGGTTTAATATTCAAAGACGTCATTCGTTAATTTAAATTATTCTCAGAGTCGCAAGTTAAGATGTTAAAATGATTTAATGTTTTATCTTTAGTTTTTTTTTATTTAAAAAACTTGCCTTTGCTCACGAGTTCATCCAGAATTTCTGGCCTGGCCTGTCAGTCTAGTAGTTAGTAACCCTGACTGCTATTCGGGAGGTCGTGGGTTCGATTCCCACCCAGGACAAATGTTAGTGTGATGAGCACGATCATTTGTTCTGTGTCTGGGTGTAATTTATCTATAATATGTATGTATTTAGAAATATATAAGTATGTTTATCAGTTGTCTAGTACTCATAACACAAGCTCTGCTTAGTTTGAGACTAGACGGCGTTGTGTGATGGTTGTCGAATATTTCACGAGCTAATTCAGCTTATATTCTTTTTCAGGTATAAGCTTATTCCTTACCAAATTACTTTAAAATCAGTTTAGTAGTTTAGCCGTGAAATTGTAACAAATACACTCGAGTTACTTTCATATTAAAAGTGCTATTCCAACCTCTACTGCAGATTGCGGATGCAAGCAGCACATGAAGCGGCTGCACTAAGCAGGCTGCAGCGGCAAGACTGGTTTTCTTTGGGCTTTGTTAAAAAATGACCAGAGTAGTGTGCAATTGTAACCCAGAGTTCTTTTATGACTCGAGTAGCTACCCTAGAGTTAACCCAAGTGTGTCTTATGTATGGCGATGTGGTATGTATGGCGACGTAGGAACGGGGTAGGTTGTTTAATCAGTAAGAGTCTGACTCTTGTTTTCCGCTCCGCCCAAGAGCGGGACTCGTCATTGGATGATTTTTACCTACCATAAAAAAAACCAAGTGACTCCAACTTCGAGCAGGGTAGGTTGGAGTAAGCCATTGACAATAGAACTTGACGATTGCGTTCAAAAATGCGAGTGTAGGGTATATATACACTGTAACGTCATTAGAGTTAACTCCAACCGCAAATTTGATCGCAGGGCTGTAGTGATTTCTGTGGAAACATTCCAAACGTGACTGCGACTGCACGTGCTGTCGCCACATATGCTACCTGCAACCGCAGCTTGCAGCCAAGGTTCGAATGACATCTTTACAGAGAGAAATCGTTGAATCAGAAAGAACTGTAACATTTTGCCTGCTGTGGTTTTTAATAAACTAGTGCGTCTCACCATTAAAGATTGCACCACTGCCTGCTTACTATCAGATGGGATTGCAGTCAAGCAATAGTTTATATTAAAAAAAAATGGGCTAGGGTCTGTGGCAGTTCGAAGAAAGAGGTGGCGGGACGACTTGGATGCCTTCCTCAGGGATGGGCAAGAAGTGGCTCAAGACCGAGAACACTGGAAAGAATGGAGGGAAGCCTTTGCCCAGCAGTGGGGCAGTATGGGCTAGAAATCTGCGGGGTCTGCGGTTTCCGACGCCCGCAGCGTGACCATCATCGCGTTATTTCTACTTCTTTAGGATTACTACTTCGCAGAATCGCAGAAGGATCACTCCTAAGGCTATAGTAACTTTTTGTAACTTTACAAAACTATAAACAGAAAAAAAACAAACGTAAAACTTGGTACGTAGGTATGTACTATGTGATAATATTATGATGCCAATAATAACATCGCTTTTCCCATTTAGATAAGTTAATCCTGTCGCCATTTTTGGCATCCTGGCGATAAGTGTGAAGTAGCAATAATGTGCGGCGGTATTGTTTATTGTAAGTTATTTGTTTCGCTTTGGAAGAAAAAAACATGTTGCGACCTTTATTTTTGTACGAGTTTTCAAGTGCTAAAATTTGCAGCCTAACTTCAAACTCGCCAAGATCCGACGGTTGTACTGTAACATGGTACCTACTAAGGCAGAAGGATTATACAACTTTAGTTTTATTACCTACTAGCTTTTGTCAGCGGCTTCGCCCGCGTACATAAAATATAGCCTATGTCACTCAGGAGTAAAGTAGCTTTCTGTTGGTGCTAAAATTTTTCCAATCGGACCAGTAGTTCCAGAGATTACCCCCTACAAACAAAAAAACATAAAAACAAAAAAACAAACTTTACCTCTTTATTATATTAGTGTAGATATAAAAAATATTATGCGAAACCCGAAAAACGTTTATAGTACTATTATGTAAAAAATTGTGCAAAAAAAATGTCATACTTCTTCAGTTATCTTCTGTGGCCTGGTGGTCTGGTGACTATGTATTTGTGCGGACAACCAGATACCACTATTGTACATGAAGTTTAAATAAATAAATAGATTCTATACATAAAAATACCAGACAGCTGTATTTCGGGTACTAAAGTTGAACTCTTGAGCCTCAAGCGAACACCAGCGTTCGCATACCACTCCTGGAGCCTAGGGTGGTGCAAACTGTTACCTCGACTCTAGGAATAAGGCAAGGAAGGTACGGGGTAGGTTTTTTAGTCAGTAAGAGTCTGACACTGGTCTCCCGCTCCGCCCAAGAGCGGGTTTCGTCATTCGATGATTTTCACATACCACAAAAAAAAAAAAGCGTTCGCATACCTATTGTCTTTCTATTAAGTATGTATCTAATTACGGTACTCGAAAGGTTAATTTTGTACAGCATTTTCTCTTCGTCAGTTCTACTTATGTGGTGATATAGATCGCGTTCAGAACTCGTGTTTTTTTTATGGTAGGTAAAAATCATCCAATGACGAATCACGCTCGTGGGAGCGGGAAACAGTGTCAGACTCTTACTAAACAACCTACCCCGTTCCTACATAACCATATATACCAGGGCTAGATCCTTCCTTTCAGAATTGAACCCTTGGCCCCAGTTGGCTTCGAACCTTCTGCAGGGTCCCTACGGAACCTTTTACTCAGAGGACTCTTACTGATACTCTTACTGACTAAAGAACCTACCCATTCCCTCCCATTCTGGCCCATTTCCTCCTCTTGAGAAGAGGCTTGAGTCCCAGATGTGGGAACATTATTAGGCTGACTCAATGCAATGATGATGATGATGTATTTCGGGTACCTACTAACGCTAATTTACAGTGTACAGCTCTTTCTTTCTTTCTCGTCAGGGGCCCTAGACAAGTGGCAATCGCTCTGTGTCGAATCCATTTCTAAGTTCGATTTCGCCTTAACGATGTCGACCACAAAATGGTAGAAAAAGTGACATCGACTAACATATCGATAAGCCGAAGTGTTGGTTTGATAAAATAACAACTTCTTGGCTATGGTTATCGAATTAAAAAGTCCAATTCGACGTATAAACAACTAGTAAAAATTAGCGAATTGAAAACGTTTGACCACGTGACTTTTCGAAGGCATATGTCAGTTCCATACATTTGGAGTTTCGAATTTCGTTATTGTTAGTGAGAATGTGACTTTGTCTAAGCCCCCAGTTCTGTTTATGTGGTAAAATGGATCGCGTTGAGCGCTCGTGGTAGCACTGCAGCCAATCAGCCGGTCACCTGCAGCTCAATTTCGTAAGCGCCCCACACCACATCCGGCCCGGGCGGACTAGCGACTACTAATGCATCGTGTATGGGTTCGTTCGCTTCCTTTAAGGCTAATCCTGTCGTAATGTGGATGGAATTGATTTTATGACTTGTGACTTATGTCACTTATTTTGTTGGTAACAATTAATTCGTAGAATACCGTCATTAGAGACACAATAGAAAGACATGAGGAGTGTGAACGCCGGCGGTCGCACACCTAATGTCTCTGTCGCTGGAGAGCTTAATTCTAAACTGATGATCGCAAGAATTGGTAGTTCCTATGTGCATATTCGCACAATTATAGCAAAATCAGCCTTTTAAAGTTTCCACTGCTAAGACTCACGCCTCCTATATGAGAGGGGATGGGCCGTAATCCAACACAAGGGCCCAGTATGGGTTGGTGAATGTTACATGTCTTCGAATTTTTGGTTCTAGAACATACGGGAATCCTCACGATGTTTTCCTTCACCATTTTGAGAGCAGTGGGGATAAAATAAATTATACAAAGTAATGCGCCTGCTTGGGTTTGAACCCGCGACGTACAACTCGTAATTCGGGGCCGTTACCACTCGACCACCACTGCTCACATTTCCTACCTGTGTACAGTAAGATTTAATACTGCTTATAACTCTTTCATTGGGATTGGGTATGTCTGTGTCACCAAGACATTAATTTTTTAGAACATCTTGATACAGATTAACCTAACCAAAGTTAAGAAAGGAAATAACAGAACACGGTCAGCAAAATTTCACCAAAAAATCTAAAACAAAACTTCCACTTCCTATAACCAATTTTAACACCAAAAACCGTAAGAAAACGAGCACATTTACCACTAACCAATTAAAAAGTAATCTAGTTTATAAGAGAAAAAAATGGAGTGTGAAAAATGAGAATTTTGTAATAACTCCATAGATTTCCGAGTTGGCTCGCCGACCGTTGAGTGATCACGCTATGAAACAATCAGACTGGTTTTTATTGCTCCACTTGGAAACACGGAACATATACATTCAATAGATCGATAACTTTGACTAATCGACGTCTCGCATGCATCGAGAGGTAATCTTGTATAGGTGTATTATATTTTCTATTGCAGGTAGTTTTTTTCTGTGTTTCGGAAAGTATTAGTACAGAAAAGCATCGGTTTTTTAATGATCTCAATGTTAGGACCTCAGACGTACTGTCTAGGAGAAGGAATGGGCCATAATCCAGCACGCGGGCCCAGTGCGGGTTGGTGGTTTGGTTCTTGGACATTTCGATTTCCTCACGATGTTTTCCTTCAACGTTTTGAGTGTAGTGGTGATGAAATTACACATGAAATAAACTACAGAAAGTAATGCTCATGACTATGTTTTAACCCGCGACCTATATATATCCTCGTGGGGGTGATCGGCGGCGGCGACCTCTCGCGCCGGGCCCTGGTTCAGGCCATGGTCCGCAGCGAAGAGGAATGGCAGGCGGTCGCCTCCTTCTGCGAAGCAGTAATGCTCGTAAAGGAGGAGGCCGACCGCATAAGGCAAAGGCAACGGCGTACTCGCCGTAGCCGCCGCCGCCGCGATCCTGCCGATATCCGGCCACCGTAGACACTGGCTCGCGGACGGTGAGCAATGGGTAGCTCGCCGTCCGGTCGTCTGTAAGACCGAGTCCTAGTCGTCAACGGCGCGCACCGTTCCCGCGCGCCTCAAGGAGTTGTCAGCAAACTGCAGGGGCCCTTCAGGGTCGAAGCCTCCTGGAGTCTAGAGGGTGGTGGGAAACTGTTACCTCGACTCCAGGAATAGGGCAAGGAAGGTACGGGGTAGGTTTTTTAGTCAGTAAGAGTCTGACACTAGTCTCCCGCTCCGCCCAAGAGCGGGTTTCGTCATTGGATGATTTTCACCTACCATAAAAAAAAAAAAAAAAAAACCCGCGACCTATAAGTCGTAAGTCGTGGCCGTCACTACTCAGCCACCATTGCTTCTCGGAAAGTATTACTGTATCTCTTTTAGGCACGGGCACGAACACAACACCCGTCAATCAGTCATTTTCGGTCCTTACTGTATGGTCGAACGGCGAGCTATCCATTGCTCGTCTTCCACAAGCTACTTGAGGAATCAATTCGCAGTTGACCGCCATAGGATAAACTAACTACCCCCAAGTTATGTCATGTGCGGCGGCAAATTTCTCATCGCCTGACTATTCAAGGCAATCAATGAAAGAATGTTATTCGTAGAAGGACATAATCTCAGTTTTTCCTCCACTAGATTTTCTTACCTGTGTACAAAGATAGGAAAATCCAGCGGAGGAAAAACCGTAAAATAGTGTGTTTTAAAAGGCCATGTGAAAAGTTTTGTCAACACCATGTTTGAAAACTTTTCTATCACGTGTTTGCAAAACTCATTGTCATTGAAAAAACCGTGACGACAAATTCTAGTTTCTTGTTCAGACAGTTTATTTTTTTTAAACAATAATTAATTTAATAATAATTTTTAATATAATAATTAATTAATGTATAAAAAGTAGGTAGTAGGTACTAGCCTGATAGTTGTAACATAGTTTTTTTTTTATGGTAGGTGAAAATCGTCGAATGACGAAACCCGCTCTTGGGCGGAGCGGGAGACCAGTGTCAGACTCTTACTGACTAAAAAACCTACCCCGTACCTTCCTTGCATTATTCCTAGAGTCGGGGTAACAGTTTGGCACCACCCTAGGCTCCAGGAGGCTTCGACCCTGAAGGGTCGAACAGGACAGTTTGCTGACAACTCCTTGAGGCGCGCGGAGTTGTAACATAGTAAGTTGTCACTTAGTAGTAGAGTTTTTTAAGTTTACTACCATTTCTTCTTCTTAGCTTGTCGATGGCAAAATCAGTTAAATTCCTTGCCTGGCTCAGTATTCGGCCACGGAAATGCTGTTCACCGAGGCTGTCATTAGGTTCCTACGTACGTGAATATGTAATAGGGCACGTGATGAAAACATGGAAGGTGGGACATTTTTTTTTTATGGTAGGTGAAAATCATCGAATGACGAAACTCGCTCTTGGGCGGAGCGGGAGACCAGTGTCAGACTCTTACTGACTAAAAAACCTACCCCGTACATTCCTTGCCTTATTCCTAGAGTCGAGGTAACAGTTTGACACCACCCTAGGCTCCAGGAGGCGGAAGGTGGGACATGGTGTGGTCATGCAACTATTACTAAGGTACTACTAGTTAGCTACTAGGTAGTAGTATCATAGTAGTTAACATATTCCCCAGGTAAGTTAAAAATAAATGACTCAAGATTCTAATGACCATATTATCTAATCGAGGGTAGGCGAAGGAATGTTGAACTGCGCACGTACACTTATCTTAATTACGTTAAGTCAATCCGAACAATTACCTTATGAGTTATCGCTTTTTGTCGCCATACTGCGCCGTAAAAAACACATAGAAAAAAAAAACACTGTCACAAATCACACACACACACACACACTTAAAATAGTAACAAAACTATTAAATTAACTTTTTTTAAACACCGCTATCTGAGTTGGCAAAAAAACAATGCAAGAAACCTTTTTCGTATTTCGATTTTTTTTTATTTGATCGACCGTCGTGAAGTAACACGCGTTTTGGCGCGAAAACGCGCGACTCAGTAACACGTCTTTCACTGAGCGCTGCCTGCGCGAGACTAAATTGAAAATCTTTGGTTTTCGAATACGTACTACGATCTTAAGTTATGATAATTTTCTTTAGAAGCTATCGTTGTGTTTGATTTCCATTGCTTGTTTTGTTTTGGCTTTTAGTAAGTTCGTCATATAGAAGCGGTAATGTAATTTGTTTTTGTTATTTTAAAATTAGTTGTAAAGCATTTATGATTGAATCAGAGGCAAGCGTAGTCCATTGCATCATTTCCTAGGTTGATTAATGAGTTTTCTTTCAGTTTGTCTGTAATGTAAATTGTTTTATAAATAACCATTACTTATGGGTTAAGTAATAAGTGTTTTTTCTTGTGATCTTAGTGACCTGTAAAATTTTATTCTTACCTAGCTTTTGCTTGCGGCTTCGCTCGGGCTGACTACTCTAACCTGCCCTACAATGCTCTGCCCTACCCTCCCTTATTTTTTTTTACATAGTTAGCTCCTCCTGACAATAACGAACACAACAAAAAAAATATTATCGAAATCAGTTCAGTTGTTCTCGAGTTTTGAGCTTACCAACACATTTAGCGATTCATTTTTCATATTATAGACATGGAATTTAATACAGGTAAGTTGCAGAGTTTTTAGAAATTTATCAGTAGGTAGGTATATTGTCTTTTTTCGAACAATGATGACCTAGTGATAACGTCTCCGACTTACAAGTTTCAGTCAGTCAAAAAGTTACTTAAGCTAACAAAAGTATCAGCTCGCCTAAACAAGTTACGATCGTTTCGCTAATGTCGAACGCTTACAGTTGGCTTTCACACTAATTCCTTTGTGCTGTGTCATCTTAACGGGGAGTCACATGGGCAAAACAAAGGAATTGGAGGCGTTGCCTATTCCAAGCGTTCGATGTTAACGAAACGATTATAATTTGACTAGGGGCTAATATTCCAAAGGCTGGACAAAAGGCTATGAAAAATAAAATACCGATTCATATTCACAATTTATTTATTAATTTATTTTGTTGAATGGGACAGAGTTACATAGTATTGTTTGAAAAAGTATACAACTATCTAAAGATTTATCAGATTTTGGTAGTTTTTTTTTTATAATTATAATAAGATATGCAATTTTGTTTTTTGATATGCATAAAATAGTACGCGGATGTAACTTAAGTGTGAGAACCATCAATTTATTTACACATTGTCCTTTATTTTAAGATAATAAATAATATTAATATATTATAATTATTAAAATAAATTATAATTAAGTATATAAATTGATGAATAATAAATTAAGCTCTTAATTAATTTAAAATGCTTTGTTAAAAATTTAAATATGAACATGCAAATTATATCTATGTATAATAATATTATATATTTTTTTTATCAGCTTTGGGTACACTTAAGTTAAATCCGCATGAACTACGGACGATGACCGAAAAATGTTTCCAAATATTTGTGCGTGGTATTATCTAGCGCAATATTCAAAATTACTTACATTAAATATTACGACTTTTAAAAATATCAAATGTACCGACTAACAACAATTTTGAAAATCGACTATTTTATAGTCGACTAGTTTTATAGTTAGTCGAATAATTATGACTATAATTAAAAAGTAATTAGGCGATAATTATAATTAGGCTGAGAGCAGTGGTGGCAAAGTGGTAACGGCCCTGACTTACGAGTTGTAGGTCGCGGGTTCAAACCCAGCCAGGCGCATTACTTTGTGTAATTTATTTCATCACTACTGCTCTCAAAACGGCGAAGGAAAGCATTGTGAGGAAACCGGCATGTCCTAGAAACAAAAATTCGAAGACATGTGACATCTACCAGTCCGCACTGGGCCCGCGTGGTGGATTATGGCCCATTCCCTCTCCTAGAGAGGAGGCCTGTGTCCCAGCAGTGGGAACATTAAAAAAGCTGATGATGATGAATTAGGCTAGTTTTTAATAATAAAATTATTTACCACCAGATTCTAGAACGTTTGTTCGTTCATATTATTTACGTGCTAGAAACTGAGTATTAGTAAGTTGTAATAATCGGTACATTTTCTAAGACTTATAATTATACTATTACAATAATAATTATCTACATAATTTTTACTAATATTTATAAGAGTATTCTAATTTTCTTTGGCGAAGCATTTTTATTTACAATTGTAAAAATTGATAAAAAAATAAAATTCTGAAAAATAAAAAAGTAATAAAAATTTGGCAACAATTGGAATGCGTTCACTATAATTAAACAGTCTTCAAAGGAAAAATAAATAAATAAATATTTTACTACGATTTCTAATTTACTCTATTTTCTTAGTCTCATTAGTTTTTTATTAATTTCAAATCCATTTTTCATCAATTAATCATTCGATTGAAATCGGATTAAATAAACGAATAATCGATTGTTTGTAAATCATTTCATGAATATTTTTTTATAAAAAAAAAAATTAAAGATAAGACAACAATAAAATAAGTACCTACTCTCTGAAAACAAATACAACATTTTTGTTTTAATGTAAAATTATAATTAGAATATTTTTGCATGCGGTAATATTTTGGTAAATGAAATTATAAAACAAAAAAGACTTAGACTTTTAAGTACTACAGAATTTCCCAACATTTGATCCTACTCACGTCAATTCCACATAACCCTAACACAATTAATTTTAATCATATAATTGACAACCTTCATAAAATCCATAAAATAAGTACAACATTTAAATACACAGACCTCACATTATACTAACTTCGCTCTTAAACCCACTCATTTCCAAAAATCGTCAAAAATCAAAACCATCCTCTCAAACACTCCTCCGCCATAAAATTACCGCACACAAAAAACCGAAAAATACCCGAGAATTATCTTTCAGTGTCCCTCCTCAGTAGCCGATTCACTCTATTTACTCTATTTCTATAATTATCAATGTTTCCTCTTCGCAGGAGCCTTGATACTGCAGCGCGAGTGACAGCTGCTTTGTAGCTTTCTGGAGACAAGATGGCGGGCGATTCCCGCGTTTTTAAAACGTCAAGTGGCGCGTCAGACAACATGGCGTCGATGTCACCGTTAAACATGGCGACTGTGTCCGATGATGTGTAGTTTGAGTTTGGTGTGCAGAGAGGGATCGCGTTTGACCATTTTCTGTTTCTGTAACAAATTTAGCAAGGTTAGGATTTGTTTTACGAGATAGTTAGACTTGAATTGTTGTCAAGGACCCTAGGGTAAGCTTAATCTATAGTCAAGGATCATCGCCTTAACCTTCACCCAACTAGCTTGGGGCTGAATAGACCTCTAGATCTGGTATCTGATAGCCTGTAACGATAGTCAAAGAACTTTGTTTGACAAACTGAGACCGACGGTTGTTGCGTGCTTTCCCAAGTGGCAGTAAAGTCCTGGAAACACTCAGAAAAGAACGTTCAGATTGGTACGTAACCTCACGCATGAGAGGCTCTATAATGGTATACACCGGCAGTGGTATTTAACCTATTTCCTCCAATCACAAGCAACTAGCGCTCTTCGAAAAGGTCAAAGATCAATGCATAATGTTGGTTTATCACTCTAATCAAAGCCGAAACACGTCCAAAGCTGGCCATACACTCCAAGTGCATTACAATGGCCGGCCCTGAGCGTCTCTCATCCATCGGATTCCCGCAACGAAATGGCTAACGTTAGTTATACCACTTAATTCGGTTAAGCCTAAAAGCCACATACAACTATCATCATTAAAAGAAATGCATTTTCATTGTGGCATATATGACCATCGAGTTTTAAATATCATTAATCTTTGGATTCGATCCGACAGACTTAAAGTTAGGGCTATGATAAATGATAAATGATATTTATTTTTGTAAATAGGTTTTTCACAACACTTTTACACGTCATTTTTTTTTTTTCGTCAGTTTAAACTAGATGAGTCCGGTGTTTCCTAGCTGACTACCCTGAGAAGAAACACCGAAACAAACTCAGGGGTCAAAGTCTCTTTTAAAGTCCATACAGTAATAGTCAAATCTTATGAGAACAATGTAGATTAGCGTCTGAGATGGTCTTTTGAGGAAAGAACCATACAGATTTGGGTGCATATGGGGCCCCACCACGATCTTCGGGGCCCAAGTCAACCTCCCCTGCAAGTTGGGGCACCTGCCGAACAACAGACGAGGCTCTGGCGCTGGCTTTCCCTTTTAGGGTTGGGAGGTCAGGCGGCAGTCGCTCCCGTAAAGGCCACAAATAGCCACTAATATGAATAGAACAGGAAAGAGTGTTGCCACGGATAGGGCGCCGCCGCAAAACGGCGCGCAGGAGATTCGCCCGACTCCTGTGGCAAGTGGGCAAGGGCTACCGTGTATGGGGCGAACACGGCCAAAGACGCGAGCCCCAACCCGGAAAATTCGCTTCGCCAGCCTCAACATTGGCACGCTGACCGGACGCGCGAGAGAGTTAGCCGATGTGCTTCTTAGGCGAAAGGTGGCCGTGGCATTCCTGCAGGAGACTCGGTGGAAAGGCCGCAGGTCCCGGCTCATCGGGAATGGCTACAAGCTGATCTACACGGGTGCAGCCGGTGGGGAGAACGGGGTGGCCGTTGTACTCTCCGAGGAGTTTCAAGACGCAGTCCTGGAGGTGAAACGCTACAGTGATCGGCTTATGGTCGTAAGTGTGCTTATTGACGGGGTTGTAACCCACTTGATAAGTGCCTACGCACCTCAGGTCGGTTGCAGCGACGCTGAAAAGGCTGCGTTCTGGGATCAACTCGGTGGGGTGCTTCGTGGCATCCCGTTGTCGCAGGGAATCGTTTTGGGTGGTGATCTGAACGGTCATGTGGGTGACAGGTGCAAGGACTTTGAGCATGTTCACGGTGGCTTTGGATACGGTAGCCGTAACGCTGAAGGGGAGACTATCCTCCAAACGTGTGCGGCTGCCGGCCTTGCCATCGTGAACACGTATTTCAAAAAGAAATCCGAACACCTGATTACCTACAAGAGCGGGAGGTACGCTACCCAAATCGATTTCTTACTCACACGGAGGCACCATATCAGTAAGGTGGCCAACTGCAAGGTCATACCCGGCGAGAGTCTCACTGCACAACACCGTCTCCTTGTCATGGACTTGCGCGTCAAGCCTAAGGGCAAGTTTGTTGAGCGCCAACAACGCCGAATACGGTGGTGGCGACTGAATGAAGCCACGTCCCAGTCGTTCGCGTCGGCCATCGGCGATAAGTGCGATGGTACCGATGGCGAACCTGTGCAAAGCCACTGGGACAGGATTTCAGGTTGCCATCACTGAGGCGGCAAAGTCGGTGCTCGGCTTGTCCAGGGGCGGCCGCAGGTGTGACAAGGAGACTTGGTGGTGGGATGACACAGTCCAGAGGGAGATCAGAGAGAAGAAAGCCCTCTTCAAAACGTGGCAAGCTTCCAAATCTCCCGAAGACCGCGACGCATACAGAACCGCAAAACGTGCCGCCAAGAGGGCCGTAGCCAGAGCCAGACGAGACCACTTACAGCCACTTTATGATAAGTTGGAATCGTCTGAGGGGCAAAAGCTCATTTATAAGTTGGCACGTTCCAGGGTCAAAGCGGCACTGGATATCTCTAAGTGCCGCTGTGTAAGAGACCCTGACGGCAATCTGTTATGCGAGGACCTCGCGGTGAAGGAGAGATGGCGCTCGTACTTCCACGAGCTGCTGAACAAGCAGCACAAAGAGGTGCTGTCTCCGGTTCTCCCTCCAAATCAGGGACTTGTGCCCCCGGTTACGCCTGAAGAAGTGCATGTGGCTCTTCGCCGCATGAAGAACCGGAAAGCTGTCGGTGCCGATGGAGTCCCCATTGAAGCCTGGAAGGCGATGGGTCCTCATGGTGTGGGCATCTTAACCCACCTATTTAACCGCATGCTCCTCACCGGAAAGATCCCTAGTCAATGGAGACTGAGTATTATCACTCCAGTCTTCAAAGGCAAGGGATCGGTGCAGGAGTGTGGCGACTACCGGGGGATTAAGGTTATGTCCCACACCATGAAGCTCTTCGAGCGGGTGATTGACTCTCGGATCCGACAGGAGTGCACCGTCTCGGGTTGTCAATATGGGTTTCGACCAGGCCATGGCGCCATGGATCCCATCTTTGCCCTAAGGGTTACCATGGAGGGATACAGATCGAAGAATACGCCTCTGCACCTCTTGTTCCTAGACATGCAGAAGGCCTTCTAACACAATTAACGCTGCTCCTGTTCGCATTGGCGAAGACACAGTTGAGCGCACGGAACAGGTCAGGTACTTGGGATCGGTGCTCCACGAGTCCGGGGACGTCGATTGCGACGTCGAGTCACGTATCTCGGCGGCCTGGGCGAAATGGCGTGAGGTGGCGGGGGTTATCTGTGACCCCAAAATGCCGGTTAGGCTCAAAGGACAGGTCTATAAGACCATCATTAGGCCTGTCCTTTTGTATGGCAGTGAAGCGTGGCCTGTACTTGAGCGACATAAGCAAAGCCTGCGTGTCACGGAAATAAATATGCTGCGCTGGATGTCTGGAGTTTCGCGGAAAGACCGCATTAAGAACTCCCGCATCCGGGGCAGCCTTCAGGTCCGTGACATAGCAGATAAACTGCAGGAGGGTCGCTTACGCTGGTATGGCCACGTTTTACGAAAACCGGCAGACTACGTGGGTAACAGATGCCTCGCCATGCCGCCTCCGCCGGGACCCGGAAAACGAGGTAGGCCTAAGAGGCATTGGATCGACGTCGTAAGGGACGATATGCGTGCTAATGGGCTTAAGGCAGAGGACGCAAAAGACCGAGCGAAGTGGAGACGACTAGTCAGGAAAACGGACCCCGGGCACCGAGGTGAAAGCCAAGGTAGCAACCGGGACTTACGCTAGGCTGATGATGATGGTCTTTTGAGGAAAGAACCATACAGATTTGAGTGGACCTGTCCAGTCAGTGCAAGCATTTGTCAGTATTCGTATAGCTCAACTTAGGAAAACTAAGGAGCTCAACGATTTGACGATCAATGCCAAAGAAGGGACATTTGGGTAGGCCGCAGAAATACTCAAACTGCCAGACATGCGTCAAAATAATTGAACATACGGAAAAAAAAAATATTCCACATAGTCCTCATATTCACAATAAAATACAGAAGTGTAGAAAATTGTAATATTTAACAAAGTAAATATTTTGGTCAAATATAAATTAAAAAAAAAATAATTAATAAATACATATTGTAAAATAAAAACAAATATGAAGGTCAAATTGTAAACAATATAAGTACAAAAGCACAATTGGAATATAAAAAAAAATCAGAAGAGAACAATTGTAGAACATACTGGAGCAGGTCAATCCCAAGCCTTTTTGTCCTCAAGATAGTCTTTTACATTGTAAAAAGCCTTTAGCAAAAGTTTCCGTTTTACAAATGATTTGAATTTATTAAGGCTTAGTTCCTGAATATGATTAGGAAGCTTATTATAATAATGTATACACTGACATTTGAATGATTCCCCTATTTTTTTGAGCCTGGTAGCAGGCGCCACAAATTTATGTTTATTCCTAGTATTAAAATCATGAATATCACTATATTTCTTAAACGTGTTTTTATTTTTATGGGCATACAAGATATTTTCGTAAATATACTGAGAAGGTACAGTCATTATATTAATCTCTTTAAATTTATCTTTAAGAGAGTGTCTGGGACTTAATTTATAAATAAAACGAATAGCTCTTTTCTGCAGAACGAAAATTATCTGAATATCAGCGGCATTTCCCCACAATAAAATACCGTACGACATGAGACTATGAAAATAACTAAAGTAAACTAAACGTGCTGTCTCTAAGTCAGTTAAGTTTCGTATTTTTCTTACAGCATATGCAGCAGAGCTGAGTTTTTTAGATAATTGATTTTGATTGATTGAATAGCTGATCAGATTGTAATAAGTTAATAAGCTAAAAATCTGATTCAATGCTTCAAAGCATTTTATTTTATACTAACTTCTGCCAGCGGCTTCGGCCACGTGAAAGCAGGGTTCTCCATACAAACTTTAGATCACCATTATATCCCTTTAGGAGCTGAATTTTGAAAAACTCTTACTTAGTGTTCACCTACGTCATAAAAGCAAGCTTTGTGCAAAATTTCAAGCTCCTAGTCTCAGTAGTTTTGGCTGTGCGTTGATATGTCAGTCAGTCAGTTTCCCCTTTTATATATATTGATAAATCATTTACCATTTACTCAGTCAGAAAAAGAAAAAATATGTTAATTGCACGTTCCAAAGCGTAGATCTCTAACAAGAAGAATGTGCAGGAAACTCCATGGACACTCTTTTCAGTCATGTCTTATAAATATCTTGGAACAATCTTTTGGACAAACTTACTTCAAAACCTAATTCGGAGGCTGCCTCCAAAGTATTCATATTTGCTAGGTTACGTTTTAATTAGATAATGTATTAGTATAAGATATGATACGACTGGTATACACGTCCGTGTAAAAGTCCCTAAAAATAAATAAAGAGAAAAAAAAAACTTACTTCAAACACCTCAACATAGGAGCCCCCTTCAGCCGGTAGCCTGGCTCGCAGGTGAACGTGATGGTCTCTCCGATCTTGTAGTAGAACTTCACGGAGGACATGCGCCCGGATATAGTGGTACCGGGGTATGTGCAGGCTTGGGCACCTGGAGAGAAATACATGTATTTGAGAGACATATTATGTGCACAATTTTATATGGGTAGTTTTTTTTATGGTGGGCAAGAATCACCCAATGACGAATCCTGTTATTGGGCGGAGCGGGTAACAGTGTCAGACTCGTACTGACTAAAGAACCTACCCTGTGCCTTCCTTGCCTTATTCCCAGAGCCCGGGTGTAACGCTTTCGCACCAATCCTCAGCTCCAAGATTTATATGGGTGGTTTTTTTATGTTGGGCAAAAATTCAACGACGAATCCCACTCTTGGGCGGTGCGGGAATCAGTGTCAGACTCTTACTGACTAAACACCCCACCCTGTTCCTTCTTTGCCCTTTGCACTGGGGCCAAGCCTTTCAGAAAGAGACCCTGGGCCCCAGTAGGCTTCGACCATTTTGCAGAGTCCCTACATTTTATAAGGGTGGTTCATTAATTAATTATTTTTTTAAACACAATCCAGTAAAGAACGCGGCAAATGAGTTGAACTTAAATCATTTTCTTTGGTTATGCGCAGCCCCGCACTTCGATTGAGATCCAAAAATTGGTTATTGCGCATTTGAAGTCGATCATTATGTTGGTTTAACTTTTGTAACGAGGATTATAACCAATTTTCGGGGGTTGCACATAACCTTAACAAATTGTTCAACTTATTTGCCGTATAGTTTACTCGAAAACCCGCTGTTATCCCTACCGCAAGTAAGTAAACGAGTCAATGATCTTGTATGTAGCTGCTTACTAACTACTTACTCATTGAACCCGCCCAGCTGATATTTACTTAAAGAAATTAATTTTCTACATCCGTAATTCGAGTTTAAAAAAAATCCTGTCAAGAGCGTGTTGGGCCACGCTCAGTGTTGGGTTCCGTAGTGTCCCGTCCGTAACAAATTTCTCATAATGTAACAGAAACCAGTAGCGTATGTATAAGTTAGTACCTCAATTTCCCGAGAGATGGCCCTGTTCCCGGTGGTACCACTTTCTAGTGCTAACGGTCGCTGTGATTATCAGCGGACAGACAGACAGACTTGGCGAAATTAGAAGGGATTCTTGTTGACTATGAAACCCTTAAAAGTACTTAATTTTTTAATTTTATCTTTATAAATTGATAATATTTCATGTACCGGATCGACCCTTGACGGGATTAAACCGATCATTTAGCTTTAAAGTGAGTCTTAGAATCTGGATATCCAGCATTTATTTTCTTTTACTTACACGTAGGCGGCTTGTCACTCCACCGGCCACTATCCTGGCACACCAGGATGGGTCTGCCGTGCAGCGTGTGCTCTGGGTTGCAGTGGAACTGCAGCACGTCACCAGCGCGGTACGGCGCTCGGCCCAGCACGTAGCCTGACGCGGGGGGAGGTAGTGCTGGGCAGGACACCTCTGGAATGAGAAGGAGGCAAGTTAATGTGGAGACAGATTTGAGAAGGAGACTCTTATAACTGATATAATATATTCCACAACTTTCACACAACGCCATCTAGTCTCAAGTTAAGCAGAGCTTGTGTTATGAGTACTAGACAACTGATAAACATACTTATATATTTCTAAATATATACATATTTTAGATAAATGGCACCCAGACACAGAACAAATGATCGTGCTCATCACACAAACATTTGTCCTGGGTGGGAAACGAACCCACGACCTCCGGCGTAGCAGTCAGGGCCACTAACTACTAGATCAACAGGCCAGTCAAATCTAAATCTCTTATACATAATTCTTGAATGCTTGTAAGTTAAGTAAGTGACAGAAATTTGCAATTTTATGTGTTTGATGGAACTGAGAACTAAGCCAAAACATGTGCTAAGTAATAATATGTGGGAGTAAGTAATTTGGGATTTATTGTTTTCGTATTAATGTCTATATACAAGGTGTCATTGACATGTTCACGCAAACGAATACCATAGACCTAGATTCTGGACACCCTAGTGGTGGAAGTTTTCGTTGGTTTTTTTTTCAAATTTTTGAAGAAAAAGTTTTGTTTTTTTTTATTTTTTACCTGTATAAAATCGTTATTCTAACCAATCCCAATGATATTTTTTTTTAAAAGAAAATTTTTTTTTACAAAAAAAATTAATAAAAAAATCATCAAGGCAAATAAAGTCGTTATTCTAATCAAACCCGATATGTCATCGTATTAGTTTAGAATGTATTATATTCATTTTTTTCGCAAAAAAATTTAAAATGACGTTTTTATACAGTTTAATTTAAAAAACGTAAAAAATTCATTTAAAAAAAAAACCGACAAAAAATTCCACCACTAGGGGGTCTAGAATCATGTATTGGGCCTATGGTATTCGTTTGCGTTAACATGTCAATGACACCCTGTATATGTTTTTTATTTGTATTTTATTGCTTTTATTTATTTGTTGACTGTTATGGAAATGTTATCATTTTTATTTGATGTATTTTTAGTTTGTCTGTATTTGATCTGTTATGTTGTACAAGTTGTAAATAAATAAATAAATAACATTGAAATATTTACATTATAAGAAATATATTTAATTTTACCCACATATTATTTCCTACAATACTTATGAAAATCTATCCATTCCGTCCATCCATTGAGGTTGAAGATAAGTCATAGATCGTGACCAGTGCATAGTATCTTCTGATCTTGTGTAGGCAGCTGGCTTATACTTGAACGTATCATTTTCTGGTGTCCCAGCAGTGGGAACATTAAAAAGGCTGATGATGATGATGAGGATTACGACTGACCTCTACAGACAGGAAAGGGTTTCGCCCAGTCAGCAGCGGGCAGGCACACGGTCTCGGGCGCGCCGCGCAGCGCCCAGCCCGGCGCGCACGAGAAGGCGGCGCGGCCCCCCACCCCCCGCGACACCACCGCCACGCGCGGCCGCCGCTCGCCCTCCGCTAGGGGCGTGTCGTGGACTACTTCCCCGCATTCCACACCTGGAGTAATCAAACCTTTTGAATACCGTAGTTAGAGACATAATAGAAATACAATAGGCTTAGATTATAAAACAAAATGCAGATAGACCGCGCGGAACACGAAAGTGAAGCCACGCTTGCAGACATGTGTGCGTGACAGCACTGTAAACATACGTTTCCTCGGTGTGTGTTACGGTTGCCAGGATAATAACAAAATTACCCATATTATTTCATTACCTATCTATTAGGTGTTAAAAAATTAACTGCAAGAAAGGTAAGTACTTACTTAGAATTATAAATAAAATGTATTTGCAAAAAATAATAATATAAAAGTGATTAATTTTTTTTTAACGTGTTTGTTTTGCGATAGTGGGTAAGTGGACGAAGTTCTTGCAGTTAATTTTTAACACATTGTATATTAATAAAAATCAATTTCCGAAATGTATGTATGCACATAACTTAAGAACGCTGCACCTATTTAAGTGAATGTTTATTGTTGTGTTTGTAATATTTTCAGGACAAGGTTTGTATGAAAGTGTTTGAAAAAAAAATTGCAAATAAAATGAAAATGGTGTTATTTATTCAGTTGGTAATTTTTTTTTTAGGTGGGTAGATATCGAACGACTGCCATTAGATGTTCGTATGGCAACCGGGATTCGCGATGCGATTCTTCGAGCTATGTCGCACTTTAGTTCTCTTGCGGATATCTTCATTTTTGATTCGATCACGCAAAGAAACTCCGAGCAAAGCCCTTTCATTATTCTCGAAAATATGAATATTGTCTGTGACCTTCAGTGACGTACTTACGATGCGACGCTTCGTGCCGTACTGACGCGAGAGTGTATTCGTTTTTCATTTTGTATTTGCTTTGTTGGCTTCACTTTCGTGTTCCGTGCAGTCTATCTGCATTTTGTTTTATAATCTAAGACAATAGGTATGTGAACGCCGGCGTTTGTTCGGGGCGTAAGTTTAATGATAGATGCTACCTCCGCGGAGATTTTCTTTATGCTAGGTAAAAATCATCGAATGACGAATCCTGTGTCAAAACTGCGGGAAATTGTGTCAGACTTTTACTGACTAAAAAACCTACCCCATTCCTTTCTTACCTTAGTCCCAGAGAAAGATGCGAAAACGTAACACAAGGAGTGTTACGAGGCTAAGATCCTGTAGGACCCTACAGACCTTCGAGGAGGTAGGTGAGGCTCCAATGTAGCTTTCCTTGGCAATGAATCAGTAGGAATACAGTCATTTGTTGATAAGAATCTATGTGAGAGTTCACAAATTCAGGTGTGTCATTTTCAACTTGGTAGGTTAGACTCATAATGATTCACCGTAAAAATATGAAAATCCCAGAATGGTTTAACTTAGATTCTTTGAAAAATTTCAATGAAAATATTATTATCTTTAACAACACGCAGAGTGCAATTGCAACGAAACGTTACGAACTACTCACGCGGCGCCCTCCCCCTATAGTCGAAAGTGAAAGGCAAAAAGTTTATAAAAGGCGTGCGCGACGCGTGAGCGGTCATTAGTTCGTCGACATCGGAGCTGATCGAACGTTCTTGAAGTTTATTTTATTGTTATACCATTTTTCAAATTATTGTGATTGTCTAACTAAAAATTTTCTGCAAGGACAATACTTACTCTCACACACAGGTAACGGCGAACTCCAGTTGCCAGATGCTCGACACACTAGCGTGTGGGCACCCAGCAGAGCATTGCCGTTAGCGCAGTGGAACCGGATCTCGGTACCAAGTCTTGTGCCCAGGCTGCTGGCGACTAGACCTCGCCTGATGGGCAGTGGGGGACAATGGACGTCTGAGAAAAGATGGAAAACTTTCATTATTTATTTATTTATACTTGTAGCGCCATCTATGGCGTCACATAAGAACTACGAGAATCCTGCATCGCGCAATGAAAGTTTTCCGCGCGATTTGAACATATACGACAGCCCGAAGTCAACTATCAGGTAGTAGCCCACCAGACTATAACACCTGTCTGGTCGAAGGATCCTCCCTTTTCAACGGATGTATGTGGGACCTTACTCTCTGTACCGCATACCCCCAAATACTTATTTATTGTACACTGCATTCATTACAAACTAGTAGTTCCAGAGATTACCTCCTACAAAAAAAAAAAAACAAACTTTACTTTTTTATTATATTAGTGTAGATATACATAGGATCAACATTAAAAATAAGGGTATAATGGGCGGTCTTGTCTCTTACAGACAATCTTTGGATAGACTGCGTGAAAGAAGATAGATTTAGAGTTGCTGTAAATTAAAGCAAGACAAGAAAGAAGGTGGATTTTTATGGGAAGTAATAATCATACAATGACGAATACCACCCTTGTGTGATGCAGGAAACAGTGTCAGACTTTTACTGACTAAACAACCCACACGGTTCCTACTTTGCCTTATATAACAGGGCCACAGGCTTCCTTTCAGACGCAAACCCTTGGCTCAAGTAGGCTTCGACCCTTCTGCTGGGTCTCTACGGTTTGCTGACAACTCCTTGAAGCGCGCGGGAACAGATGACGATCTAGTCATGGTCTAATGACCAATCTTGGCCAGAGTTCGCTTCGGATAGAGAGCTTTGGAAGAAAAAGGGGGACCCACCTGTGAAGGATTTTGCATGGCCAACAATTCTATTACTACAGCTAATAAATCATCATACTTAGTAAATCTTCTTCTAATGCCTTAATCACACGTACCTAATAAAAGGGTGAGACAGTAAAATGTTGCTCGGCACTCGGCGCTATGTTCATAAGTTCCGAGTATTCGGCCGAGAGCACTGTCTGACCCGTTTGCTCGATACATGTGATCACATCTTTAATCTATTAGCTACACAAATGAAAATTATGGTCATGTAACAGAGGTTGCATGTTTTTCTTGCGCTAATAGAAAAAACAACATACTGAAAATTTTGGGTGTATTGGAAAAAGCTGCAAAAATATCCGAAAAACAACAATGTGGCATGTCAGACGCTCTAAAAACCGCTATAATAGATCTTGTTCGAACTATTGAATATAGGTTTTCGCCTTACCTTCAACAATAATTTCGACCTGATGGCTCTGTCGCGCAGGGGTCTCACACCGGTAGATGCCTGAGTCTTCTTTCACGGCATTGATGATACTTAGCCTGTACTCCAGGGCACTGTCTCGACCAGGGTCTGTAGTCCACCCTTCGATATATTTACGATCTGACCTGGAAATCGTAAACATTGATAATGAAGCAAGGATTAAATATGTAAGCAAATTAACCTTTGGCGGTTCATCTCCAATGACGTTTGGATGGACTAACATGATAGAAAATAGTACATTTTGATACAAGTGCAGGAAGTTTGTCATTGCGACCGAGGCGAAATTCGCACGAGCCGTAGGCGAGTGTGTTATGGAGCCGAGGGCTGCAATGACAAATCTGCACGTGTGTCAAACGACGTTTTTCAATACACTTACGACTTGTGAAATAAAGAAAGAAAGAAAAAAAATTTAATCGTATCTCAAACATACAGTAGAAATGTAAGAAATATATAAGTATAGCATTCAAATCTGCTCTGGTCAGTTTCTAATTTCGTGGGGTCGTCCAGCGACTCTGGGGGACGCCTCGCGCCTGATTCGATAAACTAAGTAAAACAAAATAATCACCCGTGACCGTGACGATAAGGAAGGAATAAAAAGCCCTTGTTGTGATAAACTCAAAAAAGCACTCGGGTTATATACATGCTATATTGAACCTAATAGGGGTGCGATAAGAGGCAGTTTTCGAGTAAGTGTATTGAAAATTATTTAGGACTCTCATTTTACAGAATATAAGAAATGTAAAAAAAAGTAATACACTACTTAAATGATAAATGATAAATGATAAATGATAAATGATATTTATTTTGTAAATAGGTTTTAAAATAACACTTTTACACGTCAATATTTTTTTTTCTTTTCGTCAGTTTAAGCTAGATGAGTCCGGTGTTTCCTAGCTGACTACCCTGAGAAGAAACACCGAAACAAACTCAGGGGTCAAAGTCTCTTTTAAAGTCCATACAGTAACCATGTATTGGTCAAATCATATGAGAACCATGCAGATTAGTGTCTGAGATGGTCTTTTGAGGAAAGAACCATACAGATTTGAGTGGACCTGTCCAGTCAGTGCAAGCATTTGTCAGTATTCGTGTAGCTCAAACTTAGGACTACTAAGGAGCTCAACGACTTGACGATCAATACCAAAGAAAGGACATTTGTGTAGGCCGCATCAAATACTCAAATCTGTCAGACATCATATTAAAATTACGGAAAAGGAAAAGTAATCGACATAGTCCTCACATTCACAATAATAAAAAATAAAAAAAAATACAAAAATGTAACTGCAAAATAAATTATTGCAAGTCCAAAGTTAAAAAAATAAATAAAAATAAATAAATAAAAATAAAATACAACTACAATAATAGTGCTGGAGCAGGTCAATCCCAAGCCGTCTTATCCTCAAGATACTCCTTAACAGTATAAAAAGCCTTTTGACAAAGTTTTCGCTTTACAAACAATTTAAATTTATTCAGGCTAAGTTCTTGAATGTTACTGGGAAGCTTATTATAAAAGTGTACACATTGGCATCTAAATGAGCCCCCAATTTTTTTGAGCCTGGTTGTAGGAACCACAAATTTATATTTGTTCCTAGTATTAACGTTATGGATATCACTGTACTTTTTAAACATGTTTTTATTTTTATGCACATACAAAATATTATCAAAGATGTATTGACAAGGCACAGTCAATATATTAATGTTTTTAAATTTATCTCTTAGTGAGTATCTAGGACTTAATTTATAAATTGAACGAATAGCCCTTTTCTGTAATACAAAAATTGTTTGAATGTCGGCGGCATTTCCCCACAGTAGAATGCCGTAGGACATGACACTATGAAAATAGCTGAAATAAACTAAACGGGCTGTCTCTAAGTCAGTTAAATTACGAATTTTTCTGACAGCGTATGCTGCAGAGCTAAGTTTTTTAGACAATTTATCAATGTGAGGACCCCACTGAAGCTTAGAATCTAGAGTAATACCCAAAAACACTATGGTATTTTCAGGACTCAAATCTTTACCTTTTATTTGTACACTAGTTTCAACTTGCCTAACATGAGGCATTGTAAACTTAATAAATTTGGTTTTTTTTTCATTTAAATGCAGGTTGTTGACGTTAAACCAGTGTACTATTTTAGACAGAGCAATATTTATATCGTCAGTATTTGACTGCTGACGTTTATGTTTGAACAAAAGTGAAGTGTCGTCTGCAAACAACACTATATCGTGGTAATCCTTTATTAGGTAAGGTAAATCATTTATATAAACTAGAAATAAAAACGGGCCAAGAATTGAGCCCTGGGGGACACCCATCGTTATAACAGATCCATGTGATCTTTGCCCGTTTATATCAACTCTCTGAATCCTATCACTGAGATAAGATGTAAGAAGATCCAGAGAGGAGTTACGGATCCCGTAATGGTGGAGTTTCCTGATTAAAGTTTTATGGTTAACACAATCGAAAGCCTTGGACAAATCACAGAAAATGCCCAAAGCATCGCATTTGTCTTCCCATGCGTTATAGATATGTCCTAAAAGTTCAACACCAGCATCGGTTGTTGAACGACCCCTTGTAAAACCGAATTGCTTCGTATGTAACAATTTATGTTTATTAAAAAATCTTTGTAACTGTTCTAGAATAAGTTTTTCAAATATTTTACTAAAGGTAGGTAGTACTGAAATGGGTCTATAATTCGTGGGGTCTGTTGTACTACCCGTTTTAAACAATGGCATTAATTTACTATACTTCATTAAGTCAGGAAACTCACCACAATCAATACAACTATTAAAAATATGTGCTAAACTAGGAGCTACAACGTTGATAATCGATTTTACAACATTCACAGAATTTCCCCATAAATCTGTGGTCTTTTTGACGTTTAAAGTGTTAAAAGTTTTAATTATGTCTCTGTAGGTTACATGTTCAAAACTAAACTCGGAATCGCAAACTTTAACATTTTCTTTAAGCAGAGACTCTGCAGCAATGGGTGATGAGTTCAGAGATTTAGTTGTTAATATGGGGATCTCTGAAAAGAAGTTTTCAAAAGCCGCAGCAACTTGAGAGTCCGATTGAATGACATTGTCGTCTATTACAAGTTTATAGTCACTACATTGTTTTGTAGATCTTCCGGTTTCACTGTTTATAATATTCCAAGTCGTTTTAATTATATTATTACTATTTTTTATTTTGGAACTCAAATAACGCGACTTTGCAACAGAACATACTTTTTTAAATAATTTGGAATAATTTCTTACATACAAACTAAATTCAGCAGTGTTAACATAAATCTTTTCATCATATAACTCATAAAGCCGATTTCTACTTTTGTGAATACCAACGGTAGCCCATTCACCAAAAGATGCATTATTGTTAACTGAAATAGTTTTAGGTATAAAGGTGGCATCAAATAGCTTACAGTAGGTATTAAAAAAGCTTTCATATTGATGATTGATATCATCTAGGGTTGATAACATAGGTAGCTTATCAGCAAGTTTAGTTTTAAAAGTTTCTAAACAACTCACAGTTTTAGGATTGACAGTGATATTCTTTTTAACCACTTTGTTGTTTGGGTTTTCAAAAGTAATTAATTGACCACAGTGATCAGATTCTAATAAATTTATAATTTGTTTGTGGCTTGGGACAACATCTGTATAAATATTATCTAAGCAAGTAGCACTAGTAGGAGTTATTCTAGTGGGCTCAAAAAACAAGTTAACAAGATTGTAGGACTGAAATAAACTTATAATTTTACTACATAAAGCTGAGTTTTCTAACAGATTAATATTAAAATCACCACAAGTGATTATGAACTTGTTTGAGTTGGAAATCTTATGAAATACTTCATCCATTACTTTTTCAAAACAGTCATACAATCCAGAAGGGGGTTTGTACACACTTAATATAATAAACTGGTCCAACTCAATACAGGCTATTTCTATTGACCGCTCAACAGACAGACTAACAATATCTTTCCGTTCTTTATATTTCAGGTGGTTATTTACTAAGATCAATGAGCCACCACGTATGGCATCAATTCTACTAAATGAGCTACCAACCTGGTGATTACTAAAATTAAACATGAGCTGGTGGCTTTTCAGCCAATGTTCAGTTATACATAGAATATCAATTTTATTACAATTAAGAAAAAGTTCGACTTCTAAATCTTTATTCATTAAACCTTGAATATTTTGATGCACCAGATTGATGCTATTTAGTGACTTTGATACTCGAATGGACTGATAATTATTCAACAATATATTATTATTGCTAGAGATTGACTCTGTTGTCTTACTTTCTAATTTAAATAAATATTTGATGCCAAGTTATTGGCAAAGTCAGTAGTCATGTCATTGCGTTGCTCAATAGGAGCAATTTGTTTAGCCAAGTTCTTGGCTGTAATAAAAAAATAATATGATAGCGACACAGCTATCTGTCTTCTACATGATTTTGAAAGATAGTAATTATCTACAAGATATCTATCTTTTCTCAAATAAAAATCAGTGCCAACATAATTGTTGGTGTCAATCAAATGAAATAAATTATTATTTAACATCATATTGTGTAAAGTAATATTAATCTTATATCTAATGCTATTTTCTTCCTGTGGCAAACTTTTGCTATATGGGAATGTGAACATCACAATTTTTGCTACACTCAGGTTACATAATGTTCTATAATATTGGAGCAATTCTCCTTTGTTCACATAACTTCTATTACCAACAAAAATTAATAGTATACAGTCCTTATCAAATTTACATTTTATAATTTTTTTCATTACATCAAACAGCGAACAGCCAGGCATGCAATTATTTATTATAGAGTGCCCCGGATATTCATTTTTCAAAAGGTGGCCTAAACCTCTTCCAATTTCATCACAAAAAATAACTATATCTTTATTTATTACCTGTTGTGATAAACAATTAGTAATTTCATTGGGCAAACTAACACTAGACTGGGATAATGCGGTATTACATACTGTCAATGAATGGTCTGATGCAGAAGCAATAGATGTTAGTTGACATTGCTCACAATGCGTTTTTTGTGAGCTCACCAGCTTGTTCATCGCCAATACATATTCCCGCATTTGATTTTCAGAAGCATTGTATTTTATGGTCATTGAATTAAGTTTATCTTGAAGCCTGCTTAATTCACTTTGCAGATCTTCTGTGTCAGTTTGGTATTTCTTTGTACTTTTATCTAAATTTGAAGAATATATATCTAATTGTTTCAATAAGTGCAATCTTTCCCTATTTAATTTGACATTTTTAATAAAGAATTTTTGTTTCTTAACCATTTTCTTGGTTTTTACAATGTATTTATTGATTTTAATATACTTTTTCAGTTTATTTTTACTAGTAACTACCCTCACTCTGTTACATGATTTTGAGTCATCATCACAAGTTAAATCTATAGTATAAGAGGGGTTAATTTCTGTAACTAGTGATGGAGCAATAGGCACCAACTCGCTGAACAGACTCTGATTCAGCGAGGCAGTGATGTTCAGATTAGTTGTCTCGAGTTGTGAAATTTGAGTTTTTGCCTCTTGCAGTTGTTGTTGCAATATGTACTTGTGATTCAGAGCATGCTCATACTCTGTACAGCATTGGCTGAACCCGTCCACAACAAGTTGGAGCCTATCTCGGTCTTCAATGGCATCAGTGAGTTGAATATTTAACTGAGCCATTTCTTTTCTTAACTTTTTATTATTTAAGTGGGCTTCTAAGAGGACATTTTCATTGTCATCTATTTCCTTATTCAGTTGGTCACAGTACTCTCGCGACGCCTTCAATTCGCTCAAAGCCAGACTGAGTTTGGACTCCTCCTGACGAGCATAGGCGCTACGAGTCATAGGCATGATTAGGATGTTATAGAGAAATGAAAAGGAAATAGAATAAGACTAGATAAGTTGTAAAGAAGTTCAGAAGATAGTTAGTGAAAAGAAAATGAACTTTAGAAAGTTAAGTTCTGTCACCAACTAACTAAGGTTATGTTTACTTTTGTTCAAATGTCATTCACAACAAATTCTAGGCGAATAAAAGAATGACAAGTATAATAATAATTAAATAAAAATGCGCAAATAATATAATAGTAATTCAAATATAGATTAATGTACCTGTTAACAAGATGACAATGCAAAAATCACTCGTACCGGTAACCACTAACTGTCAAAGTTTTATTGAGATTTTTTCGCTTATTTTTGCACTTTAATACACGAATAAACACTAAATAAAGATTAATATTGTATTTACTTGAAGAGTAAATAGAAATAGGCCTTAAAAATACAGAAAAACAATATTTAAAGTTAAATTTACTACGGACTAATTTTAATCAGCTGTTAGCTGTAGTGTTGCCACAGGAAAAAACAATACAACACCAAATAATTTATTTGTAAAATATAAAATGGAAAACTACACAGGTGGAAGGAGCACAGGGGTTTTTGAAAATTCAACTTCTATGGGGGTGAAATGGGGGAAATAGTAACCTAAATAAATTATGAAGATTGCTCATAGAATAAGTTATAGGGTTTTAAATACTCTCGTTTTATTAGTTATGATGACAAAATGAATAAGAAAATAGAATAATAGTTTCGCAAGATTCAAATCCTCTCCAACACAATCACGTTAAAGTTTCTATGAAAATTTTCTCTCGAGCAAAGTCACTGGCAAAGTAATATACAAACAATACATTATTTGAGAGATGAAAACTCAGTATCTATCATAGTCAAATTGACATAATAATATTATAAAGTCCATGTCCTAAAAAGTTTAAAATGTTTGTATTATCAAGAAACAGCATTATTCTAGAGAAGGTCTTTAACAGACATATGAAGTACTCACTCAGGATTGTTAAGCGTGACGTTCCACTTGGGGTTGCCAAATCTTCTCATCCACAAGCACTCCATGTGTAGTACTGTACCAGGGTAGACGAGGAGCTTGCCGTCGTTTGTCTGAGCGATAGGACCCTGGGAGTGCCGGAAGAGGATTGTAGGCCGCTTTTCCACTGAGAAAAAATTATTGTTGCCATTTTTTGTCATTCAGCTTTTTGTAATACAAAAAGTTACTGCTATGATAAGCCCAAAAGTTTTCTAAAATGACGTTCATCAGGTGGTGAGTCGTCTGGATTAAGCACTTGATAAGATGCTTATGTTAATGACATTAGCTAGACATCAACGTTAAAAGTAAAAGTCCTGACGGCTAGGTGGCACTAGCTGGTGACAGAATTTGTGTTATGTTTCTTGAAAACCTTCATTACGGAATCACGAAGAGTCGAATTACTGAAGACTAAATTAAACTGAAAATCTATCGACTTCCAGACATTTATCACTGAGTCCAATAAGATCACAATTCAAAAAATTAATATGGGCTAAATTACAAGAAATACATACTGGCATAATCCATTTGCTGGTTAAGTCCAAAGCACGTTGGTTTGACACCATCCCATTGGCCTCCGATACATTTTCGCGTTTGTGATCCAGTCATCGCATATTTTCCAATGTCACTGCATCTGAAATACCGAAAAATTGGAAGAAGTAAACAGGTTTAGTATCTGGTAGATGTAGACTAAGCATACCACCAGATTCCAATTAAACATCAAAGTACTATAAATCAAGTAAAATAGCTACAAGTATAGATTTAATAATGTTTATAATTCTTTCTGCAACCCTTTATTTTACATTGGATTGTAAGATTGTGTTTGATTAACATCTTTCACCACGAAGTACAATAACATCTATTTCGTTTACCTGGACGTGATCATAGCTCCAGCAGGAAAGTCGACCACCTCAGTGATTTGCATGTCATTGTAGAATGCTACTACATTCGGCTCGTCGTTTTCAAATGTACAGCTGTTGTTGTTTTGTAGTTCCTCGTTCTGAGCCTCTAGTTCTTCTGCAAATACAACAAAAGGGCGAAATAATACTGGTGTTACAACTTAATGAAATTAACTTTATTTGACCTATTTTTGAATTGGCACATAATTTTATGTTAAGCCTAACCATATCTAGTTAAGAACAAGGGAAAAATCTGAAAACATCAAATTATTTACTATACAAGTCAGCTTTGGTGTTATGCTAGAGAGAAATATGTTCAAGGGTTTTCAATTCAAGCGCAGATAGAATTTGTTTCTGGAGTTTTAGAGACTTACCACAATTAAAACTCTTGCCAACCCAGTTCCCTTGTTCGCAGATAAGCTTCCAAGTGGTCTTCTCTCCCATAATTGAAGCAATACATCTGAACGTTATCTCGGTCCCATGGGGGTACCCTTCCACCCCCAGGGAGCTGTTAACTTCAGCCCCATCCCGGTATATCAGCGTACCCTGGACCCTTCAAGCAATTATTCCAAGATACTGAGGTATAAAAAATACTTGTTACAATATTTTGGCCACTGATGATCGAGAGTTGAAAATTATATTAATAAAAATTCAGTTCAAATTACTTCAGAGCTTCTTCGAACAACAAGTTATATAAGGCTTAGATTATTTTTACGGAATAAATAGTATAGAAAAAAGCATTAATTTGAATTTGTAGCTTATTAATTTGTATGTATAGTCGATTTTACAATTTCACCAGTGGCCGTCATAAATACAGTTAAAATGAAAAAAGTTCAAAACTTGTAGAACATATTTAAAAAAAATCCGTTGATATCATATTAAAACATGCACTATAAGACGAAATTTCAAATAAATTAGCAACCAAACAAAAGCTTGGCCAAGACATAAGAAGCCAGGTTACGGCCATACAATTAGCGTTCTTATCAACATAGATATAAAGTATATTTTCCAACGTTAACTAAGCCCTGCCTTCCGAGGATTTGTACCATGAAAGTGACCTTTAAACCCTTGAAAAAGTGAGAAAAAGTAGTGATGATTTGGGAATGACTAAGATCTATAAAAATGAGTATCTAATATTTTGAAGGAAGCAAATTAACATAATCATTTTCATGAGCATTTGATCAAAGACGAAAGGAACTGCCTGACTAGACGACAATAACAGCGTCTTTGTTTTTCAAGAAGCAGTATCAAAATTTTTGTCTCCAACTGACACTTTTTGAGCATTGAAAGAAAGCAGATAAATGGACAATCACCATTATAGTAGATTCCGTTAATGTTGAATGAAAAATAGACCCTCAATTATATCAATCAATTAGTATATTGACACATTTACAATCTCTTTGCAATATATTTTAAGCCCTGATTTCTGAGCCAGGTCGAAACCTGTATCTTCTCCCATTAGTGTCGCTTATTGAATATGTTGTCGAAGTGCCTCTTCCTTATATGTAATTTATACATATACATAACTAGTGAGACTATCTAAAATTTAAATATTGTTTTGTGTTTTATGCTTTTAATTACTTTATTTTTTTGATGTGGTATGATCAGTCTCGTGCTAACACTGAGCTGTTGTCGTCTTGATTTTATTCATCATTTACAAGTAAAATTTGTAAATGGCCGTATTTTACTTATTGTAAGTTTTTATCGTTTTATTAGCTGTAAGTTTTACTATAAATAATAAAATAAAATAAAAATCTTATTCTATCTTAGTCAAACCCAGATTCTGGCCACACATCACATTAAAATGTCAAAACATGAAGTTACAGTTGATGAGCATGATCATCGATGAGCAAAAGATGATAATATGAGTTAGTTAAAGAAGCAAAATTTCGAACCTATAAGGCTCTCACCAGGGCTTGGCATCCCTGAACGCCTGAGTTCCCTTCAGTCTTCAGCGAGCAAATAAGAAACGCATATCTTTGCAAACACATTACTTCTTTTTTATCGCGGCTTGGTTCATCCTCTTTGGATGACAGTGATTGGTTGTAGAAAGCTGTGTTCAGTGATATTTTGTAGAGAGAGTATGATCAGAGGTAGCAGAGACTGCAAATTTTTGTTGGAAGAGAGATCACAAAAAAAAATCCATTTTGTAAATTGTAATGACTTTTGAATACAGCTTGCTTCAAATCTTGCTTATCACATTGTACAACAGCAAACGTAAAGATAAAACAAAAAATAAACGAAAATAAAAACAAATTGCTCCAAAGCGTAAGGATCTAACATTATTGATTTTCTAAAATGTGTCGTATTTATTTGATATGAAAGTCTAATTTACTATGGCAATTGTAATGTTTGATCCTTAAACGTGATTTGGATGAGTGACGAAACCAAAAACACTTGAATACATGTCTGTACGCCATATTTTTTATTAAAATAAAATATCAACACTTTTGCATTGCTTTTATAGTGAAGTTACTTTGCTTTTGTTTTCTATACCTACATATTTTTATTATTTATAAATAAACAAATCTCTTTTCAGGCTTAGATCTGAATTTAAATTTATAACGCCTTCCTTTCTCTAAGTACTAGTAGAAAATAACAATTGATATTAACATTGTAGGGCCAAATACAGTACCCTGGGATACTCCAGGAATAAATACTTTGAATGATGAATGATCTATTGGTAAATGTGTTAAAGTTTTTTTTATATTTTTTTAGAGATAAAAGAATTTAAACAAATATGGCATAGCAAGACATGATACAAACAAAAACCACATAGAAGCTACAATGAAAGCGTTTGGTCAAATTAAACAAACGAACTCGAATGTCACAAACTAATCGTGTTTATTTTTGTTTCAGCTTTTTATTGACACATTCAGAGCTAATCACACATTACCTGACTTCTTGTGGATTCCTGCACAAAAAATTACAATGTTTAAAAACTTAATTACTGATTTCGTTTTAGTTTTTGTTACTACCTAAATTTGTGATTTTGGATTTGGGGTTTCCTAAGTTTTTTTGATCCCTTTATCTTTTTTTAGCTCTTATAAGTGATAATTGAGTTTTTTAACTAATTTGTCTGCATCATCTGTTTTGTTCTGTCTTTTCATCTATATGAGAAAGAAACTGACTGACATATCAATGCACAGCCAAAACTACTGAGACTAGGAGCGTGAAACTTTGCTCAAGGCTTCCTTTTATAACGTAGGCGAACACTAAGAAAGGATTTTTCAAAATTCAGGTTTTAAAGGGATGTAATAGGGGTCAAAAGTTTGTTTAGAGAAACCTACTTACGCGGTAAAGCCGCTGGCAGAAAGCTAGTCTAACAATATAACATCGTCGATGTCTTCCCCGAAAGTGTTTATCACTTGTATATTAAACGTAACATTGTCATAAATATGACACTATTCATTCTTTTTAAATTATTCTAGATATAACTAAACTTTACTTAATTTTTCTTCTACTCTGTTTGTCGTATTGTGTTTATTCCCTATCTAACCAGCATAGTCTATCAAGATATGTTCCTTCGTTATTTCAACTGTAACATGTGCTTAGCTCTTCTTCCCTCAAGGAGTATGATGGTGCGGGTTACCTCGCTGGTGGTCCGCAGTCGGTGTTGGTGGTGCTGTCTATATCTGGCTCCAGTTCTGAGATGTCCTCTCTCACGATGTCAGAACCGCTCTGGTATTCTGAGGTTGGGCGTGGACGGGTCAGATTTGCTGAAAATTTAAATATGGTTTTGTATAGGAATTTGCTATATCATTAACTTAATTTTCTGACCTAGAGTCTTAGAGTATAGTTTATTTTTATGGGCAATTCAAATGTTTTTAACTAAAGAGATAATAACTATATTAGTGTGTACTTTCTGACTTGATTTATCAGTCAGGGTTGGTTGATTGGTCTGGATGATTGGTTATTTTTCTTTAATAACAATAATATATAATTTATTTTCTCTCACAATGGTTTTGTTGCAATAAACAGTTTAGACACATTTTACATACATTGAGTTATCATTATGAAAGCTGGTGCCTGTTGCATGTTTCGAAGAAACCTGCGCTACAGGTCACCAGAAAGTCTTTGTATACTTACCATTGAGAAAATTACTCTACTGCTTTTATGGTTACATTGATATAAAATAATATTAAAGATATGCGTTAAGTAATAAACAGATAAATTGAATTTACCTAAAGGTCTACAAAAGTCATGGACGGTGGGTTGCAGTCTACCCAAATGGCAGTTGAGGGTAGCAGGAGGTGATCTGCCAGGCTCACAGGCTATGTTGACGGAAGACGCATGGGCCACTGTAAGTCCTGCGCGGTACCCAGCTTCGTAGGTAGCGCCGTGGAGAAGTGGCAGTTCACAGGGAGCTGAAACATATTTTATTTATTTATTTATTCTTAGGAAAGCTTACAGACTAATGATAACAATAATAACTTAATATATTTCTAATTTGCTAACAACAAGCTTCCGCCGTTAAGTAACTACATAAAATAATATTATTATCGTAGGCTGACCCAAAAACCTCACTGGAACCTACAGAAAAGGTAAACATAGATAATATCACAACAATTACTAAAGAATAAAAATAAAAGGAACTACTTTTGAACAAATATTATTTATCCCTTTGGAGAGTTCCAATGAGACTGTACCTACACAAAAACACTATATATAAATCATGTTTATAAATTAAAAGGATATGTAATTTTAGGCAAAGTATTATAATAAAGTTCGACATTTACATCCGGGAATCAACTTCAAAGAATTTTTGTGATGCATATAGGGTTGGTATCCTAAGTTGCCTAGTCCACCCCTTTAATAGCTTTCCTCCCAAAGCTGAGGGTTGGTGCGAAAGCGTTACACCGGGGAGAGCCCCGGTGTAACGCCCCCCCCGTGCCTACCTTGCCTTATTCCCAGAGGGGAATAAGGCAAGGTAGGCACGGGGTAGTTTGTTTAGTCAGTAAGAATCTGACACTGTTTCCCGCTCCGCCCTCGAGCGGGATTCGTCATTGGATAATTTTTACCTACCATAAAAACCCCTTTAATAGCTTTACAAAGGGGGTTAGGTCATATTTTGATACAAGTAGAAAAATTTATAAGGTAGAATTCTTATTTGTAGTGAAAACGGTTACTAACCTGCTACACACTCTGGCATGCTTGTTACAGCCCATTCACCGAGCCAACATCGAAGGTTGGTTGGTCCCTGCACGTTGTAACTGAAAATGTAAAATTTGAAATTATTTTCATTCTCTTTAATTTTAATTTAATTACTATTAAGTAAACAAAGACAAAAGAATTAAAGGGCACTTCCTGTCACGACTGACTTAATATTTGTATTTTAACCTTTTGAATACCATAATTGGACACATAACAGAAAGACAATATAAAGAACATATAAAGATATGTTCTATCGGTGGTCTTGTTCATTAGTACAAAAATATTGAAGGACCTCTAACAACTTACCAAAAAATCTCAAACTTACCCATATTCACAAGAGAAGTGCACGACCTGTCCATTTGGAACAGGATCGGTCTCATTCAGCTCCTTGTCGTCCTGCAAGTTGGAGCCCAACACCTGGCTGGCCGTCATCGGATGACCAGGGTCGGCAGCCATGGTGTAGATGCCGTACTCCGTTGATGGGACGTGGCAGGGCACTGGGGAATAGTAAGTAAAAGGAACCTATATTTTTTTTTAACACACTGACTCGAAATCCTACTTCTATCCCTACCACTTTTAGGCCAGAGTTGCCAAATAGTCCTCGTTTATATACTTCTTCGTAAATGTATTGAAAAGTGCCGTTTGATACACGTGGAAAGTCATTGCACCATAGAAGTTGCACGAAGCGAAGCGAAGTATCCTTCTACACTAACGAGAAGTTAGTCAACTTCGACCAACTTCGCGAGTAGTGTAGAGCAGGCTTAAGAAGTACTCATTTATAAGGATGTTTAAAAGGGTCTTATACAGGAAGTATTCTTCTATACAAAAAATAGTGTAAATTCTATGACATTAAGTCATAGAATTTACACTATTTTTGGAATCAAATATCTAATTGATTTGCTTACGTATTTCACATTTAGGTTTCTCTGGTTTCCATCGTCCTCGTACACATTTGGCGGTGGCATTTGTTTCCAAGTTGAGACCATAACCCTTACCGCAGGCCACACGAACTATTGTGCCTGAAATTAATATACATTATATCATTAATGACAGTTAAGAATCAATAGTGTCTATCTCACAATAGTCAATTTTACAGTAGATAAAAAAACGAGATAATAGTTACTAGAAAGGACACAAACAGCAGAGATGTAGACGTTTTAAGGAGATATAGAACATATTGGCAGAAAAATTTACGCATTCCTAACATAGGTGATATTTCTATAGCAAATTATTTGGAAATATTGTAAATATTGAGATAGCAGCTTAAATAATCTATGCCAAATTGGACTTTAAATCCACTGATTTAAAAAAGTAGAAAATGCAAAAAAATTAGATAGACATTATTGATGAACTGTCAATAAGTACTTATTATACTAAAACAACTGTCGTATACCACTAGCAGCCTAAAGCAATAGTAAAATCAGTCCAGCACCACGCAAGCTCAGTGCGGGTTTTTTTTATGGTGGGCAAAACCATCTAATGGCGAATCCCGCCCTTGAGCGGAGTGGATGTCACAATATATGTCTTAGAATTGGTTGCATGTGAACTCGAAACCCCGTGAATACCGTTGCCACTGGGCAAACGCAACTCAAAAATTGTCAATGAAAAAATTTTTTATCAGAAACTATTTATTGTTAAGCTAGCTCTTAGATCCCCGAGAGGACACCGGTGTCCTCTCGTAATTTGGCGCCATTCTGTTAAACACTACGCGAACGCCGGCGTTCGCGAAAATAAAAAGTATCAAAAATCAAAATCACTGTTATTTGTTAACATAGGTATACAGGTCTTATATTTGGATCACAAAGCGCCATACCTAGAGGCGTACAAATATATATTAAAAATAAGCAAACCTTTCCGTTAAACCCCACGAAGACATCGGTGTTCGAGCCCTGATCGAAAGGCCTTTCATTTGATAGGTACTTTCTCTTGTGAACTTCCTTTTGCAGAACCACTAATATTAAACCAAGTAACTGGCCAAAAACAAATTTAAATTACCTGAACTAAAAGTATTATTAGGATCCCGTCCATACTTGACTATCTCAATATTAACGTATGGTTCACTCTCAATAGCTTCACAAGGACTCTTGGGACGTCCCTTCTTGCCTTTCTCAGTTGTGTTCTGGGCACTTCCACCTTCGCTTAAGTCTTTCGAATCAGAGTCTGGTTCATCTCCCGTAGAAGCTTGCTGTCTTCTTCCGCCTTTACCTTCTCTGCCTCTGTAAATTGACAAAGAAAGAAAATTAGAAAGAAAGAAAATTGCGTTTATTAGCATTACAAAAATTGAGACACCTTATAATTAAATACATGGTATATTAAGTAACCCGAACTGGGCCCACGTGGTGGATTACGGCCCATTCCCTCTATTAGAGAGGAGGCCTGTGTCCCTGCAGTGGGAACATTAAAAAGGCTGATGATAATGATGATGATATTAAGTAATTCCAAAAAGGCCTCAGCTCAGCATAATGCCAAATGGTACAACTGACGCTGATTTTCAGCTGCAGCCCTTGGGTACCATATGCTCGAACAGATTATTTATGTATTTTTTCTTACCAAATAAAATCTGTGCATAGACAACTTAGCTAATGATACCTATTAAAATAAAGCCTGAAAAATAGTATTATAATTATTTCTAGTCTACACTTCCACTACTGGGCAGAGGCCTCCTTCCATTATTTCCAGTGTTCTCGGTTTTGAGCCACTTCATGCCAATTACTAAGGAAGGCATCCAAGTCGTCTCGCCATCTCCTTCCTAGTCTGCCGCGATACCTTCGTGCGATTTCAGAGCACTAACTTTGAAAATAAGTAAGCTAAAATGGAACTGGACTGGTCATATAATGGGGATAGCCTGTGGATAAAAAATAAATGAAGAACGTAATGGAATGGGGAAATGGGAAAAGACATACAGACGTCAAATTAAAAGATGGGAGAATGATTAGCCGAAAGGAGGGAGAAGAATAGCTCATGATAGAGATAAGTGAAAAGAAATGGTCCGGCCTATGTCAAAAGACAACTTGAGCTAAGTAGTTGTTAAAAATTATATTTATCAAAATTTAGATTTATATAGAAATCAAAACCACGTCAGAATAGTAATGTGATCAGTAAATATAGGCTTTTATTATTAGTATGTTATTCACGCTTTCACGCTGTTTTTTTTTTGTTTGAAGTAGAAAATCGACAAAGTAGCTTCTAATTCTTCTGTAACTAAATGGTTTGTCCGTTTTGTACTAACTTAATCCACCTGTGTTAATTTAGTTACCGTTTATGTTCCAGGGTCACTGTAACTCTTTCGAATATTCTCCTAGCCTATGATAATACCGTGTCATATCATATTCATATTATTATTCTTCTTGTTGAGACTGACGTAATTTGGACCAATATTGTTAACCCCCTTTTCACATTTTTGTTTTGTTATAATATTACGGAATTTATAACTATACTGTACTTACCACAGATATACATAGATAACGCAAGAGCAACTACTTCGCGTGCCTAGCTTACGTACAAAAATCGTAAGTGGTCACTTTCGCGGTCAGTCTGCAGCGATGTACAGCGCTAGTCGGACATCAGTTAAAAATATAAAAATGGTTAATTGTGCGCAAGGCGGGGTAGGACCGAGGGAGCGTCTTTGATTCGTTTTGATTTCCCCATCACAAATAGTGCTTGTGACGCCATAATAGGTAGTCAAAAAATGGCACGCTTGGTTTCCATACAGATTGTAATGCTTGCGTTATCTAGGTATATCTATATCTGTGGTTCTTACCGATTCATTATGCTGTACATGGCTGTATTTGATGTGTAAAGTTAGGAATAGAAGCTGGGTCAATGCTAATCACTGCTTATACTCACGTTTTAGGAATTGTGGCTGTAGTTTGATTCAATCGGTCAGTTTTCCTACTCGTCCTTTTTTCACGTTTGTCCAAAATGTTATCAACTTCAGTAGAATTCGTCTTATTGTACTGCAAAGGTACTACAGCCATCTCTTTACTATAATTTTTATTAGAATTATTTTCTAAATTTGATTTTAATGGTATAACTGACATTTCTTTACTATCTTCTTTACCGTCGTCATCACTATCCTTAGTTTTTAAAGGCACCACTTTTAATAAATCTATGTTTATTTCGTTACTCAATTCTAAATCATCAGCTGATGGTCTCGAAGTCCAGTTATTGGTGTCGGATTCTTCATTATTGACTCCACGCTTAATTCTAGCTTTAGTTGTGATTTCAGGTGGAAGTTTTGTTACAGTGTCAATTTTATTTTCATCGCCTTCTAATTCAAGTTCAAATTCTTTTTTTTCGTCCGATCCTTCGAAATCTCCCCCATCGTCTTCAACTCCTGTATGTGTGTGTTTAGTGTCATCTAAATTCTTATTATAAAACCTTTTCCGCCTCCTATCAACATATCTTTCAAAATATTCATGTTTTAACTTATTTATATTGTCAGCGTTACTATCCGTACTCAAGCTGTGATCTCCAAACATTCCTCCTTTGAGCACAGTTACATGAGAAAGCTCATCTTCACCGTCATCAGAATTCTCATATTCTGATGTATCTTCATGATGGATTACGTCATCCTGCTCAGGTTCATACACAGGCTGATAGGAATACAATCTATGACCTACTGGTTCTCCGTGTACATTGTAAATAGTATATACAGCAGTTGGGAAATTCTCATCATTTTTTTCTGCACTAAGAGGTGGTTCCATTTCTGCTTCAAAGTCAAACTTTTTCATAATTTTGAAGTTGGCATGTCTTAAAGTAGGTTTAGATGTTCCATGATTATACTTGTCATATAGGTGGTCAAGGTATGCTTGAGACGGATCTGATTGATGATGGAGGTTGTTGTAATACTGTCTGTAAGTGGATCTTCGATGTCTGATTTCTGGTTCTGGGATTGATCGGCGTCTTCGACTCCAGCGGATACGTGGATGTTGGTAGAGTGTGCATCTGAAATGATTTAAATTAGATTTTGTATAATTAAGACAGTTTTAATCATCATAATAACTATTTAGGTAGAGGTTCCACAGCTGTCAAACCACGTCGTCTAGTCCCAAGCTAAGCAGAGCATGTGTTATGGGTACTTGACAACTGATAAACATACTTATATATATCTCTCTTATTTATATATGTCTTACTTTGGCAGCTCTCTGGGACTCCAATGACCACCAATGCAGGTAGCTCCAGGTGGTCCTTCAGATAATACATATCCTTTTTCGCATTCATACATTATCTGTTTGTTGTTTACTACCTGCAAAAATATTATTTTTGAAAAGTGAGTTATGTCACCTTAACTTAACTGATTTGAGAAGATAATTGGTAAGATTTATACCTTTTTAACATAGGGTCGGTAGTCATATAGTCCCATATTTCCAACAAGTAGAACTTTACCGTTTTCTATGTAACCAGGGAACGGACAGAAAACTGAAACAAAATATCGGAATAAGTAGCTACGGTTTGTATAAATTTCAAAAGAACTCTGACTGACTGATTGACAAATTCTTTGATAAAATATTATCTGCTGAAAGAAAGAGGAGGGGTTACACATTTATGCTTGGATATTTTGCGGTAACAATACTCAAAATTTCACCTACCTTCTTCACACTTTGGAGTATCTCCACTCCATACTCCAAATGAGCACACAACGATGGGGTTTCCCTTCAGCTCAAATCCATCCTTACAGCGGAACCGCGCCTTCATGCCGTGTTCCGTCTTCGGAGCTATCACCATGCCATTGCGCGGGAATTTGGGCATTTTTTTGCACCTGGCGTAAAAATTGGTTTTCATTTAAATGTTTTTTTTTTTTATTTAAATATAATAATTACAGAATAATCTATGAAATGTTGAAAATGCATATTGATGTGTATATGATGATGAAAGATGTTGTTGAAGTGTTAAAAAAGCAGACAGGATACAGAATGTCACGCTGTGCTCCAGAATGATTATTCCCGATAATCATCATGATAATAATTTATTACAGCCGTCATAATCCTCCTCCTCTTGTTGGACATAAGCCTCTACCAAGAGTCACTACAACAACTGATCTCTTTTAGGTTTCCGTGGTCAACTAGAAACCTTTATAGTTTCAGCATGTTCGTTTGTCTGTCTGTCCGTCCGCGGATAATCTCGGTGATCGTTGGCCCTAAGCTGAAATTTGGTACCAATACGTATCTCAATCACGCTAACAAAGTGGTAAAATAAAAAGTGGAAAAAAATGTTTCATTAAGGTATCCCCCCTAGAAGTAAAGTGGGGCTTGCTTTTTTTTACATTTCAACCCTAACGTGTGATATATTGTTCGATAGGTATTTAAAAGTGAACAGGGGTTTACTGCAATCATTTTTTGATAATGTTAACATTATCGGAAATAATCACTCCAAAAGTAGAAAAAATGTGTCTCGAACTTTTGAACCATGACTTTAAAAAATATTAAAAAATCTGAAAAGTTGAACTTTATAAAGACTTTCTAGGAAAATTATTTAGAACTTCATGGGATTTTCAGAAAAGGAAGATGGAGGATGGTTTTTTATGGTAGGTAAAGATGGAGGAGGGTGGGAAGAGGTATATGATTGAAAATGTATGGTAAGATAAGGCATGTGAACTGACCTGGCTGGTTGGCACCTCGGTATCTGCGTCCAGGTACCATTGTTGCAGGTCACAGCTGCGTTGCTGGACGGAAACTCGTAATTCTTTTCGCAGTCGACCACTATTATTTCACCTGCAAGATACCATAAAATAATGGTCTGTTTTGTCATTACTGAGCTATTGATACTACCAGTGTGGCCGAGCACTAAGACCTTTTCCTTCTTTCTTTGAATTTATAAGTTTTTTTGAGGGCCTGCTCCGGTGATTATAAGGCGAGTTAGGGTCCTCGCCCACGACGACTTTCTGTAGCGATGTAATCACAGTGCTGTTACGCGTTTGCATCGATACTGTCACAAGCTGTTTACGTTTAGGAAACGCGCTACAAAATATCGCTGTGGGTGAGGGCCCTGAGTCGTACCTACTGGGTAAAGACCGACCATATTTTATACAAAGCGCGAGGTGCGGTAACCACACTGTGACTAGTGGATCTCGGCTTGCGGAAGGCAAGCTACACGTAGCTGGCTTGCGGATGGCGAGCAATGGGTCAAAGCCTACTGGGGCCCCGGTCCGGTTTTCGAAAGGAAGGTCTGACCCTGGTATGAAGGTTCAGAAAAAAAGGGGTCGGTCGTTTCGTCTTAAGAGTCTGACACGGTTTCCCGCTCTGCCCAAGGATTCGTCATTGGATGATTCTTCCCACCATAAAAAAAAAACTAATGGGCCCCATCATCAACAATCGCATCACCACTTCAGGTCTTCAATCTGGTGGGATCATCAGATTTTATTGCTGTTGCTTACCGTGTTGCACCATAGTGGAGCTGCCAACAATCTGCGTGTTCGCTTCTTGAGTGCTGTTGTCTCCCGTTTTATTTTCCACCAGCACCACCCGACCTTGGGACACGTGGGGCACCACGCATGGTGCTGGAACATGATAATGCACGAATTAGATTTTCTATATACAGAAGATAGAGTAGTAAACACGAAATTAAGATTTTTTCTTTCATTACATTTTGATCCTGATAGGAACTTGTTATAACTCAACAGAGATAAAACTATATAATAAAATGTCGTTCGATTATTATCGGCTAATTATTGTTGCCAACGTCACAGACAAGCCAAAGTAGACTAAGTAACAAAATTTTTAATAGACGATTTTATAAATCTAGAAATATAGAAATATGTGAGTAAAACGAAGTAATGCGTAAGAGTAGGAAGAAAAATAAGTCATCATCATCGTCATAATTTCAGTTGAAAGACGTTCACTGTTGGACTTAGATTTTCCCCGAGTGTTGTTACAACGGACGGTCTCAAGCATCTTGCATCCATCGGATTCCGGCCATTCTATAAAAATCTTATACATACGCAAAAACAATTCACTTTGAATTGTAGGAAATATCATTATAAGGTAGAAGAGAACTTACCCAAACACATAGGCAAGGGATGACTCCACGTGCCATCACTCTGGCAGATCGCGGACCCGTTGCCCTCCATCTTCATACCATCTTGGCACCTGAAGATAATGGAAGCACCCAGCCCCGTTCCAGAAGAGATGTTCTCCAGCCAGCCATTCCAAAGCTGGCCTGGGTGACCGCAGTTTATTTCTGGAAGTAAGTGGGTACAACATTAAGCCATTTTACTACAAGTGTCATTGTTACAAATTTTGAGTAAAAGTTACTGGGCTAAAGTTATATGGATGTATAGTTAAAAGCTGAAAAAAAAGTACGTATGTGATGGTACGGTCATATCTTTAGACGAAATGACGATCACCCAGTCAAAAAGAGCCGAAATATCTCCAACCGAATACGAAGAAGTGGATGACCTAGTGGACCAATATGTGCATAAAAGAAATCCAGCTATCGGGTCAGAGTACATTGACAAGCTAGAATAAAGTACTTTGGTTCAGATGTACAAATAGTCGACTCTAGGAAAAGGTTTGGACAAAAGAAGACTATTGGTTCTAATGTACCATGTAGCTGTTCCTTCTTTTTGTACAAGTTTAGTTATCATTCTATTTTGGGTGTTGAAATACTCGTGACTAGCAGATCGTCCAGAATAATCTTTACTTAGTCTTCTTTTTATGTACCTATGTTCTTAATCAGTTGATCTTCTGTCAAAATGTGTTGGCTGACTCCATTTAGTACTGAGTATGCAGGTATAAAATAAAATAATGTTACTTGTAGTTTAAGGAGTATTATTTACCTTTACACATCGGTTGCCCTCCAGACCACTTTTTGTCGGCACCACATCTCCTAGTCGCGTCTCCCACAAGCCGGTATCCGTACTTGCATTCGTACGATACAACCGAATTGTACGCACAGGACGTATACACCGCCTTGCCGTGACGTGGCGCCTCGGGCGGCGGACACTGCACCTGCGTTACCACTAGATGGCGACGGCGTCGCTTTAACAATACCCGAACAAAACATAGATGGCGTTGATACCAAAATTTCAACCATGCAAAATACATGCAAAAATAAAACAAATTCCATTTTTGTTGTACATTTATTTCACTACAGCGTTTAAAGATAGAAATTTACAATAAACATCGAGTACTACTAACATTGCTATATCATCTAATAGTCAGATAGGCAGTAAACGACAATTTTTTATCATGGCCACAGAAAGAAACAACTTTTGAAGTTGCGGAAAACGATAGCTTCATAAAATTTGAAGGTGACAACGTTTCTATAATAACATTACTTTTGATATACTACGTAATGTAATGGATGCTCAAACTGTCCCGGCATCTCCTTCTAAGCAGCATTAAAAGGAGAAAAAACAATCAGAAAAATCCATTTTTGGGCAAATTTCAGAGGAATTCCCACTTTTGAAGAACTATTCCCACCCGAAACAGAATTTCGACTTTCATTAACCAAGTACTATTTATTTTTAGCCCCAGAATTCCAAATACGAAACTTTTAAAACACCAATAAACTTATATCCAATTTGATAAACCTATTTTTGAAAACAATCAATAAAAAGTGGGATTTCCATATTTTGCGTCATGACAATGAAATTGCTCCGATGATAGCCATGATAATCATTTGTTTAAGCGTCATGCGAACTATACCGATGTAATGTAGGACGAGAACCGGTACCATGCAACATTCCAAAATGAAGGACAACACTGAAATCGGCAACTACATTGTCACGAAGCAAGACCACTCGCGGAATTTCAGAAAATAATCTTGGGTCTTGATGACGAGTCTTTGGTTTAAACTGGTTCTTAAATGTTTTCATAATTATTTACATAGATTTTAAAAGCCCACATTTGAAGCAATTTGCCTCTTTCTTTTACTTGGATTATAATAATTCGTTAAGCTAGAGGACAGTCAATTGCCGATAATTGGTTCAAAGTTGCTTTCAAAATCTGTTTTTCCGTATGGGATTCTCCTACCGACATTTAAATATTCCTCTTGACGTACAGATACAGCAAGAACTATGATTGCAAAATCTTACGATATAAATTGATATGTTCATTTTTAAACCGATTCATCATCAAGACCTCTAAAAAAATAGTTTCAAATCAAAGGCTACTTACGGACGCAGGTGGGAAGTTCCTTAGGTGCCCACGCACCGTCGGCTTGGCAATAGCGTTCGGCCTTGCCAACGAGCTCGAAGCCTTGTCCACACTGAACTACTGCTCGGCAGCCGAAGGTGTGGCAGTCAGCGGTCACCCAGCCGTGAGGAACGTCGCCTGGTTCGCCGCAGGATCGAGCTGAAGTGTGTATAGATTCATTTCAAGTTGGTTGATTTCATAGCCATCATGGTACAGTCATGCCTGTTTAACTTCGCACGTTTGACGGGTTAGCCAACAATTTAGATTAGAATTTCAACAAATTATTGCTGGTATAAGTGCGTAGTCGTGTCTTATACACTCAACTTTGTAAGTCGACTGAAGTAGTGATGTCGTCGGCAGACCGGATTCGTCCCAGGGAACGACTAGACGTAAATGACTTGAGTTGTGGCTGCTTAGTGATAATTTGTTTGTTCAATTTATAAACGAACGAATCCCCATTAGTGATTCTGGTAAACCCCACCAATGAATGATCATCACATCGACGCTAGACGCTATAATCAATCCTGATAAACTTCGTTCTTCTGAAATTACACAGAATAAGAATATTCTAATTGGTACTCACGTTCGCAGCTAATATCAGGTCCATACCAAGATGCTTGACCATCGATGGCCAGGCACTTGGCTCTGGGGAAGCCATTCGTCACGTAACCAGTATGACAGTTATATTGGACCGTAGCATCGAGGTCGAAAGTCGCCTGTTCAGGGAGGGCGGAGTGTCGCGCATGCTCGATCGTTGGCGGCTGGAGGCAATAGACTGAGAAACCAGGTGAAAAGTTGGTAATTAGTTATACAGTACCCGGCCCGTAAAAGAATCGCAACTAAGTGTTGGAGACAACACTACAATACATAGCCAAAACTGTTCATATTATTTTTCAGGGGTAATATCTCTGTGACTTATGTAAACCTGTATAACCTCTTTCAAGAATTCCATGCCAAACTAATGAACAAAGTATGATGTCGTCTAAGTAAGAGTAAGTTTTGAACTTGACTATCGGTTATCAGATGGTAACATCTGTTTAAAACTTTATTGATAACGTGTTTGTTCTTAGTTTGTGCTCAATTTCAAGAGAGCTATATTACTTTCCAAAAGGGAAAGTAAAGCATTGAGTGGGTTTAAGGCAAAGTTTATATTGTATATTTATCTGATTGTAAGCTTGACCTATGTCTACCGCTCCTTGCTCTACAAAATTTTGTTTATTAATACATACTATTCTCCTTGCAGGCTGGTGGCTGACCAGCCCATTTGCCATCCGCCTGACAGCTCCTGCTTTGAAGACCCACTACGTGGTATCCATGGGGACAGGAGTAAACCGCCCTGAACATATAAAAATGATTATATTTGCTGTCAAAATTAATATTGCTATACATGTAGATACGAATATAATGTAGAATCAACAACAAACAACTTAAACAACAACTGTGTAAGCAAAAAGAATTGGTTCGAATAACTTTGTTACATTTACGTTAAAAGGAAGAGAAGTTAGTAAAAACTCTGAAGTAGTCCTTCTTAGAAGTCTTGAAAGGGTAAACATACTTATCGCCAAAAAGCCTTCCAGTGAGAGTAACCTTCCCAATTTCAGGTTGCGTTAGTTCAGGGCATTCGCGATCTGAAACAAATGAAAACTGTTTTTAGTACTCTCATTGCATAATAATAATTCTGAATTATTTCTTGGTCTGTAAAGAGGGAGGATGAAACGCTTGTTACAAAAACAGTTACGAGTATACATGTATTAGATCGCTAAGGAGATGGAGAGGAAGGCCAAACAAAAGTTAGTGCTTGTAAAAGGAAACCTTGTGCAAAATTTCACACTCCTAGTTTCTACAGTTCAGGCTTTGCATTGATATGTCAGTCAGTTAGTTTCTCATTTTATTTAGTCAAATATACAGATACAAAGTTCTGTCTCAAAATTCGTGCAATACAGTAATAATTGCTGCCCAGCTAAAATCCAAACACGAAACCTTTTTCACGATGAACAGATTCTCATCAAAACCTTTAACGCCCACTTTCCTAATTACAAATTAAAACAATACGCCTCCATTATGATACAAATGCTTCGTAAGTCCACAAATCTTATCCTCTCCACCATTCCTTATTAAAACAATGGGCCGCCTTATCCCAGCATCCCCACAATGGATACGTGGGATCATAAACATCTGTTATCAGTGTTCTAATACAGTTCAGCTATTTACTTGCCTCAGTAAATTCGCAAAGTAATTTGTATTTGTTAATTTTGTCGGCTTTGCTTTTGTGTTTGACTACTAATTATTCATTTCTGTAGGGGTCGGTTGGATTGTTGTATGTGGTTCTAGATAATATTGTGTTATTTCGTAGACAGTGGAAGTTTGAAAATGGGTAGAGTAAATAAATAAACGATGAGGGTTTAATAAAGTTGTTTTGAATTTGGTCTGACCCTTTGACTTTTTGTGTAGGTGTCTCCTATATACACGTAGATATTAAAACGCTTTGGAATGATAGGTATATTGAACAGTATATAATTTCAAAAGTATGATTGACATTCTAAAACTTTTGGGAATTTAATACAGCCTAAATTATATATTTTATAATACTTGTTTCTGCTAGCGGCATTGCTTGCGTGGATAGTGAAAATATATTCTAACCTATATCACTCAATGGTAAAGTAGCATTTTACTCGAGAAAGAATTTTCAAAATTAATACAGTGGTATTCAGTTTATTCATTACAAACAAAACTACAAATAAAGAAATTTTGCTTCTTTACACGGTTAGTGCGGATTTTGGCTTTGTCGTACGTTTTGTCTAGTGGCGATTTCAAATTTCTGGATCATTTCATCCAAAAATGTAACTAGATTTATTTCCTCTTTCATTCCTCCCGTTCGTATTAACCTTAGTTTGTATCAATCCTAAGCAAAATTTCCTTATTTATTATAGGCAATTTACAAAACGACGTGTCTTCAACGTGTCATTTTATCATTTTAACTCCTGCCAACATTGACATGGTTTTTTTTTTATGGTAGGTGAAAATCATCCAATGACGAAACCCGCTCTTGGGCGGAGCGGGAGACCAGTGTCAGACTCTTACTGACTAAAAAACCTACCCCGTACCTTCCTTGCCTTATTCCTGGAGTCGAGGTAACAGTTTTCACCACCCTCTAGGCTCCAGGAGGCTTCGACCCTGAAGGGCCCCTGCAGTTTGCTGACAACTCCTTGAGGCGCGCGGGAACGGTGCGCGCCGTTGACGACTTGGACTCGGTCTTATCAGACGACCGGACGGCGAGCTACCCATTGCCACCGTCCGCAACATTGACATGGTACGGTGAACAGATATTTTTCAAATACTTTTAAAGAAATTCTGTTTTTTTTTGTTAACTGTAAAAGCTTCTATTATATTGGGTCTGTGTTTAATAGATCCTGCAGAATTCTATGCTAATATGTTCTACATCAGAAGTTTAACATATAAACACAAATTTCACAATAAATAGCGATAGAATCATTCAGAATACTGGTTGTATAAAAACGACCATAAACACCAAAGCCTACATTACGTAACTTTTTTTATGGTAGGTAAAAATCATCCAATGATCAATCCCGCTCTCGGGCGGAGTGGAACACAGTGTCAGACTTTTACTGACTAAAAAACCTACCCCATACCTTCCTTGCCTTATTCCCAGGTCCAGGTGTTACGCTTTCGCACCTACCCTTGGCCCAGGAGGAACATTACTCACCTAGATCAAAATAATGCTAACGCCTGTGCTATTACCATAACCTACTCAATCATTAACGTCAAACAATAGAGTAATTACGTCTAGGATAACGCGTAGACCTACAGGAGCCAGTCTAATGGCTGTGTATATGTCTACCTAGACAACTGTCGCGACTGCTATGAGTAATCTAGATTCAATTATGAGAATAAATGGATTTGAAGCTTTCGATTTCAAAATATAAAGGCTTAGTAGAGCGGTGGTATATACTGGATTAATTACTTGTGTAAAGTTTCCCCTATTTGCGTATGTATGTGTATTACTCAGTGCTCATAATAATAATAGTCTTAATTTAGTTGCTAGTAAGGGGTCTATTTAAGACTCCCAAATCTGTAGCCATATTGCCTTTGATTTCCAAAAAAAAATAATTAAAAAGTTATGGTGACCAATAGCTTTTAACCTACTGGGAGTGGTACCTACTTGCCCATCTGTATAAAAAATATACTTTCAGAATTTAAGAGTGTTGCGGATCTGGATCCTATGCCATTTCTTTCAATGGAGTGTCAGTAGTCGATCATTGGAAAGTTATAATGCCGCTATCATAATAGTATATCATTACATAAAACAAAGTTGCTTACCGCTGTTACTATGTATGCTTAGATCTTTAAAAGTACACAATAGATTTTGATGCCGTTTTTTTAATAGATAGACTGATGCATGAGGAAGGTTTATGTTTATAATAAATGCAGAATATATTCAATATCAGTACCCGTGCGAAGTTGGGGCGGGTAGCTAGTTATAAATAAATGAATGATAATAATTAATGTTACCAAACTTGTCAAAATCAACAATTTTAACGAAGAAGAAAGATTGGTTGCTAAAAGATTTTTGATAGGCGCTTAATTTTCATAGTATAATAAAACATTTTTTATACTATGAAAATTCCCAAAGCATGTTATTTATTTAAATATTGGATTGGTTACTACCACAAGACTCCTTTCTAGAGCTATATTAACAATGCAGAAAATAAAGCAGAAATGTAAAGAATACGCTGAACTTTACAAAATTATTGTCATAAGCAGTTTCGTAAAATGAAAAATTACACGACTCCATAAAGAACTTTACTCAAATGTCCAAGAAAATAAGCACCGTAATGAACTAGTATTCTTCAAGTCCGTGGTAATAAAAACACCCCTTTTTACCCTCTAGCAGAGTATAAAAAAAACAATTGTCAACTCAGCTAAAATTAATACGACCAGTTCGTATAAATGTTATAGGAGAAAAGCATAAAATGTTATAAAAACTGTCGGGATGAAACTGCTCGACGGAAAGGAATAAAAATTATGTCAAACTTAAAGTTTTATAGCTAGAATTCATGTTACTGCGGTTTGCTGAAAGAAAATAGTTTTCATGAAAGACGATACTGGGATATCAAACGAGATCGTATAAAATTTTACCTTGTATGATATCTTTATTTTGCAAGTAGGTTTAAAAAAACTTTTACACGTCATTTTTTTTTTAAACTAGATGATTCCGGTGTTTCCGAGCGAACTACCCTGAGAGGAAATACAGAAACAAACTCAGGGGTCAAATTCTTTTTTAAAGTCTAAACAGTATGTATTGGTTAAGTACTTATTAGAAATACATATGTTAAATACTTATCAGAGAACAGTGGGCCTGACTTACGAGTAGTGGGATGCGTGTTCAAACCCAGTCAAGCACATTACTTTGTGTAATTTATTTCATCACCACTGCTCTCAAAACGGTGAAGGAAAACATCGTGAGGAAACCGGCATGTCCTAGAACCAAAAATTCGAAAACGTGTGACATCCACAACTTCGCACTGGACCCACGTGGTGGATTATGGCCCATTCCCTCTCCTAGAGACGAGGCCTGAGTTCTAGTAGCGGAAACATTATATATTGGGTATGTATTTGATAGGAATACAAGTGAAGAAAGTTTGTCATTGCGACAGAAACTGAATTTGCCCGAGCTGTAGGCGAGGGAACTAAGGAGCCGAGGGTTGCACTGAAACATTTTCCAGGAGCCGAGTGCTAGTAACAAACTTATTTATACTAATAAAAATATCGAGATAGATGAAACTAAAATAAAAGCTAGAAAAATAGATTTGCTAATTAATTCATCATCATCATCATGTCAGCCGAGCGACGCCCACTGCTGGGCATAGGCCTCCCCCAAGGATCTCCACAACGATCGGTCCTGTGCTGTCCGCATCCAGCGGCTTCCCGCGACCTTCACCAGATCGTCGGTCCACCTTTTAGGGGGCCTGCCCACGGAGCGTCGTCCGGTACGCGGTCGCCATTCGAGAACCTATCCACCCCAACGGCCATCGGTTCTCCGCGCTGTGTCCCGCCCACTGCCACTTCAGCGATGCAACGTTAATTAATTGATTCATGGAAATGTACGTATACCGTCTCCAGCTGATAAAACAAAAAAAAAAAATATATATATACAAGACTTCGTTTCAAAAGAAATAAAATTACATTTGTAGTTAACAAGATTCAAAGTAAAGGAAAAAGGAGAAGGATTTAAGATTTCCACTAAAGAAAGGCTCCAAGGATTGAATCCGCAGACGAATCTACGGGAATAAACCAGTATGTACCTAATCCATAAATTGAATTTATTCCAATATATACGTGAGCAGTGTTTTTATTGAATCTAGTTTTATTTTACTCCTTTATTTTTCAGTCTGTCGAGCTTAGAACGTTTCTATTGAAGTAGTACGAGAATGTGACAATGTTTTTCTTATAAAAAGAACATAACATTTGTGATTTTATGGAGCTGCCTAATCTACATCTACACTAATATAATAAAGAGGTAAAGTTTGTTTTTTTGTTTTTTTATTTTTTTGTTTGTAGGAGGTAATCTCTGGAACTACTGGTCCGATTGGAAAAATTTTAGCAACAATAGAAAGCTGCTTTACTCCTGAGTGACATAGGCTATATTTTATGTAAAGTCAAAGGCAAAGTCAAAAATTTTTATTTCACATGGGCCTACATGGGCACTTATAAAACGTCAGATGCTAGTGCACGGTTCCAAATTGGTCGTTTCCTATGGAGAAGAACCGGCAAGAAACGCCATGGTTACTCTTTTAAAAAAATTGTTATCTTTACAATATTTCCATATTACAGCACATAAATTATGTAAGGACAGTGCAGACCAGTCAATATTGAACTCCTACCGTTAAAATGGTAGGAAGTCATCTAAAATTTGCGTCTTCAATGTTTATTTATTTATTATTTATAAAAACTTCATGCACATAATAAGTACAAAGGCGGACTTAATGCCATAGGCATTTTCTACCAGTCGTCAATGTTCTTACATTCACATTATTAAAAGAGGTTATATAAAAGCAAGAAAAATAATCACAAGTCTCAGTAAGACAATTACATTATATGATGGATCTATAAAATGGAATAAGGAATATTGTGAGAATGTATCAAAATAAAAGAATAAAGAAATGTCGTATATAAAAAAAAAAAAATGAAAAAAGATGGAGCAGTTAACAGACAATTACGCGGGCGAAGCCGCGGGCAAAAGCTAGTTAAGTATAATATACATATACGAAGTTGATACGACAGATGGTTTTCTTAAAAAGGATCATTGTACACACCAATATGAACATTTTTTTATTATGAGTATCCCAAAAATCACGAAAAGCCCGTCAGGTAGATAGTAGGTCTTCCAACACTGCGTCTTCCGGTACGTGGTCGCCACTACAGAACCTATCTGTTCTACGAGCAATGTGCCCTGCCCATTGCCACTTAAGTTTTCTGGAGTAAGTTCCGTTGGAATAATATTCTATTTTAATGCGGGCTCTGGCAACTGAGGAGCTCGTTTATTACGAAAGGCCATAAACAACATTATTTTCGGTATATGCTAAACCTGAATGTAGTTCATTCAGAATCAGTAACTGAATCGATTTCAATAATTTTACACCATGTTATACAGGGTGTTTGGTGCATCGTTTGCCAAATTGATTTGGCCGACAGGATAGATCATTTGCTATATCTTCAGCCCCAATAAATCATTCCTTGCCACACCGGTTTTTTTTAAACATGTTTTTAACTTTTATTCTGAAAAACACCGGATTTCAACATTTAAGTTTACATAAATAAAAAAGTTATTAGTTTATCCAACAAAATTTATTTTTATATTTAAGTGTACTGTTGTATGGTTCTATGAAATCCAAAATTACTTGCTAATAACGTGTAGTTTTTCTATAAAAAACCTACAAAGTGTATGGGATATGACAAAATAATTTTAAAACTCAACTTTAAATTTCTATAAAAAAAAACTAAAAGCGTTGGAGATCTTCGAATTTTCCAAAAAGTTCTCTAGTTAATGCCCTTTCCAACGGTGTGCAATATGCTAAAAAAAACCTTTTATTGGCTTCACTAATTGGCTAAATGTAAAAAGACAGAGCTCATTTCAGAGACGATTCAGTGTGTACTTTTGGGCTGGAGTAATTGCAAATCATGTGGTAGGATCGCACTATTTACCTGATAACCTCAACGGGGATAATTATCTTGAATTTCTTCAAACAGAGTTGCCCTTATTGTTATCTGAACTGCCAATTTTCAATGAAGACAGGTCTTTTGTCTTTCAACATGACGGTTGTCCCGCTCACTGGCGATGAACTGTAAGGCAATTCCTAAATGACGCATTTCCAGACTCGTGAATTGGGAGAGATGGCCCTATTCCATGACCTCCACGTTCACCAGACCTAACTCCGCTGGATTTTTACGTCGGGCCAAAGAACTGGTTTATGCGACGGAAGTTGAGACGAGAGATGATTAAGTGTAACGTATTGAGGCGGCTTTTGTGACCGTTAAACGGAGCAGTGGTGGCCGAGTGGTAATGGCCCCGACTTACGAGTTTGTAGGTCGCGGGTTCAAACTCAGCCAGGCGCATTACTTTGTGTAATTTATTTCATCACCACTACTCTCAAAATGGTGAAGGAAAACATCGTGAGGAAACCGGCATGTTCTAGAACTAAAAATTCAAAGACATGTGACATCCACCAACCCGCACTGGGCCCGCGTCATGGCCCATTCCCTCTCCTAGAGAGGAGGCCTGTGTCTCAGCAATGAGAACATTAAAAGGCTGATGATGATGTGACCGTTAAAGCAGAAATTCATCTTCGAACTACAACTCGAGATAAGAGAAAGATGTCGCGCATGTATACGAAACAATGGCACCCAATTTGAACAAGATTTGTGATTTTAGTACCTGCTTGTGAAATAAATTTTTATTTCAATTTTGAGGAAAGTTAATAACCTTTGTAAAAAAAAAAATAATGTGCGTAAAAATGAGATATCAATATCTACCTACTTAGAGCAAGTTATTTTTTTTTCTTTAACTTCTTAGTGCATTTACCGTAATATCAAATATCAGCCTTTTGTGATTTGAGTGCACATTTAGCCAGTTAGTGAAGTTAATAAAAGATTTTTTTTAGCATATTGCACACCGTTGGAAAGGGCATTAACTAGAGAACTTTTTGGAAAATTCGAAGATCTCCAACGCTTTTAGTTTTTTTTTTTATAGAAATTTAAAGTTGAGTTTTAAAATTATTTTGTCATATCCCATACACTTTGTAGGTTTTTTATAGAAAAACTACACGTTACTAGCAAGTAATTTTGGATTTCATAGAACCATACAACAGTACACTTAAATATAAAAATAAATTTTGTTGGATAGACTAATAACTTTTTTATTTATGTAAGCTTAAATGTTGAAATCCGGTGTTTTTCAGAATAAAAGTTAAAAACATGTTTAAAAAAAACCGGTGTGGCAAGGAATGATTTATTGGGGCTGAAGATATAGCAAATGATCTATCCTGTCGGCCAAATCAATTTGGCAAACGATGCACCAAACACCCTGTATTTTATCCTATTTTTTTTAAATGCTTTGAACTAGTGTTTGACTGCGATGTCACCTGATGATGCAATCGTTAATGGTGAGACGCACTAGTACATCAATAAAAAAAAATAAAAAGGCTGGACAACATCGAGCCTAAGTACAATACAGGTCCCAGTAGATCATAGCGGGCATTAGAAGCCAGAGCACAGCTAGATGAAGAACAAATTACCCTTCAATAGCCCTAATGGCCCGGTGACCATGTGTTTGTGTGGACAACCAGGTGAAATAACCAAAAAATAAATAAATTATGAAATTTTATACATAAATTCAATTCAAATGTACCAGCGTTTCAGTTTTCGCATATATCAAAAATAATTTTTATATGTGTTTGTCACTTCTTCAAGTTTAAGTGGTTGAATGAAATTGAATAGAAAGAAAGAAAGAGAAAGAACGAAGGAAAAAAATAATAAAGGAAAGAAAAATAGAAGGAAAGGAGGAAAGAAAGAAATTAAAGATTTTCTTTCTTTTAATTGTTTTGTGGAATGATGCAATTTTAAGATGAAATATAGTACCAGATATTATACCCTGGGTTAACTTACAGCCTAAAATCTATAGAAGTAGAAAGCCATAAACGTCGCAATGGACTGCAGACGGCAGCTAGTTCTCCAATAAAATTGACTACGGAAAACGTCATAGGGACCCTGCAGAAGGGTCGAAGCCAATTAGAGCCAAGGGTTTGCGTCTGAAAAGGAAGGCTCTGGCCCTGGTATGTATGGCGATGTAGGAACGGGGTAGGTTGTTTAGTCAGTAAGAGTCTGACACTTATTTTCAGCTCCACCCAAGAGCGCGAGCGGGCCATTGGATGATTTTTACCTACCATAAAAAATAAAATAAAATGAAAACTACGGAAAACGCCAGCCAATTCACCAAGTTGTCGCCACCTATCTTACTGAGAACTCGATAGATACAAATGGCCATCTCTGCCCCACAATCCTTGAAGCATTAGGAGGCATTTTGGAGATAAATTACTAATCCTTAAAACCCCGGGACCAACTTTTGGATCCAGGAAATACCGGGTATTTCCTTATGGCGGATATTTTAGTAGTATTTGTGGTATGATATGGATGGGAAGGCGCTTGGGGTTAATACCTTGTCATTTATTTGGATTAGGTTTTCTGTCTAATTTGAGACATTTGACAGCACAGATGGCGCAGTGAATGAGTAATTGGCTGCTATGCTATGCGTCACAGGTTCCCTTCCCGCATGAAACATACGTTCGTATTGCGTGTTATTTGCATTGTACACTTAGTTTTTATAATTGTATATCCTGTCCACATTGAGGTGTACAATAAAGCTTATAATAAATAAATAAATATGTGAGTTTATATGTTTTTGAAGGTCCAAATCTATTTGCACACTGCACAGTTCAATGTCGACACCGGCCAATGCTGAAAACCAGCGCCCGAATGGTCTTTTGAGAGGTAGCTTAGCCCCTTCTATGGGAACGATGAAGACTACCAGGGTGATTTTAGTGAGGTAAAAATTCCACAGTCCCCGGACTTATCCCCAAGGTCCGGGCGCCTTTTGAAGGTATCCCCTCGACTAAAAAAAAACGGTACATTGGCACCAATAATTATAATTGTACAGTGATAACCCTAAATCTATCTTCTTTCACGCAGTCCATTCAAAGGTTGTCTGTAAGAGATTGCCCTGTGCGATAAGACCGCCTATTGTACCCTTATTTTTAATAATGTTTATCCAATGTATATTTGTAGTAAATGCGGTGTACAATAAAGTATAAATAAATAATTTGGATTTGTAAGTGATTTGAATGTAGCTATTATTTTTTTTGGTGGGAAAAATCATCGAATGACGAATCCCGCTCTTGGGTAGAGCGGGAGACTGTGTCAGACTTCTACTGACTAAACGTCCCAGATTTCCTTCCTGCCTTAGTTCCAGGGCCCCGGTGTTCCGCTTTCGCATCAATCCTTGGCTCTAGAAGGCTATGTAGCTATTTGGGTTTCGTCACTGGCCCAGCGCTGCGCATTTTTTTAAATTCTTTCTTTCGAACAATCCCACACCCTCCTGATAACAAAGCACACGCTAAAATAAAACCTTTGCTATAATAAGCCTACTGCCAGCAAGACAGTAAATAATCCAAAACAAGAAACACAGTAATATTTATTTAATTAACTCAGTTTCTCGCTTCTTCCATTATATCTAAGCGTTTATGATTCGTCAAAGCTTTCAAACAAAACTTTTTGAAAAAGACTTTAATTAAAATTACTGATGAATGGCCTAATATGACTCTGTCGAGGATTTTAGTGACGCCATTTTTTTGGGGGGTTGGACAAGCGCGAGTCGTTTTAAACGTTTTAGTTGTATTTGAGAAAATATATTAGCGGGAGCGTCGATTGAAACTACGGAGTCCGATTGACAACTGGTTTATTTTCATCCACCCAAATATTACATTTCGATGCCTCCCACGTAAGTTGTTGTAACCCCAAAAATGCAATTTTACAGGAGAGCGTTTTAAAGATACTTTTTGCGATACAAGCCACATTTTTCAATGAATCTTTTTGAAATTCGGTATGAAATTATAGTTTTTAATAAGTTATCGTTTACTACATGACATTACTTTATCATTTTAACAGTTTCTTCAATTTAGTTGTTACAACGGTTCACCGCGACATGAGGTCCTTGCAAAATGTTGTAACTATCACTTACGTTATTATACATGGGAGTTCAAAAGCCAATTTTGATCATATATGATACTTACATCATGTTATAACTTACTTTTACATATCTAGCATCGGCGTAAAATGTTGTATATATCACTTAACATAAAATATTTTTAAAATTAACAACGTAAATTGTTGTATAGGATCAATACCATATTTTAAATGGTTATCATGTCAGTTAAAGATAAGATTGAACGGAATAGTAATTACTAGAATATTTAATTAGCGACATAAAAATTGCATGAGAGGTGCGACCGGCAGCAAATTCCAGCGTAATCTGTGATATATGTCACATAAAACAGGCGTGCGTGCGCTTTTCCCCGTTGTAAACCACTGCAAGTAATAAATACTACAGTCTACTCCGGAATCGTTCGAAACATACAACATTATACGTTTCAAAAGTACCTTAAATAATAGGTTTTTTGGACTTTTTGTTTTTTTGTAGGATAGTTTACATAAAATTAGACACTTTTACATAAAAAACCCAAAATCGCCATTTTGTGGGTTACAACAACTTACGTGGGAGGCATCGATTTGTACATGTATCCATATAGGTACCCCAAAGTTTTCTTGTTCCACCGAAAAATTGAAAGAAAAAAAAAATAAAAAAAAAATCCTAAAACCAATCCAAACAAACCAATATCTTTTTAATTTTGAAGAATTAAGAATTGAAGACTGACCAGTTAATCGAACATAAATGTACTGACCAGCAATTGTTTTTTCGCGATTTCAGGTTTGATCCCATAGTGAAAGTTGTTTGTTATCATATTCTACAATCACGTGTTTCAGTATCGGTCACTAATTACTAATCATCATTACATAGTATAAAACAAAGTTGCTTATGTCCCATGCATGCTTATATCTTTAAAATTACGCAACGGATTTTGATGCGGCTTTTTTAACAGATAAAGTGATTCAAGACGAAGGTTTATGTGTGTAATACTTGAATAATAAATTCAATATCAATACCCGTGCGAAGCTGGGGCGGGTCGCTAGTCTTATATAAATCGTAGGTAATGTTATTGGTATATCCGTCTGTTTAGACAGACCGAGAAGACGATCTATTTTTGTGAGAACGAGAAGTTAAGGCGGGCCTTCCTCACTCGCCTATCGGCAACGTCGTGCATGGTTTAAAAGCAACATGCTTCATCATTACATAGTATAAAACAAAGTTCCGCTCTCCCTATGTATGCTTAGATCTTTAAATGTACGCAACGAATTTTGATGCGGTTTGTTTTAATAGATAGAGTGATTCAAGACGAAGTTTATGTATATAATACATGCATAATATATTCAATATCAATACCCGTGCGAAGCTGGGGCGGGTAGCTAGTTTATCATAATCCAAAGTGATGTGTGATGCAAAAGTAATGCGAAAAAAGAGAGGTAACACCTGAAAACTCTGTAGACATTCAGTAATTCTACGATTTACTCGAATGTTTCACAAAACTTGTTCCAGGAAATACGTGTTTTTATTAAACCCTTAAGGATTAAAGAAAAATTACGTCATTTAGAATCTCGATTAAATGCGTTAGGTTTCTATAAAAGTACTTTTTTATATTTTTATATTCCTATATATCTATATATATAAAAATCAATTGCTGTTCGTTAGTCTCGCTAAAACTCGAGAACGGCTGAACGGATTTATCTTATCTTGGTCTTGAATTATTCGTGGAGGTCTAGGGAAGGTTTAAAAGGTGAGAAAAATTCGAATAGTAGGGTAGAGTAGGGTAGAGTAGGGTAGAGTAGGGTAGAGTAGGGTAGAGTAGGGTAGCGTAGGGTAGAGTAGGGTAGAGTAGGGTAGAGTAGGGTAGAGTAGGGTTTTTTTTTTTTTTTTTTTTTTTTTTTTTTTTTTTTTTTTGGTGGCGGGAATGGAAAATCCGTCATGGACACCCAGACCACTCCATATAGGAGCAGTCTGGGTAGTGCCGGACTCCTACCGGCTAAAAACCACTCCCGCCATGCAAAAGGCCCCCTGCTATCAGGTTTCGCAGGGACATTGTTATAGCTGTAGGTATTTCTATTTCTATTTTTGTTTAAATTCCTAATTTGAATAAATAATATTTTTCAATAATTATAATTTGTAAATTCGTAGTCAATAATTTGCGCTTTGTTAAAAAGTTGTCCATTGATTAATAAATATTATGATAATGATAAATATAACGGGATAATATAAAATTATGTAAATAAATTAGATTAATATCTTATTGTTGTGTGTGTAAGTTAACACACATATAAAATGAACCTTCCATCATTTATTTCGTTTGTTAACGGACTTTACTATTTTGACTACTAATTCTATGAATTGCTTTCTGAGTCTTCGGTCTTTTATGAGAAGGCCGAGGTTTTCTTTTTTGACTGGCATGTCGGCCCTCATCTCAAATTCATGCCTGTGGGAGGCATACACCGGGCAGTCAGTCAGGAGGTGCAGGACTGTCTCTTGCGTGTCGGGGTCGCAGGCACACGCCGGGCTATCCTTGCACTTGAAGCGGTGCAGGTACTCGGAGAACCCGCCGTGTCCTGTTAGAGCTTGGGTCAGTTCCTTGTTCATCTCCATCCCACGCACCGTCCTGTACGCAGCGATCGCGGAAGGGAAAAACATCTTCGTCGTGGCCGCCGTTTGTCCTTCGCAATATCTCCGGTTCCATTCGTCCAGCGTTTCCATACGGATCGTACGCTTGACGAATGAAACCGGGCATTTGTCGTAGTCGGGTTGCCGCTTCAACCCCAGGGCAGCCTCCTTTGCGAGCAAGTCGGCTCTCTCGTTACCCTCCAGCCCCGCGTGTGCCTTGACCCAGAACAAGGAAATGCTCTTGTTCTGGGCACCGCCGCGGCGGATGTTGGCTCTTGCTTCCACTGCGAGAGCGTGGAGGGCTTCGGGGTTCGCGACTGCTTGGAGAGCTGCCATGGAGTCGCTGTAGATGGCAAACGCCGTCTCGGTCCTTCGAAGGATTTCCTTAGTTGCTTTGCAGAGGGCCAAAAGCTCAGCCTGGTAGACGGTACTGTAGGACGGCAAAGCAAGCTTGAGGGCCTTCGTCTCCGCGTCGCCAGTCCACACCGACAGTGCGGCGCCGACTTTGCCCTCAATCTTGCTGCCGTCTGTGAAAATACGCACCTCGTAATTTCGGTGCGCATTATACTGCTCCTCGTCTACCAGGCGTCGCAGTGCAATAGCCCTCTGCTCCGCCGGATGTGGCATCTGCAGTGCCGATACCACTCGCTCGATCTCCCGGCCTCTTAGCGCTGGATGGGGCACCCCTCTCTTGGCCTCGTACAGCGAGGCTGCCTCCCGAATCCGGAGATCAAGAGGGAGTATCCCAGCCAGCACGAGTGCTGAGTTTTGGGAGACCGTGCGGTAGGCCCGGCACAGCTTCAGCGCGAAACTCCTTTGGACGGCGTTTAGCTTCTTCTGCAACCCGACTTTGTTGGCGGCCGACGACCACGCGCTCGCCGCGTACAGGATGGTAGGCTCCACCGCTGCCATATAGATGCAGCGGATGACCTCGGGATGGAGACCCCAACTGACCCTAGCAGCCCGCGACAGCCGCTTGTAGATGCCGATGGCTCGGGAGCAGACGTTTGCGACGTGAGTGTTGAATGTCAACTTGTGGTCGATGGTGAGTCCGAGCAGCTTGATCTCGTCCGACATGCCAATGTCTACCCCGCCCATCTTGAGACATGGGGTGTCATGCTTCAGTTTGCGCGTGACCAGCATTGCTTTAGTTTTGTGCGGCGCAAACCGAAGCTTATTCTTGACACCCCATGCTCGCACGTACTCGAGGGCGACATTGGCATCCCTCTGGACTTCAAGTGCGGTCTCCCCATCGAACACAAGAACAATATCGTCTGCAAACGCCTGGCAGTACACTCCCATTGACTCCAGAGCCCTCAAGAGAGGATCCAGCACAAGATTCCAAAATATGGGACCACCGATTGACCCCTGGACGCATCCCTTCTCGGTCCTGGATTCGTACTCCACTCCCGCGTATCTGACCTTCACCACCCTCTCGGTCAAATAGCTGTCTACCACCCGCCTCAAGTTCACTGGACACTTTTCCTCAGCCAGACGGACTCGTATAGCTGGCCACCATGCGCTATCGAAGGCTCCCTCAATATCCAGGGACACAATCGTGACAAGTCTCTTCGCATTGAGTCCGCCACGAATGCGCCCCATAAGGGTGTAGAGGGAGTCCTCGGTGCTTCGCTGGGGCATGAATCCGTACTGGCGAGTACTCATCCGTGACAACAGGTGAAACTTGAGTCGGGTGACAACCAGCTTCTCGAATATCTTTCCGAGGACAGGCAAAAGCCCAATTGGCCTGTAAGATTTTGGGGTGGTGTAGTCTTCTTTCGCGGGCTTGCGGAGCACGACGACTGTTGCCTCTTTCCAGGACCGTGGAAAGTATGCATGCGCCAGGCACTTGTTCATCAAGCGCAGTATCAAGTCTGGGTCGTGACTGATCGTCTGGCCCCATATGTCCGCCGTCAGACCGTCGGAACCGGGGGCTTTTTTGGGGTTGAACGAGGAGACGGCGCGTTCCAGCTCATCGAGTGTGAAAGGAGGATCCGAAGGTTCACCTTCGTTACCCCCGTTCACCTCTTCGGCTCGTTGCCGCACCCGTTTGTGCTCCTCGTTGTCCCCCTCCGAACGGTCTTCTGGGTAGAATGTCTGTGCCAGATACCTCGCCGAGGCCTCCGGGTCCAGGGTCTTGCCGTCCCTAACCATCGGCACGTCCTCCTCTCTCTTCTCCGTCCTACGGATGACCCGGTATATGCCTTCCCACAGGCCTTCTCTGTCTTGCTTCTCGCAGAACCCCTTCCAGCTCTCGATCTTTGCCTGGACTACTGCACGCTCGTACTCTTCTTTCTGTTTCAGGTACTCCTCAACAACCTTTTGTCTACGGACTGGCGCTGCACAGCGAATCCTCCGCTTCTTAGTGACCACTTGTTTCTTTAGACTGGCGAGGTCGTCAGACCACCACGGCACTTTTAATTTCTCTGCGTTCTTTTTCTTGGGTATCACGGCTGCACAGGCGTCTCGCACTGCTGTTGTTAGGCCCTCGACTACCAGGTCTATCTTTTCCCTGCTGTCGATATCATCGAACAGGCTAGGGCTGTTGTTCCTGAGCATAACTGCGCGCAGCTTCTCATGAAACTGCGCCCAATTTGCTTTCTTGGTGTTGTAGATCCTGGTAGTCCGGTTAACCGTGACACCCGAGGACTTTTTTAAAAGAACGCAGAACTCTATGCCGTTGTGGTCCGAGCCTGTCAAGTCATCGACTACTCGCCAGCCGTTGGTCACCGTCAGCATATCCTCTGTGCAGGCTGTGACGTCGACGCAGCTCGTGTATCGTCTGTTGCCACGAACTACGTCGAAGGTTGGAGTTTCCCCTGTGTTGAGTACTTGCAGTCCAAGTTGATCGAGAGCTCCCAGCATCTCGTCGCCCCTGCTGTTGGTCTCTCTACTGCCCCACCAGACACTCCAGGCGTTGGCGTCTCCTCCTATAATGAGCTTATGCGGGCCGGTCTCGCTTTCCACCTTTCTGAGGCTGTCCAGGTATGGCCCTAAAGGCTGATCAGGCTCAAAGTAGAACGAGACCAGAGTTAGTTCCCAGGCACCGGTTTGGATCCCCACCACGACGATATTGTTCGTGGTGAGTTCCGGGTACTGTCTAACGGCAATGCGTGAATCAAAAACAGCTATTGCCGCTTTGACAGTCCCTTCTCCTTGGCCAGTGCTCTGGTATATTCGAACACCTCTGGTCCCGCTCATCCTTTTCGCGCTGCCTACATAGGGCTCCTGGATCAGCGCTACGGCGGCTTTGCGCTTCTCGGCCTCAAGCATAAGCTCTTGAGTCGCCAATCTCTTTCTCTGGAGGTTCGCCTGGAGTATCTTGTGCGGCATCGTATTCTCTGGGACCACCTTAGCAGTAGGCGACGGACGTTCTCGCCAGCCTGTCCCACCTGACTCGAACCGGACACTCGGTGGCAAACGCGTTATGGTCAGTCTTCCCCATCTTCGCCTTGACGCAGTTTGGGCACTTTGGTGTTACTGCCTCGAGCCACTGGTTGCATTCTGCTCGGAGGTGTGGGCCCCCACAGTGGCTGCATAAGTCGGCTGGTTCTTTACAGAGCCGCCGACTATGCCCGTAGCCCAGACACCTCGTGCACTGGACCAGTGGCGACTGGTCTTCGACGAAGACAGTCTGGAGATCAATACGCGCTTTGCCCTTCTCGAGCATCCGGTTCCAGACAGCAGGCGACGTGCTGACTACCACATTGTTGGTATGGGGGTTCCGCGAGTTCTTTTTGAACCGGACAGCCAGTCGATCCTCCCCGTTGTCGAGATCGCGAAAGACATCCCGGTTCTGGCTCCGTAATGCCCACAGCAATTCCTCGTCGGAGTGAATGCGGAGGACACCCCGGAAAACCAGCAGCGGGTCTTTGTTTTTCACCTCCTCGACAACGAGGTGGTCTCCTGCCTTCTCTAGCCTCTCCCTCACTCTCTTTCTTTCTTCGACCGACCTACAAGCCATAACTATCTTTCTGTCTTTGGCCTTTCGCACGCTTTCAATTTCTATTCCCCCATCCTTAGCATTGACTGCTGCTCTAATTTTATTCATTACTTCCTCTCCAGAGTCCCCTTCGTTTTTGGACGTCACCACTATGGAGTGCAGCGCGGTCCTTTCTGGAGTTTGCTTTTTCGATGGACCCGCCGCCACGCTCGCATAGGTAGCCGTCCTCTCTAGCTGGTCCCTCTGCCTCTCCATCGCCTCCTGAAGCTTGCCCATCTTCTCGCTGCTCTCCTTCACCAGCGCGCTGTGCTCCGCTAGTGAAGCGAGCAACGAGTCCACCTCCGGAAAGCTCCTAGGTGCTTCTGGCGGTGCTGTGGCCTTTTTGGCCTCCGTCCCAGCTGAGTCAATCCCCTTCGCTATTTGTGAAGCCGCCGCCTCTTCTTTCACCAGTTGGTACAGCCGCTCCACCGATTGGGTGATCCCGGCCTTGAGGTCTGCTCTCAAGTTACGCGAGTCACCAAGATGCGACTTCGCGCGCAAGAGGCAGTTCCGGGCCTCGGTCACCCGATCGGTGGGTTTGTTCGGCTGTTGCTGGCTAGTCCCCGGTGACGCTCCCGCCGCCTCTGAAGAGGTTCGGCGCGCTACAGCCTTTCCGTTAGGTTGGGTCGCAGCGCGACGAGTGGGTTTCTGGGAGGCACTTGCCACTGGGGCTGCCCTCTTGGGTGAGAGCGCGGCAGCTGTCGGCAAGGGTTGTGTTTCCGCCATCTTACCAGTTTCCCACTCACCAATGCTTCGCCTCACTCTAGAGGCTTGAGTTGAAGCACTGGGAGGGGAGAGCTCCTTGTCGAAGGTGATGGACAGTGCCGGATTCGACGGAGAGACCTGAGGAACCAAGGTGGACTTTTTAGCGGGGGTCCTGGAGAGGAACATGATTATGGGGGGGTAGAAAAGTCAAATTATTATTAGTAACAATATTTAGGCTTAAATATTGCGTCTTATAAAATAATTGTACTGATCCCTGTAAAGGGGGGATCAGTAACAATTTTATGGCAAGTCAATAATAAGTGGCTTCGATGAAGTCACGTCAGTAAAATATTAAATAAGATTAAAAATTTTAATAAATAAAATTAAAAATAAAAAGTTTTAAAATATGATTAAAATATGTCAAAAAGTACGGTTAAAATGTGTATTAAAATTCTGAGAAAATTTCTGGTACAAATTGAAATTAAAATAAAATTAATTAGCCAATAAAATAGTGTTGAAAAATTTTTTGTCGAAATTAAAGTCCTTTCCCTATATATACAACGTAAGAAAATTGGGTGGGTGGGCGGGCAATTTTTTGACGTTCTATGTGAGGCAGGCGGGCGTGCGAGGTGTCAGGAGACAGGTCTCGACGCGGGCTATCTCACGAGAACGGTTACAGAAGTACGTTCAGTATAAAAATTTTGAATTATGGCCAAAAAACCGGATTTTTTGATGAAAAATCGGATTTTCAGCGACCGAGAGGGGTTTCGGATCGCGCTCAGCGCCTGGAAACCTGGGTTCGTGCAGCGAAAACCCGATTGACAAAAAACTATTGCAATCTAATGATAAACAAGGATGTTATTAAAATTTGAAAATTTAAAAAGTCCAAAAATAAGGGTAAGTGCCCAAAACAAAACCACCCCTTAAGGAAAGTCAAAAACAATTTGTCAGGTGCGTAGCGGGGGCTAATTTAGCACGCTTAAGGTTGAAAACCGCTACCAAAACGCTATCCTGGTGTTGTAGATATCGCGATTTTTGTTCTGACCGTGCTCCCTAAGGTCGATTTCAGTACAGGCACCTATGTATGAATTTTGATAAAAATTCGAATTTTTTGACGTTCTATGTGAGGCAGGCGGGCGTGCGAGGTGTCAGGAGACAGGTCTCGACGCGGGCTATCTCACGAGAACGGTTACAGAAGTACGTTCAGTATAAAAATTTTGAATTATGGCCAAAAAACCGGATTTTTTGATGAAAAATCGGATTTTCAGCGACCGAGAGGGGTTTCGGATCGCGCTCAGCGCCTGGAAACCTGGGTTCGTGCAGCGAAAACCCGATTGACAAAAAACTATTGCAATCTAATGATAAACAAGGATGTTATTAAAATTTGAAAATTTAAAAAGTCCAAAAATAAGGGTAAGTGCCCAAAACAAAACCACCCCTTAAGGAAAGTCAAAAACAATTTGTCAGGTGCGTAGCGGGGGCTAATTTAGCACGCTTAAGGTTGAAAACCGCTACCAAAACGCTATCCTGGTGTTGTAGATATCGCGATTTTTGTTCTGACCGTGCTCCCTAAGGTCGATTTCAGTACAGGCACCTATGTATGAATTTTGATAAAAATTCGAATTTTTTGACGTTCTATGTGAGGCAGGCGGGCGTGCGAGGTGTCAGGAGACAGGTCTCGACGCGGGCTATCTCACGAGAACGGTTACAGAAGTACGTTCAGTATAAAAATTTTGAATTATGGCCAAAAAACCGGATTTTTTGATGAAAAATCGGATTTTCAGCGACCGAGAGGGGTTTCGGATCGCGCTCAGCGCCTGGAAACCTGGGTTCGTGCAGCGAAAACCCGATTGACAAAAAACTATTGCAATCTAATGATAAACAAGGATGTTATTAAAATTTGAAAATTTAAAAAGTCCAAAAATAAGGGTAAGTGCCCAAAACAAAACCACCCCTTAAGGAAAGTCAAAAACAATTTGTCAGGTGCGTAGCGGGGGCTAATTTAGCACGCTTAAGGTTGAAAACCGCTACCAAAACGCTATCCTGGTGTTGTAGATATCGCGATTTTTGTTCTGACCGTGCTCCCTAAGGTCGATTTCAGTACAGGCACCTATGTATGAATTTTGATAAAAATTCGAATTTTTTGACGTTCTATGTGAGGCAGGCGGGCGTGCGAGGTGTCAGGAGACAGGTCTCGACGCGGGCTATCTCACGAGAACGGTTACAGAAGTACGTTCAGTATAAAAATTTTGAATTATGGCCAAAAAACCGGATTTTTTGATGAAAAATCGGATTTTCAGCGACCGAGAGGGGTTTCGGATCGCGCTCAGCGCCTGGAAACCTGGGTTCGTGCAGCGAAAACCCGATTGACAAAAAACTATTGCAATCTAATGATAAACAAGGATGTTATTAAAATTTGAAAATTTAAAAAGTCCAAAAATAAGGGTAAGTGCCCAAAACAAAACCACCCCTTAAGGAAAGTCAAAAACAATTTGTCAGGTGCGTAGCGGGGGCTAATTTAGCACGCTTAAGGTTGAAAACCGCTACCAAAACGCTATCCTGGTGTTGTAGATATCGCGATTTTTGTTCTGACCGTGCTCCCTAAGGTCGATTTCAGTACAGGCACCTATGTATGAATTTTGATAAAAATTCGAATTTTTTGACGTTCTATGTGAGGCAGGCGGGCGTGCGAGGTGTCAGGAGACAGGTCTCGACGCGGGCTATCTCACGAGAACGGTTACAGAAGTACGTTCAGTATAAAAATTTTGAATTATGGCCAAAAAACCGGATTTTTTGATGAAAAATCGGATTTTCAGCGACCGAGAGGGGTTTCGGATCGCGCTCAGCGCCTGGAAACCTGGGTTCGTGCAGCGAAAACCCGATTGACAAAAAACTATTGCAATCTAATGATAAACAAGGATGTTATTAAAATTTGAAAATTTAAAAAGTCCAAAAATAAGGGTAAGTGCCCAAAACAAAACCACCCCTTAAGGAAAGTCAAAAACAATTTGTCAGGTGCGTAGCGGGGGCTAATTTAGCACGCTTAAGGTTGAAAACCGCTACCAAAACGCTATCCTGGTGTTGTAGATATCGCGATTTTTGTTCTGACCGTGCTCCCTAAGGTCGATTTCAGTACAGGCACCTATGTATGAATTTTGATAAAAATTCGAATTTTTTGACGTTCTATGTGAGGCAGGCGGGCGTGCGAGGTGTCAGGAGACAGGTCTCGACGCGGGCTATCTCACGAGAACGGTTACAGAAGTACGTTCAGTATAAAAATTTTGAATTATGGCCAAAAAACCGGATTTTTTGATGAAAAATCGGATTTTCAGCGACCGAGAGGGGTTTCGGATCGCGCTCAGCGCCTGGAAACCTGGGTTCGTGCAGCGAAAACCCGATTGACAAAAAACTATTGCAATCTAATGATAAACAAGGATGTTATTAAAATTTGAAAATTTAAAAAGTCCAAAAATAAGGGTAAGTGCCCAAAACAAAACCACCCCTTAAGGAAAGTCAAAAACAATTTGTCAGGTGCGTAGCGGGGGCTAATTTAGCACGCTTAAGGTTGAAAACCGCTACCAAAACGCTATCCTGGTGTTGTAGATATCGCGATTTTTGTTCTGACCGTGCTCCCTAAGGTCGATTTCAGTACAGGCACCTATGTATGAATTTTGATAAAAATTCGAATTTTTTGACGTTCTATGTGAGGCAGGCGGGCGTGCGAGGTGTCAGGAGACAGGTCTCGACGCGGGCTATCTCACGAGAACGGTTACAGAAGTACGTTCAGTATAAAAATTTTGAATTATGGCCAAAAAACCGGATTTTTTGATGAAAAATCGGATTTTCAGCGACCGAGAGGGGTTTCGGATCGCGCTCAGCGCCTGGAAACCTGGGTTCGTGCAGCGAAAACCCGATTGACAAAAAACTATTGCAATCTAATGATAAACAAGGATGTTATTAAAATTTGAAAATTTAAAAAGTCCAAAAATAAGGGTAAGTGCCCAAAACAAAACCACCCCTTAAGGAAAGTCAAAAACAATTTGTCAGGTGCGTAGCGGGGGCTAATTTAGCACGCTTAAGGTTGAAAACCGCTACCAAAACGCTATCCTGGTGTTGTAGATATCGCGATTTTTGTTCTGACCGTGCTCCCTAAGGTCGATTTCAGTACAGGCACCTATGTATGAATTTTGATAAAAATTCGAATTTTTTGACGTTCTATGTGAGGCAGGCGGGCGTGCGAGGTGTCAGGAGACAGGTCTCGACGCGGGCTATCTCACGAGAACGGTTACAGAAGTACGTTCAGTATAAAAATTTTGAATTATGGCCAAAAAACCGGATTTTTTGATGAAAAATCGGATTTTCAGCGACCGAGAGGGGTTTCGGATCGCGCTCAGCGCCTGGAAACCTGGGTTCGTGCAGCGAAAACCCGATTGACAAAAAACTATTGCAATCTAATGATAAACAAGGATGTTATTAAAATTTGAAAATTTAAAAAGTCCAAAAATAAGGGTAAGTGCCCAAAACAAAACCACCCCTTAAGGAAAGTCAAAAACAATTTGTCAGGTGCGTAGCGGGGGCTAATTTAGCACGCTTAAGGTTGAAAACCGCTACCAAAACGCTATCCTGGTGTTGTAGATATCGCGATTTTTGTTCTGACCGTGCTCCCTAAGGTCGATTTCAGTACAGGCACCTATGTATGAATTTTGATAAAAATTCGAATTTTTTGACGTTCTATGTGAGGCAGGCGGGCGTGCGAGGTGTCAGGAGACAGGTCTCGACGCGGGCTATCTCACGAGAACGGTTACAGAAGTACGTTCAGTATAAAAATTTTGAATTATGGCCAAAAAACCGGATTTTTTGATGAAAAATCGGATTTTCAGCGACCGAGAGGGGTTTCGGATCGCGCTCAGCGCCTGGAAACCTGGGTTCGTGCAGCGAAAACCCGATTGACAAAAAACTATTGCAATCTAATGATAAACAAGGATGTTATTAAAATTTGAAAATTTAAAAAGTCCAAAAATAAGGGTAAGTGCCCAAAACAAAACCACCCCTTAAGGAAAGTCAAAAACAATTTGTCAGGTGCGTAGCGGGGGCTAATTTAGCACGCTTAAGGTTGAAAACCGCTACCAAAACGCTATCCTGGTGTTGTAGATATCGCGATTTTTGTTCTGACCGTGCTCCCTAAGGTCGATTTCAGTACAGGCACCTATGTATGAATTTTGATAAAAATTCGAATTTTTTGACGTTCTATGTGAGGCAGGCGGGCGTGCGAGGTGTCAGGAGACAGGTCTCGACGCGGGCTATCTCACGAGAACGGTTACAGAAGTACGTTCAGTATAAAAATTTTGAATTATGGCCAAAAAACCGGATTTTTTGATGAAAAATCGGATTTTCAGCGACCGAGAGGGGTTTCGGATCGCGCTCAGCGCCTGGAAACCTGGGTTCGTGCAGCGAAAACCCGATTGACAAAAAACTATTGCAATCTAATGATAAACAAGGATGTTATTAAAATTTGAAAATTTAAAAAGTCCAAAAATAAGGGTAAGTGCCCAAAACAAAACCACCCCTTAAGGAAAGTCAAAAACAATTTGTCAGGTGCGTAGCGGGGGCTAATTTAGCACGCTTAAGGTTGAAAACCGCTACCAAAACGCTATCCTGGTGTTGTAGATATCGCGATTTTTGTTCTGACCGTGCTCCCTAAGGTCGATTTCAGTACAGGCACCTATGTATGAATTTTGATAAAAATTCGAATTTTTTGACGTTCTATGTGAGGCAGGCGGGCGTGCGAGGTGTCAGGAGACAGGTCTCGACGCGGGCTATCTCACGAGAACGGTTACAGAAGTACGTTCAGTATAAAAATTTTGAATTATGGCCAAAAAACCGGATTTTTTGATGAAAAATCGGATTTTCAGCGACCGAGAGGGGTTTCGGATCGCGCTCAGCGCCTGGAAACCTGGGTTCGTGCAGCGAAAACCCGATTGACAAAAAACTATTGCAATCTAATGATAAACAAGGATGTTATTAAAATTTGAAAATTTAAAAAGTCCAAAAATAAGGGTAAGTGCCCAAAACAAAACCACCCCTTAAGGAAAGTCAAAAACAATTTGTCAGGTGCGTAGCGGGGGCTAATTTAGCACGCTTAAGGTTGAAAACCGCTACCAAAACGCTATCCTGGTGTTGTAGATATCGCGATTTTTGTTCTGACCGTGCTCCCTAAGGTCGATTTCAGTACAGGCACCTATGTATGAATTTTGATAAAAATTCGAATTTTTTGACGTTCTATGTGAGGCAGGCGGGCGTGCGAGGTGTCAGGAGACAGGTCTCGACGCGGGCTATCTCACGAGAACGGTTACAGAAGTACGTTCAGTATAAAAATTTTGAATTATGGCCAAAAAACCGGATTTTTTGATGAAAAATCGGATTTTCAGCGACCGAGAGGGGTTTCGGATCGCGCTCAGCGCCTGGAAACCTGGGTTCGTGCAGCGAAAACCCGATTGACAAAAAACTATTGCAATCTAATGATAAACAAGGATGTTATTAAAATTTGAAAATTTAAAAAGTCCAAAAATAAGGGTAAGTGCCCAAAACAAAACCACCCCTTAAGGAAAGTCAAAAACAATTTGTCAGGTGCGTAGCGGGGGCTAATTTAGCACGCTTAAGGTTGAAAACCGCTACCAAAACGCTATCCTGGTGTTGTAGATATCGCGATTTTTGTTCTGACCGTGCTCCCTAAGGTCGATTTCAGTACAGGCACCTATGTATGAATTTTGATAAAAATTCGAATTTTTTGACGTTCTATGTGAGGCAGGCGGGCGTGCGAGGTGTCAGGAGACAGGTCTCGACGCGGGCTATCTCACGAGAACGGTTACAGAAGTACGTTCAGTATAAAAATTTTGAATTATGGCCAAAAAACCGGATTTTTTGATGAAAAATCGGATTTTCAGCGACCGAGAGGGGTTTCGGATCGCGCTCAGCGCCTGGAAACCTGGGTTCGTGCAGCGAAAACCCGATTGACAAAAAACTATTGCAATCTAATGATAAACAAGGATGTTATTAAAATTTGAAAATTTAAAAAGTCCAAAAATAAGGGTAAGTGCCCAAAACAAAACCACCCCTTAAGGAAAGTCAAAAACAATTTGTCAGGTGCGTAGCGGGGGCTAATTTAGCACGCTTAAGGTTGAAAACCGCTACCAAAACGCTATCCTGGTGTTGTAGATATCGCGATTTTTGTTCTGACCGTGCTCCCTAAGGTCGATTTCAGTACAGGCACCTATGTATGAATTTTGATAAAAATTCGAATTTTTTGACGTTCTATGTGAGGCAGGCGGGCGTGCGAGGTGTCAGGAGACAGGTCTCGACGCGGGCTATCTCACGAGAACGGTTACAGAAGTACGTTCAGTATAAAAATTTTGAATTATGGCCAAAAAACCGGATTTTTTGATGAAAAATCGGATTTTCAGCGACCGAGAGGGGTTTCGGATCGCGCTCAGCGCCTGGAAACCTGGGTTCGTGCAGCGAAAACCCGATTGACAAAAAACTATTGCAATCTAATGATAAACAAGGATGTTATTAAAATTTGAAAATTTAAAAAGTCCAAAAATAAGGGTAAGTGCCCAAAACAAAACCACCCCTTAAGGAAAGTCAAAAACAATTTGTCAGGTGCGTAGCGGGGGCTAATTTAGCACGCTTAAGGTTGAAAACCGCTACCAAAACGCTATCCTGGTGTTGTAGATATCGCGATTTTTGTTCTGACCGTGCTCCCTAAGGTCGATTTCAGTACAGGCACCTATGTATGAATTTTGATAAAAATTCGAATTTTTTGACGTTCTATGTGAGGCAGGCGGGCGTGCGAGGTGTCAGGAGACAGGTCTCGACGCGGGCTATCTCACGAGAACGGTTACAGAAGTACGTTCAGTATAAAAATTTTGAATTATGGCCAAAAAACCGGATTTTTTGATGAAAAATCGGATTTTCAGCGACCGAGAGGGGTTTCGGATCGCGCTCAGCGCCTGGAAACCTGGGTTCGTGCAGCGAAAACCCGATTGACAAAAAACTATTGCAATCTAATGATAAACAAGGATGTTATTAAAATTTGAAAATTTAAAAAGTCCAAAAATAAGGGTAAGTGCCCAAAACAAAACCACCCCTTAAGGAAAGTCAAAAACAATTTGTCAGGTGCGTAGCGGGGGCTAATTTAGCACGCTTAAGGTTGAAAACCGCTACCAAAACGCTATCCTGGTGTTGTAGATATCGCGATTTTTGTTCTGACCGTGCTCCCTAAGGTCGATTTCAGTACAGGCACCTATGTATGAATTTTGATAAAAATTCGAATTTTTTGACGTTCTATGTGAGGCAGGCGGGCGTGCGAGGTGTCAGGAGACAGGTCTCGACGCGGGCTATCTCACGAGAACGGTTACAGAAGTACGTTCAGTATAAAAATTTTGAATTATGGCCAAAAAACCGGATTTTTTGATGAAAAATCGGATTTTCAGCGACCGAGAGGGGTTTCGGATCGCGCTCAGCGCCTGGAAACCTGGGTTCGTGCAGCGAAAACCCGATTGACAAAAAACTATTGCAATCTAATGATAAACAAGGATGTTATTAAAATTTGAAAATTTAAAAAGTCCAAAAATAAGGGTAAGTGCCCAAAACAAAACCACCCCTTAAGGAAAGTCAAAAACAATTTGTCAGGTGCGTAGCGGGGGCTAATTTAGCACGCTTAAGGTTGAAAACCGCTACCAAAACGCTATCCTGGTGTTGTAGATATCGCGATTTTTGTTCTGACCGTGCTCCCTAAGGTCGATTTCAGTACAGGCACCTATGTATGAATTTTGATAAAAATTCGAATTTTTTGACGTTCTATGTGAGGCAGGCGGGCGTGCGAGGTGTCAGGAGACAGGTCTCGACGCGGGCTATCTCACGAGAACGGTTACAGAAGTACGTTCAGTATAAAAATTTTGAATTATGGCCAAAAAACCGGATTTTTTGATGAAAAATCGGATTTTCAGCGACCGAGAGGGGTTTCGGATCGCGCTCAGCGCCTGGAAACCTGGGTTCGTGCAGCGAAAACCCGATTGACAAAAAACTATTGCAATCTAATGATAAACAAGGATGTTATTAAAATTTGAAAATTTAAAAAGTCCAAAAATAAGGGTAAGTGCCCAAAACAAAACCACCCCTTAAGGAAAGTCAAAAACAATTTGTCAGGTGCGTAGCGGGGGCTAATTTAGCACGCTTAAGGTTGAAAACCGCTACCAAAACGCTATCCTGGTGTTGTAGATATCGCGATTTTTGTTCTGACCGTGCTCCCTAAGGTCGATTTCAGTACAGGCACCTATGTATGAATTTTGATAAAAATTCGAATTTTTTGACGTTCTATGTGAGGCAGGCGGGCGTGCGAGGTGTCAGGAGACAGGTCTCGACGCGGGCTATCTCACGAGAACGGTTACAGAAGTACGTTCAGTATAAAAATTTTGAATTATGGCCAAAAAACCGGATTTTTTGATGAAAAATCGGATTTTCAGCGACCGAGAGGGGTTTCGGATCGCGCTCAGCGCCTGGAAACCTGGGTTCGTGCAGCGAAAACCCGATTGACAAAAAACTATTGCAATCTAATGATAAACAAGGATGTTATTAAAATTTGAAAATTTAAAAAGTCCAAAAATAAGGGTAAGTGCCCAAAACAAAACCACCCCTTAAGGAAAGTCAAAAACAATTTGTCAGGTGCGTAGCGGGGGCTAATTTAGCACGCTTAAGGTTGAAAACCGCTACCAAAACGCTATCCTGGTGTTGTAGATATCGCGGGGTAGAGTAGGGTAGAGTAGGGTAGAGTAGGGTAGAGTAGGGTAGAGTAGGGTAGAGTAGGGTAGAGTAGGGTAGAGTAGGGTAGAGTAGGGTAGAGTAGGGTAGAGTAGGGTAGAGTAGGGTAGAGTAGGGTAGAGTAGGGTAGAGTAGGGTAGAGTAGGGTAGAGTAGGGTAGAGTAGGGTAGAGTAGGGTAGAGTAGGGTAGAGTAGGGTAGAGTAGGGTAGAGTAGGGTAGAGTAGGGTAGAGTAGGGTAGAGTAGGGTAGAGTAGGGTAGAGTAGGGTAGAGTAGGGTAGAGTAGGGTAGAGTAGGGTAGAGTAGGGTAGAGTAGGGTAGAGTAGGGTAGAGTAGGGTAGAGTAGGGTAGAGTAGGGTAGAGTAGGGTAGAGTAGGGTAGAGTAGGGTAGAGTAGGGTAGAGTAGGGTAGAGTAGGGTAGAGTAGGGTAGAGTAGGGTAGAGTAGGGTAGAGTAGGGTAGAGTAGGGTAGAGTAGGGTAGAGTAGGGTAGAGTAGGGTAGAGTAGGGTAGAGTAGGGTAGAGTAGGGTAGAGTAGGGTAGAGTAGGGTAGAGTAGGGTAGAGTAGGGTAGAGTAGGGTAGAGTAGGGTAGAGTAGGGTAGAGTAGGGTAGAGTAGGGTAGAGTAGGGTAGAGTAGGGTAGAGTAGGGTAGAGTAGGGTAGAGTAGGGTAGAGTAGGGTAGAGTAGGGTAGAGTAGGGTAGAGTAGGGTAGAGTAGGGTAGAGTAGGGTAGAGTAGGGTAGAGTAGGGTAGAGTAGGGTAGAGTAGGGTAGAGTAGGGTAGAGTAGGGTAGAGTAGGGTAGAGTAGGGTAGAGTAGGGTAGAGTAGAATAATCTGTTGCCGGGAGCGAAGCCGCGGGCAAAAGCTAGTATATATATATAAATCAATTGCTGTTCGTTAGTCTCGCTAAAACTCGAGAACGGCTGGACCGATTTGGCTGATTTTGGTCTTGAAATATTCGTGATAGTTCAGGGAAGGTTTAAACGGTGAGAACGAAAAAAAAAAAAAATAGGCGAAACGAAGTTTGCCGGGACAGCTAGAACCGATTTAGCTGAAAATTGGCAGGGAGGTAGTTTAGAGCCAGGAGAATGACATAGGATACATTTTTTTTTTTTTTTTTTTTTAGAGTAGGGTAGAGTAGGGTAGAGTAGGGTAGAGTAGGGTAGAGTAGGGTAGAGTAGGGTAGAGTAGGGTAGAGTAGGGTAGAGTAGGGTAGAGTAGGGTAGAGTAGGGTAGAGTAGGGTAGAGTAGGGTAGAGTAGGGTAGAGTAGGGTAGAGTAGGGTAGAGTAGGGTAGAGTAGGGTAGAGTAGGGTAGAGTAGGGTAGAGTAGGGTAGAGTAGGGTAGAGTAGGGTAGAGTAGGGTAGAGTAGGGTAGAGTAGGGTAGAGTAGGGTAGAGTAGGGTAGAGTAGGGTAGAGTAGGGTAGAGTAGGGTAGAGTAGGGTAGAGTAGGGTAGAGTAGGGTAGAGTAGGGTAGAGTAGGGTAGAGTAGGGTAGAGTAGGGTAGAGTAGGGTAGAGTAGGGTAGAGTAGGGTAGAGTAGGGTAGAGTAGGGTAGAGTAGGGTAGAGTAGGGTAGAGTAGGGTAGAGTAGGGTAGAGTAGGGTAGAGTAGGGTAGAGTAGGGTAGAGTAGGGTAGAGTAGGGTAGAGTAGGGTAGAGTAGGGTAGAGTAGGGTAGAGTAGGGTAGAGTAGGGTAGAGTAGGGAAGAGTAGGGTAGAGTAGGGTAGAGTAGGGTAGAGTAGAATAATCTGTTGCCGGGAGCGAAGCCGCGGGCAAAAGCTAGTTCCTATATAAAAATACTAGCTTTTGTGTGTTAAAATATAGCCTATGTCACTCAGGAGTAAAGTAGCTTTCTATTGTTGCAAAAATTTTTCCAATCGGACCAGTAGTTCCAGAGATTTTTTATATTTTTATATTAGTGTAGATAGATAGAGAGTCAAAGTTCACTTAAACTAGCAGATTTTCAGAAGTTTTTACTGGATTACTTTTATAGGTACAAATTTATGTTTTGATTTCTATAGAAGCCTAGATAATATCCACAAGATATCCGTGTATCCAAAATATCTGAAGAAAGATGTGTAACAACATCATAATCATGTAAGAGCAGTTGAATGAAAATGTACAACCCTAATGTGTTTTCTTTCTTTATCGAGATAGTCATCATCATCATCAGTGTTTTTTTAATGTTCCCACTACTGGGCCACAGGACTCTTCTCTAGGAGAAGACGTAACCCTACACTGAGCGTGGCCCAACACGCTCTTGGCTCGCCTCAAGGAGTTGTCAGCAAACTGTAGGGGCCCTTCAGGGTCGAAGCCTCCTGGAGCCTAGGGTGGTGCAAACTGTTACCTCGACTCTAGGAATAAGGCAAGGAAGGTACGGGGTAGGTTTTTTAGTCAGTAAGAGTCTGACACTGGTCTCCCGCTCCACCCAAGAGCGGGTTTCGTCATTCGATGATTTTCACCTACCATAAAAAAACACGCTCTTGGCTCATTTATTAAATAATCACCTCACACCTCTCATAAATGTGATTATGCTAACAAAAGTTACAAATCATGGCAAGATAAAAGATTCGCTCATAAGTCACTGTAAAGTACCACTTTGCTACTTAACCTACCTATAAAAATATTAACGAATGAAATTCCACAAAAAAAGCTTTTTAGTAGAAACAAGATAATTAATGGGAGGCAGCCATATTACTGAAGATAGCGCAAAACCTCGGATTAGGCTGAAGACGTTCATTTGGGTACCGTAGTCAAATTAACGCGAAATATAAAATGGTTCTTATTATAGAAACACCACCGCTTCTCATCTTTCAATGTATTAAGGTTAAAAGATGAGAAAAGTTGTATATTTATGGAAAAAACTAGCTTTTGCCCGCGGCTTCGCCCGCGTGGTATTGGGGTTGGGGTTTCCAGGATAAAAGTAGCCTATGTCCTATTCCGGAGTGTATCCTATGCCTGTACCAAATTTAATCCAGATCCGTCCAGCCGTTTTGGCGTGATTGAGTAACAAACATCCAAACATCGTAACTTTCGCATTTATAATATTAGTAAGAAGTAGATGGAATCCTCACAGAATCACTTTGTGGTGGCCGAGTGGTAACGGCCTCGACTTACGAGTTGTAGGTTACGGATTCAAACCTAGCCAGGCGCATTACTTTGTGTAAATTAATTCATCACCACTGCTCTTAAAACGGTGAAGGAAAACGTGAGGATACTGAAACTGGTATGTCCTAAAATCAACAATTCAAATACATGTGACATCCACCAATTTGCACTGGGCCCGCGTGGTACATTTCGATCCATAACTTCTCTTAGTGTCTAAACACACTATGCCGAGGATACGCGACGGAAGTTCGGCATGATTACGCCTGCAATGCTATTTGAATTACTGGCGACACATTATGCCGAAATTACGTTGCGTTATAGCGTACAGCCGAACTTCAGTCGGGCGTAAGTTCAACGGAAATTCGGCGGCAACGTATTCTGTAGAACACACATTATACGCGACCGAAGTTCAGAGTTTTATTTTACATTTGTCTGTCCGGCTGTTTAGATAACACGATACGACGCCACGACAGCGCTCGAAACACTGAATATACACACAAAATTGCGCAACTGAATTTCAGCCGCGTAAGTTCGGCACTTATGGTGTGTCATATCAGCCGAATACGTTGGAACGTAAAATCAGCCGCGGAACTTCGGTCGGTTACATTCGGCATAGTGTGTTTAGACACTTAGAGAGGAGTCCTTAGTCCCAGCAGTGGGAACATTGTAAGGCTGATGCTACGCTATGGTAATCTCATTCATGAGAGGCGTAAGGGCATTATCAAACTATTAGACAAATACTCGTAGTCTTACATATTTTTGACAGGCCTGCCAGACTAGTAGTTAGTGACCCTGACTGCTATGTCGGAGGTTGTCGGTTCGATAAATGTTAGTGTGATGAGCACGATCATTTGTTCTGTGTCTGGGTGGAGTTTATCTATAATATGTATGTATTTAGAAACATATAAGTATGTTTATCAGTTGTCTAGTACTCATAAGTCATAACACAAGTTCTGCTTAGCTTGAGACGAGACAGGATTGTGTGACAATTTTATTGTCAAATACTAACATATACTTTAATACTATATACTAATTTTTTTTTCAAAACATAGCTACTAGCCGTTTAGACGTAATGTTGTATTTAAAATTATCAAAAATATACCTGCCCATAGATATGTCAAACAATTGACATATCTATGTACCTGCCCGTATTATACCCATTCCAAACATACTCCTCTTATAACTCATATTTCAAAATCCGTCACAAAAGTACAAAACATTTGCATAAAGCCTCACAAAGTCAAACAGTTCAGCATTCCCGCAGCCAGTGTGGACTTGACCTTGGTCTCAAAGCCGTGAGGAGGGCCCTCCAGACCCTCCATGCCTCATAATAGCTCTCCGGAGGCTGAGAGGCCAAGAGGACGGGTATTTTCATGCCCCGTTTGCGAAGCATGAAGGGTAGTCATTGAAAGATGTGTATTGGAACTTGCGAAGTAGGTAAGTGAGATCTGAAGTAGATTTGTTGGAAAAGAGCGTTGTTGATACTGATTTTGAGTTTTTTTTTATTGCTATAAACTAGAGCTTGACTGTTATCGCACCTGATGGTAAGCAGTGATGCAATCGTTGATAGTGAGGCGCACTAGCTTATTAAGAGCCTATTCACTCCAGCCTTGGAGACACCTAAATTATAATCTGCAGCTGGCAAAATGTTCCGTGGTGGATTACGGCCCATTCTTTCTCCTAGAGAGGAAGACCTAGTCCATGTAGCGGGAACATTAAAAAACTTACATTCTGGAAACTCTCACCATTTAATTGATATAGGTATAAACTACTGCGTCATTGCAACGTCTGATGGTAAAAAGAGACGCAATAATTGATTACTTGATTAGTCGTGCAAAAACAGCCAAAAAAATGAACCTATATTTTATTTCATGTTTCTAGTGCTAGAATTGGTTCTCTCCTAAAAGCTTTTTCCAAAGAAACCAATACAGTAAAATGGTTTCTATATTTCAATGGTGGGTACTCGTAAACTGCAGTAGAATTTTATATATTGTAAAACGTAGCGACGTATCGACATACTGACCTACTGCGTTGTTTTACATGAACGAGAGATGAACGCTTTTAGCTTGTGGGGCTTTAAAACGAGCGAGGCTATGAAACGGTAAGTTTCAGGTATAGAGGGCCTTTTATTATTAAGTTTCTAGATATGTATGTCACCACGATATAATATAAAAAGTCTAAAGTTCAGTCTAAAATCATCAGAATTGGAAAATGAATAGACTAGATTACTAACGATAATAAATAATCATGGCTTAATATTTTTTGGTGGTTTGACTTCCTGCAATAAATTGTGTCAGACTCTTACTAATTAAGCAACCTACCCTGTTCTTACGTTGCCTTAATACCAGGGCCAGACCCAGAGAGCCTTCTTTTCACCTGTAGACTTCGACCCTCCTGCAGGGTACCTACGGTTTGCTGACAACTCGTTGAGGCGTATGAGAACAGTGCGCGCAGCTATTGGTCCCTACGGTTTAGTTAGTTTAGGGATACAGGCCTCCGCTCTAGGAGAGGGAATGGGCCATAATCCACCACGCGGGCCCAGTGCGAATAGGTGGATGTCACATGTTTTCGAATTTTTGGTTCTAGGACATGCGTGGGAACAGTGCGTGCAGATATTTTCCTGGCCCCGCCATATTCAGCCGCTATCTGAACGCGATCCGACTTCATCCCATTCACACATGTTCGTTCGCGTTACTCCTGAAACTCTGTCGGTTTTTTTATGGTGGAAAAAATCATCTAATGACCAATCCCGCTCTTGGGCGGAGCAGAGACAGTGTTAGACTCTTACTGACTAAGCAGTTGGCTTCGACCCGTCTGCAGGGTCCCCGCGGTTTGCTGACAACTTCTTCCTCCTTAACAGTGCGCGCAGCTATTTTCGTGGCCCCGCCATATTCAGCCGCTATCTGAACGCGATCCGACTTCATCCCATTCACACATGTTCGTTCGCGTTACTCCTGAAACTCTGTCGGGTTCAGTCCGCTCTGATACCAGTTTGTCAAGTGATTTATTTTGTTGCGCTTTTAGTTTTGGCTTTGTTGAGTTTTAGATTTTATTTGGAAAAGCTTGCAAAAGTCATGGATCGTATTTGTTTTGCAGTGGAAAGTAAATGCAGCTTTTATTTATTTCTAAACTTTATGCTGAGATTGTGCAAGAATCTTGCTTCTTGTTGTTAAGTTAAACTGAGATTCTTGAGACGCAATTCTTGTTGTTTAGCTATGTTGTTTCTTTTCGCATTTGTTTCAATTTATTTTTTTCTTATTATGTGGTCATTCAATGACTTCTACCGGTCTAGGTAGAGGAGGAAGAGGAGTGGTGGTTGATTGGTAACGGCCCCGACTTACGAGTTGTAAATCGTGAGTTCAAATTCAGCCAGGTGCATAACTTTGTGTAATTTATTTCATCACCACTGCTCTCAAAGCGGTGAAGGAAAACATCGTGAGGAAACCGGCATGTCCTAGAATCTAAAATTGGAAGACGTGTGACATTCACCAATCCGCACTGGGCCCGCGAGGTGGATTTTGGCCCATTCCCTCTGCTAAAGAGGAGGCCTGTGTCCCAGCAATGGGGACAATAAAAGGCTGATTATCAGCCTTTGCTGACTAACAGCACTGTAAGTCGATAACTTGTCAAAAAAATATACCTACAACTAAGAGTAACTTAACACGTATCGTCGCGAAATTGTCACAAAGTCATGAGGCACAACATTATGTTCTGCCACGCTGCGCTAGTTTAAGACGAGCCATAACGTTTTACGATCCAGTAGTAAACCAGGTACCAAGCATTATAGCTTCGTCATTTACTTTTTAATTTCAAGCTTTATGTACCTTTTCTTTCTGGTGCGAAAATCAGAAAATGTCATCTCCCGGCTTAGGCGGGCGTTAGATAGTGACTTAGTGTGGTGGTAGTGGTAGACTTGTATAATAATAATTTATTTTATTTGGAACAACATAGGAACCATCATCAACCTTTTAAAGAAAGAAAAAAAGAAAGGAAAGACAAATCATTTATTTTAGACTCACCTTAAAGATAAAAAAAAAGATTAAAAAACGACCTGTGCGCAGCGAAACCGAATTCTATCTTAGCATATTGTTATGTCTATCTGAGATTATTTACCCACTGATAAAAAAAAACCGTGAGGACGCAAGGAGAGCAGTGGTGGTTGAGTTGGAGAACAGGGGTGGTCGAGTGGTATAGGCCCTGACCTACGAGTTATAGGTCGCGGGTTTGAACCAGCCAGGCGCATTCCTTTGTGTAATTTCATCACCACTGCTCTCAAAACGGTGAAGGAAAACGTCGTGAGGAAATCGGCATGTCCTAAAATAAAAAATTCGAAGTCATGTGACATCCACCAATCCGCACTGGGCCAGTTTGGTGGATTATGGCTCATTCCCTCACCTAGAGAGGAGACCTGTGTCCCAGCAGTGGGAATATTAATAAGGCTGATGATGATGATGAAAAAACCAAGAAAGTTTTAGTAAGTACAATAACTCAATTTGTTGCTTCGTCGTTTCAGTCCAGCCAGAGAGAACATTTATTAATTTTCAAACCCAAAAAAGGCATATACTTGAAGTTTATTTAATAATACATCCACCAAAATATATTATTCACGTACCAACAGCAATACAAATCAAATAATTTATTCTTTCGAAACCCTGACAAAAAGGTTTTATTTTACCCTTCACAAATTCCTTCAATCCTATTGTATGGCGGCCATGTGTCGGCAATCCATCGTTGTCTTGACTAATAAATATAAAAACAATGTTAGGGCCGGATCTCCGGAACTCCGTAACTCCGGATCCGACCCTTTTAGGACAATTCCGTGATTTGCCTCCGACGTGATGTGACTACGACATGAGATCTTCGATTGACGGGACATGTTACGTTTAAGGTGGGCCTTCCCGACTCGCCTATCGTCCACGTCGAACATGGTTTAAAAGCTTGTTGCTTCATCTAAAGCAATCCAATGTGATGTTTGATGCAAAAATAAAGCCAAAAAAGAGAGATAACACTTGAAAACTCTGTTGGCATTCAGTAATTCTACGATTAACTCGAATGTTTCACAAAACTTGTTCCAGCAAATTCGTGTTTTTACTAAACAATCAAAGATTTTTGAAAAAGAACAACAATATTTAGAATCTAGGCTTCTATAGAAGTACTGTTTTATATTTTGAATATAGGAGTACATTATAGAGAGTCAAAGTTCACGTAAAATTGCAAATTTTTTACTGGATTACTCTTACACAAATTTACGTTTTGATTTCTATAGAAGCCTATATAATATCCACGAGATATCTGTGTATCCAAAATATCTGAAGAAAGATGTGTAATAACATCATAATCACGTAAGAGCGGTTGTATGAAAATATACGTCGGGTTGGCCGCTCTTAATATTGGACTATCGGTGGTGCTGTCGGCAGCTTTGCCTGCATGCTAGTAGAAAATTTATGTTATTAGCGGTTCGTTAAACTCTCTAAATCTCGACAACCGTTAGACCGATTTAGTGAATTTTAGTGTTTTGGTCTTGAAATATTTGTGATACTCGGAGTGAGAAAATATTAGACTGTACGAAGTTCGCCCTGTCAGCTAGTCTTGAGATAAAAAGCTATACTCGTTTTTTTTTTTAATATATTTGAGGATCATTACACTATATGTCCACTCCAGATCAAGACCAAGTCGTCTACGACGCGTACTGTTCCCACGCACCTCAAAGAGTAGTCCACAAACAGTAGGGACCCAGCCGAAGCCTACTGGTACTAAAGGGTCGGCATAACTATGAAAAGCAACGACAGAACGGGGTGGGTTTTTTCGTCAGTAAAAGTCTCATACTATCTCCTGGTCCGCCCAAGGGCGGGAAATGTCATTGAATGTTTTCGCTACTAAAAAACCTATAAACCCAAATTAATAAAAGTTCTAGACCATACTATTTTTGGTACTTGTATTTGTAGACACAAGTATACCTGTATTACTAACTAGTATACCAGTATACCTGTATTTTACTAACTAGTATAAAAAAGTATACCTGTATTTCAAAGAGATCGATACTTGTTCGTAACATAACTCACAATCAATCACGTTGTTTTCGAGCACGTTCTAACATTAGGTGACGTGTTCGGACGACCCTTGTCCCATGTGGGGGACGAACGTGATGTGACCCTCCAGAGTTAGGGACAAATGGATCCTTGTATAAAAATGTTCTTGGGTATAAGCAGGGCTTAAAGGTTGTCTGTTGCAGTTTATTTTTTTGTTTGTTTTCAAATATGTATTTTTTTTATGGTAGGTAAAAATCGTCTTTGACGACTAGCAAAAATATATAAGAAAAATAACCAAGCAACAAATATTAGCTTAAGCTTTCGATCTTGTTATTACAGACACAATTAAAGAACAATAGGAGTGCGAACGCCGGCGTCCACTTGGGGCTTAATAAATAAAATGTTTATTAAGTTTAAGATTTTAACCTCTCAGACCCCAAGCGAACAAGCGTTTGCGGGTATTAACGGAAAGTTATTTGTCTATAAAAACTTTTTTTTTACGTTCTTGGATAAATATCAAAATACCCTACAGAAAAAAAATGCTCAAATATTGTACATTCTATTTTTGAAAATTTGATAACGGCGCGTGGCGCGAAATCATGAGCGCGAGCGCCGGCGCTCGCTTGGGTGTCAAGGGGTGTTAGTTCTTTACATAAGTTTAAAACCATTGTACTAAGTGGTCTGAATAAAAGGCTATATTAATATTTATTTATAAAAATCATCCAATGACGAATCCCGCCCTTTGGTGGTGCGGGAAACAGTGTCAGATTCTTACAAACTCTTTCTCAGAGCAAACCGTAAAAGGTTTGCTCAGGGCGTTGTATGCTTCTGGAGTGAGGTGGGATGGTTGGAATATAGGCCGCTATGGCCCACGCACAATGGTTCGCTAAAGACAAGACTAAGTGGGGAAACCAGACCACAATATTAAGATAAGATAAGATTAGAATAGGCCTCCCACAAGGTGGACCGATGACCTGGTCAGGGTTGCTGGAAGCCGATGGATGCAAGACGCATAGGACCGGTTTTTGTGGCGGCGCTTGGGGGAGGCCTATGTCCAGCAGTGGACGTCTTTTGGCTGAAATGATGATGATGAAGATTAGAATAAAGAACGGAGTGGGTCCTTTAGCCAGTAAGAGTCTGACACTATTTCCCGCTAGTCTCAAGAGCAGGATTTGGCATTAGATGATTTTTCCTACCATAAAAAGATTGGAAAAACATCCAAAAGCCAATAATCGGACGTTCAATATAATGAATGGTAGTAAAGCCTTTAATCGCAGTTAATAAAGCGCGCCCCGCGAGACTTGTGTCATGTAACACGGCACTCGGACACGGGTCGGCTCCCTCGACACTCCCGCACGCTACACACGGACACACTCTGTGAACAGAGCTGTGGCGATCCATTGTAACAGGAGGATTTATTGCTGTAGACCGCTTGTTAGGGTTCCGTAAGTCAAAACGAAAAATTTGGAGCCTTATAGGATCTTTTGTTGTTCGTCTGTCTGTTAAGACTGTTTATCTGGAAGGCGTGGAGGTATCAAGTTGAAATAAAATCCATAAACTATAGTTCGTTTTTTAATACATTTAAAAAAAACTTTTACAAAAAAAAAAAAAAACCGCTTTCAAAAAAAGCCAAACGATAAAAGTTCCTACACTAAAAAGTTAAAAATAAAAATTTAAATTGCTGTAAAGAAACTTAATTTATAGGTAAACTTATTTCACATTAATATTTTGCAAATATTCAAAATTTATTACTTCTTTTTGGAGTTTTTGGGACCAATCTGGAAGCATATCCTTTCAAGTAAAAAAAAAATTTTGAAACTGTGAAGCGATTAATTGAAAAATTCCGAGAGACAGGATCCGTGGGAGACGCCAATAATTCGCTTCACAGTTGACGAAGTTAAAACACTATTCCGACCATATTTTGTATGAAATTTTCGAACTACGGCCGCCAAGCATTCATTATTTTTGAAATATTGCTCAACAATGAAGACACGTTGTTCTATTGCGTAACGCTCCATTTTTACTAACCCTAAACTGTCAACTGTCGATTTATTTTGTTTTTAGGGTTGGCAACACTGTACTGTATAAATGGCGGCAAATTCTAATCTTGCGTTAATTTTGGGACACCCTATATTTCTAGAGTGTGACATTCTGAGTTGTCAAATCGTAGTCATAAATATAATTATAATATAAATAGTAGTCATACGGTCCCTTGAAGAATAGAATAGAAGAAAACTTTATTGTACACCAAAATAGTAACAATTTCACAGAAACTTATACAAACGGGTACAAATGTGGGTCGTAGGCGGAAGCTGTGGAAAAAAAAATTAAACTTCTAAGTTAACGATGGTCATCATCATCATCATCCTACCCTTATCCCATATTACTTGGGGTCGGCGCAACATGTTTTTTTCTTCCACTCTGTCCTGTCACCCGTCACACTATCACTAACTCCCTTTTCTTCACTTCACACACCTTCACTTCTCACACAATCCATCCATCTCTTCTTCGGCCTCCCTCTTCCTCTCCATCCATCTACGTGTAAATTCAAAACTCTTTTCGTAACATGCGTTTCATCTCTCCTCTTTACATGGCCATACCAAGACAAACGATTACCTTTCAACGATTTCTTTTCAGTCACTGGCGCCACTTTCAGACTTCCTCTAATATACTCATTTCTTACTTTATCCATTCGCGTCACACCACACATCCATCTCAACATTCTCATCTCCGCTACATGCAGTCTTTTTTCATCCATCTTCTTATCAGCCCAACATTCTGATCCATACAGAGGATCCATACAGAGGATCCATACAGAGGATCCATACAGAGGATCCATACATTCTGATCCGTACTTAACGATGGTAAGGCTGTTTATGTAGCAAAAGCGTATGCTGTTGACATAGAACCCTTAATTTTGGCATGAAACAAGGCCTTATACTAGTACAAGTGTAGGAATAAATCAGAAAATTGAGATTTATACGAATTGAAAAAAAAAACTTCGAGTCTCGATTTGGGAATAAAATTATTCACTTAAGTTGATTGGTAAGAAACCCTCAGCGCAGTGATTAGCACTTGCCCATTTTTATTTGTACGTGTTTTCTGCACTAAAATTCGCAGAGCCTAACTTCAGCCTCGCCAAGATCTGACAGCCGTACATGTAATTACAGACACAATTAAAAGACAATAGGTCTAAGGACAACGGAGTCCCCTTGGGACTTAATGAACTAATCTTAGCTTAGCCATGTAACAGCGGAGACAATCCGACATGGTTCGTCTCCCTGGAGATACAACATACAGACACGGTGTGTGGCGAGCAGGGCAGTGACATATAATAGTAGCGACTGATCACATCAGCCCTAGCCAAGTTACAATCGTTTCGTTTAGCGTTAGCGCTTGTAGTTGGTAACATCCCCAATTCCTTTTTAGGATGATGTTCGAACAAGGTATCAGTGTAATAGAAATTTGTGCATTTTAGTTGTCACATGAACATACCGATTTTTTTTCACACAACACATAATTATTATTTTTCGTTAACCAAGTAGCCACCCACTTTAGCGCGTTAAATTTATCGCAGTAAATATTGCGTTAGTAGGTATTGACGTTAGACTTTAGTGTGGCCCCAGCATTATAGAATACATGTCACATAGTTCTCGGAGACACTCCGCTACGAGTCGTCTCCCTGGACACTGCACGACACACGGGCACGGATTGTGAGCGGGACTGCGGCACGAAATACCGTAACCATTCGCGGCAATTTTACATGATGTACAAATACGGCCGTCGAATCTTGGCGAGTCTGAAGTTAGGCCCTGCGAATTTTAGCGCTTAAAATCTCGTACAAAAAACATGGTTTAAAAAAAATGTATGCCAATAAATAGTTTTTAACAGCAATAACCAACTGTAAATTGCATTTATTTGTTTAAACTATTTACTTTTTTAAGAGTTTTCAAGCGCTAAATCAGACTTGCCAAGATCCGACGGCTGTACTGTACATTCTTAGTCTTTATTTATTAATTTATATACTACTAGCTTTTGCCCGCAGCTTCGCCCGCGTACATAAAATATAGCCTATGTCACTCAGGAGTAAAGCAGCTTTCTATTGTTGTTTAAATTTTTCCAATCGGACCAGTAGTTCCAGAGATTACCCCCTACAAACAAAAAAACAAACTTTACCTCTTTATTATATTAGTGTAGATTACACCCTATCACAGACATACATATACCTATAGTTCGCTTTTTAATTCTACACTATGATACGACAACTCAGAACTCTAGAAATATATTCCCAATTTTCTGGAGTTTGACATTTTAAGTTGTCAAATCGTGGTCTAGTATTAAAAAACGAACTATACGTGCTTTCGCTTTAATATTGATGTATTTTGAATTATTTTTAAGAGACATTCAAATATTTTTTAAGAACCGAGCAATATTGTTATTTATAGCTTGAAACATAAAAGAATATTCCGAGAACAAGGCCATGGCTCCGATATCGAAAGTTTGATCGTTTACAGAGTGTCAAAGTTATTTACGATGAAATAAAACTTACAGTGTTTTGGAAAACGAACTTTGTAAGGAAAATATTCTCACATAGTCTTGTGAATAGAGATGAGGAGTTGTCTTTGCAAAAGATTTGTTATAGAGATGTAAAGATATTTCACTAACCCTAATATATTAATAATATAGTATAGACTAAGTATAGCTTTTTGGAGAATGTGCGCGAAAATTACATGACTTGATTCCACCATCAGAAATGAGACCTCATAATTTATTCAAATAAATTATTACTTTACTTATTATTAATTTCTTTAAATATTTTTTTTAATAGTTATAAGCTAGTGCTTGACTGCGATCCCACCTGATGGTAAGCAGTAATGCAATCGTTGATGGTGAGGCGCACTAGTTTATTAAGAACCTATTTACTCTAGATTTGAAGACACCTAAATTATAATTGGATGGAAACACTGCAGCTGGCAAACCAAATTATTACTTTTTTTATTATTAATTTATTTAAATAAATTATGAAACTCGATTTAAGAGTCAAACTATTTAAGTACCATCGAAGACAATTCCGCTTGACAACCGTTAAGTTCATTTTTGCTTGCACTTGAAACGAAAACTTCAAAGATTTGGTTTGGCGCCACTCCGCAGGATTAAAGCGAAATTTTTCTTAAGAGTTCAGTGAAAAATGACAGCGATAGTACATAGGTAAGTTAGTATGGAACACTAGACCGTTTTTAAGGCGACACAAAACCTTATATCAAAGTATTCCTACAAAAAACCGCCACTTTAAAATCCTTTCATCTCCCGAGCATCTACAAGTATATAAATAAAACACAAGTACGTGCTCGCATTGGGTCCCAAGGCACTAATATTTAAGGCAGTATTTACTGACAACATACGGGAGTATATTGTGTACTGACCCGCTGCGGCTGAAACATGGCGGTCGGTAATTTATTGTGTACATGATTGTGAATCATTGGGACGGAATGGATTAATGGTCGTTTGGGATTATTGTGAGTTAATTATTGTTTTTTCGTTCGAAGAATTACCATAAGTAGACTCCAATAAGTGGTTTTCGTTAGTTAATGGAAAAAAAAAACAAAATGCATAAGATTTTCCTTACCAAAGTAGTAGTGCTGATTTATGTATCACATCGACTCTTTCTTAATATGCCTCTAAATTCAAGTTCATCACGTTTGCTAAGCGGTTTCAAACCAAACAATCTACCGTAGGTTTCCGTTTAAAGAAAGAGTAGGTACAAATAGTTCATAGATTCCTGCACGACTATTCGTTTAGTTAACATAAAATAAAGAGGGCTCCTGTGATTGCAAGAGCTTCGACCAGTAAGTTGGGGCATGTGTTTAAGCCCAGTTAAATGTATTGCTTTGTATAATTTATTTCATCACCACTGTTCTCAAAACGATGGAAAAAAAAACATATCGGTATCAAATTTCAGCTTTCTAGTGCTAACGGTCGCTGAGTTTATCCGCAGACGGACAGAAAGACAGGCAGACTTGGCGAAACAATAAGGGTTCCTAGTTGACTATGGACTCCTAAAGACAGCATAATTATTCTAAAACCAAAATTCAGACATCCATCAACCCGCACTGTGCCCGCGTAGTAGATTCTGGGTCTCTCCTAAAGAGCAAGCCTTAGTCCCAGCTGTGGGAATACATTGATTTGATGTAATGCTTTTTATAAAATGCAATAGCGTAAAATGAACAGAAAAAGTAGTATTAAAGATTTTAATGTAGTAAATAAATTCATTGGAAGGATTGAATAAATTCTCCCACAAGGTGGACCGATGACCTGGCCAGGGTTGCTGGAATCCGATGGATCAAAGACGCACTGGACCGGTCTTTTTGGTGGTGCTTGGGGGAGGCCTATGTTCATCAGTAGACGTCTTTTGGTTGAAATGATGATGATGATAAAGTGAATTCATATTATGGCCCCCAATCGAAATATAATTTAAGACCAATTTGCAAAATGCCGAAAAATTACAATTTGAATTTCATGGGTTAGTTTTAAGCATTCTACCTTAAAACAAGATTCTTAAAAGGCTCATGTCATAAGTCTACAGGGAGTAACGTACGGAGTATTATGTATTATCGAGGGAACCTCATAAAATAGATGTTTTGTGACCCGTGATAATAACTACTTTTCCTGTTCAAAATACTGTACGAATATTTAAAACCTTGTGAGTATCCTACACTAATAAGATAAAAGGTTTTTTTTTTATATTTGAGGTTAAAGTTTGCTTAAATATGATATTCTTTGCATGTGATGTGTGTGTATATTTAAATTTCTTGGTACAATTCCTGGAATGACATGACATGAGATGCAAAAAATATGCCCATTTCTATACTGTGGGAATAAAAAGTATTCTATGTAGGAACATAGAATACTTTTTATTCCCACAGTATGGAAATATTTTTGCAGCTTTAATAAAGAAAAATATCATCATCATCAGCCATTTTAATGTTCCCACTGTTGGTACACAAGCCTCTTCTCTACGAGAGGGAATGAGCCATAATCCACCACACGGCCCCAATGCGGAATAATGGATGTCACATGTCTTCGAATTTTTGGTTCTAGGACATGCCGGTTTCTTCACGATGTTTTCCTTCACCGATTTCAGAGCAGTGGTGATGAAATAAATTACACAAAGTAATGCGCCTGGCTGGGTTTAAACCCGTGACCTACAACTCGTAAGTCGGGGCCTTTACCACTCAGCCACCACTGCTCTCAAGAAAATATATAAACATTAAATAAACTTTCCATCTTGTCCAAAGAAGGCCCTCGTAATCGCTAAAAAAATGTTCGCTTTCAAAGCAAATAAGCCATCTTTTAATAATTATTTAATTACCAATTTTAAATTAAGTTCGAAGCCGAGATTTAAACGGAAAATTCCAACGAGTACTTTATTCTTTGAAAAAGGGGAAAAATCCAAGTTCTGTTGAAGGTTTCGAAGGGGTGAGAGATGCCAACCCCCGGGCTGGAATCTTCCGATAAATATCTTTGTTGATCAATAGACATTCTATTAATAGAATGTCTTGCAAAAGGCCCATTTATACGAGGTTTGTTTCTCGCCTTAATCGCGATTATTACAAAGAAACAGAAAAATAGGCACGGTGCTTTTACGGTTTTGCTTTCTTATTGGCTAAGAGCTTAAAGCCAGGTTCACAGTCAAGCATTAGTTTATATCAAACTAGCGATCCGCCCCAACTTCGTACGAGTGCAATGTTGATGTTAAATATATTATGCATCATACCTATGAACCTTTCTCTTGAATTATTCTATCTATTACAGAAAACCGCATCAAAACCTATTGCATAGTTTTAAAAATCTAAGCATACATAGGGACAAACAGCGGGAAGCGACTTTGTTTTATACTATATATATAGTGATGAAAAAAAGTTATCCCTCAGTCACGACTCGAGGTGATCGACGAAATATATATTATAACTAGCTGTGCCCGCGACTTCGTCCGCGTGGAATAGTTATTTTGGGCATCATATTTATTTTTGCAAACAACCTCTTCAGCTTTATAAATTATAGCTGTTACGTACGACTTTGCCCGTGTCAATTTCTGTTATAATTTTTTTTTCGACAATTTAATTTTTAAAAGAACATAATTATCTAAAACTACTTCATAGAGCTACACCGCCCCTTGGGCATGCCATAATCTTGGCGGTAAGTCAAAGAGGGGTCTTTGAGGTGTGGTTGGATTGACATCACGGTGTCCTCACTTCCGCATGACGCAGTTTCTCACCAAACATGGCAAGTTCAGGAGATTCCTGCGCCGGATTCTTGCAGAAGAGACGCCCAGGTGTCGCCACTGTGTGGCCAGCTCGAAGCACATGGTGGAAGTGTGCCCCGCTTGAGAAGAGCATAACTGTGTCCTCGTGGGGGTGATCGGCGGCGACGACCTCTCGCGCCGGGCCTTGATTCAGGCCATGGTCCGCAGCGAAGAAGAATGGCAAGCGGTCGCCTCCTTCTGCGAAGCAGTACCTAATGCTCGTAAAGGAGGAGGCCGACTGCATAAGGCAAGGGCAACAGCGCCCTCGCCGTAGCTGTCGCCGCCGCGATCCCGACGATATCCGGCCACCGTAGACGCTGACTTGCGGACGGTGAGCAATGGGTAGCTCGCCTTCCGGTTGTCTAGTAACAGTCCAGACCGAGACCAAGTCGTCGACGGCGTGCACTTGACTCTCCCGCGCGCCTCAAGGTGTTATCAGCAAACTGTGGGGCCCTTCAGGGTCGAAGCCTCCTGCAGCCGAGGGTTGGTGCGAAAGCGTTATACCGGGGTTCTGGGATTAGTCCCAGAGAAACAACCTACCCCGTTCCTCCCTTGCCTTATGGCAAGGGAGGAACGGGGTAGGTTGTTTAGTCAGTAAGAGTCTGACACTGTTTCCCGCTCCGCCCAAGAGCGGGATTCGTCATTGGATGATTTTTACCTACCATTAAAAAAACCCTTCCACGCCGCCCGCAAGCAACCCTTCTCCTCGCCCCCCCGGCCAGGCGCAGCGTCATATTTTGCATATCATGCGGCGCGTGTGAATTTTATATCGGAGTTATTTTAAAATTGTAATATCTTCTAAGACGTCCATTGAAAATAAGTGATGTCAAAGACAATTTTGTTCACAATTACATACTTTTAATCAACATCACATTTATTTGAATAAAGTATAATATTATTATGTTGATACAACTCTAACAAATAATTGGTAATAATGCATTAATTTCGGCCAGATTTGATTCCCATAAAAACGGTTCTAGTGAGTTAATCTTAAAAGATAGACATATACTGTCGCGGACATTTTTTTAGATCATTTTAAGAGGAATAATTCTTTCATACATATTTTTTTGGTATCTTGAACCGTTTTCGCAGCGCACGCAACGGAAGTCCTCAAAGATGAATAATTTTCCCCGTTTTTTCCACATTTTCCGTTGTTTCTTCGCTTCTATTAGTCGCAGTGTGATGTTATATAGCCTAAAGCCTTCCTCGATAAATGATCTATTCAACACAAAAAGAATTTTTTAAATCGAACCAGTAGTTCCTGAGATTAGCGCGTTCAAACAAACAAACAAACAAACAAACAAACAAACAAACAAACTCTTCAGCTTTATAATATTAGTATAGATAAACGAATTGGTCGGAATTTGGTTAGGCTAGCAAAACATACAGTGTAGAACGTAACTGTGTGTTTTATGTGTATGTAGGCTCAGGTTTGACCTCCATCTCACCTGATGTTAAGTGACAATGCAGTACGTTTGCCTAGAACTTATTCAGTGTGTTCCCAAAACGATTTGTACGTATGGGTAGGATGTCATATATAGATAGCAATAGCGATAGCAATGGCGCAACGCCGTACATTTAGTGGTCCGATATTCGAATGAATGAACGGCGGGTACGGCGGGTATCCGATGGATACGAGATGCACAGGGCCGTTCATTATGGCGACAATTGGGGGAGGCCTATGTCCAGCAGTGGACGTCTTTCGGCTGAAATGATGATGATGAACGGCCAAATAAAATATTTTTCTTTCTTTCAATGATCGCCTGATAAATGTAGAATTTCGCTTACCAATCTCGCGCGAATATTTTCACCGCCCTACAAGCGATAAACTGTCTCCTTGTAAACGAGGCTTCCTTCTTTTGTAGAGCGTACTTCAAAGAATTTGAGAAACATTTTCTAGGAAAAACTTATCGACTCGGATATTTTCAATGTCGGTACTGATTGCTCAGTAATTGGGTTATGGGGGTCGGTTCTCGAGAAATGTTGATATTCGGAAACATCTGGTTAGCTCGGGGTTCGATTTCAATCTGCTTGGGAAATGGTTAAATGAAGAATGGTTTCTGACAAGAAGATGTTATTTTCTTGTTGGTATTGTAAAAGAATGCTAAGACTAAGGAATTTTCTGTTTGGTCTGTCCACCTCTGTACATAAATTAAAATTCATATCAAGTCACTTTCCGTCTGATGAAGTAGAATCGAGCGTGAGTATGTACATTTTTAGGGTTCTGTACCTGAAAAAGAAAAAAAAACGGAACTGATGGACATGCAACAAAGTGATAATTTTTTTTAAAGGTAAAAATCATCCAAAGACTAATCCCGCCCTTGGGCAGAACGGATGACAGTGTCAGACTCTTACTGACTAAACAACCTACCCAGTTCCTTCTTAGCCTCGATACCAGGGCCCAGGTAATACGCTTTTGCATCGACCCTTGGCCCCAGGAGAAAGTGATACTTTGTTTTTGTATAAGGATCACTTTGTTGTCTGCCTATGTGTCTGTCTATCAAGACTGTTTACCTCGAGAACGCGTGGAGGAAATTTTGAGTTGAAATTAAAATCATATAGGTACCCAAATCTGTGGTTCCTTGAAGTTCTAAGTTAAAGAAAATAGATACGGCCGTTCGTGTAAAGAAAACGTATACTTTGACACTCTCAAGGGAATCAAAATTCATAGAGTACTTTCCGTTGACCTTAGAACCTTGTTTAGACTATTCTTTCTTTCCTATTGCTGTGCCAAGACCTATACCAACATATCAATAGTACAAAAAAATGTTAAGTAATGAGCTTGTTAGGGAACAGTAGCGGCACAGTGGCAACAGCCACGATTTATGAGTTGTAGGTCGCAGTTTCAAACCCAGTCAGGCGCATTACTTTGTGTAATTTTTTTTTATCACCACTGCTCTCAAAACGGTGAAGGAAAACATCGTGAGGAAACCAGCTTGGTCTAAAACCAAAAATTCGAAGACATGTGACATCCACCAACCCGCACTAGGCCGTATCCGTGGTGGATTACGGCTCATTCCTTGTCATAGAGAGAAGGCCTGAATCCCAGCAATGGGAACATTATAAAACTTATGCTATGCTATGTAACCCAATCTGTACAACGTCTATTATAGCACATCCCAGGGGTCACTTCCTACCTTAGTAAAAGTAAAAGAAAATACCTAAAGAATTCTTAAAATGTACTATGAAATAAATAATAAATAAGTTTTTTCCGCAACCATTATACAAAACTTAACGAAGTCGAAACGACTTAACTAACTATTTTTAATCCCGGATAAAGGTAGAACAAAAAGCAACTAAATTCAAGATAGACTTTATTAATTTTTGCTGTTGGAAATTAAAAAACAGTTTCGACTCAGCTCTGGGTTTAGAGAAAAGGTTTGTCAGACTTTTTATTTTTATAGATAGGCTCGCGGTTGACTGAATCATCATCATCGTATTTGAGGTTATAAATAGGTTTTGAATCTAAACGAAACTTATAAATTTAGTGTACCTGCCTAGCGCCATAGGTCATCATCATCATCCTAGCGGTATTAGTCCCGGTTGCCAACCTTGGCTTTCGCCTCGGTGCCCGGGGTCCGCTTTCTTGCTAAGACGCCTCCACTTCGCTCGGTCTTTCGCGTCCTTTGCCGTAAGCCCATTGGCACGCATATCGTCCCTTACGACGTCGATCCATCGCCTCTTAGGCCTTCCTCGTCTCCCGGGTGCCGGTGAAGGCATCTGTTACCCACGTAGTCTGCCGGTTTTCGTAAAACGTGGCCATACCAACGTAAGCGACCCTCCTGCAGTTTATCCGCTATGTCACGTACCTGAAGGCTGCCCCGGATGCGGGAGTTTTTAATGCGGTCTTTCCGCGAGACTCCAGACATCCAGCGCAGCATATTCATTTCCGTGACACGCAGGCTTTGCTTATGCCGCTCAAGTACAGGCCACGCTTCACTGCCATACAAAAGGACAGGCCTAATGATGGTCTTATAGACCTGTCCTTTGAGCCTAACCGGCATTTTGGGGTCACAGATAACCCCCGCCACCTCACGCCATTTCGCCCAGGCCGCCGAGATACGAGACTCGACGTCGCAATCGACGTCCCCGGACTCGTGGAGCACCGATCCCAAGTACCTGACCTGTTCCGTGCGCTCGACTGTGTCTTCGCCAATGCGAACAGGAGCAGCGTTTGTTGTGTTACAGGCCAAGTACTCGGTCTTCGCCGCATTAATCTTCAGACCGCCGTTGTCCAGCGATTCCTTCCACGCTGTCACACGTCGAACCAAGCGCCCACTGTCCGAGTCCGCCAGCGCGATGTCGTCTGCATACATGAGCAGCCATGGCGGCTGCTCATGTAAGTCCCTGATGTTAGAGGCCAGCACGTCCAGCACCACGCTGAACAGAAACGGACTAAGGACAGAGCCCTGATGAACTCCAACGGTGATGGGGAAGGGATTCGTATCGCCAACAGCGGTCCGAACCACAGAACCGGAGTCTCGGTACATGTCTCGGATGATGTCAACATAGGTCTCGGGCACTCCTTTGGATCTCAGCGCCCACCAGATCACATCACGGGGGACACAGTCGAAGGCCTTCTGCATGTCTAGGAACAAGAGGTGCAGAGGCGTATTCTTCGATCTGTATCCCTCCATGGTAACCCTTAGGGCAAAGATGGGGTCCATGGCGCCATGGCCTGGTCGAAACCCATATTGACATCCCGAGACGGTGCACTCCTGTCGGATCCGAGAGTCAATCACCCGCTCGAAGAGCTTCATGGTGTGGGACATAACCTTAATCCCACGGTAGTCGCCACACTCCTGCACCGAACCCTTGCCTTTGAAGACTGGAGTGATAATACTCAGTCTCCATTGACTCGGGATCTTTCCGGTGAGGAGCATGCGGTTAAATAGGTGGGTTAAGATGCCCACACCACGAGGTCCCATCGCCTTCCAGGCTTCAATAGGGACTCCGTCGGCACCGACAGCTTTCCGGTTCTTCATGCGGCGAAGAGCCACATGCACTTCTTCAGGCGTAACCGGGGGCACAAGTCCCTGATTTGGAGGGAGAACCGGAGACAGCACCTCTTTGTGCTTGGCTCTGGCTACGGCCCTCTTGGCGGCACGTTTAGCAGCTCTGTATGCGTCGCGGTCTTCGGGAGATTTGGAAGCTTGCCACGTTTTGAAGAGAGCTTTCTTCTCTCTGATCTCCCTCTGGACTGTGTCATCCCACCACCAAGTCTCCTTGTCACACTTGCGGCCGCCCCTGGACAAGCCGAGCACCGACTTTGCCGCTTTAGTGATGGCAACCTGAATCCTGTCCCAGTGGCTTTGCACCGGTTCGCCATCGGTTCCATCGCACTTATCGCCGATGGCCGACGCGAACGACTGGGACGTGGCTTAATCCAGTCGCCACCACCGTATTCGGCGTTGTTGGCGCTCAACAAACTTGACCTTAGGCTTGACGCGCAAGTCCATGACAAGGAGACGGTGTTGTGCAGTGAGACTCTCGCTGGGTATGACCTTGCAGTTGGCCACCTTACTGATGTGGTGCCTCCATGTGAGTAAGAAATCGATTTGGGTAGCGTACCTCCCGCTCTCGTAGGTAATCAGGTGTTCGGGCTTCTTTTTGAAGAACGTGTTCACGATGGCAAGGCCGGCAGCCGCACACGTTTGGAGGATATTCTCCCCCTCCGCGTTACGGCTACCGTATCCAAAGCCACCGTGAACATGCTCAAACTCCTTGCACCTGTCACCCACATGACCGTTCAGATCACCACCCAAGACGATTCCCTGTGACAACGAGATGCCACGAAGCACCCCACCGAGTTGATCCCAGAACGCAGCCTTTTCAGTGTCGCTGCAACCGACCTGAGGTGCGTAGGCACTTATCAAGTGGGTTACAACCCCGTCAATAAGCACACCTACGACCATAAGCCGATCACTGTAGCGTTTCACCTCCAGGACTGCGTCTTGAAACTCCTCGGAGAGTACAACGGCCACCCCGTTCTCCCCACCGGCTGCACCCGCTTGTAGCCATTCCCGATGAGCCGAGACCTGCGGCCTTTCCACCGAGTCTCCTGCAGGAATGCCACGGCCACCTTCCTGAGAAGTACATCGGCTAACTCTCTCGCGCGTCCGGTCAGCGTGCCAATGTTGAGGCTGACGAAGCGGATTTTCCGGGTTGGGGCTCGCGTCTTTGGCCGTGTTCGCCCCATACACGGTAGCCCTTGCCCACTTGCCACAGGAGTCGGGCGAATCTCCTGCGCGCCGTTTTGCGGCGGCGCCCTATCCGTGGCAACATTCTTTCTAGTCTTGACCATTTTTTAGTGGCTATTTGTGGCCTTTACAGGAGCGACTGCCGTCTGACCTCCCAACCCTAAAAGGGAAAGCCAGCGCCAGAGCCTCATCTGCTGTTCGGCAGGTGCCCCAACTTGCAGGGGAGGTTGACTTGACCCGAAGATCGTGGTGGGGCCCCATATGCACCCGCCTAGCGCCATAGGCGATGCAAAGAAAACTAGCCCTACAGGGTCGAAGCCTCCTGGAGCTGAGGGTTACACCGGGGCTCTGGGACTAAGGCAAGGGAGAAACGTAGGTTATTTAGTCAGTAAGAGTCTGACACTGTATCTCGCTCCGCCCAAGAGCGGGATTCATCATTGATTTTACCTTCCATAAAAAAAACCGGTTGCCCTTTGTGTTACAGAACCATGTGATCTTTATAACAATTGAAAAATCCTGGATCCAAGTACAACTCTATAAACTCTATTCTAACTCTATTCTCTAAAACAGAAAATCTTTGTTTTTATCGACAAAACTTTTGTTCCCATTTCGTTTTAAATCTCGGAGACTTGGCATCACTTGGCTACTTTGCCGACTCGACCAAGTTTGCCGTTGAAAAGTTGCCTATACACCGGACATTCTTGGCAAAGTTTTAAAACTTTACTTGAAGTCCAAACAGGTGAGATAACTTTTTATTATGTTCTTTTAAAGTTTATTTTGAGAGTTGTTTTTATGGGGTTTTATTGCATGACTTTTTTATGGTGGATAAAAAATATTCAATGACGAATCCTGCCCTTGGGCGGAGCGGGAAACAGTGTCAGACTATTACTGAATAAACACAGTAAACACCCCGCCCCGTTCCTTCTTTACCTTTCGTACTGGGGCCGAGCCTTCCTTTCAGAAAGAGACACTGAACCTCAGTAATGTCACATGTCTTTGAATTTTTGGTTCCAGGACATGTTTTCTCACGGTGTTTTCCTTCACCGTTTTCAGAACAGTGGTGATGAAATAAATTACACAAAGTAGTGTGCCTGGCTTGATTTGAAACCCGTGACTTACAACTCGCAAGTCAGGGCATTTTTTTTTATGGTATGTAAAAATCATCCAATGACGAATCCCGCCCTTAGGCGGAGCGGCGGTTACTGTCTAAACAACTTACCCTATTCCTACGTTGCCATATATGCCTGGGCCAGAGCCTTCCTTCATGGTTCCCTACGGTTTGCTAACTACTCCTTGAAGCGCGCGGGAACAGTGCGTGCCGTCGACGACTGGGCTTGGTCCGGACGGTTACCAGTGTTACCACTCGGCCACCACTACTCTCGCAAAACTAGTAAAATTATATCTCCGAATAACTGTAGAGAAAATTTCACTTACAACTTAATTTTGCAAAAGAATTTTTCACTGTCTTCAATTACGCTATTCGTCAAGTTTTATAAAGCTCTCTGTAACTAAGAACCAAGTGAATTACTCAAGCTTCGTCGCACCAGACTATTGTAGCTGAAATGAGGAATGTAATACAAGAAAGTATTTTTAATAAAAACCAGCACAATTTACTTTTCTACAGCAAATTGTCTTACGCAGAAAAGTTTTCAAAGAAATAGGACAAACTACAACTGCTTTGTGAAAATATGAGGTGAAGTATAAAGCATTTAATATTTTTTTTCGTTAATTAAACCTTTTGTTATATTTAAGATAGTTGATTTTAAATTTTATTTTTAAATTTTTGTTATAGTAGGTACGCGGCAAATAAGTTGAACCAGTTTATTGTGTATTACGGGAATTTCTGAAAAATAAACTGACAGTCCTAGAATGCAATGGGAAACTGAACAATACACGTGTGGTTTTAGTCATTAAAATTCTGACACGTCCTTTTTTTATGGTGGGTAAAATCATTTAATGCCTGTTTCTCCTTGAGTCGGAGAAGTCATTAGATGACTTCCAACCTTAAAAAAAGCTCTGGGACACAAAAGGCAAAGAAGGAACATAAGTTTATTTTCACTAAGTGAAAAACATCCAATGACAAACCCACCCTTAGGGGAGCTGGGGATAGTGTCAGATTTTTACTGACTAAACAACCCACCCTATTTTTTATTTGCCTTTAATACCAGGGTGTGGTTTAGGTACAGTAAAAGTCTGACACGGTCTCTCGATTCCCCCTAAAGGGTTAATATAATATAATATTTTACCGATATTTCGTCAATATTTCACGGTCATTTGATAATTTTCCACCTTATAAAAAGAACCGATATATATGTAAGTTCGCCAAAGTACAAACATCTATAAATCAGAGCAACTTTCACACAAAATACAAATCATAAAAAAAAAAACAGCAAAAAGTTAGCAATTCACGATTGCAACTATAAACGATCTACCCTCCCAATTCCAAGTAAAAATCCATTGCAAACTCAAATCTCTGACTGTATACGGCCAGTCGTTCATATTTCTATTTGTTTTATATTCCCAGCCTTTGAGCTGTTTCATATGAACACACATATATATATGTTGTATATGTCGTGTAGCTATGTTTATGAAGTATTCAGTGTAATGAAATACAAGCGTGCTCTTGTAGCGGGCGACCGATGTAGGGTAGATGTAAATTGTGGAAAGGAGAGACTTTATTAAAAATTTCAAATTTTAAAATGTTTCTGTGTAAAAACCTTTCACCAATTCTACGGTAATAATCCTGCTACATCGACGTATGTCCTAGTGATAGACAAGCACATTCAAAGAAAGTATTTGTCAAAATACTGAAGAGTTAGTACAAAACTCCGCTGCAGTGCTTGACTTTGACGGAAAGACGAATTATGAACGAAAATTATGTAATTTACCTTAGTCATGCAGCATGACTAAGGTAAATTACATAACACAAACTAATAAACAAAAAAAAAAAGAACACTTAACATATAGGTATACAATACTAATTATAATAATAAAAAACAAAAAGATTTTAATGACACTTAACAATAATGTACTATTATTAGGTATTATTTATTACCTATTATTTGTGATGGGGAAAGAATTACTTTTAAGCGAGTAGAGTCGCCAATATAAGCTAGTTTGTTAATACTTAAGTAACTTATGTATATATTCTTAACTGTTTTCTAATAAACAAGTAACATAATCTTCTAACAATCATGTAAAGCGTGATATATTTCACGTAAATGTCCTGAAAATTTTGCCACAACAATATGGTAACAATATTACCTGAAAAGCAATGACCTGTTTCATATTATTTGATTTGTCTCAAGCCGCGGGCTGGGGTGAACGAAATACAACCTCACTGAACAATAACTAGTTTTATTTGTAATTCTACGAAGGTAAGTAAAACTTGTACGCTTTATTTGGAATTGGGGTAGCGGTAGGGTAGTTTTGGGAAAGATGTATACGAATAAAGCGCAATAAACTTCAGTTTTACACCGCTTAAAACTAGTGTATGTACTTTATTATTATCCAATTTTAGGCGCCAATCAATCAGCATTGGTCCCACGTTGGGCGCCAGTAATCCAACAATTGTCCCATGTTGGGCGCCAATAATCCAGCATTTGTCCCATGTTGGGCGCCAATAACCTATCGTTGAACTATAGTTGGGAGCCAATAACTCAACGTTCGGTTCCAAGATGGAATTAATATTGACGAATGGTGGTCTACGTTAAGGTGGTCCTTCCTCACTCGCCTATCGTCAACGTCGCTCATAGTTTAAAAGCTTGTTGCTTCATTTTACGCAATTCAAAGTGACGTTTGATGTAAAAGTAATGCAAAACAAGGGAAATAACACCTAAAAATTCTGTTGCCTTTTGGTAATTCTACAATTTACTCGAATGTTTCACAAAACTTGTTCCAGGAAATACATGTTTTTACGTTTTTAATATAGGAGTACATTATGGAGAGTGAAAATATCACGTATAATAACCGAAATTTAGAGTTTTTTACTGGATTACTCTTACACAAATTTACGTTTTGATTTCTATAGAAGTCTAGATAATATCCACAAGATATCTGTGTATCAAAAATATCTGACGAAATATGTGTAATAACATCATAATCACGGTTGTATGAAAATGTACGTAGTGTTGGCCGCTCTTAAGTGAAGCCATTGAAAACTTATTGGCGCCTAACAAAATTAATCTGCAAGAAATAGTTGTGTGAAGGTAGTTAGTTACACCAAGGAGTCTGGACTTTTATATTCAGATTCGGTACAAACCCATGCCGATTGGAAAGTACTTGAAACTTCTAAAACAGACATGAGATAATTGGATAGGATTTATCATTCCCACGAATATTAATTAATTCAGAATTCTAGATAAGGTAGCCAACCTATCATTACTAGCAATCCGTTAACGTCCAGAATTGAATATTAGCTCTAATGTCTGTTATGAATGTTTGATGAACCTATATATAGTGATAAATGGTCATAAACCCTTTAGACATCATTTAGATCTGGCTTAGTGTAGCTCATCAAAAGTAAGGGCTGAGATAACGCTCATCATCATCCTACCCTTATCCCATATTACTTGGGGTCGGCGCAACATGTTTTTTTCTTCCACTCTGTCCTGTCACCCGTCACACTATCACTAACTCCCTTTTCTTTCATATCACTCCTCACACAATCCACCCATCTCTTCTTCGGCCTCCCTCTGAAGGGCTGAGATAACGCTATTAACCATTTATTTATTTACGAGTTTTTAGGCGCTAAAATTCGCAGAGCCTAACTTAAGACTCACCAAGACCTGACGGCCGTACTATACCAATTAGAAAATCATGATTTAATATAAACTGTAGGGGCCCAGTAGGCTCAAAGACCTTGGTTCCAGGAGGCTTTGACCCTGCTGGGCCCTGGCGCCCTGGGCCTCCAGGCCCTGGGGTCAAGGCAAAAAAGGAACGGGGTAGGTTGTTTAGTCAGTATGAGTTTGACCGAGCGGGAATCGTCATTGGATGATTTTTACCTACCATAAAAAAATCTTCTCCTGAAATAGGACTCGATTCCCAACATTTCAAAGTTTCAAAAAACGTTATCGCTGATCAAATGTCAAAAACGCCAAAATCTGACATTCTATTAAGCCTAACCCACGAGTGCAAACGTGATTGATATTTCCACAGATATAAATATACCTAGATAACGCAAGCATCGCGATCTATATGGAAACCAAGCGTGCCATTTTTTGACTACCTATTATGGCGTCACAAGCACTTTTTGTGATGGGAAAATCTACCAAGGAGTTGTCAGCAAACCGTAGGGACCCTGCAAAAGGGTCGAAGCCAACTGGGGCCATGGGTTCGCGTCTGAAAGGAAGGCTCTAGCCCTGGTGTATATGGCAACGTTGGAATGGGGTAGGTTGTTTAGTCAGTAAGAGTCTGACACTTGTTTCCCGCTCCGCTCAAGGGTGGGACTCGTCATTGGATGATTTTTACCTACCTAAAAAAAAAAATGGGAAAATCAAATAATTTCGAGGCGTCTCCCTCGCTCCTACCCCACCTTGCCAGCACAATTAACCATTTTTATATTTTTAACTGATGTCTGACTAGCGCTGTACACCGATGCAGACTGACCGCGAAAATGACCACTTACGATTTTTTTACGTAAGCTAGGCACGCGAAGTTTCTCTTGCGTTATCCTGCATGTATATATCTATGTACATTTCTCTCTAAAACCTCTCTGATTTATTCCATATGGTTCGTCTATATTCGCTACAGAATATATCATTCAACCCTCTTTATTTCGTATATGATATCATTAATCCATTTTGTTACCCAAAGACCTTTTTTCGATAAGCAAAACAAATGTGAAAAAGCTCCGACCTTCGATGTATCACTGTCGATATGGCTCTTATATTGTGTGACTAGTGACTATAGTTTTCTTGAAACAGTCTGAATAGTGTCTTGGAGAAATTTATTGTTAACATACTTTGCGTAAGTAGGTTTATATTTTAACATCTGTCTTGAATCTGGAGTAATGGGGCTTTACATTTGAAGAGTGACAGTATAGTGAAAGAGTTTTAGAATGCGACAGGTATCATCAGGTATCGTTAAACGGGGTAAAAAAAACAAATGGGGAGTGAACAGAAACAACTTTTTTTGTTTTTTTTTCTCGTTTATAAATTCAATATTGAAAACAAAAATGTTTAAAACTGAAAATATGAAATCAAAGTAATTATCCTAATACAAATGATGTTTCTCTTCACCCCCTAAGTGTCTATTCACCCCTTTTTACCAGGAAAAGGAGAAAGGAGGTTTTAGTCAGTAAAAGTCTGACATGCCTTCTTTATTGGTTCTAGACCGAGAGTAATCATTTGAAAAAGTTAAAAGAGTTATGTCGATATAAGTATTTTGGGTATCAATCAAAGTGAGAGAATGTGCGTATCAAAGCAACGGGTTCAACTTATTTGGCAAATACACTTTGACCTTGCACAAATTCAATATTCACTACGCAAACCAGATTATTTTTTAATTGCTATAAACTAGTACTTGACTGCGATCCCACCTGATGGTAAGCAGTGATGCAGTCGTTGATGGTGAGGCGCATTGGTTTATTATACTGTTAAGCCTCAAGCTAACGTCGGCGTTCGCACACCTGTCTTTCTATTATGTCTCTAATTACAATATTTGAAAGTTTCAGACACCTACATTATAAGATCTAAATAAAGCCATCATTAATAAAAAACCGTTGTCTATTTACCCACCCCCCTCAAAAAGGATGCCCAAAAACCGAAGGATCAACAAGAATTCTCAACAAATTCTCACATTATTATGAGTCAAAAGCCACCACAGCCGGGTCCCGAACCCGGGACCTCATGTAACTACCGCAATACTATCACTTCATCTTCCTACCCTCCAATTAATCACAGCTGGCCCGACCCGCAGAACATATTAGCTGACCCACAACGACTGGGCGATAATCTCTGATCTCTGAATGGAGAAGCAAAGTCGCTTTTTGTGTACGTCTGTAAAATTTGGGTTAGTTTATTACACTTAACTATTATAAAGGTGAAATGTCTGTGTGTGTGTTTGTTTTGTTTCTTCTTAACGCTATGCTAACCGCTATAGGATTGTAGAATGGAATTTGGCACAAAGTCCCATATCCTGGAATAGAGTAAAGGCTATTATTCTATCTGCTCACTTATTCTCATAGTGCGAAGGGTGAGCAAAACGAAAAGACCAAAGAGGTATCAGGAAAGTCAACTAATGACATCTCCTGCCCATGGACGAAGCAGAATGTAGTGTCAGTGTAGTGTGACAAAACAAGCCGAGCCTTCCTTTCAAAAGCTGATCTTTGGCCCCAGTAGGCTTCGACCCTGTTGGGTCCCAACGGTTTGGTTTGCCATCGAAGAGTTTAGCTCCGTCCAGACAATTACCATACAATCGGATACCCTAAGCCAGCCGTCCGCAAGTCAGCACTAATGACGGCGCGAAATCGAGATCAGAATCCCAACGGCGGCTTGGGCATGAGCGCCGTTGCTTCATGCTGTCAGCCTCTTTCTTTTCTAGCATTACTGCTTCGCTGAAGAAGCGGACTTCCTGCCACTGCTCCTCGCTCCGGATCACGGCCCGTATTAAGGCCCAGATCGAGAGATTGCCGCCACCGATCGCCCTCAAAGGAACAAGCGATGCTCTGCCCAAGCGGGGCACACCTCTACCGTGTGCTGTGTCCTCAGGGCATATCACCTTTTTATTAGATTTCGCCCAAGCAAAGCATGGGCTGATCGCTAGTTTTCTGTATATGAACTAAACAACCCTAGACTAACTTTTTGGCCTATATTGTTCCCGACCCGGTGCTGTTTCTAGCCGTTTTGGGTAGATTTTAATGAGCGCTTGTGTTTGAAATATGTAGTATTTCTCTGAATGTCGTTGTTTTTGGTTTTAGACCGAAATTAATAACGGTTGCTTCGTAGAAACTAATGCTGTACAGCCGGATCTGAGTTGACTAGAATTTTGAGTTAGTTGGGAGAGTACATCTTCGTTAATGAGCCTTTTATAATGTTTATTTATTTATTTAATCTTCATGTACAGTAATAGTACAGGCATTCTCTACCAGTCAACCTTAGGGTTAAAAAGACAACACTGTGGTAGGTGTGCACAATAAATAAATATCAGAAAATAGATATATTTAAAATAAACAAGTTACTTATAATAACAAAATATGTATATAAGCTAATATTATAAATCAATAAATACTATGATAAATATCAAATCAGTATAATAAAGAAAACGTAAAATATGTTAATATGTTACACATATAATAAGATATTTCTAAATTTCCAGGTTCCTTCCCCTAGACCTAGAATCCTGAAAGGCATGAAGCTAGGTCATACATCAGAAATGAAGATATCCGCAGGAGAACCAAGGACATAGCCCAAAGAATCGCTAAGCTTAAGTGGCAATGGACAGGGCACATTGCTCGCAGAACAGATGGCCATTGGGGTCGAAAGGTTCTGGAGTGGCGCAGTGTTTGAAGGCCTTCAACAGGGTCGACTTGGGTAGTGAAGGTGGGTAGAGTGTTTAGTCACTAAGAGTCTGGCACTGTTTCCCGCTCCGCCTAAGAGCGGGATTCGTCATTGGATGATTTTTACCCACCATAAAAATAGATTTGATTAAATAGTTATGAATGATTTTATTAACAGTTGGAAAATTATACAAATGGCTACAAGTACCTATTTACTGGAATTAGAAATGTAATAAATTGCATCCATAACACAAGTTTACTCTTAGTATGCAATTTTAAAAAGAATCGATGCCACATCATAAAATAATTGTTTTTGTAGTCTATTAAAAATACATACCCAGTGAGAAATAAACCTTTCTAGAAAGGACAGGCCGTAATGGATTACGGCCCGACAGGGCCACCCTGAGGCCCGGGGTGAGTTGGATGTCATATAACGTTATGTTACCTTTGTACAATCACCCTTAACAAATATGACAGTATTATATATATATATATTCCACAACTGTCACATAACGTCATCTAGTCCCAAGCTAAGCAGAGCTTGTGTTATGGGTACTAGACAATTGATAAACATACTTATATATTTCTAAATACATACATATTATAGATAAATTACACCCAGACACAGAACAAATGATTGAGCTCATCACACAAACATATGTCCTGGGTGGGAATCGAACCCACGACCTTCGGCATAGCAGTCAGAGCCTCTAACCACTAGACCAACAGGCCAGTCAAAAAAACAGTATCACAACTATCTAGAAAGTATAAGGCAACATAAGGCAACGGCGCTTGTGCCCCAGACGCCGCCGGGATTCCGATCTCGACTTCCGACCACCGTAGGCGCGGGCTTGCGGACGGCGAGCATTTTATAGCTCGCCGTCCGGTCGTCTTATAATCGTCCGGACCGAGCCCAGTCGTCGACGGCGCGCACTGTTCCCGCGCGCCTCAAGGAGTTATCAGCAACAGTAGGGACCCTGCAGAAGGGTCGAAGCCAATTAGAGCCAAGGGTTTGTATCTGAAAGGAGGGCTCTGACCCTGGTATGTATGGCAATGTAGGAACGGGGTGAGTTGTTTAGTCAGTAAGAGTTTTATACTGTTTCCCGCCCCACCTAAGTACGGGATTTGTCATTGGATTATTTTTACCTACCATAAAAAAAAAACTCTACAAAGTAGCATGTGAGCTTACAACGCAAACTTGTAGCTGTAATAAAAACGCCATACTGCCTACCCCATGAACCAGGTCACTTGAATCGCTAAATAATCACGACCTAGATGCAAGTTAAGCAGGATTGAAAGTACTGCAAACTTTTTTCTATAACCTAGATACAATGACCGTATACAACTCAGTGCGGTTTTGACTAGACACCAATCTAGTCTAGATATATAAAAGGAGAAACTGACTGACATATCAAAGCACAGCCAAAACTACTGGGCCCTGTTTGCCATACCACGACTACTAGAGCAGAAGGGCTCTGTCAGACTTTTCTGACAACATTTAAAAATATGGTTCTGTATCAACGCCGAAATGATTTTTCAGCTGTCTTTTTGCATTCCAGGATAGTAACTCTTCTGAAGGGTCTTGTAGCCCTGAGCCCCTGCCAAGAACTCCTAAAGCGATCCATTTGAGGATCTAAACTCAATTGTTATAAGAATGGAACTATACCTATAGGTTTTTTTATGGTGGGTAAAATCATCGAATGACGAATCCCGCCCTTGGGCGGAGTGGAAGACAGTGTCAAACTTCTACTAACTAAATGACTCCCCGTTCCTTCCAGCCTTATTTTCAGGGTCCCGGTGTTTCGCTTTCGCATCAACCCTTGATCCCAGTAGGCTTCGACCCTGCTGAGCCCCTACAGTTGCTGACAACTCCTTGAGGCGCGCGGGAACAGTGCGCGCCGTAGACGACTTGGGCTCGGTCCAGACCTTAACGGATAGGCGGACAGCGAGCTACCCATGAGTTACATAGGGTGTATACTCCATCCCTTTTCCTCGCTCGCACTTCTGACATTCTAACGTGTCGTGGTAAGGCCCCTGTACAGCTTCCTCAAAGGTGCTCTGCTATTTTAAAACGACAAACATTCCCTTATAACTGTAATTTACAACGAGTCTCTTCCGGCTTCCTTCCGACGCTGTTCTACGGTAAAATTTATGGTTTCAGAGCTTTGTTTAGTTTTTCGTTAGAATTTTTGCGCTCAGGAAGTGGAGACGATTGTAACTGGGGTTTATCGTGGAGTTTCCTTTTTAAACTGGTTTTATTGTTCGGTTTTATCTTTGTTTTGTGGTTTTTGAGCAGTTTTTGCTCCTTGGTGTTATGTAAGTGGAATAGTTTCTTAGGAACCATTCGCAATTGCGCAAGCATCAAATATGGCTTTTTTTAAACTGGGTAAAATCATTTAATGACGAATCCTGCCATTGGGCGGAGCAGGAAACAGTGTCATATTCTTACTGACTAAACACCCGACCCCATTACTTTTTTGCCCTTCGCACTGGGGCCAAGCCTTCCTTTCAGAAAGAGACCCTGGGCCCCAGTAGTCGACCCTTTTGCAGAGTCCCTACGGCTTTGCTGACAACTCCTTGAGGCGCACGGGAACAGGGGCGACGTATTATATTGCCCGGGGGTGAAAAATTATACTTACCTACTTTAATGAATGATGAATAAATTAAACAACATAAATATTGCAATAGAAAAATATTGCATCACATAAAAAATTTGGTTGATTCTAATTTTTTTTTTTATATTGCAATAAACTAGTGCTTGACTGCGATCCCACCTGATGGTAAGCAGTGATGCAATCGTTGATGGTAAGGCGCACTAGTTTATTAAGAGCCTATTCTAGCCTTGAAGATACCTAAATTATAATCGGACGGAAAGAATCCCTCGACGTACGCGGTATAAACGACGAGGCAAAGCGCTTAGTCTGGGCCGCAAATATCTCAACAACGTAAGGGCGGATATTTGCCGTACGTACCTACGTATTTAATTTCAAAACGGTGAAGGAAAACATCGTGAGAAAACTGGCATGTCCTAGAACTAAAAATTCGAAGACATGTGACATCCACCAACCCGCACTGGGCCCGCGTGTTGAATTACGACCCATTCCCTCTCTCAGAGAGGAGGCCTGTGTCCCAGCAGTGGGAACATTAAAAAACGGCTGATGATGATGACGTACCTACTGTATTTTAATAATGTTTCAGCCTGAAATAACTCCAGAGCTTCAATTCGACCATCGAACGAGATTCAGAGTCAGAAATGCATGAAATATTACACAGAGTAACGGTAGGAACGCGTGAATGATGCTTATTATGAAATACAGGCCCCGGGTCAGTAGGAACACTCGACTTGATAGGGCTGGCAAATCCACGCGGAACAGATTTTTGTCCGACTGTGCTAAAGAAACAGGGCTTTTGTGGTGCGTAAAAATCATCTAATGACAAAGTCAAAGTAAAAGGATTTATTTGTATAAAATGTGGTACTTTCGGGAGATGGTAACATATGTGTTTTTTGTGGAATGACACATTTCGCCAGTATCTGCCATACAAATTTTAAAATACGATATGAGATGCTTTGTAAGCAAAACTCAACAAAAAGAAAGTTTTCACAAAATTTCCTCGAATGAAAAATGTTTAAAAACCTTCTGAACTTAGGACAGTTAAATATTATTATTTAAGACAATTATCGTCACTTACATACACAAAATAAAAGCTTTATAAAAATTAACAATTAGAATTTACTAAACCCAATATTAAGTTTTATAAACTAACCACAAACTTAAGTAACAGACAATAAAATATAATTATATTAACATAAAAGATTTAATTAGATAAAATTTGGCTTAAGTAACAAAAAATAAAAACATCTGCCCTTGGGCGGAGCAAGAAATAGTGTCAGACTTTTACTAGCTAAAAAACCTATCCCGTTCTTTCTTAGCCCTACATACCGGGGTCGGACTTTTCTTTCAGAAGCTGATACATGTTTACTAACTAAAACCGACCTCTCTTCCCCTTATTTACCTTTATACCAGGGCCCAAGGGTTTAATTTCACTTAACACATAGCCACTGTAGGCTTCGGCCCTGCTGGGCCTCTACAGTTTGCTGACAGCTCCTTGAGGTGCGTGGGAACAGTACGCGCTGGTGACGACTTACGCTCAGTTCGGTCCGTTTCCGGACGGTTACCGGACGGTCAGTTGCTCGCCTTCTGACGTCTGAATATGCCTCGTTCTGGACCATGGCCTGTACTAGGGCCCGGCGCAAGAATCATTACATAAGTAGTAGGCCAGTCATTAAAGCCTCAAACCCGAAAGAAATTAGTAACACGGTGAAATTTTGAGGGGTTTTTAAGGAAGGTGAAATAACTTACCGAGTGATTTTGCAGCGCTCTGGGGTGTACGGAAAGGGTTGAAAAGGGGTGAAAATGGTTTTTTGTTAATAACATTGTTAAAAAAATTAGTAACACGCTGCAAATTTAGAATTAGGTTGTTCTTACCGTTTTGTAACGTGTATTAAATTTGCAGCGTTTTGCAATGTACGGAACATTGTTTATTATTAAAAAACATTAAAATTTGTTAATAACAAGGGTAAAAAAAATAGTAACACGCTGCAAATTTGGAATTAGGTTGTTCTTACCAATTCGTACCGTCTATTAATTTTGCAGCGTTTAGCAACATACGGAACATTGTTTATAGTACAAAACAAAACTGTGTACAGTACAAAACGGTAAAAACAACTTAAATATAAATTTGCAGCGTGTTACTACTTTTTTTAACAATGTTATTAACAAAAAACCATTTTCACCCCTTTTCAACCCTTTCCGTACACCCCAGAGCGCTGCAAAATCACTCGGTAAGTTATTTCACCTTCCTTAAAAACCCCTCAAAATTTCACCGTGTTACTAATTTCTTCCAGGTTTGAGGCTTTAATGACTGGCCTATAGTATAAAACAAATTCGCTTCTCACCATCTATCCCTATGTATGCTTAGATCTTTAAAACTTCGCAACGGATTTTGATGCGGTTTTTTTAATAGAGTTATTTAAAAGGAAGGTAAGTATGTATAATATATTTATTATCATCGTTGTACCCGTGCGAACCTGGGGCGGGTCACTAATACTTAATAAAAGTCTGTCTGAAATAAAGAAAAATAATACTACAGACACTTTTAATCGACGAAACTTTTTAACGAACGTCAGACACTCAAGGGTGACAGTTGATGAAGTGCTAGTCTTTTTTACTATGGCAACACTGAGCCTCGTTAGTGCTTTGTTTAACGTTTCGGGTCGTCTAAAAATTCTGAAGAAGATTTAGCTGTTTTTTAGCGTTGGGTTTAAAAAAAAGGCCAAACAAAGTTACGTTGAAAATCACTGAAATGATTTTCAAAATATAATAATTTCATGCCGATGATAAAAATATTTATTGTTGACTTTTGCCAATGCTTTTGTTTGCGTAATATTAGAAAATTATTCTTAAATATACTCTTGGTAAAAAAATATACCAAGAACCAAGGTTACCGACATGAACCCAGTTCAGGATTAGCGACCGCGTATCGGAACACGGATTGTTGGAAAGCTTTCCACAAGTTGATCATTTGGTAAGGGTCACTGGAATCCGATGGATGCAATGCAAAGGACCGTTCATTATGGTGATATTTCCGGGAGTTCTCGACGAAGGTCGACGCCGTCGAAGTCAACCACGGCGAAGATTTTGTGACGATCTGATTATGTTCGAAGGACAAAATTGCAAAAATTCGCCCTGGATACAGGAGTTTGGAAGGAAAAAGGCCTTCGCAATAGGCAAAAAAACCTATAATCTACATCTACATCTACACTAATATAATAAAGAGGTAAAAGTAGTTTTATTGTTTTTTTTTATTTTTTTGTTTGTAGGAGGTAATCTCTGGTCCGATTGGAAAAAAATTAGCAACAATAGAAAGCTGCTTCACTCCTGAGTGACATAGGCTATATTTTAAGTACGCGGGTGAAGCCGCTGACAAAAGCTAGTACTTAAATAAATTAAAACAATTCTTTAGACTAGTCACTTCTAAAAAAAATCTTAAAAATCATGTAATAACCCTACAGTTTAAAAATAACAACACATTTCAAAAGCATGACTCACAAAATTTATTCACCTCACCTGGCAACCCAGAATTTAATTAACTCACTTTAATTCATTTAAAATCCAATTTTCATTTTAATTTCTCACTGGCAACCCTGTACCTGACCTCATGCATTCTTTATGCGTTCGCCACGTATCGTGTCGGAAGCTCTTTTAGCGAAAAAACATCTTTTGACATAGATTTATGTAACCCAAGCTTTATTATGGCGGGTAACCTAAATTTTCTGTCTACCCACACGGGTCGGTTAAAAATGCATTTCTGTTACGCGTGTGAAAAGCCCTTAATGGGAAGAATGATCTGATATGTTACGAAAAGGGTTGCTTTTGTTTGTCGGGATGTGTTTTTAATTGTTTCGGTAATATTAATATTTTGGGAAGTGCTTTTTTTTTTTCGAGATGGAAAATTATTCAATGAGTTTTCCCTTTATTCATTAAGTCCCTAGACGCCGCTGGGATTCCGATCCCAATTTCCGGCCACCGTAGGCTGGGGTTATGGATAGCAAGTAATGGGTAGCTCGCCGTCCAATCTTCTGGTAACGGTCCGGACCAAGCCCAGTCGTCGACGACGCGCACTGTTCCCGCGCGCCTCAAGGAGTTTATAGCACTAACTATTTACGGTCATTGAACTCATCCAGATGACGTTTCCTTAAAGAAACTGATTTCGTACATGACTATATTAATTCGAGTGTTCGAAAAAAACTACTTCATTTTTTTATTTTGTCATTACAAATCGATAGTGTTTCATGTACCGGATCGACTCTCCACGGAATCAAAATGACGAAAATTTAACAGTGTATCATTACATAGTATAAATCAAAGTAGCTTACCACTGTCCCTATGTATGCTTAAATCTTTAAACGCAACGTATTTTGATGCGGTTTTTTTTAATAGATAGAGTGATTTAAGAGGAAGGTTTATGTGTATAATTCATGCATAATGTATTCAATATCAGTACCCGTGCGAAGCTGGGGCGGGTCGCTAGTAATATCATCATTTTCAATTGAAACTGATGTCTTTGCATCGTAGGTACTCAAAATAACTACCTATGCGAATTGGTCAAAAGAGCGTTCCGACGTCGAATTCAACCATTTGTTAATACTATTACGCTCGACTTCGGTACGGACATACCAAATCCGTCTTACCAATTTCGAGCGTGTATTAAGTGTTAACACATGTTCGAAATTCTAAGTCTTAAAGTTGTAAGACCTGGGACAGTTTAGGAAGTTTCCAGTAACCAGCAAATCCACCAAGTGTTGCGCCGGACCGGTGTACTGGACGACGCTCCGTGGGCAGGCCCCCTACAAGGTGGATCGACGATCTGGTGAAGGTCGCGGGAAGCCGCCGGATGCGGACAGCACAGGACCGATCGTTGTGGAGATCCTTGGGGGAGGCCTATGCCCAGCAGTGGGCGTCGCTCGGCTGACATGATGACCAAGTATTGCAGCCTTAAGAGTGGCCAACCCGACGTACATTTTGATACAAACGCTCTTACGTGATTATGATCTTATTACAAATCTTACTTCAGATATTTTGTGGATATTTTCTAGGCTTCTATAGAAATCAAATCTTAAATTGTGTAAGAGTAATCCAGTAAAGACCTCTGAAAATCTGCTATTTAACGTGAACTTTAACTCTCCATAATGTACTCCTATATTAAAAATATAAAAAATACTTCGATAGACGCCTAGCGCATTTAAATCGAGATTCTAAATGTTGTCATTTTTATTCAAAAAGCCTTAAGTGTTTTATAAAAACACGTATTTCCTGGAACAAGTTTTGTCACACGTTCGAGTAAATTGTAGAATTACTGAAAGCCAACAGAGTTTTCAAGTGTCATCTCTCTTTTTTCGCATAGTTTTTGCATCAAACATCACACTGGATTACTTTAGATGAAGCAACAAGCTTTTAAACCAAGCTCGACGTAGACAATAGATGAGTCGGGAAGGCCTACCTTAAGTCTTGGAAACTAACCAGGTTACTGGGCTACGGAGGTCAGCATTGGACGTAAAGTTGACCTAATAAGAAACGGTAATTAATTGTACATACGCGGGTAATGACTTTTTTATTACATGTGGCCGTTTAAAAGAAAAATTTACATTACTGTGTTATAAGGAGTCTAGCTGACGTGCATACGTTGTTCTGTTTGTCGTATAAATTACGTATATCAAACGACCTTTTTCAATACACGTACTAAGAAACAAGTTAATACAATGAAAATTATAACATTAGTGTTCGAAAATGCCTCAAAGTAATGTCAGCAAAAACGTATGGGCACAGTAGGGTCGAAGTTTACCGAGGCTTAGGGTTGTGCGAAAGTGTACCCCAGGGTCAATGGAACGAAGCGAAAGTGTACCCCAGGGTCAATGGAACGAAGGCAAATAAAGAACATGACTACCATCTTCTTGACTACTCTCTTCTCAGATTCCATCCTCGGACAATGGTCCGGACCAAGCGTTTCGTTTTGTCGTTTATGCTGCGTACATCGAAAAACTGGAACAATTTGCCTAGTGTCTTTAAGGCTAAAGAATACTTTCTTAATAAACTAGTGCGCCTCACCATCAACGACTGCATCACTGTTTACCATCAGGTGGATTTATGAAAAAAAACCCCGCTTCTGGTTTTTTTTAATCCTATCCCCGTTTTATCTATTGTATCTAGTAAAAGTCTGAGACGCCTTCCCCTTCTGCTTAAGAGCTGGAGAATTCAATGAATGACTTCCCACTGTATAAAAAACATAGACTAACTAATAAGTCAGTTTTTAGGTTGGTATGTAAGGCCAAATTCAGCCACTTTTTGGCCAAAACTGAATCTTCATTCTGTCTCTAATGAAAACCTTTACAGCATGCATTTTACTAACCTTAAAAGCGCTTAAATGCCCTGCAAGTAGTTTAACGTCGAAATTCGGTTCAATTTACATTTCAGCAACCACAGACATGCTCTCTCAAATGCAAATCGGGTTTTAGAGCGAGATAGAAATACAAGAAAATTGCTGGAAAACCTTTTTACAGGAACGAATCTCGTTTTATGTGTCTGAGAAGCAAATTGTTCATTAGACGGGTAGTTGGAAACTATGTTATTAGTGTACAAGCTCTGACCACGGTTTCGCCTGCGATTAATTGATTTTTTTCAGTGCATCTTTGTGTTACTGCATTCTGATGTACGTTTGGTTGTGTCATGTGTTATAGCAAAAGTGTGCTAAATTGCAAGCGTTATGAGGAGACAATCCTCTAGTTCCAGCCTTCGCTATAGATTGCCCCTTTTTTATGTTAGGTGAAAATCATCGAATGACGAAACCCGCTCTTGGGCGGAGCGGGAGACCAGTGTCAGACTCTTACTGACTAAAAAACCTACCCCGTACCTTCCTTGCCTAATTCCTAGAGTCAAGGTAACAGTTTGCACCACCTTAGGCTCCAAGAGGCTTCGACCCTGAAGGGCCCCTGCAGTTTGCTGACAACTCCTTGAGGCGCGCTGGAACGATGCGCGCCGTTGACGACTTGGACTCGGTCTGGACATTGCTCACCGTCCACGAGCCAGTGTCTACGGTGGCCGGATATCGGCAGGATCGCGGCGGCGAGGGCGCTGTTGCCTTTGCCTTATGCGGTCGGCCTCCTCCTTTACGAGCATTACTGCTTCGCAGAAGGAGGCGACCGCCTGTCATTCCTCTTCGCTGTGGACCATGGCCTGAACCAGGGCCCGGCGCGAGAGGTCGCCGCCGCCGATCACCCCCACGGCGATGCTCTTCCCAAGCAGGGCACACCTCCACCGTGTGCTCCACCGTGTCCTCCGGGCTCGCCTCACAGTGGCGACACCCGGACGTCTCTTCCGCACGAATCCGGTGCAGGAATCTCCCGAACTTCCCGTGTCCGGTGAGAACCTGCGTCATGCGGAAGGTGAGGACGCCGTGAGGTCTATTCAGCCACGCCTCAATAGATTGCCCTGGGAGTAAGTAGTTACAGAAGAACTCACAGTTTCCGTAAGTGTGGTATTCCGGACGGCGTGCAATGAGTAGCTAACATTAGACGATTATACTGATTATAAGGTCTGTCTGTGTATTTAAATTGAAAAGAATCATCTAGTTCTGGAGTGAAGTGAGCTGGCTGGAGTGAAGGCCGCCATAGCCCACTCATAATGATTCACCAAGGAATAAGTGCGGAGACCAGACCATAATAGATACGAGTAGACACAATCAAACTCATAGCTTGACTTGTGAGAGGAAACTCACAAAAAACAAAAGAAAGACGCTGTGTCGTGTGCAATAAGACGCGCAGATTCATTTGCATCAACATCATCCTCATCTTCTTGTCTTTCATTATCCTTATAATGTTCCCATTGTAAGGAATAAGGCCTCTTCTATAAAAGAGGGAATGGGTCGTAATCCACCACGCAGGCCCAGTGCGGGTTGGTGGATGTCGCATGCCTTTGAATTTTTGTTCTAGGACATGCCAGTTTCCTCACGATGTTTTCCTTCACCGTTTGATTCCATGTTTTTTTTTTTGCTATAGAGTAGTGCTTGACTGCTATCCCACCGATAAGCAGTGCTGCGATTGTTAATGGTGAGGCGCACTAGTTTATTAAGAGCCTATTCACAAAATCGACCGTTGCAAAATGTTTTCTTTTTCCATTCCTTATTCACTTTCACACAGACTCACTTACATTATGCTTTTAAAAAATCATCGAGCATTTAATAAATATATTCAACGTTAAACAAAATCCGTATTTCGCTGATATTCAGCATTTCAAGGCAAGTATAAATATTCATTCGGTATAATCATGTGATTCGCGTCTCGTAGCGGAGTCGTGTCGTCTTCACAGCACAAGCGAGGTAAGCGGACATGAATTATTCAAAATACTTATATATTTTATATACTGACGATATTTGCAATATTCTCTGGTATTTTTTGGGATTTTTCGAGCTTTTTGAGGGATTAGATAAAGCTATTGGGTCTTTAGACAATAGCTTCTGTTGCTTCTAAGTGTGCACGGGAATTGCACGATTTCGTTCCGCCATCTCAATATTACCATCAGACAACCTGTAAGGCAAATATATCTAGGTACTGTACGGACTAAGCCGTAGTTTATACCGCGTACATCGAGGCATTGGAACGACCCTGCTGGGCCCCTACGGTTTGCTGTCAACTCCTTGAGGCGCGCGGAAACAGTGGGCACCGTTGACGACTTAGGGTCCGTTCACACAGACCGGCTCGGAGAGCATCGGCGCGCATTTTTCTTTTCACAAAGACCGGATCGTATACGCTTGGAGTTGGTCGGAGCGGAGCCGCCAACTATTTCACATAGACCGGCTGGAAGCGACCTGAAAGCGGAAGCGCTCGGAGCCAGTTGGATGCGCTCGCAGCCGGTCGGAATCGCTCGCAGCCGGTCGGATACGCTCGCAGCCCGTCGGATGCACTCGCAGCCGGTAGGATGCGGTCTGATGCACTTGATGCCGGTCGGATGCGTTCGGAGCCGGCTTTCGCTTGGTCGTTGAAAGGATTGTGCTATCAAAATGGCGGTCGGCGTGGAGAAGCGCGGACGCAATCGGAACCGATCGGCTGCGCGAGCGAGAAAGAGCACGCAATCGGAGCCGATCGGCTGTGCAAGCGTTAAAGAGCATGCAATTTTTTTTTTAAATTACGCGATCGGTGCCGGTAAGCTCCTCTTATTATTTCACACCAAGCGCCTTCAAGCATTCTTAATCACAAAAGCAGTGCACATGCAAAAATAAACCTTAATACAAATACTAAAAACTCTGTTTTCAACGTGATAAGAATCTGCTCACTCCGAGCCGGTCTGTGTGAACGGACCCTTAGGCTCGGTCCGGATTGTTACCAGACGACCAGAGACGACGGGCTGCCCAGTGTTCGCCTTACCTTGCACATCAGGCAGGATTGAAAGAAAAGAAAGAAAGAACAGTTTATTTACGCGTTGCGACGCAAACTTGTAGCCAATAAACAAATCTTACTAATATTATAAATGCGAAAGTTACGATGTTTTACTCAATCACGCAAAAACGGCTGGACGGATCTGGATGAAATTTGGCACAGGCATAGGATACACTCCGGAATAGGACATGGGCTTTTAGGACTTTTTATCCCTGAAACCCCATCCCCAACCCCAATACCACGGGGGTAAAGCCGCGGGCAAAAGCTACCTAATACATAAGAAAGATATGCGCCACTTCCGCGCAAAACGGCCGAACGCTCAGCATACGGCTGTGGCTTCACGCACATTGCTATGGGCCACAGCGCTGGTTTTCAGCGTGGGCCGGTGGCGATGTCAACATAAGACACCGGAACGGTGCAGTGTGCAGGTTTAGACAAAAATAAATAAGAGGTAAATAGAAATACAGACGAATTATCATTACATAGTATAAAACAAAGTTGCTTATGCCCTATGCATGCTTATATCTTTAAAAGTACGCAACGGATTTTGATGCGGCTATTTTTAATAGATAGAGTGATTGAAGAGGAAGGTTTATGTATATAAATACATGCAAAATATATTCAATATCAGTACCCGTGCGAAGCTGGGGCGGGTCGCTAGTTAATACATAAAAATAAATCACTATTACAGTCAAACACTAGATAACATCACAAAAAAATCTTAATAGCTAGTGCATATAATGGTTTCTAGGCCTCACTGAAACAAACAGAATATTAAACTCTTGTTTAAAATTACGAGCAAATAGTCGTGTAGTCTGTCACCGCACACTGAGATAAACGGGCCAGCTTATTGCGCGAATAAATCACTCTGCTGCAGCGCTTCAGACTTATTGCCGTCTAGTGAGCAGGTTGCTGCAGCGGATTTTTGTATTTTTTAATCTTTGTTTTTGTTACATTTGTAAATGTTTAAATTGAATGGATTTATTAGTAGTAGAGTAGATGGATATTGGCAAAAAAATTGGATAAGTTTTGTACTACGAGACGTGAAACACACGATTATACCGAATGAATATTTATACTTGCCTTGAAATGCTGAATATCAGCGAAATACGGATTTTGTTTAACGTTGAATATATTTATTAAATGGTTGATGATTTTTTAAAAGCATTATTAAAGTGAGTCTGTGTGAAAGTGAATTAGGAATGAAAGAAAAAAAAACGTTTTTTCTTCACCGTTGGATCCACAATAGTACCGATCCGATGGAATCCGATCCGATGGATCCGATGGAATCAAACGGTGAAGAAAAACATCGTGAGGAAACCGGCAAGCCCTAGAACCAAAAATTCGAAGACATGTGACATCCACCAATCCGCACTAGGCCCGCGTGGTGAATTATGGCCCATTAAAAAGCAGATGATTACATTACTGTTAGTTGATTATGGTTTATTTTCACTCGAATGCACCAAGAATATTTTTTTCCGTGGGTAAAAATCGTCCAATGTCGAATCCCCATTACAAATTTACTGATGTTCTATATTTGCATGGTAAAGTTACGGGTTGCGACCATCAGGTTGACGGATACTAGTTTCCGTCCGAACCCCGCAGGATATTTGCCAGATTTGAAAGGATATCCGTTCTTATAGATACTTCTATCACGTCTAAAATATCGGAAATATCTTGAAATTACCGGCACGTTTGAGTCTTCAGTTGTACGTGACGCTAAATTCAGTAGCGCTGGAAATCAGCTGTTACTTGACGGCTATAAGAATCGATGTATGAATTGCGAATTTTGAGTTAGAAATGGTATTGCTTTTTTTGGTAGGTAAAAATCATCCAATGACGTATCCCGTAGTGTCAGTCTCTTACTGACTAAACAACCTACCCCGTTCGTTGCCTTTGTCCCAGAGCCCTGGTTTTACGCTTTCGCATCAACCCTTGGCCCCAGGAGGCTTCGACCCTGTAGGGCCCCTACAGTTTGCTGACAACTCCTTGAAGCGCGCGAGAACAGTGCGCGCCGATCCTGTGCCTCTTGCATCTATCGCTTTCCAGCAACCCTGACCAGGTCATCGGTCCACCTTGTGGGAGGCCTTCCAACGCTGCGTCTCCCGATGCGCGGTCGCCACTCCAGAATCTTTCGGCCCCAGCGGCCATTCGTTCTGTGTGCAATGTGTCCTGCCCATTGCCACTTAGGTAAGTTTGGCGATTATTTATTTATTTATACTTTATTGTACACCACATAAAAAAATATATATATATAGAACAAACATTGTTATAAAAATAAGGGTACAATGGGCGATTCTTTTCGCTATGTCGGCAACTTTGGTTCTCTTGCGGATATCCTCATTTCTGATTTGATCACGCAAGGATACTCCGAGTAAAGTCCTTTCCATTGCACTTTGAGTGACCTTGAGTCTTCTTATGAGGCCCATTGTAAGCGAAACTTTTCAATCCCACTTCATCCTTAACAAAACTTAATCTATTAAAACAAAATTGTGCGTTTTATCGCCGCATGTCACTAGATTACTTGTGTATTTATTTTAGCCGGATTTTGTCGAGGATTAATGTCGTGTGGTCGTTTATTAAGCGCGTAACGGATTGTTTCAATTTAGTCGCGTGATGTGTGGCTGCAATAAAGCCGGAGTGAAACAAATGTTTATTATGTTTCGCCTGTGATACATGCATTGGGGCCTGGTGAAGGGCTGGTGCTGTAACTTGAACTATATGGAACTGGAATGCATTCCCTTATACACTCTAATTAAAAAAATAAATTAAACTTATCGATATATATATGTACTACGCACTAGATCAGACGCAACGAACACTCCATGGAGCGATTCGTTGTCCAGGGACAAGTAGACCGGTCTCGTGGGCGTTCACCTACGCGTTGGACAGACCTCATTAGAGCTGCAACACAAACCTCCATGATCCAGAGTTTCCGAGACGCCGTAAGCCGTGTCAAGTGGAGACGCATCGCAGGAGCCTCACTAGCCAATGAAAATGCAACATGATCAACCACGACCGCTCTGTCAAGAGTGAACGGCTAAGGAGACTAGATCAGTCCCCATAGCCAAGCTACAATAATTTCGTTAAGAGGTAGCGTTTGTATTTCACCATACCCCCAATTTCTTTGTTCGAACGTCATCTCAATATTGGAATTGGGGGCGTGGCCAAATACTCTAAACGAAACGAGTGTAACTTGGCTATGGGGGCCTGGCGTATCGTACAAACACTTTACTTGACTTAGGTGATCTGCAGGCCATACACCTTAACATTTCATCAATGTTTTAATTAGTGCAGTTTTGACGTTCACGCAGCGGAGTTTTGTATTATTTTTTCAGCATTTTGATAAATATTTTCTATGAACTTACTTGTCTATCGGTAGGATATAAGTCACTGCGCTCTAAAACACAGATCATTGGCATGGCTCAGAAGGCTACCTTTAGTGGATTTCCACTAAAGCTGTCTAGCCCATTTGGGCTGCTACGTCTGCTAAAACACAAAGTTAATACCCTGAACCTACAGCTGAAATGATGATGAAATCATTTTGATGAGAGAGAAAATTCAACTGCTTGGTTTTATTAATTACATATCAACAAAAGACGGATTTTCTATATTTATTCAGTTAGTAACTAAATATAATTTGCTTGAGATCCAATTTCAGTGTAATCCGCAGCGTTGCAGTGGACTTTAACTTTTCAGTATTTTGACAAATACACTTCTCATCAAAAAAATCGAAACACCTTGCAAGTTTACGTTTTGTCAGGATTATCAGAAAAATGTGTACATTTAGGAATAAATGTTAAATGTCGTTTAATAGTGAGTAATATGAGCTTATCAAATCTTAATGTTAATGTTCTAAATTTAAATGAATTTTTCATAGGTTTCGTATTTTGTTAAATGAGTCATTTTTATTCCGTATGGAGTATAAAGGAAATGGATAAAACAACACACGTAAATGAAAAAAAAAGCTAAAAAACGTTTATTTAATAACTTGTATTCCCTCTCCGAGCTCTAATTACTGCTTCCATACGGTTCTTCATCGATCGGATGAGAGTCACGATCACATGCTGTGGTATATTGTCCCATTCCTCTTGGATTGCATCTTGCAGCTGGCTAAGTGTTTCTGGGGCAGGATCTCTTGCTCGAATTCGTCTCTTTAATTCATCCCATAGATGTTCAATGGGATTCATGTCCGGGCTTCTTGCTGGCCATTCCATAATAGAGATATCGACTTCGTTAAGATAATCTCGTACGACGCCCGCGGTGTGAGCCCTAGCATTGTCGTGCATGAATATGAAGCCGTTGCCAATAAAATGTGCATAGGGCATCACATGAGGCTCGAGACACTCTTCGACGTACCGATGACAGTTTAGTGCAGGCAGACGTGGCCCAGACACGAAAGCAAGCTCTGTCTTACCGTCGGCGCTGATTCCTCCCCAAACCGTCCACGAACCGCCACCATAGCTGACCTTTTCTTCAATGCAGCATTGTGCATAGCGTTCTCCGTCTCTTCTGTAGACCTTGTTCCTTCCGTCGTTACCATACAGCATAATTTTACACTCATCAGAAAAGAGAACTTTGCTCCACTGTAGGTATGACCAATTTAGGTGCTCACGTGCAAAGTTAAGGCGCGCTCTTCGATGGTCTGCAGTTAATTTCGGCCCATTTGCTGGCTTATGCGGTACCAGTCCACGATCCTTCAACCTTCTTCTAATTGTAGAGTCACTTACAGCCACCCTTCGTACAACACGAAGCCGCTGCTGCAGTTGAAAAGCGTTAAGGCGTCGATTTCTTAAAGAAGTTGTTACAATAAATCGATCATCTCGCTCAGAAGTGACCCGATTCCTGCCAGATCCTGAACGGCGCGTGAACAAACCAGTCTCCCGATAACGTTTATAGACTCTATGAACAGATGACAGGCTTAGATGCAGTCTTGCAGCCACAACACGCTGACTAAGGCCAGAATCCAGCAATGCCACAACTTGGGCGGCTTCTGTGGGCGAAGTATCCATACGTTTTAGAAAAAAAACCTTTTTTCAGACGTCCCAAAGTCACAGTATTGAAATAAAAAACAAAAAGTTTAAGGATAGGCGCCAATTTTTAGTTTTTAAACGCTAAATGTACTCCAACCCTAAACACACATTTGTCTCAAAACAGTGATTCATTTCGTTTATAAGATAAACAAATGAAATTCTAATTTTGAATTTAGAATTTTCGCTTATTACTGTAATGGCCAAACTGCCAGCTATAATATATGTATTTTTTTTCATCGTATGAATTCTTTTTTGTGTTAAATTCGGACAGAAACAATGAAAACGGAAGTGTTTCGATTTTTTTGATGAGAAGTGTAGTTTCTATGAACGTGCTTATCTATTGCTAGGATATAAGTCGATAATTTTTGGGGTCAGTCTCTGGCGAGTCACTAAGGTCAAGCCTTAGTGACTCGCCAGAGATGATGATGTTATGAACTACAGAATCAGAAATAGTGTTCTACTCAAAGAGATATCAGCAAGACTCAGCTCTAAGACCACGGAGATTTATGAAAATGAAACTAGCAGTCCTAGAATTCAGAGGCAACTGAAAAATATAGGTGTGGTTTTAATCTGTAAAGTCTCCGTAGGAGGGGCTAGTCGACGGCGTGTGCTGTTCCCGCGCACCAGAAGTGGTCAGCAAAGCCGTAGATAGGGACTAGGGATTCTTCAAAAGGGTCGAAGCCTATTGGGGCACCGGGTCACTTTCTGAAAGGTAGGCTAAGCCCCTGTGCGAAGGGCAAGGAAAGGACGGGGTGGGGTGTTTAGTCAGTAAGAGTCTGACACTGTCTCCCGCACCGTCTAATGGCGGGATTCGTCATTCGATGATTTTTGCCCACCATAAAAAAACCTATACTAAAAAGAAAATACTCGTACAAAAAAATCCTAACTAATCGTTTTACAAGCTAGTTGCTTGTAAAACGATTAGTTAGGATTTTTTTTTAATTTTTAATTATGAACAATATAAAACATACTGCTAAGTTTAGTACGATATGTTTTTATACTTATAAGAAAATTTTGACGCGCAAACGTTAAAAGTTTTGCAAGGTTTAACGTTCAAAAAGTGCTGATTTTCAACCTAATTAAGATTAATGATTTTAGATTTACTCGTAGATCAATCTTTGAATTTCAAAACTCTTAATTATGGCTAATAATAATATATATAATAATACGACATAGCCTAAATTATGTTTATGTTTGCGCGTGTGATGATGCGGCCCGCTGCTGCAATGTATGACGAACGCCCAACGAGTCGCCCATCGCGCCCCGTCTCCGGAAAGTAACTCTTAGACACATAGTTATGAATCCACTCCAACTCCTAAAACCACTCAATTTCTATTAACGTAATTTAAACAATTTGTTTGTGTCTTTATTGTCGACGGCGAGCACTGGTCCCGCGCGTCTCAATGAGCTCAGCAAACCGTAGGGACCCTGCAGGAGGGTCGAAGCCAACTGAGGCCAAGAGTTCGTGTCTGAAAGGAAGGCTTCGGCCCTGGTATATATTATGTAGTAGTATATAGCGGTCAAGCGCGAAATTATCAACAATAAAAAAACACACATGCTTTCACTTTTAATTACTGTCGTAAACAGCCAATAAAATTGAAATCAATTTCAAGTCCCGAAGTTGCCTCATCAGACTCAACCGCTACCACACGCTTCGTCACAGTAACATAAGATGCTACGTTTAATTATTATATGCGTGTACCACAACGTTTTAATGAACTCACCGCCATTGATATAATCAAAAAGCGGAAGACAGTAAACCAGCTTCTAGCTCATGGACCTCTGAAATCACGATAGTTTGTCGTAATCAGCTAACGCTACTTCGCTCGCACGTCAGCGTCGGCTCTTATCTCTGTCCTTGTCTAGCAGTGATTATAGATAATGTAGATGTGAGTTTCAAATCTCTGATAGCGATGTTTGCGCGTAACATATCTTCTTTTACAATGTAAATCTACACTAATATAATAAAGAGGTAAAGTTTGTTTTTTTGTTTTTTTGTTTGTAGGGGGTAATCTCTGGAACTACTGGACCGATTGGAAAAATTTTAGCAACAATAGAAAGCTGCTTTACTCCTGAGTGACATAGGCTATATTTTATGTACGCGGGCGAAGCTGCGGCCAAAAGCTAGTACCCAATAAAATTGAAAACAATTTCAAGTACCTTTTATATCGTACGAAAAATTATGTAATGACGAATCCCGCCCTTGGGTGGAACAGGAAACGGTGTCAGACTCTTACTGACTAAAAGACACACCCGGTTCTTTCTTAGCCTTCATACCGGGGTCGGACTTTCCTTTCAAAAACCGTACCTACCAAAGTCCCAGTAAGATTCGGCCCTGCAGTTGGGCATCAAACCAATTTCAATTACCCAAGTTGCCTCATCAGACTCAACCGCTTCCATACGTCGTTTCTCTCAGTAACATAAGATGCTTGTTTTAATTATTATTTGCGTATACCCCGACGTTTTAATGAACTCTTTGTATAACAAAAGTAGGACGCGAGTTAGGGAAATTGGAACGTTTTGTAATTATGTGTTCTCACGACTTGGCTGTAGCTGACTACACTGGCTACATCCTTAAAAAGGATCATTGCACATACCAATATGAACAACTTTTACTATTAGACCAACCCAAAAATTACGAAAAAAAAATCCGCTCCATTACATGAAAATCCTTACATTTTGCCGAGTTAGGTGAATATAAATCCGCTCCATTGCATGAAAATCCTTACATTTTGCCGAGTTAGGTGAAAATCTATGGTGCAGCGGGTTTTTTTTTCGTGATTTTTAGGTTGGTCTCATAAACTCAAAAACTCAAACTCAAACTCGTTTATTTCAAATAGACCATTTACAGGCACTTTTGAAATGTCAAAATTGAAGCTAATTTGCACGTTCCAAGGCGTAGACCTCTATGGAGAAGAACGTGCAAGAAACTCCATGGGCACTCTTTTAAATCAAATTTATATATTTACATATTATGTACTTGGTTACATAGTAAAAGTTGTTCATATTGGTGCGTACAATAACCATTTTTAAGGAAAGCCCATCTGTTGTATTAGCCTTGTATAGTATGTTGGGTTAAGATCGGTGTTGGGGTAAGAACATATAGTAGCGCCATCTATGGCGTCTCATCATCTTCCTGCCCTTGTCCCGTTTTATTTGGGGTCGGCGCAATATGTTTTTTTCTTCCATTCTGTCCTGTCACCCGTCACGCTATCACTAACTCCTCTGTCTTCCATATCACTTCTCACACAATCCATCCATATCTTCTTTGGTCTCCCTCTCCCTCTCCATCCATCCACATTTATACTCATGGCTTTTTTTGGAACATGCGTTTCATCCCTCCTTTTTACATGGTCATACCAAGACAAACGGTTCCCTCTCAACTTTTCAGTCACTGGCGCTACTTTCAAACTTCCTCTAATATACTCATTTCTCACTTTATCCATTCTCGTCACACCACACATCCATCTATGGCGTCTAATAAGAAGTAATCCTGCATCGCGCAATAAAAGTTCTCCGCGCGATTTGAACATACTCGTAGAACAGCCGCATTGCCATGTCTTCGTGAGGACAATCGACGTCGGCGATCTCTCGCGCCGGGCCTTGGTTGAGGCCATGGTCCGGAGCGGGGAGGAGTGGCAGGCGGTCGCTTCCTTTTGCGAAGCAGTAATGCTAGCAAAGGAGGAGGCCGCTGACGCTCTAGATGCCGCCGCTGGGATTCCGATCCCGATTTCCGGCCACCGTAGGCGCGGGCTTGTGGATGACGAGCAATGGGTAGTTCGCCGTCCAATCGTCTGGTAACCGTCTGCGCACTGTCAACAAACCCTAGGGACCCTGCAGAAGGATCGAAGCCAACTGGAGCCATGGGTTCGCATCTGAAAGGAAGGTTCTGGCCCTGATATGTATGGCAACGTAGGAATGGGGTAGGTTGTTTAGTCAGTAAGAGTCTGACACTGTTTTCTGTTCCGCCCAAAAGCGAGAATCGTCATTGGATGAATGCTTGCTACCGTAAAAAAGACATAGAACAGCCTGAAATTATCTATCGGGCAGTAGCCCGTCAGACGTAACACTTGTCTGGTCGGATTAACCTTCCTTTTCTACAGAAGTATATTGCCCTTAACTCTCTGTTCCGCATAGACTACCCTCCAAAGTGATGACCCCGACGTAATCAATATTTCCCTTATTTGGATAGATTTTTAATGTTGGCCACATTGTGCGGCGGGGCGGAACATAACGTGTGGCACGCAATGTGGCTAGCTTTAAAAATATTGCGAAATATGTACAATATTTAACGAGCGCAAGAATAATCGAATAATAAATAATTTGTTTAATTTATTAAACACGATATAAATAAAAGTCGTATATGAAAAGATTGATAATTTAATTATCTTTTAGTTTGTGAAAATTCCATAAAGACAACCCAATGAACTTTTTTTTGCCAGATCTTCGTTTTTTTTTGTCTGTGTTGAACACTTCTTAGGGTAGTAAGCTTGGAAACACCGGCCACATCTAGAATCAAATGACGAAAAAAAAAAAATTGACGTGTAAAAGAGTTTGTAAAAACCTATTTACAAAATAAAAATCATTTATCATTTCGTCCACCACTCAGATTCTGTCGGATGGTTACCGAACGGCCGGAGCGTGAGTAACCTATTGCTCGCAGTCCACAAGCTCACACATAGTTACGGTGGCTGGAACATATACTGGTTAACAAAATAATCCATTGAGTCCATACAACACCTCGGTTAACTTTGAGCAATCCATCACTGTCGATCCTCAGAGGAATTCAAGCGTCATGTTATGTTAATTAAGTTAAATCAGTTAAGCCTCATTAGGTCAATTAACCCATAAATTATCATCATAATTGTCACTTCGAAAATGTCATTACTGGCTGATTGTAATACAGGTTCAACGTAACGCGAAATTATGACGTAAACGCTGCGCTACATATTAATTTGTTCAATGGATGCATCATCATTTGGCCATCGCACTGGGCCAGCGTGATGGATTATGGCCCTTTCCCTCTTTTAGAGAGGAGGCCTGTGTCCCAACAGTGGGAACATTAATAAGGCTGATGATGATGATGCATCATCATCATTATCATCTTTTTTTGCTGTCAATATTCTCGTCATTTCTGCTGAAAGAGATTCATCATCATCAACTGCTTTAACGTTTCCACTGCTGGGATACAGGCCTCCTCCCTAAGAGAGGGAATAGGCCATAATCTACCACGCGGACGCAGTGCGGATTGGTGAATATCACATGTCTTCGAATTTTTGGTTCTAGGACATGCCGGTTTCCTCACGATGTTTTTCTTCACCGTTTTCAGAGCAGTGATGATGAAATAGCTAGTTAGGAACCCGCGACCTACAGCTTGTAAATCGGGGCCGTTACCACTCGGCCACCCTGTTCTCAAAAAGATTCACTGTTGGACATAAGCCTGACCCAAGTGTCGCCATAACGACACGCCCTATGCATCTCGCATCCATTGTTTTCTCGCGACCATCACCAGGACATCAGTCCACCTTTTAGAAAACCTAAAATTTATCCCCATGTTTGTTTTTTTTTATGGATAGGCTTACGTCTGACCACTATCTCGTGCGATAAGTTGCACTATAGGTCTGTAAACTCTAACACTTTTCCAGCGGCTTCACTCACCATCGCAATCCTATAAGGATAAATATACAAACACGTTCACAATGGCAGTACATAGACGCGTAGAGTACATTTTTCCGTATAGCATAAACACTCACCCGCACAGCGGACCAAAAAAAAAATAAAAATGATATAAAAAAAATATAAACAGTAGTTTCTTTGAGAATTAAAATGAATGTGGTTCATAAAGAGCTTGTTTCAGAAATAATTTAAACTAAAATGGTGAAAAAAAATGACAAAAAAGGCGTAACATTCTTTGTCTGGGCTAAGATTGCCAAGTGTCTGATGAGAGAAAAATGTGTCTTAACAATTCGCCTCTTTAAAAACCTAATTAAAATATAAATAGCTTATTTGTTCTTGATAAATATTGTACCTTAATGAACGATATTTCGAGCCGGATACGATAGTTCAAAGCTAGTGTAAGTCAAAATCATTAATTGAACTTCATTAATTTCATTTATTAAACACTAGCATTTGTCCGCGGCTTCGCCCACGTACATAAAATATAGCCTATGTCACTCAGGAGTAAAGCAGCTTTCTATTGTTGCTAAAATTTTTCCAATCGGACCAGTAGTTCCAGAGACCTCCTACAAACAAAAAAATAAAAAACAAACTTTACCTCTTTATTATATTAGTGTAGACAAAAATCTAAAAACTTTCTGTAGAGACCCTGTAGAAGGGTCGAAGCCTACTGGGGCCAAGGATTAACTTCTGAAGTCTTGGCCCTGATATGAAAGGCAACATAGGAACAGTGTGGGTTTATGAGTCAGCAAAACTCAGACACTATTTTCTGCTCCACTTACCCACTAATGCAAAATAGGATCAACGATTGGACGACTGGACTGTCAGTCTAGTAGTTAATGACCCTGACTGCTATAACGGAGGTCGTGGGTTTGATTCCCACCCAGGACAAATGTTTGTGAGATGAGCATGATCATTTGTTCTGTGTCTGGGTGTAATTTATCTGTAATATGTATGTATTTAGAAAATTAAATATATAAGTATGTTTATCAGTTGTCTAGTACTCATAACACAAGCTCTGCTTACCTTGAGACTAGATGGCGTTGAGTGATAGTTGTCGAATATTATTATATTATAAATATTATTATTATTACTGCTTACCATCAGGTGGGATCGCAGTAAAGCACTAAGTTATATCAAATTAAAAAAAAAAAAACAAGGACGGGAGTTGTCATCGGATAATATTTGCTTAAAAAAAAACTAATAAAAAAATCACTTACTTATTTGTTCTCAACAAATAAAGCACTTTAATGAACGGTCCTTCGAGCCGGATACGACAGTTCAAAGCTAGCTTTAGTCGCAACAGTTAATTAAAGTAGCTACTAGATCTAATTAGACAGATCTCAGACTTATTTATTACCGGCTTTGTCGCGAAGCTGTTGGCTTTGTAATAGACGCTCATCCGCGATGTGATTAAATGGCGGACAGATACTGAACAGATTGATTAAGTATGCTTTATGTGGTTTATATTTCGGAGAGCAGTGTTGCCGGGGTGATAAAAGAATACAGGGTGAAATATCCCTATAAAAAATAAATAAAAAGTCAATTTTTTTTTTACAATTTCAATTTTTTCATTTTTTTTATGACAATTTTTTTTTGACAATTTTGATTTTCTTCTATAAGAACAAAAGAACTCATAGTCTACTAAAAAATATAATAATTTATTCGAGAGCAGTGGTGGCCGAGTGATAAAAGCTCTGACTTACGAGTTGTAGGTCTCGAGTTCAAACTCAGCCAGGTGCATTACTTTGTATAATTTATTTCATCACCATTGCTCTGAAAACGTTGAAGGTTGGTGCCGGAGTGATAAAAGCTCCGACTTACGAATTGTAGTTCACGGGTTAAAACCCAGCCAGGTGCATTACTTTGTGTAATTTATTTATTACCACTGCTCTCAAAACGGTGAAGGAAAACATCGTTAGGAAATCGGCATGTCCTAGAACCAAAAATTTGAACAAATCAATAGAAAAAAATAAGAAAAATGAATCCACCAATCCGCACTGGGTCCGCGTGGTGGAATATGTCCCATTCCCTTTCCTAGAGAGGAGGCCAGTGTCCCAGCAGTGGGAACTTTATAAGGCTCACCAAACTTTATAAGGCACACCAGTTTCTACCACCGACACCTCCAAGAACCAAAAATTCAAAGACATATGACATCCACCAACACATACTGGGCCTGCGTGGTGGATTACGACCCATTACCCCTCCTAGAAAAGAGGCCTGAGTCCCAGCTTTGGGAACATCATAAAGCTGATGCTGTGCTATGTTATTATTATTGACTTTCCTTTCATAATCACTTACGTGTACATTAACACCCGTATTCACAAACAATACTTTCCTCAGTGAAGTAGTAACGCTATGCGAAGTAAGGCATTTCTCACTGCGTAACATGTGGCAAGCCTTTCAGACGTCACTAGACGTCACTCAAGTATTGTTTATGAATTAGTTTTAGGAGCCCTGTGCGCTCGCGAGCACTGTGAGATCGCATAGTAACGTTTGTGAATACGGGTGTTAAATCGTCATTTAGGTTGCACAATTAAAAAAGAACCATTTCTCCAAAACCCAACCCTCAAATTAATCAACTCCAGTGATACAGAAACGGTCCCTTCCTCCCCCAAAAACCACTTAACAAAAAAAGAACGACTGCCAAAACTTTCCCTCCTTTAATCAAAACTTTGCCGACTTTTTTATAATAATTAACTCAAAATAACTCTAATAAAATGAACCGAGTTGGAACCTTACAAATCCATGGCACTTTTAGTTTATAAACAGGTACTTGTAACTTTATAGGGTCGAGGGTCTTGCTACGGGAATTTCTTTTTAGGGTTCCGTAGTGAACGAAACTCTTATAAGGTCACTTCATTGTTCATCTGTCTGTCTAGACCATTTATCTCAGGAAAGCGTGGAGGTATCGAGTTGAAATTTAAACTATGTATGTATAGTATATAGGTGTAAATTTTTCTAACAACGCGCAGAGCGCACGTGCAACGAAATGGTACTAAATAATCATGTGACACACTGCGCCTGTCAAAAGTGAAAGACAAAGAGCTTATAAAAGGCGTGAGCATCGCGTGAGTGGTCATTCGTTCGTCGACATATGAACTGGTCGGACGTTGTTGAAGTTAATTATATTGTTATATTATTTTGAAATTTATGGTACACTAGCTTTTGTCAGCGGCTTCGCCCGCGTACATAAAAATATAGCCTATGTCACTCAGGAGTAAAGCAGCTTTCTATTGTTGCAAAATTTTTTCCAATCGGACGAGTAGTTCCAGAGATTACCTCCTACAAACAAAAAAACAAACTTTACCTCTTTATTATATTAGTGTAGATGTAGATAATCGTACAAAAAATTCAATTTTTAATCATACAAAAAGTGATTTATAAAATAATAAAATATAATGAGCAATGAAGATGCTTTAATTCCTGAAGATACCCCTCCTCTTGCATGTATATATTTAAGTCTGCAGGCGGTTGAAGATGTGAAAAACTAACTTCTAATTTAACAGAAAAAAATATGGCCTTTTATGTTGCAAAAAACGTGTATTTCAACACTTTAAAAGGAATTCACGGGTACTTTCCTTTGAAGGCTTTACAAGTACAGCATTGATTTTGTAAGTAAATTTGTGATTACGTTAAAAAAAATCTCTTCTATAAATAAATCTAAAAAATCGTCTGACACTCGATTTGGGAACTGAATTAGTTACATATAGCTTTTGTCAGCAGCTTCGCTCGCGTACATAAAATACAGCCTATGTCACTCAGGAGTAAAGCAGCTTTCTATTGTTGCTTAAATTTTTCGAATTGGATCAGTAGTTCCAGAGATTACCTCCTACAAACAAAGAAACAAACTTTACCTCTTTATTATATTAGTGTAGAAGTGTAGATTAGTTAGTATATATTAATAGTATTAGTTACATATTAATTAGTAGACTATTGGGGATCAGGGTCTCTTTCTGAAAGCAAGGCTTGGCCCTAGTGTGAATGGCAAACAAGGAACGGGGTGGGGTATTTAGTCAGTAATAGTCTGACACTGTTTCTCGCTCCGCCCAAGCGCGGGATTCGTCATGATTTTTGTCCACCATAAAAAAAAATTGATTACTAGACGGAACCCTCAGTATGCGACTCGCACTAGCCAAGTTTTATTTTATAATGTTTTTGTAGCAGAGCCTTGACACGGTTTTGATAAAAAGACGGTAGTTTGAATACGTTTTGGCTTATTAAAGGCTTGAATTTTTCATTCAGTAATGAGGAACGGCGGAAATTTTATGCGTCGGCTGAAAATTGTGAAGAGGTTAACCTCATCTAGACTCGTTGAAGAAGATTAGGTCAAGTAGTCGCTAGCCCAGTTGGGTAGTTCGCTCAAATTTTAGGGTTCTGTACCCAGGGCCAGACTAAGGACCGCGCCTCAAGGAGTGGTCAATCGGTAGGGACCCTGCAGAAGGTTCGGGCGACGTAGAAACTGGGTAGGTTTTCTATTCAGTAAGAATCTGACACTTCACTAACCTGCTCTACCCAAGGGCGGGAGTTGTCCTTGGTTGATTTTTAACCACAATAAAAAACCCTCTTTGGGTAAAGAACTCATGATAGGGTAAGAAAAAGCATGACCCTTTTTGTTAGACTCTAATTTCTGTGTGTCACTAGGTTGTATCTCATGAACTGTGATAGTTAGCCTTTTAAAATATTCACAGACTAGCTTTTGCCCGCGGCTTCGCCCACGTGGTTGGGGTTTCCGGGATAAAAAGTAGCCAATGTCCTATTCCGGAGTGTATCCTATGCCTGTGCCAAATTTCATCCAGGTTGGACGGACCTTGGCGTCTTCCTCGGCCGTTTTGGCGTGATTGAGTAACAAACATCCAAACATCGTAACTTTCGCATTTATAATATTAGTAAGATAATTATATTTCTGTGGCCGCCATAATTACTACAATTATGGTTTTTTGTGGGTTTCCTAAAGAAGGAACGGAACCACGGAACCCTTCGAGCGCGAGTCTAATTTTCACTTGGCCGGTTTTTATAATTATTTACATAGTATATGACTGTAAAAGAAAACATCGTGTAGAAATCGGCATGTCTTAGAACCAAGAAGACATATAAAACAAAAAATTACTTTTTTACTCCAGCTTTTTTAACATTTTGAAGCTCTATCGAAAGCAAAAACTCTCATGTGTATACGATAATTTAATCGTCATTTATTTAAAATTTCAAAATCAACTATATGCTTCCAAATAAAATATTAATTTTATATTTAAACTAGCTTTTGTCCGCGGCTTCGCCCACGTACATAAAATACATATATCACTCAGGAGTAAAGCAGCTTTCTATTGTTGCTAAAATTTTTCCAATCGGAGCAGTAGTTCCAGAGATTACCTCCTACAAACAAAAAAATAAAAAAACAAAAAAACAAACTTTACCTCTTTATTATATTAGTGTAGATTAATTATCAATGAAAACTGTTTTTTTTTTACTACTGTACTACTATTAAGTACAACAAACAACAGTCAAATTAAAAACAAGAAATTATTTAGCTAATACCTATATTTATGGTTGTAGTTGATTTCATTATATTTTTTTCAGTAAGCGGTTTTTATCGTTTCTCTCACAAAGTTGAATTTTACACATAAGAAGTCTTAAATTCGCAACGACGATATAGTAAAAAAAAAGCTAGATCTAGTTGTTAGTCCACTGACTACTGGGCGACTGCCCACACTGCTAAGCTGGTCATGACTTCGATCCCCACCCAAAATAAAATAATATTTGTGTCAAGGTCATGGTAATATTTTACTTTACATCTTGGTATACATATATTTAGATATAAATATCATCAGTTGTCTCGTACTCATAGCAGTTACTGCATAGTTAGGAACCAGATGGCGTTGTGTGCAAGTCGTGGAATATTCTTAAAAAAATAATGAAGGAAAACTTTGTAAACTTAAAAGAGACTTACCTAATTAAGACCAAACTTTAACGCCATAGGTGCTCAGCCAAAGAATATGCAAGTTTTAATAGCATTAATAATAAGGTACGCAGAACTTTTAAAATTGATAGTCTTTCTGTAGTAAATCCAGGCTTCCTCAGAGATTCGTACCGCTAAGCTATCTTCGAGACGTGGTTCGTAATAAATACTTAAAGTCTTCTAGATAATATTTCATTACGACGAGTGTTTTAGAGTAACCCACGAAATTAAATTTGCTTAATCTATATTACAGTACGGCCATTCTAACTTGGCGAGCCAAAAGTTAGACCCTGTGAACTCGTAAAAAAATGGTTTTAAACAAGTTTTCAATGAAAATATATTTTTCGACTGGCCTGTTGGTCTAGTGGTTAGTGGCCCTGACTGCTGTGTCGGAGGTCGTGGGTTCGATTCCCACCCGGGACAAATGTTTGTGTGATGAGCACGATCATTTGTTCTGTGTCTAGGTGTAATTTATATATAATACTCGTACCTATTTATGTACTTAGAAATATATTAGTATATTTATCAGTTGTCTAGTGCTCATAACATAAGCTCTGCTTAGCTTGGGACTTGACGGCGTTGTGTGATATTTGTGGAATATATAAAAAAAAAACTTTAATAGTGCGGTATATACCTACCTACTATATGATTAATACGCATCAAATCCATTCCTTATTACCGAGTTTCTATGGTGATCTTCTGACTCCTTTACCAGATCCGGTTTACCATTTAGCATCAAAGTACTTGTCAAGACGAGTCATACGAACTTGATGGGGTTTTGTCGTTTAATTATTGAGTTCCTGTTTGAGTTTTAATAAATATATACCACGCTATTTTTACAAGCTTTTTATTAGCTTGCAATGTAACTGTGTATGTTCGGCTCAAATCTTGCAACTCAATTTTGAAGCAGATATCTTCAACCGATTGAGCTGCAATTTTGCATGCAGGTGTAAATCGCATGACATTGTAATATTATGATGATGAACAAGGAGCCGATCTGATGATGGAATCGCGAGGTAGCCATAGGAACTCTGTAATTAAACGGCACAACAACATCGAGTTTGGCCTCGCGTGAATCGTTTTGACGAGTTTTAATTATAGAACTATAGATCACTGCTATAAAAGCTTTTTATGAAAAAAAAATTTTTCATTGAAAACTTATTTTCATAACAAGTTTTTATTGCTTTGAAAAAAATATTTTCATTGAAAATTCGTTTAGCAATTTAGCTGCAATTTGCTAGAAATGTAAGGATATAAAATATTCCTTGCGACAGGCTTTACTCCAAAGCCTCGAAGGCAGTGTTTAATTAATTAAAGAATGATCTACAAAGACAAAGTAACCCTTTGAGAAATAGACTCTACAAGTTGTCGTTAGTCTCCGAAAGATATTATTTATCTTAGTCCTTGCTTCGTTTAGGTAAGCCTACAGAGAAAAGAAAGAAAGGAAAACAATTAATTTGCGGGAAATTATGTTGTCTTAGACTTTTAAAGATTATGAACATTTTAGAGGGAATAAAATATCTGAAAAAAAAAAACAAAAATCAAACTCAAGCTTTTTTTTTGTTGGTGTGAGGGAGAGGAGAGAAATGGGTGAAGGAGGAGGCGGGTGAGAGGGGCAGATGAGATAAAAAAAATGCCAATAACAGTGTTTAAACAGCAATAATAAACAGTTATTGTATTTATTTGTTTAAACTATTAATTTTTTTAGAAGTTTTCAAGCGCTAAAATTCGCAGAGCCTAACTCCAGGCTTGCCAATATTCAACGGCCGTACTGTACACGAGTCGGCAAAATTTCACTAAATCTAATTTACTGTCTAGAATTGGGTAGGTACCTAGATCAGAAGGGTGTGTATCAATCAATCTACTCATCTACACTATCTACACTAATATAATAAAGAGGGAAAGTTTGTTTTTTTGTTTGTAGTCGGTAATCTCTGGAACTACTGGTCCGATTGGAAAAATGTTAGCAACAATAGAAAGCTGCTTTACTCCTGAGTGACATAAGCTATATTTTATGTACGCGGGCGAAGCCGCGGGCAAAAGCTAGTGTTATAATATTGTACTGTCGAGTTTTTGTGTACTGTAAAAGTGAACTGAGTCTAATGTGTAATAAACATGGATTTGGGTTCTATTTACTAAATAATAGATAATAATGTTTTTTTTTTGTAATAACATCTTACTCATCATCATCAGCCTAGCGTAAGTCCCGGTTGCTACCTTGGCTTTCACCTCGGTGCCCGGGGTCCGCTTTCCTGCCTAGTCTTCTCCACTTCGCTCGGTCTTTTGCGTCCTCTGCCTTAAGCCCATTAGCACGCATATCGTCCCTTACGACGTCGATCCAACGCCTCTTAGGCCTACCTCGTTTTCCGGCGGCGGCGGCATGGCGAGGCATCTGTTACCCACGTAGTCTGCCGGTTTTCGTAAAACGTGGCCATACCAGCGTAAGCGACCCTCCTGCAGTTTATCCGCTATGTCACGGACCTGAAGGCTGCCCCGGATGCGGGAGTTCTTAATGCGGTCTTTCCGCGAAACTCCAGACATCCAGCGCAGCATATTCATTTCCGTGACACGCAGGCTTTGCTTATGTCTCTCAAGTACAGGCCACGCTTCACTGCCATACAAAAGGACAGGCCTAATGATGGTCTTATAGACCTGTCCTTTGAGCCTCACCGGCATTTTGGGGTCACAGATAACCCCCGCCACCTCACGCCATTTCGCCCAGGCCGCCGAGATACGTGAGTCGACGTCGCAATCGACGTCCCCGGACTCGTGGAGCACCGATCCCAAGTACCTGACCTGTAATAACATCTTACTAATATTATAAATGCGAATGTTACGATGTTTGGATGTTTTTACTTAATCACGCCTAAACGGCTAGACGGATCTGGATGAAATTTGGCACAGGTATAGGATATACTCCGGAATAGGACATAGGCTACTTTTTATCCCCAACCCCAACCCCAATACCACGCGGGCGAAGCCGCGGACAAAAGCTAGTCTACATCTACACTAAGAGGTAAAGTTTGTTTTTTTGTTTGTAGGAGGTAATCTCTGAAACTACTGGTTCGATTGGAAAAAATTTAGCAACAATAGAAAGCTGTTTTACTCCTGAGTGACATAGGCAATACTTTATGTACGCGGGCGAAGCCGCTGACAAAAGCTAGTATATTATATATTCCTCAACTATCACACAACGCCGTCTAGTCTCAAGCTAAGCAGAGCTTGTGTTATGAGTACTACAACTGATAAACATACTTATATATTGCTAAATACATACATATTATAGATAAATTACACCTAGACACAGAACAAATGATCGTGCTCATCACATAAACATTTGTCCTGGGTGGAAATCGAACCTACGACCTCCGGCATATTAGTCAGGTCCTTTAACCACTAGACCAACATGCCAGTTACGCGGAACTGGCGCATATCTTCCTAATGTTATGTTTGTTTACTAGTTTTATGTTTGCGTCATTATGAGTAAATAAAATGTTTTTCTTTTTTCTTTCAGTGAAATAAAGTTGACACTACGCTACTAGCGTACCTACTACTTAAACACATGAAACACAAATTACACAGTTTGCCTGTAAATTGTACATATTTCAAGTTGTCAGTAAATATACACTGGCAATAAATGCCAAATGTCGGCACGCGAGTGACGTGGCGTGAATTACTAGGCAATTTACACCGATTTGGAGAAATTCTACGGACTTTTTCACTACACAATTGGATTTTAAATTGACAACACTTGAAAAGTAAAAAACACGCATAATTTAATCGGGCGGTTGGCAATTGTTTGTTTTGTCAAGTTCATGAACGTTTAATAAAATAACTAGCTTTTGTCCGCGGCTTCGCCCGTGTACATAAATTATAGCCTACGTCACTCAGGAGAAAAGCAGCTTTCTATTGTTGCAAAAATTTTTCCAATCGGACCAGTAGTTCCAGAGATTACCTCCTACAAACAAAAAAACAAACTTTACCTCTTTATTATATTAGTGTAGATGAGAACACAATCAGACAGTGACAATGAGAAAATGGGAGAAGAATATTGATAGAGGTTTTTACGCTAGTAATATACACCGTTAAATTTTAGTCGTTTTAATCCCGAAGAGGGTCGATCCAGTACATGAAACACTATCGATTTGTGTAGATAAAATAAAAAAAAAGTAAATCTCTAATTGATATACGCATTTACGAAATTAATTTCTTTAAGTAAACGAGTCATTGACCTTGTAGGTAGTTGTCGGTCGTTGCGTACTAACTACCTCCAGGTCATTGAACTCGCCCAGCTGACGTTTACTTAAAGAAATCAATTCAGAACATGCGTAAATTAATTCAAGTTTAAAAAAAAAGTACTTTGTTTTTCTTTGTTCTAACTTTATAAATCGATTGTGTTTCATGTACTGAATGGATCCTCCAAGGGATTAAAACGATCAAGATTTAACGGTGTATTATGTCTATGGGTTTTAGACGATAGGACAAAATCAGAGATAACCATTATTATGGTTGTCAGTTATTTCTACAAGATGTAAGTACAGTACGGCCATCGGATCTTGGCGAGTGTGAAGTTAATCTCTGCGAATTTTAGCGCGTGAAAACTCGTACAAAAATAAAGGTTTAAAAAAAATTAATGACAATAACAGTTGAAAATTGCGTTTATTTGTTTAGATCATTTTTTTTACGAATTTTCATGAGCTAAAATTCGCAGAGAGCTTAAATTCTAACTCGCCAAGATCCGACGGCCGTACTATAAATTCGTTCATCATTAATTTGATTGGCGTGTTAGTCTAGTGGTCTGTGGCCCTGATTTCCATTGCCGTGGTCGTCGGTTCGATTCACACCCAGAAGAAATTTTTGTATGATGTCAGGGCCACACTGAAGAGAAATGCCGAGAATCGTCGCGATAATCGTCGTTAACGTTAGGTGTGGCCATCACTTGACGAGATAATGTGACTATGGCATTAACATTGCCGTTAGGCGTTAGGCGACAATTCAATGAAAGCAAATTTCGAATGTAGCCACCAACTTTAGCGCGTTGACGATGAGAGCAGTGATGGCCGAGTGGTAACTTGGCCACGACGGGTAACTTGGCCACCACGGTAAACTTGACCACCATTGATAACTTGGCCACCACGGGTAACTTGGCCACCAGTGATAACTTGGCCACCACTGATAACTTGTCCGCCACTGGTAACTTGGTCATGACTGATAACTTGGCCACCACGGGTAACTTGGCCACCACTGATAAATTGGCCACCACTGCTCTCATCGTTAAGATTACATTAGTCCTTCTATTTATCTTAAAAATCAAAGAAGTTTCGTCGGCAAACAACACCATAAGTTTGATTTGCATTTAAGAACGAAAAGCCACAACTGTCTTATCTTATTCAATCCCGGACTTTATGGTCTGAAATCGTCTCACACGGCAACACCCAACGGAGCGTGGTGATTGATGTTCATTTGTTGATCCCTTCTCCGAATGAGAAAGCTCTTTACCCTCGTAATAAAACAATTACAGGGTTTTTTAGACATTCATGATGTTTGAAATCTAAGGCTTTTGGCTTTGAGGTGACATTTTGGCTTTTGTAACACCCACATTGTCCGTAGATTTTATGTACGTCATCTGGCAGTTGTTTTTTTTATGTTAGGTAAAAATCACCCTATGACGAATCTCGCCTTTGGGCGGAGCGGGAAACAGTGTCAGACTTTTACTGACTAAAAACCATATAGATATGTCAAACAGTACTAAACCCACCCTGATTTTTCCTAGTCCTTCATATCGGAGCCAGATCTTCATACGGTTTGCTGACAACTGTTTGAGGTGCGTGGAAACTTGGGTTTGTATGTAATGTGGCCGTATCATAGGCACTGCGTACTTATATGACATAAAAAAAAATATAATATGCATTGTCTTTTATTACATAGAAATAGAAATAAGAAACATTTATACCACAACAAAACTTTCCCTGACTTTACCAAACATTCTCATGGACTCGTAGGGAATGAAAATATTTAATGTTTTTAAATGCCATGGGCTCATTGGGAACTATTTTTTTTTTCATTTCTATAAACTAATGCTTGACTGCGATCCCACCTGATAGTAAACCATCAATGATTGCATCACAAGCAGTGATTACAACATCAGGTGAGATCGCAGTCAAGCATTAATTTATAGCAAATACAAAAAACATACAAAGTGTAATAATCGAATGTGAAATGGGAACAACCCATAGTTAGCTAGAATACACCAGCCTCATCTAAAAACTTTTATTTAAGTTGACGAAAAAAATGATGTGTATTTTAAAAACACATTTTCAAAATAAATGTTTTTTTATTGCAATAAACTAGTGCTTGACTGCGATCCCACCTGATGGTAAGCGGTGATGCAATCGTTGATGGTAAGGCGCACTAGATTATTAAGAGCCCATTCACTCTAGCCTTGATGACACCTAAATTATAATCGGACGGAAAGACTGCAGACGGCAAATGTTATAAAAACCAATCTCACTATTACCGAACCACAACCTACCCCAACAATTCCGCAATTCACTTCAATTCCCCACACAACTCCCACATAAAGCGCAATAACCGTCACCATCTGGCACAGGCAACCAGCACCGGCAACTATGCAATTTGTACAATTTCCATCGTACTATGAGCCTCTTGTGGATCGCTCCATTTCCTTCGCAACTAGCAAATAAAACTGCCTGAATATGTCGGTAGTTCTACTAATAGAGTTGGCACATTTTATTTTAATAACGCTTTTGTTTTTTCTTTTGTAATGAATTTTTTTTGCCTGTAATCTTATGTGTAAATATGTGGATAATGCGGTGGGCTGCAACTATGCAAACGCTCGTTCATCCAGTTTGTTTAGGGTATATATACGAGTATATTGTAGCTGTTTATTAAAATTTATACTTATATTATGAAGAGGTAAAATTTGTAATTTTCTATGTAGGCGGTAATCTCTGGAACTACAGTTTCGAATTGAAAAAATCTTATTGTGTTGAATAGTCCATTTTTGAGGAAGGTTATAAGCTGTATAACATCACGCTATGATTATATAACCACAGACGTGGGTGAAGCCGCTGCTAGCCTATATATTGCTGACATCACGCGGGCGAAGACGCAGGTAAAAGCTAGTTATCCTATAAATAAAATATCTACGACTGACCTGGTTTGATGCAGGACATGCCGCAGGCTCCATCACAGAGGCACTTCTTCTTTTTACTCTTACAGTCCTCATCGGAGGAGCATTTACGGAGACACTTTTGACCCTGCAAAGGAAGACATGATTAGCATTGGTTTTCAAGAGTAGATTCCTGATAGCTACAACTTAGGGGTCTTTAAGTCAAGAGTGAATAGGTTACTTCTAGGCAAGCGTGCTCCATCATCGACCACATCATTGCTTACCATCAGGTGAGATTATGGTAAAACGCGAGCCTATCTAGAATTAAAAAATATATATTTTTCAAAGTAATGAGGGATGGGAACCTATGGTCCGAAATCATTTCTAAAGCAGTTGCTTAAATCATTAACTACACTTATCTGGTCTAATCCTCATTTTATAACGGAGGTAAAGTACGGCCATCGGATCTTGGCGAATCTCACGCGGCGAATTTCAGTGCTTGAAAACTTGTACAAAAATAAAGGTTTTAAAAAAATGCCTATAACAATTTTTAACAACAACAACAACTGCAAATTGCGTTTATTTGTTTAAACTATTTTTTTTTAAGAATTTTCAAGAGCTTTAATTTCGAAGCCTAACTTCAGACTCGCCATGTACACAAAAGTATACCCTGTTCTGCATACCTCCAAACTGGTGACCCATTACTTCGTGACATCATCATCACTTCCTCAAACTTTCGAGCAGTAAGCCATCTATCTATCCAGCAGGCTTTAAAGGGTATTCTGGTCATCATGCCTATCTGGTCGTACCTGGTCATCACCCTTAGCCTCGTCAGTGACTTAACATAATACTGTTCATTTGAAAATGATTATCAGAGAAGACCAAAGCCAAGCCATACTGACGGGCTTGCGGACGGTGAGCAATGAGTAGCTCGCCGTCCGGTCGTCTGGTGATCGTCCAGACCAAGCCTAGTAGTCGACGGCGCGCACTTTTCCCGCACGCCTCAAGGAGTAGTCAGCAAACCGTAGGGAACGTGCAGAAGGGTCGAAGCCAACTGGGACCAAGGGGGTGGGGTAGGTGGTTTAGTCATAGGTAGAGTCTGACACTGTTTCCCGTTTCGCCCAAGGGCGGAATTCGTCATTGGACAATTTTTAGCTACCATAAAAAAGGCATACTGAAGAAAGACATATTTCATAACCGTGTCTACTAATAAGTCTTACTGAAATTTAGATCCTAGAATTTACAGAAAGACTTGAAAAGCTTTACTTTAGTTTCATTTTTATCGTTTGAAACGGTAATAGGGCAGTTTGAGTTGCCTTTACGTACTATTTGCATAGCTCTTGCGCTGAAAATATTAGCTTGCGAGCAATATCGGAAACGGGAATGATTGCTCCACAGTTAACTCACTAGAGGCGCCAATATCGTTAAAGTTTTCTGCATCGGAGTAACCACGAATCGGTAAACGCTGGATATAGTTTTCTTTTGTTTTGTTATAGTCATTTATAACGCTCGAACCACTGAACCAACCCGGGAATCTTTTAGTCTAGAGTAAATAAGTTACTTCTGGTTTTTTTTATGGTGGGAAAATCATTTAATGACGAATCCGCTCGGCAGAGCGGGAAACAGTGTCAGACGCTTACTGACTAAACGACCCACCCCTATCCTTCTTAGCCTTCATACCAGCGTCGGACCTTTCTTCCAGAAGCCGAATCGGGCCCTGGTAGGGCCTAGTAGTTGATTCTTCATGCTATAAACTATACTAAAGGACTTATAAATAGGTATACATAGAGATGGACGAAATGTAAAAGCGAGGCCAAAAAATAGAATAGGGGAATTTTTATAAATAATATCGTGATTCTAGAACAAAAATGCTTTCTGAAAAACATTGGCAGGTTTTTTAGTCAGTGGAAAACTCTCCCATAATGTTAGTTCTGGTCACATGAACTAATTACTTACCCACTTTTCTTTTCGAAACAACGAATGCTTTCAAACCCATATTTTTCTATTATTTTTAACGAACTGAACTATTTTACCCTACCTCAGACAGTCACGAAAGCCTGGAAAATTTTAACATCGACTTTCAAAAAGATGACGATATCGCACAACGCCATCTATTAATCTAATTTAATGCACGCCATCTATGAGCAAAAGTGTGAACTAAGATAATGTTATCGCCATATGGTGTAGCGTACATGTGTACGCTGCCATATGGCGCTAGAACTTGAACAATTCAAAAGTCTAGCCCTAACGAGCAACCAGACCCAGTGTGGGATAAGTCATTAGATAAAATTGTAACTACGTAAAAACAAATGAGATAAATAGATAAGATGATAAATAGAGCAGTGGTGACCAAGTGGTAATGGTCTTACAAGTTGTAGGTCATTAGTTCAAACCAAGTTAGGTGCATTACTTTGTTTAATTTATTTCATCACTACAGCTCTTAAAACAGTTAAGGAAAACATCGTGAGGAAACCATCATACATCCTAGAACCAGAAATTCAAAGACACGTGACACCCAGCAACCCGCACTGGGCCCGCGTAGTGGATTACGGCCCATTCCCTCTCCTAGAGAGGAGGCCTGTGTCCCAGCAGTGAGAACATTATAAGGCTAAAGGCGAATTACTTTGTGTCATTTATTTCATCACCACTGCTCTTAAGAAAACCATCGTGGGGAAACATGGCATGTCCTAGAACCAAAAATTCGAAGACATGTAACATCCAGCAACCCGCGCTGGGCCCACGTGGTGGATTACGACCCATTCCCTTTCCTAGATAAAAGGCCTGAGTCTTAGCAGTGGGAACATTATAAGACAGATGCTATGCTATGGTAAAAACAAATGCAGCAGAACAATTCATTTTCGCTTCAACTTTTTTTGCTTTTAGCAATAAGACAGCCCATTGTAACTCTATAATAATTTCGTAGGGACTCTGTGAAGGGGTTGAAGCTTATTGGGGCCCAGGGTCTCTTTCTGAAAGGAAGCTTGGCCCCAGTACGAAGGGCAAAGAAGGAACGGGGTGGGGTGTTTAGTCAGTAAGAGTCTGACACTGTTTCCTACTCCGCCCAAGAGCGGGATTCGTCATTGGATGATTTTTGCCCACCATAAAAAACAACACCTTAGTAATTTTAAGTTCCTTATGTACCAAGTTGTGTTTATGGTGTACCTACAATAAAGAGTATAATGGCTTATCGAGCAAGCTTTTTATTAATTTGACGACTTTAAAATTTAATTTAATATTGTGAGTTTTCTTATATTTAATTTTAGTTTGTGATTTGACTATGATTTATTTGTATTCTTATATATTATTTTATTTGTTTGACATGTGTATTAAATGATTATTATTTATCTTAAATTATTTATTATTTGAACTTCAAATTTGGTTAATTTGAATAATTTCTAAGTTTTTGACAGTATTGTATCAGTTTGTACCTTTATGACATGTAAGAATCCCTTACCAATAAAAACTATGACTATGACTATATCTATCTATCATTTTGGTATTCATACCAGTAAGGTAGCCTGCTCCTCATCCCTGGGACATTGTGCCGAAGGTGAGTTCCGAGGGTTTTTGTAGATCCTGCCGTCATCATCAGCATCAGCTCGGCTCTGTTGCGTCGTCTCGTCCTCATCATCATCATCGTCGGCTGCTGTTGGGCTCGGCAGGGATGATGCTGTAACAATGAGAAGTTAGCTGTTAGGTGCTGGTTGAATGAATGTTTTTAAAAAGAGTGTCCACGGAGTTTCTTGCACATTCTTCTCCATGGAGATCTACGCTAGGACAGATAGATTTGACGTTTCAAAAGTGCCTGTATTATAAATTTGGTTTTTTGGAATAAAATGATTTTGATTTTTGAAATTAAAATCAGAATTAAAATTAGAATCAGAATCACTCCGTAGCAACGATGACTATTTTTGGTACTAGACGACTGATAAACATACTTATATATTTCTAAATACATACATATTCGTATTACAGATAAATTACAATTGGTAAAGTCATATTTATTACAATACACATGTTATGTGTAAATTTAATTATTTTTAATTATCTTAAAATAGCCTCAAGAGGCTTAAATTTCAAAGGGTGTACGAACGAACAATTCTAATATTTTCGCGTGGGGTCTTAGAGGCGAGGCATTACTTGAGAGTGGAGCAAGTATTTCTCATTAAAATTTGACACGAATATTTTAGGTTTTGGTACATTTAGTACGCGAAGGAAGATTTGAGTAGGAAGCACATATTTTTATAAATTTTAAGCGACAAGAACGTGACTTGTCACTGAACAAATATGTTTCTGCCATTTTTTTTGTCGAAAAAAGCTGAAGGCAATGTAAAAAGTTGTCAAAGTAATTTTTGCTTTAGAGTTTTATGACACTGTTAACTATTTTATTTACTACGTTTCATTGAACAGATAATACTTTTGTAATTACTTCCTCGAGCAGATCATTTTGATACTCTACAAAACTTACTCTACAAGGCCCCGACTTACAAGTAGTAGGTCCCGGTACTACTTGTAGATTCTAACCCAGCCTGGTGCATTGTCATTGCTTCAAAACTGCTCTCAAGATTGCATCAAAACTGCTCTCAAGGTGGTAAGGAGACCGGCGTGTCCTAGAACCAAATACTCCAAGTCATATAACATCCACCAACCCGCACTGGGCCCGCGTCGTAGATTATGCCCTGTCCTAGAGAGTAGGCCTGAGTTCTAGGAGTGGGAACATTATAAAGCCGATGCTATGATATGCTATTAATACATTTTGGTGTACCCTATGTAGTGTACACTATATCTACACTATATAATATAATAAAGAGGGAAAGTTTTTTTTTTTTTTTGTTTGTAGGAGGTAATCTCTGGAACTACTGGTCCGATTGGAAAAAAAATTAGCAACAATAGAAAGCTGCTTTACTCCTGAGTGACATAGACTATATTTTATGTACGCGGGCGAAGCTGCGGGCAAAAGCTAGTAATATAATAAAGAGGGAAAGTTTTTTTTTTTTTTTTGTTTTTTTTTTGTAGGAGGTAATCTCTGGAACTACTGGTCCGATTGGAAAAAAATTAGCAACAATAGAAAGCTGCTTTACTCTTGAGTGACATAGGCTATATTTTATGAACGCGGGCGAAGCCGCGGGCAAAAGCTAGTGTCTTATAACTAAGACAATTCTAACGTCACCTCTCAAGCGATGTAGGTTCTACACTAAAAATCATAACCGCTAATCTGCCGCAGTCGTGTAAAAACACTCACACTTTCCCAATAAATAAACTATAACCTCCATAATAACAATAAATTAATCCCACATCACACTTTTGCCAGAAACAGTCTCTCCCAATCCTCGTCAACCCATATCGTGATTACAATAATGAACGAAGCCACATGTTCTCATTGTCTCGTAAATCTAATTAGTCAGAAGTGTGGGTAATGACAAAGGACGTTAATTACATAATAAGGCAAGGGAGGATGAAAGGACCAGAATAATTGCTTTCTTACTTAAATGGGTGTCGTCCTAAGATGAGCAGGTAGTCGGGTGTCGTGACCTTGGATTTTCTTGGGTTAATATTTCAGCACCTATTATAAAATCCGGCCATGAAATAGGATGTTTATTGATAGAATAGAATACACCTACTTTATTGTTTCTACAAAACGGTAACAAAACTTTTGCACAACTAAAATATATGGCTGATCAAAGATTTAAAACATTTTACTTTAATCTAGCTTTCAGCCAGGGGTCTCGTACGCGTGAAAATAGGTTTCATCCCTTTGGGGGGTGAATTCTGGAAAATCCTTTTTTAGTGTTGGCCTACGTCATAAAAGGAAGCCTTGTGCAAAATTTCACTTTACTAGACCCAGTAGTTTCGGCTGTGCGTTGATATGTCAGTCAGTCAGTTTCTCATTTTATATATGTATATAGAAAAATTTTACTTTACTAGGCCCAATAATTTCGGTTGTGCGTTGATATGTCAGTCAGTCAGTTTCTTATTTGATATTTAAAGATAAAACATATATACTTTTGAGTCAGTCAGAAAAAAATGGTGCTAATAGCACATTCCAAAGCGTGGATGTCTATAGAGAAGAATCTGCAAGAAACTCCATGGAGACTCTTTTCAATCATGTATTATATGACAAAATATGTTATACCAATGCTTGTATCGTTGCCAATGATATCAACCAGACAACCTTAGGATGGACCGTAAAAAATAAAAACTGCCATTAAAAGACTTTCCAAAAACGTTACTAATTTAATATTCTCTACGATAAAATGCTTTCAACTTGGAAAGCAATGACAACAATCCGGCTCGAAGGACCGATCACAACATAAAGCTGTAATGATATCAATTCCAATACCATCTGATCAGCCCACTGTTACTTTCATTAATCACTAAGGAAGGGCTTCCTTCCTTATCACATCCTGAGAAAACCTTCAAGAACCTCCCAAGAAACAAAACAACTGCAAACCTTCTCCGATCAGCCCTTGGGACCTGTACCATATCGAGCAGTCCCCGAAGATTAGCAGCCCGGGATTGAGTGGCTAATTATTTATTTAACGGCCAGTACAAGTTGTAGTCCCGTAGTTCAGGCCCACGGGATCGCCCCGGGATTACTCGATCGATAGTTTGTTAGTGTTCCCATTTAACGGTTAAGTTGATTTTAATTGTGTTTGTGAATCGTTTTTTAATGAGTAAGATGATTATTGGCTGGTAAAGGTTTTGTGTTGAGGGAGCAAAAATAATAATCTTTAAGCAAGTCCTAAATCGTATTGCCTGTTGCGGTTTTACCATCCGATTGTAATTTGGGTGTTTTCAAGACTAGAGTGAATATATAGGTTTTTATTAAATTAATGCACCTCAAAATCAACGTTTGCAACACTGCTTACCATTGGGATCGCAGTCAAGCATTAGTTTATACAGTTTATAGTAAATAAAAAAAAGATCGCCTACTTCATGTAAAGTGACAGTACGGTGCGCTTAACCTAAGGCTTAGTACATATTATCTACACTAATATAATAAAGAGGTAAAGTTTGTTTTTTTTGTTTGTAAGAGGTAATCTCTGGAACTAATGGTCCGATTGGAAAAATTTTAGCAACAATAGAAAGCTGCTTTACTCCTGAGTGACATAGGCTATATCTTATGTACGCGGGCGAAGCCGCTGACAAAAGCTAGTTATGTATATATTAATGATGGAAAGCTAGTTATGTATATACTAAATCGGTTAAGGTCCCAGGTACACCGCTGCAAACACAATTGGGCGAAATTGGTGTTTATAGACTCGTCGGATACGCAATGTGAATGCAGTGCTCCTGTTCAAAATATAAGCCACATATTGATGTGTCCCAATTGCCCAAACACACTTTGGAGGATTTTAAGAGTGTCACCGATGCTGCAGAGTAGAAGAAACCATGTCAAGTCAGCTGCAGAGTATTACTTTTTTATATCATAGGCTTGCTTTCGACCACAATCTCACCTGATGGTACGCAATGACGTGGCCGACAATGGAGCACGCTTGCCTAGAAGCAGCCTGTTTAATTTTGACTTAAAGAACTAGGTTGTAGCTATCAGGAAAAGATAGTAGGGAATTACACTGTTTAACTGTTTGCATAATGAATGTGTTCCCAAAACGCTTTGTATGTGTCGTATTTATACGCCATGTGAGAGTCGTACTTCTAGTGGTCCAATGATGGAATTCAATATAAAAATCCAATTGAACATTTTCCCTTACTTGGAAATCAAACCAAGAGAGGAACAAAGCAGTTGAAAAAATAACATGGTAAAGGTAATATTTATTTAAATGAAGCACGGTTAGAAGTTCAGTAACTGGAGCGAAGAGTAATAACTCTCGTCGGAGAGTTTTTAAGTGAAATATTATTCATTTTGAAGGTTTCAGTTCTTATACTAACTGAGGAAAAGTCCAGACGTATTACACTTTTTAACTTTATTATGTTTGAAATCGTAAACGTTCAGTGACTACTTTTGTTTGCATGTTACAATGTCAAATGTCGCTCATAAATGTGAAAGCTTTTTTGAGTTTGCGGACTTGCGGAGGTGGAGCAAGGGGTAGTTCACCGTCCAATCGTCCTTTAATGATAGAAAGTAAGAAAAACAGTTTATTTACGCTTATTGTCGCCAAACTTAAAACTAGTTAACAAACATAATCAATTACATAAGGAACATATGCGCTAAATCCGCGCAAAACGACCTAACGTTCAGCATAAGACTGTGTTTTAACGTACATTGCGATGGGCCACAGCGCTGGTTTTCAGCGTGGGCTGATGATCGAATCCGGGTCATCAATGGCGCGTAGTATTCCAAGCGCACCTTGGATCGTAACCTAGTAGGGCAGACACCTGCTAGGTCCGTGGGGAATAGTATGAAAAGAGATTTGTTTTTATGTTAAGGTTTCTGCACACAGCGGGCGCGGCGCGGCGGGATCGGGCGGCGACGCGACGACGCCATACAGATCCGAGGTTACCGTCGCGTCGAGCGGGACGGCTCTGTGTGGCGTCATCCGTACTATCTAGTACATTACAACTGCTCAGCGTCGCGTCGCCGCCCGGTCCCGCCGCGCCGCGCCCGCGCCTTGCAGACACCTTTAGGTAAAAATCATCCAATGACGACTCCCGCCAAGTGTCAGACTCTTACTGACTAAACAACCTACCCTATTCCTTCCTTGCCTTGATCCCAGGGTCCTGGTAATACGCTTTCGCATTAACCCTTGGTCGCAGGAGTTGAAAAGAGATACCAACCCGTTTTTTTTAGTAAGCCTATTCTGTCCCACTAATGGGCGAAGGTCTCCCTCCAACCCTTCTATCTAATAATTATCTATTAATATTTAGTATGAGGAAATAAAAAAGAAAAACACTCGGGTAATTTCTCCAACAGTTTATTCCGGTCTATCACATTCTTTAGGGTGTGTTTCCAGTAAAGGCGGACAAGAAAAAAGGAAGGAAAAAGAGCGGACGGTAAATTGGCCAATCGCAGTGCTCGAAATGTGCATTACGCATCAATAGAAACAGTGTATGTTCGCTACACTGTTTTTACTAAAGCCTAGATCTGAGTGGACCACCGCTGTGAAAAAAATAAAAAGAATTTATTTGTGCAAAAGTGTGGCAACTATTAGTGCAGAGAGTATCAGCCCCCATAGCCGAGTTTCAATCTTTTCTTTTAGAGTTAGCGCTTGTGGATAGCCACGCCCCCAATGCTTTAGGGAATTTGGGGGCGTGGCCAATTACAAGCGCTAGCTATAAACGATACGATTACAACTTGGCTAGGGGGGCTGTTATAAAATGAATAAAGCTCCACACCGCCCCGGTTTTCAGCTCTTCGCTCTACGCAGTGGCAGCACCCGCTTTCAGTGGAGACCCACCCTTACCCGCCCCCTCAAGCGTTACAAACGTCATCGCTACTAATGTGCCCCAAATGATTAATTACTGATATTTCTGCGTTGTATCGCATTGTGTTTTGTTATAGTTTACCCGTGTTCCGTCTTAGAATGGGTCGTAATGGTCCTAAGTGCGCTGTCAGCGTTGTTTGTAAGAAATTTGTAAGAAAAAGACGGAAATATATTGCTAAAGATAATTTTATTTTGCAAATATGGGTAAGGTTAAACGCGTACTATATACAAAAGGACGTTGCCAATCTTGGCATGGGAGTTGGTTCAAGAGCTTTCTAGAATGGCACATAGTGGATTTTGTTGCTCAGACCAACTCGTGTTAGTGAATTGAAGCGCTCCAAAATCGGTCCCAGAAGTCTAGCTATCAAGGTCCGGGAGATACGACTAGTGACAGACAGACGAACAGCGGATTGTAGCAATAGGGTTTTTTATCTTTTTAGAACAGATCCCTAAAAAAAGTAAAACTTCTTTAGGAACTATTTCGTTGTATTTTTTTTTCAATCGTAGCTAAGAGCTTTCTTATCTGATTATGACCAAAAGTTACTTAGGGTCTAGAGTCTAGACTATCTGTTACAGTCAGCCTAATGGATTAATTTGTTTGTTCTTTGCTAAATTAGGAACCTTACGGACTCGGCTGATTTGTAAGTATGATTTTCATTTAATGAAATGACATTACATTCAAACAAATTTGCCGCGTTTCGCGCGTTTGTAAGTTGTCAATGAAAGTTAACGGGGTGACGCGTGATTTAATTGCGGAGGATGTTCAAACTATTTTGTGCATTTTTATGTTATAAAAACTTGTAGACAGAGAAAACAAAGGGATATAAATTGAGGAGGCGATATTAGTGAACTTTAAACGTCGTTTCTTTGTATTTTCAGGTGAGATAAAAGTGCAATTGTCCTAGTTAAACGATAATAATTGTGATAATATTGTAAAGGCGTGTTAAATAAAACAAAACTTTGTATTTTCAGAGAAACAATTTGTGGTGTACTTTGAAGTTCTCAATTACATATCGTAAGGGACAGATGTACGATTCTTGATATATTTTGAAAAATATATGTTAAACTAGAGTATTTGTCTAATAATTTGATATATGAATATGTTTTTTTACTTGCAATAAACTAGTGCTTGGCTGCGATCCCACCTGATGGTAAGCAGTGATGCAATGATGGAATCGTTGATGGTAAGGCGCACTAGTTTATTAAGAGCCTATTCACTCTAGCCTTGAAGACACCCAAATTATATTTAATTTCTTTTAATTAAAACTTGGTATGATTTACTTTCAAAGTTATGTCTAACATACACAAAAAAGCGAAGATCAAGCAGAAGCCTGAAGTAGTTTGTAAAAATTCCTTAAAATTATATCCAATTAATTTTAAGGAATTTTTACATAACAAAAAAAAATTAAATACTAATCTTTTGATATAATTTACTTCTTTATTCTTGAAAGACTGAACAGATTTGTATGAAATTTGGTACATAGTTACCTTGTCCTGGAATACTTTACTTAATAATAGTTTTACTTCCATGTGCGTACAGCCACAGGCAGCAGTAGTCTGTTAGTATACCTACGAATAAAATAAATCACGCTTGGAACATAAAACAATACATCATCGTATGTGAATAGGAAATTAAACACGAACACAAATCATTTTGTCAGTCATTTGTTTTGTAAGCCAAACAAATGACTGTGGTCGACGATGTAACCGGTAAATGTCAGGGTCAGCACAATGGAAAAAGCGATGCGATGTGATACAATTATTTTAGAAGTTATTATTTCCTTTATTTATTAAATACTAGTGACCAGCTCCAGCTTCGCACGAGTGCATGTATTATACATACAAACCTTCCTCTCGAATCACTCTATCTAATAAAAAAACCGCATCGAAATCAGTTGCTTAGTTTTATAGATCTAAGCATACATAGGGACAGACAGCGGGGTTTGTTATATACTATTATATATGCATATATATTATTACTATATGTAATGATACATACAATCTATATTTTTAAATATTTTCTTAATAAGCATATAAAAAAAAAACATTAAAAACATATAAAAAATAGTATCCCACCGGTATCGGGAACCAAGGAGCTGTCAGCAAACCGTAGGGACCCTACAGGGTCGAAGCCTCCCGGAGCTGAGGGTTGATGCGAAAGCGTTACACCGGGGCTCTGGGAATAAGGCAAGGAAGGTACGGGGTAGGTTCTTTAGTCAGTAAGTGTCTGACACTGTTTCCCGCTCCGCCCAAGAGTGGGATTCGTCATTCGATGATTTTTACCTACCATAAAAAAAAAACCGGTATCGGGAACAGGGTTTCTGAATCAAGCCCTTGATCCAGCTGCCTAACGAGAGCCTCCTAAGGTATTGGTCGAGGCTCTTGGCTATTAAACCATTAGCCGTCACGATAGTCGTGACGGTACAATGATTGCCGAATCCACATCCCACATGTCGACAACCTCGCGAGCCAAGTCAATATACTTGACTTGCTTATCTTTCTCGACTTTCACGAGGTATAGAATAAATTATTAATTTTAAGCTCCTAATGCAGAGTGTGTACCCTAAGTTACCTAATCCACCCCTTTAATTGCTTTTCAAAACCTAGCATCTCCAGTATGTATAGCAACAAAGCCACTAAAAATTAGAATGAGATGAAATAAGTTTTTGCTCTACCCTCTTTTCGAGGATCATCGCTTTACATCGGGTGAGGCCAAACCCTATCAAAAAACATCTATTTTAATCATATAAATAAATTTTAAGTGTCTGTATATCAAAATAAGATTTTTATAAATGCATTTGAAAGTAGATATATTCGTTACCTATAACAAAAAAGCAATTTTTTGTCTGTTTGTTTGTTCAAGATAATCTCTGAAACGGCTGGACCAATTATGAGAAACTAGCTGTTGCTCGCGGCTTCGCCCGCGTGGTATTGGGGTTGGGGTTTCCGGGATAAAAAGTAGCCTATGTCCTATTCCAGAGTGTATCCTATGCCTGTGCCAAATTTCATCCAGATCCGTCCAGCCGTTTTGGCGTGATTGAGTAACAAACATCCAAACATCGTAATTTTCGCATTTATAATATTAGTAAGATAAATTAGGTGCTTGTATTTCGTAGGGACTCTGCAAAAGGGTCGAAGCCTACTGGGTCTCTTTCTGAAAGGAAGGCTTGGTCCCAGTGCGAACGGTAAAGAAGGAATGGGGTGGGGTGTTTAGTCAGTAAGAGTCTAACACCCGTATTCACAAACGTTACTATGCGGTCTCACAGTGCTCGCGAGCGCACAGGGCAGGGTTTGTGAACTACGCAACAAAAAACGAACCAATCACAGAGCTCTATTTCAACGCTGTGCGTTTGCTTAGTCAAGGGTCGTTTGAGTATTGTTTGTGAATACAGGTGTAACACTGTTTCCCAAGAGCAGGATTCGTTATTGGATGATTTTTGCCCACCATAAAAACGGTACTTACTTACATTTCAGAAACAAAAAAAGGGAAAAAAACTTCTTGAAATCGTTACTAAATTGCAAGACTTATTAGGAGTGTGACGTAAACAAAATCGTGTGCATCAGCTAATTATGAAAACTATTCAATCTACACTAATATAATAAAGAGGTAAAGTTTGTTTTTTTGTTAGTTTGTTTTTTTGTTTGTAGGGGGTAATCTCTGGAACTACTGGTCCTATTGGAAAAATTTTAGTAACAATAGAAAGCTGCTTTACTCCTGAGTGACATAGGCTATATTTTAGGTACGCGGGCGAAGCCGCTGACAAAAGCTAGTAATAAATATTACTCAACTCCTAATTATAAATGTAACGTTTGATAATCAATTAACAAAAGGAAATACACAATAGGAATATGATAAGGAAATAGTTTTTTTCATTCTTTATTAGTTACTTGTTACACGAAACACGAAAAGTCTAACACGTTATTTTTATTCGTGCAGTGCATTCGAGAATAATTATTACTCTTTATTACAACTTTAGTTGAGCAAAATCTAATCATTTTAATTTACTTTCTTTACACTACGACTATACTGGACTATACGGAGTTTCTTGCGAGAGCAGGCCAGAAATTAAAGATATATATATGATAGATAGATAGATTAAACTTTATTGTACACCAAAAAGTTACAGTTAGTTAAAGTTACACTTATATTTATTTTTGCAATTAAAAACACTTTTACACAAAAAAAAATTTTTTTTTCTTAACTTCTGGGACAGGTTTCGGAGTCCTTGAGCTTATTGATTGGACCAAGTCCTTCCCAAAGATTGGCAATGTTCTTTGAATGTGGTTTTATCATTCACATCAAAGTCTAAGTCAATTTTTTTTATTTCACATGGGCCAACATGGGCACTTATAAAACGTCAGAAGCTAGTGCACGGTTCCAAATTGGTCGTTTCCTATGGAGAAGAACTGGCAAGAAACTCCATGGTTACTCTTTTAAAAAAATAGTTATCTTTACAATATTACAGCACATAAATTATGTAAGGACAGTGCAGACCAGTCAATATTGAACTCCTACCGTTAAAATGGTAGGAAGTAATCTATTATTTAATTTTTAATTTTAATCAGCCGTCGCATATCATGTTAATCATCATCATCAGCCTTTTTAATGTTCCCACTCCTGGAATTCATGTCTGAATGTCACATGTCTCCAAGGTTTTGGTTCTAGGACATAGGTACCAGTTTCCTTACGATGTTTTCCTTCACCGTTTTGAGAGCAATGGTGACGAAATTAATTACACAAAGTAATGCGTCAGGTCTACCGTTTTGTTACCGAGTTATCAGCAACTGTAGGCGGCCCAGCAGGGTCGAAGCCTTCTGGGGCCAAGGGTTGACGCGAAAGCGGAACACCGGAGCTCTGGGACTTAGGCAGGAAGGAACGGTGGGTCGTTTAGTCAGTAGAAGTTTGATACAGTTTTCCGCTCCGCCCAAGTGTAGGATTCGTCGTTAGATGATTTTTCCCACCATAAAAAAAGCCTACCGTTTTAAGTCCAGGCCATATCATGTTGCCGATGAATAATTACTGCATAAAAGTGAATAGTAAAAGCAAGAAAAAACTGTTGGTGAATCGGAAATGGAACAAAGTAAAGTCGACAATAACTTAGTTGAGTTGATGACGCGAGTTCACACTTGACGGCGCTCACGCTATAGTTAAGCTTGAGGATTGAGATAGGCGGAGCGGGTAACAAAAAAGTTGGTTCTTTGAGTCGGAGATGACACCCTTTTTTATTGATTTAAACCAGTGCTTGTCTTCGATACCGCTTGGTAAGTAGATTCAAGAGAGACTGCTTTGTAATACAAAAAAAAAATTCCATCAAAAAATGCAAAATTACTTTAAACATTCTGAAGTCTGTTTTTCATCAAAAAATATGTGTTTATAATATTTGTGAAGTATTCTTCATTTCTCATGGATCAAAACCAGATTTCGACAAAAAATATTTAAAGAAAATTGAGTTCTAATATACAGTACAAGAATGCCACTGAAGCTGCTATAAATGTGGTAACCTACTGGGCCCAAAAACTTTGAGGGAAGCGGAATCCATCGATTTGAGAAGAAGAAGAAGAAGATATACAGTACAGAAAAGTTTGGAAGGAGAAAGCAGAAGCTTTTGCCCAGCAGTAGGACACAAAATTGGCTATAAAAAAAAATATATATACACGTACGGCCGTCGGATCTTGGCGAGTCAATTTAAACAATTTATTTTTTTACGAGTTTTCAAGCGCTAAAATCGCAGAGCTTAACTTCAGACTCACCAAGATTCGACAGCCGTACTATAACAAAGGGTAAACCATAAATCCTGAAATAGCGCATATTAGGCCTTTTATTCGAAAATCTCATAATTTACTATTAAGCATATTAAACCACCGGCATGTCCTAGAACCAAAAATTCGAAGACATGTGACATCCACCAAACCGCACTGGGCCCGCGTGGTGGATTATGGCCCATTCCCTCTCCTAGAGAGAGGAGGCCTGTGTCCCTGCAGTGGGAACATTAAAAGGCTGATGATGATGATGATGATATTAAACCACTGGACTTTTACACGAAAACTCCCCTCTCTTAGAGAGGAGGCCTGTGTCCCTGCAGTGGGAACATTAAAAAGGCTGATGATGATGATCATGATAAATCACTGGAAGAAACTATTGTGTTTATAATTCTAAGGAATAACGTACTCGCTCCCCGCTCCGCCACTCTCAGCGCTCCTCACACTTCACCCAGTCATTAGACCGGCCACTTTTACCGGAACCGGCGCACACGCATCGAGCTAGCGGAAGGTGTACTGTTTCTAACCACTGGGAAGATATGTATATACTTATACATTGTAAATCTAAATGTAGAAACGATATATAGTATACACCGTTAAATTTTGATAATTGATTCGGTACATGAAAGACTATCGATTGGTAAAGTTAGAACAAATAAAAAGTACTTTTTTAGGGTTTCGTTGTCAACAAGGAACCCTCACAATTTCCCCAAGTCTGTTTGTCTTCCCGCTTAATCCAAGGGCGAGAGATGTCATTGGAAGATTTTCACACCTTACAAAAACCTCCTGCTCCACCCAAGGGCTGGAAATGTCATTGGACGATTTTTGCCCACCATAAAAATAAATCTTAGTAGAAGACATTTCCAAAAACCTTCGAACACAAAACAAACCACGCTACAACGCGTAAGTCAGCTATTTAGCACCAAACAAGCTATTTGAGTCAACACACGGAATGGCTCGCGTTGTTATCATAAGCTGTATGCCCAGGCCTGTGTTCCATGCCAAAATATTATAATAATTCCATGGAAAAAAGCTGGCAACCCCGGCTAATGTAAACATAGGCTCCTTAGTTAAAAAATAATTAAAATCTTTAATATGCGATTACACTCGAAAAAATAATATAATTAAAGTCTTAATATCATAATAAACCAGTTACAACGTTTTCATGTGAAATCGAGATCCAGGACAGTTACTGAAAAAAAAAACAATAGTGAACACCAAAACCCAGTAATAAACAGTGGAAAAGTGACTTTTGTAATTCTTATCAATAATTACGTTCTTAGTGCATCAAAAGAAGAAATAGTAAACAATAAACAGTGAACAAAACCACTACATTACCTAGTAAGTAAGACTAACTTTTATGAGTACGTTTATTTTATTCAAAAACATACAACTAGCGCCAAAACGACATATGAAACTGCCCAAGTGGCGAATAGACGTACTACAGAGACAGTAAGATAACATATCAGTTCTACCAACCTAAGCGCAATTGAAACGACCACTAGCGCCATTACATCGTACAAAACAGTTCACGTGGCAAAAAAGTGAACTAAAATAATAACGCTACTGCCCACCAGGGGCGCTAGATAGTGATTGGGGATACCAGTACTCAAAAAAGTCTTCCTTGTGGTAGAAAAGTAAATTAAATCGAGTAAACCGGAACCGATTTTTTTTTTACCAAATTTATATTACATAAACATCAAAAATATGGCGGAGCTCAACAACGTAACCCAAAGACGACCAATACAAAAATGCGAATCATTGGACCAAATAGACATGAGCGTGTCTATAAATTCTTCTTGTTCGGAGGAGCTGTTGGGCAAAAGTCTAGATGTATCTTCCAATATTATAGCGCTGTGTAGAGAGGAAATGAAGAGTGAAATAAATAAATTAAATGTTAACTTAGAAAGCACTCAACATGAATTAGAAAATGTAATACTCGAAAATTCTGACTTGAAGAAACAAATCTTTCAACTGACACAAGAAATTGAAATACTTAAACAGATCTGTAGAAGCCCTTTATCGACATTACGAAAAGTTCATTCCTCCGCAAAAAAATATACTGCCAAACGAAGGCTCACTGACTCCTTCAAAGCTTCTCCGCTCACAATGCAGAAATCACCCTCTGTACCGGAATCAAACACCCAAACTACGGTAAACAACGTGGCTATTCCAGTAATGTCTTCACCAAAGAACCAGGACTCAGATGTACCGAAACATGCTGCCATACAAATTACCAATACAAAACCGCCGCGTAAGTCTCCAAATAACAAACCTAAAATAAGTATACTAAGTAGCGAAACTTCCAATGAATTATACGCTCTTACAGAAGAAACTAGCCTTCGAGAGTATGAAATTTGCCACTATCGCAAACCTAAATGTGGATTGAGACAAATCTTAGAAACAATTGAGACAAAACTCCAAAACTTTACGATTGAAGACTACTGCATAATCTACATCGGCGAAGAGGATTTCCGTACAACTCAAAACTACGTAGATTTAGTTATGTATATAAGAGAAAAATTATCAGTGTTAACCCATACCAACATTGTTATTTGTCTGCCTACATATAAATTTAAATTTAATTATTCTTATGCCAAACACCAGTTCAACTATAGCAACACTTTGTACAATAGCCGTTTAGAAATGTTCAACAATCTTCTTTTTATGGATGCGCAAACGTACGAGTACGCACACGTATTGGACTCCAACCTTAACCTTTCGTATGATTGCGATATGTATAACCAGCGTTCTGGAGCAATAAATCATGTTGGCAAAGAAATGATAATATCTAATTTGGAAGATTTTGTACTAGCAATAAGGAATTTAAATCATCCTATTTCACATCAGGAAGTGGCAGATGTACACTCACCAACACGAGCCAATACAAAGTTTTTTCGCCACTAAAAACTCCATTCGCAACACTAAACACCTACACCCACAGAAACTAAATATTATTTATCAAAACATACAAAGCTTAAAAAATAAACGATACATTATAGAATCAATTACAAATGAATACAAACTAGAAGCACTTTGTCTTACAGAAACATGGATTACAATAACAAAAAAAGACCTATTACAATTACAGGGATATAACTTAGCCGCTAAATATTGTCGCTCGACCCACACGGGAGGTGGTGTTTGTGTATTTTTGAAAGAAAATATTGAATTCAAGGTCCGACATGACATAGCAGACATGTCAGTCGAATGCATTTTTGAGACCTGTGGAGTGGAAATACCTAAACTTAATCTTTTACTTATAGTTATTTATTGGCCGCAGAAGAACAGGGAAACTGAAATATTTTATAGTTCCCTAGAAAAACTCTTACATAAACTTAGCATAAAAAATAAACAAAGAGATATAATTATTGGAGGAGATTTTAACATAAACATTTTAGAAAAAAATAGAAATTCTTTTGCTCTCCTGAACTTTATGACAAACTTCAATCTCCGACAGCTAGTGACGGAACCGACGCGAGTAACAGCCACGAGCTCAACATGTATTGACCTATTATTCACAAACAACCACAATCACGAATTTGACTTAGAAGTTTTAAACCTGGGTCTCTCAGACCATAAAGGAATAACAATTTCAATACCTATAAACGACCCTATAATAAAAAATATGACACAAATGACAACGCAAAAGAGATTTTATAACAAACAAAATATGGAAGCGTTCAAAGCTAAACTACGAAAAGTAGATTGGAGTAATATAATTGATATAGATCAAAACACTAACACAAATTACATATCCTTCCATAACCATTTACAAAAAATATTAGACCAGTGCATGCCGAAGAAAACAATAAGAATTAAAAGTACGCCCCCTAAAACGTGGCTAACTACTGGTTTAAAAGTGGCATGCAAACATAAACGGTTACTAAAAGCACTAATAACTACAACCAATAATGATATACTACATAAACATTACAAACAATACGAAAAAATACTTAAGAAAACAGTAACCTACTCTAAAAGACTAAATTATATTAAAAAAATAAATAAATCTGAAAATAAAACCAAAACAATGTGGCAAATAATTAAAGAGCGTACAAATAGACAAAACAAAAAAACAACAGGTAATATGCAATTGCGTGTGAATAATAACCTTACGGAAAATGCGAAATCCATAGCAAACGCTTTCAATGACTATTTCATATCAGTTGGTAAATCAGACAGTACAATCGGAGATAGTGCTGTAACTGGCCGCCCGGGGCCTTCACAAAGCGAACACTCTATTTACATTAGCCCAGTGGACCCAAACGAAATAAAATTTATAATTAAAAAACTAAAAAATAAACGAAGCTATGGACACGACGAGCTACCGCCAACACTAATAAAATCATGCGCTGAGGAATTATTAATGCCACTGACTCTATTAATAAATCAGTCCCTTGACGAAGGCTGTGTTCCCGACCTGCTTAAAGTAGCAGTAATAAAACCGATCCATAAAAAGGGAGATCAGACCGATAAAAATAACTTTCGGCCTATAGCCGCATTACCCACATTCGCAAAAATTTTCGAGACAGCAATGTCAAAACGACTTTACTCATTTTGTGAAAAGTACAAAATTTTCAACGATAGTCAAAACGGTTTTAGGAAAAATAAATCTACTACACTGGCAATATTCAATTACATACAAGAAGCATTAAATATTATAAATAATAAAAAACACGCAATAGGGATTTTGCTAGACATGAGCAAAGCCTATGATAGAGTGTCTTACAAAATCCTTTTAAATAAATTGTATGAAATAGGTGTCAGAGGCACAGCCTACAAATGGTTTTGTTCTTACTTAGAAAATCGGGAACAATATGTAGAAGTAGATTATAAAGATGCAAAGACTGGCCTGATAACGCGTGTTAAATCAGATAGAGCAAAAGTAACCATGTCAATTCCTCAAGGTAGTGTTTTAGGGTGCCCATTGTTCCTAATATATATAAATAATCTCCCTAAAGAAATAAATCAATACAGTGTCCTATTTGCTGATGACATATCAATAATTTTTCCTTATGATAATAACGGGACCCTGAACGAAATCTTAAATGACACTCTTACTAACATAGTGGCATGGTTGAAAGACCATAATTTAGAAATAAATTTCTCGAAGACGAAGCTGATGCAATATAGACCATATCAGAAAGAAAAGGTAGATATCGATTTCTCATATAATAATACAAAATTACAATGTGTAAACGACTTTTCACTGCTAGGCCTGACTGTCGATACAAATATTAACTGGAAAGCTCATATACAAACCCTATCAAATAAATTGGCTAGCTTTACATACGCATTAAGAGAACTAAAAAAAGCAACCGACTTCAAGACAGCTCTTTCAGCCTACTACGCATACGCATATTCGTGGCTAAACTATGGAATTATAATGTGGGGAAATAGTGTAGATATAGAGCAACTATTCATCTTACAAAAAAAATGCGTTCGAATCCTAGTAAATTTAGAAAGTACGGAAAGTTGCAAACAATACTTTATAGAACATAAAATTCTTACGCTATCAGGTATTTATATTCTAGAAGCTAGTAAATTTGTGAGAAAATACCCATCGCTTTTTCCGTTAGAAAAACAGCAACGCCCGCAGCAACGCAGTCTTAGAAACCGATATCTATACGAACTAGCGGTGCCAACCTCAAAACTGGCTATGTTTCGTTCTGGGCCTCTGGCCATGTGCGTTAAAATCTATAATAAACTCCCAAATGCAGTTAAGGATACAGAGTATGACAACAAATTTAAAAATGACCTACAAAACTACTTAATCTTAAAATCATATTATAGCCTAAAAGAATTTTTAACCGAGAAATAAATAAATTAAAATCGACTTGAACACATTACGCATACTTAGGTACTCTACATATAAAACACCAGTCTGCTACTACCTCATTCCTGTATTTTTAGTGATTACTTTCAATTTGATTTTATCTGAAAATGTGACATCTATAATTATGTAAAACCAATCTATTGACATTAAATTAACTGATTTATAAATGACACTTTGACTCTGTGAAACATGACATAAATAGTAGTATGAGATTATAATATGAAAATGATAATTTATTTATTTAATTATAAGAATGACATAATGTATAATTATAATTAATATTTTTTTAAAATTAATCTATATTAATCAACAAATTGTATGAATCATGATGGCATGTTAAATTAGTTAAAACCTATCGCCTATACATTGCTGTGCCCTAGCCGGGTTCGTGTTTGGAACTATCATAATGTAACAACCTGTAAACAACATGAAATGCAATAAATAAATGAATGAATAAAAATACGCTACGAGAATCATGTTCGACAATAATGTTCCAATTTGGATATAAATCCTAGTGCACGAAATGTTTTGGAAACACATTTATGGTGCGTACAGCTAAGTAAGTACATTTCAGTATAAGATTTTAATTCCTGGGCCAAAGGTTGATGCGAAAGCGTAACACCAGGGCTTGGGAATAAGGCAAGGAAGGAATGGGATAGGTTTTTTAATCAGTAAGAGTCTGAAACTGTTTTTCGCTCCGCCCAAGGGCGGGATTCGTCATTCGATGATTTTTATTTACCATAAAAAAATAACTCTTTACCTCCACACGTTCCCGAGATAAAGGTTCTTGACATACAAACAGACTGACAACAAAATAATCCTTGGAACCTTATAATATTTTAACTGTTATATTTTTCTTTTTGTTTTACATTATTTGTACCTAATCAGTGTAATTGGCATTTTGTCGTTCTGATTAATGAATAAATTAAATAAATAAATAATACGGAACCCTAAAAACTGGTATTTAATTATCAAAAATCCTCCTCCTTTTCTTGAAAGCGGATTTAATTGCACAGATGCTTTTTTATTTTTTATGGTAGGTAAAAATCATTCAATGACAAATTCCGCCTTTGGGCAGAGCCGTAAACAGTATCAGACTCTTACTGACTAAACAACCTACCCCGTTCCTACGTTGCCATACCTACTAGGGCCAGAGCATTCCTTTCAGACCCGAACCCTTGGCCCTTGTTGGCTTCGATCCTTCTGCAGAGTCCTTACGGTTGCTGACAACTCCTTAAGGCGCGCGGGAGCAGTGCTTCGTCGACGACTGGGCTTGGTCCGGACGGTTACCAGACAACCGGACGGCGAGCTACCCAATGCTCGCCGTCCGCAAGCCCGCGCCTACAGTGGGATCGGAATCGGGGACCCCTACGACAGACGCTTTAAATTTTAAGCAATATGTCGAAAAGCATATATTATTCGTTTGAACTATGGTTTGAACAGTCCTAATTTAAAGCTAATATGTTTGCGAGAGGGTGTGTACACTCGACCCGCATGCGGGAGTCTGCCGACACAGTCTCTGTATATTTACCCTCTGGCAGTTATTACTTCTAGAGAAAATTGAGATTGCTGGGTATGTTGTGTGTGTTTGATCGCAATATTGCTTAGATTTTGTGGCATTTAATAAGTAAAGATATTTAAAAATTATTAGGGGTCCCGTAAAATGTTTTTTTAGTAATCAAATCAAATAATTTAATGTTAATATTTTCAGAAATAATCGCTTCAAAAGTAACAAACAATGTATATCTCCTCTAACTTTTGAACCATAAGTTTAGAAAATATGAAAAAATCTCAAAAATTGAACTTTTAGGAAAATTATTTTCAACTTGATAGGATAATAAATAGTTTTAAAAAAAATAATTTCTGAACTGAATTAATATGAAATATGCAAGCATTTTCTTTTACTTTTTTACATGTTTCATTATCCTGACCGTATCTTCTTTCAAATAAAAAATATTCAAATCGGTTCACGCAATCCAAAATGACCACTGGGTACAACGCCATCTTTTGGGAAATTAGGTTACTAAATTACACATGGTCGACTTCGCGCTGAAGTCGTAGTTTAATCTTTCGACTATGGTAATTAAAGACACAATTAAAGAACAATAGGTGTGACCCAAAATTTTAAGGGCTCTGTTACATTGTGAGTGTGACGGATGGGAAACTACGAAAACCTACAGTGAGCGTAGCCCGACACGCACAATTAAAGAACAATAGGTGGGACTCAAAAGTTTAAGGGTTCTGTTACATTGTGAGTGTGACGGACAGGAAACTATGGTACCCTACAGTGAGCGTAGCCTGATACACTCATGACCGATTTTTTACCCTCTGGATACGGAATCCTAATGTTAACAAAAGAAAAATCTTTTCGTTTTAAATTTGTAACATATCTCGTTATAGTTTGGTTTAAGACTTCAAAAGGCTTTTATATTTACATAATGATCATTATTTATTCAGAGATTTCAAGTTATAAGAAAGCCGATTTTAATCTTCAGTCTTGTTCATTGTTTTTAGCTGAAGGACACGAAGATAAATGGTATTTTAATAATATAAATGTAATAAGATTTTGTTTTCTCTTGTTTTGTACTGGTCATTATTTTTTTAATTGCTATAAACTAGTGCTTGACTGCGATCCCACCTGATGGTAAGCAGTGATGCAATCGCTGATGGTGAGGTGCACTAGTTTATTAAGAGCATATTCACTCTAGCCTTGGAGATACCTAAATTATAATCGGACGGAACGACTGCCGCTGGCAAACTGTTCCAGTCCCTCGATGTACGTGGTGTAAACGACGAGGCAAAACGCTTAGTCCGGAATAAATGTCTCAACAACGTAAGGGTGGATATGTGCCGTACCGTGGATGTCCGATGTTAAAATGAGGGTGTTTAGAAATATTCACACCACCAGCTAGCGCCACTTAGCCGTCAGGTCTTTTACTTTGAAAACTTATATATGACGCCTCAGTGCTGCCACCTGGTGATTGACATCTTAGAACACCCTCATTGAGATGGCGGAATCAAATCGTGCAATTCCCACCCCCATTTTTCCATTTCGTTCGTGCAATTCCCATTTTTGTGTTTGCAACATTGCTTTTAATACAACGATTGCATCACTGCTTACCATCAGGTGGTATCGCAGTCAAGCATTAGTTTATAACTGATAAAAAAAACGCCGAATATTTAGGTCACTTTTAGGCCGAAACCAGTTTTGTTTTGGCCGAAACCGATACCAAATCACTCTACAGACTTATACCTTACTCACTTTTCATAACAGTCCATGTTATTGAAACCACAAGGGAAAAAACCAGATGACGGAAAAAAACATCCGCGAAAAAGTTGTCCCTAGGGAAGCCATAACCCTCAGCGTTGAGGTATATGGGAACAGGAAAAAAATAAATATAAATGTTTACCTCAATGTAGTCAAGGAAAGAAAATTTTCACAACGTAAGGTAATTCCTAATTGTATGCGTGCTTTGAATGTTTTTTTAAGGTTGAAAATCATACAATGGCTTTTCTCGTTCTAGGACAGAGTGGGTAGCCGTGACAGACAGTTTTTCTTTTATTTATATGTATACATGTAATGAAAAGTAAAATAATATGTACAAAATTGTAAAAAAATAAATGATTGGGCTTCAAAAAATCATCCACACCAGATATCAATGGGAAAAGTGAGCGCTGGCACCGACTGTGGTACGTTTGCCTTCTTAGATAAACAAACCACATTGTTCTGTCAATATACACACATTTCTCATAATAGCTGTCATGGAGCATTGGCATCGCGTGCTGAGCTCACTTATGTAACTCTGTCGGGTACCAACACATATAACACTTTCTTTTGAGAAAATTGTAACGTCTTGTTCAATATAGTCACTTATATTAAAATTTAATAAAAAATAAAAGAAAATACGAAAGTGATTTTAACCCTTGTAGGAACACTTTGTTGTTTGTCTGTGTATCTGTTTGTCTGTCAAATCCCTTTAAAAAATAAAATAAAACTTCTTTATTTCAGACCCATGATAGTCCATAAATTGTTAGTGTATTAGTAATAAAAACCATCTTATGTACTATATTAGTATAATTAGTAAAGCTAAAGCTTATAACTTTCTGATTTTTCATGATACAGTTATGAAATTTTGTAGGTTCTATATAGATAGATAGATACTTTGCATAAATATAATATAATAGCTGTGTTAAATAAATAAATATACTAGACATGTGTTGCAGATTTCGCACATATTAAAAACAAGCGACCCGCCCCAGCTTCGCACGGGTGCAATGTTGCTATATTATGCACGTTTTAAATATAAAAACTTGATCTTGAATCACTCTATCTATTAAAAAACCGCATCGAAATCCGTTGCTTAGTTCTAAAGATCTCAGTATACATAGGGACAGCGACTTTGTTTTATACTATGTAATGATAAGGTTGTTTAATTTAATTAGGATTATGTTCCCACAACTCTTAATTCAACGAATATAAATATGCCCTATTTGTGCATACCCCGGCGACAAGCTACATGCCCTTGATCCAATGTCTCCCAGCTCCATGCGAAGCTATTTAGGCCAAGGCTCCCTCCGGGTTAAGGGCTGCCCTCACGATAATGAGGGTAGATGGCGGGGCTGATTCACACAATGGCGGTAAATTGTGGATGTCTCCTCTACAATCAGTGCTGAGGGCTTCCGGTTGGGTCAGGGGGTGAATGGAGGTCGTATATGTTTAGTTGTGAATGTTCATATGAAGATTTAAGTGAATTCTTAAGGAAATGTGTTGTGGAGCGTTTTTCTCCCTTTCTTAGAGGGGGAGACGACGTACCAGACATTTATTGGCTCTTTTCTATTTTTACTACTTCTACTTTTACTGATTAAAAACCCACCCCGTTTCTTCCTTGCTTTCCAGGACCCTAGTTCCCATTTTATGACTATCCAACGCCCCAGGAGTCGTCAACTCTGTTGCTTTTCTACAAGTTTTTGAAGTTGTTATACAAATATATTAAGAAAAGGTCAATGTACTTTATTCCAAACTAGCCTTCTGCCAGCGGCTTTGCCCGCGTGAAGTCAGGTTCTCCATACAAACTTAAGACCCCGATATCATGACTTTGAAAGCTGAATTTTGAAAAATCCTTTCTTAGTGTTCGCCTACGTCATAAAAGGAAGCCCTGTGCAAAATTTCACGCACCTAGGCCCAATAGTTTCGGCTGTGCATTGATATGTCAGTCAGTCAGTTTCTCCTTTTATATATATAGATTTTCTGGGGCACTGGCGCCTACCATAAGGATAGCCTCAATAAAAACATTGATGGATGTCCTAATAAAACGATATCCACAGTAATAAAAAATAACCGGTAATTTATCTGAGTAGTAAAAAATCGGTAATATTCGGTTTTTACGAGCGTCCCTCTATTGTCACGATTATTGATGTTATGGCTTCCTACGCTTTGAAAGATCTTTATTAAGAGGGATGCTTAAAGGTTGCCTAGAAAATTCATATTTTCTCAAGTGTTTTTAAGGGTTTCACACCTCAAAAAAGAATTTAAGGTGGGCCTTTCCGACTCGCCTATCGTCTACGTCGAACATAATTTGAAAGCTTATTATTATAATGTTTGATGCAAAAGTAATGCTAAATAAGAGAGATGGCACCTGAAAACTCTGTAGGCATTCAGTTATTCTACGATTTACTCGAATATTTCACAAAACTTGTTCTAGGAAATACGTGTTTTTATTAAACCCTCAAGGATTTTTGAAAAAAAGAAATGTCCACATTTAAAAATTTCGATTAAATGCGCTAGGATTCTATAGAAGTACTTTTTTATATTTTTAATATAGGAGTACATTATGTAGAGTCAATGTTCACGTAAAATAGCAGATTTTCAGAGGTCATTACTGGATTACTTTTACACAAATTTACGTTTTGATTTGTATAGAAGCCTAGATAACATACACAAGATGTATCCAAAATATCTGAAGAAAAATGTGTAATAACATCATAATCACGTAAGAGCGGTTGTATGAAAATGTACGTCGGGTTGGCTGCTCTTAAGTCAACATTAAAATGTGAATAAATTATTGAGATTTTACTTATAAAAAAAATCTTCTTTATTATCATTTTTGTTAAAAATTTAAGTCTATTCTTATGTGACATAGGGCTCGCGGCAAGGAAGTTGAACCCAATGCTTTGGGTACACGCAAGCAACCTCGATTGAGACCCAAAAATGTACTACTAATTAAAGGTCGACTGCAATTTGGTTCAACTTACATTTCGCTTATTATACAAGGTTCATTCTAGTAGGTCATACGTCAGTATTGTCTGGAATAAAGTCTAAGAAATAATATTCAACGAAAGGTCATTTCACTCCAGTGAGTTCATTGAACTCTAGGTCCCGGACAAATGTACAAATAGGTATATATAGAAGTTTCGGGTAGGCGTCAAGTCTGAAAGTAATTGGAGCTGATAGTCTGGCTTTCAGTCTAGTTTCGCAATATCAGTATTTCCTGCGAACTGGCAAATGGTGTCATCGGTTTTTTGATTGGCTGGATTTTTTTTTCACAATACAAGTCGGTACGAGTATACAAATAATTCCATTCTCCTTTGGTTATGAAGCCCTAAAAGATAAAAAAAATATTTCTACAAAAAAAAAACTATACCAACTTACAGTTGGCAAATGATAATACGTGTATTCCTAGATAAAATAAAAATAATAATTACAAATAAATAAATGGAATTTACATGTTACTTCACAAATAAAACGTATAAAAAAAATCAAAATAAAAACTTCCTTCGTATTTTATAAGTTGGTTAAAATCCGGGATTACCGCATATTTTTCCTTTTCGAGATTATCATGGACAAACACACAGAAAAATGTGAAATGCAGATTAAGGAATACGAAAAAGTGGTGTTTGTATACTTTTTATTGTAAAAACCACACCTTTATATGGAAACGGCTTGTATGCTGAGATGGACGCTAATTTAGATGCATGGGAGGAAAAGATAACCCCTACCTCTAATAAATAGGGATAAGAAAGATGACCCCTCTTAGTTAGGGGATTTGAAATCATAAGATAACTTCTGTCCAACAGGAATTACCAGACTTTTTCGGACTGTAACCTGTGTTCCTTCAATTGTCCTTTGAAAGAAAGAAAAACATTAATTTGTATCTCAGGACAAATAAAATAAAAACGTAACTAATTTATAAATAAAAAACAACATGCAACATTACAAAAACAAAAAGATGCATGGCCAAAAAGGCTCCTATGTCAGCATTATATAAAAAATTTAATAATGCGGCGGAATACAGCCTAAAGATTTTTTGCGTTTTAGAGCCAAGGTAACCCTTCCAAACAATCTCGCAGCCTTGGCAGGCTGCAGCCAGCATCACTCAGTATCATGCGGATGGCAAGCAATGGGTATTTCGCCGTCCGACCGTCTAGTAATCGTCCGGACCGGGCGTCGACGGCACGTATCGTTCCACGGGCGCCTTCAAGAGTAGTCAGCAAACCGCAAAGGCCCAGCTGAATCGAAAAGGGTAGGTTATTATGAGAATGTGACCTCGTCATATATTTAGTCAGGAAAAGTCTGACACTATTTCCTGCCCCACCTACGGGCGCGGAGATGTAATTTGATGACCTTTACGGACCTAAAAAAGCTCTAGTAAAAATGGGTTCTACTAAGCCCCGTTAGTTTTGTCGGACGGCTAGACAACAAGCTACCCAATGCTCATCATTTACAGACCCACTCCTACCAAACATCGCACCGTGTCTGATGAAGACCTGCTTAAGCTGAGAGCAAAGACGCTATGCCACCTCTCTAACAACCTGTCAGAAAGGGGATTTGCCGCGTGTCTAAAGTAAATGACCCTTACAGATCATTGAACGGAAATGTCAACAATGAAATATGAGTTCCTTTCTTCATATCACCCGAAGGCGATATATCAAAGGAAAAAATATAAAAGCCTAAGGTTTTGTTGGTATTATTCTATTCAATTATCTCCCAAGATACAATTTTGGGGCTGACAAAGATTTTTCTTGCAATCTTTTCTTAGAAACATTGATGAAAGATAAGTTGCTACTTTGTGGTACATCAGTCAAACTTTTTTCTTGGGTGACGTTTGGGATTAGCAGGAGATGACAGGCATTTTTGCGGTTTGGACCAATTTTTAAGTCATAGCTAAGAATTTATGTTTTTTTTTTAGTAGAAAAAGTCACATTCAAAGGTCGCAAAGGGTCTTTCTTTTACAAAGTCTGGATAATGATACAATATTATCGTTAGTTCAGCCAAAAGATGATCACTGCTAGACACAGGCTTTCACAATGGGATTCTTATTTGTCTGCGAAACTTGATGATCCGGGTTCCGCAATCAAGTAGAAAGCGTTATAGTTTCGCCAAGTCTGTCTATCTGCATCTCCGTTTCCAGATAACTTCAGCGACCATTAGCACTAGAACGATGTAATTTTTAAACTTTATTTTTTCCAAAAAAAATCAAAATAATTTCTAATTTAACCGTATATACAAGCATTTTTGTAACTTAGTTTAATATTTTACTATCCTGAACCTATCTTCTTTCAAAATAAAAAAAAATGAAATCGGTTCACGCAATCCAAAATTCCCACACAGATACAGCGTCATCTCTCGGGAAATTGGGTCACTAATTTATTGTATAAAGGGCTACTTCCGTTCACGCTGTTATGTAGTAGTTTAAGGGTTTTGTTATATCGTGAGAAATTCGTAATGGACGGGAAACTACGGAAATCTACACTGAGCGTGGACAGACCGGCTCTTGGTCGGTTCTGTTCGGTCTGTTGCGAAAATCCCGATTGCTCATAAGTTGGATAGTACACCAATTCAAAACGCCTCCTGTTCCGTGATATTTAAGTCTTCTCACTCCATCCTAAAGCTAGAGTAATCATTATATCATTTCTAAAAACACAAAAACTCTTTAGCTCTGATAAACAAATATGAAATAAAGTTATTTTCGTCAACAACGAAGATATAGAGCTTCAAAGGTGCTATTATGAGACAGAAGTTTGACATGGTCTTTGATGTCAAAAGCCGTGACACCTGTACGGCCGCCATTGAAATTGTATAAAATTTTTGTATCTCGTTTGCTTGCATATCATTTTTGATATTGTTTCCACAATGATTGTGTATTCATTGGTGTACTGGTAAGTTAACACGTATCTTTTGTTTTCGCCCGTGCGTCACTGTGGGGTGCCAACTGAAAACCAGCGCTGGGTATCTAACGCCCAGCAAATGCTGAGGTGGTCACCCTTTCGGTTCGGGCATGCTCAGCGTACACTTTATTTTTATTATTTTTTTACCGTGTGTTTTGTAATTGTTTTGCTGTGTCTGTACCGAATAAATGTATTTCTATTCTATTCTTTCACTTGAAAATTCGTCCTACCCATATCCCATATTACTTGGGGTCGGCGCAACATGTTTTTTTTTTTTTCAACACTGTCCTGTCACCCGTCACACTATCACTAACTCCCTTTTCTTTCATATCACTCCTCACACAATCCATCCATCTCTTCTTCGACCTCCCTCTTCTTTCCCATCCATCTACGTGTAAACTCAGAACTCTTCGAAAATTGCCTTATATATATCATGCAAACATGTTTTCTTTTTTTTTTACTCTAGTAATTTTATTTTAATCTCCTAATGTACCAAATTGTATTTATGGTGTATCTGCAACAAAGAGTATGTCTAGTCTATAACTATCTATCTTTGAAAAAGTCATTCTGTGTCTAGAGGAATTGTTGTTTAATTATCTCACAGGATAGTGTAAAAAATAGAGTATACAAAACGAGAATAAAGCTGCCTTTGTTGAATACCTCACTTCACTCAGGCTTCTAACATATTAACACCCTCGCAATGCTCTGAAATTAATTATATTATATAAATCCCTCACTGTGTTTTTTTTTTATGTTGGGAAAAAGCGGGAGGCAGTGTCAGACTTCTAAACGACCCATCATTCCTTCTTGCCTTAATTCAGAGGCCCCGGTGTTCCGATTTTGCATCAACCCTTGGCCCCAGAAGGCTTCGATCCCGCTGGGCCCCTACAGTTGCTGACAACTCCTTGAGGCGCGCGAGAACAGTGCGCACCGTCGACGACTTGGGCTCGGTCCGGGTGATTACCTGATGGGTGGACAGCGAACTACCCATTGCTCGCCATCCGCACTACGTTGGGGAGTAAAAATAAGCAACCATCGTTTCGTTTGGATTTCAACATGCTGCCTGTGCCTGCTTTATCCTTTATAATATACTTCTATCTTATTATACTCCTATTGTCAAAAATCTACAAATTGTCAGCTAGGATCAAAGTCCCCACATGCTTTTCGAAGCACAAATATTAGTCTTAAACAGCAACCACTTTCGTCAGCAAAATATTATTACTTTATTACACATTAAAATTACGACCGACCTCTGTCTACCCCATATTCCTAATAAAATGAAGTATCCTCTCCACCTTATCTCCGAGATATGATAGCACAACCCAAAGTTATATCCTCAAGTGATAAATTGTTCCAAACCCAACCATTCGATCAAAAATCAACTTTAACAGAACATATTAAGGTAGGTTTTGAATTGAATTTGTCAGAGATATCGATTATTGAGCCACAAAATTGTTGGTTTCTACTGAATTTCGGTAATGGTCGCAATTTTGGGGGTGTGTTGTAACTTATACGTCAGTATGGAGGTGCGTTTACATCGGTAAAATACTCTCCTACCAGTAGAAGACTCCGTCCGAACGTCTGGCAACCGTCCAGACCGGGTCCAAGTCGTCGACGGTACGTATCGTACCATGCGCGCCTCAAGAAGTGGTCGGCAAACCGTAGGGGCCCAGCAGTGTCGAAGCCTACTGGAGCCATGTGGCAACGTGAAAACGTTACATCTACGACAAACATTACATCAACCGATCGAAGGCAAGCATGGACCAGGACTGGATTTTTGTAGTCAGTAAAATTCTGACAATATCTATTCTCCCGCCCCATGATGCTCTACTTAAATGCGAAAAACACACCTCTACCAAATGCGGGCCAAGGGTTCGTGTCTGAAAAGAAAGCTCTGGTACTGATATAAAATGGCAACGTAGGAATAGGGTAGGTTGTTTAGTTAGTAAGAGTCTGACGCTATTTCTCGCCCCACATAAGGGCGAGATTCGTCATTGGATGATTTTTACCTTCCATAAAAAAACCTCTACCAAATCCTCCACCGCGTCTTCTGGCCGATCCATACAATGGCAATATCCGGGCGTTTCCTCACAAAATTACCGTTTTCGATGAGAACCTGCGTCAGGTGGAAGATAAGGCCACCGTAACCTCTTTTCAATCACTCCTCAAAGAAGGGACTTGCCGCCATGATTATGTTGTATTCAAATTTTATACTACAGATGTACAAACACTCTCCCAATGTAAACGCATCTCCAAGAAAACTTAACGCGCTTACACGAAACTTGGAAGACATGTTACTAAATAATTAATAAGTTTAATGACTTCACTTTAGACTTTCAAGTTCAATGGCTCTTGGGGTTGCTCAGTCGTCCCTTGGGGATTTTTATGCATCGATTTCTTTAAGTATACAGTTAAACTTTCATCATCATCATCATAATTATCAGCCTTATTAATGTTCCAACTGCTGGGACACAGACCTCCTCTCTAGGAGAGGGAATGGGCCATAATCAACCACGCGGACCCAGTGCCAATTGGTGGATGTCACATGTCTTCGAATTTTTGGTTCTAGGACATGCCGGTTTTATCACGACGTTTTCCTTCACCGTTTTGAGAGCAGTGGTGATGAAATACATTACACAAAGTAATGCGCCTTAAATAATTACTAATTAAAAAATGTTATTATTCTGGAACAGATTGCTTAAATGATAAATCTATTTAATTTACAATGTTCATCTGACGGCGAGCAATAGTTCGCTCACCGTCCGAACGTCCGGTAACCGTCCGGACCGAACCCAAGTAGTTGACAACGAATAGTGTCCCACATGCGCCTTAGGGAGTGGTCCGGGCCCTGTATGAAAGGCAAAGAAGGAACAGGAATAGGTTTTGAGTCAGTAAACATTTTTCGTAACTGCCTGATTCCAATTATTACTAAGTTAATACCAATTAAACATAGTAATAGTCCTGAAACTATTTTATATCGCCTTTTGGAATAAGGTAAATGTCTACGCCACGTCTCTTCTTCACAATATAGTACCTGAGTACATTTTCTGTGACCACATTTCTCTCTAGAATCGTATATAACTGTGACAGACACGTATTGTGTGACACACAGACGATTCTATTTTGTATAGAAATAGTAAATAGTGCGGGCGACATCTTCGTACAATTTTGTCGTGAATACATTCTTGTTATGGTCACAAAGACTTCGGGATAAATGTATGTTTGAATGGGTGTTGTTAAAAAACTTTAAAAAAAATATATATTTGTGAAGAAAATATAAGGAAAACGCTTAAAAAAAAATGAGAAAGCGCTTGTTAAGTCCCACTCGTGTACTGAAATGTTTCGATGGCTTCATAACAGATAGATGAACAAGCAAATATGACTACAGCGATCTGGTTAATCGATGATCTGAATCCTTTGATTAACCAGAACGTATCCATTAGAATCCTATGACCCTCACTAGATCATCATCACATCATCATAGTTCGTTTTTTGGTGCACAGTCGCCATTCATTATAGAGACTTATTTACTATGACTATTTTTTATACGAGCCATATCTATATATATAAAAGAAAGTCGGGTTTGTTACAACACTTATAACTCGAGATCGGCTGAACGGATTAAGCTGAAAATTGGCAGGGAGGTAGTTTAGAGCCAGGAGAATGACATAGGATACTTTTTTTTTTAGAGTAGGGTAGAGTAGGGTAGAGTAGGGTAGAGTAGGGTAGAGTAGGGTAGAGTAGGGTAGAGTAGGGTAGAGTAGGGTAGAGTAGGGTAGAGTAGGGTAGAGTAGGGTAGAGTAGGGTAGAGTAGGGTAGAGTAGGGTAGAGTAGGGTAGAGTAGGGTAGAGTAGGATAGAGTAGGGTAGAGTAGGGTAGAGTAGGGTAGAGTAGGGTAGAGTAGGGTAGAGTAGGGTAGAGTAGGGTAGAGTAGGGTAGAGTAGGGTAGAGTAGGGTAGAGTAGGGTAGAGTAGGGTAGAGTAGGGTAGAGTAGGGTAGAGTAGGGTAGAGTAGGGTAGAGTAGGGTAGAGTAGGGTAGAGTAGGGTAGAGTAGGGTAGAGTAGGGTAGAGTAGGGTAGAGTAGGGTAGAGTAGGGTAGAGTAGGGTAGAGTAGGGTAGAGTAGGGTAGAGTAGGGTAGAGTAGGGTAGAGTAGGGTAGAGTAGGGTAGAGTAGGGTAGAGTAGGGTAGAGTAGGGTAGAGTAGGGTAGAGTAGGGTAGAGTAGGGTAGAGTAGGGTAGAGTAGGGTAGAGTAGGGTAGAGTAGGGTAGAGTAAGGTAGAGTAGGGTAGAGTAGGGTAGAGTAGGGTAGAGTAGGGTAGAGTAGGGTAGAGTAGAATAATTTGTTGCCGGGAGCGAAGCCGCGGGCAAAAGCTAGTAATAATAATAATTTATTGACGACAATGTACCAATTTAAAGATAAATACACAAATTGGAAAAAAAGAATTAGATATAGATACGCTTTAAAAATTGCCGAGGATCCTCAAACTAAGCACAGCTTATATCTTGGTGCCCCAGGATTAATTAAAAAGATTTGGCCGAATAAAACTTCTATGTGACACAGCACAATTTTCAAAGAACCGGCGTTCACTTGGGGCTCAAAAGTTTAAACTGACTCTTTGTGAATATGCATGCTTTGCCACTGCCACATAAGTTTGCCTATTCTACTTAAGCTTACATACATCCATCACCACTGCTCTCAAAAGGTTCCCTATCCATTAGCATAACATTTTAAGACCTAATATAACTTAGCATAATGTTGTTTGGCATAATTATATTTTCGCATAATATAATTACGTATAACAGCTCATGCATAATTTTTTTAAGCATTATGTCTGTAACCATAATAATGATTAGGCATAATATTTTAAAGCATAAAGTTCTAAAGCATAACTTTTTTAAGCATAAAGTTCTAAAGCATAACTTTTTTAAGCATAATATCCTAAAGCATGTGTACTGAAAGTTTTCTGGGTGGTTTAAAAAAAAATAACCATAACCTAAATCTATCCGAGTCGGGGTGCCCTAAATTTAGTGTGGGTGGTTTAAAAAAAAAACCATAACCTAAATCTATCCGAGTCGGGGTGCCCTAAATTTAGTGTGGGTGGTTTAAAAAAAAATAACCATTACCTAAATCTATCCGAGTCGGGGTGCCCTAAATTTAGTGCGTTTCTCACGATTGAAAATGTCATGTATATTTTTATAATAAATCATTTGCATGAACATTGTTTTTGTTATTTATATTAATTGTATGCCTAAATATTATTATGCTAATAGTTATTAGACCTACTAACGTTATGCTAAAAGTCTTTAGGCCTACTAACGTTATGCTAATAGTCATTAGGCCTACTAACGTTATGCGAATCAAATTTATGCCAAAACAAATTAGTCTTAAACATGATTATGCCAACATAAAATGTATGCCTAAAAAAATTATGCCAAAGTATTATTATGCCAAAACAAATTGTGTCAAAATCGTTATGCCGAAGTATATTAGGACAAAAAACATTATGCGAAAAGAAGGGATCCCCTCTCGAAACAATGAAGGAAAGAACTAGAACCAAAAATTCGAAGACATTGTGTCTTCCACCAACCCACATGGGCACACCCATAGATACTATGCCCTCTCCTAGAGAAGAGGCCTGAGTCCCAATAGTGAGAACATTAAAAGGCTGATAATCCTTATGCTTACATACATTTCCTTGCCTTACGCCTCCATTAATAGTAAAAACCTTGCAGTTAACTTGGTAAAAATGGTTCTCATATAAACCATATTTGCATTCCTGTTACTTATATAACTGCCTACTCCAATACCCCACCGATACGAGAAGATACAATGGAGGCAGGTCTCACGGCAGGCCTTCGTAATAGGTCTAAGTGTACGGTTGCGCTAGAACAGAGTGCTAAGGCGGTAGCGGGGTGATTTACAAATCCAGGTGCAATTTTTCACCAATCTGCAATAGGCCCACGTGGAGGATTACGCCATTGCCTCTCTTAAAGAGTAGGTGGAGTACTTTTTTCATGTTTTAAACTAGTGCTTGAATGCGGCCCATTAATGGCGAAGCGCACTAGTTCCTTAAGAAGACACTTTAGTTAATATAGGCGATTTCGTTCTTCGCGACCCCAAAGTTACACATAGATTAACAACTAATATAATAGCTGTCCCTGGTTGTGAAGTTCCCAGGCGTCAGAATTCGCAGAGCCCTCTCCAACCACCGTATATGCTAGCTTGTGTAGCGACAAGTAATAATGAGTTTAAAAAACCCCACAAACAATTTAACGCTTATAAGAAAGAAAAAGAATTTATTTGCGCAAAAGTATGACGCATACTATTTACCATTTATATGTATACAAAAAAAAATTAAACAACTAAGTATACTCTATAGTAAACAGCGCAAAATATGCGACACACCCGCAAAACGGCCAGTGCAAAAAGCAGGCCTCATGTATTAAACAGAGCCATAGCACAAATTTTTAGCAACAGCCTACTTTGACGGAAAAGTTGAACCTGCTTGTCGCACCCGCTTATCACCAAGAACACTTCCTTATACGTATTGTTACTTAGTGTTACTTAGTTCTTTTTGCAGCACTTCCTAAGTGTTGCGAAACAGATAGGAAACTGTATTGTTAGTGCTAAATTAAAGTAGTTACTGGAAGAATTGTATCGGGAAATCTGTGGGGTCGAGTTTAAATAGTTTTGTTACTGCCAGCGACTTCGCCCGCGTGGTAGCTGAAAATTATCTCAACGGAATATATTCCCGGAATTAAAATATATGTATAAGCTATTCTAGGACAGGGTCCCTTGTACCAAGTTTCATTGAAATCCATTCAGTAGTTTTTGCGTGACTGTACTCTTCCAAATACAAATACACAATAAATATCCATACATCCAAATGGAAACTTTGAGATTTTGGAATTTATATATGTTGTGTTTTATTATTATACGTAATCAATTTTAGCGCTTAAGGTGGGCCTTCCTGACTCGCCTCGAGGATGGTTTAAAAGCTTGTAGCCACATCTAAAGCAATCCAATGTGATGTTTGATGCAAAAGTAATGCGGAAAAAGAGACATAACACCTGAAAACTCTCTTGGCATTCAGTAATTCTACGATTTACTTGAATATTTCACAAAACTTGTTCCAGGATATACGTGTTTTTATTAAACCCTTAAGGATTTTTGAAAATAAAAGACATTATTTAGAATCTCGAATAAATGCGCTAGGCTTCTATAGAAGTACTTTTTTACATTTTGAATATAGGAGTACATTATGGAGAGTCAAAGTTCACGTAAAATAGCAGATTTTTAGACGTCTTTACTGGATTATTCTTACACAAATTTACGTTTTGGTTTCTATAGAAGCCTAGATAATATCCACAAGATATCTGTGTATCCAAAATATCTGAAGAAAGATGTGTCATAACATCACAATCACGTAAGAGCGGTTGTATGAAAATGAACGTCGGGTTGACCGCTCGCAATATGCAGTTGTTATTGCTGTTAAAATTTTTTTTTGGCATTTTTTTCTAAAACCTTTTATTTTGCACGAGTTTTCAAGCGCTAAATTTCGCAGAGGTTAACTCAGACTCGCCAAGATGCGGCGGCCATATTGTAATGAGAAACATTATATAAAGACAATAATGCTTGGAACTCAAGAGTTAAAGAAATAAATAACATTTTTTATTCTTAAAATATTATATCTACAACTAGCGACACACCAGGTGCTTGTTATTTTGTAAATTGCGAGTCTACTAATTAAAGTAGCTTATGCTAGCGGTCTCCGCTACCAAACTGACACTATTTCCACCGCTGAAATTTTAATCTTTTACCAGAGCTTGTCCACTCGGTCCGAATTAATTCATTTCAGTTTTAGTGTCGACAGGATTTTTAATTGGATCTAGTTTTTAGTATATTTTAATTTATTTAACGAAGAGCTATAATCTGTTGTGATCCAGCCCCCCTTGCGAAGTTGATAATCTACAATCGTTAACGCTAGTAAACAACTAATCAAATGTATGGGAATTACTTTATTTCAACAAAATTCGTAGCCAAGTTCACATTATTCAAAATGGCAGAATGAAATGTAATCGTTTCCACAACAATCATCGATACATCCTGTAGTTTTAAAATATGTAATGATAACTACGCTGAGGTGATTCGATAGTAGAAAGAAAGTCGACACGAAAGAATCGTAACTTAGCTAAGGGTAGTCTCACAATCGAAGCTACTAGACTATTAGGCTTTTCCTAACACCATTTCTCCAACGAAACAAGGACTCAGCTCAGGTATTCTCATATTAAAGTCAGACAATGCTTGATTAGGATTCTGCGCTCACCGCCGCGCGGAAATATGTCGCTTAGCAACCATTCATCATGCTACGATGTGTATTGTAGATTCAACGGAGGTTTACATGTGGTAGGATAGATGCAGAAGGTTGGAAGGAAGTTTTTATTTATTTATTATTTACTAGCTTTTGTCAGCGGCTTCGCCCGCGTACATAAAATATAGCCTACGTCACTCAGGAGTAAAGCAGCTTTCTATTGTTGCTAATTTTTTTCCAATCGGACCAGTAGTTCCTGAGATTGCCTCCTACAAACAAAAAAATAAAAAAAACAACCTCTTTCTTATATTAGTGTAAATAAAAAAAACAAAAAAAAACAAACTTTCCCTCTTTATTATATTAGTGTAGATTTATAGTTCGTTTTTTTATCCTAGACTTCGATTTGACAACTTAAAATGTTAAAATCCAGAAAATTGGGAACATATTTCTAGAGTATGACATTCTGAGTTGTCAAATCGTAGTCTAGGATTAAAAAACGAACTATATGTACTAGCGACCCACTCCAGCTTCGCACGGGTACTGATATTGAATATATTATGCATGTATTATACACATAAACCTTCCTCTTGAATCACTCTACCTATTAAAAAAAAGCATCAAAATCCATTGCGTACTTTTAAAGAATCTAAGTATATACAATAGGGACAGCGGTAAGCAACTTGGTTTTATACTGAAATGATTTACACTTTATTGTACACCAAGACAATATACATAAAAAAACCTTATCATTACATAGTATAAAACAAAGTTGCTCTGTCCCTATGTATGCTTAGATCTTTAAAAGTACGCAACGGACTTTGCTACGGTTTTTTTTTAATAGATAGAGTGATTAAAGAAGAAGATTTATATGTATAATACCTACATAATATATTTAATATTACCACTGCACCCGTGCGAAGCAGGTGTCATCTACCATGCATCTACCAATCTGCACTGGGCTCGCGTGGTGGATTATGGCCCATTTTCTGTCCTAGAGAGGAGGCCTGTGTTCCCGCAGTGGGAACATTAAAAAGGCTGATGATAAATAGGTATCACGGACAGCCCCCTGTGCAGAACGTGCTTGGGGGAGGAGGAGACAATTGCCCACGTGCTCCTGGACTGCACAGGTGTAAGTGACATACGCACACGAACCATAGGCACACCGAACTCCTTTATTGACGCCCTGAAAAATCTGAAAGGCCTAATCAGCGTCTGCAGAGAAGTGGGCTAGTTGGAATAAACCCACAAAGTTTATGGCCGCTATGGCTCACGTAAAATGGTCTACACAAGACTAAGTGCGGAAACTATACTCAGACATAACATAAGGCTGATGATGATGATTAGTTTATAGCAATTAAAAAATTACTTGATACTTCTGCTAACTTGCCTGTGGAGTACAGCCCGCATGTGTCGGACGTTTATCGTATTCCGTAGCGCGTACCGCGGCCTCCACAAACGGTATTACAATGTTTGTCAGCCAATCTATTTGAATGTTGATCGAACAAATCGATTGTGGACTGTACAAGTAATTATTGGAACCGATGATTTGTGTAATGGTTTCGTTATTTGGGTAGATTTGTTGGTAAAAGGAAAACTATTTAGGGTAAAGTATAGGAGAGAGTAGAGAGAGCAGGCGCAGAGTAGCCAGCCTTGCGATTTTCTACAGGATGGATTTTGGAGACTGCGCAAGAATTGCACGATTTGATTCCGCCATCCCAATTTTACCTTCGGACATCCCAGCGTATGGCAAATGTCCACCCTTACGTTGTTAAGACACCTGTGGCCCGGACTAAGCGTTTTGCCTCGTCGTTTATACCGCGTACATCGAGGGACTGGAACAGTTTGCCGGCTGCAGTCTTTCCGTCCGGTTATAATTTAGGTGTCTTCAAGGCTAAAGTGAATAGGCTCTTAATAAACTCGTGCGCCTTACCATCAACGATTGCATCACTTTTTACCATCAGGTGGGATCGCAGTCAAGCACTAGTTTATTGCAATTCTGGTTAAAGAAAATTACACTAATATTAAAGTTTGTGAGTGATAATATGTGTGTTACTTCTGCTCGCTTGAATTTGGACGAACTTTTTGTCCTTCTTCTTCTTTTCGTGTCGATTTTACTCAAATTTTGTCCGATCAATATTTAGCCACCTAGAGAGCTCTTTCGTCAAGTTTTAACCCCGACGATCTTTTTTGCGCGTATCGGAAGACGTAGGCCTTCCACAAAGTGGACCGACAACCTAGTCAAGGTTGCTGGAATTTGATGGCTGCGAGACGCATGGGGCCGGTCGTTGTGGCGACGTTTGGAGGAAGCCTATGTCCAGCATTGGACGTCTTTCGGCTGAATTGATGATGATGATCTTTTTTTGCCGGTTGGTATGCAGTTCTATTGCAGTCGTGTCAACTGCATCCGAACTGCAAGCTGCATTTTGCGGTTAGATTGCAGTTGAAATGCGGTCCATCCGTCGAGAGCCTTAAATAGTTCATATATATTAGAAATACATTTAGATCACGTTTAGTTGGTATGAATCTAGTACCTAATAGTCCCGGTACTATTTTAGATCGCGTTTTGGAAAAAGGTTGAAACTGTGTATTTTACAAGCTTTTTATTAGCTTGCAATGTATGTTCGGCTCAAATCTTGCAACTCAAATTTAAAGCAGATATCTTCAACCGATTGAGCTGCAATTTTGAATGCAAGTGTAAATCACATGACAATGCAATATTATGGTGTCATGGAGCTGATCTGATGACGGAATCGCGAGGTAGCCATAGGAACTCTGTAATTAAACGGCACAACCACGTCGAGTTTGGACTCATATGAATTATCTTGACGAGTTCAAATTATATAAGTATAGACCACCGCTATAAAAGCTTGTTATGAAAAAAAAATATTTTCATTGAAAACTTGTTTAGAGGCAGCCCTGCCTTTGAAACTTTCGATTATATTGAACCGGTATTCATCTCGACTATCGAGACCATCAAATTTTTTAAAGTCAAAAAAGGAATGTACAAAACGGACGCAGGATCAATTTTTTCACTATTTTTTAGCTTTTCTACTCTAGCTCGTACCTTTTCACCGGTTTCCATAGTTTTATCTCCTCGTTTCACAACTCGTAAAACATCGTCATATCGCTGGAAAGGCAGCTTATACTTATTCCCCTATAAAAGACAATTTTGTATACGAAAGGCTTATCTAGTGTAGTTGTTAGCCATAGAGCAATGACGCGACTTGGTGGCGTTGGTGGTGCAATTTTTATATTGAAACTTATTTTTTTTTAATTGCTATAAACTAGTGCTTGACTGCGTTCCCACCTGATGGTAAGCAGTGATGCAATCGTTGATGGTGAGGCGCACTGGTTTATTAAGAGAAATAATATACACAAATATCAAAGAAATCCTTTTTTAAAGAGTACATTTACATAAAGCAGCTTTGATCTAGAAGCGAACAGGCATTAAAGAAAAATTGCTAATTTTCCAAAGGAAATTGTCTAATGTTGGCCATTTTTAAACACGCTGCTCAACAAAAATCTAATATATCAATAATTTTATTTATTTTTTAGCAAATGTCTGATGATAATAACTTTGTACCAATTAGCACTGCAAAAAATCTTATTTTTTTGGTATTTGTTTTGATTTTAGAGCTTTGAATAACTTTAGTGTTGCCAAACAAAAACTGCATTCAAATCGATTTATTTTAAATCTATTTGGTATGGTAATCTCTCCACTATATTTAACGCACTTCATATGATCATTTTTTATATGAGTTAACTCTAAAATAAATGATCAAAGATCTTAGAATAATAAATCAAAGAGTTTATTATACTAGAAGAACAACAAAATATGGAATCGATTATTGATTTTAAAAAATCAATTGTCAAATCCTTATTTATCGATATAATTATAAATATTTTTAATTGACAACACAGTATTTAAAAAAATGTTGTGTATTGTCAAAATGACATGTTTATTCGTGTTGTTTCTTTGCATCGTGAGTGTTGTTTTCCCAAGTTTTATTGCGATTACTTTGGCTTTTCTGGATTCTGATTCTTCCCTTCTTGACGACCCTGGACACTGAACCTTGTATTTATGATGAACCAGGCACATCTACGGACACTGTACCTCGCCCAAACCAATTTTAATAAAATGTTAAAAAATATCTAAATAAAAAATCTTGATACAAAATAGTTCAAATCAGTAAGAATTAAGATATAAAATCTTAATTCTTACTGATTTGAACTATTAAATCACACAATATGTATTATTAGCTGAACTGTTTGTTTATGGGGTTGGGGTTGGGGTTTCCGGGATAAAAAGTAGCCTATGTCCTATTCCGGAGTGTATCCTATGCCTGTGCCAAATTTCATCCAGATCCGTCCAGCCGTTTTGGCGTGATTGAGTAATAAACATCCAAACATCGTAACTTTCGCATTTATAATATTAGTAAGATGAAAAACTTTTTATTTACGTTCTTGGATAAATACCAAAATACGCTATAAAAAAACGCTCAATATTTCATAATCTATGTGAACGCTGTTGTTTAACCGAATGGCGTGGAATCACGCGCAAACGCCGGCGTTCGCTTGGGGATTAAGAAGTGGGGTAATTATATGATTTTTGATGATTTTCACAAACTAAAAGATAATTTAATTACCAATCTTTTAATATACGGTTTTTATTCATATTGTGTTTAATAAATGCAGCATAAATTATTACTGGAATAATCTTCATACGCAGGAAGTGACGCTAGCTCACCTCTTGTACGCTTAACGACGGTAGCGGTTAGCATTTTAGAAATTTGCGGTTCACAAGGGCAAAGAAGAAACATAGAAGTAATTTAACTCAAACTCAAAGAATAACTCGTTACTGTTACTTATAAAAACATATGGCGCCTCTAGTAGATTCGGCGCTCTAGGTTATAAACTCAGAGAAAGTGAGAATCAACATGTAACGGCCGCCATCTTGGATCGACGGTTAAAGTTGGTTTTTGTGTGTGCGAACTTTGTTTAGTTTTACGTTTGTGTTTGTTTTGTTAATCAGGTCCCATAAGAACATGGGGAAGTCGTAGAAAACATTTAATAGTTTAATTTTGACTCCACTTGGAAGGAATACTCTCTATTTCTGGAGTCCAAATTAAACTGAACAAGAAGGAAATCTATTTTATGAAAAAAGCAACTAGGACTTAGGCATTTACTAATAGGCGTGTTCATATAAAATCTGGCTAAGTGAGACTTGGACTCGGATACGATGATTCCGTGCTACATCATCAAAATCGAGCAAAAAACACCGACAAGGTTCTTGTAGGAACCTCCTTTAATTTTTAAATTCATTTTAAATTCATTTTGATTACATTATAATATACATTTAATTATTATACTAAAAATAAACTAAAAATTCACTAATATTTACAAATGATTTATTGGGCATCAAAATGATCAATCAATTATCATGTAAACAAAAAATTTCAAATTCATTTTAAATATTACAAAAATTAATTAAAATCGCAGTATATCTTTTTCCTTTGACAGCTCGTTTGGCGTGGTGGTTGAGCGATTGTAAGTGGCTTTGCGTGTCTCTGCTTCGATTTCCGCACGGAACAAATGTTTGTATGGCTTTGTATTGTTTCTACGTGTAATTTCTAGTATAAAAACTATTTTTAGTGGGACTATCTGAAAAAAAAATCAGTAAGTCAAAACAATAAAGATCTATGAACCCAAAAACACTAGGCTTGACCTTAATTCCCGTACATGGCGGGCCATTTTCCTGAGCTCGGCAGTGTAATGCCATTAAATTAGAATTAAGCCACGTCGGAGCCTTGTTACAAGCATTTGCGTGGCTTAATGCATCACTGAGCAGCTTTAATTTTACTGACAAACAGTGTAACGAATAACGCTACAGCTATACATGTAGTTTTAGGGCCGGTTGCACTATTGTGTGGTAATAATAATTTATACTTTTACTAGCGATCCGCCCCAGCTTCGCATGGGTATTGATATTGAATCATTACATAGTATAAAACAAAGTCGTCCTATCCCTATGTATACTTAAATCTTTAAAACTACGCAACGGATTTTGATGCGGATTTTTTTAATAGATAGAGTGATTCAAGAGAGAGGTTTATGTGTATGCATAATATATTCAATATTATGCTATTATAATACATTATGCACATACACCTTCCTCTTCAATCACTTTATCTATTAAAAGAAACCGCATCAAAATCTGTGGCGTACTTTTAAAGAGCTAAGCATACATAGGGACAGCAGTAGGCAACTTCGTTTTATACTATGTAATGATGTCTGTATTGGCCCCCTAGATAAATTACTATCATTTTGTCAACGTTTTGGAGGATTGGCATATTTCATTGTATATATATATTTCATTTTATATATACAATATATATATTTCATTGGCAAACGCTTGAAATAGGTCAATCTTCCAATTCCTCCTGACCACGTGATTGAGCTTTGAAATTGCGTCAAAATAAATAAAAATTATAGACATTTCAAATAAAATGAAGTAACATTAAAATTAGGAAATTAAGTACTTATCACACCTTACTACTACTGTCTACTTAGGTAGTAGTAGTAAGGTGTGATATATTTACCAAAATGACTAACCAATTAATACTAGATAAATATCAAATCACTATAATTAAAAGAACTTAAAATAAATTATGATGAATGAAACTAGTTCCGAATTTAACGCTTGAAGAAAAATTAACTTTTAACTTTTTTGATATCATGTGGAAATACATTTATTCCAGAGTTTTATGGTAGAGACAGCTTTTTCTGCTTCAAAATTCTTAAAAACACATGTCAAAATGTAAACTATCAAAAGAAATACATCATTCTAGCCAATTAGAAAATTTTAAACATCAAAAAGTTGCTAAAAACATCTCACTACTAAGCTAACGGACGTTTAATTTTAATTCTAACCGTCACACGCTAACCAACGTTACCATTTGGTGTAACCCGCTTCAAATCTCCAGCATAGGTATTCTAATTTTGTATCTAACGTTATGTTTCAGACCCAGACATGTTTCCAGCTGCTTTTCAGTCTAGATCTGCACACAAGCTGAATGTCCTGACCTCACCCTGTTTCATGCATGGAGGATTTCGTATTATATCGTGTTAAGCCAGAGCTGCTTCTGAACCTTAGTGTCTACGTTATATATGTCAGAATCCTTATATCTTTGCTGTTTGACTTAGCAAAGGAAATTATCCTATGTGTGCTGTTACAAGGAAAATGAACGGTGCAATCTTTCTACTAGCCCGTTGGTCTAGGGTTTAGTGGAGTTCGTGGGTTCGATCCGCACCAGAGACGTATGTTTGTGTGATAAGGATGATCATTTGTTCAGTGTCTGGGTGTTTATAAGTACGTTAATCAGTAGTCTAGTACTTATAGCACAAGCTCAGCTTAGTTTGGAACTAGACGGTGTTGTGTTAAAATAAACTGGAGGAGAATATCTGAAAAAAAAAACAGATAGCTTGTCTCATTCAAACGGGATATAAAGAAGGGATAAGCCTCGGCAAGAGTTTCTGGCGGTTTAATTTCACCAAGGGTTTTGCACAAACTTTCCACAAACTATAAATAGTTCGGTCCCCGAATCGATTTTTCCGAATCGCTAAAAGTAGTTATTTTGTTATTAAAGTTACGGTTTCCTGACCTTTGCCTTTACCAGTGCTATGAGACCTTGCTCTTTCTACATTTTAGAAGTTTAGTTAGGAATACTAGATTATTTTTAGCTGGTGTAAAAATATAACCTGTACCTAGGAACCTATGTTGCTATGTTGTTCCTAGAACGAAAATAATGTTGTTGCAACATAGTAATACTTTTGATATAGCAATTGTTATTACATAAAGATATTTGCATGCTATGTTTAATCTTGGCAAAACATGTCTGCTCTATTTTTATATTGTAAGATCTTTTTATACCATGTTTTACGCAAATAAAATATTATTATTATTATTATGTAACTTTATATGTATGTCAACAATAATATAATAAATACATTACAAATTATTAAATCACTAAATATTTGTTGAAGTAACAAGAGAGATTGCAATAGTAATTGATTGTCTAATAGCTTTAAGGTTGCGACATTTTGCGTGAAATAAATAGTTTTCTTTCTTTTTCTTTAGGTATTATTTGTATGTGGCTTTGAACCAACTTGTGTTAAACTAAATCATTTCATAGTACAAAACAAAAAGGTGGGCCTTCCTGACTCGCCTCGAGGATGGTTTAAAAGCTTGTAGCTACATCTAAAGCTATCCAATGTGATGTTTGATGAAAAAGTAATGCGAAAAAAGAGACATAACACCTGAAAACTCTGTTGGCATTCTGTAATTCTAAGATTTACTCGAATATTTCACAAAACTTGTTCCAGGATATACGTGTTTTTAGATTTTTGAATATAAAAGACATTATTTAGAATGTCGAATAAATGCGCTAGGCTTCTATAGAAGTACTTTTTTACATTTTGAATATAGGAGTACATTATGGAGAGTCAAAGTTCACGTAAAATAGCAGATTTTTAGACGTCTTCACTGGATTATTCTTACACAAATTTACGTTTTGGTTTCTATAGAAGCCTAGATAATATCCACAAGATATCTGTGTATCCAAAATATCTGAAGAAAGATGTGTCATAACATCACAACCACGTAAGAGCGGTTGTATGAAAATGAACGTCGTGTTGACCGCGGAAGCTTAGATCTTTAAAAGTATGCAACGGATTTTAATGCGATTTCTTTTAATAAATAGAGTGATTCAAGAAAAAGTTTTGTGTGTATAATACATGCATAATATATTCAATATCAGTAGTATCAGTACCCGTGCAAAGCTGAGACGGGTCGCTAGTTAGATTATAAAAGGTAATTCCTTTTGCGACGTACGCGAACACTAAGAAAGGTTTTTCCAAACACAATAAACGATTAAAAAGGGCCATTTACAATTTTTTTCTTATAATAATGATGATTAACTAAAACCAAGACGATAACTTACAGCTTAGGGTTCGTAAGAACTCTGCAAAAGGGTCGAAGCCTACTGGGGCCCAGGGTCTCTTTCTGAAAGGAAAGCTTGGCCTCAGTGCGAAGGGCAGAGAAGGAACAGGGTGGGGTGTTTAGTCAGTAAGAGTCTGACAATGTTCCCCGTTCCGCCCAAGAGCGGGGTTCTTTCGATTTTTGCCCACCATAAAAGAAACAGCTTAGGGTTAACGCGAGAATATACAACAACAATGATGTATGTGACCTGAGTATTTTTAAAATCCTAGCTCTTGCAAAGCCTTAAACACTGAACATGAATGAATAAATACATCAACCAACACCTGATACTCCAACAGATTGGTAAACCCAGAACTTAGCGTTAAATATTCAAGTAAATGTACTTACTATACAGTGTGAACGCTGTGTAACGTTCGACCGAGATCGTTTCTATGGTAATGCCTTGTGCCATCATCCCGTCTTATGTGTCTACTTACACCACAGAATATTTAGGACAGAAGCCCAGCTTTATTAAGGTGATACTAAACGCCAGAGATCATGAGTTAACAAAAGAGGAGCTAGCGTTACGACATAGTGACGATTATTCGAATAATAATCTATCTTTAGAATCAGAAGATTGGTGATTAAAGTTATATTTTAGTTTGTACAAGTTTCATAAAAATACACCCAATAGTATTATTTATTTATTTATTATTAGTGTTATTTTTTTTTAGTACTAGCGACCCGCCCCAGCTTCGCACGGGTGCAATGGTGATATTAAATATATTATGCATGTAATTTACACATACACCTTCCTCTTGAATCACTCTATCTATTAAAAAAAAAACCATCAAAATCCGCTATTTATAGGCATGCTCTTGCCGCACCGGGCGGTAGGCCGGTACCGCCGCAAACGCTACGTTCCGCAATTTTTAAATCTGTAATATCTTCAAAAATATTCACTTAAATTAGACGGTGTAAAGGGCCATATAGATCTATATTAAATGAACAATGTATTCAAGGTATTTAATTGGTTAAGGATTAATGCTGTATTGGTTAAAATCGCTTCGAAAATTAGCCATTATTTGTCGTAAAAAGTAAATGACAAAAAAATGTTATTGTGGATTATCCATAAGAGATAGACATATACCATCGCGGACTTTTCTGTAGACCTTTTCAATGTGTACAATACTTAGTACATTATTTTGATAAAACTCGTAGGGTTCAGCCTGCGTTTGCAATGTAAGCGGAAAAAATGTAATTATTTACGACATCACATTAGAAACCTCAAAAATAACAGTACTTCTCCACTATTTAATGGATATTCCCGCATCAAAATCCGTTGCGTAGTTTCAAAGATTTAAGCATACAAAGGGACATAGGGACAGAGAAAGCGACTTTGTTTTATACTATGTAGTGATTTGCCTGATCTTTACTTATTTAACTTTGAAAATAAGTTCTATGAATAAAAAATGTAAACTTTCTTATATCACATTTTTTTTTTCAATATACACGAACTAGCCGTTTAAACGTGATGTTCGATTTCAAATAATCAAAAATCGTTTATTATTGTTTGTCAAGTTTATAAAAAAAAAAAACTTAACAACGATCGCCACTTGTTTGAGTCACCTTGATTTAAAACAAAACTTAGTCACCAGCTCATAAACATATAGTACCTATGCGTGTGCGTAATTTTTCATTCGTCGTACAGAATTGACATTCTGTAGACTTCCTACTCCGTGAGTCCAGTGCCTGTAAGATAATGCTGACTGGTGAATATCTGATCAACACTCCATAAAACTATCGAAGGCTCATGATACCGTTGTGTAGACAGAAAAGGGTTTGCCAGAATTTGCTTAAAAGTTGGCAGGATTGGCTTATCGAGGATTATTTGAGAGTATGGATATAGCCGGCTGGTTCGTTTTATCGCGTGGCTATGGGTATGTAAATTTCGTGTTATGTGCCTACATTGTTCGGTTTATGAAGCTACTTCGTACTATTTTGCGTTCTACGATATAAAATAATAAAGATTGAAACTGGTCGTTTATTTTTTTTATTTTTATTTATTGTATTGGATAAGCTTTTGTTTTTTTAAAGGGTTGCGGTGGTTCTGGAACGCAAAAGGAAATTAAAAGACACACACAGGTGGGTTTTCAGTTTTGTAGAAGCTAGGACATTTTTCATGGTGGAAAGAATGTGCGAATGACGAATCCCGCCCTTGACAGACAGTTCCTAGACAGTGTCAGAATTTCTAACTGACTAAACAACCCACCGTTCCTTCGTGCCTTATCTCCAAAGCCCCAATGTTCCACCTTCGCACTAGCCCTTGGCCCTAGAAGGCTTCGACCCTGCTGGGCTCCTACAGTTCCTGACAACTTCTTGAAGCGCGCTAACATGCGTTGTAGCGATGCTTTCGTGCACTTACGAAACGCGTGTATAGTGTAGCTACAATAGTCGCCGTGGGCAGGGGGCCATACAAGTTGGATTTACTCACAAAAAATCTGAAACACCAGTCAGACTGGGTCTCCAATGACGACACTGGATAATTTCCAAAACTAAAAAAGACTTCAAAATCGTAGATCGAAAATTTTTACAAAACTGTTCAAATATTAAATTCTTTAGCCACAAGCAAACGCCCGCCGGCATTCGTACACCTATTCTCTCGTCTTTTTATTATGTCTCTAATTACGATATTCGAAAGGTTTTGTTTTACCTGTATCAGAAAACATAAAACCAGAAAGGGGACGATCGGAGATTATCTGACACGCTTTCCCGAACCGCCCAAAGCATTAGAAGTTATTGAATGATTTTCCACCTAAAAAAGCCAGTGGAACGAGAAACTGTCAAGTAACAGGTTAACGTTGCACATACTGAAATGTGACGTCACAATCGTTAGGTTACGTGCACTAATGAGAAGGCAAGATGTTCCCCCACACCCCCACTCTTCCTCATACCAATATTTGAAATGCTAATTGCAGCTCCGTTTAATAATCATTTGTGATATTGTTCCCTATATATTTGTATTGTTATTTCTTGTTTAGTATAAAATTAGTTAACACATAATAATATTCTATTTTTGACGGTCATCTCCTGATTCATAATTGCTTTTTATTGATTATAGGTTCGCGCTTGACCACTATCCCACCTGACGGAAAGCAACGATTAAGCGCGCTTACCTAGAAGTAACCTATTCACTCTTGACTTAAAGATACCCGGATTGTAGCTTGTAGCTATCAGGAAACACTGACTCCGGCAAGGAATTCCACTCCTTGGCTGTACGCATAATGAATATGTTCCCAAAACTAGGGGGATAATAATACTAATCAACTTGTTTCAAGGACCTTTTATCCTTGACTCACAAGCTCAGTAACCGGTTTTCGGGTCTCAATCAAGGTGGGGTTTTTTTATGGTAGGTAAAAATCATCCAATGACGAATCCTGCTCGAGGTCTGGTCGTCTGGTAACAGTCCAGACCAAGTCAAGTCGTCTACGGCGGCTTCAGGGCCGAAGCCTACTGGGGCCCCGGTCCGGTTTCTGAAAAGAAGGTTCGACCTCGGTGTGAAGGCTAAGAATAGGCCACGCCGTCGACGACCTGGCTTGGTCTGGACCGTTACCAGACGACCTGACGGCGAGCAACCCATTGCTCGCCGTCCACAAGCCCGCGTCTACGGTGGCCGGAAGCGGCGTCTGGAGCGTGGACGAATGGAATGGCCTGACCACGTCACGTAGATACACTCGGGCAGATGGGCGAAGATTGATTGATTGGATACCTGAGGGTAGGGGTAGGCACCATAAAAAAGCCCATTTACTACACTTCATCCTAGCTAAATTTCCTAGACGGTACATGGCTAAAGGAGGGTCCACTACGTTTTTCACATTCAGTCAGTGGCGCGTTTAAAAATCATAGTGTGTACAGGCCCTAAAGCGATCCATTCGTTTAACGTCTATTGTGCACCCTACTAGCCATTGACAACTAAATCACATAAAAATATATTAACGCCATAAATCCTCCCCAAGCAGTAACCTCCAAGATAGTTCCATTCAAGCTATTATCGCTTATTGAATTCAGTTGCAACAGCCATTTAAGAAAATAGGTCACAGTACACCAATATCTCCTTTACCCCACCTTACGGCCCACCCAGGAGGGGGGGTGGGGGGGTGTCACAATCACTGTCTTTGTTCTACACGATTCAACACGTTGTTAGGTTCATTGGGTTTACTTATTAATTTTATAGAAGAGAAAATGCTTCAATTTGAGAAAAGTTTCAGATTTTTTTGTAGCTTTATTGTTAACTGGCCTTCTACCAGCGTCTTTGCCCGCGTAAAAGTAGGGTTCTCCATACAAACTTTAGACCGCCATTACATTCCTTTAGGAGCTGAATTTTGAAAAACCCTTTCTTAGTGTTCGCCTACGTCATAAAAGGAAGCCTTGTGCAGAATTTCACGCTCCTAGGTCTAGTAGTTTTGGCTGTACGTTTTACAGTTCCTCCTTTTATATATTTATAACTAGCGACCAACCCCAGTTTCGCACGGGTACAATTGTGATATTTAATATATTATGTATGTATTATACTTATAAACCATTCTTTTGAATCAGTCTATCTATTAAAAAAAACCGCATCAAAATCCGTTTCTTAGTTTTTAAAATCTAAGCATACATAGGGACAGACAGCGACTTTATTTTATACTATGTAATGATTATAGATTATGACTCAAAAACCTGTTACTGTGCATTGAAGGTCAATCGCTATTTTGGATCAAATTATATGCTGCGTATTGCTTCGGAATCCAACAACAGCTTCGGACCATCCACTTATTCGACCATCAACCGGACCCAACTCGAAGTTAACAATAAAAGTACCTAGTTTAACTGGTCCACTACAAACCGAACTATGTATTGGTATAACGGTCCTACGTAAACAAAACTATTCGAACTCCTCCGATCGGATAAAATGGAAAATTAGCATAAAATCTACGACTACTATTTGCCAGCGGATTCGTTTGTGTATTAGTTTAAAAGTGTTTTGACGTGTAAAAGTGTTTTTAAAAAACCTACTTGCAAAATAAAGATCATTTATCATTTATCAAAAATCTACCGAAGTCTGTGTTTCCTGATAGCTACAACCTAAGGGTTTTCCGAATCGTTTTTTTTTGTGACGTAAGTAACTATTCACCTAGACGACTGGTTCGAAACGATGCGGGAGAAGAAGGTTTGGAAGGACTTGGGGACGGCCTTTACCCAGAAGTGGGACAGTTAGGGGTTTAATAAAAAAAATAAGTAAGTATTTGTAGTTTTCTGATTTTTCCTATACTCATCATCATCATTTCAGCCGAAAGACGTCCACGGTTGGTCATAAGCCTCCCCCAAGCGTCGCCACAACGGCCGGTCCGGTGCATCCCTGACCAGATCATCGGTCCACGTCGTGGTAGCTCTTTTTTTCCTTTTGAGGCACGAAATCCTAAAAAAAGGAAAGAGTGTAACCTTCCGAATACCGAAATTAGATACATAATAGAAACACAATAGATATACAGACGCCGGCATTCGCTTGGGGCACAAGAGTTTAAAAATTAATAACCAGGTTATAAAAACAATAGAATATTATCTACTATTCTACGGTATGGGTGCAGTGGTGGCGGAGTGGTAACGGCCCCGACTTACGAGTTGTAGTTCGCGGGTTCGAACCCAGCCAGGCGCATTACTTTGTGTAATTTATTTCATCACCACTGCTCTCAAACCGGTGAAGGAAAACATCGTGAGGAAACCGGCATGTCCTAAAACCAAAAATTCGAAGACGTGACATCCACCAACCCGCACTGGGCCCGCGTGATGGATTATGGCCCATTCCCTCTCCTAGAGAGGAGGCCTGTATCCCAGCAGTGGGAACATTGAAAGGCTGATGATGATGATGATGATTCTACGTATGTTTTCTAGTTAACATAGTAGTTGCACATTAATTATACGACCCTAATTAGAATGGTGTCAAACATTAGAGAGCGCTTATTACTCGTAACACGTCCTTGTATAATTGGTTTGAAATCTGATAACATTATTACTATATTCTGAATTGTATTAATAAATCCACACATGGCTCAATTCATGTTGGATATCGACATAGGGTTCCGTAGAGGGAATATAAATGCACATTTGTATATGGAGAGCAGTGGTGGCCGAGTGGTAATGGCCCCGACTTACGAGTTGTAGGTCGCGAGTTCATACCCAGCCAGGTGCATTACTTTGTGTAATTTATTTCATCACTACTGCTCTCGAAACGGTGAAGGAAGACATCGTGAGAAAAGAATAAAAAATCGAAGACATGTGACATCTACCAATCCACATTGGGCCCGTGTGGTTTTTTTTTATGGTAGGTGAAAATCATCCAACGACGAAACCAGCTCTTGGGCGCAGCGGGAGACAGTTTCAGACTCTTACTGACTAAAAAACCTACCCCATTCCTTCCTTGCCTTATTCCTAGATCCGCGGTGACAACTGGGCCCAGTGCCTGGTGGATTATGGCCCAGTGTAGATGTCACATGTCTTCAAATATATTGTTCTAAAACATGCATGTCGGTTTCCACACGATGTCTTCCTTCACCGTTTTAGGATCAGTGGTGATGAAATAAATTACACAAAGTAATGCGCCTGGCTGAGTTTGAACCCGCGACCTACAAATCATAAGTCGGGTCTTTTACTACTCTGCCACCACTGCTCTAACGACAGCCTTAACGTTACATGTAAGTAAAATAAAATATTTAAGTTCAAAGTTATTACCAACTTCCATTTACGGAAAAACTTATACATTACTTTTAGTAAAGTTGTGAAGTTCCGCCTCTAGCGGCTTCGAACAGTTTCCGGGAGAAAGTACGGATACTATAAATAAATAGCAGAAAACTATTGTTTGGAAAATCAATAAACCAATACTATATAAGGAAATATTGGTAATGTACAGTTTTCTATTGAGTTTTAACTTATACAAGAGGAAGGAAACATTGAATAAGATATTGCAACGAGAAAGTAAGTTGATTCTTAACGGAAAATATGTTAGAGAAATCAACATCGAGTTTTTCCTAAATATAATTTACTAGCGACCCGCCCCAGCTTCGCACGGGTACTGATATTGAATATATTATGCATGTATTATACACATAAACCTTTATCTTGAATCACTCTATCTAATAAAAAACCGCATCAAAATCCGTTGCGTACATTTAAAAATCTAAGCATACATAGGGACAGCGGACTTCGTTTTATACTATCTAAGGATTCGTCAAAATGTATACTACCTTTACAGGAAAGCCTAATGCGACAGTACAGCCAATATACATATAATTTACTAGCTTTTGCCCGCAGCTTCGCCCGCGTACATAAAATATAGCCTATGTCACTCAGGAGTAAAGCACCTTTCTATTGTTGCTAAAATTTTTCCAATCGGACCAGTAGTTCCAGAGATTACCCCCTACAAACAAAAAAACAAAAAAACAAACTTTACCTCTTTATTATATTAGTGTAGATTTTTAATTTAATTACCATAGCATATAACCGCTAGTGTCACTCTATTAAATTCACTCAAAGTACAAATTAATAGGTCTGACTTGTCGTGTATGAGGTTGAGAGTGCGAAGTGCGCGCGTCAGAAGCGACTCTTTGAGCAGGTTTGTTTTTGCCCGCGGCACCACCAGCAATGGAGGCCGAAGCCGGCGCCAAACATATCTGTCAGGGACACTTAGACACAACTCCAATAAAGCTGCATTATCCAGTTTACTTTTAGTACTTTAAAGATAAAAAAAGAGCAAACTCCAATGTTTCTTTTGTCTTCAAATATAAGAAAAAAGTATAACACACATGTAATGAAAATGACATTTCGTTTTTTCGCGCTTTTGTAACTTCTGAATGAAAGTTGAACGGGGTGACGCGTGATTTAATGACGGACATTGTTCTGACTATTTTGTGTATTTTAATGTTATAAAAACTTGTAGACAGAGAAAACAAAGGGATATAATGGAGGAGGCGATATTAGTGAACTTTAAATGTCGTTTTTTTGTATTTTCAGGTGAGATAAAAGTGTAATTGTCATAGTGAAATGATAATAATCACTGCGTTACACGATTTTGGTACCCACGTAAGTGTTAGCTGGAATGAATAGCTAACGAGTCACAGATTAAATGTTCCAAACATATGTGGTATCTGTCACGTCTAGTTTTCGAGGTACATGCCAAATTATTTTTTCTATTACCACAAAATTTTGAGAAAAAGCTTACTGAGAAGGAACTTGATGCCTGGTTATCGCTGAAAGCAGTTATTAAAGGGTTTTCAGGGTACCGCAGGGGCGAAAAAGCTAGTTGACGACATGTTAGAAGCATATAAAAAGTTGGGTAGCAGAATTTCGTTAAAAATTCACTTCCTTCATTCTCACTTTACTTTTTTCCCATCTAATCTTGGTGCAGTCAGTGATGAGCAAGGTGAGAGGTTCCACCAGGATGTAAAGAAGCTTGAAGAATGATTTCAAGGGCGTTGGGACACAACTATGCTAGGCGATTACTGCTGGCGTTTAAAATGAAAAGATCATTCAAAGCACAAAAGAAAAAGTTAAAGTTTTGCGATCTTTTGTGTTAAAACTTTTTATAATGTTTTTTTTTTGTTTTTTTTTTAACCTTAATGATAAAATTAAACTTGGTTAATGTGAAAAAATCTGGTTGATTTAACTAATTTTCTTTAAAATATGTTTTAGCATTTAAATTTTTAGTAAAATTTGGCACATTCTTATGGAAGAAAAATGAGACGTGATAAATGGAAATTTTGTATGTATTTTTAATAAACTACAAGTATTCATAAGAAAACATGACATTTCAAAGCGGGTACTCAATTTTTTTTTTCATTTGTAACGCAGTGTTATAGTACTTAAGATTTTACAGCGTGTAAATAAAATAAAACTTTGTCTTTTCAGAAGAGGTATGAGGGACCTTACTCTCAACACGATATTACAATTCCTACAACATTCTAACCTATACACAAAAATAAAAATCTCTAAATCGTTTTCATATTACAGAACCCTAAAAATGTAGCAATTTGTCGAACTACCCGTGCACAGAATGCAAAACGTGGTTGTAGGATATGCGGCTAGTCAGCTTCATGCAAATGTACTGCGCACTTTGTATTGTAGCATTCACATATTTCGCATCGAGTTCGACATTTGTTCGGATTTGCGGGTTTCAATTTTCTAATTTCCATTTTAACAATGCTACTATGAATTTTACTATTGTATTGTAGTGTTTTTTATTGTGTTTGGTAGAGTTTCCTTGCGTGATCGAATCAGAAATGAAGAGATCCGCAAGAGAACCAAGATTGCTGACATAGCGAAAAGAATCGCCAAACTTAAGTGGCAATGGGCAGGGCACATCGCACGCAGAACAGATGGCCGCTGGGGCCGAAAGGTTCTGGAGTGGCGACCGCGTACCGGAAGACGCAGTGTTGGTAGGCCTCCCACAAGGTGGACCGACGACCTGGTCAAGGTTGCTGGAATTCGATGGATGCGAGACGCACGGGACCGGTCGTTGTGGCGACGTTTGGGGGAGGCTTATGTCCAGCAGTGGACGTCTTTCGGCTGAATTGATGATGATGATGATGATGGTAGAGTAGAAAACTTTAATGTTAATTAAAATCTAAATATAATTGTATATTTTCGGGAATCTTTAAGTCAAGAGTGAATAGGTGAATTCTACTCGTAGGTAAGTGCGCTCCATCGTCGACACCAGCTCTTATCTCTGTCCTTGTCTATCAGTGACTGTGGGTAGTGTAGATGTGTGAGTTTCAAGTTCAAGTTTTCCGATTGCGATATAAGCGCATAACGTATCTTTCCATCGATATATATTATGTTCTACGCACTAGATTAGGCGTGCCATACAGTCACTTTCCTTCATTGAACAGATATGCAGGCATCAGCGCTGTAAGTTTTGAAAGTTTTGATAGACAACAATGCCAATGAAGAGCTGCAGCGGATTTTTATATTAACTTTTCAGTATTTTGACAGATAGTTTCTATGAACGGGCTTGTCTATCGCTAGGATATAAATCGATGTATCTATCTTCCCTTACAATATATCAGTGGGCAAAATAGATGTTACTACAACTACATAGAATTGGACTACAGCTAACTTCGAACAGTTCAGATGACCGTCCCATAAGTTGGACGATTCAGAGAGTCATAGTGAAATGTTTCCGTTCAGCGAAACATCGCAAATTGTGCGACTACCCGCATTCAATGCTAAATTCCCGGCCAGGGGCGACACGGTCGTTAGTTCTGAACTTGCAAACCGACTTTGCTTTGTGGATTCAGTAAAACGGACTTTAAGCGGATTCGGGTGGGGTCGCAGTGGTGGCGTCGGGTGGGGTGCAAGTGGTAGCGGGATTATCTTCTTCATCTTATTATACATTAACTGCTCGACTGTTTTGGATTGTTTTATAAATAAGTACCGCAACATTTAAAAATACTTGGTTTCTGCACAGAAAATTTTTTAGTGTTTTCAGAAATAGTAATTCAAAATTAATTTATTTGTGTGATTTTTATGTTTTTATAATGCCGAGAGCTTTCGAGTGTTGCTTTTAAAATGAACATAAAAATATCAAGTTTTTTTATGGTGGGAAAAATAATCTAATTACGAATCCCGCCCTTAGGCGCAGCGGGAAACAGTATCAGACTCTTACTGACTAAACGACCCACCCCATTCCTTTTTAGCCCTCATACTAGGGTCGAAACTTCCTTTCAGAAACCGGACCAGGGCCCCAGTAGGCTTCGGCTCCGTAGTTGGGCCTCTACATTTGCTGGCAGCTCCTTGAGGCACGCGGGAACTGGTATTATTTTGGGTAAAGAGTAAAAACGGGACAATATAACTAAAACTCCACTATTCATTTGTCTAGGCTGTCACCTGCATATATCTTACTAGCTTTTGTCAGCGGCTTCGCCCGCGTACATAAAATATAGCTTATGTCACTCAGGAGTAAAGCAGCTTTCTATTGTTGCTAATTTTTTTCCAATCGGATCAGTAGTTCCAGAGATTACCTCCTACAAACAAAAAAACAAACTTTACCTCTTTATTATATTAGTGTAGATGAACCATGATAGCTAGTGAACTTTTTATCTACACTAATATAATAAAGAGGGAAAGTTTGTTTTTTTTGTTTTTTTATTTTTTTGTTTGTAGGAGGTAATCTCTGGAACTACGAGTCCGATTGGAAAAAATTTAGCAACAATAGAAAGCTGCTTTACTCCTGAGTGACATAGGCTATATTTTATGTACGCGGGCGAAGCCGCGGGCAAAAGCTAGTAGATAATATGTTTCTGTTGCTACTATAACAACAAATAATAAAAACATAATAAAATAAATATTTAAGGGCAACTCCCATACAATTGTCTCAAGGAGTTGTCAATAAACGCAAAGGTCCAACTGCAGGGCCGAAGCCTACTGGGGCCCCGGTCTGGTTTATGAAAGGAAGGTCTGATCCCGGTATGAAGGCTAAGAAGGGAAGGGGTGGGTTGTTTAGTCTGTAAGAGTGAGACACTAATTCCCGTTCCGCCCAAGAGAGGAACATTTTCATTGGATGATTTTACTCACCATAAAAAATCCGTCAAAAAAAAATGGTTGCCTGTAAAGTCGGTTTTACGGGCGAAGATTTTACGTGACAACGTCCTAATTCTCTAGTGCTGCGCGCGCGGCAGACCGATCATAGTTGAGTGGGAGAGAGACGCAAGGCATTCGGCGGGCCTCTCTCTCGTTCGGTGACTCATCGTAACGTTACCGAGCGTTACACTTTTTCATAAGTGACTCCCAGCCGCAACCTAATTTAAGACGTTGTCACGTCAAAAGATTGAGAGAACCTAGTGGGTTAGAAGATTTAACAAAACTCAAATACATAGGCACTTATAAAACGTCAAAAACTATCACACGATAATCGTTTAGTTGCCAAAAAGCGCAGTAACTCAATTGCATTTACGGATCAATTAGTGAAACTATTCGAGCTTTAATTCAGAATCTACTATCAGGAGAATTGCAACTTGTGAACTTTCCCTTTGTGAGACGCAATCTAGTTAATAGTAGCTTTAAGTTTGAGTCAATAAGAGAGATAAGTTGTAAAAGGCATTTTGACACAGAATTTAAGTGAAAATCTAATATTTAATTTATCGCATTATGAATATACTTCTTAATGATCATCATCATCATCATCACCCTACCCTTAACCCATGTTACTTGGGGTCGGCGCAACATGTTTTTTTCTTCCACTCTGTCCTGTCGCCCGTCACACTATCACTAACTCCCTTTTCTTTCATATCACGCCTCACACAATCCACCCATCTCTTCTTCAGCCTCCCTCTTCGTCTCCATCAATCTACGTATAAACTCAGAACTCTTCAAATATAACCTTTTATAAATCATGCAATTACCATCTCTTCTTCGGCCTCTCTCTAATATACTTCTTAATGATATGCTCTACTAATTTTGTATTTGTTTAAACCTCTAGAAGTCCAAAATTTTTCCACATCCCACTGCTTAACAACTGGGCAAAAATCAATACATAATATAAATTAAGAGTTTCTTTTTTACTTGATACTAGCTTTTGTCAGCGGCTTCGCCCGCGTACATAAAATATAGCCTATGACACTCAGGAGTAAAGCAGCTTTCTATTGTTGCTAAAATTTTTCCAATCGTACCAGTAGTTCCAGAGATTACCTCCTACAAACAAAATTAAAAAAACAAACTTTACCTCTTTATTATATTAGTGTAGAAGTGTAGATTAGTGTAGATAAACTAGTGCTTGACTGCGATCCTTCCTGATGGTGAGCAGTGATGCAATCGTTAATGGAGAAGCACACTAGTTTATTAAGAGCTTATTCACTCTAGCCTTGAAGGCACTTAAATTATGATCGGACGGGTAGACCGCAGCAGGCAAATGGTTCCAGTCCTTCAGTATACCTACAAACGACGAGGCGAAAAGCTTAGTCCGGACCGTAAAGGTCTCAATACCTTAAGGGTGGACTCGCTGTACGTCGCTCTTAGGGCCGAAACACATAACCGCGTCACGGCGCCGCGCCGCTAAAATCGGCAGTGCCATCTGCAGCTCTTTTTCGCGTCGTCGCAACACAACTTTCAGCGTTTACCGTCGTATCTTACAGGGATAACCAATTTCTCGAAATTTTTGAGTGTGGATAGATGTTTCTTTGTCATGGATCATAATAAACTTTTGCTTATTTGTTATTTCTTCTTAATAATAAATAAGCAAAAGTTTTTCATTACTCTATTTTCAATAAACGACAAAGAAGATACTGGTTATATCCATTTAATAAAGCTATGCTATGCACGCCGCGGTGCACACCGCTAAATTCTGCGTTGCGGCGAGCAGCACTGTAGAATTTAGCGGCGCGGCGCCACAACGCGGTTATGTATCTCGACCCTTAGTTCTTTGGTACTCGAACAGAGAACGAACAGTGAAATAGTTTTTAACAGCAATAACTACTGCAAATTGTATTTATTTGTTACTAGCTTTTGCCCACAGCTTCGCCCGCGTACATAAAATATAGCCTATGTCACTCAGGAGTAAAGCAGCTTTCTATTGTTGCTTAAATTTTTCCAATCGGACCAGTAGTTCCAGAGATTACCCCCTACAAACAAAAAAACAAAAAAACAAAATTTACCTCTTTATTATATTCTCACCGGACATGGGAAGTTCGGGAGATTCCTGCACCGGATTCGTGCGGAAGAGACGTCCGGGTGTCGCCACTGTGAGGCGAGCCCGGAGGACACGGTGGAGCACACGGTGGAGGTGTGCCCTGCTTGGGAAGAGCATCGCCGTGTCCTCGTGGGGGTGATCGGCGGCGGCGACCTCTCGCGCCGGGCCCTGGTTCAGGCCATGGTCCGCAGCGAAGAGGAATGGCAGGCGGTCGCCTCCTTCTGCGAAGCAGTAATGCTCGTAAAGGAGGAGGCCGACCGCATAAGGCAAAGGCAACGGCGTACTCGCCGTAGCCGTCGCCGCCGCGATCCTGCCGATATCCGGCCACCGACACTGGCTCGCGGACGGTGAGCAATGGGTAGCTCGCCGTCCGGTCGTCTGTAAGACCGAGTCCTAGTCGTCAACGGCGCGCACCGTTCCCGCGCGCCTCAAGGAGTTGTCAGCAAACTGCAGGGGCCCTTCAGAGTCGAAGCCTCCCGGAGTCTAGAGGGTGGTGGGAAACTGTTACCTCGACTCCAGGATTAGGGCAAGGAAGGTACGGGGTAGGTTTTTTAGTCAGTAAGAGTCTGACACTAGTCTCCCGCTCCACCCAAGAGCGGGTTTCGTCATTGGATGATTTTCACCTACCATAAAAAAAAATAAAAAAAAAACCTCTTTATTATATTAGTGTAGATTGTCTGTTGTTTGATTGCCAAAATTCTTAGAACATAATTTCAGACTCGCCAAGATCAAACTCAAAATAATTTATTTCGAATAGACCATTTACAGGCACTTTTGAAATGTCAAAATTGAAGCTAATTTGCATCTGACGGACTTACTGTATATTGTAAATATCTATACCTAACATTTAAATTCTCGGAAACAAATAAGAAGATGAGAAAATACTCGTAAATCCTAGACTACACAATTTAAAGAAAATTCCACTTTGAATTCGTTGCATCAAAGCGCAGTTTTCTTTGAATTGTAATCGCATTTCCATTAAAAAAAAAACTGTACAACTACAAAGGTAAAAAGTTTTATTCTCTTCCTACAATTTTCCGGCTAGTTGCCAAAGTCGTTGAAACATTCAATATTGAATTTTATTCAGTTTTATTTTATGCAGAATTGGAAAAAGCTGCATCAATTTGGACTGTACCGATTGAATGGGGACTGAATACAAAACGCTTTACCATTGGCCACTGCAGTAACTTGTAAATTATTGCGCCAACTTTGCTTAAGTAGTGGTCCCAGTGCTAACGAGTTGAAGACTGGTAGATAAAGGTGTGGCTCCAGTGTTAGCTAGAACGCTAAATGGCATTTCTTGAAGATTAAGTGGATGGATGGAGACGTAGAGGGAGGCCAAAGAAAAAAATGAATGGATTGTGTGAAAGGTGACACGAAAGAGGGAGTTAGTAATAGTATGACGAGTGACAGGACACAATGTACATTAAACACAGCACAAGAGTCAAGGGCCTTATACTGTTCCCGCTGCTGGGACTCCTCTTTAGGAGAGGGGGGTCGTAATCCACCACGCGGGCTGTGCGTGTTAGTGGATGTTACATGTTTTCTCATTTTTGGTTCTTGGACATGCCGGTTTCCTCACAATGTTTTCCTTTTCCGTTTTGGGATTAGGGGTGATAAAATAAATTAGACAAAATAATGCGCCTGACTGGCCTCCTCCTTCTGGCAACACTGATAGCGCCAATACTACTTAAGTTACAGTCTGAGTTAAAATTTACGAATTAGTCATAATCGCATTCAATAACCCCTATACTTCAACTCAGTTTGTAAATTAACACTGTGGGATCCCCTGCTGTTGTTGGCTGCGAGGATTGCTGCTGCATTTAAGAGAAAATACAACCGCAAGTACTGCATTAACTTAAACTTTTCCATAAAAACAGTGGCAAGTTTCGAAGTACCCACATACGGCTTCCTTTTTTACTGTCAACTTCAAGTGACAGCTGTCATTGTCGCACAGTCATTTGACATTTTACATCTGTCAGATAAAAGGGTTGCCAGGTAACTGAAATCTCCCCAAGATCGGGGAAAGTTACCATTGTACAACTGCACATCCAAAACCCAATTATTAACAAAGTGCGAAAAGGATTTCTGCTGACCGCGCTCTCCTGCGTGCGTAACCAAACGCCCGTGAGTCATCCGCCTTGACCACACCTGCGGCGCTAGCGCACACGGACATCTACCACTGCTACTTTATACTACTGTACTCCTAGTACTATGGGCTCGCAACAACAACTAAACAAGTCTGCATCAGATACGGATGTTAACCTGGCGGGTAGTGAAAATATAACACCGACTAACTATGTATTTAGAAGAATGAAGAGAAGCAGAGTGGATATGGATGAAAGTCTTACTGAGCAATTAAATGAATTTAAAGAGGAAATGAGGAAGATGATGACACTTTTTACATCTAACCATGGCAGTGAAATGATGAAAATCACTTCAACTCTAAAGGAAATTCAACAATCAAACTGTAACATAGAAAACTCGATCGCATTTCTTACCGCACAAAATGAGGAATATAAACAGAAAATAATTCAGTTGGAGAACCAAGCCAGAGAAGATAAAAAAAATATAGCTATATTAGAGAATAAAATAGAAGAGATGCAGATTGGAAGTAGAAAAACTAACTTTGTTATAAAAAACGTTCCGAAAATAAATAATGAAACAAAAGAAGATCTCATAGCAATGACTTTATATTTATCCCAAGTGATTGGATGTAATCTCAACAGATATGATATCAAGGATATTTACAGAGTGCGCGGTAGAAACAAGGAACAGCAAAGATCCCCTATAGTTGTGGAAACGGGTTCCACCCTTCTGAAAGCTGAAATAATGAAAACAGCCAAGACTTTTAAAATAAAGCAGAAAACTCAGCTATGCTGCAAGCATCTTGGCTTTAAAACGCAAGAAGATGACCCCATATTCTTATCGGAGCACCTGACTACCAAGGGCTCCCGTCTGCACTTCTTGGCACGAGATTTAGTTAAATCTGGATCTTATAAGTACTGTTGGACGTCATATGGCAACGTGTATGTAAAAAAGGAGGAACAAGCACCTACCATCATTATTAAAAGCGAGGAGCAAGTCCACAAACTAACACTAGCTAAATGACTATTCGTAAGTTATAGCTATTATTACCATGTTTTTCATGTATCACATAATGTACTAGTATTATCGCTTATCGTTAAAATGCATAACTGTTCATTTTATATAAGATGCCTGTATTTTTATACTTTTATAGTTGCTGTAATATTTGATATAGTTATAAATATGATTGATATGTTGTTGTCTAACATTTATATATCTCACTCTCACACATACAATTTATACATACATATATATACTTCCTATATACATCCATACGACACACTCCCAACTTTTGTACAATGCTACACTACATATTCTAATCACGTACACTTCTATACTCTCTATACCTTTTTGTACAACAAATATATAAAAACCCCAAAAACACAATCTGTCTCACAGATCATAATATTTGTTTGTAATCCTAATTATAGTATGGTTAATAACATTGGACGCATGCGCCCTGATATAACGTTGTACTTTAGTCTGCCCCTAACATGAGTGATTCATTACAAAATATTACTGAGATAGACAAAATAGAGATTGCACGAGCTATTGAATGTGACTGCGAAGAGCTCAATAAACACATTTATGTAAACAAAAATGACTTAACTATTTTGTCTCAAAACATAAGAAGCATATATTGTAACTTTGATGATTTCTTGTTGACATTATCTATAATTAAATATGAAGTGGATATCATTATTTTAACAGAGAGCTGGTTGAGTGCCAATAAACCTATTCCACAATTAAGTAACTACCAGGCGTATATGACTACACGGCAGCTGAACCAAAATGATGGAGTCGTAGTTTATGTTAAAAGTACGCTAAAACCCCGAGTTAAGGAAATACCACTATCACAAGCCTCTTGTTTACAACTGGACGTATTAAATAACACTATTTTATGTATATATCGATCTCCATCAAATACAAATACTGACAGTTTCATAGATTCACTCAGTACGCATTTAGACTCTATAACATCACAAAAAAGTATTATCATCGCGGGTGACATAAATATTAATATTATGAAGAAGCCTACCGAGCAGACTCATGAACAAAAAAATAGAACAAACTACCTCAATATGCTATCTCTTCACGGTATCCTACCTGGGCATATGTTACCTACTAGAGATAAAAACTGTCTGGATCACTTCATGTTAAAAATAAATAAGAAAAAGTTTTCCGCTACCATTGCTATCCTATACTCTACCATCACAGATCATTTCACAACGCTTCTTGTATTGGCTAAGCAAAAACTTAAAAATACTGTACCTAAAACTGCTACTTCACTTAACTACGAACAGGCTCTAAAACATTTACAAGAAAAGAACATAATTGATTTGCTTTTTTGTAATGATCCGGATCATTTGTGTAAACTTTTGCTGCAATCTCTTACCGATACTATTAATTCTAACACTATTACAATCAATATTCCTAGCAGCAAACGCATAATCAAACCGTGGATCACTAAAGGAATCTTGCGCTGTATACAGAATCGCAATAAACTTCAAAGGAAGCTTCGGCTTGACCCAGATAACTTAATACTAAAGATAACTTACACACGATATAGGAATTATTGTAACAATTTATTAAAAAAGTTAAAAAGAAAATATGAGAAAGAGTTACTTTCAAATTCAATAAACAATTCAAAGCAACTTTGGAAAAATATCAAATCTATAACATACACTAATAAAACAGATAATCAAAATACAGAATTGCTAAACATAAAGTCATCTCCCTCTGAATCTATAAATTTCATCAATAGTTATTTTGCTAATGTAGGCTGTAAGTTGGCTCAGCAAATTCAACCTAGTTGTATGAATTGCACTACTCTACTTAGTGATGCACCCACGCAATCTAATTCTTTTGTTCTTCTCGCAACTGACTGTGATGAGGTATATAGAACTCTAATGAGTCTTAGGTCCAACAGCTCTTCGGGTTGGGATAACATATCCACAAAGTTTTTAAAACACAACAGCATGGTAGTGGTCCCCATTATTACACACCTGGCAAATTTGTGCTTTACGAAAGGAATTTTCCCGGTCCCCTTAAAAGAAGCCATAATTACGCCAGTGCACAAGGGTGGAGATAGAGACGATATAAGTAATTATAGACCTATTTCGGTTTTAACTTCTTTATCAAAAATTATTGAAAAACTAATAAATACTAGACTACTAAATTGTTTGAGTAAATTTAATATATTATCCGATTCACAATACGGCTTTAGAAGAAATATGTCTACGGAAGATGCTGTAAGTGCTCTATCCTCTCTAATAACTAAACATCTAGACAAAGGAGAAAAAAGTCTCACTGTCTTTTTAGATCTCAAAAAGGCGTTTGATACAGTCTCTACATCTATCCTTGCAAACAAACTGGATTGGCGTTCGGGGAGTAGCTCTTGACCTTTTCAAGGACTACCTTTCAAATAGAAAGCAAAGAGTAAAGGTTGGCCAGCATATTAGTAGTGACGCGGCTGTATTGTACGGCGTTCCTCAGGGAAGTGTATTGGGTCCAACCCTCTTCTTAATATATATTAACGACCTCTGTAGTATGAAAATACCTAATGCCCAAGTTTTCTCTTACGCCGATGATACAGCCGTTGTCTTTCATGGGAGCTCCTGGGAAGATGTTAAGCATCATGCTGAGGCTGGTATTTCTCGTGTCGCTGATTGGCTAAAATCCACATTAAATACGTCCAAAACAAATTTCATATGCTTTAGCATCTCTAAACGCAATGAACCAACTGATGAATTTGGTATTGTTATACATACATGCAAGGGTAAATACGGTAATAATTGTAACTGCCCAAATATTCGCAAAGTAACTGAAGTTAAGTATTTGGGTGTAGTAGTAGACAATAGACTTTCCTGGTACCCTCACGTAGAGCAAGTTACCGCCAGAATCAGAAAGTTAAGTTGGTTGTTCAAAACCCTAAGACATGTTGCTCCAGTGGTTAAATCGAAGAAAAACAAAACTTCGTCAAAAAATTTACTCACACAAATTTACCTTGCACTGGTACAATCTGTGCACGGTTACTGTATTCCGGTCTGGGGAGGAACAGCAAAGACCAAACTGATCCAACTTGAACGAGCACAACGCGCACTTCTAAAGATAATGCATTTTAAAAAGCTTAGATTTTCTACTGTAGACCTTTATCAGATCAGTGATGTACTCTCTGTCAGAAAGCTATACATAGTCCAGACAATATTAAAAAAGCACAAGTCTTTACCCCTTAATGAGGATATTACCTCGAAAAGGAGGAAGTTTAGTATAGCGGAAATACCATCTACTAAGACCAAATTTGGATGTAAACAATATGATAAACGTTCAGCACAATTGTATAATAGGGTAAATAAAAAGACATATATACACACAAAAAATATATATGATTGTAAAGAAACAATAGTTAAGTGGATAAAACCACTTACGTATGAAGACACAGAAGCATTGTTATAACATGGCAACATTTACATATACCTACACACACACAGACACACCATCACACACACACATACTCACAAATCTTTATGGCATACTTTCTTTTTAAACATAATTTGTATTAAATTCTTGTTTTTGATATTCTTAATTTTAAGATTCTAGAATTATTGTGTTAATTATCAAACTGTACAAAATAGGAAGGGGCGGAGTCTTCTACTACAGACATTATTTGTCTAAAAGAAGATTCCGAACACAAAAAAATTGTAAACAAATTATTTGACACAATAAAACATTATTATTATTATTATATTATTATTACTGGGTTTGAACCTGCGATCTACAACTCGTAAGTTGGGGCCGGCCACCACTGCTCTCAATTCAATTTCATTTTCATTGTATTCAATTTAATTTTACGAGTAGTAGATACTATACTCTATGTGTGTTAAGATTAGATATTTAAAGAAACCTTTTTTACCAACCTTTAGAACTAAAAATTCGATGACATGTGACATCCACCAACCCCCACACGATCCGCGTGGTGGATTGCAGCCCATTCCTCCTAGACAAAAGGCCTGAATCTCAGCAGTGGGAACATTATTAGGCTGATGCTCTCTACTACAATACCCGCTGCCACTGCGGCCACACCCTGCCCTCGGTCAGAAGTGTTGACCAAAGTAAGCTGGAGTTGATCGATACTTCAACTCTCCAAGTGATTCCAGCGTTGGTCGAAGCGTTCCAGCTTTAATTTGTTACTAAGTGTAGCCACAAATTGTCGCTTCAAGCAAGTTATGGTTTGGAACAGGAGTTAAATCGCTCTGGAAATTATTATTGATTGGTTTTTAGGGGAGAGTTCATTGAATTGTTTTCAGTATAATTTAGTCGAAGTATTGTTAGTGTATTGTATAGGGTAATTGGTTATTATAAGTGACCAATACTTAAACATGAGAGTTTTATTCGTAATAACAACTTTTACTATCTATGGTACCGGCAAGTCTTGTTTGTACATTTTGAACAGTTCATCATCAGCCTTTTTTTAATATTCCCACTGCTGGGACACAGGCCTCCTCTCTAGGAGAGGGAATGGGCTATAATCCACCATGCGGGCCCAGTGCAGATTGGTGGATGTTACATGTCTTCGAATTTTTGGTTCTAGGACAAGTCGGTTTCCTCACGATGTTTTCCTTCACCGTTTTTAAGAGCAGTGGTGATGAAATAAATTACACAAAACAATGCGCCTGGCTGGGTTTGAACAACTTGTAAGTCGTGGCCTTTACCATTGGCCACCACCGGTCTTTTTGAATAGTTAGGCGAACATAAACGTACTAACCAGCTGGTTTTTTTGTCAATTTCAAAGTTGGTCCCATGGTAAAAGTTGTTTGTTATTATGACTACAATCATTTGTTAAAGTATTGGTCATTAATTACCAGTCACCCTCTAAATATTTAATATTTTTAATTAATATAAACTTTTTCTTTTTTTTTTCTTTTTCTTTTTTTTCCGGGTGACAGGACAGAGTGGAAGAAAAAAACATGTTGCACCGACCCCAAGTAAAATGGAATAAGGGTAGGATGATGATAAACTTTTTCTTGACTGCGATCCCACCTGATGGTCAATCGTTGATGGTGAGGCGCACTAGTTTATTAAGAGTCTATACACTCTAGCCTTAAAGACATTTAAATTATCGGACGGGAAGACCGCAGCAGACAATTTTCCTGTCCTTCGATGTTCGCGGTAAGTAATAAGTGTAGAAATAATAAGTAAATAATTATGTACTTAAGTATAGATATATTCTTTTTAATAAAACCCCGTCTAAATAAAATTAGATCACAACTTTCAAATTATTTTCATCAATTCCAAATTACTAACAAAAATCTTCCGCCATCAACCTAATTCGAATTTTATTATACAAAATGAAAAGAATCCGGGCCAGTGCTTCGCAAAGATTGTTCCAGTTATCCCGACTTATCTGAACGGGTACCCGGACCGGGTGACCCGGGTAATAAGCGGCAAACTGCATTGGATTACCGATGGACCAATACTTTGGCGATAGTCCAACACCGGGTACTATTGGACCTGGAGATAATGTATGGTGGTGGCTGAAAATGGGATGAAAAAAGGAAACATTGTTTTTCTTCTGCATCATTGATTATATTATAATAGAAAATACGTTAAACGCTAATATAGAAAAGAAAGAAAGAAAAACGTTTATTTGTGCCTCACACAATCGTATAAACTAATAAAATAAAAAAGTGCGAAATCTGTGTGTGGCTAAAAAGGCACCTACCATATGCTGCGTTATCTTACTAATATCTTACTAATATTATAAATGCGAAAGTTACGATGTTTGGATGTTTGTTACTCAATCACGCCAAAACGGCTAGACGGATCTGGATGAAATTTGGCACAGGCATAGGATACACTCCAGAATAGGACATAGGCTACTTTTTATCCCGGAAACCCCAACCCCAACACACGCGGGCGAAGCCGCGGGCAAAGGCTAGTTTAAAACTATAAATATAGCAACGCTGGTATTCTGTTAGGGCCCACTGTGCTGCCACGAACCCAGTTACGGACATAATATTAAATACTATCGAAATAAAATAATAATTTGGGTACATATGGGGCCCCACCACGATCTTCGGGGCCCAAGTCAACCTCCCCTGCAAGTTGGGGCACCTGCCGAACAACGGACGAGGCTCTGGCGCTGGCTTTCCCTTTTAGGGTTGGGAGGTCAGACGGCAGTCGCTCCCGTAAAGGCCACAAAAGTCAAATTACCATGGATAGGTCAGAAAAGATAATTGCCACGGATAGGGCGCCGCCGCAAAACGGCGCGCAGGAGATTCGCCCGACTCCTGTGGCAAGTGGGCGAGGGCTACCGTGTATGGGGCGAGCACGGTTAAAGACGCGAGCCCCAACCCGGAAGCTCCGCTTCGCCAGCCTGAACATTGGCACGCTGACCGGACGCGCGAGAGAGTTGGCAGATGTACTGCTTAGGCGAAGGGTGGCCGTGGCATTCCTGCAGGAGACTCGGTGGAAAGGCCGCAGGTCCCGACTCATCGGGAATGGCTACAAACTGATCTATACGGGTGCAGCCGGTGGGGAGAACGGGGTGGCCGTTGTACTCTCCGAGGAGTTTCACGACGCAGTCCTGGAGGTGAAACGCTACAGTGATCGGCTTATGGTCGTAGGTGTGCTTATTGATGGGGTTATAACCCACTTGATAAGTGCCTACGCGCCTCAGGTCGGTTGCAGCGACGCTGAAAAGGCTGCGTTCTGGGATCAACTCGGTGGGGTGCTTCGTGGCATCCCGTTGTCGCAGGGAATCGTTTTGGGTGGTGATCTGAACGGTCATGTGGGTGACAGGTGCAAGGACTTTGAGCATGTTCACGGTGGCTTTGGATACGGTAGCCGTAACGCTGAAGGGGAGACTATCCTCCAAACGTGTGCGGCTGCCGGCCTTGCCATCGTGAACACGTATTTCAAAAAGAAATCCGAACACCTGATTACCTACAAGAGCGGGAGGTACGCTACCCAAATCGATTTCTTACTCACACGGAGGCACCATATCAGTAGGGTGGCCAACTGCAAGGTCATACCCGGTGAGAGTCTCACTGCACAACACCGTCTCCTTGTCATGGACTTGCGCGTCAAGCCTAAGGTCAAGGTTGTTGAGCGCCAACAACGCCGTATACGGTGGTGGCGACTGAATGAAGCCACGTCCCAGTCGTTCGCGTCGGCCATCGGCGATAAGTGCGATGGTACCGATGGCGAACCTGTGCAAAGCCACTGGGACAGGATTCAGGTTGCCATCACTGAAGCGGCAAAGTCGGTGCTCGGCTTGTCCAGGGGCGGCCGCAAGTGTGACAAGGAGACTTGGTGGTGGGATGACACAGTCCAGAGGGAGATCAGAGAGAAGAAAGCCCTCTTCAAAACGTGGCAAGCTTCCAAATCTCCCGAAGACCGCGACGCATACAGAACCGCAAAACGTGCCGCCAAGAGGGCCGTAGCCAGAGCCAGACGAGACCACTTACAGCCACTTTATGATAAGTTGGAATCGTCTGAGGGGCAAAAGCTCATTTATAAGTTGGCACGTTCCAGGGTCAAAGCGGCACTGGATATCTCTAAGTGCCGCTGTGTAAGAGACCCTGACGGCAATCTGTTATGCGAGGACCTCGCGGTGAAGGAGAGATGGCGCTCGTATTTCCACGAGCTGCTGAACAAGCAGCACAAAGAGGTGCTGTCTCCGGTTCTCCCTCCAAATCAGGGACTTGTGCCCCCGGTTACGCCTGAAGAAGTGCATGTGGCCCTTCGCCGCATGAAGAACCGGAAAGCTGTCGGTGCCGATGGAGTCCCCATTGAAGCCTGGAAGGCGATGGGTCCTCGTGGTGTGGGCATCTTAACCCACCTATTTAACCGCATGCTCCTCACCGGAAAGATCCCGAGTCAATGGAGACTGAGTATTATCACTCCAGTCTTCAAAGGCAAGGGAACGGTGCAGGAGTGTGGCGACTACCGTGGGATTAAGGTTATGTCCCACACCATGAAGCTCTTCGAGCGGGTGATTGACTCTCGGATCCGACAGGAGTGCACCGTCTCGGGATGTCAATATGGGTTTAGACCAGGCCATGGCGCCATGGATCCCATCTTTGCCCTAAGGGTTACCATGGAGGGATACAGATCGAAGAATACGCCTCTGCACCTCTTGTTCCTAGACATGCAGAAGGCCTTCGACTGTGTCCCCCGTGATGTGATCTGGTGGGCGCTGAGATCCAAAGGAGTGCCCGAGACCTATGTTGACATCATCCGAGATATGTACCGAGACTCCGGTTCTGTGGTTCGGACCGCTGTTGGCGATACGAAACCCTTCCCCATCACCGTCGGAGTTCACCAGGGCTCTGTCCTTAGTCCGTTTCTGTTCAGCGTGGTGCTGGACGTGCTGTCCTCCACCATCAGGGACTTACATGAGCAGCCGCCATGGCTGCTCATGTATGCAGACGACATCGCGCTGGCGGACTCGGACAGTGGGCGCTTGGTTCGACGTGTGACAGCGTGGAAGGAATCGCTGGAAAACGGCGGTCTGAAAATTAATGCGGCGAAGACCGAGTACTTGGCCTGTAACACAACAAACGCTGCTCCTGTTCGCATTGGCGAAGACACAGTCGAGCGCACGGAACAGGTCAGGTACTTGGGATCGGTGCTCCACGAGTCCGGGGATGTCGATTGCGACGTCGAGTCACGTATCTCGGCGGCCTGGGCGAAATGGCGTGAGGTGGCGGGGGTTATCTGTGACCCCAAAATGCCGGTTAAGCTCAAAGGACAGGTCTATAAGACCATCATTAGGCCTGTCCTTTTGTATGGCAGTGAAGCGTGGCCTGTACTTGAGCGGCACAAGCAGAGCCTGCGTGTCACGGAAATGAACATGCTGCGCTGGATGTCGGGAGTTTCGCGGAAAGACCGCATTAAAAACTCCCGCATCCGGGGCAGCCTTCAGGTCCGTGACATAGCGGATAAACTGCAGGAGGGTCGCCTACGCTGGTATGGCCACGTATTACGAAAACCGGCAGACTACGTTGGTAACAGATGCCTCGCCATGCCGCCTCCGCCGGGACCCGGAAAACGAGGAAGGCCTAAGAGGCGTTGGATCGACGTCGTAAGGGACGATATGCGTGCCAATGGGCTTACGGCAAAGGACGCGAAAGACCGAGCGAAGTGGAGGCGTTTAAGTCGGAAAGCGGACCCCGGGCACCGAGGTGAAAGCCAAGGAAGCAACCGGGACTAACGCTGTGATGATGATGATGATGATCGAAATAAAATAATAAATACTAGCTTTTGTCAGCGGCTTCGCCCGCGTACATAAAATTTAGCCTATGTCACACAAGAGTAAAACAGCATTCTATTGTTGCTAAAAATTTTCCAATCGAACCAGAGATTACCTCCTACAAACAAAAAAAACAAACTTTACCTCTTTATTATATTAGTGCCGATTAAAGAAATAGATAAAATACGTAAAGAATCTGTGAAGTAGATGATAAAACTGTAGGTATAAAAGAATAAGTAATAAATAACATAACAAAAAACCGTAGAGACCCTGCAGAAGGGTCGAAGCCAGCTGGGGCCAAGGGTTCGTGTCTGAAAGGAAGACTCTAGCCCTGGTATAGATGGCGATGTAGGAACGGGGTAGGTTGTTTAGTCAGTAAGAGTCTGTCACTGTTTCCCGCTCCGCCCAAGGGCGAGATTCGTCATTGGATGATTTTTACCTACCATAAAATAAAAATAAACGTAACACAGAAATAATATTTGATATTATGTAGCAGTCATCGCTCACTACACCCGGGTTTGTTTAGAGCACACATCCATATATCCTAGAACTACGAAGTACCCCGGATATTAAATTCCTAGTACATTGAATAGAGCGCTGTAGAAACTACATGTGAAAATAGATTTTAGCGCAGAGCTTGAAATTACTGGGGCAAATATAAACACCAAAACAGATAATGAAAACGGTTTGTTTGATGAACATTATCTCTGCTAGTTCGGATTTAATTCCTCAAATAATCTTTTAATGCATAATTACTCTTCTAATGATCCCACAGCTGGGAGTCAGGCCTCCTGTCTAAGAGAGGAATGATGATGATGATGATAAAAGCTTGCTCTGAGTATGTGTAAGGTACTAAACGTTTTTCTTCCTTTCTTTCAACAGAATCTCGCTTAGCAAAATTAAATTTAAATTTTCCTAACGAAAATTCCATGCGCTTTCTATGTCGCAAATATCAGGAAAAAAAAACAAGTTTACCAAAAGTGTTTTCGTAAAAATTTCAATTCTATGCAAAAACCCTTTAATGAAAGAGTAATGCTTAAGTGGAAGGAACAAAGAACTTCCGAATTAATTAATATCTATCGCTATGATACTTGGGGCAATTAATAAGACTTTTTTATGATGGGTAAAATCATCGAATGACGAATCCCGCCCTTGGAAGGAGCGGCAGACAGTGTCAGACTTCTACTGACTAAACGAGCCACCGTTTCTTTCTGCCTTAGTTCCAGGGCCCCGGTGTTCCGCTTTCGCATGAATCCTTGGCCCTAGAAACCTTCGACCCTGCTGGGCTCCTACGCAACTAATAACTCTAAGAATATGTTAGCAGAAGTTTGTATTTACGCAGTAGTGGCTGAGTGTCAAACCCAGCCTGTCACATTACTTGGTGTAATTTATTTCATCATCACTGCTCTCAAAACTGTGAAGGAAAACAGCGTGAGGAAACTGGCATGTCTTAGAACCAAAACTTCGAAGACATGTGACATTCATCAACCCGCACTGGGCCCGCGTGGTGGATTACGGCCCAGTCCCTCTCCTAGAGAGGAGGGCTGAGTCCAAGCAGTGGGAACATTATAATGCCGATGTTGATGCTGACTGACAATATATACGGGCTAATGTGGAAATAATGTTTTGATTTGTATTTTAAACTAGCTTTTGCCCGCAGCTTCGCCCGCGTACATAAAATATAGCCTATGTCACTCAGGAGTAAAGCAGCTTTCTATTGTTGCTAAAATTTTTCCAATCGGACCAGTAGTTCCAGAGATTACCTCCTACAAACAAAAAAATAAAAAAACAAAAAAACCAAACTTTCCCTCTTTATTATATTAGTGTAGATGTAGATTGTATTCTGTCTGTTTATTCTAAGTTACGTCATAATTTGTAATTGGTCCTTGTTGGCTTAAATAAATATATATAAATATAAAAATATTCCTGGGATAGAAACAACTTTGTGCTATTCCAGGACACGGTTTACCGGTATAGTAATCATATATACAAATAGTTTCTTCTGAATCCGTTCAGCTGTTTGAGTGTGAAGGAGAAACCAATTAAACTAACTTAGCCCTGAAACATCTACTGTTTTATTTAAACGTACAGTTAAATCATCTTCTTCCGTCATCTTCCAGCCCAAGTCCCGTATCATTTGGTCGGCACCTTTTTCTTCTTTTCTATCCTGTCATAAGTCACGCGATCACTAATTACCCCTTCTTTCCATTTTACTCCTCACACGATACCTCCATCTTTTCTTTAGCCTCCCTCTCCATCCATACATTTGTAACATGCATTTCAAACAAACGATTCTCTTTCAATATTTCAGTTACTGTCTATGCTTTTAAATTTCCTCTAATAAACACATTTCTCAATATATTAATATTATTAATATTCTCATCACGCCACACAGGCAGCTCAAAATTCTCATATCCGCTATACTTAAGCAATCTTTAATACATAATGCACAGTTATGAGTTCGAGATACATTTATATCTCTTACGTGATTGTAACATTTCACATTTTCCTTTAAATATTTTGGAAACACAGATATTATGTTATCTTGTGGATATTATCTGAGTTTTTATTAGTATATTAGTTATTGTGTATAAGTAATAAATCTTGAAAAGATCTCTGAAAATCTGTCACCTATTTTTGTGTAGGGTAACTTTTTGAAAAAAAAAACTTACGATAAATTTTACGAAATATATTTTGTTACTGAATTTTTTACCGTATACACTAGTTTTATTTTTATTAAAAAAAAAAGTTTACATATTTTATTATCCTGAACGTATCTTCTTAAAAAAAATCGGTTCACGCAATCCAAAATTATCAGACAGGTACAGCGCCATCTCTTGACATATTGGGTTACTAATTTATACATGGGCTACTTCGCGCTGTTAAGTTGTTGTTTAAGGGTTCTCTTGTATTGTGAGAAATTTTTAACGGACGAGAAACTACGGAACACTACACTGAGCGTGACCCGACACGCTCTTGGCTAGTTTTTATAATATAACTAGCTTTCTGCCAGTGGCTTCGCCCGCTTAAAGTATGGTTCTCCCAACAAACTGTGGACCCCCATTACATCCCTTTAGGAGCTGAATATTGTAAAACCCTTCCTTAATGTTTGCCTACGTCATAAAAGGAAGCCTTGTGCAAAATTTCACTCTCCTAGTCCCAGTAGTTTTGGCTGTATGTTGATATGTCAGTCAGTCAGTTTCTCCTTTTATATAATAGATAGATGGTAAATTAAAAAAAAATACTCTTAGTCCCAATAGTTTGGGCTGTGCGTTGATATGTCAGTCAGTCAGTTTCCTCTTTTATATATATTATAGATTAACGATAGACGAATCGGGAACAGAGTTCTTAAATTTAATTTCACATTTGGTTAACCCTTGACCATTGTTTTCCAAATCGACAATTTCGTTACAAAATACCAATATAATTTAAACAATAAATTGAAATTAAATGTCCTGTTAACTTATTGGCTTTGTTTAAAATACATTCGAGGTAACAATAAGTCATTTGCACTGCCCGGTGGTTACACGTCAAAAGCACAATAACCTCATATTTTTGAGGATAATGTTTTAAATTAAAAATATAATTTTACTTTTGAACGTGGGACCTTAACGTGGTTTTTTGTGTAAACAGAAATTGGGTTTGGGTTGTGCCATTGTTCAAGAGTTACCATGCCCTTTTTTGGGTAGAAAATCGTCCAGTGACGTCTTCCGTCCTTGAGCGGAACGTGAAAGTGTATCAGAGTTTTACTGACTAAAGTCCACCCCACAACTATCACGGCGCTCACGCCGCAGCCGCCACCGCCGTGTCTCCGATCCCGATTTCCAGCGAGCAATGGGTAGCTTGCCGTCCGGACCGAGCCCAGGTCGTTGACGGCGCGCACTGGTCCCGCACGCCTCGAGGAGTTGTCAGCAGCTGTAGGGGCCCAGCAGAGTCGAAGCCTTCTGGGGTCAAGGGTTTAATGCGAAAGTGGAATACCGAAGGACTGAAACTAAGGCAGGAAAGAACGGTGGGTAATTTAGTCAGTAGAAATCAAAGGCAGGATTCGTGATTCAATAATTTTTCCCACCATAAAAAAACCCCACAACTATTACACAACGCCATTTAGTAGAGACTAAATGGCGTTGTGTAATAGTTGTGGGGTTTTTTTTTTAAACAAATATTTATTTGGGAAAAATGTTGACCTGACCCAATTTAATTAGAGAATTAAGCAGGTTATCGGTGTAAAATTGAGTCAGGTCAACATTTTTCCCAAATAAATATTTGTTTTTAAAAAATAGTTAAAAGTAATTCAAAATAAAGTCATTAAAAAGAATGTATACAACGCAACATTGGCCTCGGGTATGTCCCAAGACCTCCATAGTCCTATTATCCTGTTTATTCCGAGAGTGTGATTCTATGTGTGTTACAGGTAAATTATCATCATCATCATCATTTCAACCGAAAAACGTCCACTGCTGGACATAGGCCTCCCTCAAGCGTCACCACAAAGCCCGGTCCTTTGCGTCTTACATCTATCGGATTTCAGCAACCCTGACCAGGTCATCGGTCCACCTTGTGGGAGGCCTTCCAACGCTGCGTCTCCCGGTACGCGGTCGCTACTCCAGAACCTTTCGGCCCCAGCAGCCATCTGTTCTGCGTGCAATGTACCCTGCCCATTGCCACTTAGTTTGTCAATTCTTTTCGCTATGCCAGCAACCTTGGTTCTCTTGCGGATATCTTATGTTTCGACCACGCAAGGATACTCCGATCATAGCCCTTTCCATTGCTCTTTGAGTAACTTTGAGTCTTCTTATGAGGCCCATTGTAAGCGACCACGTTTCGGAGCCATATGTCATCCACTGGTAACACATACTGATTCTAGACTTTCGTCGTGAGACACAGTGGTATAGACGAGAAGACACCGCGTAGCTTCCCGAACCTACCCTGCCGAGCCGGTTTTTTGTACAGGTAAATATTTGAAGGAAAAAGCAACTCCAACAACAAAAAGTTGATACTTATGTAAAAACAAAACACTCTCTGTTTACCAACGAACAACTTTGGAGTCAGTTTCGCAAGTATAATTTTGTTGCTGATTCTGTTGGTAAGTTGAGTTTTAATTTATTTTAGAGACGTATGTTTTTGTTTCAATGTTGAGTTTTTGAGTAAACAATTAATTTCTAATGTACACAAAGTTATGGCGGTTAAATTGATGTAACTGTTGTGGATAATGGTTAGCGACGAATATCACGTAATGCAAATAAATTGCTGAAAGTATTAGATAGGTGTGCAGTACGGCCGTCGGATCTTGTTAGGTTAGGTTAGTCTCGTAACTCGTAAAAAAAATCAATGGTTCAAACAAAAAAATGCAATTTGCAGTTGTTTCTGCTGAAACAGTAACTGTTATTGGCATTTATTTTGACGTGACTACGTCTTAAATTAGGTTGCGGCTGGGAGTCACTTATGAAAAAGTGTAACGCTCGGTAACGTTACGATGAGTCACCGAACGAGAGAGAGGCCCGCCGAATGCCTTGCGTCTCTCTCCCACTCAACTATGATCGGTCTGCCGCGCGCGCAGCACTAGAAAATTTGTGCAATTCTTATTTTCATTCAATTCCTTGTTCCTATTGTGCAATTTAATTATATTCATATCAATAAATATTCTACCGAGAAAAAGACGTTGTCACGTAAAATCTTCGCCCGTAAAACCGACTTTACAGGCAACCATTTTTTTTAAAACCTTTATTTTTGTACGAGTTTTCAAGTGCTAAAATTCGCACAGTCGGACTTCAAACTCGCCAAGATCCAACGGCCGTACTGTACCAATGGCATTTTTTATGGTTCAATATAAAAGAAAAAAAGAAAACATATACACCCAGGACAAATGTTTGTGTGATGAGCACGATCATTTGTTCTGTGTCTGGGTGTAATTTATCTATAATATGTACCTATGTATTTAGAAATATATAAGTATGTTTATCAGTTGTCTAGTACCCATAACACAAGCTCTGCTTAGCTTGGGACTAGATGGCGTTGTGTGATTGTTGTGGACATATATTATAATATATTATTATATTATATTTATTCTTTCCAAATAAAGAGAATGGAATTTCTTGTACGTTCTTTCTTGTATTTCTTTTCGTTCACGCATTTAGCTTCCCTTTTTTAATTGATTGACATTTTGACAATTCAAAAGTGCCTGTGATTAGTCTTTTTAATTGCTATAAACTAGTGCTTGACTGCGATCCCACCTGATGGTAAACAGTGATACAATCGTTGATGGTGAGGCGCACTAGTTTATTAAGAGCCTATTCACTCGAGCCTTGAAGACACTACATTCTATTTGAAATAAACGATTATAATTTGATATGATTGGTAGGTAAACTGTAATTTATTATCCCATAGCAAAAAAACGAAAAATTCCGTTTACAATTGAAGAAAATCACAACTAAAATCGAGACATACCTTCCAGAATAATCCCGCCAATTTCGTTCTACAGACGTTATTCCGAGAGCCTTATTCCGGCCAGTCGACACGCTCGAATGGGCGCCTGAATTGGGCCCGAGCGGAGGGAGGGGGGCCATTCGGCTGGCAAACGAATCGGTCAGTGAATAAAATCCTATTTCACTGAATTTTATCGTTTCGTTCGAGTCAGGTGAGTGGAGAGGGGATCACAGAAGTTTAACTCGGTTGTTTGTTTGGCCGTGAATAGCGGGTTTTATTCGGGCACTGTTTGATGAATGTTTGCAGTTGAGACTGAGCGAACATTCGGCTTTTGTTTGTTGGTTTCGGCGAAAATTTCGGTTTCGGTAATCAGTGGTCAAATATTCGTTTATATACATGCTGAGTTATCATTAGTATAAAACAAAGTTACTTACCGCTGTCCTTATGTATGCTTACATCTTTAAAAGCACACAACGGATTATGATGCGGTTTTTTTTAATAGATAGTGTGATTCAAGAGAAAGGTTTATATATTCAATATCACCATTGCACCCGTGCGAAGCTAGGGCCGGTCGCTAGTTTTTGCTAAGTTACGATAAAGTTATGTTACTTTTTAGTTACAAGTTTTATAAATAACACAATACAAACATACGAATGCTTCGTGTGGTTTGATCCCCACACGGAACAAAGTTATATAACCCACAGATAGTTTTTTTATGGTAGGTAAAAATCATCCAATGACGAGTCCCGCTCTTGGGCGGAGCGGGAAACAAGTGACTAAATAACCTACCCCGTTCCTACATCGCCATACATACCAGGGCCAGGGGCCCTAGACAAGTGGCAATCGCTCCGTGTCGAATCCATTTCTAAGTTCGATTTCGCCTTAACGATGTCGACTACAAAATGATAGACAAAGTGACATCGACTAACATCGATAAGTCGAAGTGTTGGTTCGATAAAATAACAACTTCTTGGCTATGGTTATCGAATTAAAACGTCCAATTTGACGTATAAACAACTACTAACAATTAGCGAATCGAAAACATTTGACCACGTGACTTTTCGAAGGCATATGTCAGTTCCATACATTTGGAGTTTCGATTTTCGTTATCGTTAGTGAGAATGTGACTTTGTCTAAGCCCCCAGAGCCTTCCTTTCAGACGCAAACCCTTGGCCCTAATTGGCTTCGACCCTTCTGCAGGGTCCCTACGGTTGCTGACAACTCTTTGAGGCGCGCGGGAACAGTGCGCGCCGTCGACGACTGGGCTTGCGTCGAACGATTACCAGACGATCGGACGGCGAACTACCCAATGCTCACCGTCCGCAAGCCCGCGCCTACGGTGGCTGGAAGTCGGGATCGGAATCCCGGCGATAGTTGTTTCTCATCCAGGAGTCTTGTGTGAGTTTACGTGTTTGTGAACGCATCTACAATACTTTGTTTTATGGTAGGTAAAAATCATCCAATGACGAATCCCGCCCTTGGGCGGAGCAGGAGACAGTGTCAGACTCTTACTGACTAAACAACCTACTCCGTTCCTACGTCGCTATTTATAACAGGTCTAAAGCATTCATCATCATCATCATCATCTCAGCGTTAGTCCCGGTTGCTTCCTTGGCTTTCACCTCGGTGCCCGGGGTCCGCTTTCCAGCTTAAACGTCTCCACTTCGCTCGGTCTTTCGCGTCCTTTGCCGTAAGCCCATTGGCACGTCTAAAGCATTACATAGTATAAAACAAAGTTACTTACCGCTGTCCCTATGTATGCTTAGATCTTTAAAACTATGCAACGGATTATGATGCAGTTTTTTTAATAAGTAGAGTGATTCATGAGGAAGGTTTATGTGTATAATACATGCATAATATATTCAATATCAGTACCCGTGCGAAGCTGGGGCGGGTCACTAGTAAATTATATTTAGGAAAGCTCGATGTTAATTTTTCTAAAATATTTTCTATTAAGCATCAACTTTCTCGTTGCAATATATCATTGAAGGTTTCCTTCCTCTTATATAAGTTAAAACTCAATAGAAAACTGTACATTACCAATATTTCCTCACATAGTATTGGTTTATCACCCGTGTGGAGCTGGGGCGGGTAGATAGTTCTAAATAAAATACAACTTATGTATAAAGTAATACAAAAAGTTGGACTACTGCCCTTTTCTATACATCTCACTGAAAATTGGGTTGACGCTAAATTTTTATGAAATCCGATCGATGCGTTTTGGAAGCGCTCGCCGTTCAATCATGAATATTATGGATATTACTCAAATATCTGGTAATAAAGACTCCAGTGATTTCGATTCGAGATTGCTATTCACTAATTATTGCTTTTTTTACGAGCTTCGAAATGAATACGTAATGGAAAACCAATACCTAGTATTTTTGGCAAAAGAAAGATATTGTGTCTTTTTATTTATCTTTTTCAAAACAAATTATACCTATGTTTAACTTGACGGTGATTTCTTTTTTTCATTTAAATAAATATAACTTTTAAATTAGTGTTAAGATTGCGTCTCCCAAATAAAAAGATTTTCTTTCTCTCTTTTCTGTCTTTCTAATAATCAAAATCATAGAAGACCAGCGAGGTCGAAGCCTACTGGGGCCATAGGGCAATGTGAAAACGTGACACCCAGGGCCCGAGGTCGTTTAGTCAGTTAGAGTCTGACACTGTTTCCCGCTGCGCCCAAGAGTGGGATTCGTTATTGGATGATTTTTACCTTCCATAAAAAAAACTCCCGATTCCCTATAACGAAAGGATAGAAGGAACAGGAGTGAGTTTTTTGTCAAAAAAAGTCTGACACGATCTCCCGCCCCACCCAAGGGCGCAAGGATCTCATTGGATGATTATTACCTACATAAAAAAAAACAAACTTACTACAGATTTCATGATACACGCAGACCAAGCGATTTTTCATGAATATTTATTTGATATTTGCATTTACTAATTGCCTTTTTTCTACACAGTGCAATAATTAGTTATGGAAAGACGGAAGTACAATTTATGCTGTATGTGTTTAAAGGAAGTTATACATAGATAGGTAGCTTAAGAGGCCGGTTCGGGACGATTTATCCATACAAACGTAATACCAAAATCATTTGCAAGTCGAGCATATTTCAACCATATTATGGTTTTTTTTTTTTTATGGTAGGTGAAAATCATCCAATGACGAAACCCGCTCTTGGGCGGAGCGGGAGACCAGTGTCAGACTCTTACTGACTAAAAAACCTACCCCGTACCTTCCTTGCCTTATTCCTGGAGTCGAGGTAACAGTTTTCCACCACCCTCTAGCTAGGCTCCAGGAGGCTTCGACCCTGAAGGGCCCCTGCAGTTTGCTGACAACTCCTTGAGGCGCGCGGGAACGGTGCGCGCCGTTGACGACTTGGGCTCGGTCTTACCAGACGACCGGACGGCGAGCTACCCATTGCTCACCGTCCGCGAGCCAGTGTCTACGGTGGCCGGATATCGGCAGGATCGCGGCGGCGACGGCTACGGCGAGTACGCCGTTGCCTTTGCCTTATGCGGTCGGCCTCCTCCTTTACAAGCATTACTGCTTCGCAGAAGGAGGAGACCGCCTGCCATTCCTCTTCGCTGCGAACCATGGCCTGAACCAGGGCCCGGCGCGAGAGGTCGCCGCCGCCGATCACCCCCACGAGGACACGGCGATGCTCTTCCCAAGCAGGGCACACCTCCACCGTGTGCTCCACCGTGTCCTCCAACCATATTATGGTGATATTTGGATTTAGACAATATTTATCTAGGTTCCCAGATCTTTCTTTTTTAAAAAAGCTTTAAACAAGCAAATAATTTTGGTACCTATTACGTTTGTATGGATAAATCGTCCCGAACATATTAACATATTTAATCATCATCCTTACATAGTATAAAACAAAGTCGCTCTGTTCCTAGAACATTAGGCTGAAACATTAGAAAACTTTTTCACCAACATCCCAATAGAAGTTACCAAATCTCTCCCTTCTTCTTCTTTGTTAGCCGAATCTTTTTTAAAGGAACATTTTACAAAGGATATACCTACCTTTGAATTTAAACGTATCTCTGTTGATACAATAATAAAAAAAATACATGTGGTACTCGGGGACTGCCGCGGTAAAGCAATCGCATTCTGTATCAACTTATGCAATTATAATTATTTATTTTTATTTTATTCATACAATATTTCTTTTTCTTTGATATTAATTCAAGTTACACTTTTTGAGCGTGGTGACCGATAGGAAAACAAATTTTTCTTTTATTAAATAAATAAATAATAAATGCACTTTGTTCATTCATATTCAAAACACTTTATACACAAATTTTACAAGTACAGCCGTTCACTGTTGTAGATAAATACTTATACACCTATATACTTTCTCACAAACAGCTGATTATATATTCGTCCGATTTCGGAGCAGCAAGTCACTTTTTCAGGCATCTTGCGGACATTTCTCGTACTTATTTTAGCAGACATTGTTTTTTTGTGCGTTTTTCCCCTAATTTAGATGTCTTTTTTATAAGTGGCAATAATTAATATCGGGGAAAATATAGTTTAGTATAATGGCAACACACCTGTGCACGAATTTCTTTTGATGTGCCAAAATGCTATGTTCCAAGTCGGTGGAAAGAATGAATGACAGACGTAAATCAAGTGTCAACCAAGTTCCGCTACTCCCTGACAGATGTCGCTATTTCACTATACTGCTTTATCGACTTGTTTGAATTCAAATAAAAACAGCTGTTGTGGGAATTTTCTTTATCACTTATCCTGGACGTGTTTTATCACCACACTCCATTATAATTATGATTATTTTGTAGGCTATTGTCTTAAAATTTGTATATTTACACTTAAAGCACTGAGTTTATTGAGTTTTTAGTCAATGTTTATATGATAATCCGGTATTTTTAAACTATGATAACACTGTTACTGTTTGTTTATGAGTCTATCAACACTTTTATGAATTATACACTGTTTGAATACTGCTTTTTCTATTTTAAATAATTATTTAATTACGAGCACAATAACATTTAATGTTTACTTGTCAGCTGTCAATATGTCATCGTAAAGTCGTACAATACGTCTAATCGCACGACACACCAGTGGCGTAGCGTGGGTGGGGCGGAGGGGGCGGCTCGCCCCGGGCGGCAGCCCTTGGGGGCGGCAAAATGTCGCCGGTAAAGCGGGTAGAGATCTTCATTTCATGTGTCAGAACAGGTCAAAAAACAACAATAACTATAAAATTGAAACAGAGGCGTCTGTAGCACTTGTGGCGCCCGTGTGCAACCAGTACCGCGCCCTCTACTTTAGTAGAAGGGGGTCAAAATGGAATACTAACAGTTATACAGGGTGATTTTGAAGTTGTGAACGAAATTTTAACAGTGGTTTCTACTCATGATACTGAACAACTTTCTTCAAGAAAAAAAAAATTGTTGTGTCAATTCCAAAACAATAGCTTTTTTATTCTTTCTCCCAATAATTGTATTAGTTCAATAAAAGAAACCTCATTGCCTGTGAAATTTAATTTGAATTAAGCACCAGTTATACACCGTGAAATTTTAATGGTTGTTTTCCCTGAGCGAAATGGTTGTGTCTTGGTAATACAAACGTTTGATAAAGAAATAAAATATTAAAAACAAAAAATGGACCTGTAGAGTGCAAGCTAATTATGACGTATCAGAATGTGCGAGAGCTAATTTTTGTTTAAATATTTAATGAATCGGTTTCCTTTGACGACGTGCTGCTCATGCGACTCTAGTAGTACCTAAAAATTAGGTCTAATGTTACTATTGTTTTCGCTTTTGTGAGTTGATGAATATTTTTAATAATTATTTATAAAAAAAAACTTTTCATTTTTTTATTTTTACTGTATGCTTCGAAAGTACTCCTTATGGCAAGTCATTCTGCCGCGGGAAAACAACCATTTAAATTTCACGGTGTAGAATGGGGGCGGCAAAATGGGTCTCACGCCCCGGGCGCCGAGATTGCACGCTACGCCACTGCGACACACAGCGCCGTGTCGAAGACTGCCGAACTGACACGACGTTAGACGATGCACGGCCTTCAAGCCACACTTCCGTGCCCGTCGGAGTGGGGAGCGTGAGGTTTTTTTCGTTACGGAATTTCTGGATTTAGTCCCCGCGCTCAAGGCCTGCGATAGAAGCTATGCAATAGCTTAACATTTAAAAGTCTTAACATAAAAAACACTGAGGACTTATGGGGTATATCAGTTAAGGTTCTGGGAGATATTATTGATACAATTGCTCCTGTCCTAACAGGCATATTTAATCAATGTTTGGACAGTGGTACATTCCCTGATTTAATGAAACATAGTAAAGTTGTACCAATTTTCAAATCAGGTAGTAAGAGTGACCCCTCTAACTATAGACCTATATCTGTGCTTCCAGCATTGAGTAAAATCTACGAAAAAATCATGCTGGACCAGATGCTGTGTCATTTTAATGTGAATGGGATTTTGCATAGTCATCAGTTTGGCTTCACGAAAGGAAGGTCGACGACGGATGCAGGAGTGAAACTCATCAGTCACATTTTGGAATCCTGGGAGAAATCCCAGGATGCCATTGGCATATTCTGTGACCTCTCAAAAGCATTTGACTGTGTTGACCATAAAACTCTAATCTGTAAATTACATCATTACGGAATTCGTGGACAAGCTGCTGATCTTGTTTTTTCCTATTTATCTTACAGGCAGCAAAAGGTAACCATTAATGGGGCGACGTCCTCAGGCTCTTTTGTAAAGATGGGCGTGCCTCAGGGTTCGATCCTTGGCCCTTTTCTTTTTCTGGTTTATATTAATGACCTTCCTTATATGATGTCAAATTTAGCTGATATAGATCTATTTGCTGATGATACTTCCCTTATTTTTAAAGTAAATAGAAAAGATGCGGATGTCTTGCATGTTAATGAAAGTCTGGCTGTTCTTTCTAAATGGTTCGCTGCTAATAACCTCTTATTAAATGCAAACAAAACTAAGTGTATAAAGTTTTCATTACCGAATGTCCCCCACGTTGATGTTAGTCTGATTCTAGACGGCAAAAAGCTTGATGTCATTGCAGAAACTGTGTTCTTGGGCATTACTATTGATTCTAAATTGCAGTGGGGAGCCCATATTAGAACTCTCTCAGGTAGACTAAGCTCAGCTGCATATGCAGTAAGAAAAATTAGACAATTAACAAATGTTGATACAGCTAGGTTAGTTTATTATGCTTATTTCCACAGTATTATGTCTTATGGCATTTTGCTGTGGGGATCTGCAGCTGATGTAGATTCAATATTCATATTACAAAAGAGAGCAATCCGAGCTATTTATAAAATGGGTCCTCGCGAGTCCCTCAGAAATAAGTTTAAAGAAATCGATGTACTGACTCTGCCTTCTCTTTATATTTTAGAATGTATTTTATATGTTCGTAAAAACTTAGGACTTTTTAAAATTAGAAGCGATCTCCATAACAAAAACACACGTAATAAACATGAAATTGTTATACCTAAATGGAGATTAGCTAAGACCAGCAAGTCATTCTTAGTAAATAGCGTACGCTTTTATAACAAGCTGCCAAAGGAGGTGACAGAACTTACCGAGAGAAAGTTCAAAACTCATATTAAGCGTGTCCTAACCAAAAAAGCATATTATAAGGTTAGAGACTATGTCGAAGACACAACTGTCTGGCAATGACTGCTTCTGCTCATGTGGCCCCCTGGTAACTTATTAATATTCTGTATAATTGTCTGTTAACTGCTCCATCTTTTTACATTTTTTTTTTATATACGACATCTCTTTATTCTTTTATTTTGATACATTCTCACAATATTCCTTATTCCATTTTATACATCCATCATATAATGTAATTGTCTTACTGAGACTTGTGATTATTTTTCTTGCTTTTATATAGCCTCTTTTAATAATGTGAATGTAAGAACATTGTAGACGCAAATTTTAGATGACTTCCTACCATTTTAACGGTAGGAGTTCAATATTGACTGGTCTGCACTGTCCTTACATAATTTATGTGTTGTAATATGGAAATATTGTAAAGATAACAATTTTTTTAAAAAGAGTAACCATGGAGTTTCTTGCCGGTTCTTCTCCATCGGAAACGACCAATTTGGAACCGTGCACTAGCATCTGACGTTTTATAAGTGCCCATGTAGGCCCATGTGAAATAAAAATTTTTGACTTTTGACTTTGACTTTGACTTTGACTTTGACCTATGTATGCTTAGATCTTTATAACTACGCAACAGATTTTGATGCGGTTTTTTTTTAAATAGAGTTAAATATCACCCGTGCGAAGCTGGGGCGGGTCGCTAGTAATATAATAACATGCAAATTTTTGTTAAATAGATTACAGGTAAAATTAATTATACATTACATTAGTTTAATTTAAACTCGAAAAATTCTTGTATAGTCTAAAAAAGATTACAGGATTAGGTTGTAGAATCATTGTATAGTAAAGGAAAGAAGGAACTGTAGGGGCCCAGCAGGGTCGAAGCCTTCTGAGGCCAAGGGTTGATGCGAAAGCGGAACACCGGGGGCCTGGAAACTAAGGCAAGCAGGAACGGTGGGTCGTTTAGTCAGTAGAAGTGTGACACTATCTCCCGCTCTGCCTAAGGGCGGGTTTTGTCGTTCAATAGTTTATCCCACGATAAAAAAACATCGTATACTAGTTTTGTCAGCAGCTTCGCCTGCGTACATAAACATATAGCCTATGTCACTCAGAAGTAAAACAGCTTTCTATTGTTGCTAAAATTTTTCCAATCGGACCAGTAGTTCCAGAGATTACCTCCTACAAACAAAAAAAACAAATTTAACCTCTTTATTATATTAGTGTAGATAATACAATGACAATCATTTTATTGATTACAGTGACAAAACTGAGCGACTATTTGTAATCAAACAAACAGCAGTTAAAATGGCGCTTATTTTCATTCCATTGCGACCCAGATTATGCATAATCGCGAAAATTATGCGATTATCAGCCATTTCACGAGTATCTCATTTCATAATATTTATTATACTCTTTAAAATACTGACAAATTCAATGGGGAACATTTTTGCGAGATTTTTCCTTGTTGCCCTTTTCGTAAAAACAGGGGTGTAATTTTATTATGTTTTAAAAAAGATTTTGTATTATAAAGCTGCTGTAAAATATCTATGATTTCTGAATCTTGCCAATGATAGGTAGATATATAGATTAACAATTTTTGTACACCAAAAAGTAACATAACTCCGAAAAATCCAATGATGACATATTACTCCGAAACGTGGTCGCTTCTAGCCTCATCAGAAGTCTTAAAACTACCCAAGGAAAGGGATGCGAAAGAAAGAAAAAAGATAAAGATGAAAAGAAAGAAAACTTGAAGTTTCCTTGCGCATCAGGAGTGACGATATCTACATGAGAACCAGGATTAAAAAAAAACCAGGGTTATTTATTTATTTAAACTTCATATACAGTAGTGGTACATAAGAATTGCCAAAAATCCAAAGAATTGCCAAACTTGGTATAGCTGTGGGTAGGGCACGGTGACGGAAAACATCGTGAGGAAAACGCCGTGTCCCAGAACCAAAAATTTAAAGACATGTGACATCTACCAACCCGCACTGGGCCCGCGTGATGGATTACGGATCATTCCGTCTCCTAAAGAGGAGGCCTGAGTCCCAGCAGTGGGAACATTATAAGGCTGATGCTATGTTATACTAACTGTACTACCGAACTGCTTCTCTTCAAAAAAATCACCGAAGCCTTTGAATTTAACCTTCCATTGAATTCCATTTCTACTATCACAATGCCCGGCCAGCTAACTAGTCCACTATAAAATACAGGCTCTGTTAGTCCATGTAGGTGTGCCCAGCAATCTGTCACGTCTATTGGCAGCGCATAAATATGGGGATTGGCAGTAATCCTGCCGATCCATCACGCTGACCGTGTCGCGGCTACTGGGCCAGACATGCGGCCCAGGATTCAGTGCTCAGGGTGAATTATGGATCGATTTCATTGGTTCTAATTGGTAGTTTTGTTTTGGATTTTGGGAGGCTTAACTTTTGTTTTGTGCATGACATAAAGTAACTACACTTTTATACTAGGTTTTTTTTTCCATAGTGGTTGGGCGGTGCAAAGCTGAGCATTACAGTTTCAATGTAAATAACCTTCTATGGGATTAAAACGATCAAAATTTACTGGAGTATTAAAAAATCGTACCTACCTGAAAATATTTTTTGTATTTTTTTTTCTTAAAATAACAGAGTAGGTATTTATTATACCTACTTAAAAAGATAACTCGTTCTAAAGTCAGCCAGCAAAAAAAGTATTATTTACTAGCTTTTGCCCGCAGCTTCGCTCCCGGCAACATATTATTCAACTCCACTCCACTCCACCCTACCCTACCCTACACCCTACTCTACCCTTCTTTTCATAAGAACCTTCTTCTGACAATAACAAACAAAACAAAAAAAGAATTAGCGAATTCGGTCCAACTGTTCTGTAATTTTGCGCTTACCAACACATTTTGCGATTCATTTTTATATATAAGATCAACAGTATGTGACAATGTCAACATTCAAAATATGTACCCATTAATCAAAAAGCAATCCCGGCCTTTCCTGTTATCCTCTCTGAACCAATAAAATCACTCTCAGAACCTATCTTTTTAATTAATCAATTCACTTGTTTTTTTGCAGTAAAAATCCCATCAATTCCTGCCGGCTTCACTATGGATACGAGCACACTACGAGCGATTTGTCAATCAACTTTGACTATAGATACGCCTATTTGACAGCACGCGTGACCCAAGTGCTGGCTACCTCGGCCAGAGATTAAGCGTTGCTATACAACGTGGCAATGTTGCCCGTCTTTTGAGCATAGTTCTAGTCGATAGCGATGCTGAGAAATTTCGTCGAAATCGTATAAAATTTATTTAAAGTGTGTATTATAGAACACGTGATTTTTGTCATGATAACGAAAAAAAATTTTTATAATAATATTTATATTAATATAAATAAATACACCACGCGAGCCCAGTGCTGGTTGGTAGATGTCACATGTCTTCGAATTTTTGGTTCTAGGACATGCCGGTTTCCTCACGATGTTTTCCTTCACCGTTTTGAGAGTAGTGATAATGAAATAAACTACACAAAGTAGCCTGGCTGGGTTTGATCCCGTGATCTACAACTCGTAAGCTGCCTTTACCACTCAGTCACCAATGCTCTAACTTCACTTTATTAAAATAATTTAAACTATTGCGCCCTAAGAGAACGCCGCGTTCACACACCTAATATCTTTCCATTCTGTCTGCAAACACGGTATTCAAAAGGTTAATAAGCACATATTAACAACTAGCTTTTGTCAGCGGCTTCGCCCGCGTACATAAAATATAGCCTATGTCACTCAGGAGTAAAGCAGCTTTCTATTGTAGCTAAAATTTTTCCAATCGGACCAGTAGTTCCAGAGATTACCTCCTACAAACAAAAAAACAAACGTTACCTCTTTATTATATTTGTGTAGATGAAATGAAACACTAAGCTCTTGAAGATTCAAATATCTGAAGTCTGAAGTAATAATTAAAAGCTCTACATCTCCTCTAACATGAGGATCTTGAGTGATTCCCTCTTTGATACGGGAGTCTTAAAGGCATCAGACATACAGATCGTTCCCTTGTGAAATCCTAGCCTGTTGTTCCGGAGTAAGTAACAGATTCACTAGGCTTAGTGGATGTAGAATCTTCGTCAGGTGAGAAAGAAAGAAAGAAAGAACATAAATTTATTTTGCCACAGTGTAAATGAAAATCACAATCATGAAGCAAAAAATAAAAAATCAAAATAAAAAGTAGAATAAAAACAAAATAAAAAAGCACTTAAAATAACTAAAAAAATATAATAAAATACAAATTCTAAAATACAGTTATTGTGTGCCTCACAGCTGCGCCAAAAAAGGATCAGTTCAGCATGTATGCCAAACAACTAGTGCCTGACGCTGATTTTCAACTGAACCTGAGGTTGTGACGTGACGTAACGTACTGAAATAGAATAACAATTTACATCATAATAGAATGTTGATTAGTGAACTGTGTAAATGTGTGATAATTAGGCGTAAGAGCTCATAATGAGATAGATTTAGTATATTTTATTGTACACTAGCGATCCGCCCCAGCTTCGCACGGGTACTGATATTGAATATATTATGCATGTGTCATATACATAAACCTTCCTCTTGAATCACTGTATCTATTAAAAAAACCGCACCAAAATCCGTTGCGAACTTTTAAAGATCAAAGCATACATAGGGACAGCGGAAAGCGACTTTGTTTTATACTATGTAATGATTGTATCATAATAAATGATAAATGATTTTTATTTTTTAAATAGGTTTTTACAAACTCTTTTACACGTCAATTTTTTTTTTATTCGTCTTTTGATACTAGATGAGGCCGGTGTTTCCTAGCTGACTACCCTGAGAAGAAACACCGAAACAAACTCAGGGGTATATATATAATAAAACATATGTAATCATATAAAATAAACATATAAATATATGGAATACCAACAGAGTTATTACTTTTTTTCGCGATGCCTCTCTATTAAATATCACATTACATTTTTTAGATGAAACAACAAGCTTTTGAACCATGCTTGACGTTTTCGATAAGCAAGAGGGGAAGGGCCACCTTAAAGGGTTAGTAAAACAAAGCATCACCCTTATAACGCTCCCATTGCTGGGCCTCAGGCCTCCTCCCTAGGAGAGGGAGTAGGCCGTACTCCACCACGCGGGCTGAGTACGGGTTAGTGTCTTCGTATTTTTGGTTCTAGATATGTCAAACAGTACTATTTGACATCTATCCAGTGCGGGTTGGTGGATGTCACATGTCTTCGAATGTTTGGTTCTAGGACATGCCGGTTTCTTCACGATGTTTCCCTTCCCCGTTTTGAGAGCAGTGGTGATGAAATAAATTACGCAAAGTAATGCGCCTGGCTGAGTTTGAAACCGCGACCTCAAAAGGTTACGGGATCCAACAAAAGCTAACAGAATCTCAGCTGAACTAAAGTAATCTCTTCAATATATCAGTTTCATTAGCTGTTCAACAGAACATAAGTTGTTGAGCCATTTATTGAGTGCACAACTTCACAATCTAAGTATCTATTAGTTTGGGTCGGAGTATACCGGGTGAGTTTTGAGTAGGGTGACCAAGTTGTGGTATCAGGGATTGAATAATCCTACCAGTTGTTCTCGCGCGCCTCAAGCAGTTATCAGCAAACTGAAGTGCAGTGTCGAAGCCTCTTGGGGCTAAGGGTTGATGCGAAAACGTAACACCAGGGCTCTGGGATTAAGGCAAAGAAAGAACGGAGTAGGTTGTTTAGACAGTAAGAGTCTGACACTGTTTCCTGCTCCACCCAAGGGCAGGATTCGTCATTGGATGGCTTTTACCCACTATAATAAAAAAACAGTTTTGTCAGCACAATGCTGCTGGACTGACGGCGTCTAGAATTCAACGTGCACTTCAAAGAGATGTCAGCAAAACCGAAGGACCCAGCAGAACCATAACCTGAAAGAGAACCCTGGGGTCCTTGTACGCCAGGCTAAAAAAAAAATACCAGTATTACACATTTTATTATTATTCTTCTTTGTCTACTTTATTTTATTTACATAGTATGTGTGAAGTGCGAATAAACGATTTATTCTTTATTTCAGTCTAATTTGATTGAACACGTATAAAATACTAAATTTGTCCGGGTTTATCCCAACGCTTGGTATCCCTAGTTTCCAGCCCCGTAGATATGTATATAGTTCACGCGAGCAACAGCCTCAAACTATCAACATTCTATACAAGCAATGTATTGCTATGCGCTACGAGTATGATCCGCTTCTAGACTTTGCTTCTATAATAGTGATAGCATGACAAGAATAGAAGAAAAAAAAACATAATTTGAAGAGCGCAGGGAAAAAGGGCGGGAGATGATGATGATATTTTTGTGTAATTTTAAGTGTTAACATATTATGGAGGGGCGGAAGGCCTTCACCTCCTTCTGCTGCTTCTTCGAAGCAGTAATGCTAGCTAAGGAGGAGGCCGACCGCATAAGGCAACGGCGCACATGCCCCAGGCGCCGCCGCGATTCCGATCCCGGTTTCCGGCCACCGTAGGCGGGGGATAGCGGACTGCGAGCAATGGAAAGCTCGCTGTCCGCCCATCGGGTAACCGTCCGGACAGAGCCCAAGTCGTCAACGGCGCGCATTGTTCCCGCGCGCCTTATGGAGTTGTCAGCAACCCAGCAGGGTCGAAGCCTTCTGGGGCCAAGGGTTGATGCGAAAGCGGAACACCGGGGCCTTGAAACTAAGGCAAGAAGAAACGGTGGGTCTTTTAGTCGGTAGAAGTATGACACTGTCTCCCACTCCGTCCAAGGGCGGTATTCGTCATTCGACGAAATTACCCACCATAAAAAAAAAACATTCTGTAGATGATGTGTGCCAAATAAAATATTTTTCTTTTTTTATTTTACCCTATAGGTACCAAACATTTATAATAAATATACTGTAGAGGTTACAAGCACGAATTAAAAACCTCTGAAACCGTCCTGAACCCGTGAGTTTTTTAGTGTTGCCGTGCAGGTAAAACTAAAAAACTCCCCAGAATTATCTTTAGCAGTTAAAACGAATTTACCTCATTTGCGGTACAAACATGCTATTACTAGATACGCCAATGATACGCTTTCAAAACGCGAGCTCAAAACCACCGATGCACCATTTGGCTCTTCATATTACACCCATTACACTATGTAAAACCGCAAAATATCCGCACATTGGGGCCGCAAAATATCCGCAAATATCCGAATATGGGATCCGAAATATCCGCCGCTTGCATCCGCACTGTCCAGCTAACTAATTGATTTTAATTCAATTCGTTGCAGTGATTTTTTTAACGGTAAAAAGGTTTTGCTCGAAGCCGAATGCGGCTAATTGAAAACGTAGCTTGTTATATGTATGTATGTTTTTTTTTTCAATACACTTGCTCAGAGAAATGGCTCTTATGTAGAGACTCTTAGGCATATAATAGCATCAATTACCAAACTGTGACATTTTTTTTTTACAATTATCACACAACACACTCAAGCTAAGCAGAGCTTGTGTTATGAGTACTAGACAACTCATAAACATACTTACATATTTCTAAATACAAACATAATATAGATAAATTACACCCAGACACAGAACAAATAAACGTACTTATCTCGCAAACGTTTCTCCTGTGTGGGAATCGAACCCACGTCCTCGGGCATAGCAATCAGGGTCACTAACTACGAGACTGACAGGCCAGTCAAGTCATTTTGATTACCATTATGCACCAGTGCTGTAATATAGCCTGTAACTTTTTTCTTTAACCTCTTTGGACGAAAATAAATTTCGAATACGAAAAAAATTCACATTAGATTATTTATTGTGTTCGTTCAATTCTTACTTGCCTATTTTATTCCATTTCGGCCATTTTAACTTGTAAAAACGATATATTTTTTTTTTAAACATTTAAACATTAATGTATAAATCGTTCGTTCGAATAAGAAATGTTTTTTTCTTTGTGATCTATGGCCGCCATTTTAAGATGCCCGCGGTTGGATTAATTAAATAAAATCAAATACTACAAAAACATTACAAAATGTTACATCCGAACAAAAAAGAATCATACGGGCGCGAAACAGTGTCAGACTCTTACTGACTAAACAACCTAACCGTTCCTTCCTTGCTTTGATCCCAGGGCCCCGGTAATACACTTTCGCACCGATACTTGGTGCCAGGAGATATGTATGTGGATTAACTAGATTTAAAGGAATCGCACTAATATTAAGGCAAAACTTTGTTTTGTTTTTTTGTTAGGTAAAATTCATTCAAAGAAATCACCGCGCCCTTGGGCGGGAGATAGTGTCAGGCTTTTATTGGCTAAAAAAAAACATTTTTGTTTCTTCTGTGCCATCGTTCTCTGGGTGTAATATTTTCACATTGCCCTATGGCGATTTATTTTGTACATATATATTTGCATAAAAATCATCATCATCACCCTTTTTTTAATATTCCCACTGCTAGGTCTCAGGAGTCCACTATAGGAGAGGAAATAGGCCGTAATCCATCACGCAGGCCTAGTGAGGGTTGGTAGATGTCACGGGTCTTCAAATGTTTTGGTTATAGGACATGGCGGTTCCCTCACGATGCTTTCCTTAACCGTTTTGAGAGCAGTGGTGATGAAATATATTACACAAAGTAATGTGCCTACAACTCGTAAGTCGGGGCCATAACCACTCGGTTACCACTGTTCTCCAGTTCTCCTCTGCATAAAAATACTAGACCAGTATTCTACGAATAGCGATGCTACAAAACGTTCATAGAAAGTTCTTTTAACTGCTTTTTTACGACTACTTATCGCTGAAACGATCAAATCGAGGTAATAATTCAACTTGCCTATCTCAATATTAAACCGATCAAAACGTAATTTCCGTATCTTTAAAGAACGTTCGAATTTTAATCTCATTCCCAATCTGATGAAAAATTTCTAATTTAAAAATATTAAATTTATTGGTTTTTAGGTACGAGTTTGGCAATTTTGTTGATAGGTATATTAATTGTCTAAACTGTTACACAACGCCGTCTAGTCCCAATTAGCTAAGCAGAGCTTGTGTTATGAGTAAGTACTAGACTACTGATAAATATATTTGTATGAATGTACCTATTTGTAAATACATACTAGGGATGTTATGAAGGTGGTTTTGTTAGTATCGAAGACGAAACCGGTTTTTTTTTCTTATTTGCAATAAACTAGTGCTTGACTGCGATCCCACCTGATGGTAAGCAGTGATGGATATATGAAATTTGTTTAAATGGAACCAAATTCGGAATCAGAACCGGAGGTGAACCATAGAGTGTTGGGGACAAATGAGAACCTATGTTAAAGCTACGCTCAAATACACTGATTTATGACTGTGACACACAAACAAAAAACCGGTGAGCCCGTATAACAGTCCGGGCCATTAACCACTAGACCAACAACAACAATCAAAATGATTGTAAATTGAAAGGAATGAAAAACAAGGAAATTGGAGGCGTAGCCAAATTCAAGCGCTAACTCTATCAAGGAGTTGTCAGCAAACTGCCTAGCCTACAGGGTCGAATCCTCCCGGGGCCGAGGGTTGGTACGAAAGCGTTACATCGGGGCTCTGGCAATAAGGTAACGAAGGAACGGGGTAGGTTGTTTAGTCAGTAAGCCCCACTCCGCCCAAAAGCGGGATTCGTCATTCGATGATTTTTACCTATCATGAAAAAAAAGCGCTAACTTTAAACGAAACGATTGTAACTTGGCTAGGGAGGCTGCTCTCTGACCTAACTGATCGTTCCGATTTCGATACAGGCTCCAAAACTACACTATCAGTATGTCCATTATATTGAACAATGCCCTGAATGGTATCGGCGCAGTCATTATTAATGCTAACAGGGGCTTTGCGTTCATTGTTCTCCTGATGGTACACCGATAAACAGACCCCTATTAGATCCTTAATACTAACATAGTATCATGGCTTTTTAGGTGGAATATCATCCAATGACTTAGGAGTTCACATCGGCGTCGGGTCGACGATGAAGTACTTGGGACTTGTCCTCGACAGCCGATGGAATTTCGAGGAGCACTTCCGACGTCTGGCCCCCAAACTCAATCGGACGGGGGCTGCTCTCAAGCGGCTCCTGCCGAACCTTGGGGGTCCAGACGCCTTCTGCCGGAGGCTCTACGCCGGCATCGTCCGGTCCATGGCCCTTTATGGGGCACCAGTGTGGGCGCCGACGCTGCGTAAACGCCCGGCGGCCCAGCTGAACGCCTGCCAGAGGGTCATGGCCATCCGGATGGTGCGGGGATACCGCACGGTGTCCCGCGAGGCGGCGAGCCTCCTTGCTGGCATACCACCATGGGATTTGGAGGCAACAGTCCTTGCACGCATGCACGACCAGCGCGTGGAGATGCAACGCCGGGGCGAAGACCCGCTGCCCGAACATGTCGAGGCGTGGCGGAAGGAGCTCCGGCGAGATCTCATGGTGAAGTGGAAACAGCGACTGTCGCAACCCAGCGCTGGGCACACCGTAATCTCAGCGGTAGTGCCCCTCTTTGAGGCGTGGCTGGATAGACCTCACGGCGTCCTCACTTTTCGCATGACGCAGGTTCTCACCGGACATGGGAAGTTCGGGAGATTCCTGCACCGGATTCGTGCGGAGGAGACGTCCGGGTGTCGCCACTGTGAGGCGAGCCCGGAGGACACGGTGGAGCACACGGTGGAGGTGTGCCCTGCTTGGGAAGAGTATCGCCGTGTCCTCGTGGGGGTGATCGGCGGCGGCGATCTCTCGCGCCGGGCCCTGGTTCAGGCCATGGTCCGCAGCGAAGAGGAATGGCAGGCGGTCGCCTCCTTCTGCGAAGCAGTAATGCTCGTAAAGGAGGAGGCCGACCGCATAAGGCAAAGGCAACGGCGTACTCGCCGTAGCCGTCGCCGCCGCGATCCTGCCGATATCCGGCCACCGTAGACACTGGCTCGCGGACGGTGAGCAATGGGTAGCTCGCCGTCCGGTCGTCTGGTAAGACCGAGTCTAAGTCGTCAACGGCGCGCACCGTTCCCACGCGCCTCAAGGAGTTGTCAGCAAACTGCAGGGGCCCTTCAGGGTCGAAGCCTCCTGGAGTCTAGAGGGTGGTGGAAAACTGTTACCTCGACTCCAGGAATAAGGCAAGGAAGGTACGGGGTAGGTTTTTTAGTCAGTAAGAGTCTGACACTGGTCTCCCGCTCCACCCAAGAGCGGGTTTCGTCATTGGATGATTTTCACCTACCATAAAAAAAAAAAAAAAAAAAAAACGTACGTGTCAGACTTATACTGACTAAAACCATTATTTAGAATCTCAGTTAAATGCGCTAGGCTTCTATTATTTATTATTATTCTCTCTATATTGTACTCCTATATTTTTAATATAGGCGTACATTATAGAGAGTCAAAGTTCACGCTAAATAACAGATTTTCAGAGGTCTTTATTGGATTATTTTTACACAAATTTACGCTTTCATTTCTATAGAAACCTAGATAATATCCACAAGATATCTGTGTTTCCAAAATATCTGAAGAAAGATGTGTAATAACATCATAATAACGTAAGAGCAGTTGTGTGAAAATGTACGTCGGGTTGGCCGCTCTTAACAGCAATAACAACTGCCAATTTCATTTATATGTTTGAACCATTTGTTTTTTTACAAGTTTTCAAGCGCTAAAATTCGCAGAGCCTACCTTCAGACTAGCCAAGACCCAACGGCCGCACATTTCCATTTGCTATTCAAAAATTTAAGCCATATTCATAAATCGTACTCATTTATTAAGCCTATAGTAACACCTCGCTCATCATTCACCCAAAATACCCGAAATAATGAACAGTTTAATAATTGTGCGGTCATTAATAAGTTGGGACAGATATCTGCGGCATCGGATCCGTTCGGGTCCATTCGTTTCTGTTCGGATACATTCGGATCCGTTCGCATCCATTCGGTTCCGTTCGGTTATTGAAGGTGACAGCACTGACAGGTCGGCCATTATCAATCATAACAGATGCATTGTCTGTGGGTAGTTAGCAGTTCGAAATAGTTTTGGGTAATCGATTTTTGTTGGGAGATTTGGTCGAATATTCGATTAACTGATAGTTTTTGCAAATTAATCGGAATAATTATTGTGTTTCGTTTGTAATTTTTTTTTTTGTTTGAGATTGGATATCATCCTGTGTCTTCTTCCGCTCTAGGGTTACAGTGAGATGGTGAGTGAGTGGCATCAACCTTTTACTCATGTTCGAGTTTTATCACTATAGGTTCTATGTAATGATAATGTGTATTAAGTTATTTGAAAAGGCTATAAGCTATTATCGATCAAATTATAGCTCTTTCTGTATTTTTTGAACCTGAAAAATAGGTAGCTTTAGAAATTAAAACCATACTTTTACCTTTCAGTCACCCTTTGCGTTTGGAACACACAGGTTTCCTAAGGTATCATAAATTCTCTGTGGACCTAGTGAATGTTTACCCATAACATAAGCTTTGCTTAGTTTGGAACTAGACGGCGTTGTGTGACAGTTGTGGAATATATTATATATAAATCTCTATGAGGCGCGCGTTTTATTTTAAACCACAATGAAATTACACTCTGAAGGTCCTTGGAAACGGGCTAGTTTTGTGGCAAATTCCCGCAAAAATTCTATTTAATTTTGTTGTTTTCATTTTGTTAAACATAGCTCTATAAGTTTTTTTGTTACCAACACTTCATGGATTTTCTATATCCGAAATAAAGTACCTATTTTATTATTAAATAAGTGACATTTTTAACATCCCGTGAACTTGCTGTTAGTAGTACCAGTCAGTAAATATGCTAGAGTCAGGGTTCTGTAATGCAGCTGCGGCCAAAATTGGAATATTCCTTTCACCAAACGATGCTAAAATATGGATGCAGTTGGAACTTATGAGGCACCTCGCGCTCGACCGTCCGTGGTCAGCCATTACCAATTTTGATTTAGCTTTACATTTTACACAAGGTTTCTGGTGTGGCGTTCGCGTTGGCGAAATTAAACTGCTCTTGGGTTTTGGCACAGGTGGCGTTTTATGCAGGTTTTGTACTCTAAGTTAGCTCATCATCATCAGCCTTATTTATTTATTTAACACTTCATGCACATAACGGTACAAAGGCGGACTTAATGCCTAAGGCATTTTCTACCAGTCAACCTTTGGGTGATGGAGAGAATCATGATGGCAAGTGCAATAAAAAGAGAGAAAAAATTTAAGACAGAAAAAAATGAATCATATATACAAAAAAATATATATATCTTAGCCTTAGCATTTTGTAATGTTCCCACTGCTGGGACACAAGCCTCCTCTCTAAGAAAGTGTATAGGCCATAATCCACCACGCGGGCCTAGTGCGGATTGATGGATGTAACATGTCTTCGAATGAATATTCTAGGACATGCCGGTTTCCTCGAGATATTTTCCTTTACCGTTTTAAGAGCAGTGGTGATGCAATAAATTACATAAAGTAATGCACCTGGCTGGGTTTGAACACGCGACCTACAACAGCTCGTGAGTCGGGGCCGTTAAGACGCGGTCACACTTTTTGGTTCTAAGACCGTTTCCTCACAATGTTTTCCTCCACCGTTTTAAGAGCAGTTTTGGTGAAATAATCTACACAAAGTAATGCGCCTGGCTGGGTTTGAACACGCGATCTACAACTCGTAAGTCAGGGCCGTTACCACTCGGCCACCACTGCTCACATCATAATAGCAGGTCTTAATTAAGCGGATATTGGAAAACAGAAGCGAATATTGAATATCAAAGAATCTGCTCAGTTTAATTAAAAGCAATTAATATGGTAGGACTTAATGTATGTATGCGGATATCTGATCCGAAGGTATATCCGCTTTGTTGGTTCGATACGTATTATCCTCTGTTCGTAAGTAGGATTTCATATCCTCAAATGAGGGAGAAAAGTATTTTTTAAATATTTATTAAAAGCGTGATCTACCCCAGCTTCGCACGGGTGCAATGGTGTTATTAAATGTATTATGCATGTATTATATCTATAAACCTTCCTCTTGAAACACTCTATCTATTGAAACGCTTAACCGTTATCTCACCTAATGGAAAGCGACGATGCGGTCGACATAGAGCGCGCGTACCTAGAAGTAACTTATTCACTCTTGACTTAAAGATTCCCGGATTGTAGCCATCAGGAAACACAGACTCCGGCAAGGAATTCCACTCCTTGGCTGTAAGGTACGCACAATGAAAGTGTGTGCATGTATTACACCAGTAAACCTTCCTCTTGAATCACTCTATCTATTGAAAAAAAATCGCATCAAAATCCATTACGTAGCATAAAGATCTAAGCATACATAGGGCTCAGACAGCGGGAAGCGACTTTGTTTTATACTATATAGTGATTACATAATGAGCTAGTTTTAAAACTCTTTTCTCATCTTCTGAAAAGTAATGACGAACAAGCCCAAAAGACGCCAGTTCTCTATTGCTTTGAAAGCTGTCTTCTTGTTAGTATATCATCAGCTTTACAATGTTCCTACTGCTGGAACGCAGGCCTTCTCTTAGAAAAGAAAATGGGCCGTAATCAACCACGTGGGCTCAGTTTGGGTTAATAGATGTCACATGTCCTTTTTTATGGTGGGCCAAAATCATCCGACGACGAATCCCGCCATTGGGCGAAGCGGGAAACAGTGTCAGACTCTTACCGACTAAATAAACACCCGTTAATTCTTTGCCCATTCATTAAACTTAAGTCTGACTCTTTGCCCCTTATTCTAATTTTATAATTAACAGAGTACACCAGTGTCTTAGTATCTAAGCTAAAAAATCACAAAGTTAACACAATGTCAAATGTAAAAAGTCACTTGGAAAATTCCCAAAACCTACCACAGCCTACATTTCACACTGAGTCCCGACATTTCTGCCGAACTCAAACCCCTACATGAAGACCTCAGCTTCAAGTCGACCATAACTTTGATACCACTTAATAGGGGTGCGAAGTGCTAATAAAATAAACGCCTCCCCCTACCCCCTCCTATTTCAGTTGGGAGAGATACTTGAACGGGGTGTGACCACGGAATAGAAAGGTACAGAAGGCTCAAATTTAAATAGCTCGACTCCATGCAACAAGAGAAAACTCGTGTACGTATATTTTGAATACACCATAATAGTTGCAAAATATTTTAGTGCACAGTCGTAGATCTTTGGATACTGATGCGGTGGTATACCCATGTTTTACACCAAAACAACGGACGGTCCTCGCCCCAACCGCCGTTGGGATTCCGATCTCAATTTCCAGTTACCATAGGCGCGGGCTTGCGGACAGCGAGCTATGGGTAGCTCGCCGTGCGTACTCTTCCCACGCGCCTCAAGGGGTTGCCAACAAACTGTTGGGCTTCGACCCTGGTGGGCGTTGGCTCAAAGCCTACAGGGTCATAGACCGATTTCAGAAAGGAAGGTCCGCCCCTGGCTTGTATGGCTAAGAAGGAACGGAGAAAGTTTTTAGTCAAGAAAATAGTTTGAAACTATCTCCCTTTCCGAGCTGGTCGAGAAATGTCATTGAATGATTTTTGCCCACCAAAAAAAAGGTACGCCTATAACTTTATGTTTGCATGTAACTTTGCTCGTATTACGGAGTTAGCCTTCTGACTCTCTTTTAATACCTGTTTATTCTGTGGTGTAACACTGGACCAAAGATTTGAAGGGTTTTATCATCTCTATGTGTGGTTCGCAGTCGACATGTGCGTGTGATTTTTGGACCCTGATTTAGAGATGAGTGATGTTAAAACACAAGCCGAGTTTTTCAAATGACTTGCTGAAATTTTGCGGAGGCAGACAGCTGTTTTTGAAAGCCAAGTTTGATGTAATGTCGATTTTGGTATATGGGTTTGAGGGATCGCAAATGGTAATGTAAAATTCGATAGTAATGTTCTGAGACTCCTGTCAGTTTTTGGACAATATCCAACTCAAGAACTTCTATTTTATTTTTAATAATTTATCTTAATTCAGGTGATACGGTACATGTCATCGTCGACGGTGGAGCGCGCTTACCTAGAAGTAACCTATTCACTCTTGACTTAAAGATTCCCGGATTGTAGCCATCAGGAAACACAGACTCTGGCAAGGAATTCCACTCCTTGGCTGTACGCACAATGAAAGTATTCCCAAAACGTTTTGTATGTATATGAGGGATGTCCACCATGTACCGATGGCGCATTGCCGTACGTCTGGTTGTCATTAAATGATGTTTTCCAACTAAAGAAGCCTGTGTTAGTTATTTTTTATTTATAATCTTTTTATTAGCTTGCAATGTAACTATGTATGTTCGGCTCAAATCTTGCAACTCAATTTTGAAGCAGTTATCTTTAACCGATTGAGCTGCAATTTTGCATGCATGTGTAAATCGCATGACAATACAATATTATGATGACATGGAGCTGATCTGATGATGGGGCTGGAAGGTGGTCATAAGAACTCGGTAATTAAATAACATAACTCCATGGAGTTTGGGCTCGTGTGATTCGTCTTGACGAGTATTTTGGTACTAGATGGTTTTTTTTTTTTATGGTAGGTGAAAATCATCCAATGACGAAACCCGCTCTTGGGCGGAGCGGGAGACCAGTGTCAGACTCTTACTGACTAAAAAACCTACCCCGTACCTTCCTTGCCTTATTCCTGGAGTCGAGGTAACAGTTTTCCACCACCCTCTAGGCTCCAGGAGGTTGTACTTTACGGTAAGGTCTTGATGAGTATTATTTATAAAGGTATACCGAGCTATAAAAGCTTGTCATGAAAAAAATATTTTCATTGAAAACTTGTTGTGTTGATGTTTCGTTCCAGGATCATGGACAACCTCGCAGCCTATATTCAAAACTCCTTATAAAAGTTAACAAGACTTAAGTGTGTCTATTGTATATTGCCTGTCTATTGTATATAGTCTATTGTATATCTCAATACTTCGACCCTCAATAGACTAAGTTAACATCATCAATTCACTCACTTAGGCTTCGATTTGGCAGTATTTACAATAGGTTTCCAATTTAGCCAATAGTGAGTCTACAAGTTTATGTTAGTAATTCATAGTACGCCATAGCTCTATAAGCATACTCGTAGCACATTTATTTATTTTACTTTAACAAAAACAGCTCTTTTTTATTGCAATAAACTAGTGCTTGACTGCGATCCCACCTGATGGTAAGCAGTGATGCAATCGTTGATGGTAAGGCGCACTAGTTTATTAAGAGTCTATTCACTGTAGCCTTGATGACACTTATAAATCGGACGGAAAGACTGCAGCCGGCAAACTGTTCCAATCCCTCGATGTATCTTACAAATCTTACTAATATTATAAATGCGAAAGTTACGATGTTTGGAGGTTTGTTACTCAATCACGACAAAACGGCTGCACGGATCTGGATGAAATTTGGCACAGGCATAGGATAAACTTCGGAATAGCTTTAGCAAATTAGCTTCAATTTTGACATTTCAAAAGTGCCTGTAAATGGTCTATTTGAAATAAATGATTTTGAGTTTGAGTTTGAATAGGACATAGGCTATTTGCTATTGCTTTTTATCCCAAAAACCCCAACCCCAACCCCAATAACACGCGGGCAAAGCCGCGGTGCGGTATAAACGACAATCGAGCAATCCGCCAATTATATTAGTTAAAAATATATTAGACTCACACACTCATCTCACAGTACTCCATGCATACTGACATGATCGCCTTCCATTCGTCCGCGAACACATCACAGTCAGGGTGCGTGTCCTAAAAAGTGTTGAGCGCAAAGAGAGTACTAAGGACAGGAGACTGCTCGTTTGGTTTGCAGTTCTATTGCAGTCGTGTCAACTGCATTCAAACTGCATCCGAACTGCAATTTGTAGTTGGATTGCAGTTGAATTGCGGTCCGTCTGTCTAGAGTCTAAGAGTTGAGCAGCTGTTCTAGATCTGAAAAACCTTTGCTAAGATCCCCAATTTTTTGTAAGCCGATTGTGCTTAAGCCTCAATGTATATCTATCTACATTTGAGCATTTCTTCGTATGTTTTCTGAGGAATGAAAAAAATATAAAACTATCAGAGGTATTTAAACTAATATAGATTTAGAACTTTAACGTGTTTTTAAGCGATATTTAACGGGTTGTCGTCTAAATCTTCTCGGCAGTTTGCCAGATTCTTACAGCCTGATTAAACTTCTTGCTTTTAAATTTCAGAATTCCTGATGAAACTACACTCTATAGGACAGGTATGACTTCCAGGGGCGTGGATCAAGTATAGCGTGTCGATGGCAAAACCAGCCAAATTCCTTGCCTGGCCCAGTATTCGGCCACGGCAATGCTGTCCACTGACGCTGTCATTAGGTCCCTACGTGAACAGGTAATAGGGCACGTAGTGCAAGATGGAAGATGGGACATGGTTTGCGGAGAGACGGCACACAAACTCTGAAGAAGCGATCAAGTGTAGTTTCCTTTAACCTTTCAAGTACCGTAATTAGAGACATAATAGAAAGACAATAGATGTGCGAACGCCGGCGTTCGCTCGCCCTACAGGGTCGAAGTCTCCTGGAGCTGAGGGTTGGTCCGAAACCGTTACAGCGAGGATCTAGGAATAAGGTAAGGAGGGCACGGGGTAACTTGTTTAGTCAGTAAGAGTCTGACACTGTTTCCCGTTCCGCCCAAGAGTAGGATTCGTCGATTTTTACCTACCATAAAAAAGCTGACTACCTTAAGAAGAAACACCGAAACAAACTCTGGGGGAATTGTAGTTCTAGCTTAACTCTTTAACCTTATGAATATCTTCAAATTCATTACATTTCATGTATCGTAACTACACCAGAAAAGTGCCGTATCGATCGGCAATACGTCCGGCCGTCCGGCACGAGTGCGGCTCACGTCCGGACCGGAGCGCTGTCGATATGTTGAGCCGGATTGCGTACGATGAATTACGGTTATTGAGTCTGAGTCGCTACTTCGCTGTAGGGATGGGCTTTGGAAAACCGTATCGATAAATATTAATTCGATATTTGAAGAGAGTTATGATGTTTATCGGAAAATAATAATAACGGAATGCGACATTTTTACTTTTTTTTTTAAGCTAGAGTTAAACAAAATTTAAATTCACTCGAATTATTATAATGCACTTTATTGCAAAAAAAGAAAGAATGAAAGAAAATAATGCGTTAAATTTTAAGTGGTATGTTACGGTATTTTTTATCGTGGGCAAAAATCATCCAATAACGAATCCCGCTCTTGGGCGAAGTGGGAAACAGTGTCAGACTCTTACTGACTAAAAACTCAAACCCCGTTCCTTCTTTGCCTTTCGACTCACAGGAGGTATTTACAATTTTACCATGACATAAGTACAAGAAAATAGCAAAAGAAGCGATAGAAAAATTTGATACAAGTGCAGAAAGTTTTTCATTGCGACTAAGGCGGAATTCGCACGAGCCGTAGGCGAGTGTGTTATGAATCCGACGGCTGCAATGACAAATTTAAACGTGTGTCAAATGACGATTTTCAATACTGTTACGGCTGGTAGGGGTTGACACGGCCCAGTCTGATACGATAAACTTTTTTATAGCAATAAAATTACGACGGGGAAGAGCACGCGCTTTTTTCCGCAACAGTGCGGGAAACAGTCCATTGCATATCTGGAAGCGGTGCGATAAGAGCGGGTTTTCGAGTAAGTGTATTGAAAAACAAAATGGCAATATTTTAGTTTCTAATACTTATTGAAACACAATCCTTACTCAAATAGTTCTGACGGGGCTTAAGTTTAGTTACGAGTATGGCTGACTGGATCAAAATTGATTTGAAACAAAATAAGATGGTAAATAGAAAGTGCTAACTTAAGCATTTGCCATTTGGAAACTTTTTTGTAACGTACCTAACTAAATATTTTCAGTTTTCAGAGCATGCTTTACGCCGAATTTGAGGATTGTAGGCCAACGGGGGTACTCTGTGAATTTTGAAATGATGATGATGATGATAAAAAATCCGTCACTTCTTCCACTCACTCACTCCATTCACAGTATAAAAGTTATTTGAAGATTGACTACAGAAAACCTACCACAATTAACTACAAATTAAATCATAGGTTAGCTAGCTTACATATCTCATTAATATCTATCTCAAATTATAGTAGTTTATCTAACAAGATACAGACGTAACCATCTTATCTAAATCTTCTTACAACACCTGGGAAAGATGGAAATATATAGAATAAGTTTTACGTAAGTGAAAATGATCGGATTATGTATGAACGTAAAAATATTTATGAAAGTAGTTACGAGAACAAGCTGACAACGGACCTAATATCCGTGAAGAGGTTTGAAAAAGTTTTTCTTTTTTAAATAGCAATAAACTAGTGCTTGCCTGCGATCCCACCTGATGGTAAGCAGTGATGCAGTCGTTGATGGTGAGGCGCACTAGTTTATTAAGAGCCTATTCACTCTAGCCTTGAAGACACCTAAATTATAATCGGTAGTTTCGCTCGAACCGTTCACAATTTCGTTTTTTTTTTATGGTGGGCAAAAATCATCCACTGACGAACCCCGCTCTTGAGCGGATCAGGAAACAGTAGGTAATAAGTCCGCCTATTGTCCACTTATTTTTATTAATGTTTGTCCTGTGTTAAGCTACTCGTAAGGTGTGCAATAAAGTTATAAATAAATAACAGTGTCAGACTCTTACTGACTAAGCTCCCCACTCTGTTACTTCTTTGCCCTTCGCACTGGGATCAAGCCTTCCTTTCAGGAACAGACCCTGTGCCCCGGCAGGCTTCGACCTTTTTGCAGAGTCCCTACGGCTTTGCGGACAACACCTTGAGACGCGCGGGAACAGAGCGTGCCATCGACGACTTGGGCTTGGTCCAGACTGTTTCCAGACATCCGGACGGTGAGCTACCCATTGCTCGCCGTCCGCAAGCAAGCGCTTACGGTGGCCAGATATCGGAATTAGAATCCCGGCGGCGTCTGGGGCGTGTGCGCCGTTGCCTTATGCGGTCAGCCTCCTCCTTAGCATTACTGCTTCGCAGGAGGAGGCGACCGCCTGCCACTCCTCCTCGCTCCGGACCATGGCTTCCAGGGTCCTGCGCGAGAGATTGCAGCCACCGATCGCCCCCACGAGGGCACGGCGATGCTCCTTTCACGCGGCGCACACCTCTACCGTGTGCTCTACCGTGTCCTCCAGGCAAGCTCTAAAGTGTTTTAATTATGTTTGGATTGATTTGGAATTATAAATCCAAATAAACTAGCTCGCCATCCGATCGTCTAGTAACGGTCCGGCCCATAGAAATATCTTATATCTATGGTCCGGCCCATAGAAATATCTTATATCTATGGTCCGGCCCATAGAAATATCTTATATCTATGGTCCGGCCCATAGAAATCGGCCCGACCTCAAGTCGTCGACGGCGCGTTTTGTTCCGGCACGCCTCAAGGAGCCTCAAGGAGACAAATCTCAGCAAGGCCGATGCCTACTGGGGCCATGGACCAGTTTCTGAAAGGAAGGTCAGTAAAAATATGACGTTATCTCTCAATCCGCCCGTGGGTGGAAAATGTCATTGGATGATTTTCATGCACTACGAAAAAAAACTGAAATAATAGCTTTTTATAAAATAGCCGTTCTCTAAAACGAACCCATATGTTACAATATACGTATTTCTATTATTCCGCCATCTGAAAGAAAACACATTATTCTTCGTTCGCTCGTCAGTTTAGCATTAAAAACTTATATATTTTCGTCTGGAGACGTGAGCCTAGATCGCGTCTAGGTATTATCGACGAAACAGCGGGCTTGGAAACTGATATATAACACTTAGGTACGACTTGCCCTAGCTTCTAACGAGTGTTAGAAATCTTTGAAATTCTCAAACATAATGTACTATATACATTTAGGTGTCTTCAAGGCTAGAGTGCATAGGCTCTTAATAAACCAGTGCGACTCACCATCAACGATTGCATCACTGCTTTCCATCAGGTGGGATCGTAGTCATGCACTAGTTTATAGCAATAAAAAATAATAATATGTGAAACGCAAAACAAGAACAGATATATCAAACAGTTTGATATATCTATGCAAAACACTATCTACTAGCATTAGCCTTATAATGTTTCCTCTACTGAAAGTCAGGCTTCCTCTCTCTTGGAGAGGAAATGGGCCACGAAAGTCTACCACGTGGACCCAGTGCGGGTTGGTGGATGTCACATGTCTTCGGATTTTTGTTCATAAAACTGATTTTCCAATATTGCATCATCGGTTGCATCACTACTCACCACCAGGTGAGACTGCAGTCAATCATTAGTTTATTGCGAATAAAAAAAAAGAAAACACGCAACGTCTAATGTCGTTTCAGTCTGGAATGGTGCTTGTGTGCGTGCGAACAATACGTCGTGTGCATAAACTAGTGTGTAGCACATCTCTGATACTGTATAGTTCGTTTTTTAATTCTAGACTACGATTTGACAACTCTAGAAATATGTTGCCAATTTTCTGGAGTTTGACATTTTAAGTTGTCAAATCGTAGTCTAGGATTAAAAAACGAACTATAGTTGTCAAATGTGTGAACGCTCTTTTAGGCCACGCCCATCTGTAAGTTCTCGCCCGCGACTAGTTCACCCTTAAGTTAAGAGCCGTGTTGCCAGTGGTAAATGACTTTAGTTGGAGATGTTCCAAAACAGAGATAATTTACGTGTAGAAATATGAAGCCGCTTAACTTTGTGTAATTTATTTCATCGCTTCTGCTCTCATAACGATGAACGAATACGTCGTGAAGGAACCGTCATATCTTTCTTTTTTTTTGAGGTGAGAAGTTATTGAATTGATATCTTTCTCTTTAGGTTTGTTGTTTTTTATGGCAGGAAATCATTTAACGATTTTTCAGCTCTAGGGTGGAACGAGAGCAATCAGCTGTGGCCCTAACGGGCAACAGCTTTTCTACGGTTTTACTAACATCTCTTTACTCGGAGCGTTGATGACCGATATACTTAATACTATAATAAAACAGAACGCATTGGTGTATCTCCTTTAATACAGGGTCATTTCGACCTCGTACAAAATTCGACGAAAAAAGCTTTGTATTCAAAGTTACGGGGTCTAATAAGCCCCTTACCATCATAATGACGACCTCGTACCGCAGGTATGGAAATAGCACAAAAATGAGTGAGTAAAATCATTTTCTAAACTTTCTAGTAACCAAATATGGTTGCCAGAATTTTGTCATAATCATGACGATAAATCTAGGTTCCATCTACACTAATATAATAAAGAGGTAAAGTTTGTTTTTTTTATTTCTTTGATTTTTTTTTGTAGGAGGTAATCTCTAGAACTACTGTTCCGATTGGAAAAAAATTAACAACAATAGAAAGCTGCTTGATTCCTGAGTGACATAGACATAGGCATATATTTTATGTACGCGGGCGAAACCGCTGACAAAAGCTAGTATACGATATTTCACTGGCAATGTAAACTGAACGGTCCAGCGCGTTACAGTCGAGGTCGCAAGGTCGCCCTCTCCATTGTTCTTGAATAGAAGCTTTCAGTATTCATTCAATAGACCGAGTATAGTACAGGCAAGAGAGCAGTGGTGGCCGAGTGGTAACGGCCCCGACTTGCGTATAGTAGGTCGCGGGTTCAAACCCAGCCAGGCGCATTACTTTGTGTAATTTATTTCATCTCCACTGCTCTCAAATCGGTGAAGGAAAACATCGTGAGGAAACCGGCATGTCCTAGAACCAAAAATTCGAAGACATGTGACATCCACCAATTCGCACTGGGCCCGCGTGGTGGATTATAGCCCATTCCCTCTCCTAGAGAGGAGGCCTGTATCCCTGCAGTGGGAACATTAAAAAGGCTGATGATGAGTACAGGCAAGTATAGAAGGCCAGACACTGAATTAAAATACAAACTATTGATCATCTATCAGCACCGTACAATACGGGCGTTGGATCTTGGAGCGTCTGAAGTTATTCTCTGCGATTTTTAGGGCTTGATTGCTCGTAAAAAAATAAATGGTTTAAACAAATAAATGCAACTAGCAATTGTTATTACTGTTAAAAACTATTATTGGCTTTTTACTTTTTTTAAGCCTTTATTTTTGTACGAATTTTCAAGCGCTAAATTTCGCAGAGGCAGACTCCCCAAGATCCGACCGCCGTACTGTACGCGTGGGCTTAGCAGAGCGTAGCTCGCTGTGTCAGCAAACCGTAGAGGTCCAGTTTGCCGCTGCAACAGGCAGGGTCGAAACCTACTGGAGCCAAAGGTCTACTTACATCTGAAAGAAGGAAGGGATCGACCCTTCCTTCTTTCAGATGTAAGTAGACCTGGTATGAAAAATTAAGAAGGAAATGCGTGAGTTGTTTAATCAATAAGAGCCTGACACTATTTCCCACTCCGCCCGTGGGCTGGAGTTATTGTAGGATCATTTTTAAATTTTACCCAGCGAAAAACAAAACTATCACCACAAGGATGTTTTATTGGAATACTAGCTTTTGCTCGCGGCTTCGCCCGCGTGGTATTGGGGTTGGGGTTGGGGTTTCCGGGATAAAAAGTAGCCTATGTCCTATTCCGGAGTGTATCCTATGCCTGTGCCAAATTTCATCCAGATCCATCCAGCCGTTTTGGCGTGATCGAGTAACAAACATCCAAACATCGTAACTTTCGCATTTATAATATTAGTAAGAAATAAGATTGCTGTATAGGCTGTATGGCATATTATGTTGGCACGCGGTATTGTAAAAAATCACAGAGTAATGTAATGGGGCCCCTAACTTAGCGATCATCTCCATTTTAGTAGTGATACGTTTTGCAAAGCGGCGTCCGCCATTATTTCATTTTTGCTCTCAATGAAGGGTGACATTACATTATGAAGAATTTAATTAACCCCTTGACACCCAAGCGAGCGCCGGCGCTCGCGTTGTTTCTTCTGGCAATACTGCTTATGTAATAATGTCTGACTATTTCTGTTCCATTTTATAAAATTGCTAGCTTTATACCAAACTCTGCAATCTTGTCTAACCTTGAAGATAGAACCGCGCGACTGTGATAATTTAGCCTACGAGCTCCTTCTTAAGAGGATACTTCGCCAGTAGCCTATCGTCAACGCCGAGCACGGTTTAAAAGCTTGTTACTTCATCTAACGCAATCCAAAACGTTTGATGAAAAAACCAACGTGAAAAGAAATAGATCACGCCTGAAACTGTAAAAATATATATTTTACAAAACTTGTTTCACAATACGGTTTTTTTTAACCCTTAATTTTTTTATGAAAAAATGTCGTTATTCCGAATCTCGATTAAATGTGCAAGGTTCTCAGTAAATGTACTTTTTAATTTTTTTATATATGAATACATTATGGAGGGCCTAATTTCGCGTAAAATAACAGATGTCATTTACGAATTTATGATTTGATTTCTTTAAAAGCCTAGATAATATCCACAAGATATCTGCGTATTCAAAATATCTGTAACAAGACAATAATAATTCTTTATTGTCATAATTTACAATTAATAAATTATAGCATTCTCTAACGCCTGCGCTAATAAAAACCTTTTTTTGTTTTTAAACGTTAAGATGTGTCACAATATCATAATCACGTAAGAGATTATACAACCGTTATGAAAATGAACCTCGGGTTGGCCGCTCTTAAACTTATATAAAGCGAAAATGCAAAATTTACATAACCACGATAAAACGGACTAGCCGAAGCAGCTATATGCAAACTAGAAATAATCCCCTGATAAGCCTTTCCAGTCGTATTTTAAGCATATTCTGCGCAACCCTTTCGTATCTACACGGCGGTATCACGAGCCATCAATAGTTTTATAGAGTGTTGATCCGATATCCGCCCGTCAGCAGTATCTAACGGCTACTGCTGACCCTATTGTGCTTAAACACTGAATAAAGATACTTTCTGTGTGTCCTGTATCTATCCGTTTTTCGGAGAAACGGAACGAATTGACGTGATTTTTGAAGTGAATATAGTTGAAGGTATGGAGCGTGACGTAGGTTACTTTTATCTCTTTCTATCCCCACACTGCCGTAAAATGGGGTGTGAAAATTTGTATGGAACATTCCGCAATTTAAAAATTGGTATGCGGACTATTTGGAACTAACAGAAAAATCGTGCATCATTTTTGGTGTATTTTATACAAATAATAATTATGACATTTCATATGGGACTTTTCGCAGTTTTCAAGGTAGAAAGTCAAAAATGTGGTGCACAGAAGATCTGAAAGTCCAAGTTCGCGTATCAGCTCAAAATGTACTGAATTCGGTGATTTTTTTTTCGCGGTTTCATGTGTGATCATATAGCATAAGTTGTTTGATATCATGAGACTACAATCATGTGTTTCAGTATCGGCCACTAATTACCAGCCACCCAACAATTACTGCATTGCCATTGCTTATTTATATGTATGTATTTATTATTGCATTTGTTTCTTGTATTGTTTGTCTATTTTTCTGCACCACTCCAAGGTCGCCAGGTAGAAAATGCCTATGGCATTAAGTCCGCCTTTGTACTTGTTATGTGCATAACGTTTTTATAAATAAATAACTAAATTATATTACTTCGAAATCAATGAATTCTAAAGAACCATCTTCATCATCGACCGCATCGTCGCTTACTATCAGGTGAGATAGAGGTCAAACAAAAGCCAATCACTAATAAAAAAATTCTGCTAGCTAATCTAATTTGACCCTGGAGATACTTGTATCTCAGGACTAATGACAAGGTCGTTGTTTATTCAGCCCACGTCTGTAGTCTGTGGTCTCCATCCTGACTTGTGAGTGGTTGTAATGGTATTGGGTTTTTGGAATACCTATTTAGATTGTCTAACTACTAAGTCAGGGACTTTTAGTCAATAAGGTTCCTATATGATCAAGGATCACTATAATATTATCTCCCTTTGAACGGCATTAGGTATTTAAATATATTTCTCTGCATAATAATATATCATACTAGTTTTTGCCCGTGGTTTCGCTCCCGGCAACAGAAAAATGTGATAAATGAAGAACAGCACGACCGATTTTGTGCAAACTTCAGATAAACCATCTACTAAATAGTTCGAACAAAGCCTAAACATTTGGTTTGGATAGGAGAACCCGTTCTTAAGTTATATAATAACATCGACATTTGGCATTGATTTATATAAGTATCATTACATAGTATAAAACAAAGTTACTTACCGCTGTCCCTGTGTATGCATGCATAATATATTCAATATCAGTACCCGTGCGAAGCTGGGGCGGGTCGCTAGTTATGTATAGATTAAAACATAACAAACCTCTGTCGTGGCCGGTTTAAGAGACCCAATGCGTAGAATCCAGACTCAGAATTTACACACACGTAAGAATTCCCCTTCAAATAAAATATGAGTCATTAAATTCACATTAACCTCGTGTTTTAATCAAATGTACATACCTACCCCACGTTAGAACCGTCCCCGGACGAACGCGATATGAAAACGTAGAGGAACCAAGCCATACATCATTTACATACGATATGAGAAATTAAAGAAAAACAAAGAATACGTTTTTGGTTTATTTTATTTTGATCTTTTAGGGAAAAGGGCAAAAGTTTTAGTTATTATTTAAACTAATATTATAACGCTAAATAATAGTACTCATACCTACGTTGTTGACGCTTCTACGGTCTGAACCAAGCATTTCGCTTTGTCGTTTATAACACGTACATCGAGAGACTGGAACAATTTGCCTGCTACAGTCTTCCCGTCCGATTATAATTTAGGTGTCTTCAAGGCTAGAGTGAATAAGCTCTTAATAAACTAGTGCGCCTTACCATCAACTATTGCATCACTCCTTACCATAAGGTGGGATTACAGTCAACTTGACTGTATATACTGATATAAACTAGTGCTTGACTGAGTCAATTAAATATTAGTCTCTAATCAATTATTATTCTAGACTGTAATCAATTATTATGAAATTTGTTCCTAATAATAAGAGGAAAAAAGCCCTTTAGTACCTACTAAAAAAAAAACTTCTAAAATGCAAACCTGATTAAATTGCATGGCATTTACTTAAGTGACCTGAGAAAAATCTTTTATAGCTGCCCCGTGCCCCATTGTTAAACGCTCCTTTGTACGCGCTGATGAAATTCTGCATTTTGACAATGATTTACTGAGAACGGTTTTTACGGTGTACAATATTGTAAATTTTATTACTTACAGAGATTTATTTTATTTTAAAGTATAATTATAATATAATTTAATTATGATTAAGGTAAAAAAGCACATGAATAAAATCTATTTGTACTTACGTCATAAAAAAAAACCTTTTTGCGGATTTGGGAAATTCTTTAAAACTATACTCGATAGGAATTATTTTTACCCGACTACGGCGAAGCAAAAGGAGGGTTATGATTTTGACCTGTATGTAGGTATGTATGTGGGTATGGATGTTCATCTGTTCCCTCGTAACTTCTAAACTACTTATCAGAATTCGACAAATGACATATCATTAGAAACGACTTAATTGTCCGCTGGTTATAGGCTATATGGGATTTCACAAAATCTAATGTGGCGCCCTCTAGCGGACAAAACATACGAAGTAAAAAAATAAAGTTAAGATAAATATGCCGTGTTTGGTATCATTTGAAAGCGCTTTACTTGTACATTTTGAATATATATATATTACTAGCATTTGCTTGTGACTTTACCTGTATTCATGGGCTGAGAAATCAATGAACCCAAGATTAACCTATTTAGAACTCCAAAATATGTTAAATAAAAATAAAGTTTAAAAACTAACACCCGACTACTTAAAAACACGCTCTAAAAAGTACGAAACAAGAAAACAAGAAAGCCGTGGTCGTATGCCATAAGAATAATAAATTAAAAAAAGTGGTATACGACCACGGCTTTCTTGTTTTCTTGTTTCGTACTTTTTAGAGCGTGTTTTTAAGTAGTCGGGTGTTAGATTTTAAACTTTATTTTCATAGATGCGGAACCCAGTGCGCGAGTCCAGCTCAACTTTGCTCGATTTTTTAGGATTCTGTACCTAGTCAACGAAGAACCTTTATAGTTTCGTCAAGTCTGTCTGTCTGTTCTTCCGCGGATAATCTCAGCATTACTTTTACATCTATCCTAACGTGTGATATATTGTTGAGTAAGTATTTAAAAAATAAAGTTTAAAAACTAACACCCGACTACTTACTACGCTTCTAATGATATGTCATTTGTCGAATTCTGATAAGTAGTTTAGAAGTTACGAGGGAACAGATGAACATCCATACCCACATACATACATACATACATACATACAGGTCAAAATCATAACCCTCCTTTTGCTTCGCCGTAGTCGGGTAAAAATAAACAGGGTTTCACTAAAATATTTTTTTTATAATGTTAATATTTTCGGAAACAATCGCTCTAACTTTTTATATAGGTCGTTTGCTCATTTTTTTTATGACATCCGTAGTCCAAGAATCCTATGAATGAAGATATATTTAGAAATCTGTCTGTGACAGCCTGGCCCAACTTGACATCGTCCTTAGTTCAACGAATCAATTTGGTTAGGAACTATCAAAAGACTTTTTCTTTGATATTTTAGAAGTTATAAATTAAATTATTTGAAAGATAAATTGGAGCTACTTTGTTTTTCATACTTTCATTAATTAACTAAAATTTATTTTTGTACTCTTAGAATTCATTAAGTAAATTGTAAAAGTCTACGTTAGTTTTTTGCCTAAGTTACTTCGCTTTGATTAGGCGAATGAAAATAAATTTGTGAAAAAAATCCGTCCTAAAAAGTTTAAATGTAGATCCTAGTTTTTCATTCAATCACTGTCTGTGTGTGTGAATGTGTGTTTAAAAAAATATAATAACAGTTCTAGTCCAATTTCGAACTGATCCGAAATTGCAAGTTACAAAAACACAAGCCAAATGTTTTTATTGATGAGAAAAACTAACTGCCGACAGCGGCTTCACTTACGCGATAGTAGTAAGTTATCCCAAGACAACAAACTCTGGGGTAAAAGTATCCTAATTGTTATTTAAGGACATAGTCTATCCGAGTACGAAGTTTCATCGAAACTCGTTCAGAAAAACCAAAACATCGTGAGGAAACCGGCAAGTCCTAGTTCGTCTGAATCCGAGTTGTAGGTCACTGGTTTATACCCAGACAGGCGCACTAGTTTGTGTAAATTATTTCATCGCCACTGCTCAAAACGGTGAAAGAAAACATCGTGAGGGAACCGGCATGTCCTAGAACCAAAAATTCGATGACATGTGACATCCACCATCCAGCACTGGGCCCGCGTGGTGGATTACGGCCCATTTCCTCTCCTAAAGACGAGGCCTGATAATGACAGTGAGAATATTAAAAAGGCTCATGGATTCGTATTGAGTTATATCCACCAATAATACTTTGATTAACAATTTATGACTTATCGAGTACCTACCGAGTATTGTTTAGACCGAGACACCAAAAAATTAAGACGAGTTTCTCTTGAGGAAGGAGAGGCCTGAGTCCCAGCAGTGGGAACTTAATATGGAAAGAGAAAGAAAGAAAGAAAAACAGTTTATTTACGCGTAATGACGCAAATTTAATAAACAATCATAACCTATTACATAAGGAAGATATGCGCCACTTCCGCGCAAAACGGCCGAACGCTCAGCTGTATGTATAAGGCTGTGGCTTCACGCACGTTGCCATGGGCTACAGCGCTGGTTTTCAGCATGGGCCGGTGGCGATGTCGACATAAAATACCGGAACGGTGCAGTGTGCAGGTTTAGACAAAAATAAATAAAAGGAAATAAGAATACAGACAGGTGCCCTGAGACAGTGCGACGGGGTCGCGGTAGACCACGAAGGAGATGGCGCGATGAGCTAGACAGATTCCTCCCGAACTGGCGAGAGGAAGCGCGGGCCCGCGATGGATGGAAGGAGTGGAAGGAGGCCTCTGCCCAGGAGTGGGACAGAATAGGCTAACAAAAAAAAAATAAAAAGAATACAGACGAATTATAAATACACTAGCTTTTGCCCGCGGCTTCGCCCGCGTGGTATTGGGGTTGCCTAATAAGAAGTTGTATATCTCACGGGAACCTTATGTTTTTCGGGATAAAAAGTGACATATGTGCTATTTTGGAGTATACTCTATCCCTGGGCCAAATTTCATACAGATTCATCCGGCCATTTTGGCGTGATTGAGTAACGAAACCAATATAAGAAGTTGTATATCCCACAAGAACCATATGTTTTTCCGGGATAAAAAGTAGCCTATGTACTATTCCGGAGTGTATCCTATGCCTGTGCCAAATAACATCCAGAACCGTCCAGCCGTTTTGGCGTGATTGAATAACAAACATCCAAACATCGAAACTTTCGCATTTATAATATTAGTAAGATGTTATGCTAAGCTAGGTATCCTATCTACCTACAGTACTATCTACTGTTATCAGGTAGACATACCTAGTATGTTGACTTTATTTGAGGTAGAGCTAGCAGGGCGGTCCCCATGGGAAATATCTACCGCCCCACGTCATGTTCCGCCCAAGTTATAGGTATCGTTCGAACGGTGTAAATCAATTTCCTAGAGTTACTTGTGAGTAGATTATTGATTTTGTTGTAGAGTTAATACAACTTTGAATAGTTAAGTCCAACTAGACTTGCTGAGGGCAACTCAGTGTAAAAGTTTAGATTTTTACTATAGTTCGTTTTTTAATTCTAGACTACGATTTGACAACTCAGAATGTCACACTCTAGAAATATGTTTCCAATTTTCTGGAGTTTGATATTTTAAGTTGTCAAATCGTAGTCTAGGATTAAAAAATGAACTTTAGTAGTAAGTCAAGAGTGAATAGGTCACTTCTAGGCAAGCGTGCTCCATCGTCGACCACATCATCGCTTACCATCAGGTGAGATTGTGGTCAAACGCGAACCTATCTACCTATAATTAAAAAAAAAAAAATACTTATGCCTACGACTTCTTCGGTCGAAGCCTCCCGGAGCTGAGGGTTGGTGCGAAAGCGTTACACCGCGGCTCTGGGAATAAGGCAAGGAAGATACGGGGTAGGTTCTTTAATCAGTAAAAGCCTGACACCGTTTCCCGCTCTGTCCATGTGTGGGACTCGTCATTCGATGTTTTTTACCTACCATAAAAAAACCCTCTTATGAACCATCAACTCAACTACACACAACAATATGTACACAATTGAACTGAAGATTGTTTCTAATTAAGCCAGTGTACCAATTAAGTTGTTCCATTGTGGAACATCAGATGACAGCGGTGTCATTTTACCAACTGTTGTGAATTCTCGTGCACAAGTTTATAACTTTACAACTTGCAGAAACTTGAATGAAATTAAGCTGAGAAAGGAGACTGATATTACTTTTCTGGTAAATTTTTTTCTACACTTTTTTTATCTTACTCATCATCATCATCTTCCTGCCCTTGTCCCGTTTTATTTGGGGTCGGCGCAATATGTTTTTTTCTTCCATTCTGTCCTGTCACCCGTCACGCTATCACTAACTCCTCTGTTTTCCATATCACTTCTCACACAATCCATCCATATCTTCTTATCTTCTTTGGTCTCCCTCTCCCTCTCCAATTCTCCATCCATCCACATTCATACTCATGGCTTTCTTTGTAACATGCGTTTCATCCCTCCTTTTTACATGGCCATACCAAGACAAACGGCTCCCTCTCAACTTTTCAGTCACTGGCGCCACTTTCAAACTTCCTCTAATATACTCATTTCTCGCTTTATCCATTCTCGTCACACCACACATCCATCTCAACATTCTCATCTCTGCTACATGCAATCGCTTTTCATCCGTCTTTTTCAGAGCCCAACTTCTGACCCATACAGTAGGACAGGCCTTATCACGGACTTGTAGATTTTACCCTTCAACTTGAGGGGCATCCGTGGGTCGCAAGTTGTTCCAGTGACCTGTCGCCATTTCATCCATCCTGAGTTGATCCGATGTGCCACGTCTCGGTCTATCTCACCATTCCCTTGGATAAGCGACCCAAGGTACCGGAAATCGGAACAGGTTGGTATAGGCGTTCCGGCGAGAGCTATGGGCACAGGACTAGAGAGACCGCCAAAATCGCAGAACAGGTACTCTGTTTTAGTTCTGCTCAATTTTAGGCCAACACTCTCCAGTCTTTGCCACCACACCTCCAATCTGCTCTGGACCTCTAGGGCACTCTCGGCAACCAGCACAATATCATCGGCAAACAGCATACACCAGGGAGCCTCTTCCTGAATGTCCGACGTCAGAGCGTCCATTATTATCAGGAAGAGGTAAGGGCTAAGAGCCGACCCTTGGTGTAAACCGACAGCCACATTGAAGTTGTTAGTGGTGCCCGCTGCAGACCGGACTTGTGTACTGCAGCGACTATACTACTATACTTTTTTTATCTTACTAATATTATAAATGTGAAAGTTACGATGTTTTGGATGTTTGTTACTCAATCACGCCAAAACGGCTGGACGGATCCGGATGAAATTTGGCACAGGCATAGGATACACTCTGGAATAGGACATAGGCTACTTTTTATCCCGGAAACCCCAACCCCAATACCACGCGGGCGAAGCCGCGGGCAAAAGCTAGTAGTAGATAAAAATCATCCAATGAGGAGTCCCGCTCTTGGGCGGAGCGGGAAACAGTGTCAGACTCTTACTGACTAAACAACCTACCCCGTTCCTCCCTTGCCTTATTCCCAGAGCCCCGGTAACACTTTCGCACCAACCCTCGGCCCCTGGAGGCTTTTTTTCTACACTAGAAATTACTCATTGTACAATGTGTTCCAAATGAGAATAGGATCGCCATGTTGTGACGTCACGTCGTACTGTCAAATCGAAGAAATTGGGGTTTAGGGTGAACAGAAAAAGACATTTTATAAAATTAATTTATTTACGAATCGTGAACTATGAAAGTTTAGTCAGAATCCAGTTCTTCAATTTTCTTCGTCTCTGTGAAGTGCCTGAGTAGTGGTAAATGGAAAAAAAGGGAAATTTTTCCAATGAAAATAAGAAAGAAAATAGTTTTTCTTTTAAACTATTAATGACTTAAAATAATATATTTAACTAATTTATATTAAACAATAACGGTTTTACCTACCTCATTATAATTAACTAAAACTTATTAATACTTGACAAAGCAAAAAAGAACCCTTTATTTATACGAAAATAAGTATTTTTTTGCAAACCGTACTTTTCACTCACTATTTGACAGGTCGAGGTTATTGGCTTTCCTATTCTTATTTGGGCCGCGTAGTTACCGTGACTTTTCTCTAAGAGGCAGATATAAGATTCTTGATGATTTTAAATCGAACATCACGTCTAAACGACTAGTCCGTATGTTTAAAAAAATATATAAGTATGTTAAACTTAACTAAATTATTTGCCTAAGAATTAGATTACGAATATTTAACCTTTTTTTCCATAGAATTTGGTGTGATTTATTTTCAAAGTTATGTCTAACACAGACAAAAAACTGACATAATTGTTTTGAATAAACTTTTCAATTCCTAATGAGGAATTAGGTACCAATTACTGACTGTATAGGAAATACGTCTGAAAGTAGGTCTTTGAACAGAATTTGAACCGACTTCGAAGCCTACTGGGGCCAAGGGTTTCTTTCTGAAAGGAAGGCTTGGCCCCAGTGCGAAGGACAAAGAAGGAACAGGGTAGATTGTTTAGTCAGTTATTTATTATTTAGTACATTTTGACTAACTGGTCAAAATGTCAAATGCAAACGTAAATGTACTGACCAGTAGATATTTTTTTGCGAAGACTGTAGTACAAAAACTACTACAAAATGTATAGAAAGTTCCTAAAGGTCCTTCAAAATAACCTGTGCACGTTATGACGCCATATAAAAATGTTATGAGATAGTAAAATTTCATTTAACCTTTCGAATACCTTTATTACAAACACAAGTAAAGACAAAAGGTGTACGGACACCGGTGTCCTCTTGGGGTTTTTTAAGGTAGGTAAAAATCATCCAATGATGAATCCCGCTCTTGGGCGGAGCGAGAAACAGTGTCAGACTCTTAGGCTTCTGAGAGAGTAATCTCCGGACAACGCGCACCGTGTATCCAGTTGGATCAGGCCTAAGAGAGCCTCCTAAAGTGTTTTTTTTTTTATGGTGGGCAAAAATCATCCAATGACGAATCCCGCTCTTGGACGAAGCGGCAAACAGTGTCAGACTCTTACTGACTAAACACCCCACCCCGTTCCTTCTTTACCCTTCGCACTGCGGCCAAGCCTTCCTTTCAGAAAGAGACCCTGGGCCACAGTAGGCAGCCTTCTAAGTTGTTGGTTTATTATTATTTTGTATACAAAAACCTGGCATTTTTACTGATAAGGAAACTTAGGTAAGTATCCAATCGTGCCAAATACAATATTGGAAAAACATTGAGTAATGTAGAAGTAATAAAAGTGGAGTAAAGTCGGTAGTCAGACCTAGTCTAGGGCGGCATGTAACCCCATTTCTCTTTAGCTCTCACCTAGTTAAACATCTTTGTTTAACTCAACTCAAGTTACTATTAGAGACAGCTGATGTTATTTGTAATCTTAATTAAATGTACGTACATTAATAAAATAACGCAAATGCGTAGTTAACTGAAAACAAGGATAAAAATCTAATTTTACCCTTTAAAAATATAAATTTTTTATCATCTTTCAGCTGGAAATTCTTTACAGAAAGACAACAATGATAACAAACAATAGATGTTTTTAAAATATAAAGAAGATAACAATAATTAACCCTTACAATACATTTCAAACACGATAAAATACAATACGAAAAAACACTGTAGACTAAAAACGAAAAAGATTTAATTACCCTTGTGTCAAAACACGAAAAAAAAAAACAAACGATTCAAAACGAAGAATCAAAAAACAAAAACCGAACCGTTCGTTTTTCAAATCAACCAATAAGAAATCGTAACAAAATCTAGCACTTACCAACTGCCAAGGAGATGGCGATTGTGACAGCAAACAAAACGTTGTATTTCACCATTGTCTCGCACTGGTTCGAGGTTCAGAGGACCATTTTATAACGCGTCCGTCCTTCGCGGCGGCTCGACGCGATCTGAGGTATCCCCTGATCCCCTCCCTGACACAGCCCTGGGAGATGGGACACACGGACGGAAAAGCTGAAAAGCGAGGCGTGGAAATGTGCGTGGAAATTTTATAGTGTTGACGGCTCCAGATTAGTGCCGTGAAACTCCGTTAACAGGCGTGAAAGTGAATGGAGACGGATTTTACAGGGTGTTTGCGGGGTAAGACTTGTTTAGTTCATTCATGGCGTGAATTAGTGCATGTATCCACGGCATTAAAATTTATTGTGCGTTCAGCTGAGGGGTGGAATTACCTGCCGGAGTCTGTGTTTCCTGATAGCTAAGTCTTAAGTCTAGCTAAGCCAAGAGTGAATAGGTTACTTGTAGGCAAGCGTGCTTTGTCGTTAACCACATCATCGCTTATCATCAGTTGAGACAGTAGTCAAACGCCTATAGGTACCATTAAAGGACATTATTTGTGAAAATTGCATATATCGGAGATGAAAATGTTGAGATGGATGGAAGATGTGACGAGAATGGAAAAGTAAGAAATCAGTAGGTACATTTCAGGTAGGTAGTTTGAATGTGGAGCCAGTGACCGAAAAGTTCAAAGACAATAGTTTGTCTTGGTGTGTTGATGTGAAGAGGAGAGATGAAACGCATGGAGAAGGAAGCCAAAGAAAATATGGATAGTTTGTGTGAGGAGTGATATAAAAAAAAGGGAGTTAGTGATAACGTGTTGCGTCGACCCTAAGTAATATGGAACAGGGCAGGAAGAGGAAGATTAGGACATTGTATGCCATAATAAAGAGTAGCCAATAAGCAGGAGTTAAAACAAAACACGAATAAAAGTGATGGTACAGGACGGCGTTCGGATCTTGGCGAGTCTGATGTTAGGTTCTGCGAATTTTAGCGCTTGAAAACTCGTAAAAAACAAAGGTTTTAAAAAAACAAATGCCAATACAGTTTTTAACAGCAATAACAACAGCAAATTGCATTTATTTGTTTGTTTAGATCATTTGTTTTTTTACGAGTTTTCAAGCCCGCGGCTTCGCACCCTGATTACTAGAACTCCACTCTACCTGCAACCTGCAAAATCGGTTCAGTCACATCATAGCAGCGAAAAAATATGTGACCTAGATATTTGTAATACATAACATGATTAAAAAGTGTCCATGGAGTTTCTTGCACATTCTTCTCCATAGAGATCTACTCTTTGGAATGTGCAATTAGTGTCATTTTTTTTGTATGGCAGACCGACTTCTTAACATTTCAAAAGTGCCCGTAAAGGTTTATTTGAAATAAATGCTTTGAATCCTTGGTTCAGCTGTTCTCGAGATTTGCGCAACAAATTCAGCTAAGTATTCATTTTTATATTATAGATGGATAGTATGAATAAAAAAATAAATACTTTTACAACCAAACAAGTCGTTACACCGACATGCATCCGCGTTCCAATGAAAGAAAAGTCAGGTACATACGCAACTCTTGACTTTCTCCGCCGTAGTCGGCCGTGTGTCACGAACGCACACCCCCGTGATAAGCAGAGGAACAGGCGACAGACTGTAACCGTATCAGGTTTAATGAGCCAATTACTACAATTAGACCATTCATTTTTTGTTAAAGGAACTAAGGGCCTTTTTTTATATATCCGTACCTGCGTCGGCAAACAACGGTTCTTAGAAATCAATCAATTTGTTGTCCATCGGTCTGTCTAGATTCTAGTTCAATTTTCTCAAGAACTCGAGGACTATGAACCTCCCGGAGGACAAGGTGGAGCACACGGATGAGGTGTGTCCCGCTTGGGCAGAGCATCGCCGTGTCTTCGAGAGAGCGATCGGCGGCGGCTCCGATCTCTTGCGCCAGGCATTGATAGAGGCCATGGTACGGAGCGAGGAGGAGTGGCAGGCGGTCGCCTCCTTTTGCGAAGTAGTAATGCTAGCAAAGGAGCAGGCTGATCGCATAAGGCAACGGCGCTCATGCCCCAGACGCCAATGGTTAGCCTGCCGTCCGGTCGTCTGGTAACAGTCCAGACCGAGCCCAAGTCACAGACGCCGCGCACTGTTCCCGCGCTCCTCAAGGAGTTGTCAAGCAAACTGTAGGGCTACAGGGTCGAACCCTCCTGGGGCCAATGGTTGATGCGAAAGCGTAACACCAGGGCTATGAGACTATGGCAAGGAAGAAACGGGGTAGGTTGTTCAGTAAGGGCCCTTTCACACGGCAGTCCAGTTTTTAACAGGATCCCGTTTTCTGCAGGATCCCGTTTGATGGCAAATGTGTATATATGCTAGTGGTCACACGAGTATCCCGCATGCGGGATCCTGCAAAAAACCGATCCGGTCGAATTGTGCCGTTCGGTTTTCTCACTAGAAACTGGATCCGAAGTCCAGTAAAAAGCGGGATCCCGTTTAATCACACACATATATATATATCAATAGCAGTGTTCACACGGCTTCCTGCGTGCGGTTTTTTTCTGGACACTGTTTTTTGCGGGATAGTGGAGTGGTGGCAGCCCCCGCCCTGCGCCAAAATTTAGACTCATCTCTACTCAAATCGCTCATAAGATTCCGAAAAATATCCAAATTCAAACGTTGTGTCAAAATAGGATGAACCCATAATCTTCTATTTCGTTGCCGACGTCGATAATACCAATAGAAAATTAGGAAAGTATTCACGTCCGTTTCACTTGATAACCGGCATAGGAATGGTAAAAAAACAGGATGCAACCGTGTTCATACGGCTGTCTAGTTTTGCGGGACCAGATTTTTACTGAATCCTGCAAAACTGAACTGCCATGTGAACACAGCGTCCAGTTTAGCAGGATACCGTAAAAACCCGATCCTGCAAAACTGGACTACCGTGTGAAAGGGCTGTAAGAGTCTGACACTGTTTTTCGCTCTTCACTGTTTTTCTGCGGAGCGGAAAAAAAAATCATCCAATAGGATGATTTTTATCTATCATAAAAAAAAAAAACAAGAACGCGTGGAATATTTATTTGAAATCAAAGCCTTTTAAGTCCTTTCGAGGTCGGCGTATTTGTCAAAAATAATATTCATCTATTTAGATATCGAACGCTGATATAGAATCAGGACAATAGACATACCTAGTTCTAGTTCCTAGTAAGACACATTTCTTGCACAAGAGTATATTTATCCTTTCGATTAGCGTAATTACAGACACAATTAAAAGACAATAAGTGTGCGAATGCTCGGGACTCAAAAGTAAACTGAAATTGTTACTGAAAAAGTAAGCTGTTACTAAAATAAAATCATTTATATAAAGAAACTCCATGAAAAGTGCTATAATTCTGTAAAATACAAATCATTATTAAAATTCAATCGGACTGACTCATGATATATTTAGCATCTTTCTTTTTTTTATTTTTATGGTTGTACATCGACAGTTAAATAAATAAACTTCCAAAAATATGACAAGAGAAAGAGTTCTTTCATTTAGAACACTTTTTTCCTATTGAAAAGAAAATGCCTAATACCCTCCGTACCACACTGAGTCACAAGTATATTAATAGGTACCTATTAAATACCAAAAAATAATGTTTCATTTATGTGTATAATGTACTGATTTTTTTAAGCACTTTAAACATATAAAAATGTTAATAAATGGCAACTGTTTATGGCAGTGACAAAAACTGGATTATTCTCTGAAGGTAAGCTGTAGTATAAAAAGACAACTCACCTAATGCAGCACACTCCATGATGCAAAAATATAGGCTCAACATTTTGTTACACAACAAATAATCTGTTAAACAGCATTCATTCTACGTGATTTAATGCCATTCAAGCGATGTCCACAATCCAACACACAAAATAAATGTACAGTTCACTTAGTTCACCACACATCAACGTTAAAAACAAATAAGAAACGACAAGAAAACAATATCAAAAAATAGAAATATTCACGCCACTCAAAAAAAATGGCCGCCATGTCAATTTTATCGTATAAAAAATCCTGCCAAATAAAATGTCTTATTCACCAGTAAGAGTTAAATACAGCTGTATACATTCTCATTTTGAATAATTTTAGTCAAATCAAATCATGAATTATTTTTTTCTGTCTTGCTAACTCCTGTGCATTAATATTATTTATTTTATTCTTTATAAATTAAATAATATTAATATAAATCAATAATATTAATAATACCATAATAACTCTTGCGTGCTGGGACGCAAGAGTTATTTCAGTACAATTTTCTTCGAGTTAAAAAGAGACAGAACGATTTAAAATATTAAGAGTTAGTTCATTAGAAAGTAAGAGATAGTTGCATAGGATTTGAATGTTTGAAAAGGGAACTCGGTATTTTTCGGTTTGAGATTTTGACATTCTTATTTCAAAGTTGTAGGCATTTAAAAAATTCGAAGTACAATGAGCAATAGAACGAACTAACAAGGTCGTTGACACTTAGATTACATATTTAATCGTGTTACATGGACTCTTCGCCACTTTTGTGGAGTCAGACTAGTGCACCTTCTTCAAATCCCTTGGTATTGACATTACGGTCGTACCTAGTTTTCATTGTGGAGCTGGCATTCTTTGAATGTTTTTTTTTATGGATTACTCTTGACTAGAAATAATAGAAGACCTAGGGGTCTTTAAGTCAAGAGTGAAGAGTGAGCGAATAATGTAGGGATTATTATACCTGTCAAGAAACATATATTTTCTTGAGTGACCTAGATATTGTTCTACATCGCAAAAACACATTAACACGAAGGTGTTTCGTGACCGACTAAGTGCTAGAAATAGAATAAAATATACTTTATTGTACACTCAAGTGGCACAACTTATACACAATCTAAAATCTTCGGGTACAAAGGTAGTCCTATCTCTGACAGCGAAATCTACTTGACAACCTTAGGATGGACTGTAAGAAAAAAAAAAGAAAAAAGGAGTTATTCTGCTCGGTATTGTTATTTAATTTATCATAGCATCGGCCTTATAATATTCCCACTGCAGTGCTGAGACTCAGGTTTCCTCACTAAGAAAGGGAATAGTCCATAATCCACTACGCGGGCCCAGTACGGGTTGCTAGATATCACATACGTCTTCAAATTTTTGTTTCTAGGATATGCCGGTTTCCTCACGCTGTTTTCCTTGACTGGGTTTGAACCCGTGACGTAGAACTCGTAAGTCGAAGCCGCCACAACTGCTCGAGAAGGAGGTGGTTAGCTACTTTCAAATCATTCATTTCGGTTACCTTACGAAGAAAACAAAAAAATTGCCGAAGTTTAAACTCCGCGTTTCGTATCAAATCATATACAAAACAACTCAGATAAAATCCGTTATAAATACGATACGGTAAATGGAAATATTGTAACGAAGGATTTTCTTAACGTTTATGTTTTTTTTTATTAAATTGGGTTAGAAACCTCATTTTGTATTATTTTATAGAGCGCTATACAGCGTATAAAGAATGCGGATTGCGCGGCGAATAAGTTGAACCAAGCCCCCTGACTACGATTGAGATTTAAAAATCGGTTGTAATCCTCGTTATAGGAGTTAAAGCATTATGATGATTTTTTCTCCTTTTTTTTGGATGGGCGGACAGCGAGCTGCCCATTGCTCGCCGTCCACAAGTCCACGCCAAAAACCATTATGATGGTGTACCTTGAATGTGCAGTAACTGAGGTCTTAATCTTAGTAAGGAGCAGCACGCAAATATAGCAAACGGGTCACCTTTGCCTAGTACAGTACGGCCGTCGAATCTTGGCGAGTGTGAAGTTAGACTGCTAATTTTAACGCTTGTGCTCTCATAAAAAAATATTTCCATTGAAAACTTGTTTTTTTAGATACACTAATTCCTTATTATATCTTGTTTATTCTTATCTTCTTTCTTATTCTTAACAGAGACAATAATCACAAATAATCACAATATTATTCACATTAGAACTTGAAATAACAGGAAAAACAAAAGAACAAATAAATGCCACTCATTAAATTTTTGACGGCGCTTATTATTTTCGGCAAATCTTTCAAAGTCGGCTCGCTAAGACCATTATTATTCAACAAGTATTTTTTAGCGTTCCCTAAGCTAGTAAAGTTTATGGAATCAATTATTGTATACTTAACTTTGTCAGCGGCTTCGCCCGCGTGAAAGTAAGTAGCTTGGTAACTAACTTTGGGCCTCCATTTTATTTTGGGAAGTTATTTAAAGTTTTTTTTATAGTGGGTTAAATCGTCTAATGATAAATCCCGCCCTTGGGAGGTGCGGGAATTAGTGTCAGACTCCTTCTTAGTCTTCACCGGGGTCGAATTTCTTCTTCTTCTTTTCCGGAACTGGTCCATGGCCCCAGAAGGCTACGGCCCTGCTAGACCCCTACGTTTGCTGACAAGTCGGTTACCGGACGGTTGGACGGCAAGCGCCCCATTGCTCGCCGTCTGCAAGCCCATGCCTAAAGTGGCTGGAAATCAGGATCACAATCCCGACGGCGCGGCGGTGGCGCGCGGCGTCGTGAAGGGCGATGCCTCTCGCCTGTTGGCCTCCTCTTTTGCTAGCATTACCGCTTCTCAGAAGGAGGCGACCGCCTGCCACTCCTCTTCTCTTAGTATTCGCAGGTGTGCCGGAAAAGATTCCCATACAAATAAACATCACTTATGTACTTATTTTCTGGTTTCCTTCTTCTTGTCTTTTATTTCAAGAATGTAAATTAAATGTTAATTAAATTAATATTTAATTTACATCTAGAAATAAATTAATAAATGAATAATTAATTTTCTGTTGAAAGTCTAGAGTTCCAACATTTCAGAAACTGTACAAAAACAATTAGTAGCCTTCAAATTAATTACAAAACAACTACGTCTAGACTAGACCACAAAACCTAAATACGACATAGTATAAACTTTATGTACAATCTTACAGTCAAAGTAAAAATTGGTTCGTCATTATTAAAAAAAAAAAATTGCTTCTTAATTATTTAAAAAAAAGACACTCAGTTGTTTTATTTAAAAAAAAAACCGGTCAAGAGCGTGTCAGGCCACGCTCAGTGTAGGGTACCATAGTTTCTCACATAAGTAACAGAACCTTTAAACTACGATAGATTCCATGTGTGTATGTCACAGTGTTTGTTACCCTCCGAAACGGCTTGCTCAGTTTTTATGATATTTTTCTTGTGTAATTTGTAAGTTTTAGAATATAGGTGATGGGTTATTTTTAAGGCCTTGGATCATCTTCTTAAAGTCTGGCCTCGGTTTAAACTACAAGAAAAAAAAAACAGGAGTGAGTTTTTAGTCAGTAAGAGTCTGCTACTATCTTCCACCCCGACCAAAATTGTGGTGGATTATTTCACCACCAAAGAAAACCCCTGTACGGGGAGTATAGGGGTTTTCACCACCACCACCATTCTTACAGCTCAGGACTCACTGATACAGTTGACGGTGTTTTTTTTATGATGGGTGAAAATCGTTCAATGACGAATCCCGCTCTTGGGCGGAGTGGGAAACAGTGTCAGACTCTTACTGACTAAACACCCCACCTTGTTCCTTCTTTGCCTTTCACTAGCCAGACGCATAACTTTGTATAATTTATTTCATCACCACTACTCTCAAAAACGGTGAAGGAAAACATCGTGAGAAAACCGGCATGTCTTAAAACCAAAAATTTTTACCCATTGTAGCGATTCTTGTATAAAATTCTAACTTGAAAACTGACGAAGGTATAAACGCTTATACTGTACGCTTACAAATGGATAGTTTACATCAGCCTAGAACAAACTACCCTCACCTGGAGTCATAAAGTGTAAGTAAGTGACTATGTGGGGCCCAGCTGCGTCCGCCGAAGCTATTGTACGCTAGTGGCCATAAAATCAGATGTCTTCACACTTAAGGGGAACTAGTGACTTCCATACTACCGATATTATTAAACTAGCTTTCCGTCAGCGCCTTCACCCGCGTGAAAGTAGGGTTCTCCGTACAAACTTTAGACCCCCATTACATCCCTTTAGAAGCTTAATTTTGAAAAACCTTTTCTTTGTGTTAGCCTACACCATAAAAGGAAGCCTTGTACAAAATTTTACGCTCCTAGACCGAGTAGTTCCGGCTGTACGTTGATATGTCAGTCAGTCAGTTTCTTCTTATATATATATAAATATATAGATAATAATCATAATATTCCACAACAATCACCTAACGCCGTCTAGTCTCAAGCTAAGCAGAGATTGTTTTATGAGTACTAGACAATTGATAAACGTATTTATACACCGTACAATTTTGACCGTTTTAATCCCGTGGAGGGTCGATCGGGTACATGAAACACTATTGATTTGTAAAGATAAAATTAAAAAATAAAGTTTTTTTCTAAAACTGGAATTAATATACGCATGTACGAAATTAATTTATAGTCGTTGACCTAGAATCCTGAAATTTCGCATGGAGGAAGGCCTTATAGCACAAGTATAGGGAAAAATCTGAATACTGTAAATTTCTAGTTAATTCACCACATAACAAAAAAATATTTTTACGATTCGGAAAATTCTTCGAAAATTGATTTGAATTATTTAAAAGGGTTTGTATAGAATCAGTGCAAGAATCCGACTCACACTTGCCCAATATTTTTTTGATATCCTTAGGAACGTGGGTTTTTTATGGTAGGTAAAAATCATCCAATAACGAATCCCGCCCTTGGGCGGAGCTGGAAACAGTGTCAGACTCTTACTGACTAAACAACCTAACCTGTTCCTACATTGCCATACATACCAGGGCCAGAGCCCTCCTTTCAGACACGAACCTTTGGCCCTAGTTGACTTCGACCCTTCTGCCGGGTCCCTACGGTTGGTAACAACTCCTGATGCGTTCACAAACATGTCACATGACAGACAAGCCTTCTGGGGCCGAGGGTTGATGCGAAGGCGGAACACCGGGGCCCCGGAACTAAGGCAGGAAGGAACGGTGGGTCGTTTAGTCAGTAAAAGTCTGACACTGTTTCCTGCTCCGCCCAAGGGCAGGATTCGTCATTCGATGATTTTTCCCACCAAAAAAAAAGACATTTAAACTCACATACATCAGACACGCAGACCCAGAACTATGTAGATAACTGTATGCCATACAAACATTTTTTCCGTCCGGAAATAGAATCCGCAACACGCAGCGTAGCATTCGTGTTGCCCCATGTATGCAGCAGTATGCTTCCTTTCCTGCATACTTTTCAAATAACAAAACGCATAATTTTCTCCGAAGCTAAAGGTTAATTTAACACTAATGCGCTAAAATTACATTGCGCACGTGTGCCAAACTCGCCGATTTGAGCACGTCATTTTCCATTCATTGTATAAGGAAACTGTGCATATGCTTCGAATAACCGTAAATTTATAACTTTATTCCATAAGACAAATAGTCTTGGCCTAATCCCTCTCGCAGACACAAGTGCGATAGGTTATTCTAAAACTTACACAAGTTCGCATGGGTTAGAATTTTCTTTTTTTTTTATAACCTATTGCGATCCCGCCTGTTGGTAAGAAGTATTGAATCGGCACATCCATCCTAATTTTTGTTTTATTGATTAAAGGGTCGCGCTTAACCGCTATCTCACCTGACGTAAAGCGACAATGCGGTCGACGATGGAGAGCGCTTACCTAGAAGTAACCTATTCACTCTTAACTTAAAGATTCCCGGATTGTAGCCACCAGGAAACACAGACTCCGGCAAGGAATTCTACTCCTTGGCTGTACACACAATGAAAGTATTCCCAAAACGTTAATTTATAATATCACTAGCTTTTACCCGCGGCTTCGCCCACGTGGTATTGGGGTTGGGGTTAGGGTTTCCGGGATAAAAAGTGTCCTATTCCGGAGTGTATCCTATGCCTGTGCCAAATTTCATCCAGATCCGTCCAGCCGTTTTGGCGTGATTGTGTAACAAACATCCAAACATCGTAACTTTCGCATTTATAATATTATTAAGATTACGATATATAGAGAACAGAATAATAATAAAAAGCTACTAAAATGACGCGAACAAAGCCGCAAGTAGAAACTAGTTCCCTAAATTTAACTTCAGCATTATTGACAAACTTGAATGAAACAAAAACAATAGCTAGGTCGTTGCCTGGAGGCTCCTAGAAAGTCAAGCCTACGCTCTGTGCCCTAGTGACCACTTGAATACCAATTAACTATTAATGTTAAAGGTGAAGTACTTAGTTGTTTCAATTAAACCATTTACAGGTTATTATTTTTTATTGTATATCTCTATTGATTGATTTGATTTTTAAAGGTCTTTATTCACATAAAATTATAACATTGTTTACAAAAAGATCTTATTCTAATTGTTTACAACTATTATATGTATCTAGTTTTTAGGCCAACTTACCTTTACAAACATTTCACAGCAACATTATTGTTAAGATTCTTTATACATCACAAGTTCATAAAGAACACAATATTATATTACAGGCACAAAAAAGTCTTAGCACTGACTATTTTACACTATAAATAAACTATAATTTACACAAAGCAATGCGAGTCTATCGCAGATTAGAAAAATTAAATTTACAATTATTGATTTTATTAAGCGAAATAGTGGGTAATTTGTTTTTAGCTTAAAGTATGGTGGCCAGCTGAGGGTAGCCCGGTCGGTCCGGCGATAGGTACATATTTAATTGTTATTCACCTAAGAAATAGTGATGTGGTAAACGATATCGATTATATGTTTTTGAATACGGCAAATTATTTGATCTGCTTTTACCTATGGATGAAACTAATGGGTTGTAGTGTTTGGGATTATTAAACAAATAGAATTTATATTATATCTCTATTACTAAGTCTTATTATATGTATAAATTTCTTGGTGTACAATATAGTATATATCATTACATAGTATAAAACAAAGTAGGAAGCGACTTTGTTTTATACTATGTAATGATAATATACTATATTTTACACCAAGAAATTTATACATATAATAAAATCCCTATGTATGCTTTTAAATCTTTAAAACTACGCAATGGATTTTGATGTGGCTTTTTTAATAGATAGAGTGATTCAAGAAGAAGGTTTATAAATGTATAATACATGCATAATGTATTTAATATCAGCATTGCACCCATGCGAAGCTGGGGCGGGTCGCTAGTAAATAAATAAATAATCCCGCCCTTGGGCGGAGCGGGAAGCAGTGTCAGACTCTTACTGACTAAACAAACTAACCACATTCCACAACCACACCTACCCCATTCCTACTTTGCCATATAATACCAGGGCCAGAGCCTTCCTTTTAAGACGAGAACCCTTGGCCCCAGTTGGCTTCGACCCTTCTGCTGCCTACAGTTTGCTGACAGCTCCTTGAGGCGCGCGGGAACAGTGCGCGCCGTCGACGACTGAGCTTGATCCGAACGGTTACCAGACGATTAGATGGCGAGCTACCCATTGTTCGCTAACCGCACGCCCGTATTTTGGTATTTACATGGTTGATAAGTTAAAAGGTAGGATGAAAATTTATGAATGTAACACCAACAAAGCCTCTGGCAGAAGCCAGTTATTCTAACTACTGACCTAATAAAAATGCAGCTAGAATAGTAAATAAATTTGGAAATTTAGGTGCGGACTTGCGGACGGTGAACTCTCATTGCTCACCATCCGTTAACCGTTCGGAGCGAGCCCAAGTCGTCGACGGCGTGCTCTGTTCCCGCGGGCCTCAAGAAGTTGTCAGTAAAATGTAGAGGTCCAACTGCAGGACCGAAGCCTACTGCGACCTTGGTCCTGTTTCTGACAGGAAAGTCTGACCCTGGAAGATGGAGTGGTAAACATATTTCCATAACTTTTTAATTATGAAAGAAAAATAACTCTGCTTAGTTACTAGATGGCGTTAAGAAAGTCATGTTTCCTACAAAAAGGAACTTCAAAACTTTTTGTTTGTTTTTTTTTTTTCAAAATAAATTCATGAAGATATTTCTTGTTCTTTGCCCCTTCAATTTAAATCTATGGACAATTACGTGATATAAAAAAAAATGAGCCATTATTTTGTAAACTCATTCACGTGACCCATCATGTCATAAAGTTGTCGTTATAATAAAATTAATGTGAACTAATAAAACAGAAATGAACGAAGCCATTGTTGCATAGCAGCCATTACGGTGGTTAAATGTCTTCGTTAGTACGTGGAAATCTCAATAGATGGCGTTGTTTTAAATATCTGTTTTGATGTTTCAGGAAAATGTCAACAGATGTCGCTACGCACATCGTCGACCACATCATCACATACCATTAGGTGTACAATGTCCACGAAAACGCAGGCCTACGTACATTTGAGTCTAGTAAGTTCGAAAATACTACCTAGTAAGTGGCGCTAGTATCGTGTTATTATTTATTTTTCTTAGTAATATTTTTCGGGGAGGATCTAACTTGTGTTGAAACTGCTCGTATCTTATCGATGTATAAATTGTTTTATATGGTTTGCTCTGGTCCATCAAAGAAGCACTTACTTTTCATTCTTTTCCTGCTGAAGGACGCAGCAGAAGGGATATCAGATTTTTACTGATTTCTACCAGTACAGTGCAGTTGTCAGACCTTAGCGAGTCTAAAGTTAGGCTCAGCGAATTTTAGCGCTTAGAAACTCGTACAAAATAAAGGTTTTTAAAAAACTAAAAAAGAGCTCCTCGATTAAAAAATACGTTTATGAGGCAGGTATAAAAAAAATCTCAATAACATAAGCACGTGGAATTTATTTCTACAAGTACAACTTAAACGATGGGGTAGTAAGGCGAGTCCAAGACCAGACAGTTATTGTCCTTGGCAGACATCAGGATGTAGCCATCTTCTCCCCATTGCTCTCCATAGGAGTTCTTGATGATCCAGTAATCTTCTCCGTCACGGACACCGTAGCCTACGACTGTGACGCAATGGTTCGGGTATTCAACACCCAGGCTGAAAATGGAAAGTAAAATCTTTGTATTTATATGTATTTACTAGTATGTGTGTATATTTTTGTTATATATTAGACTTATTTATGGACGTTTATATATAGAGGTATATATAGGTTTGTATTATACACTTGTTTCTACCCTTGATTGTTGTCTCTCTCTGTTACTCAAAGGTATGCTGGGAAAAAACTCATTGTTGAGTTAAACTCGCCTTTGTATATGAATTGTCTAACTACTGTGTAGGTACTATTTAATATTTTGTGTACAATAAAAAAAAATAACATGTTCATAAGCGATCAGAAAAGTATTTTTTTATGGTAGGTAAAATCATCCGATGACGAATCCAGCCCTTGGGCGGAGAGGGAAACAGTTTCAGACTCTTACTGACTAAACGACCCTCCCCGTTCCTTCTTGGCCTTTATACAGGGTCGGACCTTCCTTTCAGAAAACTTACGCTCAGTCTTAAAATCGTCAAAAAATAAAAGATCCTTTTTGACATTTGTCATTGCGAGGAGAATATTATCACATCACATAATTTAACGCCCCAAAAAAATGTGTGTATTTTTTAAAACACTTAATGCAATTGGTTTCTTTCACTTTCGTTCCAAATTTCATTCTAGGATTTTTCTCAAATGTGAAATTGAGCCTTTTAATTTTCAAAGAGTTTAAGTTACTGACAAATGCTTGCACTGACTGGACCGGTCGACTCAAATCTGTTTGGTTCTTTCTTCAAAAGACCATCACAGACACTAGTTCGCATTGTTCTCTTAAGATTTCACTATTACATGTTGTGTAAAAGAGACTTTGACCCCTGAATTTGTTTCGGTGTTTCTTCTCAGGGTAGTCGGCTAGGAAACACCGGACTCATCTAGTTTATACTGACAAAAAAAATTACGTGTAAAAGTGTTCTAGAATACCTATTTGAAAAAATAAATATCATTTAAGTATTAAATTTGATATTAATACAATACGCGGCATTAAAGTAAAACGGAAATGGCGTTCGACCTTTGCGCAGTACAGATTCCGGCAGGAATTTTGAGCCCTCACTTCATATCACAACAGAGACCCGATATTTCACTTCTGCGCAAGTGAAAATGACCCTTGGAGCAAAAAGTCAGCGCCCAAGATTCCCGCCGGGATTCCAAACCCGATTTCCGGCCACCGTAGGCACGGGCATCCGGACGGCGAGCAATGGGTAGCTCGCCGTCCGGTTATCTGGTAACAGTTCGGACCAAGCCTAAGTTTACAGCAAAGCCATAGCGACTCCGCAAAATGGTCGAATCCCACTGGGGCCCAGGATCTCTTTCTGAAAGGAAGGCTTGGCCTCAGTGCGAAGGGCAAAGAAGGAACGGGGTGGGGTGTTTAGCCAGTAATAGTCTGAGTTGAGCCTGACACCGTTTCCCGTTCCGCCCAAGAGCGGGATTCGTCATTGGATGATTTTTTCCCACCATAAAAAAGCGCTCAACGTCTGTGCTGGTATCTGTAACGGATTTTCCGATTTCAGCGGGTGTCTACGGGTAACCATAGCAATGACAGCCAGTTTAGTTCAAATTATTTGCCGTGTAAATTAAAAAACCCATACCATTCGAAGTCATAGAATACTCCGCTGGAGTATTGCAAAAAGCGGTCACTGGCGTAAATGGCCACAGTTGCTGGTCCGTACTTGAAGAGTGTCACTTTCAACGCGTTAGGGTTCCGCGGAGTCACTTCGGAGAACCCTCGGATGTTGTACGTAGTTGACATGTTTTGGATCTTGCAGTAACCATCCTGAGAACAGAAATATTCAGTTATATTTTATGAACCTATGCTCTATCCTATAGAGAGAAGTGGTGGCCTCGACTTACGAGCTGTAGGTCGAGGGTGCAAACTCAGCCAGGCTCATTACTTTGTGTAATTTATTTCATCACCACTGCTCTCAAAAAAGTGAAAAAAAACATCGTAATGAAATCAGCATGTCCTAAAACCAAAAATTCGATGACATGTGACAACCGCACAGGGTCTGCGTGATGGATTACGAGCCATTCCCTCTGCTTGAGAGGAGGCCTGAGTCCCAGCAGTGAGAACATTATAAGGTTGATGTAATGCATGCAATACAATGCTCTATTTGCGTTAAGATTAGACCTTTTTTGGAAGAAACCTTTTTACAGTCTGTTCAATCGATTTTAATTTCTATTCTGTAAGCACAAGGATGGCATTACAAACAGAACCACGTCATATACCATGGTTTAGGAACACTAAAATGCAACGAAAACTTGTTGTGATGGCTCTCAGGCTGCGGTCTGGTCACATACCGCTTAACAATAGTACATTTTGATACAAGTGGCGAAAGATTGTCATTGCGACCGAGGCAGAATTCGCACGAGCCGTAGGCGAGTGTGTTATGGAGCCGAGGGCTGCAGTGACAAATTCGCACGTGTATCAAACGACGTTTTTCAATACACTTACTAACAAGCCCTTTCTGTAAAAATTACGACGCATTTATTGTTTTGACTTTGAAACTTTGAAAAATTTTCTTGAGTAAGAAATCTGAAAAGTTGTCGTACAATATTAAGTTTTGTGTTATGTGGATAGTTGCCATGGCGACGGAAAATAACAAACTAGATAATTTGGGTTTTTTTCACAAGCTTTTATTTAGTTTCACCTGTCCCGTTGTCTGTCGTTCTGTAATCAAATCTTGCAACTTAAATTTGATCCACTTCCCGGTTTCCGATTGAACTGAAATTTGGTATACACGTTTAGTTCGGATGACAATGCAATATTATGATGACATGGAGCTGATCTGATGATGGAATCGCGAGGTAGCCATAGGAACTCTGTAATTAAACGGTACAACCACGTCGAGTTTGGGCTCGTGTGAATCGTCTTGACGAGTTTTATTTATATAAGTATAGACCACCGCTATAAAAGCTTGTTATAAAAAAAAAATATTTTCATTGAAAACTTGTTTCGAGTTGTGAATAGGAATTATTAATTCTCTTAGATCTTAATATTTTTTCAATACACTTACTCGAAAACTGCCACTTATCGCACTATGATTAGGTTCGACATAACATGTATATCACCCGCGTGCTTTTGTTTCATTTATCATACCAAGGGCTTTTTTTTCCTCCTTATCGTCACGGTCAAGCGTAATTATTATTTTTTTTTAAAGCAAAGAGGTGCAGATTTTTGAGGTTTTAATATTTAATTAAAATTTAAATCGTGTTTTTAACAGCATATAATTAATAAACATGATTATTTGTGCAATAATTTGTTATTAACAACAAATTAATATTTATCCGTGTTCTAAATTCAAAAATATTTGAATTTCTATTCTTAATATTTAGTAGGATGTATGAAGGTTTGATGTCTTTGCTTCTTTCTCATCCTGCAAAGGATGAGCGCGGGAAAAAGTCAAATAATAGTAAAAAATTAAATAATAGTCTTATGTAACTTATTTATTGGTATTTGTGAAAAATATGTTGAATGTAAGTTATAAGAGATTTCTTTAGAAATTAAGCCGCTGCCGTTAGATATTGTGCTTTACTATATATAGTATAGTTTGCTGCAATCTAAATTGTACGGCAACTTTGGAAATTTTTCTTCAGTAAGAAATTAACAAAAATGCGTCGTAATTTTCAAAGAAAGTAAGTGTATTGTAAGTGTAATGTGTTCGTAAGTGTATTGAAAAACGTCGTTTGATACACGTGCGAATTTGTCACTGCAGCCCTCGGCTCCATAACACACTCGCCTACGGCTCGTGCGAATTCCACCTCGGTCGCAATTACAATCTTTCGCCACTTGTATCAAAATGTACTATTTCACAACTAACACCAATGAATAAGTTAGTTAATAAAACTAACTTATTCATTTCAGCTATTATTTAATAGATTTTTCCCGCGCTTAACCTTTGCAGGATGAAAAAGAAGCAAAGCCATCAAATCGTTATACATCCTACTTAACATTAAAAATAGAAATTCATTTTTTTTTTAATTTAGAACACAGATAAATGTTAATTTGTTGGTATATAAATTATTGCATAATAATCATGATTATTTATTATATTGTGTTAGAAAACACGATTTAAATTCTTTAAGTATTAAAACTTTAAAAATCTACGCCTTTTTGCTTTAAAAAAAAATTATCATCCTTGACCGTGACGATAAGGAAGAAAAAAAAACCCTTGGTATGATAAATGAAACAAAAGCACGCGGGTGATATACGTGTCATGTCGAACCTAATTATAATGCGATAAGTGGCAGTTTTCGAGTAAGTGTATTGAAAATTTAATTTTTTAATGAAGAAGACGGAATCTCCGAATTGTTTAGTCTGTGGTAGGTACAGTAGAAGACATTTACCACATACTGTTCATAAGTTTAAAAAATGAAGCGGCACGATTAGAGTTGATTAAGAAGTGACTCCTTTTTGGAAATAGGCCAATGAGCTGTATAAATTTTGCATGCAATAGAAATAAAAGCCTTAGTTATCTAGTTTAATACAGTGTTAGTTATAAATGAAGATGTCATAGTCGAATTACAACTAAAGCCAGTGGAACAGTTTGCCGGCTGCAGTCTTTCCGCCCGATTATAATTTAGGCTTTAAGGCTAGAGTGAATAGGCTCTTAACAAACTAGTGCGCCTTACCATCGACGATTGCATCACTGCTTACCATCAGGTGAGATCGCAGTCAAGCACTAGTTTATTGCAATTTAAAAAAAAAAAACGGATTTCTCATTAGAATTATACAATCTCCAGAGAGACCATACTTACAATGCCAGTGTAGAGACCATATTCCTGCTCAGTAGGAAGGCCATGTTCGAACACGTATTTCATGGCGCCATCCAGAGTGCCACCGCTGCAACCATCGTTGTCGTAACTACAAGCAAACAGAAGAAGATTAACCATCAGTCTTATATAATATATTCGACAACTATCACACAACGCCATCTAGTCTCAAGCTAAGCAGAGCTTGTGTTATGAGTACTAGACAACTGATAAACATACTTATATATTTCTAAATACATACATATTATAGATAAATTACACCCAGACGCAGAACAAATGATCGTGCTCATCGCACAAATATTTGTCCTGGGTGGGAATCGAACCCACGACCTCCGGCGTAACAGTCAGGGTCACTAACTACTAGGCTGACTGGCCAGTCGAGATATATATAGATAGACATAAAATTATAATGTTCCCACTGCTGCGATTCAGGCCTCCTCTCTAGGAGAGAGTATGGGAATGCAATTTTGGGTTCAATGACATGCAAGAAATCAATTATCTATCATTTGTCTTATAACATTTAACCCCATTTTGTGTCCTGGCCATTTCTTTCTATACAGGGTTGCCCGGAAGAAATCGCCGAGTGCGATAAGGCCGCCGATTGTATGTTTTTTTATTATAAGTTTCCCTTTCAATGTTATGTTTTAGTCTTGGTGTACAAGAAAGTCATCATCATCAGCCTAGCGTAAGTCCCGGTTGCTACCTTGGCTTTCACCTCGGTGCCCGGGGTCCGCTTTCCTGCCTAGTCGTCTCCACTTCGCACAGTCTTTTGCGTCCTCTGCCTTAAGCCCATTAGCACGCATATCGTCCCTTACGACGTCGATCCAACGCCTCTTAGGCCTACCTCGTTTTCCGGGTCCCGGCGGAGGCGGCATGGCGAGGCATCTGTTACCCACGTAGTCTGCCGGTTTTCGTAAAACGTGGCCATACCAGCGTAAACGACCCTCCTGCAGTTTATCCGCTATGTCACGGACCTGAAGGCTGCCCCGGATGCGGGAGTTCTTAATGCGGTCTTTCCGCGAAACTCCAGACATCCAGCGCAACATATTCATTTCCGTGACACGCAGGCTTTGCTTATGTCGTTCAAGTACAGGCCACGCTTCACTGCCATACAAAAGGACATGCCTAATGATGGCCTTTGAGCCTAACCGGCATTTTGGGGTCACAGATAACACCCGCCACCTCACGCCATTTCGCTCAGGCCGCCGAGATACGCGACTCGACGTCGCAATCGACGTCCCCGGACTCGTGGAGCACCGATCCCAAGTACCTGACCTGTTCCGTGCGCTCAACTGTGTCTTCGCCAATGCGAACAGGAGCAGCGTTAGTTGTGTTACAGGCCAAGTACTCGGTCTTCGCCGCATTAATCTTCAGACCGCCGTTTTCCAGCGATTCCTTCCACGCTGCCACACGTTGAACCAAGCGCCCACTGTCCGAATCCGCCAGCGCGATGTCGTCTGCTTACATGAGCAGCCATGGCGGCTGCTCATGTAAGTCCCTGATGGTGGAGGACAGCACGTCCAGCACCACGCTGAACAGAAACGGACTAAGGACAGAGCCCTGGTGAACTCCGACGGTGATGGGGAAGGGTTTCGTATCGCCAACAGCGGTCCGAACCACAGAACCGGAGTCTCGGTACATGTCTCGGATGATGTCAACATAGGTCTCGGGCACTCCTTTGGATCTCAGCGCCCACCAGATCACATCACGGGGGACACAGTCGAAGGCCTTCTGCATGTCTAGGAACAAGAGGTGTAGAGGCGTATTCTTCGATCTGTATCCCTCCATGGTAACCCTTAGGGCAAAGATGGGATCCATGGCGCCATGGCCTGGTCGAAACCCATATTGACATCCCGAGACGGTGCACTCCTGTCGGATCCGAGAGTCAATCACCCGCTCGAAGAGCTTCATGGTGTGGGACATAACCTTAATCCCACGGTAGTCGCCACACTCTTGCACCGATCCCTTGCCTTTGAAGACTGGAGTGATAATACTCAGTCTCCATTGACTCGGGATCTTTCCGGTGAGGAGCATGCGGTTAAATAGGTGGGTTAAGATGCCCACACCATGAGGACCCATCGCCTTCCAGGCTTCAATGGGGACTCCATCGGCACCGACAGCTTTCCGGTTCTTCATGCGGCGAAGGGCCACATGCACTTCTTCAGGCGTAACCGGGGGCACAAGTCCCTGATTTGGAGGAAGAACCGGAGACAGCACCTCTTTGTGCTGCTTGTTCAGCAGCTCGTGGAAATACGAGCGCCATCTCTCCTTCACCGCGAGGTCCTCGCATAACAGATTGCCGTCAGGGTCTCTTACACAGCGGCACTTAGAGATATCCAGTGCCGCTTTGACCCTGGAACGTGCCAACTTATAAATGAGCTTTTGCCCCTCAGACGATTCCAACTTATCATAAAGTGGCTGTAAGTGGTCTCGTCTGGCTCTGGCTACGGCCCTCTTGGCGGCACGTTTTGCGGTTCTGTATGCGTCGCGGTCTTCGGGAGATTTGGAAGCTTGCCACGTTTCGAAGAGGGCTTTCTTCTCTCTGATCTCCCTCTGGACTGTGTCATCCCACCATCAAGTCTCCTTGTCACACCTGCGGCGGCCCCTTGACAGGCCGAGCACCGACTTTGCCGCTTCAGTGATGGCAACCTGAATCCTGTCCCAGTGGCTTTGCACAGGTTCGCCATCGGTACCATCGCACTTATCGCCGATGGCCGACGCGAACGACTGGGACGTGGCTTCATTCAGTCGCCACCACCGTATACGGCGTTGTTGGCGCTCAACAACCTTGACCCTAGGCTTGACGCGCAAGTCCATGACAAGGAGACGGTGTTGTGCAGTGAGACTCTCACCGGGTATGGTCTTGGTGTACAAGAAAGTATATCTTCCTAATATTATAAATGCGAAAGTTACGATGTTTGGATATTTGGATGTTTCTTACTCAATCACGCCAAAACGGCTGGAGGGATCTGGATGAAATTTGGCACAGGCATAGGATACACTTCGGAATAGGACATAGGCTACTTTTTTATCCCGGAAACCCCAACCACAATACCACGCGGGCGAAGCCGGGGGCAAAAGCTAGTAATAAATAAATAAACTTTATTTAGATTGGCCTGGGTTCACAAAGTTTAGAGAGCCAATCCGGTATAAAGTGAAAAAGAAGACACAAAAAGGTTAACATAATCTATCAGTCTAATTTACTCGTCGATACATTCGTCTAACCTGATCCAAAAAGAAAAAAGTCTTTTAAAACTTACCCCCAAGAACAGTCTACAAGAGACTGTTCACTCAAATCCAGCAGCCTCTCTCCGTTGACCCTGGCCAGGGCTCCTTCGACGGCAGCAGCAGTGCAGAAGGCCCAGCAAGAACCGCAGCTACCCTGGTCTGAATAAAAAAAAAAGCAGATCTTGAAAAAGGCGGCACTGTCACTATTACCTACTACCATCACAGGCTTGTGGTCACCATCAGAATTGTAAGGTTAAAAATACCATTCGAACGGCGGCTCCACGAAGCCGGTTACAGCTGCAAGACTGATTTTCTATTTAGTGGTATGGATTTCAGTGAAAACGCGTTCGCAGCCTTCAGCCGAGATTCGAATGTCACCTTCTTCTTCTCGTTAAACTATTGCAACCCAGTAACTTTACGTTAACTGCAGCATCGGTGGCATTGATTTAGTCCTCCATAGTGATATAAGCACTTAGGGCACTCCAGCAAGTAGCTCATGTTTTGAACAGGAGCACCGCACTCACATTATGAATCCGACGGGTCTATAAAACTCCATTTTGCAAAGTTGTCTTTATAGCGGCCTATCTGGTGGTGAATGGCGCCTTTAGAAACAATCATCATCATCATCTCAGCGCTAGTCCCGGTTGCTTCCTTGGCCTTCACCTCGGTGCCCGGGGTCCGCCATTAGAAACAATAACAGATTCAAGACTTTCAGACACACAGGTGAGCATAATCATTTGTTCTGTATCTGGGTGTAATTTATGTACTCGCTTCTGCCAGCGGTTTCGCCCGCGTGAAAGTAGGATTTTCCATACAAACTTTGGACCCCTCTTTCATAATTATGTTTTCGTCGAGTTTTCATTATTTTTAAGATGTATTCTGCTATTCGGGGCGGGGACAAATCCAACGCACCAAAAACCGTGAAGTATGTTTTTAAGAATATATAAGTATGTCTATACCCATAACACAGTAAGACTAGACGACGTGGTGCGATATTTGCAAAAAAAAAGTTTAAGTAAGCTTACGTTTAATAGGAGTATCGTCTCCCTCAATCCTCAAATCCAAGCTCTCTGGCAGTTCCTTCACGAGATCATCAACCTCTTGCACGGTGTGAGGGAAAGGCATGGTGACGTGATGCTTGTGCTTGGAGACGCGGGTACCGGTCAGGTGCTTCAGTTCCTCGGGGGTCTTGTCGGAGAACGTGTTCAGCTCAAGTCTGTAGCCCAAATTCTTGCGGTTGTGGTCCTCTATCATCCTGTTACAGGAAAAAATGTCATTTTTATGACATTAATGACTCACACAACACTCGGCGTTGTATGACATTATTTTTAGTACTCATTTATGCGAAAACTGAATATGGTTTGCTCAGAATCAGTAATTGATTGAATTGATTGCTATAAACTAGTGCTTGACTACTATCCCACCTGATGGTAGGCATGCAATCGTTGATGGTGAGGCGCACTAGTTTATTAGGAGCCTATTCACCTAAGACACCTAAATTTTAATCGGACGAAAAGACTGCAGCCAACAAACTGTTCCAGTCCCTCTATGTACGTGAAATAAACGACGACGCAAAACGCTTAGTCCGGACCGTAGATGTCTCAACAATGTAAGGGTGGATATTTGCGATTCAAATATTTTTTTCACAACATCGTTTGACTTTTTAGACAGAATCTAGTACTCGTACAAATATAATTGAGACGTCTTCAAAGGCTATAGTGAATAGGCTCTTAAATTCTCTAGCTCCAAGCATTATTGTCTTTCTATTGTGTCTTTAATGACAGTATTTAACGATTTAAACTAGTGCGCCTCACCATCAACGATTGCATCACTGCATACCATCAGGTGGGATCGAAGTCAAGCACTTAATTATATCAATTACAGACATAGCCTGTAAAACCCGGAAAACGAGGAAGGTCTAAGAGGCGTTGGATCGACGTCGTAAGGGACGATATGCGTGCTAATGGGCTTAAGGCAGAGGACGCGAAAGACCGAGCGAAATGGAGGCGACTTTGTGGGAAAGCGGACCCCGGGCACCGAGGTGAAAGCCAAGGTGTGCAACCGGGACTGGCGCTGAGATGATGATGATGACAGACATAGCCAGACTTACCTCCAATTCTTCTCAAAGATTCTCTTCCTCATCTGGTATTCTTCGTCTTGATAGAACTTGTTGTGGTGGTTAATGAAGAGTTCGAAGGCAAAATCGACGTGTGCCGGCAGATCATGGTGGAAGTGCTTCATGTCCTCGTAGAAGTCATTGCCCCAATCGTTTTCTTCGCAATCATCCACTAAAAAACAAAATAAAAATGGTACATTGCGACTACTGAACTACATCTGGCAATTTTTATATGTTTGCATGTAAGGAACGCGATAATAATTATTCAGTGTCTTATAACTTATTATTATTGATAATTTGAGATACATCTCGTTCTGCCGGAGCTGGGTTTTTTTTTTTGAGCATTCACTTTTGAGTTCTCCTGACGATGTCATCTCTACATGTAAAAGTTGTTGAATATACTTTATTTGCTACAGTAAAGATTTGCGCTGCAGTGCGAAACTAAATTTTTCAATACACTTACTCGAAAACTGCCTCTTATCGCACTCCTATTAGGTTCAATATAGCATGTATATCACCCAAGTGCTTTTTTGAGTTTATCACAACAAGGGCTTTTTTATTCCTTCCTTATCGTCACGGTCACGGGTGATTATTTTGTTTTACTTAGTTTATCGAATCAGGCGCGAGGCGTCCCCCAGAGTCGCTGGACGACCCCACGAAATTAGAAACTGACCAGAGCAGATTTGAATGCTATACTTATATATTTCTTATATTTCTACTGTATGTTTGAGATACGATTAATTTTTTTTTCTTTCTTTCTTTATTTCACAAGTTGTAAGTGTATTGAAAAACGTCGTTTGACACACGTGCAGATTTGTCATTGCAGCCCTCGGCTCCATAACACACTCGCCTACGGCTCGTGTGAATTTCGCCTCGGTCGCAATGACAAACTTCCTGCACTTGTATCAAAATGTACTATGAATCACTTGGCTGAGTCTTAATCAGTCATTTCGAAAGGGCTAACTTTCAATACGCCAAACTGTTAAACGTTGAGTGATTTTATTTCAAACAACTATCGGCCTGGGCATCTAATTGGATGATGGCGTATAACTAACGTCCTAGGCGTCCAACGGATGGCTAATAGTGACCAAATGGCTGCGACAGATATAATATGTATACCTTATAGACTATCATATCCATAATTAATACCTATTATTAATGAGCAGTGGTGGCCGAGTGGTAACGGCCCTGACTTGCGTGCAGTAGGTCGCGGGTTCAAACCCAGCCAGGCGCATTACTTTGTGTAATTCATTTCATCACCACTGCTCGCAAAACGGTGAAGGAAAACATCGTGAGGAAACCGGCATGTCCTAGAACCAAAAATTCGAAGACATGTGACATCCACCAACCCGCACTGGGCCCGCGTGGTGGATCACGGCCCATTCCCTCTCTTAGAGAGGAGGCCTGTGTCCCTGCAGTGGGAACATTAAAAAGGCTGATGATGATGATTAATGCGAAAGTAACTCTGTCCGTCTGTCTGTCTGTTACGTATTCCCGCTTAAACCTCTCAAACGTTTTTGATGAAATTTGGCACAGACAATCTTTAGACCCTGAGAAAGGACATAGGCTACCTTTTACTGCGAAAAAAAGGGATGAAGAGGTTGAAATAGGGGTTGAAAGTTGTTATGGGATATTTAATTTTAAAAGATAAAACCATATTCAAATTAAAAGGACGCAGACGAAGTCGTGGGTACCAGCTAGTATAAAATAAATACAGTTTATTGGTAGTAAATAAGTCCTTATAACTATGTTAGTAGCAAGTCCCAACCTTCATTGGGCCGCGCGTGGTGGATTACAGCCCATTCCCTCTCCTAGAGAGAAGGCCTGAATCCCAACAGTGAGAACATTATAACGCTAATATAATAAATTTATGGAGTTTCTTGCTGGTTCTTCTCCATAGGAAACGACCAATTTGGAACCGTGCACTAGCTTCTGACGTTTTACAAGTGCCCATGTAGGCCTATGTGAAATAAAAAGATTTTGACTTTGACTTTGACTTTGACTTTGACTTTGACTTTGACTTTGACTTTGACTTTGACTTTGACTTTGACTTTGACTTTGCTGATGCTATGCTATTGCTTACCGTTGTCAACAGTGACTTGTTCCTCAGAGACTGTATCGCTGAAGTCATAGTAGTTGGTGATGATGTGGCCTTGCACCTGGCCAATGTTGTAGTTTATTTCTTTTTGAACTTCCCTGTAGTGATTGAGATGAATTAGTATTATCCAATAGCTCAGACTCAGAATTTGCCTTTACCCAAAATGTCCCTTGATTCAAATAGTCCATTTCCCGAAATTTCCTCACCCCATAATGTCTGTTTGCCCTTTGACTACTTCGCTTAATTATGTTATTTAAATATTCCTAGTTTGTACACGTAACTGTTATAACCTTGTAAGGCTTAACCATAATTTAGATCGTGTTACGACTCAATGTAGTAAAAATAGTCGTACAGTACCCGGCAATAAATATTGCACATCGACCTTTGGAAAGAGACAATCGGCTAATTTCGGCTTCGTCGTTGTTTACAATGACTGACAAACGTCACATAGGTAGTGTGCGACAGAGATAACGCTCTACGAAGCCGAAATTAGCCGATTGTCTCTTTCCAAAGGTCGATGTGTAATATTTATTGCCGGGTACTGTAAGTTGTTTTTTTACTGTCGCATACAATCTTTTCGATTAAATTCTCTAAAGTGGAATTTCTTAGACCTAAACTTTACATTTTGATGTAAAATTATATATGTATTAAAATATAAAAATATTTTTTATGAACCAAAAATTACATTTAAATGTCATATCGTAATTTTAGGTCGCTGGGTCGTAATTTTATGATTTTAAAAAGTATCTTGAGCCGGAATGTTTAATTTTTTTTGTTATTAAATTGGGACACTGGGCCTCACGAGGATAAGAAAGCAACATTTTAAGAAGTAAACACTAAGATAAGATAAGATAAGGCATTTATTTGTAGAATCATGAGTACACATACAAGGCATGCAGGTTGTTAATAAACCAAAAAGATCAGTCATGTTCGGCCTTTGTGGCATACTAATATATAGATAAGAAGTCATAAGAAGTCATAATAGTTGTAGTTGTGTAGTCTAAAATAGTTCAAAGTTTTAAAAATTATTGAACACTTACTGGACAGGCAGGTCGTATCCGGAATCAGTTTTGAAGACGTACAGCGTTGTCTCCAAAACCATTTTATTTTTATATTCCTCCGTAGCTGTCCAGATGTCTACCACTTTGTCATACAGGGTCGTGGATTGACCTGAGGGGAAAACATTTGAGCTCATAGAACAAGAACTGTAATAGCCTCGTAAGGCCCAACCTAAATTTAGGTCGATATATATTACGGCCCAATGTACTAAAAATAGGTGCAAGTAGTTGCGGCCCAGAACTTTGATTTAGGACGGTGATTTAGGACCTCAAAAAACTCTTTTATGGGGTATTTCTTATACCTAAAGTTAACTATTTCATGCAAAAAATATTTTGAAATAGTCAAAATTAGATATGCTTTCAAGATTAATAATTTATCGACGGTAGATTTAAATTGGCGGGATTATTTAAACAAAAAATACGTTTAAATATTATGTCATAATTTTAGGTCGCTGGGCCGTAATTCAATGTTTTTAAAAAGTGTCTTGGGCCGGAGTATTAAAATTGTTTTTGTCATTAAATTAGGTTGTTGGGCCTTACGAGGATAGAAAAAACAAGTTTTTAATGAAAATATTTTTTTTTTCATAACAAGCTTTTATAGCAGCGGTCTACAATTATATAATTAAAGCTCGTCAAGACGATTCACACGAGTCCAAACTCGACGTGGTTGTGCCGTTTAATTACAGAGTTCCTATGGCTACCTCGTGATTCCATCATCAGATCAGCTCCATGTCATCATAATATTGCATTGTCATGCGATTTACACCGGCATGCAAAATTTCAGCTCAATCGGAAACCGGGAAGTGGATCAAATTTAAGTTGCAAGATTTGATTACAGAACGACAGACAACGGGACAGGTGAAACTAAATAAAAGCTTGTAAAAATAGGTTTAAATAAATGCAATTAGCAGTTATTATTGGTGTCAAAAACTGTTCTTGGTATTATTTTTTTTTTACTTTTATTTTTGTCTAACTTTACCTAACTTCAGCCTCTCCAAGATCCTACGGCTGTACTATCATTGTTATAGAAAGTGTATCTTATGCAATGACAGAGACCTTACAACTCATTGCCTTAGGATTGTTCAGGATATACTCGAGCGAAGTGGAATAACGAAATTCCAAAATAATTATCACTACATAGTATAGTATAGTATAGTATAGTATAGTATAGTATAGTATAGTATAGTATAGTATAGTATAGTATAGTATAGTATAGTATAGTATAGTATAGTATAGTATAGTATAGTATAGTATAGTATAGTATAGTATAGTATAGTATAGTATAGTATACTGTATAAAACAAAGTCGCTTTCTCTGTCCCTATGCCCCTTTGAATGCTTAAATCTTTGAAACTACGCAACGGATTTGATGCGGTTTTTTTTTAATATATAGAGTGATTCAAGAGGAAGGTTTATATGTATAATAATATCCATTAAATAGTGGAGAAGTACTGTTATTTTTGAGGTTTCTAATGTGATGTCGTAAATAATTAAATTTTTTCCGCTTACATTGCAAACGCAGGCTGAACCCTACGAGTTTTATCAAAATAATGTACTAAGTATTGTACACATTGAAAAGGTCTACAGAAAAGTCCGCGATGGTATATGTCTATCTCTTATGGATAATCCACAATAACTTTTTTTGTCATTTACTTTTTACGACAAATAATGGCTAATTTTCGAAGCGATTTTAACCAATACAGCATTAATCCTTAACCAATTAAATACCTTTAATACATTGTTCATTTAATATATATGGCCCTTTACACCGTATGATTTAAGTAAATATTTTTGAAGATATTACAGATTTAAAAATTGCGGGACGTAGCGTTTGCGGCGGTACCGGCCTACCGCCCGGTGCGGCAAGAGCGTGCCTATAAATAGCGGATTTTGATGGTTTTTTTTTTTAATGGATAGAGTGATTCAAGAGGAAGGTGTATGTGTAAATTACATGCATAATATATTTAATATCACCATTGCACCCGTGCGAAGCTGGGGCGGGTCGCTAGTGAGTAATATAATTTAAAAATACAAGCGTCACGTGATATATACCCTTTTGTAGCCCTCTCAGTCTCGCATTTTTCATAACTCAAAAGAAAAATAGTTTATTCCAAGTGAAGTCACTATTCAAGCAGGTAGTGCTATGAAATCTTTGATTAACTTTAAGTTAATGTCATAGATTACTCAAAAACTGACATGCAATCATAAGTTTAATTTAATAATTTTTAATTTAATTTAATTTTTTTTAGTTTTTTCTTGAAATTCAGTCATTCTGAAGGCGATTAATGTCTTATAGGCATCGTTACCTGTATAAGTAAGGTCTGACGTGTCGGGTAGAAAGTCTACCTGTTCGCCTCCGAACTGCCAAGCAACGCAGATCTCTTCATTGGTCACCTCTTCGTTGGTAATGGGATGTCTCTGTTATCAAAGATGTATATTAATAAAATACAATGTTTTTACTTGGCAGGGCGAAATTAAATGGGCGAAATGTCATGAGGTGGCGGGGGTTATCTGTGACCCCAAAATGCCGGTTAGGCTCAAAGGACAGGTCTATAAGACCATCATTAGGCCTGTCCTTTTGTATGGCAGTGAAGCGTGGCCTGTACTTGAGCGGCATAAGCAAAGCCTGCGTGTCACGGAAATGAATATGCTGCGCTGGATGTCGGGAGTGTCGCGGAAAGACCGCATTAAAAACTCCCGCATCCGGGGCAGCCTTCAGGTCCGTGACATAGCGGTTATACTGCAGGACGACCCTCCTGCAGTATACGGACTTACGTTGGTATGGTCACGTTTTACGAAAACCGGCAGACTACGTGGGTAACAGATGCCTCGCCATGCCGCCTCCGCCGGGACCCGGGAAACGAGGAAGGCCTAAGAGGCGTTGGATCGACGTCGTAAGGGACGTTATGTGTGCCAATGGGCTTACGGTAAAGGACGCAAAAGACCGAGCGAAGTGGAGGCGTGCTTGCAGGAAAGCGCACCCCGGGCACCGAGGCGAAAGCCAAGGTTGGCAACCGGGACTAATACCGCTGGATGATGATGACAATGTTTGTACTTATTTAGTTAGTGATAGTATGACGGGTGACAGGACAGAGTGGAAGAAAAAAACATGTTGCACCGACCCCAAGTAATATGACCCTAAGTAAGGGTAGGATGATGATTGTACTTATTTCTTAGGTACCTATAAATACAAAGTTTATACGACAGATGAGCTTGCCTTAAAAAGGATCATTGTTCACACCGTTCTTCTCCATAGGAGTCTACGCCTTGGAACGTGCAAATTAGCTTCAATTTAGACAATTCAAAAGTGCCTGTAAATGGTCTATTTGAAATAAATGAGTTTGAGTTTGACACCAATATGAACAAATTTTGCTAACACAAAAATCACGAAAAAAAAACCCTCTGCTGCATAGGTTTATATTTACATAACTCGACAAAATGCTACTTGAAAAAACCGGCACGTCTTAAAACAAAACATTAGAAGACATGTGGTATCCCACTCCTTCTAGAGAGGAGGCCTGAGTCCCAACATTGGGAACATAATAAGGCTATGCTATGCTTTCTTCGTTAAGAGAGCAGTGGTGGCCGAGTGGTAACGGCCCCGACTTGCGTGTAGTAGGTCGCGGGTTCAAACCCAGCCAGGCGCATTACTTTGTGTAATTTGTTTCATCACCACTGCTCTCAAAACGGTGAAGGAAAATATCGTGAGGAAACCGGCATGTCCTAGAACCAAAAATTCGAAGACATGTGACATCCACCAACCCGCACTGGGCCCGCGTGGTGGATTACGGCCCTTTCCCTCTCTTAGAGAGGAGGATGATGATGATGATTATGCTTTCTTCCATCACGTCTAAAAAAGTTTTCGAATAAGAATAAGAGTCGAAGCCAACTGGGGCAAGAGTTGCGTCTGAAAGGAAAGCTCTGGCCCTGGTATATATGGCAATGTAGGAATGGGGTAGATTGTTTAGTCAGTAAGAGTCTGACACTGTTTCCCGCTCCGCCTAAGGGTGGGATTCGTCATTGGATGATTTGTACCCGCCATAAAAAAAACGTATATTTTACCTCATAATAGTAACCAGTGTCTCCATAGTACCACATACTCTGAGTGCCATCTGCTATATCAAAACGCGAGCGATTCTGTTCGGCACTGTACCTGAAACATTAGACAAAAAAAAGCAGTCAAGTGTGAGTCAGACTCGGAATATTGGTGAAAGCACACTCAGTGCAGAAAGTTTTTCATTGACATTGAGAGAAATGTATTGTGGAGCTGAGGACTGACAAAGCAGAAAGAAACAAGTTTTTAATGAAAATGTATTTTTATAACAAGCTTTTATAGCTCGGGATATACCTTTATTATTAATACTTATCAAGACCTTTCAAAAAACTACAAACACATTAGGGTTATCTAATTGTATAACGGAGTTCCTATGGCCACCTTCCAACTCCACCATCACACCCTGACATAGGTTCAAAGTACTCGTCAATACAAATCAGTGAGCCTAAATACGATAAGGTTGAGTTATTTTATTGCTAAGTTCCTGTCCTACTACCTACCTTCCAGCTCCATCATCAGATCAGCTCCATGTCATCATAATATTGCATTGTCATGCGATTTGCTTTCGGGATGCATTTTGATTTCGGGTGAAGAAATCTGCTTCAAAATTAAGTTGCAAGATTTGGGCCGAACATACATAGTTACATTGCAAGCTAATAAAAAGCTTGAAAAAAAGAAAGTCTTCTTCATGATCCTTTAAGAGTGAACGCTATATATCCTGTCAATATATCAACATTAAGAATCAATAGTGTCTATCTCACAAAATTCAACTTTACAGTAGAAAAAAAAATCTTTGCTTGAAATAGTAAGTTACTAGAAACGATACAAACAGCAGAGATGCAGTAGACGTTTTAAGGAGAGATAGACCATATTGGCAGAAAAAATTACGCGTTCCTAACATCGGTTATACATATTTCTATGGCAAATTTAGGCAACACTAGGGCCATGGCTTCCGAGCGCTCATCGAGTTGTACGCGATATCAGCAAACAACTGGTCGACTCTTCGCGTGACCAGAGGGCTGGGCTTTATTTGTATCAGCGAATCAGCATTGCTATCCAGCGTGGCAATGCTGCCAGCGTTCTGGGCACTTTTTCCATTGATGGAGTTTCTTGCCGGTTCTTCTCCATAGGAAACGACTAATTTGGAACCGTGCACTAGCTTCTGACGTTTTATAAGTGCCCTTGTAGGCCTATATGAAATAAAAACCATTTTGATTTTGATGTCGATATCTTTTTCCATTGATTACTATCTCAATAGATAGAAGAATTAAATAACCTTTGCCAAATTAGACTTTACATCCACTGATTTTAAAAAGTAGAAAATGCAAAAAATTGAGATACACATTATTGATTCTTAACCGTCATTATTGTGATGTCGAAAATGGAATAACTCACCATGCCTCGAAGGTTGTCTTCTGACCCGTCATAAAATCCAGCTTTTCACCTTTGAAGTGGTATTCGGTTGGCCATATTATTTCATTGTCGTCATCTCCTGTACAAGCAAAAAAGTACTGTTAAATACACACGCCACAATCATGGTGGTAGGTCCCTTGTTTACATCAAAACCCTCAAATACCTGGGTATTTGAGAGTTATGCTGGTCGAACCAGAAAATTGGAGGGAAGTTGCTTCATTCTGTGAGACCGTGATTGTCCAGAAAGAGACCGCAGAACGAGATTGCGAAAGGGCCGATCCCACTCGAAGAAGAAAGACGACGGGGAAGCAACCGCCTCGATTTCTAACAGGCCGAAACTTCGCTTGCATCATCTCATACAGATGAGACTTTGAAACCTGTGGTCTTAGAGTGGGGACTCTGCTCACCCATAGAGTGATTCCAGAGAAGACAGTGCTACAGTGATCACGTGCTACCGTGCTGAGTGACGCATAGGGGAGACTGTTATACAGTCTTTTCAGGGATGTGCCGTGACAGGCATTGTACAGAGGGGGTTCTGGAATGGTTAGGCTAAGTTTTACTATTACTAACATATATGGATGTTTATCTGAAATAAATGATTTGAATTTGAATTTGAATTTATGAAAGGTAACGGAACCTCTTCTACGTGCTGATGGTGATCGCCAGGATGGTTATAGTGAGGTAAAAATCGGACTCATCCCCAAGGTCCGGGCGCCTTTTGAAGGTTTCCTCTGGACAACAAAATAAAAGGTCCCTTGTTTAAGAAGTGGCTGTAGAGTCGCTTGCGCGTGACGCATGTCCTCACAGAACTTGGTAAGTTTGGATGGTTCCTGTACCGGGTTCAGGTGGTAGAACACCCGGGTGAACATTTGTGTAAAGCCCGAAAGACATGGTGGAGTACATGATAAAGACGTGAACACCACCATGTCCTCGCGGAGGCTATAGGTTGGCGTGAATTCTAGCACAGGGACTTAATTCAGGCCATGCTTCGCCGAATGGGATGTGGTATCCTCCATCCGCGATATAGTAATGCTAGCCAAGGAGGCAGACGCATCCTTGAGAGTATGTACTTGCATTGTCTCAACAAGAAACAGGTAACGAATGAACCTGTTGCGCCGTCTTATATCTGCCTAATGGGGAGCAGCACCGTTTTTTGCTCAACTAGCATGTCTTTATACTTCTCTGGAGGCGAATTCGCGTGCAGTGTGGCGCAAAGTAAGTTGACATCGCCCTGAACAAGACGTGTCGAATTAAACATCGATATGTCTTGTCATGAGCGATTGAAAAAACAAGAATCCGATTACCGACATTCCTAAGTCGAACACTAAACAACCCCAGGTAACATTAAGAGCTGGAAGAGCTTTCTTTGCAGCTCACAGGCTATGCTCGATCCACCTCCCAAAGATAGAATAAAGCTTCGAGAAAAACCTCACGGCACACTAATTAATTGTAATTATTTTTGCCAACTTGTATAATATAATTAACTAGCTTTTGTCACTCAGGAATAAAGCAGCTTTCTATTGTTGCTAATTTTTTTCTAATCGGCCCAGTAATTCCAGAGATTACCTCCTACAAACAAAAAAACAAACTTTACCTCTTTATTATAATAGTGTAGATTAAAACAAAGACGGATTAAGATAGGTGGATATCGAGAATTGGAAAGAGGATGCGCGGGCCCATGAAAAATGGAAGGGGTGCAGAAAGGCTTATGCCCAAAAGTGGGATAGAACTGGCCAACAAAAAGAAGAATATTGAAAAATAAACTCACGCAATAAAATGTAGCTGGAGGAAAAATTTAAATATAGAAACAAAACTAAAATGGCGGGAAGCGCCGCCATGTTGGACCGCGGTGATGGATTGACGGAAATATTGTAAAATTCATCTATGGCGCAAAACAAAATATATATATAGCGATAAAAGTCTAAATAATTAATACTATAATTACTAATTTAGGCATTAGTTCATTATTTTTATCACTGCATTGATTATTTTAATGAATAGGTACAGGCGAGATAAGCAGACTTTTGCCAACCAACCGATAACAAAAGACCTTGATGGACAGACGGACTACGCTACTAATTAAAACATTTTTTTTACAAAAAATATAACCAATATTTCAAAAATATCGATGTCTTCATTTTTATGCTACTATAAATTGTGTTCGTATTATGCAAAAATAATATTGCTAGGTGGTGGAGTGGAAGAAAAAGACATATTGCGCCGACCCCAAATAAAACGGGACAAGGGCAGGAAGATGATGATGATGATGATGATTATGCAAAAATAATAACCACCAAAAACTGAAGAGAATTGTAAAGAAAAATGACAATTAAATAAGTAATATAATATATTTTTATTTATAAAGTAAATTATTTCCAGATAAATTATTATATACTTACCTAAATATGCTGGGGTGGATCGAATTACGCATTTATCCCACCTTTACGCAAAGTACGCGCTTTGGACGTTTACTTCTACTGTACTTTGCTTGGACGTGATGTTGCGGATACCAGCCCGATATACTATACTATACCTAAAAATAGTAAATGAAGCCTAACTTAGGCTGCCGAAGGACCAGTTACCTAAGCGAAAAGCGTTCACACACCTATTGTTTTTCTATTGGTGTATATTTTAGGTAATAGATGGTAGGTATTATTGGTTCATATTTTAGGTACCTAATTATAATAGATGGTATTAGTCACAAATACATTTTCGGTACTAATTATATTTTATCCCATTTAATTATTACGTTATCAATAACATTATAGTTATGCTAATTAGATACGCTTACGCATATGTTTTTCAAATACATGTTTTTTTTTAAATATACCTTAAGGACTCTAGGTAAAAATGATTTTGAAAGGATCTTAATCTGATTTGTAAAAAAATTGCTTCTGGACTCAGTTTGCATTTTTCGGAATTGTCTTTAAATTAATTGATCCCCAAGAGTAACGCCAAATACAAAATTTAAATCTCTTAGTTTACTAATGGCGCAATTACCGCTTGAATTCGCGGCACTAATGTACTATTATGGAGAAACCTATTTTTTACGCGGACAAAGCCGCTGGTAAAGCTGGTCTATAAAACTATACTACAAGGATATTTTATTTTTTGGAGCGGGATAGTGTCAAACTCTTACTGACTAAACGACACACTTCGTTCCTTCTTGCCTTAGTTCCAAGGTCCTGGTGTTCAGTTTTCGCATCAACCCTGGATGAGATTGTCACACTCTTTCTTTTCTCTTTTTTTCTTCATAATCCCAACTCACGTGTGTATCTTCGGGAACGCTTTGAGTATCTTGTGCCGAGAGGAAAATCTTGTCGCTCTTCATCATCTCTTCTCCTTCGTTTTCCTGACCTTCTAGTCGTTATAGTGGATCTCTTACTGTTCGAGCTGTGCGCCTGTGGAACTCTCTTCCACATACAACTCGAGATAGCACCTCGTTGGAGGTTTTCAGGGGAAGAATTAGGGAACATTTCTTGTCAACATGACACATATGTATGTGTTAGTTTTATTTATATAGTATTTTTATATATTTGTATAGTATATTTTAGTTTTAGATTTAAAATTCAGTTTATGTTTGGATTAACTGAAGTTCTTTTGTGCATATGGATTGTCCTCGTGATTTAAAATTTCACTGTGTTTTTAAAGTTTTGCTGGAAGCAACTATTGGTTAAGCTTGCCTAAGCCTAAGCGTGTAAATCACCTATTCTTTTATTTAATCTTCTGTAATTTATGTACAACTAGCGACCCGCCCCAGCTTCGCACGGGGATATTGAATATATTATGCATGTATTTTGCCCATAAACCTTCCTCTTGAATCACTCTATCTATTAAAAAAATCGCATTAAAATTCGTTGCGTAGTTTTAAAGATTTAAGCATACATAAGGAGGAAGCGACTTTGTTTTATAATATGTAATGATAAAGAATACAAGAACCATTGGCGTCAGGATTAGAAGGATAATAGGGAATCAATTAAAAAAGCCAAGTACATAAGCACGTGGAATTTATTTCTCTATTTAACTTAAACGATAGGATAGTGTGCGTAGTCCAAAATTAAGCAATTGTTGTCCCTGGTAGACATCAGGACGTAACCATCTTCTCCCCAGATTTCTCCCCAGGAGTTCTTGATGATCCAGTATTCTTCCCCATCTTCGCGGACGCCGTAGCCTACGACCGTGACACAATGACCTCCTCCGCCGTAGCCACTGAAAATAGAAAATTATGTCTACAACATTCATCATTTCAGCCGAAAGACGTCCACTGTTGAACACAGGCCAGCCCAAGCGCCGCCACAAAAACCGATCCTGTGCATCTCACATTCATCGAATTTCAACAACGGTCGTCTTAAAATATGCAGTCGCATACTCTAGAATCTTTTGGCCACGACGGCCATCTGTTCTGCGTTATTGCCATTTTAGTTTAGCGATTCTTTTCGCTTTGTCGGCAATCTTGGTTCTCTTGCGGATATCTTCATTTCTGATTCGATCATGCAAGGATACTCCGAGCATAGTCGTTTTTTATGGTGGGAAAAATCATCTAATGACAAATCCCGCCCTTGGGCAAAGCGGGAAACAGTGTCAGACTCTTGCTGACTAAACGACCTACCCCATTCCTTCTTAGCCTTCATACCAGGGTCGGACTTTCCTTTCAAAGACCGGACCGGGGTCCTAGTTAATTTAAAAGAGTGTCCATGGAGTATCTTGCACGTTCTTCTCCATAGAGGTCTACGCCTTGGAACGTGCAAATTAGCTTCAGTTTTAACATTTTAAAAGTGCCTGTCAATAGTCTATCTACACTTCTACACTAATATAATAAAGAGGTAAAGTTTGTTTTTTTGTTTGTAGGGGGTAATCTCTGGAACTACTGGTCCGATTAGAAAAATTTTAGCAACAACAGAAAGCTGCTTTACTCCTGAGTGACATAGGCTATATTTTATGTACGCGGGCGAAGCCGCTGACAAAAGCTAGTTTGAAATAAATTATTTTTAGTTTGAGTTTGAGTCTTTAGGTTTCGGCCCTTCAATTGGGCTTCTCCATTTGCTGACCACTCTTGGAGGCGCGCGGGAACAGAGCGCGTCGTCGACAACTAAGCATAGCCCTTTCCTCAAATTAATGAAAAATGTTTACCATTCAGTGTCATAGAATACTCCACTGGAATAGTGCAAAAAGTTGCCAGAGATACGAATGCCCACAGTAACCGGTCCGTACTTATAGAGGGCTACTTTCAAGGCGTTAGGGTTCCGTGGGGTTACTTGCGCGAACCCGCGGATGTTGTACACATTTGTCGCGTTCTGCATTCTACAGTAACCGTCCTGAAAACAGAAATATTATGTTACAAAATAATTTTTATGCGCGTATAAATTTTGGTCGTTTTAAGCTCGTGTAGATCAGGTACATGAAGCACTATCGATTTGTAAAGATAAAAATAAAGAACCTACTTTAAAAAAACTTGAATTAATTTACGCGTGTAAAAAATTAATATCTTTAAGCAAACATCAGCTGAGAGAGTTCATGACCGGTAGATATAGTTAGTACGCAACCACCGACACCTATCTACCTACAAGTAATGGACTCGCTTATGTAAAGTGTCCCTAAAGAAATAAAATTTCGTACATGCACTAATTAATTCGAATAAAAACACAAAAAAACTTTTTTATTTTTTTTTTAAATTGATACTGTTTCATGTAGGTACTTTTTTATGGTGGGAAAAATCATCGAATGACGAATCCCGCTCTTAGGCGGAGCGGGAGACAGTGTCAGACTGACTGAACGACCCACCTTTCCTTTCTGCCTTAGTTCCAGGGCCCCGGTGTCCCGCTTTCGCATCGACTCTTGGCCCCAGAAGGTTAATGTAGGTATTGGAATCATGTAGGTCCCTCCATGGGATTAAAATTTAGCGGTGTATATTTGAGCAGTATCGTATGTACTTACAGTAGCCGTGTAGATACCGTACTGCTCCTCAGTAGAGATACCGTAAGTGGTGACGTATTGCATGGCACCAGCCATGAACCCTCCTTTGCATCCAGCGGCGTGAAAACTGCAACCAAATATATAGAAAACAATAAAACTTTTATACAACATTTAAATATTTATTAATAAAAAAATTATAAATATTTTTTTTAAATATTTATTATGATTTTTTTCATAATTTAAAATAAATATTTCACAGAACTTGATCTAGGAAATATAATGTGATATTTGTTCTTGATATTTGTTTTATTGTTATATTATTTTTGAAATTATTGCGACTACATAAGTTTCACAATAATTTTAAAAATATCTGACATCTTGAGGCGCGTGTTTGTGATGCCTACTTACCCCCAGGCACAGTCTACAAGAGACTGTTCACTCAAGTCCAGTAGCCTGTCGCCGTTGACCCTGGCCAGGGCTCCCTCGACGGCAGCAGTAGTACAGAAGGCCCAGCAAGAACCGCAGTGACCCTGGTCTGGATAATAACAAATGAAGATTATTTGAGTGATATTACGACAGCGAGGAACTCTTCATAGGATCACAGCAGAAATGTCGTGACAAGTAATTTTACTTTGTTTATACGTATAGTTGATGACTGGCTGAAGGAAGAGGGGAGAGGACACATTAAACTTTTCTGATCTGATGATGAAGCTAAATGATAAGCACCGGCACTTAGTCGTGTTTGGGATCATTAAAATTTTCAAGAGATACCTACTTATCAGAGTGGTTAGAAGGTAACAAATTCTAACTTATGCACTATTTCAGCTTTGAAATTTTTTTGCACTTTTTAGTTTTTTTTGCTTTGTTTAGAACGCTCCTTCAACGAACCAAACACGAACGAACAACGAATAACTAGCCTATGCGAGACTTTTTGCCCTCACACAGGTATTTTTCTTCTGTTCTTTTTAATATTGTTTTTATTTCTTTTGTTTCTTTCTCCCTTCTTTACCAGAGTGCCTAGTGTGAGTATATTTTACACTAACGCGATCGACGCCTTTATGATGTTCGGCGCTCCGATTGGCTCGCTCCAAGCTCTATAACCAATCTGAGAACCGAACGTGCTAAGCGTTTCGATCACATTAACGTAAAAACAACTCACACTCAGAACACTGAAGAATCCAAGTACTTACTCTTAACAGGAGTGACACTTCCTTCCATCCTCAGATCGAAGTTCTCCGGCAGTTCCTTCACAATGTCATCGATCTCCTCCAGGGTGTGGGGGAAAGGCGTCATTTCAGGGTAATCGTCTGAAGAGAAGTAGGTGCCTGACAGATATTCGAGTTCATCTTCGGTCTTGTCGGAGAACGCGTTCAGCTCAAGCCTGTATCCCAGGTTCTTGCGGTTGTGCTCTTCAATCATTCTGGGTTTTTGGGAAAGAGATAAATGATTATTTTCTATGTTCACTGGTTTTTTTGGAATTCTTCAACTGTTTTGTCATGATCTAACAAAGTTATAAGACATTTTTTAACTACGCTTCCGTCACGCAGTAATCAGCTCAAATACCTAAACTTAACTTTTCTATAATCTTACTTAATATTATAAATGCGAAAGTTACGATGTTTGGATGTTTGTTACTCGATCACGCCAAAACAGCTGGACGGATCTGGATGAAATTTGGCACAGGAATAGGATACACTCCGGAATAGGACATAGGCTACTTTTTATCCCGGAAACCCCAACCCTAATACCTTGCGGGCGAAGCCACGGGCAAAAGCTAGTTAGAAATAAATGTTTAAAATGTTACTTAGTGGTTTGGTGTTAATCCTCTACAACCTAAAACAACTGCTGGAGGATCGTCAACGGCGAAATACTCCAAAAAAACAATTTTTTCTTTACTTCGAGAAGATGATATTAATATATTTTATCGTTAAATAACAATAGAGCTGTAATTTACCTCCAGTTCTTCTCAAAGATCTTCTTCCTCATCAGGTGTTCATCGCCCTCATAGATCTTGTTGTGGTGGTCGGTGTAGAGGTCGAAGGCAAAATCCAGGTGTGAAGGCAGATCAGGGTGTAAGAGCTTTATATCCTTGGAGAAGTCCGTTCCAAAATGCCGTGTCTCACAGTCTTCCTCTAAAAATCAAATAAAAACTGACCTGACCGACTGTCATTATACGAAGCAAATACATTATATTTCATAAATAGACCAGTTCCGATAATTTTTGATGGAAAAAATGGTGTAGTAGCATCAAACCTATTGAAAAAGGAAGAGAATATAACAAAAATTAAACGAAAGATCGGGAAGTGGATGAGGGTGAGGTCTTAAAAACTACTGCGGGCAAAACTACTGGTTCTAGGGAAAAAAGTCAAATGGCAAACTTGTAGGTCATAAAAAAACTTCATCTTTCGTATTTAGAACACTTTTTTAACATAACCTCAAAATCTATGTGAAAATTTCAAATAATCGATTTTTTTATCATTTTCAGAGCTATTTGCACAGGCCTAAAAGGATAATACAAAAATTTTTGTTTTTAACTGACATGAAATAGTGCTTGACTGCGATCGTACTGTCTGAGTCCTAAATTACCGAACCCACCCCCTTTGAAAAGATATTAAAGTGTCAACATAATGCAGAAACCCTACCTTATAGCAGAGATATAATTGGGTCAGGACGAAATTTTTGACGCGACGAAATGTGTCACACTGGAAAATAAATGTGTCATACTGGAAAATAAATGTAGCACAATAGAATTGTTGCGCTACATTTATTTTCCAATGTGACACATTTTGTTGTAATTTCCGTTGTGCGATTACGTCAAAAATTTGGTCCTGACCCAATTATTTATGCAAGCACATTATTCTGTTAAAACACAATATTAAGTCTAACTATAAAGAAACCACTGACGGAAAGATCGCAGCAGGTAAATAGTTCCAGTCCTTCGATTCGAGAATTTTTGTAAAAGAAATTACAACATTTTGAATTTCGATTAAATGCACAAGGCTTCTATACAAATACTTTTCTTTATATCTACACTAATATAATAAAGAGGTAAAGTTTGTTTTTTTATTTTTTTGTTTGTAGGAGATAATCTCTGGAACTACTGGTCCCATTGGAAAATTTTTAGCAACAATAGAAAGCTGCATTACTCCTGAGTGACATAGGCTATATTTTGTGTACGCGGGAGAAGCCGCTGACAAAAGCTAGTTTTTTAATATAGGAGTACATTATAGAGAGTCAAGATTCAAGTTTTTTTTTGTTTTTAGAGGTCTTTATTGGGTTACTGCAACAAATTTATGTTTTGATTTCTATAAAATCCTAGTTAATATCTATGTATCCAAAATGTCTGACGAAAGATGAGTTATAACATCATAATTACTGACTGGCCTGTCAGCATAGTAGTTAGTGACCCTGACTGCTATGTCGGAGGTCGTGAGTTCGATTCCCACCCAGGACAAATGTTTGTGTGATGAGCACGATCATTTGTTCTGTGTCTGGGTGTGATTTATCTATAACATGTATGTATTAAGAAATATATAAGTATGTTTATCAGTTGTCTAGTACTCATAACACAAGCTCTGCTTAGCTTGAGACTAGACAGCGTTGTGTGGTGGTCGTCGAATATTATAATTATTTAATTAGGTAACAGCGGTTGTATGAAAATGTACGTCGGTTTGGCTACTCTTAAATGCCCTTCCTCACCCGTTTCCTAGGTACTTGTGATGAAGGCATAAGTTCAAGCCCTGCTATGGCAATTGCCGATCCTCACACTGCTACTACCAGACTGGGTCTCAAGTCTGCTATTACAATAGCGTCAGAATAGTCAATGACTGATTTCATAATTGTTGATTTTGACAAGTTTGGTAATCTGCTAACATGATGGCGTCATTATGACTTTCTAATGAACAACCACTGATATACCATCGAGAGAATTTTTCAGAATGGTAATCTCGTACATATTTACAAATGAATATTTGACGTATGCGGTAAATTACTAAAATTTTGTCAGTTCGTTTAATCAGAGAGTTACGATTAGAATGTTATTGTGCAGTTATAGTTTTTAATTAATTACAAGACACACCACAATTTTATTACAACACCACTGACCGCCCAGTGATCAGCCATTATGAATTAACAGATTACAAAGTTTTAGTAAAATAACGTTGGAATTGTGTTGGAATGTCAATATTTTGGAAATAGCAGACTTGGGCACCTGGTCCAGCACTTCGGCTGTAACTTACCATTATCCATAGTGAGCTCTTCCTCGGTGATAGAGTCCCTGAACTCAAAGTAGTTGATGATGGTATGTTCAGCCAACTTGCCAACATCGTAGTTGTACTTCTTTACTTCTACCCTATAGGGAATAGGAGAAATTAGTTAATACAGGTACCTCTACAATCTTACTGGTGGAGATTTCTGGAATAAACAATTTTGGAGCAACAAATAAGTTCTAAATTTGGAGGTGTGTGAAAAAAAAGTCCCACAAACCCAAAACCTCTTTTAAAAAGGGAGGATCCTCCGACCACCTCAGGTGTAATGTGATCTGGTGGGCCGACAGTTGATTTCGGGCTATGTATATGTTCAAATCGCGCGAAGAACTTAGATCGCGCGATGCAGGATTCTTATAGTCCTAATGTGGCACCATAGATGTCGCATCATAACTACATTTTCTTTTTAATTGCTTTAAACTAGTGCTTGACTGCGATCCCACCTGATGGTAAGCAGTGATGCAATCGTTGATGATGAGGCGCAGTAGTTTATTAAGAGCCAATTCACTCTAGCCTTGAAGACATCTAAATTATAATCGGACGGAAAGACCGCAGCTAGCAAACTGTTCCAGTCCCTCGATGTACGCGGTATAAACGATGAGGCATATAAATGTAAGTACAATAAGTAAGTTCTTTTGGCGGTGTGTGGAACAGAGAGTAAAACCTCCTTTGAAAAGGGAGGATCCTCCGACCAGACAGGTGTTATAGTCTGGTAGGCTACTGCCCGATAGTTGATATCGGGCTGTCGTATATGTTCAAATCGCGCGCAGAACTTTGATTGTGCGATGCAGGATTGTTGTAGTTCTTATATGGTGCGATAGACGTCGATACATAACTAGATAGTATAAAATAAAGTTGCTTCCCGCTGTCTGTCCCTATGTATGCTTAGACCTTTAAAACTACGCAACGGATTTTAAAGGTTGTTTTAATAGTTTGAATGGTCCAAGAAGAAGGTTTATATGTATAATACAGGCATAATATATTTAATATCACCATTGCATCCGTGCTAAGCTGGGGTGGGTCGCTAGTCATCATCATTGCATAGTATAAAACAAAGTTGCTTCGTCCCTATGTATGCTTTTATCTTTACAAGTACGCTACGGATTTTAATGCGTTTTTTTAATAGATAGAGTGATTCAAGAGGAAGGTTTATAAGTATAATACATGCATAATATATTCAATATCAGTATCCGTGCGAAGCTAGGGCGGGTCGCTAGTCTTACTAATATTATAAATGCGAAAGTTACGATGTTTGGATATTTGGATGTTTGTTACTCAATCATGCCAAAACGGCTGGACAGAACTGAATCAAATTTGGTACATAATCATTTTGGTATATAATCTCTCTCTGTTACTTAAAGGTTTGCTGGCAGAAAACTCATTGTTGAGTTAAGCTCGCCTTTGTACATGAACTGTCATATCACTGTATTTTTGTTAACTTGTTGTGTACAATAAAGAATTAAAGAGAATTAAAGAGAGAATTACAGGCATAGAATACACTCCGCAATAGGACTTAGGCTACTTTTTATCCCGGAACCCTGAACCCCAACCCCAATACCACCCAGGCGAAGCCGCGGGGAAAAGCTAGTAAAGAATAAACTAAAAGGTAAATAGTTCACAACTTACTGCACAGGCAAATCGATTCCGGAATCCGTCTTGAAGACGTACAATGTTGTTTCTGCAGTCTTTTTACCGTACTCTTCGGTTTTAGTCCATATGTCTACCACTTTGTCGTACAAAGTTATACTTTGACCTGAGGATGAAACATTTTTAATGCGATTTAAATGTTAGTGACTAAATTACTGTTAGAATTCTTAATACGTTATTGTTTAATTATTATTTCGTTTATTCATTAAAAAGCATATGAATTACATTTTTAAATATCCTCATAAAAAATATAAAACATTTAAAAATATAAAAAACTAGCTTTTATCAATGGCTTCGCCCGCGTACATAAAATATAGCCTATGTTCCAGAGATTACAAACAAAAAAATTAAGAAACAAAAAAACAAACTTTACCTCTTTATTATATTAGTGTAGATAGTGTCCAACCGGTATCGGGAACAGGGTCCAAGCTACCAGTGGTCAGGGCTCCAGAGAAAGGAACCTCCTAACAATACGAGCCGTGTCCAGGAGTACTGATTTCTGAATCAAACCCTTGGTCCAGCCGCCTAACGAGAGCCTCCTAAGATGTTGGTCGAGACTCTTGGCTATTAAGCCATTGGCTGACACGACCATCGGTATAATGATTGCCGAATCCATATCCTACATGATTATTGATTATTATTATTATTTGAGAGCAGTGGTAGCCAAGAGGTAACAGCCCCGGCACTCACGAGGATGGATTAGGATGGCAACAAACCGATTAACATTCAAAACCAAAGTTCGTGAGCTTATTCGTAAGAAGTTGGCAGTAGTTTCATCACAGCGTTAATGTTTATAATACAATTAGACTTATTTATGGTTGATTAGTAGGTATAGATATACCTAAGAATAGATATTCTTGTATTCATTTTTCCTTTCTTTTATTCAAAGAGAATATAATATAATATAACACTGTGAAAGGCACGCGTCCCTTCCACTCGAGCACAGTTAGCCCGCCTTTTAAATATAATTCTTTGTATAAATAAATGTTTTAAATTGTTACTATTATTTCATCCTTCTTCCTACTATACGAATGAATATTCACATTAAAATTATTTTATCACTCAAAGTCGTTGTCACGTAAAACTTTCGCCCTTCTTTCGTATACCGATTTTACAGGCAACCAATTTTTTTTAACATTGTTTTTTATAATATTGATATGCCTGACAGTGTCAATCTGTTAGTTAAGTTATATCGTCGTTGCTTTTATTGCACCTACCACTGTTTGTCTCTCCGTCACCCTAAGGTTGACTGGTAGAAAATACCTAAGGCATTAAATCCGCCTCTAAACATGAAGTGTTCAATCTATACATATATATATATATATATAAAGAGAAACTGACTGACATATCAACGTACAGCCAAAACTACTGGGACTAGGAGCGGGAAATTTTTCACAAGGTTTCCTTTTATGGACCAAGCGAGCACTAAAAAAAGATTTCCCAAAATTCACTCCCTAAATGAATGAAACACGGTCGAAAGTTTCTATGAAGAAATTTTCTTACACGCGGGTGAAACCGCTGGCAGAAAGCTAGTAAATAAATAAATAAATGATGATTGGAGAAGAGATGGATGGATTGTGTGAGGAGTGATATGAAATAAAAGGGAGTTAGTGATAGTGTGACGGGTGACAGGACAGAGTGGAAGAAAAAAACATGTTGCACCGACCCCAAGTAATATGGGATAAGGGTGTTTTTTTTTTTTATGGTAGGTAAAAATCATCGAATGACGAATCCCACTCTTGGGCGGAGCGGGAAACAGTGTCAGACTCTTACTGACTAAAGAACCTACCCCGTGCCTTCCTTGCCTTATTCCCAGAGCCCCGGTGTAACGCTTTCGCATCACCCTCAGCTCCGGGAGGCTTCGATCCTGTAGGACCCCTACGGTGTGCTGACAACTCCTTGAGGCGCGCGGGAACGGTGCGCGCCGTCGACGACTTGGGCTCGGTCTGGACTGCTACCAGACGACCGGACGGCGAGCTACCCATTGCTCACCGTCAATATGGGATATGGGTAGGATGATAATGATAATGATGATGATTCATCGGTACCTGTATAAGTGAACTCAGAAGCGTCTGGTAGAAAGTCCTGTGCCTCTCTATCAGTTTCCCATCCGATGCATTTTTCACTATTTTCGAGCTCTGCGTCAGTGACGGGAAATCTCTGTAAAAACAAATTTAATATAGCAAAAAATAACACAATAAAGTTCATTTCACAGATATAGATATAGGTATACACCGTTAAATTTTAGTCGTTTTAATCCCGAAGAGGGTCGATCCAGTACATGAAACACTATCGATTTGTGTAGATAAAATAAAAAAATAAAGTACTTTTTTTCTAATTTTTTTATTGATATACGCATTTACGAAATTATTGTCATTAAAAATATAGTCATTGACCTTGTAGGTAGTTGTCGATCGTTGCGTACTAACTACCTAAAGGTCATTGAACTCGCCCAGCTGACGTTTACTTAAAGAAATTAATTTAGAACATGCGTAAACTAATTCGAGTTTTAAAAAAAAGTACTTTGTTTTTTCATTCTAACTTTACCAATCGATAGTGTTTCATTTGTGTTTCATGTCCTGAATCGATCCTCCAAGGGATTAAAACGACTAAAATTTTACGGTGTATACCTAGACAACGCAAGCATCACGATCTGTATGGAAACCAAGCGTGCAATTTTTTGACTACCTTATTATGGCGTCACAAGCACTATTTGTGATGGGAAAATCAAATCTAAGCGTACGTCCCCCTCGCTCCAACCCTGCCTTGCCAGCACAATTAACCATTTGTATATTTTTAACTGATGTCCGACTAGCGCTATACACCGATGCAGACTGACCGCGAAAGTGACCACTTACGATTTTCGTACGTAAGCTAAGCACGCGAAGTAGTTGCTCTTGCGTTATCTAGGTATATGTATATCTGTGGTTCATTTAAATTTAAAAAAAAATGCGTATAGTACATTCGCGTTAAGAGTGACAGAGACATTTTTTTAATTACAAAGTCAAGTGTCATTAGTTGAAGGCATTGCTTCTATTGTTTCAATTTAATACCACTGTGAAAGTATGAATACACTTATACACATTTAGGTATCTTGCAGTTGCACTGATGACTCAATGCATTCTTAACGCGAACTATACCCTTAGAAACAAAGGGACCCAACCGCAAAGAGTATTTTTTTCCTAGTAGGTACTTTTTTCTAGTCAGTACTTTTTTCCACAATGATTTTTCAGAACATTCAAATAAGAAGTTACCAGTATTTTGAGTTAGGTCACTTAAATTCTAACTTTACGATAATGTACCTCATAAACGTAACCAGAATCTGCGTAGTACCACTTGCTCACAGTACCATCATTAAATTCTATGCGGGACCTATTCAATTCGGCATTGTACCTGAAACAAAATCATTACATAGTATAAACCAAAGTTGCTTCGTTCCTATTTATGCTTAGATCTTTAAAAGTACGCCACGGATTTTAATGTTTTTTTTTTTATATACAAGGTGTCACTGACATGTTAACGCAAACGAATACCATAGGTCCAGTACATTATTCTGGACACTCTAGTGGTGGTTTTTTTCGTCGTTTTTTTTTTTATTTTTTACCTGTATAAAATCCTTATTCTAACCAATCCGAATGATATTTTTGGAAAAAATAGTAAAAAATAAAAAAAAAATCTAAAAAAAAAATTAATAAAAAAATCATCGAGGCAAATAAAGTCGTTATTCTAATCAAACCCGATGACATTATTAATCTTGAATGTAATTCACTCATTTTTTTCGCAAAAAATGTTAAAATGACGTTTTTATACAGTTTAATTTAAAAAACGTAAAAAAGTCATTAAAAAAAAATAAGAAAAAACCGACAAAAAATTCCACCACTGGGGGGTCTAGAATCATGTACTGGATTTATGGTATTCGTTTGCGTTAACATGTCAATGACACCCTGTATAGAGTGATTCATAATACATCTACACTAATATAATAAAGAGGTAAAGTTTGTTTTTTTTTTTGTTTGTAGGAGGTAATCTCTGGAACTACTGGTCCGATTAGAAAAAAATTAGCAACAATAGAAAGCTGCTTTACTCCTAAGTGACATAGGTTATATTTTATGTACGCGGGCGAAGCCGCTGTCAAAGGCTAGTGCATAATATATTCGATATAAGTACTCGTGTGAAGCTGGGGCGGGTCGCTGGTATATTTATATATTTAAGTGCCATTCAGACACGCATACAAATATTCACATCACTAAGGGGCCTAACGGCGGATCCACATTAGTGCTATGAATTCATGCCAAGAATAAACTACACAAGTCGTACCCCGTGAAAACCGAACCCTCCTGGAGCCGAGAATTGGTGCGAAAGCGTTACACCGGTGCTCTGGGAATAACGCAAGGGAGGAACGGGGTAGGTTGTGTAATGTATTAGATACTTCAGTGTGCCATGCATGTGAAAGCACACGTCTATGACAGGTACAAAATGTCATCTCTCTCTCATTAAATCGCTGGACCAAGCTACACGTCTTATTTATTTCTCTCGAACATCTCAGTGGCGACGAGGATAAAAAAAAATAATAATCACAAAATTAGCAACTACTTACAATTATAATCATGTCGATAGGTAAGTTGGCTGAATTCAATGTAAGAACGGGGAATTGGACGATGTACATCGAGCGGATGGAAATGTTCTTCAAAGTAAATGGCATCAAGGAAGAACTTCGGTTACCTTCCTTGATTGCGGCGATGGGCGACGAAGCGTACGAACTGTTAAGTAATTTAACAAGTCCCGAAAAACCGAGTGCAATGACGTACTCGGGGGTTATAAAGATGATGACAGATCATTTACAACCAAAGCCGTCGTTCATGGCCGAGAGGTACCGTTTTCGACAAAGAAGACAAAATGTGGGTGAATCCATCTTACATTATATTTCGGAACTGAAGAAGATGTCTAAATTTTGTGACTTTAAGGCCGTGTTAGAAGAAAACCTAAGAGATCAGCTTGTATGCGGATTGAGAAGCGAGCAAATAAGGCAAAGACTGTTTACCGAGGAAAACCTGCAGTACTCTAACGCCGTGAAAATTTCATGCGCTATGGAAGCGGCGGAGAGAGATGCAGCGGCGGTGGAACAGGCAGTCGGGGGCCATAGCGAGGCTGGCGGCGACCGAGACGTGGCAGCGGGGGTGTTGCACGCGAGCGCTACGCCTACGAGAAGCATCCGTAGCCATAATAGACGTGATGGTTTTCGGGGATTGTCAGCGGAAGGCGCCGGAGTAGCCAGCGGTGCGGTATCCAAAAACAATTGCTCTGCGTGTGGGGCTACGGACCACCAGAGCGAACAATGTAGGTACAGACGATTTATCTGTGGCAGATGCAGACAGAAGGGACATCTACGCCGAGTCTGTCAGATACGTTTAAGGGGTAAGCGAGGTGACACCAATAACATTAGTACTCACTTAGAAGCACCAGGCATTGACCTCGAAGATCAAGTCGAGGAAGATGAAGACGAGGAAGACTGGGAGACAGCAGAAAATTTGCATCAACTCAGTTTGAGTAGTTATAAACCGGTGAGTTTGACCATATGGATAGATGAAACCAAGTTATCTATGGAAGTCGACACCGGCTCATTGGTGTCATGCATTAGTAGGAAAATGTACTATAAACTGTTTAGCCATAGACCTTTGTGTAGTTCAGATTTAGTTTTTCGATTTTATAATGGTTCTGTTATAAAACCGGTTGGAGTTATTAAGCCATTAGTTAAATTTGGAGATAAATCCAAACATTTGGAATTATTTATAATAGAAGGTGGCACTACCTCATTGTTAGGTAGACAATGGCTGACAGAACTAGGCATTAAAATACCTTTGTATCAAAATACCTTATTGGTAAACACAGACAAAAAAAATTGTAATAGCCAATTGACACTGTTACTTCACAGGTATAAAGATTTGTTCTCGGAGGGACTGGGTCGATTCACTGGAGGTAAAGCACGGTTGCGAATACGCGAGGGGGCGACACCAGTGTTCTGTCGCGCACGACCTGTACCGTACGCACTTCGCGAGCGCGTCGAGGCGGAGCTGGAGGGCATGCTGCGCACGGGGGTCATCGAGCCTGTGGACAGCGCGGACTGGGCTACTCCACTTGTGCCGGTACGTAAGGCTGATGGTGGACTCCGTATCTGTGCTGATTATAAAATAACGTTAAATCCGGTATTATTAGTGGACAGATATCCTTTACCACGTATAAACGACTTGCTGGTTAAGTTAAACGGAGCTAAGGTATTTACGAAAATCGATTTATCACAAGCATACAATCAAATCGAATTGGATGACCCAGATAATTACTCTGTTATTAATACGCATAAAGGCCTCTTCAAGTACAAAAGGTTAGTTTACGGCTTGTCCTCAAGCCCAGGTATTTTTCAAAGAATTATGGCTAACCTTTTTAACGATATTTTAAACGTAGAAGTATTTCTTGATGATATCATTATAGGAACACCCAATATACAGCAGCATTTAGTTATTCTAGAAAAAGTTTTAGAACGGTTACATAGCAATGGAATGAAACTAAAGGAAAGTAAATGTTTGTTCATGACTGAAGAGGTAAAATATTTAGGATATATTATCTCTGCCGAGGGAATTAAAGTAGACCCTGAGAAGGTGGAAGGGATAGTAAATATACCTCGCCCAGAGAACGTCACGGATTTGAGAGCCTTTTTGGGCACCATTAATTACTACGCAAAATTTGTTAATAATTTAAGTTCTATTCTGGCACCTTTATATTTTTTGTTAAAGAAGGGAGTAACATGGAAGTGGGATAGAAAATGTGAGACGGCTTTTAAAAAAATTAAATCTATTTTGATTAGTGCCGACGTCCTTGCTCATTATGAACCAAGTCGACCTTTGTTTTTAACTTGCGATGCAAGCGCAAAGGGCATAGGTGGCGTACTGAGTCAGATGAGTGAGTCGCGTAGAACTAGTAAAGGTTCTGCCGAAATCCGAGAGCAACCGGTAGTGTATGTGTCGCGAGCGCTTAACGAAGCTGAGAAACATTATTCGCAAATCGAGCGGGAGGCATTAGCTATTGTGTTTTGCTTAGAAAAGTTACATCAGTATTTATACGGACGACGATTTACACTACGTACGGACCACAAACCTTTAGTTACTATTTTTGGACCTAAACAAGGTATACCGTCGATGGCTGCTAGTCGCTTACAAAGGTGGGCTATAAAGCTATCAGCCTATACATATGATATCGAATATGTTGCATCTAAGCAGAACGGGGCAGATGGGTTATCGCGGTTGCCAGCTACAGCTTCAATGAAACAAGCTGCAAAATGTCCGGAACAAACACATTTACATTTCGCACAGAATGCTATGTTATTAGATCATAACGAGATTAAAAAACACACCGGTCGAGATCACTTGCTAGGACGTGTCTTAAGATATTTACGCGATGAATGGCCGGTTGATAATGAAATAACATCGCTTCAACCTTATTTTAATCGTAAAAAGGAGCTCTATGAAGAGTTAGGTTGCGTGATGTGGGGCCATTGAGTAGTTGTACCGACTATGTGTAGGAATAAAGTTTTGTCCGATTTACACGAAGCCCATATGGGTATAGTCAAAACGAAAGCGTTTGCTAGGAGTTATGTTTGGTGGCCGGGCATGGATGAAGACATCGAAAAAATGTGCCGAGGTTGTCATGTGTGTGCCGCGGAAAGTGACGCGCCCCCACGTCATACACCCTGTCCATGGCCATGGCCAGATAAGCCGTGGGCTCGTGTTCATGTTGATTTCCTAGGTCCTATCACGGGACGATTATTTTTAGTGATAGTGGATGCCCGAACCAAGTGGCTAGAGGTTAGTCAAGTACCTAGCACAGCGGCTAGTAATATAATAAGTATTATGAGTGATGTATTCGCACGTTTTGGTTTGCCTAGACAAATAGTCTCAGATAACGGGCCCCCGTTTACAAGTTACGAGTTTTCTGAGTTTCTCAATGCGAATGGCATTCAGCACGTATTTTCTGCACCTTATCACCCAGCTTCGAATGGAGCTGCAGAAAACGCAGTACGGACCGTTAAAAGAACGATTAAAAAGGCAATTAGGGAGAATTTAAACATAAATTTGTTTTTAAATAATTTTTTACTGTTCTATAGGAATACAGAACACTGTACAACCGGCGAATCACCGGCATTACTCATGTTTGGTCGTAGGTTGCGGACAAAATTCGATGCGCTAATACCAAATGTTGATAGCAAAGTTAAAGTTGCTCAGGAGCGACAACAAATGTATGGCGCTACTGGTTCGCGTCAATTGAGTCCGGGGGATGATGTGTGGTTAAGGCAATATAAGGGACATGATAAATGGGTAGCAGGGAGAGTAACACAAAAGATAGGTACCACAGATTATAAGGTTGTCGACGCCTTAGGTAGGGAATGCCACAAACATGTTGATCAGTTAAAACAACGGAAACGGAGTTCATTAATCTGTCCTTCTAGCAGTGGTAGCGAGAAGCTGGAGGAAGCGGAGTTAGCTCGAGACCCAGGAGCGCCCAATCCAGAAGATCAGGTCTCGACTACCGAAAATACACATCGCGAAAATGAGGAAGAGGAGCATTTCGAAGATTGCGAAGAACAGTCGTTGCCAAATCCAACTCAACCTGTTTTGTCCTCTCCAGAACCGTCCCAGTCTCGTCCCGTGCGTCAATGTCGCATTAATAAACCCGCTAGATATAAGTTTTAGAATACTTAGTTTATGTTCTTTTTTGTTTAGTTTATGTATATTTGGTAGAAGATTGTTCTTAAGAAGGTTCCAAATTAAGGGTGAGGGTGTAATGTATTAGATACTTCAGTGTGCCATGCATGTGAAAGCACACGTCTATGACAGATACAAAATGTCATCTCTCTCTCATTAAATCGCTGGACCAAGCTACACGTCTTATTTATTTCTCTCGAACATCTCAGGTTGTTTAGACAGTAAGAGTCTGACACTGTTTCGGGATTCGTCATTCGATGATTTTTACCTACCATAAAAAAACGCCGTGAAAACCGTCCACATTCACGTTCACGCCTGTTTACAGAGCTTCACGCCACCAAAATGAAGCCACTATTAGTGCCGTGAATTTATGCGAATTCACGCCATAAATCCACCACACAAACCGTGATAATTTACGTTCACGCCTGATTACGGAGCTTCACATATTATGCAAGAAAAATCCGGAAATATTATATGGATTCTAGGGCAATTTCAAGTCAAAGTGGAAACAGGAATCAGAACTGAAGTCGGGGAAAGAGATATAAGAAGAAGAAAGAAGTCTTCTTCTTTCTTCTTCTTCTAAAGTAGTTTAGGCTAGATTTAAGACTGCAACTTCCCGTTGGACAGACCTCATTAGAGCTGCAACACAATCCTCCATGGTCCAGAGTTTCCTTTGTTTCCTGATAGCTATGACCTAGGAGTATTTAAGTCAAGAGTGAATAGATTACTTCCAGGCAAGCGTAGTCCTTCGTCGTCCACATCATAGCTTACCACCAAGCGATGGTGTCATACTCCTCAGCAGAACCACTTTGACTATATTATATACAAATTACAGGATAAAATGTAGATAATGTCTATATTTTTGTAGCTTAATATCAAAATTTGTATATTGTTAGTTTCTTGGAAAATACCAATTCAAAGTGGTCATGCCACAGAGCATACTCCCCAGCAGGACCACTTTAAAATAACGCTTATTTGGCGCTGATTATGCACAAACCATAATATAAAAAAATGTATATTTATTGTATATCAAGATAACATCTACAATTTTAGATAAATACTTACCGATTTTTAGTAATATGTAAATGTTTTACTGGAAAGCGCCTGCTATGAATTTCTTAGCATTCACGACTAGCTTCTGTCATTGGCTGTTATTTGCTAAGAAATTCATAGCAGGCGCTTTTCGATAAAACATTTCCATATTACTAAAAATCGGCAAGTATTTATCTAAAATTGTAGATGTTATCTTGATATACAATAAATATACATTTTTTTATATTATGGCTTGTGCATAATCAGCGCCAAATAAGCGTTATTTTAAAGTGGTCCTGCTGGGGAGTATGCTCTGTGGCATGACCACTTTGAATTGATATTTTCCAAGAAACTAACAATATACAAATTTTGATATTAAGCTACAAAAATATAGACATTATCTACATTTTATCCTGTAATTTGTATATAATGTAGTCAAAGTGGTTCTGCTGCGGAGTATGACACAAGCGATGATGTAGACGACGAGTTACCGACTTAATATGGCCACCTTCCAGCTCCATCATCAGATTAGCTTCATGTCATCATAGTATTGCATTATCACGCGATTTACTTATGTATAGGTACATTTCAGCTCAATCGGTAATCGGTAAGTGGATCAAATTTAATTTGCAAGATTTGATCACAAACATTAGGACAGGTAGGGATCCTGCAGAAGGATCGAAACCAACTGGGGCCAAGGGTTCGTATCTAGGAAGGCTCTAGCCCTGCTACAGTTGGCGACGTAGCAACGGGGTAGGTTGTTTAGTCAATAAGAGTCTGACACTGTTTCTCGCTCCGTCCAAGGGTGGGTTTCGTTATTGGATGATTTCTAGCTACCTACCATAAAAAAGTAAACATCGGGACAGGTGAGACTAACCTTTCTTTTCCTCCTTTTTCAAATCCATCCAAAGGTTGTCTTTAAAAAATCGCTTTTAGCGATAAGACCGCCCTTTGTGACACCCAATTAATTTTAAGTTCCTATTGTTATATTTTTTTTATTTTTGGTGTGCAATAAAGAATATATCTGTCTATCTAATAAAAAGATTATACAAAAAAATACAAAAATATTTATTTGGAACACAAAAACAATTGACAATGATGACATATATAACGATGACAGCTGCAAAAGTTTTAAACTGTGTCGCAACTGTCAACGCCCATCTATATATATAAAAATCAATTGCTGTTCGTTAGTCTCGCTAAAACTCGGGATCGGCTGGACCGATTTGGCTGATTTTGGTCTTGAAATATTCGTGATGGTTCAGGGAAGGTTTAAACGGTGAGAACGAAAAAAAAAAAATAGGCGAAACGAAGTTTGCCGGGACAGCTAGAACCGATTTAGCTGAAAATTGGCAGGGAGGTAGTTTAGAGCCAGGAGAATGACATAGGATACATTTTTTTTTTTTTTTTTAGAGTAGGGTAGAGTAGGGTAGAGTAGGGTAGAGTAGGGTAGAGTGGGGTAGAGTAGGGTAGAGTAGGGTAGAGTAGGGTAGAGTAGGGTAGAGTAGGGTAGAGTAGGGTAGAGTAGGGTAGAGTAGGGTAGAGTAGGGTAGAGTAGGGTAGAGTAGGGTAGAGTAGGGTAGAGTAGGGTAGAGTAGGGTAGAGTAGGGTAGAGTAGGGTAGAGTAGGGTAGAGTAGGGTAGAGTAGGGTAGAGTAGGGTAGAGTAGGGTAGAGTAGGGTAGAGTAGGGTAGAGTAGGGTAGAGTAGGGTAGAGTAGGGTAGAGTAGGGTAGAGTAGGGTAGAGTAGGGTAGAGTAGGGTAGAGTAGGGTAGAGTAGGGTAGAGTAGGGTAGAGTAGGGTAGAGTAGGGTAGAGTAGGGTAGAGTAGGGTAGAGTAGGGTAGAGTAGGGTAGAGTAGGGTAGAGTAGGGTAGAGTAGGGTAGAGTAGGGTAGAGTAGGGTAGAGTAGGGTAGAGTAGGGTAGAGTAGGGTAGAGTAGGGTAGAGTAGGGTAGAGTAGGGTAGAGTAGGGTAGAGTAGGGTAGAGTAGGGTAGAGTAGGGTAGAGTAGAATAATCTGTTGCCGGGAGCGAAGCCGCGGGCAAAAGCTAGTCTTATATAAAAAAACAACGTCCCAGACATAAGGATATGTGTGTAGTACGTAGTGTGTAATATGTTGTGGGTGTGTGTGGGTGAGTGTATGTGTAGGTATGTATTAATACTTGCTAAGGTTCTAAAATTTTCTCAGTATCACTGTACGATAGTGTTTTTAACCAATCTGTCAAATTATTTTTAAGGTCATTTCGTTTGAGGTGATAAATATTGATAAGTTTGTTTATTTTGTTATAAATCTTAGAGCTGATGAATGTGAAATGCCATTTTACTAATACCACTTTACAGGGTACTATTTTGCAGACTCTGTCTGCGAGGCGTCTGGCAGCACTAAAACTGGGATCATAAGGTTCGAGATTATGTTTCCTCAATACAGTGTGTAGAATGAATATTTGCCTAACCGTAATTACAATCCCGGTACAGGTTTAAGGTAGGGTAGCGGATAGGTTTCCTGCAGAGAACCTTTAGTACAGCCCTCTGTGCCCTTTCTAATCGGAGCATAGTACTTTTATGCGCTCCTCCCCATGAGATCACGCAATATCCCAAAACTGATTGAGCGAGTGCAAGGTAAAGATTGTTCATACATAGTGTTCACAGGCCCTAATAGTTGTGAAAACAGTTTCAACTTACCATAGTTCGAAGATTTCCTTCTGAGTTGTTATGAAATCTACTTTTTCTCCTCTGAAGTGGTATTCAATCGGCCATATTATTTCATTGTCGTCATCTCCTGAACAAACAATTTTATTTTAATAATAATTTTAAAATAAAATTTTACCTTTTACTTTTACACACGGTGTCTACATCTCTTTTTTTTCTAACTCTCCTTTCGCAGGTATGCTGGAAGAGATTTCTTAACAAATAATCATCACCTATGTACCTATTTTTCTGTTTCCTTTTCTTTTCTTTTATTATTATGTGTGTAAAAAATGTGTTAAAAAAATGGAATATATATATATATATATATATTCCATTTTTTTTAACACATTTTTTAAACACATAATGCACATAATGCGGTGTACAATAAGGTATAAATATTTATACCTTATTGTACACCGCATTAACAACAAATACAATACATAAGTAAGCAAGTAAGTTAAGTATATAATAAATAATAATAGGAAAAAATAAGAGTAGGCACAATGGGCGGTCTTATCGCACAGGGCAATCTCTTACAGACAACCGTAAGATGGACTGAGCGAAAGGAGATAGATTTAGGGTTATCAGTGTAGAATTATAAGAAATAATACTCATAAGACATAATAACACGAATACATACATACAATACAAAATAATATACTAATAAAAAAAATATATACATATATATATATAATTGAGGATCTTTCCACGGATTCTAAATTATTCAAAGAATATTTGAATAGCATAGCATCAGCCTTACAATGTCCCCACCGCTGGGACTAAGGCCTCCTTTCCCCAACAGGAAAAGATCATTGCCAAATTGTAAAAGAACATAAAGAAATAAACTTACGTAGCAAAGAGTAGCCGGAGGATAAAGAGAAATATAGAAACAAAACTAAAATGGCGGGAAGCGCCGCCATGTTGGACCGCGGTGATAGATTGACGGAAATATTGTAAAATCCAGCTTTTAAGCCTATAACCAGACTGATAAAAGTTATAATGAACACTAATTAATCATTATAAGCCCTAGTTCGTTATTTTTATCATTATATTAATTATTTTAATGAATACACTCGAGGTAAACATCATATTTTTTTGTTTTTCCGTATATATATGCTAGCTAAAAGCTAGTTTTTCTCCTAAGGCCAAAGTGGGCCTTTGGCCTTGGGAGAAAAACTAGCTTTTCCAGCACTGGGTGGAGCAAGAAGGTGTGTCAGACCTTTACCAACTAAAACCTACTCCTGTTCCTTCTTGCCATCGTTCCAGGGCTCTGGTGTTACGCTTTCGCATCGACCCATGGCCCCAGTAGACTTCGACCCTGCTGGGTCCCTGCAGTTTGCTGACTACTCCTTGAGGCGCACGGGAACAGTGCGCGCCGTCGACGACTTGGGCTCGGTACGAAAGGCCTTCTGTAAGTCTCCCGCGTACACATGTGGCTTTCACATTTCCTAGAATTGCTAGTATTACTGCTTCGCAGAAGAAGGCGACCTCTTGCCACTCCTCCTCGCACCTGACTGTCATGTCTCTCAACTCATCTAATTTTTTTAAATATTTTTAGAAAAAACATGACATGGGTTAAAAAATTATTGGCATCAATTCAGTTACTGTTTTTTTTTTTATGTTAAGTAGTAATCATCCGATGACGAATCCCGCTCTTGGGCGGAGCGGGAAACAGTGTCAGACTCTTACTGACTAAACAACGTACCCCATTCCTACATTGCCACATATACCAGGGCCAGAGCCTTCTTTCAGACCCGAACCCTTCGCCCCCGTTGGCTTCGAACCTTCTACAGGATCTCTACGGTTTACTGACAACCTTTAGGCGCGCGGGAGCAGTGCGATTAAAAAAAAATGTTTATTTCGATTCTGGTCTAGACTATCTTCGAGACTTGATTTGAGAATTGATTTACATAAGTTGATTATATATATATATATATATATGTTCACAACTATCACACAACGCCATCTAGTCCCAAGCTAAGCAGAGCTTGTGTTATAGGTACTAGACAACTGATAAACATACTTATATATTTCAAAATACATACATATTATAGATAAATTACACCCAGACACAGAACAAATGATCGTGCTCATCACACAAACATTTGTCCTGTGTGGGAATCGAACCCACGACCTCCCGCATAGCAGTCAGGGTCACTAACTACTAGACTGACAGGTCAGTCAGATATTATATTATTGAATGATTATTGTCCAACATAAAAGAACCGGCCCAAGTTCTAAATACTATCAAGTATTTTTTAATCGACTATGTATTGTAGAATGTAGTCGGGGAGTAAATAAAAAAAATCCATTAACATAAGCACGTGGAATTTATTTATAAAAGTTTAACTTAAACGATAGGGTAGTGTGCGTAGTCTAACAACAAGCAATTGTTATTCCTAGCAGACATCAGGATGTAGCCATCTTCTCCCCAATTCTCCCCATAGGAGTTCTTGATGATCCAGTATTCTTCTCCGTCACGGACGCCGTAGCCCACAGCCGTAACGCAATGACCACCACCGGTTTCGTCACTGAAAATTGTAATAGTACATTAGGATCATCATCATCATCAGCCTTTCAATGTTCCCACTGCTGGGACACAGGCCTCCTCTCTAGGAGAGGGAATGGGCCATAATCCACCACGCGGACCCAGTGCGGATTGGTGGATGTCACATGTCTTCGAATTTTTGGTTCTAGGACATGCCGGTTTCCTCACGATGTTTTCCTTCACCGTTTTGAGAGCAGTGGTGATGAAATAAATTACACAAAGCAATGCGCCTGGCTGGGTTCGAACCTGCGATCTACAACTCTTAAGTCGGGGCCGTTACCACTCGGCCACCACTGCTCACATTAGGATACTAGAGTGTAATGTAGGAGGTTATCGTCGAGGCGGTATTAAAACCCGAACCGTGACGAGGGTCTAAAGCCAAGACCGGTAAAAAAAAATTGTAGTTTGTATGGACAGGTCGATCGATGAAAATCGGTTTCTCGAAATGTTTAAACTCGAACTCAACTCAAAATTTTTTATTTAAAAAAGACCATTTACAAGCACTTTTGAAACATCAAAATTGAAGCTAATCTATACATATAATAAAACAGTAACGAAAGAAAAACTACATTGAGAATTTTCTGGAAAAAATGAGTGGGTTTTGTTAGAAAAACGTAATTGATGACAAAAAGTGACTTTTTAGAATTTTTGTCTGTTTGTCTGTGCCTATGGTACGGGTTGGCGCCAAAACTACTGGATAGATTGATTTGAAATTCAGCAAAAATGTTCTTTGTAAACCAAGGAAGGCTTTAGGCTACATATTATCACGCCGTAAGTTAGCAAGAGGTAAGCAATATTGAATTTAAATGGTGCAATGGATGCAAGGGTGTAACTTTTTTTTCCGTGGGCCGATCGACTCAAAACTTAGCATAAACATTACCCTAAATTAGTTATCCAGGATGCCATATTTATTTTTTCAGTAGTACCCGCAGTGCAAGATTTAGGGGATGTTAAAGTTTGTATGGGAGAATCTTATTGCTTGGGTTAATTAACTTGAAACTTGGCACATAAATTTATTTAGGTAAATAATAAAAATTACCATTATTCATTTTTCAAAACTACGTAATTTAGGCAAAGAAACATAGTTTAATGAATATTAGTAGTATAAAGACATATTTTAAAAAGCGCCATCTATGAGATTACACAAAAATCAAATCAAGTTACATTTTGACACTTTTTGGAAATTAATAATTTTTTGACCATGTTGGTAAGGTTAGCAGTTAGTTATTCTTAAAATTCATAGATGGTAGTACGCATTTTCTTCATAAAAGTCGTATAATTCGTTTTGACAAATTTAAGTTTCAAAAAACCCTCAAAATCTCACGACATAGGTCGGGTTCAAGATTTCATAGTCTCTTACTGCGCGCTCGAAAATACTCACAACTGGGAATAAAAAATAAAAAAAAGACAAGCCCAAACAGAGCAAATGTTACCTACTTATTTATTTTTAGGGAAATATCTTAGGTAGTGGATGGTTCGTTTTACGAAAAAATGTGGGTTAATATTTAATACATAATTAAAAAAAATAGTTTATCTCTTTAATGGTGAAACGGCGTTCTCCATGTTTATATGAAATGTCTTATTCTTATTCCAACGGTCTAACGGATTTATTTTGCAACGCAACCTAATATTTCAATGTTATTTATATACGTACAACGACATCTACTGACTCAAATTAGTACAAACGAAAATATTACATTAACAAAATAATATTATTTTTAACTTTCGACTACCGTAATTACAGACACAATTAAACGACAACAGTTGTACGGAAATTTGTGTCCTCTTGGGACTTAACTAAAAAGTTATCTTCTAAGGGATGATTCTCATTAGAACGTGCTGTGCCCGGGGCGGGTCCCGGACGGGGCACGGTTTTAATCTGTTTCATATATTTTGTATGAATCAATTTATATTACACAGTGCATTATCCGTGTCCCGTCCGGGCCCGCTCGACGCACTTCAATGCCACGTTTGTTGCACGGTCCCGCCCCGTTCCCTCCACGTCCCATCGTAATCAGAACATTTTTCGTGCTGCGTCCGAAAATAAATTGCGTAGCACGGACGGGCCCCGGCTCGTCCACGCCCCGCCCCGGGCACGGCCCGCTCTAATGAGAATCATCCCTAAGAATAATCTATACATATAGGTAATTATAATAAAATCGTAGGAAAGTCAAAACTCTTCATTAAATATTTTTTTTAAAGAATACTTGGGAAGTGATCTACAATCGATATCGAAGCCAAAAATATAGTTTTTAGAATTTTTGTCTATTTGTCTGTATGTATGTCCAGGCTAAACTCAAAAACTTACTTGGATATATATTTATACATACTGCATGGATTATCTTCAAATTTTGCTTGAATAAAGGATGGGCCAACATATAGGCTACATATTATCACGCTATCACTTACGGGGGAGGAGTTGTGAATAGGTACTTATTTTTCTTACGCATTCTGTGACAGTGTTTAATCTAACGACGCATATTTAAATGTTGTTTTTGAGTAAGCCATGCTATTATCTGGCTTTACACTATAAATACTACGACATTTAAGTAACTTGGGCAGAGAAACTTAGTTGAATGTAGTAGCATATAGAAAATTTTAAAACAGCGCCATCTATTTGATTTCATAAAAATCAAATTCTTCCTAAACGTGGTATCGTATATTATTTATTTTTTACTATAAGCTTTATTGTACACCTCATAATGTGGACAGGATATACAAATACAAAATCGCACAGGGCAATATATAGAGCAGGGTATAGTTCGTTTTGAAAAATTCAAGTTCCAAAAAACCCTCATAATCTTGAGCAGAGTTGAGCAAGACTATTAAAAAAAATGCGGCGTTAAGTATTACAAAAAAGTTATGTTCATTAAAATATCGCCATCATCTGTCTGAAGATTTTCTGCGAGCTTTGAGGCTTGCTACTGGAGACGAAGTCGATGTAACTTATGATCGTGTGCTGAACACCTGTGTCAGTTCACTTCAAGATGTGGACATTTCTATCGGCGGCAATCCACTGATCTAATATGGATTACTAGCTCCCCAATCGTCACCGCATCAAGAGTTCTCTTCAGAGCAAAAACGGATTTATAACACCGTCCTTGAAAGCGTTGTGCAAAACCAGGGCAAAATGTTTCTCTTGTGTTGCTCATGTTGGAACAGGAAAAACATGGCATACTTGCAGAGGTCAGGAGACAAGGCAATATTGCTATTGCTGTCGCGTCGTTGGGAATTGCTGCCACACTGCTGCCGAGTGGCAAGACAGCACATGCCATCTTCAAATTCCCATCGATTTAGAGAGCGTCAAAACGCCTGTTTGTGGTGTGTCAGGTAAAAGCGATAAGGGACACGTGCTTAAGGATTGCTCTTTGATCATATGGGATGAGCGTATTATGGCCAATAGGAAGGCAGTTGAGGCCGAGGACAGAACCCTGCAGGACATCCGCGGGAACGAACATTTGATGGGTGGTGTCACAGTTTGTTCAGTGGCGATTTCGGGCAAACGCTTCCCGTTTGCTACGTTGAAACCTTGGCTTCGATCCTGTTGGGTTCCTGCAGTTGCTGCCGACTGCTGGAGGCGCAGGGAATAGTGCGCGCCGTCGACGACTATTGAATGGGTGGACAAAGAGCTACCCATTGCTCGGCGGTCACAAGCCCGCGCCTACTGTGGCCGTAAATCGGGATTGGAGACACGGCGGCGGTAGCTGCGGCTTGAGCGCCTTTGCTTTTGCCTGATGCAGTCGACCCCCTTTTTTAGCCGCTAGCATTACTGCTTCGCAGAAGGAGGCGACCGCCTGCCACTCTTCTTTGCTCCGGATCATGACCTCTGCCAAAGTCCGCTGCAAGTCAAAGCCCACTGCGAAAGAGGTGGACAGGAGGTGCTGTCCGCCTCTTCTATGCTGTCCAAAGTCTCTCGATAGAGCGTTAGCCATCTTAGAAGAATTCATTTGCTGTGTGTACGGGGACAACAGTCATTTACCGCACCAGCAGAATTTCTTGAGTGTGTGAGCGGGCCATTTTGACGTCCAAATATGATCAGGCTTCAGCAATTAACGAATACATTCTCTCGAAAATCTATACCTCAATAAACACTATCGTCGAGCAAGATGACGCCACACATTATCCCGTGGAATTTTTGAACTCCTAGCCAGCAAGTGGACTTCAAGCGCATACCATAAAGCTGAAAGTCGGAGTCCCGATTATGCATTTTTGGAATTAGCTATCTCTTCCAAAGTGGTGTAATGAGACCCGTCTTAAAGTCATCTCGCTGCACAGACACATCATTGAAGCAAAAATTCTTACGGTTTATGGCGAAGTCGAGGCAGTATTTATACCTCATCATTTCCCGTTCCAGTTCAAGCGCGTACAGTTCCCCGTGAGTGTTTGCATCGCGATGACCATCAATAAGTCGAAGGCGCAGACACTGAGTGCAACGGATGTCAACTTCAGGACGAGTTGTCTCTTACGCGGGCAACTGTATGTCGCTTGCTCCCGCGTCACCAGTCCTGACTCTCTTTACATTTTGGCTCTTGACAGCATAACTACCATCGTAGTGTGGTGGCGGAGTGGTAAAGGCTCCGACTCGGTGGTGGCGAAGTAGTAAAGGCTCCGACTTACAAGTTGTAGTTCTGTCGTTCAAACCCAGCCAGGCGCATTACTTTGTGTATTTTATTTCATAACCACTGCTCAACGGTGAAGGAAAACATCATGAGGAAACTGTGACTGTGAATGTTTTAGAACCAAAAATTCATCAAGTGTCATTCACTAAACCGCATTGGACTCGCGTGGTGGATTATGGCCCATTCCCTCTCCTAGAAATGAGGTCTGTGTCCCAGCAGCGGGAACTTTATAAGGCTGATGCAATGCTATTTTAAAAGTTGTTTACTTATAATGCTATGCCATCTGATATACACTGATCATATACTGCCATCTTAGGTTTTTTTGGTTCCGTAGGGCCTTCACGCAGACAACGTCGCGGGCAGCAGCTAGTTTGTTCATAAAGAGGTAAAGTTTGTTTTTTTGTTTGTATGAGGTAATCTCTGGAACTACTGGTCCGATTGGAAAAATTGTAGCAACAATAGAAAGCTGCTTTACTCCTGAGTGACATAGGCTATATTTTATGTACGCGGGCGAAGCCGCTGGCAAAAGCTAGTTGGCTTATAATATAACCTCTATTATTTAAAATCAAACAATGTTTATCAATAGTTACTAATATTTGTAACTTTTTTTTTATTTGACATAAACTAGTGCTTGACTGCGATCCCACCTGAAATCAAGCAGTGATGCAATCGTTGATGCTGAGACGCATTCGTTTATTAAGAGCCTATCCACTCTAGTCTTGACGACGTCTAAATTGTAATCGGGCGAGATACATCAGCAATAGGCAAACTGTTCCAGTCTCTCGATGTACGCGATATAAATGACGAGGCAAAACGCTTAACCCGGAACGTAGAAGTCTCAACAACGTAAGTACGATGTTTTGTCAGATGGTAGAATTTAGATTAAAAAATGACGGTAACGGTTTTCTGTGTTTAAGAGCTATTACGAACCTCTCCGTAGTATAATAATTAGTGAAAAATCCTTACCATTCAGTATCATAAAATATACCACTGGAGTAATACACAAACTTGTAAGAGACACGAATGCCCACAGTGACCGGCCCGTACTTGAAGAGGGCCACTTTCAAGGCGTTAGGGTTCCGCGGAGTCACTTGCGAGAACCCGCGGATGTTGTACACAGACGATATGTTCTGCATTTTACAGTAACCGTCCTGAAAACAAAAGTATTAGGTCACCAGCAAACCCTCTTAACAGGTTGATAGCAGGGGAACTTAAAGTTTTCAAACTTTTTTTTTACAGGAATTTAAAATTTTGCAAACGAGGTCTAAAAGACCCCGTATCACACTTCGGGGTCTTTAAGACCTCGTATGTAAACTATTGTTATAGCGGCAAGGGGCTTATTAGACCCCTTAACGTTTAAGAAACCAAAAGCTTTTTTGGAGAATACATAAAATTTATTTCTTCAGTTCGGTACGAGGTCAAAAAATGCAAAGGTGTATTTGCTTCAATACGTAGTTACACGCACAAATGGCAAGACATCATCAATATGAAACTCATCCAGCGGGAACTTCACGACCCTCAGTAATGAAGAATATGAATCGAAGAGGAGAAGAAGAATACGTATTAAAGTAGATAACTTATCCACTCTTATAAAGACCCCTAGATTTTTTTTATTGGAGTCAGATTTTCCTGATGGCCACAAATCAGGAAAATCTGACTCCAATAAAAAAAAATCTACTAACATTAGCTGTGTAGACTCCATAGTCCAGCTCAGTAGGGATGCCGTAAGTGGTGACATACTTCAAGGCCCCAGCCATTAAACCTCCTCTGCATCCATTATTCTCAAAACTGCAACCAAACAAAGCATTTCATTTTATTTATCTATACATATAAAAGGAGAAACTGACTGACTGACATTTCAACGCACAGACGAAACTATTGGGTCTAGGAGCGTGAAATTTTGCACAAAGCTTCCTTTTATAACGTAGGCGAACACTAAGAAAGGGTTTTACAAAATTCAGCTCCCAAAGGGAATTAATGGGGGTCTAAAGTTTGTATGGAGAACCCTACTTTCACGCGGGCGCTGGCAGAAAGCTAGTTTGATATAAAGTAATGCTCGACTGCGATCCCACCTGATGGTAAGTATTAAGCAGTGATGCAATCGTTGATGGTGAGGCGCACTAGCTTATTAAGCACACTCCAAGAAGAAACCTGTAAAATACCATAAGTCTGGCTATCCTACGCCTGTGCAGGCTTTGAAGATTGGACTTAACCACATCTGGAACACCAATTAGCCTCTTCGGAATAATTCTTAAAGTAAATTTCTGTTCACACTTACCCCCAGGCACAGTCTACAAGAGACTGTTCACTCAAGTCCAGCAGCCTGTCGCCGTTGACCCTGGCCAGGGCTCCTTCCACAGCAGCAGTGGTGCAGAAGGCCCAGCAAGAACCGCATTCACCCTGGTCTGGATGGTAACAAATGAAGCACTTGGATAAAAGAGTTTGACATAAGAACTGATTTAAATAAATCCTGCTAGATTTAAGACGTCTAAACGACGAAATAGAACCTAAACACCTGTTCCAGGTATGTAGGGACCCTGGAAAAGGGTCGAAGCCAACTGGTGTCAAGGGTTTGTGTCTGAACGGAAGGCTCTGGCCCTGGTATACATGGCAATGTAGAAATGGGGTGGGTTGTTTAGTCAGTAAGAGTCACTGTTTTCCACTCCGTCCAATGGTGGGATTCGCCATTGGATGATTTTCACCCACCATAACAAACCTGATCCAGGTAAAGCCATCGACAACCTAAAGACTATTAAAGGAGCTCTAGGATCGAAAGCACATCTTTCCTTCTTTAGAACGCTTTTTGATGTACCTGAGGCCCTATCACGAGCTTTAGATACGTTCCATTTTGCGATCTAAGCGGAGCTGCTAAAGGGATTTTTTTTTAATCTCTTTAACGCTCTTTATAGCTGGCTGGGAAAATATCATCCAAAGACATGTCCCGCCCATGGGCGGAAATGAAAATAGTGTCAGACTTTTACTGACTAAAACCCAAACCTTTCTTTGCCTTAGTGCCAGGACCCTGGTGTAGTGAACCAGGAGGCTACCCATTGCTTGCCGTCCCCAACCTAGCTATTAAAAAGATAGAGTTATATAATAAGTAATAATAATAAGAGCACTTACGTTTAATAGGTGTGACAGCTCCTTCAAGCCTCAAGTCAAAGTTCTCCGGCAGTTCCTCCACTATGTCATCGATCTCCTCCACAGAGTGGGGGAATGGCTTTATCTCAGGGTACTCTCGTCTAGAGAAGTCAGTACCAGCTAGGTATGCCAGTTCCTCTTCGGTCTTGTCAGCGAATGCGTTCAGCTCAAGTCTGAATCCCAAGTTCTTGCGGTTGTGCTGTTCAATCATTCTGGGTTTTTGGAAAGGGGTAAATGATTATTTTATGAATGAGCATATTCATTGATTATTAGCCTTTTTATAGCAAGACAGCACACAAAGATGTTATTGATAAATTGTAGAACAGATTAAGAAGATTTTACAGCTCTGGAGCTGGGTTTTTTTCCCACCTACGGTAGAAAATTAGAACTGAAAATCGCTTTATGACTCCCAATACTTGAGGCATTTCTTCTCGTAGCAACGTTATCTCATTCTTGCAGCCTCCCTTTCGCAATCCATTTTGTTCCGCTTCGGATCATGGTCCGGACATACCAACAACCACCATACATACCAATACCTCGACGAGAACACAGCGGTGCTCCACCTAATTAGGATTCATCACTACTGTATGTTCCGCTGTGTCCTCAAGGCTTTCCACAGAATGACCAGTTATTATGGAGCTGTTAAAATATTGTACCGAAATGTGTCGAAAATTCACATAATTGGCATTTTAGCCATATGCAAGCTCGATTCTAGCAGAAACCTGCTATTTAGCTAATCCAAATGCTGCGGTATATGATCACCATCATCATCAGCCTTTTTAATGTACCCACTGCTGGGACACAGGCCTCCTCTCTAAGAGAGGGTTTTTTTTTTTTTATGGTAGGTGAAAATCATCCAATGACGAAACCCGCTCTTGGGCGGAGCGGGAGACCAGTGTCAGACTCTTACTGACTAAAAAACCTACACCGTACCTTCCTTGCCTTATTCCTGGAGTCGAGGTAACAGTTTTCCACCACCCTCTAGACTCCAGGAGGCTTCGACCCTGAAGGGCCCCTGCAGTTTGCTGACAACTCCTTGAGGCGCGCGGGAACGGTGCGCGCCGTTGACGACTTAGACTCGGTCTTACCAGACGACCGGACGGCGAGCTACCCATTGCTCACCGTCCGCGAGCCAGTGTCTACGGTGGCCGGATATCGGCAGGATCGCGGCGGCGACGGCTACGGCGAGTACGCCGTTGCTTTTGCCTTATGCGGTCGGCCTCCTCCTTTACGAGCATTACTGCTTCGCAGAAGGAGGCGACCGCCTGCCATTCCTCTTCGCTGCGGACCATGGCCTGAACCAGGGCCCGGCGCGAGAGGTCGCCGCCGCCGATCACCCCCACGAGGACACGGCGATGCTCTTCCCAAGCAGGGCACGCCTCCACCGTGTGCTCCACCGTGTCCTCCGGGCTCGCCTCACAGTGGCGACACCCGGACGTCTCTTCCGCACGAATCCGGTGCAGGAATCTCCCGAACTTCCCATGTCCGGTGAGAACCTGCGTCATGCGGAAAGTGAGGACGCCGTGAGGTCTATCCAGCCACGCCTCAAAGAGGGGCACTACCGCTGAGATTACGGTGTGCCCAGCGCTGGGTTGCGACAGTCGCTGTTTCCACTTCACCATGAGATCTCGCCGGAGCTCCTTCCGCCACGCCTCGACATGTTCGGGCAGCGGATCTTCGCCCCGGCGTTGCATCTCCACGCGCTGGTCGTGCATGTGTGCAAGGACTGTTGCCTCTAAGAGAGGGTATGCGGTATATATTTTAGAATAATAATAAAACCCCCATTTACCTCCAGTTCTTCTCGAAGATCTTCTTCCTCATATAATGCTCCTCGTCCTCATATAATCTGTTGTGGTGGTAGGTGTAGTGGTCAAAGGCCAGGTCCAGCTCCGCAGACCAATCAGGGTGGAGATGCTTTATGGCCCTGTGGAAGTCTTCTCCGCGACGGCGTACCTCACACGCATCCTCTGAAAATGGGAATAAGAGCTCACATGACTTATGCCATGAGTATAAAAATAAGTATAAATGTGGATGAATGGAGAGGGAGAGGGAGACCAAAGAAAATATAGATGGATTGTGTGAGAAGGGATATGAAAGACAGAGGAGTTAGTGATAGCGTGACGGGTGACAGGACAGAATGGAAGAAAAAAACATATTGCGCCGACCCCAAATAAAACGGGACAAGGGCAGGAAGATGATGATGACTTAGGTCCCTCGCCCATAGCGACTTTTTGTAGCAATGCTGACGCTCGTCTTACAATCGCGCTACAGCATCGCTAATAACTAGAGTTACTCGTAGTTAGATTTGCAATGCGCTATAGAAAATATGCCTAATATAAGTTACTAGCTTTTGTCAGCGGCTTCGCCCGCGTACATGAAATATAGCCTATGTCACTAAGAATTAAAGCAGCTTTCTATTGTTGCTAAATTTTTTTCAATCGGACCAGTAGTTCCAGAGATTACCTCCTACAAACAAAAAAACACACTTTACCTCTTTATTATATTAGTGTACATAGGTTCTAAATGTTAAAGTTGGTTATAATAGTTTATGTGATATTTTGCAGTGCACGTTTTTCGGCTGAAATGATAATGGTGAAGATTTTTTTATGGTGGGAAAAATCATGTAATGACGAATCCCGCCCTTGGGTGGAGCGAGAAACAGTGTCAGACTCTTACTGACTAAACGACCCACCCCATTCCTTCTTAGCCTTCATAACAGGGTCGGACCTTCCTTTCAGAAGACGGACCGGGGCCCCAGTAGGTTTCGGCCCTGCAGTTGGGCCTCTCCATTTGCTGGTAACTCCTTGAGGCGCACATCGACGACTGGCTTGGTCCAGACTATTACTACTATACCAGACAACCGGACGGCGAGCTACCCATTGCTAATCGTCCGCAACCCCGCGCCTACGGTATAATGATGATGATGTATGAATGAGAAAGCTAAGACATGTAACGCCGCAATTTGGGACATAATTATATATTAGTTGTGCTCATGGTTGTGCTGAAGGAAGACTTTTGGCCGCTGGGCGTGGTGTTTCGTCGCTTCTGCGGAACTGTGCCACCGAACAGCACAAAATGACTCAGTGCAGTGAAAGTGCTACTAACATAGTCAGTTTTATTTACTAACGATAAATTGTATTTACTTTATATATGTTAGTCTGTAAGGTTATATTTCTATGGGCCATGATGCCTGAAAATAAATGATTTATAGACACTAATATAATAAAGAGGTAAAGTTTGTTTTTTTGTTTGTAGGAGGTAATCATTCATTCATTGCGCGATGCAGGATTCTTGTAGTTCTTATGTGACGGCATAGATGGCGCAACATCGGGAACTACTGGTCCGATTGAAAAAAAATTAGCAACAATAGAAAGCTGCTTTACTCCTGAGTGACCATAGGCTATATTTTATGTACGCGGGTGATGCCGCTGACAAAAGCTAGTTATTATTATAATTAGGTGACTGCCATCGGCTAGGGCTTACCATCATCAATGGTGAGCTCTTCCTCGGTGATAGTATCTCTGAACTCAAAGTAGTTGGTGACGGTATGCTCCGTCAGCTCGCCAATATCGTAGTTGTACTCCTTCCTTACTTGCCTGAAGCGAATCAGTTTTTTATCGTGTGTAATAACTATAAGAATAAAAATAGCAATAATGGCAAAATTTCAGGATATGGTCTTTTTAAATTGATTTAAAGTAGTGCTTGACTGCGATCCCACCTGATGGTAAGCTATGACACAAACGTTGTTTTTTTTTTGTCATCAGACTATATTTCTAGAAAAAAAATATATATATATATGTCCACAACTATCACACAACGCCATCTAGTCCCAAGCTAAGCAGAACTTGTGTTATGGGTACTAGACAACTGATAAACATTCTTATATATTTCTAAATACATACATATTATAGATAAATTACACCCAGACACAGAACAAATGATCGTGCTCATCACACAAATATTTGTCCTGGGTGGGAAACGAACCCACTTCCTCTGGCATGGCAATCAGGGTCACTAACTACTATGCTGAAAAACACTTTTCATAGGCGTAGTAAAGTATTTTTATATTAAGCATTTTGGACCAAAATATCAATAATAGTTCCAAAGAGTAAACGAGCAATACAGTTTATTTTTACTTTGAATCATTTGTATACACTGTGTCTACATGTCTCATCCGACTGTCCTATCGCAGGTCTGCTGGAAGAAATTTTAGTTGAAATATGCAGTACCTTTGTACTCTTCTGTTTTTATTTTTTTCATTTTTAAGTGTTTGTGTGTACAAAAAATATATAAATAAAATGTTTGAACGTACTGAACCGGTATATCAATCCCGGAATCCGTCTTGAAGACGTACAGCGTTGTCTCCGAAGACCACTTAGGTCCAGCTTCGTCAGATTCAACCCAGATGTCTACCACCTTGTCATACAGAGTCATGCTTTGACCTGAGGATGAAACATTTAAGCTCCTATAATAATTTAGTGGATACTTAATAATTAGAAAAATAAGTGGATTTTTCATTTTTGTATTATTTTTATTGGAGACAGGATCACTTTGTCGTCCATCTGTACGTCTATCTGTCTGACCGTCAAGACACATTTTTGAATTGCGTTGAAAGGTCTCCCACAACGCTTATTTTTATTATTATTATTATGCCTAGCCTGTACTGTCCCACAGCTGGGCAAAGGCCTCCCTCCATTCTTTCCAATCATCTCGGTCACATGTTTTGCCGCTCCAATTCTCAAGGAAGACATCCAGGTCGTCCCGCCATCTCCTTCGTGGTCTGCCGCGGCCCCGCGTCGCTGTGTCCGGGCACCAATCCTGTGTTTTACGGGCCCACAGCTCGCTAGACATGCGGCAGACATGCCCTTATTTTTATGGTGAGCAAAAATCATCCAATGACAACTCCACCCCTTGTAGCAATGTCAGACTTTTACTGACTAAAAGCCCACGCCGTTAATTCTTTGCCTTCGTTATATTACCATTACATTACCAGTAGGCTTCGGACACACTGGGTCTCGGCATTTGGCTGACAGCTCCTTGAGGCGCGCGGGAATAGTACACGCTGTCGATGACTTTGGACGGTCGGATATTGAGCTATAAATTGCTCGTCGTCCGCAGACCTTTGGTGGCCGCAAATTTGGATCGGAATCGCGGTAGGCGGTGAAGGCGTTGCCTGATGCGTTCGGCCTCCTCCTTTGCTAACATTACTACTTCGCAGAAAGAGGCGACCGCGAGGTGTTGATTCATCGTTACCTGTATAAGTGAAGCCAGAAGTTGATGGTAGATAGTCGTATGGACCGCTACTGGTTTCCCATCCAGTGCAAGATTCTTCATTGACGAGCTTCTCAGTAGTTATTGGAAATTTCTGTAACAAAAAAAAAAATTACGTTAAACGCTTATGTGATTCAAGCCGACTTTCAAAAAGGCTTGTTACCAACGGCTTAAAAAGAAACTGTATGATCAGTACCTAGTATACAACGATAATGACAAAGGTCTGTCGGAGGAAGGTTACAATCAAGGGTTCCAATGAGGTCACCTTTTTCCAAGGTCAACCTGTCCCAAAGTCAACCAAAAGTTCCAAAAATATTATCATTATAAAAAAAATATTTTAGGGGACCCCTAAAATAATTTAGGGTTATTATATTATTTTTCATTACTCATACTCTGAAAGTAGGTGTAAAGTTGCCTGCGGACAGGGTTGGAAGAAGTACTTTTACTCTACAACTTACAACTCTTAAGAGTTTTAGTTTTACTTTACAACTGACAGTTGTTTTTTTTTTTAATATTTAGACAGCAAATATTTAAAAAAAGAAAACTAGTTCTATTTTGACATTTCTATTGAACCGTGACCCGAATTTTTATACTGCCAGTACAATTAAAATGACATAGAGATAGAAATAATTTAAGAATACTTTTTTCTAATGACTTTATTTTAATTTACTTTCAACTATTTCATTAAAACTAATATTATATTTGAGAAAAATGTTGACCTGACCAATTTTTACAATGATAAAATGAAAAATATTGACTGAATATTTAGACGATGACTAAAAAAAAAAATGGCGTGTAAAGTCTATCTATAATCTGTGGCCGATTTGGTCTTTCTTGATTTTTTTTTCGAGGTGAGGAGTTTTGTTTACATTTTGCTAAATCTCTGTTATAAGAAATTTGTATTAACACGATAAGTTCATCAGCTTCAGTTATAAATTTAACGCAAGATTCTTTGAGGAGAAAACCGCTTACCGCCTAAATCAAAAGAAATATACCTACCTACCTAAAAACATACGAAGACATTTGACGACGACTCAGGTTTTTATTATTATTTTTATTTTCCTCGTATTCGTAATGAAAAGCACAGTGTTTACCTCTGGTTAAAGAGTTATTTAGTCCCTCGAACTATTAGCGACCTCGATGTCGCTCGGTCGCCAAGAAATTTCTCGGGACTAAATAACTAACTTTCATCCCTCGTATAACAATGTACTATTTCGTTAGGGTAGAAATGAAAAAAAAATCACTCCCCACTTTACGTATAGGGGAGATACTCTAATAAAAAAAAATTACTTGGCGAAACTATAAGGGTTCCTTGTTGACTACGGAACCCTAAAAAGGTCAAAAAGCGTTATAAAATATGTACCTCATAATATAAACCAGCGTCTCCATAGTACCACTTCTGCACAGCGCCGTCGTTGGCGTCAATGCGGGAACGATTCAGTTCGGAACTGTACCTAGAATTTAAAAAAAAAACTTTGAAGCTATTAGAGATCATAGTAAATTATTTTCTCTGAGATGTTTTCTGAAAGTAAAAATATTCGACAATGTACACATGGATCGACGTCGTAAGGGACGATATGCGTGCCAATGGGCTAAAGGCAGAGGACGCGAAAGACCGAGCGAAGTGGAGGCGACTGTATAGGAAAGCGGACCCCGGGCACCGAGGTGACAGCCAAGGTGTGCAACCGGGACGGTCGCTAAGATGATGATGACACAACATGTAATGTCGCACATTACAAACAGCACCTAAAATACACCACACAAAAATCTATGTTAAGGTTGATTTACATTTTTTTTTTTACTTTTTTAACAATGTCGTTACTTTTTAATATTAAACTCAATTGTTATGTTTCATTGTTCACACCACAATGTTATTTAAAACGTAAGTGTCACTACTCAGGTCCCAAGATACAGGTCCTACCTAGTTTGGGGTTCTTATATTCTTATATTCTTTATTGTACATAAATTACAGAAAAACAATTAACAAAAAAAGGTGATGTACAAAGGCGAGCTTAACCCAAAGTTGGGTTTTCTTACAGCAAACCTATTAAACAAACATATAGAAATTTTAAAACACGAGGACAATCCATATGCACAAAAGAACTTTACTCCGAACATAAATTGTATTAAACTTAAAACTAAAATAAACTACACAAATACATAGGTACTATATACAATAAATAAAACTAATACATACATATTTATGGGTCATGTTGACAAGAAATGTTCCCTGATTCTTCCCCTGAAAACCTCCAACGAGGGGCTATCCCGAATGGTATGTGGAAGAGAATTCCACAGGCGCACAGCTCGAACAGTAAAAGATCCACTATAGCGACTAGAAGAATGGGCTGGAAAGCGAAGAAGAAGAGATGATGAAGAGCGACAAGGTTTTCCTCTCGGCACAAGATACTCAAAGCGTTCCTGAAGATACACAGGGGAGTTGGGATTATGAAGAACAGAGAAGAGTAAAGAAAGAGTGTGACAATCCCGACGCCGCCGAATAGGCAACCACTTCAATTGCCTTCGAAATTCCGATACGTGATCGTACTTTCTAAGTCCAAAAATGAAGCGGATACACAAATTCTGCAGGCGCTCAAGCTTATCAAGTAATTCCTCTGTCGCATCAAGGAAGCAAACATCAGCGTAATCTAGGATAGGTAAAAGAAGAGACTGAGCAAGAGTAACTTTAGTTGAGAAGGGCAGGAACTTCTGGAGACGTTTTAGTGACTGAAACGAGCAAAATACCCTCCTGCTTACCCCAGCAATGTGGTCATTCCAAGATAGGTAACAATCAAGGAAAACACCTAAATTTTTAACTTTTTTTGAATAATCTATTGTAACAGCATCGTATAAAACTGGTGGTAGAAGAGACTGATTGTTCAAACAATTTACAAAATATCTGCCACCAATAATGAGAGCTTGCGATTTGGTTGGATTTACTAAAAGTCCAAAACTTTTAGCCCACTGACAGATATTTTTAAGATCATTATTGATGGCATTAATGGCGTCAGAAAGCTCTTCAGGTTTAAAGTGTCGATAAAGCTGCAAGTCGTCTGCATAGAGATGGTAGTGTGAAGATAAGACCTTTGTGATAGCGTTAATAAAAATTGAGAAAAGAAGAGGAGAAAGGACGCCACCCTGAGGAACACCCACAGCCAGATCACACCAGTCAGAGGAAGCCTCTCCTGAGCGAACCGACTGTGAGCGACCACGAAGATAAGAATTAAACCAAGCAATCACAGGAGGAGATATACCAAGAGAGGATAGGATACCCAAGAGGATGTCAAAATCAACTGAATTAAAAGCACTGCTGAAGTCCAGTAGTACCAACACTGTAAGATGCTTGTTTTCCATGGCCAGTCGAATATCATCAGTTATCTTAACTAGTGCTGACACAGTGCTGTGACCACGACGGAAACCAGATTGATAGGGACTCAGCAGGCCATTAGAGGATAGGTAATGAGACAGTTGGTTATTGACAACACTCCCAAGGACTTTGGATAGAATTGGGAGTATGGAAATTGGACGGAACTGGGTAACTGATGAGGGATTAGGGACTTTGGGCAGTGGCAGGACATGCGCTTTCTTCCACGCTGAAGGAAAACAGCTAGTAAAAAGGGAATAGTTGATAATGTGAAGGATGACAGGAGCGAGTTCATTAAGGATAGGAAGAAGCATCTGGAGTTGAAGGCCATCGTCACCCACTGCTTTCGTGGATATAGATGTTATGGCCCGTTTAATATCCCCTTCTGTGACCGGGTGAAAAGAGAACGAAGTACAATTTGGCAGTGAAAGTTTAGAGAGATTATTAAGAGTGGAAGCTTTAACGTTGTCGTTTAGAACAACAGGAGATTTAGAAAAATGTAAATTAATTTCATTAAGGTCAATATCAGGTGAGCTGTTATCAACAGCTTTACCAATGCCAAGGGTTTTGAGAAATTGCCATACTTGTGTTGTATTGAAGTTATGAATAGAGTTGTGGATATGACGCCTTTTAGCATCCCTACACATCCGACCGCAGCGATTACGTAGCTTTTTGTATAAAGACCAGTTCTCATCAGTCGGATCTCTTCTGTACCGTCTCTTAGCCTTATCTCTTTTAGACATTGCTTTTTTGATACAATCTGATAGCCAAGGAGCCGGAAGATGTTTCACTCTGACTTTCTTGATTGGGGCATGCACATCATACAGTTTTAATATAAGTGTGTTAAGTTCAGCTACCTTGGTATCCACATCATTGCCATCATAAACAGGAGACCAGTCAATATTGCCCGCATCCTCCACCAAACGATCCAGAGATATGTTCTTGAAACTGCGAAGGAAAAGAAATTTAGATTTACGCTTAGGAGGACGAATTTTATAAGAGAGAAATATAAGGTCATGGTAAGAGAAAGAAGCAGAAAGTTGTCCGTGTGTGGCTACTTTGCATGGATCAGAAACCAGAATAAGGTCTAGAAGTGAGGGGATACAATGGGGAGCGTGATGGGTAGCATTAAGCTGAAGGATATTCATGTTGACAGAAGAGACTAGTGACTGGAGTTTACGGCTGCGCACATCATCCTTTAGCATGCAAGTGTTGAAGTCTCCGAGTATTATTGTGTGATCATATAAAGAAGAAAAATATTCAAGTTTAGATTCAAAAGAAGCAAAGTAATCAATATGACATGAAGGACTGTAAAAAACACCTAAGAGTAATTTTGTGTGATTAAAAGTGATTTCGATAAAAAGGTGTTCAGCAGATTTTGAATAATGACTCGGGGACTGATCAACGACTTTACATGGTATATCTCCACGGAGATAGATAGCAACCCCTCCACAGCCCTTGCCAGTTCTGTCATTACGCACAAGCTTGAAACCAGGCAATGAGTATTGCGTTGAAGGAAGCATAGGTTTGAGAAATGTCTCTGAGACAAGCACAGCATGAACAATGTCTGCGTCGAAAGAAGATATTAGATCGGAGTGATGAGCAGGAACACTTTGAGCATTTATGTGGACAACATTAAAGAAATTACTATAGCTAGAAAAAGTAGAGAAGAGTTGGTCACGTAGATGTACGGAATCATTGCTGAACGCACTAGAGTAGCTGCTCTCATCAGAAGAATCAGTAGAAGAACAGGAAACAAAACTGCCATCATTGTTATCAAACATGACTTACTTTAAAACAAAAAAAAAAAATAATAAATAATAATAATTTATATATATATACAATATAACATAAAATATATATATATATTATATTTAAAACAGATACAGAAATAACAGTTGATTGACTGTTATTTCGAAGCACCTCGATGCACCCGACTAGAAGAGAGATTAAAAGACTAGTATCTATACTAACTCAATAAAATGACAGAAATATTTCCGAACGAAAAATATGAAATCAATGTCTTGTCAGTGTCAATGATAAAAAATAAATATTCAGTGACCTACAGTTGAAGTTCACAAAAAATATAAATAAAGTTTAACGTAAATATGAAAAAATAAATTAAATGTTTGCGGGTCGATCATTTTCTTGGTCGTGACGTCTTATTCGATGACGCGTTAGAAGACGTAGCCGCCGGAAACAGCGCAACAAGTTGTTGGAGTTCAGCTGCAGACTCAATCTTTCGGCGCGACTTATCCGGGAGTAGGATGATGATCTTGCCTTCAGATGTCCAACACTGCTTAACACCAAAATGCTTACGGGCATTCATAAACATGTCGTGCCTAGGCTTTGTTAGAAATTCGGAGACCACCAGCCCGGAACCCTTCAAAATAGTTTTATTGCGCCATACCTCACTCCGTAAATTGTAGCCACTGAAGCGAATAAGAAGTGGACGCGGCTTGCCTGAATCAGCTCCCAAGCGATGGCAGGATGAGATGTCCGCAGGAGTGACGTTAGGAATCTTCATTTTCTCCTTCAGTACTGCCACAGCCTGTGAGGTGTGATCTTCGTCCTTATGCTCAGCGAGGCCATGTAGGAGTAAGACTTGCCTGCGAGACGCCATCTCATGTCGATCCAAACCCACAGTGAGCAGCTCCATCTGACTCTTCAATGCAGTCATGGTTTTCCAGATAAGGCACTTGAACTCCACGAAGTCCCGAGACAGGCTGGCTATGGTCTTATGAGTGACGTCGTTACTGCTTACAGTCTTGAGTTCCTTTTCATAAGTGTCCATACGCGAAGAGAATGTGGCTGACAGATCTTCCATACAGCTTGACAGCTTTGCATAAAGGTCCATGGTGATGTTGTGATTGTGCAGGTCAGGTGAATGTGAGAGGAGAATTTATTATTGCAGTGAGTGCACCAGAGGTTAAATAAAACTTTTAGTGCATAAGTAACACACTAAATATATATAAACTATTTTATATTAAATTTAAACTGGAGCAAGCAAAAAGTGGTGTTTACTTGGAGGTACCCTCAATTTTTTTTTGTTCATCATCCAAAAAATATAATTTAAAATAGTTACAAGTGTTAATTTAGATGATGGAATAGTTTTTAAGATATCCCTAATGTAACAGTTCAATAAACAATAAACATTATTCTTATTCTTATTCTAATGTGAATCCGCACTGTGCGAGTCGCATTTGACCACGGCAGCAGTTTTACTCACCGAGTAAAAAACCAACCGAGGATTCCGAACCAAATTACCAATGTTCATAGAGTTCAATTCAATTCGAGAGCAGTGGTGGCCGAGTGGTAACGGCCCCAACTTACGAGTGTAGGTCGCGGGTTCGAACCCAGCCAGGCGCATTACTTTGTGTAATTTATTTCCATACCACTGCTCTCAAAACGGTGAAGGAAAACATCGTGAGGAAACCGGCATGTCCTAGAACCAAAAATTCGAAGACATGTGACATCCACCAATCCGCACTGGGCCCGCCTGGTGGATTATCGCCCATTCCCTCTCCTGGAGAGAAGACCTGTGTCCCAGCAGTGGGAACATTGAAAGGCTGATGATGATGATGATAGAGTTCAATTGCCGAATCGAATTAGAGAGAACTTTCCAAATCGATAAAAAAATAAATTCAGATAGACATGCAGACGGACAAAAGTGGATCACTTTGCTTTTTTAAAGAATTCCACACCTTGGCTGTACGCACAATGAATGTGTTCCCAAAACGTTTAGTACGTATATGTGGGATGTCCACCATGTACCGGTGGCGCAACGCCGTACGTCTGGTGGTCCGTTGATGGAACGGGCTTGGCGGAATTAAATATACACCGTGAAATTTAAATGGTTGTTTTCCCGCGGCAGAATGACTTTCCATAAGGAGTACTTTTGAAGCATACAGAAAAAATAAAAAAATTAAAAAGTTTTTATTTTATAAATAATTATTAAAAATATTTATCAACTCAAAAAAGCGAAAACAATAGTAACATTAGACGTAATTTGTAGGTACTACTAGAGTCGCATGAGCAGCCCGCCGACAAAGGAAAGTGATTCATTAAATATTTAAACCAAAATAAGCTCTCGCACGTTGTGATACGTCATAATTAGCTTGCACTCTACGGGTCCATTTTTTGTTTTTAATATTTTATTTCTTTATCAAACGTTTGTATTACCAAGATACAACCATTTCGCTGAGGGAAAACAACCATTTAAATTTCACGGTGTATATGACACCTGCTTTTTTATGGCGGGAAAAATCATCTAACGACAAATCCTGCCCTTGGGCGGGGCGGGAAACACTGTCAGATTCTTACTGACTAAGCAACCCACCCCATTCCTTTTTAGCCCTCATACCGGGGTCGAACCTTCCTTTCAAAAATAAAGTTTAAAAAAACTAACACCCGACTACTTAAAAACACGCTCTAAAAAGTACGAAACAAGAAAACAAGAAAGCCGTGGTCGTATACCACTTTTTTTAATTTATTATTCTTATGGCATACGACCACGGCTTTCTTGTTTTCTTGTTTCGTACTTTTTAGAGCGTGTTTTTAAGTAGTCGGGTGTTAGTTTTTAAACTTTATTTTTATTTAAGATATTTTGGAGTTCTAAATAGGTTAATCTTGGGTTCATTGATTTCTCAGCCCATGAATACAGGTAAAGTCACAAGCAAATGCTAGTAATATATATATATTCAAAATGTACAAGTAAAGCGCTTTCAAATGATACCAAACACGGCATATTTATCTTAACTTTATTTTTTTACTTCGTATGTTTTGTCCGCTAGAGGGCGCCACATTAGATTTTGTGAAATCCCATATAGCCTATAACCAGCGGACAATTAAGACGCTTCTAATTATATGTCATTTGTCGAATTCTGATAAGCAGTTTAGAAGTTACGAGGGAACAGATGAACATCCATACCCACATACATACATACATAGAGGTCAAAATCATAACCCTCCTTTTGCTTCGCCGTAGTCGGGTAAAAAGCCGGACTGGCTCCCACTAGGCTTCGGTCCTCCAGATATGACACCTGTTTCAAATCTCTTGGCAACCAACAGATTTGTCAGGTTAGGTTAAAATATAATCTATCTACACTAACATAATAAAGAGGGAAAGTTTGTTTTTTTTATTTTTTTGTTTGTAGGAGGTAATCTCTGGACCTACTGGTCCGATTGGAAAAATTTTAACAACAATATGAAGCTGGTTTACTCCTGAGTGACATAGGCTATATTTTATGTACACGGGCGAAGCCGCGGGCAAAAGCTAGTAGTTAATAAAACTTAAACCCCATACTATAGAGATACGTCATCGTGATAAAAAAAAACTCTATTTAACTAGACGTTTCGAATGACACCTGTTTCAAATTTGTTGGTGGATTACTTTTTGAGACACTTACAATCAATGTCCCTTCATTGCAATTTCTTTAGCTGTTTAAAAAGTTCCCGCCTACTGGCTCTGTGTGAATGGGAGTCGGGCCTCTGGCTGCAAGCTCTACCGTCCATCAGCCAACAGGATAATTAGGTACTATAATAATATATAATACCTATAATATGTCCACAACTATCACACAACGCCATCTAGTCCCAAGCTAAGCAGAGCTTGTGTTATGGGTACTAGACAACTGATACACATACTTATATATTTCTAAATACATACATATTATAGATAAATTACACCCAGACACAGAACAAATGATCGTGCTCATCACACAAACATTTGTCCTGGGTGGGAATCGAACCCACGACCTCCCGCATAGCAGTCAGGGTCACTAACTACTAGACTGACAGGCCAGTCAGGCAAGTGTTTGAATGTAAAGACAAAAGTACAATATCACACCAACTATTGCTCTTAATAAAAGTAGTGAGAATGCCGAAAACGGAATACTTATTTTTAAATTGATATAAACTTGTACTTGACTGCGATGCCATCTGATGGTAAACAGCGATACAATCGTTGATGGTGAGGCACACTAGTTTAATAAGAGAATATTTCGTCTACCCTTACCCTTAACTTACCAGATCTCAAAGTTTTCTTTCTGAGACGTAAAAAAATCAATCTTTTCACCTTTGAAGTGGTATTCAATCGGCCATATTATTTCATTGTCGTCATCTCCTGAACAAACAAAGAAAAATACTGTTAATTGCTTAGATTAAACAAAACATCGGAAGATAAGTGACTCACCTCTATAAAGAAAGAAAGGAAATAAAGAAAGAAAAAGGGTTAATTTGCGCAAAAGTATACAACGTGTAACAAAAATGTTTCGTAATATTAGCGAGTGTCGTGGAATGTTATTGACCCCCGTAGTGTCGTGACACGTTTGTTATGATTTGAAATCAAGAATCATGCGATACCAAGAATTTGGTATCAATTTTTATAAAAAAATGTTTTGAGCTGAAACTTCGTGTAGAGATTCTATTCAACCTGTATCCTTCAGCGTTTCTTGATGTATATGGTTATTTTTTTACACGTTGTCTATATATATATAAAAAAAACAGAAACAGTTACAGTATATATAGTGCAAAATATGCGACACACCAGCGCTCAGCAAAAAGCTAGCGCATGGCCCGCTGAAATTGTGTCAATTTTCATGATTTTAAATCGGTCGTTTATTTATTTATTTATTTATTTATTTATTTATTTATTTATTTATTTATTTATTTATTTATTTATTTATTTATTTATTTATTTATTTATTTATTTATTTATTTATTTATTTATTTATTTATTTATTTATTTATTTATTTATTTATTTATTTATTTATTTATTTATTTATTTATTTATTTACACTGATTAGGTACAAATTATGTAATACATATTAAAAAGAAAAATGTAAGATGTACATATCAAGTAACTACTCACTCAGTCTTCTCGCAAATCACCAGACACTCAGTCAATATCACCTTCCATTCGTCATCGAACAGATCTAATCCTGGATTGGATTCAAGGAGAGCGTTGAGTGAGATTAACATTCGGGGAATGGGTGACATACGTCAGGCAACCGTACGGCAACGTGGCACCACAAATAATTTATGCCGTCTTGCCCGACAATAGTTATCAAGAACAACAATTTTACACAGCTCCTCATGCAAACTAGGCAAGTCGATGGTTCCGTGTATGATCTTGCAGGCAGTTACAAGCTGATCAAAAGCTCGTCTAACTTGGAGAGAAGTAAAGCCTAAGCAACCTAAAAGAAATTTGGTTGGATATGGATAGTAACCAAACCTACGTTTGTAGAAATATCTTAAAAATGCTTTTTGGACTTTTTCTATCATAAGGGTATAGGATTTTTCGTACGGATTCCAAACACAAGTGCTTGAATCAAGTTTACTTCTTACAAGTGTGTTATACAGAAGTCGGATAACTTGATGGTTTGTAAATTCACATTTCTGAGGACGAACCCCAGCCTCCGAAACGACTCTTTGGCTAGAGAAACAATGTGGTTATGAACAGTAAGCCTAGTATCGAAGATAACGCCGAGATCTTTAATTGCCATCACGCTTGGTATTTCTACGTCGTTTATAATATAAGTGAATTGCATTGGATTTCGTGAACGGCTAAAACTCATAATGCAACATTTAGATGGATTGAAATTCATTTTGTTGATAACTGACCACTCACTTATAGCATCAATATCTTTTTGAAGAGCTACACAATCTGCTAGAGTTTGAACCTCAGAGTACTTATAATTTTAAATCGTTAGCATATAGCAAACATTTGGAGTGATTTAAAACTTGTGGAATATCGTTAATCATTATGAGAAATAATAGAGGTCCTAAAATTGATGCCTGTCGTGACGATCACAATACATTCATTGGCTAAAGCTATTTCGCTAGCACGACAGCGTCAGCGCTTATCTCCGTCTTTGTCTATCACATGTCCTAGTGTAGATATGGATAGTCCGTTACAACATAGTATGTTGCAATGACAAACTTTCTCCACTCATATCAAAATTTAAGTTATTGCAGTTTTATTCATCAAAATATCTGTTGATTTTCTGATGCATAAATGTTTGGATATTAAATTATAAATCGTTTATTGTAACATTAATTTATCATTAGGTATATTTTGTAAAAGAGAGAAGATTTTGTTATTAAATGTTATCTTTTTAGCATCTGTGACCAAATTCTTATTAGAAAAGATAAAATTCATTTTTTATTTTTTTTAGAAATCAAGGACTTTGGGCGAATTCAAAACATATTGCCTAATGAGGAGATGGAGGAGTACTTTGACGCCTAAGTGTAATATAATATTATAATATAATATTCGACGACCATCACACGACGCCATCTAGTGTCAAGCTAAGCAGAGCTTGTGTTATGAGTACTAGACAACTGATAAACATTCTTATATATCTCTAAATACATACATATTATAGATAAATTACACCCAGACACAGAACAAATGATCGTGCTCATCACACAAACATTTGTCCTGGATGGGAATCGAACCCACGACCTCCGGCATAGCAGTCAGGGTCACTAACCACTATGCTGACAGGCCAGTGTGTTTTGCGTGTGTTTTATATGTAGGTAAGTACATAGTTAACCAACTCGCACTGGGCCCGCGTGGTGGATTACGGCCCATTCCCTCTCCTAGAGAAGAGGCCTGTGTCCCAGCAGTGGGAACATTAATAAGGCTGATGATGATGACATAGTTAGGTTTAGTCATGGTTTAGTATATAAGCTTTTTATAGTTATATATAACCGTTTTAATGTAAATAAATAAAATCTTGCCAAATCGTAAAATTATACTGAAAAATAAACTTACGTAGAAAACTGTAGCCGGAACCTAAAGTAAAATATAAAAATAACACGAAAATGGCGGGAAGCGACGCCATGTTGGACCGCGATGAAGGATTGACACAATAGTCGCGAAATTTTACTATTTGTAGCCTATGAAAATTGATAAAAGAATTAATTAACTAACAAACGGTCTATATGTTTAAAAATAATTATTATTTACGCAGTAGTTCATTATTTTTTATCATTATATTAAGTGATTACAATAATGGACTCATAATGAGATTAACATTTTAAGTTATTATTTTGTATATTTATACATTTTTGAGCATCACAAGAAGACTCAAGGTCACTCAAAGGGCAATGGAAAGGGCTCAGAGTATCCTTGCGTGACCGAATCAGAAATGAGGATATCCGCAAGAGCAAAAATGTAAAATAGCGAAAAGAATCGCCAAACTTAAATGGCAATGGGCAGGACACATTGCACGCAGAACGGATGGCCGCTGGGGCCGGAAGGTTCTGGAGTAGCGACCGCGCACCGGAAGACGCAGCGTTGGAAAGCCAACAAGGTGGACCGATGACCTGGTCAGGGTTGCTGGAAGCCGATGGATGCAAGACGCACAGGACCGGTCTTTGTGGCGGCGCTTGGGGGAGGCCTATGTCCAGCAGTGGACGTCTTTCGGCTGAAATGATGATGATAATGATACATTTCTGAGGCCTTTTTGTTCGTCAAGTCTTTGAGATTCTCAGTAGTCCTAAGTTGATCTATACGAATACTGAATCTGTATTATTCCCAAATGACAACCATTACATGTGTGCTGTTTGAACTTAAAAAGAGACTTTGATCTCAGAGTTTGTTTCGGTGTTTCTTCTCAGGGTAGTCAGCTAGGAAACACTATTTAAGGATATAAAGACGAACAGCTGAAGGATATAAAATCGAAACAAAAGTTTTGATTCTCTTGCGTCAAACGCCTCGAGTAGGCTATGCCTTCCATTTCTTTTTTCTCACTACGAGCGTTAAGATTGGTTTCTATAGATGATGTCAGAACAAAAAAATCGGAGGCGTAGCCGACTCAAGGCGTTTAGCGCAAGAGAATCGAAACGAATCGGTCGTAAATTGTCTAGAGGGGCCGTGTAGCGATCCTACAAAGGTTTTTATTCATTTGAAGTACGGGGCCCTAAACACAATAACATATGATGTTTCAAAAACAAGCTTATCTCGGAAATATTCCATTACAATTATAATTTAGTTCTTTGATAAAAAAAAATACTTACTACTGCCTAAATTATTAAAATTTTCTTTAATTAGGTCCTGGATAAATTGTAATTTACACTAATATTATAAAAGCGAAACGTTTGTATGTTTGTTATCCCTTTATGCTGAAAAATTTAAAAGGTTCTAAGTAGCACATGGGTAGACCATGTCCTTTTTTTATGGTGGGAAAATTCATTGAATAACGAATCCCGCCCTTGGGCGGAGCGGGAGACAGTGTCAGGCTTCTACTGACTAAACGACCCACCGTTTCTTCTTGCCTTGATTTTCCACCCAAACTCCTTATTACAGCAGTTATTGACAATTTCTGCGAGAAACTGACACATTATATGTAGGTAGTAGACCGGTCAACTTGCTCAAACGTGAAATGCGTCACTTTTGTCAGATACTGTTTGCATTTTGTAGGTCCTACGGGACAAATAAGTTATACGCAGCCGGGCATTTTGATTTTGTCCCGAAAATCGATTACTACGCATTCAAGGTCGACGTCCATGGTGGTTCTACTTGTGTGACTATTTACCTACTACTATTATATGTGACTATTTTATACTGTGATATATACTACTATTTTTTTTTGCATAAAATATAATTTTTTTTAACTAAGTTGAGCTACCGACGGGAAGAAAAGTTAGACAGGAAACTTGAAAGAAAGATTTCCCTAATTTCATGCAACCGGAACTGAATGTGGTTCAACACAGTTTCAGACATCAGTCAGTCTTGCTATACAACAACTTACCTGTAGAAAAATAATTAAACATATTGAGAAAGGGCTATTAGTGTTGATGAATTTCTAGAGGACAAACGACAATAATCATCTATCTTCTTTCTATATCTATCTATCTATCTATCTTCTATCTATACTTATAATAAATCTGTAGAGAGGTCAATTCTGTACATGAAAGATATTTCCAAAATAACTATCAGAGGGTGATTAGTGATCGATACTGATGCCAAAAATGCTATCAGTAAATTTTTTGTCTTTCTGTCTGTCTCTATGTTCGTTATAGAAACAAAAACTACTTAACGAATTTTAAAGAAACTTGGCACAATTATTCTTCATACTTCTGGGCAGGTTATAATCTAGATGGCGCCAGCTGTCGCGTTAAGATCAGCTCCGTAATAATATATTAAATAAAAATAAAAACATACGATTTAGAAACATTTAAGTGTATAAAACTTTAATACTTTTCATTACGCTACGATCAATAGGAGCAGAGCAGTGAAGCTTTTTAAGCTTCCGTCGCGCCTTCATGGTTAAAGCTACACATGTATGACGAAAATGTTCTCCTTAAAATTATATAAAAAAATTCTTCACGACAGCATATTATTATGTCTATCTTTTATGGTTGTCTCACAATAACACGTGTAGCTCCCGATAGCTTTTTTTTATTATAGGTTCACGCTTGACCGCTATCTCACCTGATGGAAGTCGACGATGGAGCGCGCTAACCTAGAAGTAACCTATTCACTCTTGACTTAAAGATACCCGGATTGTAGCTATCAGGAAACACCGACTCCGGCAAGGAATTCCACTCCTAGGCTGTACGCATAATGAATGTGCTCCCAAAACGTTTTGTACGTATATGTGGGATATCCACCATGCTTAGCAGTTCGGAGTTTTTTGATTAGGTATACATATTTGTCTACTCTTACGTGTATAACACTCTCACTCATCCCTAATTTAAAAAAAAAGTCATCATTATTACCTATTGAATAAATAAAGAATCATATAAATCGGTGCGTGTAGATGGCAAAACCAGTCAAATTCCTTGCCAGGTCATGTATTCGGCCACGGCAATGTTATCCACTAACGCTGTCATTAGGTCCCTACGTGAACAGGTAATAGGCCCGTGGTGCAGGATGGAGATGGGACATGGTCTGCGGAGAGACGCCGCATAAACACGCAACATTATACATTTATTTTTGGCATTGAATTTTCTTTTGGCTTGAATGATTTGAATTTTATATTTTACTATGTTTTTATTATGGAATTCAGATGATTGTTTTGTTATTGTGTAATAAATTATTTTGTTGATCTATTGATTATAAATTTTCGGAATTTTATTTTTATATTCTATTTATATTATATAATTATTTAAAACATTGTCTAATAATTAATATAAATAAAATTAATTAATAAGATTTTGTAGTATGGAGTATGTTTTCTTTTTAATTTTCTTCATTGACTGCAATTGTGATTTTTTTTTATATTGTTAAGAAAAAAATGACTGATGACTTAGCTGATCGTGATTGTGAAAACATTAAATCAAAAAGATTTTTCCTAACATTATATAGCTACCTCGGTATCCTTCAGTTCTTCGATAAAAGCTACTGCCTAAATGACTAAAACTTTCATTAATTAGATATTTTTTGTATGGTAGGTAAAAATCATCCAATGACAAATCCCGCCCTTGGGCGGAGCGGGATGCAATGTCAGATTTAACAACCTCCCCCATTCCTTCCTTGCCTTGATCCCAGGGCCCTAACCCTAGGGGCCTAAGCGTATTGCTAAGCGTACTCTTGATACGCTTTCGCATCAACTGAAATGCACTTTCCACTAATATTATAAAAGTGAAAATTTGAGAGTGTATGTTTGTTTGCTGTCACTTCACGCTGAAACTACTGAAAGGATTTGGATGAATTTTGGCACATGAGTAGATCATGTCCTGATATGAAGGAGGTTTTATCTCGCGAGTATATTCCCTTGACATAATTTTGTAAAAATAAAATAGTTGAACATAAGCACGTGGAATTTATTTCTTAATCAAGTTTAAGCGATGAGGTAGTAGGGGGAGTCCAGGACGAAGCAGTTGTTGTTCTTGGCAGACATCAGGATGTAGCCGTCTTCTCCCCAGAGCTCTCCCCAGGAGTTCTTCACGATCCAGTAGTCTTCTCCATCACGGACGCCGTAGCCCACGATTGTGACTCCGTGGTTCGGATATGAGTCGTCACTGAAAATGGAATAAGTGATTTTTATTTTGACACAATGATTTGGCAATATCCCTGCATAGTATAAAACAAATTTTACAACAAACTGCCAATGGAGCTAACTGGACAATGGAGCGAGGGAAAGTTCAAAACTCATATTAAGTATGTCCTAACCAAAAAGCATAGATAAGGTAATATAAGGTTAGAGACTATGTTGAAGACACGCTTGTTTAGCAATGACAGCTCCTGCTCATGTGGCCTCCGGGTAATATTCTGTAGATGTGTCTATTACCTGCTCCATCTTATGTTTTAATGTTTGTCATCTACTTATTTATTTCGACACATTGCTTTAACAATATTTTTAATATTACCATTTTATAGATCCATCTAATAATGTAATGGTTTTACTGAGAGTTTTAATTTTTTCTTGCTTTTATATATAGCCTCTTTTAATAATGTGATTGTGAGAACACTGTAGACGCAAATTTTACACTACACCATCTTTCATTTTTCATCATAGTCTTATAGGACACCAACTTTGTCTACTAGCAGAAGAAGAAGAACGGTATCTTACCAAGAGAAATCGTAGAAGAGTCCACTAGAGTAGTGTTTCATCAATTTACTAGCATGAATGGCCACGGTGACAGGCCCGTACTTGAAGAGTGTGACCTTCAAGGCGTTGGGGTTCCTTGGGGTGACGCGAGAGAACCCGCGGATTTGGTACGTGGTTGACATGTTCTGGATTTTGCAGAAGCCATCCTGAGAACAAAAAAAAACAAGTTAAAAATTAACATAGCATAGGTTTATTTTTTGGTAGGTAAAAATCATCCAATAATGAATCCCGCCCTTGGGCGAAGCGGGAAACAGTGACAGACCTTACTGACTAAACAACCTACCCCATTCCTACGCAGCTACGTTGCCATATATACCAGAGTCAGAGCCTTCCTTTCAGACGCGATCCCTTGGCCCCAGTTGGCTTCGACCTTTCTACAGGGTTCCTACGGTTTGCTAACAAACTCCTTGAGGCGCGCGGGAACAGTTCGCGCCGTCGCGGTCGACGCCCTAACATAGGTAATTTTTTTCAATATTTTGCAACAGCGAGGTTATGGAAAACCTGTGACACTCGATTATAAAATCAAACAATTCACTTAAAAAGTTTATACAAAAAAAAGTACTGTCCGCTCTAAGCATTTTGGCTCGTCATTTATATCCCATATTTCGAAGCAACGAACGATAATCCTGCTGCAGTCTTCCCATCCAATTATAACTTAGGCGTTTTCAGGGCTAGAGTGAACAGGCTTTTAATTAAGTAATGCCATCAACGATTGCATTACTGTTTACCATCAGGTCGGACCGCAGTCAAGCAGTAGTTTGTATGAGATAAAAAAAAACATCTGATTCTGAGTGAGATCATACTCACATTAGCCTCGTAAAGACCGTATTCCTCCTCAGTAGGGATGCCGTGGGTGAGGACGTATTTCATGGCACCGTCCAGAGTGCCTCCGTTACATCCCATGTTGTCGAAACTGCAAATAAAGAAATTAAATTAAGGCTCCAGCGAAAGATTGAAGGTACCGGGCCACGAAGAAGATCGCCTATGAGGTGGACTGACCAAATAAAAGCATCAGTAAATGGCTCATAATCGCTGCTTGAATACACGAGGAAGGTGGCCATCAGAAAGGAGTGGCGGCGTGTTGTGAAGCTTGCCACCAACACCTGAAGTGATGACCACAACCACTCTGCCAAGAGTGATACCGACAAAGAAGTAAGAAATATCACGAACCATCTATGATAAAACTAAGTACCTATGTTTTAAAAGCTTAAGTTTGGTAATTATGCAACACGAAAACCGAGAAATGACAGGAGAAGTGGCAGGCACCGCGTTCACATTGAGCACCTAAGGGTTCAATAAAACCTCACTTCTCCAAGTTGGGTTTGCAACGGCCTACCAAAGCTACAGCAGCACTTTGCAGAATACATGGGTTTTTTTTGCACACATCTCCCCATGGTCCCAGTAGGCTTCGAACCAGCTGGATCCCTAAGGTTTGACTTGAGGCACGCGTGGAACGACAAGCGCCGTCGACAACTTGGGAGGCTGCCTAGGTACCTTAACTATTTAGTGCTTTCTATTTAGACTACTGCAATTCACGTCCAGGCGTGAGATGTTTTTGGGGTATCATGAAATGAGATATTGGTAGGTTTTGTTCTTCCAAAAGCTTGATTCTTTCTTTACGTCTTGTAGCAAGGATCCTGTGGCCTAGGAAGAATTTTTCTCATAGTAATTTTAGTAGTAGTAGTATTTTTTTAATACACTCACCCCCAGGCACAGTCTACAAGAGACTGTTCGCTCAAGTCCAGTAGCCTGTCGCCGTTGACCCTGGCCAGGGCTCCCTCGACGGCAGCAGTAGTGCAGAAGGCCCAGCAAGAACCGCAGTGACCCTGGTCTGGATAGACAAAATAAATAATTATTGCTATAGTGATGATACGACAAAAAAAAACATTATCCCTATCAAAATGTCAAGATAATTATGACAATATATTTAAAAAAAAACAAATCCCGAGACGGTTTCTTGCGCTTTGAACCCTGATTGACGGGTTCAAAGTGCAAGTGCATCTCGGGCCCCTTTTGCTACGTGATAATAAATTAAAGTTCTCCATCGATATGACTACATGCACACAGTTGAACTTGCGACACTGTGCAGGTAAAAATCAGGTTTCCGCTACGGGGCGATCCTCATACGACACATGCGCGGAGACACGCGACACTTTACGCAGCAATGACCCTTACTTAAAAACAGACATTGCTTTAAACTCTTGAGCCCCGAGCAAACGCCGGCGTTCCCACAACTATGGTCCTTCTATTATGTCTCTCATTACGGTATTTGAAAGGTAGTAAACAAAGGCCTAATACAATCATTTGTGTACTGACCCTCCATAAAAAAAATAACCATGGGATACTCACTTTTAACAGGTGTAATAGCTCCTTCGATCCTCAAGTCGAAATTCTCCGGCAGTTCTTCAGCAATCTCATCGACCTCCGTCAAAGAGTGAGGGAAAGGTATCATGTCAGGGTACTCGTGTGTGGAGAGGAAGGTGCCGGTCAGGTAGCTCAGTTCCTGGTCCGTTTTGTCTGAGAAGTCGTTCAGCTTGAGCCTGAAGCCAAGGTTCTTGCGGTTGTGTCCTTCAACCATCCTAGAGCATTGGGAAAAATTGTTGAGTGAAAATTCAGATATGTCAACTGATGCTGTTAAAATAGTATATCACTTTAATATTGCATCAGCCTTGTATATTTCCTACTGCTGGGACACAGGCCTCCTCTCTAGGAGAGGGATTGGGCCATAATCCACCACTCGGGCCAAGTGCGGAATGATGAATGTCATATGTCTTCGAATTTTTGGTTCTAGGACATACCGGTTTCCTCACAATGTTTTCCTTCACTGTATTGAGAGCAGTTGTGATAAAATAAATTACACAAAGTATGTAATAACAGAAGCATTTAAATTATGAAATAGGTAAGATAGTAAATGAAGTCAAGACCAATATTGCGGTGTGTTACCTCCAGTTCTTCTCGAAGATCCTCTTCCTCATCTGGTGCTCTTGGTCGTTGTACATCTTATTGTGGTGGTTGGCGTAGAGGTCGAAGGCCAGGTTCAGCTCCGATGGAATGTCAGGGTGTAAGAACGTCAGATCTCTTTGGAAGTCTTGGCCCATCCAGAATTCTTCGCAGTCGTCCTCTAAACCAGTTAAAAAAGTTTCATGAATAAGCTAAAACCAGTGGTTGATGAATTGGCTACTTCACTGAGTATCACATGTATCTTAATCTTTGGTCGTATATAGAACAGAGAATAAAGTCCCAGATAACATAACATCAGCCTTATAATGTTCCCACTGGTGGGTCTTAGGCCTACTCTCTAGGAGAAGATATAGGCTGGACCCACTCTAGGATATGGGATGTCACATGTTTTCGAATCTGGTCTTGATTCTAGGATTGAAGTGGAGGGGGGGGGGGGGTTGTGCGCAACTGTAGCAAATTTTTCCATTATTTTGTCAATATTTGCTTTTTGCAGTATCTGAGTAGGCCTTCCACAAAGTGGACCGAAGATCTGGTGAGGCTCACGGAAATCCGATGAATGCGTGATACACAGAAATGTTCATCAAGGCACACTTAGAGAGACTTCTGTCGTCGGTTGTCTTTCGGCTAAACTGATGATAATGATGATGTGATAACAATATGTTTTTACCATCTTCGACGGTGACCTCCTCCTCAGAAACAGTATCTCTGAAGTCGAAGAAGTTGGTGATAGTGTGGGCTTCCAGCTCACCGAGGTCCAAGTTGTATGCTTTGTTCACAACCCTGTTGAGAAAGTGAGTTACGAGTATTACTATAGTTACTTACTAGAGAGAGAAATCTGTAGCCGGATGCCCGTGCGGGTCACCGCACTGGCGCACTTTTATATGGGACCACGGGGGGACCTCTTTACATTTCAGTCCTGAGATCATTTGCAGTAGTTGTATAAAATAAATTGAAGTTTAAATGAAGTCCCCAGTCCCAAATCTGCAGTCTGCAAACTTTTTTACCAATTAACTTTTCAGTATTTTGACAAATTAAATACTTTCTATGAACGTGCTTGTCTATCGCTAGGATAGAAATCGATGCTATTGTAGTAGGTTTAACTTACTGGACAGGGATGTCGACGCCGGAATCAGTCTTGGTAACGTACAGGGTCGTCTCCCTCACCATCTTGGCTTCGATTTGTTCGGTGCTGGTCCAGATGTCTACCACCTTGTCATACAGGAGTATGTTCTGACCTGGACGAAATGTCATTTATGTATAATTGTTATTATGGTATTAAATTATTAATTAGGTTTTTTATGGTAGGTAAAAATCATCCAATGACGAATCTCGCCCTTGGGCGGACCGAAACAGTGTCAGACTCTTACCTGACTCAACAACCTACCCCTTTCCTTTCTTGTCTTAGTCCCAGAACCCTGGTGTCATGCTCTCGCATCAACCCTTGACCCCAGGAGGTTTCGACCCTGTGTAGAGCCCTTTCAGTTTGCTGACAATTCCTTGAGACGCGCAGGAACAGTGCGCGCTGTTGACGACTTGGGCTCAGTCCGGTCTGTTACCAGACTGCCGGACGCCATGCTACCCATTCTGCCGTGCAGATACAAAAACGCAGTAAAAGTATTGTAAAATACGCTATTTTACTGCGTTTTAGTGTCTGCATGGCAGCATTGCTCGCCGTGAAAGGGGGTCAAAATTTTGTATGAAGAAACCTACTTGCACGCGAGTGAAGCCGCTGGCAAATAGCTAGTTTACAATATAATAATAACATAAGGTGATCCTATGTGAATGTGTAACTTACTGGTATGGTATGCACAACATATATAGTAGATCTAATTAATTAAGTAGATTAAAAACGATAACTTACAAACATTTAAAACAGGTAAAATAATCTCATCTATATGATGATGGAGAAATTGACTGACTGACTGAGCGTGAAATTTTGCTCAAGGCTTCCTTTTATGACGTAGGCAAACACTAAGAAAGGGTTTTTCAAAATTCAGCTCTTAAAGGGATGTAATGGGGGTCTAAAGTTCGTATGGAGAACCCTACTCTCACGCGGACAGAAGGCTAGTAATCTTATAAAGAAGACAAATAAAAAACGGCTAGCAAAACCGCTTGCTAGTGTTTTATTATAATTTTCCTAGGCGCTGCTACCGTCTAGGTGACCGCAACTCAGTAAACAAATCACTTTGTTGGTGACGCATTGCGTAATGTTCACATTCTAGAAATAGCCTGTTAAGAGGGTCCTTCCCCACTAGACTATCGTCAATATGAGCATAGTTTTAAAGCTTTTTCAATACACTTACTCGAAAACTGCCTCTTATCGCACTCCTATTAGGTTCAATATAGCATGTATATCACCCAAGTGCTTTTTTGAGTTTATCACAACAAGGGCTTTTTTATTCCTTCCTTATCGTCACGGTCACGGGTGATTAATTTTTTTTTACTTAGTTTATCGAATCAGGCGCGAGGCGTCCCCACGAGGCGCTGGACGACCCCCACAAAATTAGAAACTGTTCAGAGCAGATTTGAATGTTATTACTACTGTATATATTTCTACTGTATGTTTGAGATACGATTAAATATTTTTTCTTTCTTTCTTTATTTCACAAGGTGTATTGAAAAACGACGTTTGACACCGTGCAGATTTGTCATTGCAGCCCTCGGCTTCATAACACACTCGCCTACGGCTCGTGCGAATTTCGCCTCGGTCGCAATGACAAACTTCCTGCACTTGTATCAAAATGTACTATTTCAACGTCAAATAGTAAAATAAAATTAACATGTTTGATAAAAATAATAAGCAAAGTAAAATTATAAAAATAAACTACAATAAGAGTGCTGGAGCAGGTCAATCCCAAGCCGTGTTGTCCTCAAAATATCCTCTTACTGTCCCCTCTATCCTTTCACTGTCTTTTAATTGTGTCTGTAATTACGCTAGTCGAAATGTTAAAAAAGATACCTGTGTATGTGAAGTCAGAGACGTCAGGAAGGAAGTCAATCTGTTCATCTTCACTGGTCCTTGCAACGCAAATTTCTTCATTTGTGACCTCTTCAGTTGTGACGGGATGAATCTAAAGAAAAATACACATATTTATAAGAAGGTTACTCCAAGGCACTCTTTGCTAAGCAAAGCGTTGGAGCCCAGCACGGTTGAAGCCTACTGGAGTCATAAACTGGCTTCTGAAAGGAAGGACCGGCCCCGGTATGAAGAGCTAAGAACAATGACTAATTCACTTTGGCTAAGAAGGAATGGGGGAGGGGGGGGATTTTTTAGTCATAATCATAATCCACTGCTCCCAAGAGCAGTGGATTAGCTTGAGAGCAGTGGTGGCCGAGTGGTAACGGCCCCGACTTGCGTGTACTAGTCGCGGGTTCAAACCCAGCCAGGCGCATTACTTTGTGTAATTTATTTCATCACCACTGCTCTCAAAACGGTGAAGGAAAACATCGTGAGGAAACCGGCATGTCCTAGAACCAAAAATTCGAAGACATGTGACATCCACCAACCCGCACTGGGCCCGCGTGGTGGATTACGGCCCATTCCCTCTCTTAGAGATGAGGCCTGTGTCCCTGCAGTGGGAACATTAAAAAGGCTGATGATGATGATGAATCATAATCATTTATTGCAAGCTTTTTATTAGCTTACAATGTAGGTAACTATGTATGTTCGGCTTAAATCTTGCAACTCAATTTTGAAGCAGATATCTTCAACCGATTGAGCTGCAATTTTGCATGCAGGTGTAAATCGCATGACAATGCAATATTATGATGACATGAAGCTGATCTGATAATAGAATCGGGGGTTAGCCATAGGAACTCTGTAATTAAACGGCACGTTGAGTTTGGGCTCGTGTGAATCTTCTCTCTCGTCTTGACGAGTTTTAATTATATAACTATAGACACCGCTATAAAAGCTTGTTATGAAAAAATAAAATAATTGAAAAATTGTTCATTTGTTTAATATACTTAGGTAAATAATTATTCTTAAAATAGGTAATAAGCTCGCTATGTCATGCATGAGAGCGTACAAATGTTGGTATTATGTTTAAAACTCTAATTATAATAAATGTCTAAAAGTAACAGAAAATAATTTAATCATTGTGAGTACTTTTAAAAAGTTAATTAATCAACAATTACTTTAAACATTTAAAAAATATTATAATTATAGCATTAATTTGGCATATTTATTTTTAGCATTTATTTTAGCATTAGTCAGTAAAACGTATCGACACCCTCTTGCTCCGCTCTAGAGCTGGAGAAATCATAACATGATTTCCCACCCTATTTTTTAGGGTACATTAGGCCATTGGATGTTTTCGCTTATGCATACACCATTAAATTTTAGTCGTTTTAATCCCTTGGAGGATCGATTCAGTACATGAAACACTATCGATTGGTAAAGTTAGAATGAAAAAACAAAGTACTTTTTTTTAAAACTCGAAATAATTTACGCATGTTCTAAATTGATTTCTTTAAGTAAACGTCAGCTGGGCGAGTTCAATGACCTGTAGGTAGTTAGTACGCAACGATCGACAACTACCTACAAGGTCAATGACTCGTTAACTAAAAGAAATTAATTTCGTAAATGCGTATATCAATAAGAGATTTAGAAAAAAAGTACTTTTTATTTTATCTACACAAATCGATAGTGTTTCATGTACTGGATCGACCCTCTTCGGGATTAAAACGACTAAAATTTAACGGTGTATAGGTACATAGTTTTAATACATAGAATAAAGTAGAATAATACTTTAATGTACACTAGCGACCCGCCCCAGCTTCGCACGGGTGTAAAGGTGATATATTATATCTATAAACCTTCCTCTTGAATCACTCTATCTATTAAAAAAAAAACCGCATCAAAATCCGTTGCGTACTTTTAAAGATTTAAGCATACATAGGGAGGAAGCGACTTTGTTTTATACTGTGTAATAATAATGATTAAAAAAGTAAAAACTTCACTGAATCTTATGTGAACGGGTACAAAAGCGGTCTTATCGCTGACAGCGATATCTACCAGACAACCTTAGGAAGGAGTAGAAGAGCTTTAACCTAAAAAAGGGGGTAGCCTGCGGTGTACTAATCTATATATATATAAAAGGAGAAACTGACTGACTGACATATCAACGCACAGCCTAAACTACTGGGCCTGGGCGCGAGAAATTTTGCACAAGGCTTCCTTTTATGACGTAGGCAAACAGTAAGAAAGCGTTTTTCAAAATTCAGTCCCTAAAGGGATGTAAAAGTGGTCTAAAGTTTGTATGGAGAACCCTACTTTCACGCGGGCAAAGCCGCTGGCAGAAGGCTAGTGTGTAACTAAGCTTTATCATACCACATAGGCGTAGCCGGTGTCTCCGTAGTACCACTTCCTGACGGTGCCGTCGTTGAAGTCAGCTCGGGAACGGTTCAGGTCACCATTGTACCTGAAAAAAATGATTTTGTAATATTAGCTTTTCACCGCGGCTTTCAGGTCGGTACCTGAAGATAGTTGAGAAGTATACCAAAATCTATATATACCGTTAAATTTTGGTCATTTTAAGCCGTAAGTAGTTAGTACGCATAGACCGACAACTACCTACAGCCATTGAACCCGCTCAGCTGTTTATTACTTAAAGATATGAATTTTGTATACGCGTAAATTAATTTTGAGTTTTAGAAAAACAAAAAAAATATTTTATCTTTAGAAATCGATAGTGTTTCATGTTACGGATCGACCCTCCACGAGATTAAAACTACCAAAATTGTATGGTGTATATGTACCTAACTACCTACTAGGCACTAGATTAGGGGCGTACCTACCGTACAGTCACTTTGATGATCTGCAGGTCATACTTTACACCTTTACATTGATGAAATTAGTGCAGTTTTTTGACTTTGACATTTGACTTTCACGCAGTGTGAGAGCGCTGTCAGTTATAAAAGTTATCCCACTAAAAACATAAGCAAACTCTCCCTACGCAATTCTTCCATCGTAAAAAGTTTTGACATCGCATAGAAGCCAAGTCCTGTTCTGTATGTATGTGTACTTGCAATAATAAATCAATATTTTGTGACTATATCAATAGTTTTGTTTACATTATAATAATAGTTAGTCGGCCATGAGTAAATAACATGTACATAAAACCTAAACATATATCCTAAATTATGTAGGGAATCATCATCAGCCTTTTTAATGTTCCCACCGCAGGGACACAGGCCTCCTCTCTAAGAGAGGGGAATGGGCCGTAATCCACCACGCGGGCCCAGTGCGTATTGGTGCCACGCGGGCATGTAGGGAATATCCTTTTATATTTAAAGCTGATGTTTTTAAAGCATAACATCAGCCATTCCCACTGCTGGGAGTCAGGCTTCTAGGAGAGGGACTGGGCCGTAATCCACCAGGCGGGCCCAGTGCGGATAGGTGGATGCCACATATCTTTGAATCTTTGATTCTAGGACATGCCGGTTTCCTCACGAAGTTTCCTTCACCACAAACGTTCACAGTTACATAGCAAAGCATTAAAGAGCAATGGTGGCCGAGTGGTAACGGCCCCGACGTATAAGTTGTAGGTCGCGTGTTCAAACTGATTATTTTGTGTGATTTAATTCATCACTACTGCTCTCAAAACGGCGAAGGAAAATATCGTGAGCACGGCATGTCCTAGAACCAAAAATTCGAAGACATGTGACATCTTTCAACCCGCACTGGGCCCGCGTAGTGGATTACGGCCCATCCCCTCTCCGGTTTTACCACTGTTTTCCTTCACCGTTTTAAGAGCAGTGGTGATGAAATAAATTACACAAAGGAATGCGCCTGGCTGGGTTTGAACCCGTAAGTTTAATTACTACATTATTAAAAGCTTACCATAACTCGAAGTTTTCCTTCAGAGACGATTGGAAATTGAGTTTTTCTCCTTTGAAGTGATATTCCGTTGGCCATACTATTTCGTTGTCTTCATCTTCTCCTGTACATTTAATAATTTTATTATTTAAATATACAGAGTATCATTAACATCGTACCACAAACAAATACCATGGATCCAGTACGTGATTCTAGAACCCCAGCGGCGTTTTTTAAATTAAACCGTAAACAAACGTTATTTTAACATTTTTTGCGAATAAAAATGAGTGTATTAGATTCCAAATTAAATATGTAATCGGTTTTGATTAGAATAACGATACTCGTATCTCGTATAACGATTTTATTGTGTAGTGAAGCGTGGCCTGTACTTGAGCCGCATAAGCAAAGCCTGCGTGTCACGGAAATGAATATGCTGCGCTGGATGTCTGGAGTTTCGCGGAAAGACCGCATTAAAAACTCCCGCATCCGGGGCAGCCTTCAGGTCCGTGACATAGCGGATAAACTGCAGGAGGGTCGCTTACGCTGGTATGGCCACGTTTTACGAAAACCTACAGACTACGCGGGTAACAGATGCCTCGCCATGCCGCCTCCGCCGGGACCCGGAAAACGAGGTAGGCCTAAGAGGCGTTGGATCGACGTCGTAAGGGACGATATGCGTGCTAATGGGCTTAAGGCAGAGGACGTAAAAGACCGAGCGAAGTGGAGGAGACTAGGCAGGAAAGCGGACCCCGGGCACCGAGGTGAAAGCCAAGGTAGCAACCAAGACTTACGCTAGGTTGATTATGATGATGACAATAACGATTTTATACAGGTACAAATAAAAAAAAACAATATTTTTTTCAAAAATTTGAAAAAAACCGACAAACAATTTCACCACTGGGATGTCCAGTATCATGTACTGGATCAGTGGTATTCATTTGTGCGACTATGTCAATGACACCTTGTAAAAGAAAAAGAAAGAAAAAACGTTTATTTGCGCGAGAGTATGGCGCATACAATAAAAAACAAAAACAACAATGCCGCCAGCCTTTTGGGCACTTTACCGGTCGACAGCGATGCGGAAGAGTTTTTTGACGCTTTATTAGATTAGATATTTTTAGTTAAGTTAATTAGGGTTATGTAGTTTTAAGGTTAGATATCTAATTATTTGTACAGTTTACAAAACAACTAAATAGGTAATAATATGAAAAAAAATAATAATGCGACACACCCGCACAAAAAAAAAAAAAGTAAGAAATAAAAATAAAAAAAAATATATAAAAATGCTGGCCATCTGGCGACGAGGTGAGCAGACGAAATGAGTGGTTGCCATCGCACATCGAACCTGAATATGGCTGGCATGGCTGGCAGGACCTTGACTTACTAAAACTCATAGTCTCGTTGTATTTACTAGCTTTTGCCCGCGGCCTTTTGCTCGCTTCCAGCTAGGCTTGCCAGGTGTCCGGCTTTAGCCGAACATGTTTGGCTTTTTGCGGTCGAGTCCGGCCAAATATTTACGTGTTCGGCCTGTCCGGCTTTTGTCAGGCTTTTTGTCGGAGTGGCGATTCGTACGATGATGGGCGGACGAGCAAACTGTCTTCCGGCCCGCGCATCACGAACTCCATCTTCGATCTCATCCTCACTTTACATCACGTATAAATACTTTTTTCAACAGCCCAGTTGTAAAAATATTATGTTTGGCAATAAAAAAAAACATGTCCGGCTTTTAGGGCAAAATGTCCGGCCTTATATAGTGCGCAGTCCGGCCTTTGCATTTTAAGGTCTGGCAACCCTACTTCCAGCAACAGAAAAATGCGATAAATAAAGAACCGCTCGACCGATTTTGTGCAAACTTCACATTAACCATTTACTAATTAGTCCAAACAAAGCCTAATAAACATTTGGTTTTTATAGGTGAGCCCGTTCTTGTGAATTATAAAATTACAGCGAAAAGTTGCATTGATTTTCGTATATATTATATTGATTTTTGCGACGCGGCTCCGCAAAGCGTGTTATGTTTTTCGGCCCATATAAATTTACTAGCGTATTATGCATCTATTGTGCACATAAACCTTCCTCTTGAATCACTCTATGTTTAAATTAAAAACCACCGACAGTTGCAAGCCATATTTTAAGCAGCACAACATATTGACACTACCCTGTTTATATATTCTTAATGTAGCTATGTTTGTGAAGAATAATCCAAATCTTTTTGAACGTTTGGCCGATGTTTACCCAAGAAACAGACGTGACAATTCAAAATTAAATAATGTACCGTGTCAAACTACTATGATGCGCAAAAGTATTTATTGCATGGCCCCAATTGTTTATAATAAATTGCCAAGTGCTTGGAGAGAGTTGAAAACGATGCAATTTAAAGGTAGATTACGTAAATTATTAATAGATAAGACATACTACAGTGTTGCTGAGTTTTTATCGGACAATTTTGTGCAAACGGCCTCGAATTTTTGATTATGGTGTTACTTTTTTATGGAATTGTCTATGACCTGGAATTTTAATGTATTATCTCTATTTTTTAATGTGTAAAAATTCTATTATATAATGACAATTTAAATTATTGACAATTATATTTATAGATTTATATAATGTAATAATTAAGTTGATATTTTTGGTGAATTTTATTATTTTATTTAATGAGAATTACTTTTATTTGACTAATTTAATGTATAAGAATTTATAATTTTGTTACAATTTTATATAATGATAATTATGATTAATGTTTGCATGCCGAATGGTGAAATATGGCAGAACTCTGATACACTTACTACTACCTAATTTTGTATACCCATATTTGCAAATAAATGCTATTCTATTCTATTCTATTCTATTCTATCTATTTAAAAGAACCACATCGAAATCAGTAGCGTACTTTTAAAGATCTAAGCATACATAGAGTAAGCAACTTTGTTTTATACTACCTATGTAATGACGTATGCTCTATTTTGAATATCACTTCACAATAAATAAAAACTACTTCATGTGATTAACATTTTAAATGCACTTTTTTTAAATTATAGATTTTTTTTTAAAGAAATAAATTTTTGAAAGTTGAATTTTACAAAGTCGAACCATTTTAATTTTCTTCATAATTATAAAAGATATAAAAATAGTCCTTTGTCATCAATTGAAACTTGTAGCACACCGATTCTTTAAAATCAATCAATAAATATATAAAAATCAATGCCACTTTTCTTTGTAATTTTATAACTCAAAAATGGGCTCACCTATCCAAACCAAATGTTTAGGCTTTGTTCGAATTATTTAGTAGATGATTTATGTGAAGTTTGCACAAAATAGGTCGAACAGTTCTTCATTTATCACATTTTTTTGTTGCCGCACATTTTACAGAAACAAGTATTTTTTTTTTTACTTTTCAGTTGGAAAGTATAAAGTTTTTATTCTTCCCCTAGACCATATTTTAGCCCTAACGGTTCACCAGTGGCCCGCTGACCGCGGACCACAAGTTGGAAACTGGACCAACCGGCCAGCCAATAGTATATAATTATAATTAATTTAGTATTTGGTAGTTATATTTTCGAGCCGTTTGGGGTTGAAACTCTCGGATCGTGGGTTCCCAGTGCCCAAAAGTTGTTTAATAAGCTTTCTAAACGACTTGTTGACATTTCGCGTGACCCAAGGACTGGCTTTTACCTTGGGTAGAGAATAAGCATTGCCATACAGCGTGGCAATGCTGCCAGCCTTTTGGGCACTTTACCAGTCGACAGCAATGTGGGCGAGCTTTTTGACGCCTTATGCGATTAGATACTTTTAGTTAGTTCATAAGGGTTTTTGTTGTATAATAATATTGTACACTCTACCCTCGAATGTGGTGTCTGTCTGTCACTCAAAGGTTTGCTGACAGAAAACTCATTGTTAAGTTAAGCTCGCCCTTGTACATCAATTGTCAAAAAAATGTTTTACTGTAAGTTTGTTTTTGTGTACAACAAAGAATTAAAGGTGTTTTTTCCAAAACTGTTGATTTATAAGTTAGTTAATTATGAAACTCTTTCGTTAAATTTTCCTCATTTGTTAAATTTAGTATTTTATAAGTAAAAAATAACTTACGCATCAAAGTGTAGCCGGAAGCTAAAGTAATATATAGAAACAAAACTATTGTGGCGCGAAGGGCCGCCATGTTGAACCACTATGCTGACTGTATTGACACAATTACTGCAAAATTGGAACATTTATAGAAAAAATAGGCCAATTAAAGGCACGTACACACTAGAGGAAAACCATTGTTGTAGACATAGCCCAAAGAATCGTCAAACTTGCATTGGGCAGGGCACATTGCTCACAGAACAGATGGTCGTTGAACGAAGTTCGAAGGTCGAAGATGCAGTGTTGGAAGGCCTCCAACAAGGTCCTACCGTTGACCTGGCAAGGTTTGCGGGTATCCGATGGATACGGGATGAACAGGACCGTTCGTTATGGCGACTTTTGGGTGTGGCCTATGTTCAGCAGTGGACGTCTATCGGCTGAAATGATGAATGATGATGATGATGATGACACACCGGTTGCTTAATGTGGAATACATGGCCGTTCGGTGAGGCTTGTCGACGGCGCGCACTCTTCCCGCGCGCCTCAAGGAGTTGTCAGCAAATATAGAGACCCAATTCAGGGCCGAAGCCTACTGGGGCCCAGGTCCGGTATCTGAAAGGAAGGTCCGACCCCGGTATGAAGGCTAAGAAGATATGGGGTGGGTCGTTTAGTCAATAAGAGTCTGACACTGTTTTCCGCTCCACCCAAGGGCGGGATTCTTATATTTTTTATTGTACACAGAACTATTGCCAAATTACAAAATACAAAACAGGTGATTTACACAGGGATTTGTCATTAGATGATTTTTCCGACCAAAAAAAAAAACCGTTCGGTGTGGTCATTATTGGGGAAGGCCTATGTCCAACAGTGGACGTCCTTCAGATGAAATGATGATTATGTAAACCCAAAATAACATAATCAGTGAATATGCCACTTTATTTCATCTGTTAAACATTACATTTTAATTAAATTAAATTCACAATCAACAGCGTTTTCGCTAATTTAGGTAGCAACTGTTATAATTAGTTCGTTCGAAGGATTCCATCATTAAAGTAATTAATTTTAATGAAGACCAGATTAGCTTGGTTTATCATGCTGTTTATTTTTGAAAATGGCGATAGGTAGGTATATTGGAATACTAGCTAAAGTTCCAATTAGCCTTGTTATGTAGCCAAATCATAGCCTAGCGATACCTCTGTCTAACTATATAGAAAGAAAATACATATAGTGTACGGCAATTTAGTTGAAACATTCGCCACGACCATGTTTTTTTTTTTCGGTAACTATCACACAACGCCGTCTAGTCGCAAGCTAAGCAGAGCTTGTGTTATGAGTACTAGATAACTGATAAACATACTTATATATTTCTAAATAAATACATATTATAGATAAATTACACCCAGACACAAAACAAATAATCGTGCTCATCACATAAACATTTGTCCTGGGTGGGAATCAACCCACGACCTCCAGCATAGCAGTCAGGGTCACTAACTACTAGGCTGAAAGGCCAATCAGGACGTTCGAAACACCACACTGCGCTCCAAAACACAAATATTTGATGTGGTTCAAAAGACTGCCCAAATTAAATGGGACTGGGCAGGACATGTCTGCCGCATGTCTAGCGAGCTGTGGGCCCGTAAAATTAAATGAGACTGGGCAGGACATGTCTGCCGCATGTCTAGCGAGCTGTGGGCCCGTAAAACACAGGATTGGTGCCCGGACACGGCGACGCGGGGTCGCGGCAGGCCACGAAGATGGCGGGACGACCTGGATGTCTTCCTTGAGAATTGGAATGATAAAGCAAGTAACCGAGTTTTTTTTTTAATTGCAATAAACTAGTGCTTGACTGCAATCCCACACACAGCAAGCAGCGGTAAGCAGTGATGCAATCGTTGATGGTAAGGCGCACTAGTTTATTAAGAGCCTATTCACTCTAGCCTTGAAGACACCTAAATTATAATCGAACGGAAAGACTGCAGCCGGCAAACTGTTCCAGTCTCACGATGTACGCGGTATAAACGACGAGGCAAAACGCTTAGTCCGGGCCGCAGGTGTCTCAACAACGTAAGGGTGGATATTTGCCGTATAACTGACAGATAACTGGAAAGAATGGAGGGAGGCCTATAACCAGCAGTGGGACTCTACAGGCTAGCAAAAAAAATCACCAAGACTACGCGCAGCCGTCACCTCGACTGAGACCCGAAAATCAGTTGTAATCCTCGTCATACAAGTACGTAGTAACTATTCCTTGCCGGAGTCGGTGTTTCCTGACAGCTACAATCCGGGTATCTTTAAGTCAACAGTGAAAACATTACTTCTAGGTAAGCGCGCTCCATCGTCGACCGCATCGTCGCTTTCCATCAGGTGAGATAGCGGTCAAGCGCGAACCTATAATCAATTAAAAAAAAAATTGTAATCTGTGATACAAGTTGAACCATCATAACGGTCGCCCTTGAATGCCCAGTAACTGATTTTCGGGTTTCAAACAAGGTGAAGGAACCACAGCAAATGGTTCAACTGTTTACCAAACGTTTTACCACTCAATTGTCTTAATAAAAAAGTGGGCAAGTGCGAGTCCGGCTCGCAAACTGAGGGTTCCATACCATACCATTCAACTTAAATATGTAAGATTTTCGATGATTTTTCAAAATCGATAAAAGATTAAAAAATAAATGAATTAATAAAAAAAAATAAGCACGTTTATATAAATATATAAGATATTTTTTTCAGTGTTCATATTTTTTCCTATATTTTTGCAATAAGGCCTTGCTTGCAGGGTACCCGGGAATTTTGATTCCTTTGAGGACGTTGAATTACACGTTTTTTACAACATAAACGTCCATATCTTTTTTCCGTTAACTCAGAAGTTTGACCGCGTACTTGAGTATATGGTTTTCATTTCAACTCGATACCTCCACGCGTTCCTGAGATATAGGGTCTTGACAGACAGACAAACAGACGGACTACAAAGTGATTCTATAAAAGTTCTTATCCACTAAACCTTTTTTTATGGTGGGCAAAAATCATCCAATGACGAATCCCGGCGAACCCTCTTGGGTGGAGCGGGAAACAGTGTCAGACTCTTACTGACTAAACACCCCACCCTGTCCCTTCTTCACCATTCGCACTGGAGCCAAGCCTTCCTTTCAGAAAGAGACCCTGGGCCCCAGCAGGCGTCTACCCTTTTGCAGAGTCCCTACAGCTTTGCTGACAAAGCCTTGACATCCACTAAGGCTTCCGTATTTTCCTTTTGGGGTGCGGAACCCTAAAAAAAGAAGTGAGTATGTAGGACTGCGGACTGCGTGTTGATCGTTGTCGTCGCCACCTTGCGACACATAACACAGCTACCTAACTACTTAGGTTGCGATATCATCACGCCACTTATGTTCTAACGTAAGAGCCTCATTACGTGGACAAGGCTATATACACAGAGATTAAAACGTTACAAACCTTTTTTCTAGAAGAAAACTAAACTTCAAATATGTATGAGTGTTTTTCAATGACTTTTCTCACTCTGGGTGCACCGAGAGCTGTAGTGACTTTTACTGACTCATCATCATCTTCCTGCCCTTGTCCCGTTTTATTTGGGGTCGGCGCAATATGTCTTTTTCTTCCACTCTGTTCTGTCACCCGTCTCGCTATCACTAACTCCTCTTTCTTTCATATCCCTTCTCACACAATCCATCCATATTTTCACTGACTTTTACTGACTAAAAAATAAAAAAAACAAAAATTCGAAAAAAAAACGACAAAAAAATTCCACCACTGGGGTGTCTAGAATCATGTACTGGATGTATGGTATTCGTTTGCGTTAACATGTCAATGACACCCTGTATATTTTCTTTTTATTCACGAATACCTGAAATATGAACCTGCTTTGTAACCATTTGTCGCTCGCGCATTCGTCTTCGTGAAACTCGGAAGACAGCACAACGCCTAATTGACCCTTTATCGCGGGCTTGCGGACGACGAGCAATGGGTTGCTCGCGGTCCGGCCGTCTGGTAACCGTCCGAACCGAGCCCAAGCTATCTACTGTTAATTTTTTTATGGAAAACCTCTGCAAAGCCGAGGTGGATCCTGCTCTAGGCCGGAGCGTGAGGGCGTGTCACGACAACTCCTTGAGGCGCGAGGGAACAGTGCGCGCCGTCGACGACTAGGCTTGGTCTGGACGATTAGCAGACGACCGGACGGCGAGCTACCTATTGCTCGCCGTCCGCAAGCCCGCACCTACGGTGGCCGGAAATCGGGATCGGAATTCCGGCGGCATCTGGGGGCGTGAGCGCCATTGCCTTAAGCGGTCAGCCTCCTCCTTAACTTGCGTTACTGCTTCGCAGAAGGAGGCGACCGCCTGTTACTCCTTCTCGCTCCGGACCATGGCCTCCACCAAGGCCCGGCGCGTGAGATCGCCTTTGCCGCTCATCGCCCCCACGAGGTAGGTACTACAGTAAAATCGCTTTTAGCGATAAGACCGCCCATTGTGACACTCTTTTAATTTTAAGTTCCTATTGTTAATTTTATTTTTGGTGTGCAATAAAGAATATATCTATCTATCTATCTACAGTTGGCTTTCGAACGAACGGCTTGACGAACCGTGATGTGATGACACTGTGTCGCTTGCCAAATATAATGATTACCTACAGACTACTTAAGTTTCCAAAGACCACCACGAGACTATTATTTGTGGACATGGACTTTCCATCGGAAATCACCGATTACCGTTGCATAAACATCTTCACCGGGTATAATTTTGAGCCAGTAGCTTCTTTATAGTGTGTTTGTCTACGTTAAAGTAAATTTGAATCAAAGGCTTTGACTGCGTGTTACAATTTTAATTTTTCTTTATTCATAATTTTTCAGTATTATTATTAGTATTATTAGCCGTGGTCGTATACCACTTTTTTTAATTTATTATTCTTATGGCATACGACCACGGCTTTCTTGTTTTCTTGTTTCGTACTTTTTAGAGCGTGTTTTTAAGTAGTCGGGTGTTAGTTTTTAAACTTTATTTTTATTTAACATATTTTGGAGTTCTAAATAGGTTAATCTTGGGTTCATTGATTTCTCAGCCCATGAATACAGGTAAAGTCACAAGCAAATGCTAGTAATATATATATATTCAAAATGTACAAGTAAAGCGCTTTCAAATGATACCAAACACGGCATATTTATCTTAACTTTATTTTTTTACTTCGTATGTTTTGTCCGCTAGAGGGCGCCACATTTTTTGAAATCCCATATAGCCTATAACCAGCGGACAATTAAGACGCTTCTAATGATATGTCATTTGTCGAATTCTGATAAGTAGTTTAGAAGTTACGAGGGAACAGATGAACATCCATACCCACATACATATATACATACAGGTCAAAATCATAACCCTCCTTTTGCTTCGCCGTAGTCGGGTAAAAAGACCTATGAAGGTTAAAAAATAGATAATTATATAATTTCGTCTAACTCTTTTTACTTACTAACTCCCCTTGGTTATCGCAGACTACCCCTTTATTATTTTTAGTTGTTACGATCCAACCTAAGGTTGTCTGGTAGATATAGCTGTCAGCGATAAAACCGCCATTGTACCCATAGATTTAAGTTTTGTATAAGTTTTGTTACTTTGTGGTGTACAATAAAGTTTAATCTATCTATCTATCCCAGACCCGATGTCTGACGAAAAGTGACGAAAACAGTCGATCCTATATATTAAAGCTTGGCAAAGAGAAAGATCATTGGGTATAATTGACCCAGAAAACCATACCGAAAAAAATTGACAGCAAGAAGTCAATAACAGCAGGAAGTCAATAAACTTCTTCGTAATGACACAAGTCAGTGAGTCATTTGACACACAAATACACAAGAGTACACAGTTTTATGTACATAGTGCCCAAACCAGTGCGCGGGCGTCGTTTACTATACTGTGTCGTGTTTAGATGATCCTGACTCACGCATTCATTGATGTTTCTCAGCACAATGTTAGGGCAAGGCCACATTGTTTAAACGACGGCTTAATTTATTTATTTATTTTTACTGAATATTTTTTACAAAGTTGGTACTACATTTGGTTTTCCTTGAAAAAAATACACACCAATATGAACAACTTTTACTTTGTCGAGGTATGTAAATATAAATATATGCATCATGCGCATCTAGGCTTGCCAGATGTTCCGCTTTAGCCGGACGTGTTTGGCTTTTTGCGGTCACGTCCAGCCAAATATGTAGGTGTTCGGCCTGTCTGGCTTTTGTCAGGCTTTTTGTCACAGTGGCGATGCGTACGAAGATGGGCGGACGAGCGCCCGACCCGAGCGGACAAGGGCGAGCGGAGAGCAAACTGTCTTCCGGCCCGCGCATCGCATACTCCTTCTTCGATCTCATCCTTACTTTACATCACGTATCAGCCCAGCTGTGAAAACATTATTTTTGGCAATAAAATAAAACATGTCCGGCTTTTAGGGCAAAATGTCCGGCCTTATATAGTGCGCAGTCCGGCCTTATATAGTGCGCAGTCCGGCCTTATATAGTGCGCAGTCCGACCTTTGCATTTTATGGCCTGGCAACCCTATGCGCATCATGCAATCTATGCGCATCTCTTTATATGCCTATTCTGAACATCCTTAATATGCCTATGGAAACGGTTCGGACTAAGCGTTTGCTTTCATTCTGACTGGAACAAATTGCCTGCTGCAGTCTTTCCATCCGATTATAATTTGGGTGTCTTCAAGGCTTGAGTGAATAGGCTCTTAACAAATATCGCGCCTAACCATCAACGACTGAATTATTGATTACCATCAGGTGGGATCGCAGACAAACACTAGTTTATGGCAATTAAAAAAAAAACTTAGAATCTGTCCATCACGATTTCCTTTTCCTTGCTGGAGCTGGAGAATTAATAATAATAGGAATTTTAAACAAATCATTTGTTCATTATGCGTACAGCCAAGAAGTGGAATTCCTTGCCGGAGTCTGTGTTTCCCGATGGCTACAGCTACCACCCGGGAATCTTTAAGTCAACGGTGAATAGGTTACTTCTAGGTATGTGCGCTCTATCGTCGACCGCATCGTCGCTTTCCATCAGGTGAGATAGCGGTCAAGCGTGAACCTATAATCAATAAAAAAAAACGAGCTCCATAACATCAATTCTTTACGCCTACGTATTACACATTAATGTGGCCGAGCCTTAACAGTGCTGTTTTTATATCAAACAGATAACGGTCCCCAGCTGATACACATACAAACACATTATCTGGGACAGTGTGCTGTTCTCAACAGTATTTAAAGCTAAAACGCCATAACTTTAGCGCATATTGGTGTGAAATCCAATACAGACGCCGCCATGTTTTTTTTGGTGAGTGAATTAGTGTGTTTTTAACGGAATTTGTGAATTACAGTGCTTTGGTTTTGTAGAAGTGATCTTTATGTTTTTTAATTTGCACACCTATTGTTCTTTAATTGTGTCTGTAATTACAAGATCGTAAGGTTAAAGTCAAAATCAAAATCTTTTTATTTCATATAGGCCTATATGGGCACTTGTAAAACGTCAGAAGCTAGTGCACGGTTCCAAATTGGTAGTTTTCTACGGAGATGAACCGGAAAGAAACTCCTTGGTTACTCTTTAAAAAAAAATGGTTTGTTACAATATTTCCATATTACGGTATTAACACATAAATTAAGTAAGTAAGTAAGGACAGTGCAGACCAGTCAATATTAACCGTATCGTAAAAATGGTAGGAAGTAGGTAATCTAAGATTTGCTTGTACAATGTTCTCACATTCAAATTATTGAACAGGCTATACAGGGTGTCATTGACATCGTAACGCAAACGAATACCATAGATCCAGGGGCCCTAGACAAGTGGCAATCGCTCCGTGTGGAATCGATTTCTAAGTTCGATTTCGCCTTAACGATGTCGACCACAAAATAGTAGACAAAGTGACATCGACTAACATATCGATAAGTCGAAGCGTTGGTTCGATAAAATAACAACTTCTTGGCTATGGTTATCGAATTAAAACGTCCAATTTGACGTATAAACAACTAATAACAATTAGCGAATCAAAAACGTTTGACCACGTGACTTTTCGAAGGCATATCATCATCATCCTAGCGGTATTAGTCCCGGTTGCTAACCTTGGCTTTTACCTCGGTGCCCGGGGTCCGCTTTCTTGCTGAGACGCCTCCACTTCGCTCGGTCTTTCGCGTCCCTTGCCGTAAGCCCATTGGCACGCATATCGTCCCTTACGACGTCGATCCAACGCCTCTTAGGCCTTCCTCGTCTCCTGGGTCCCGGCGGAGGCAGCATAGCGAGGCATCTGTTACCCACGTAGTCTGCCGGTTTTCGTAAAACGTGGCCATATCTACGGTTTTATTCTTTGTAGTGATATGCGATTTTGTGTGGCTGACAGCACGCTACTCCATTCTGGTAATCTTCGGGAGTTGAACTATTTACATAGATAAGTTTGTATAGAACCCACAGTGTGCTAGTCCGCTGTTTTTTTTACAAAGTGTGGAAGTGTGGTTCCTTCCCTTCTCCATATAAAACGACCAATTGGAACCGTGCACTAGCTTCTAACGTTTTATAACTACCCATAAGCATAATTATGTGAAATAAACATATCTATATTATATAAAATAAATGCCACTTTTGAAAGTATTCGGAACAGAGAGTAAAGTCCCACATACCTTCGTTGAAAAGGGAGGATCCTCCGACCAGACAGGTGTTATAGTCTGGTGGGCTAGTGCCCGATAGTTGACTTCGGGCTGTCGTATATGTTCTAACTAGCTGTGCCCGCGACTTCGTCCGCGTGGAATAGTTATTTTGGCCATCATATTTATTTTTGCAAACAACCTCCTCAGCTTTATAAATTGTAGCTGTTACCCACGACTTTTTTTTACATCACCTTTTTTTGTTAATTGTTTTCCTGTAATTTATGTACAACAAAGAATATAAGAATATAAGACTTTGCCCGTGTCAATTTCTGTTATTGATTTAGACAATTTAGTTTTTAAGTTTTTAAAAGAACATAATTATCTTAAAGTACTTCATAGAGTTACATCCCCCCTTGGGCACGCCATAATCTCGGCGGTAAGTCCCCTCTTTGAGGCGTCGTTGGATAGACCTCACGGCGTCCTCACCTACCGCATGACGCCGGTTCTCACCGGACATAGGAAGTTCGGGAGATTCCTGCGCCGGATTCGTGCGGAAGAGACGCCCGGGTGTCGCCACTGTGTGGCCACTCCGGAGGACACGGTGGAGGTGTGCCCCGCTTGGGAAGAGCATCGCCGTGTCCTCGGGGGAGTGATCGGCGGCGGCGACCTCTCGCGCCGGGCCTTGGTTCAGGCCATTTTCCGCAGCGAAGAAGAATGGCAGGCGGTCGCCTCCTTCTGCGAAGCAGTAATGCTCGTAAAGGAGGAGGCCGACCGTATAAGGCAAGGGCAACAGCGCCCTCACCGTAGCCGTCGCCGCCGCGATCCCACCGATATCCGGCCACCGTAGACGCTGGCTTGCGGACGGTGAGCCATGGGTAGCTCGCCGTCCGGTTGTCTGGTAATAGTCCAGACTGAGCCCAAGTCGTCGACGGCGCGCACAGTAGCCTAATTCTCGTAATGAAAACCGTAGCGATATCGTAGCGACTTTGACATTTTCGTATTCTCATCCATCAATCGAGTTTGAATGACACCGATTTTGAACTCGTTCAATCGAAGAGAGGTCGTTTAGAAGTCGTTCGATTTTCGTTCTATCGAATCCCCATCTAGGAACACGTGAATACCGATTTTGGATAGGACTACGATCGAACGACAATGGAATGACAATGGAATTGGGATTGTTTGATTTTACGTGAATTAGGGCACTGTTCCCGCGCGCCTCAAGGTGCTGTCAGCAAACTGTGGGGCCCTTCAGGGTCGAAGCCTCCTGGAGCCGAGGGTTGGTGCGAAAGCGTTATACTGGGGCTATGGGAATAAGGCAAAGGAGGAACGGAGTAGGTTGTTTAGTCAGTAAGAGTCTGACACTGTTTCCCGCTCCGCCCAAGAGCGGGATTCGTCATTGGATGATTTTTACCTACGCCCGCAAGCAACCCCTCTCCTCGCCCGCCAGCCAGGCGCAGCGTCATGTTTTGCACATCATGCGGCGCGTGTAAATTTTATATCGGAGTTATTTTAAAATTGTAATATCTTGTTAGATGTCCATTGAAATTAAGTGATGTAAAAGACAATTTTATTCACAATTAAATACTCTTAATCAACAACACATTATTTGGATAAAGATTAATATTATTATGTTGATACAACTCTAACAAATAATTGGTAATAATGCATTAATTTCGGCCAAATTTGATTCTCATAAAAATGTTTCTAGTGAGTTAATCTTAAAAGATAGACATATACTGTCGCGGACATTTTTATAGATCATTTCAAGAGGAATAATTCTTTCATACATATTTTTTTGGTATCTTGAACCGTTTTCGCAGCGCACGCAACGGAAGCCCTCAAAGATGAACATTTTCCCCCTTTTTTTTCACATTTTCCATTGTTTCTTCTCTTCTATAAGTCGCAGCGTGATGATATATAGCCTAAAGCCTTCCTCAATAAATGGTCTATTCAACACAAAAATAATTTTTCGATTCGAACCAGTAGTTTCTGAGATTAGCGCGTTCAAACAAACAAACTCTTCAGCTTTATAATATTAGTATAGATTGCGCGGAGAACTTTCATTGCGCGATGCAGGATTCTCGTAGTTCTTATGTGACGCCATAGATGGCGCTACACACTTTTCGTTGTTATTTTATAACTCAAGAACAGGCTCACCTATCCAAACCAAATGTTTAGGGATTTTTCGGACTATTTAGTAGATGGTTTATTGAAGTTTGCACAAATTCAGTCCAGTGATTCTTCATTTATCACATTTTTCTGTTGTCGGCAGCGGAGCCGCCGGCAAAAGTTAGTATTTAAAAACATCTATTACTCTCAAAGTAATGTGAGAAAAATATTGCGTTAATTGAGTCATCATTGGACACGTTTTTGGCTAAATTATTGGGAAGCAAAGAACAATACAGCCAATATAATTGTTGAAATTTGGCAAAAAATCAACAGTTCTTCGTGAGAACATCTAATTATTGTGTCTATCAAATACTAATTGATCGGTTGTTATGATAATTTTTGATGGAAAAATTTTAATTCTACTAATAACGTAGATACTAAATACTGAATATTAGATATCAATATGAGTAATTTCCGCTCAAAACTCAAACATAGGTAGGTACTGTATCATGTATGTATTTATTTAGCAATTTATGAGCTTAGGAAACATAATTTAGTCATTTAATCTTACTTATGTTTATTATATTTATATAGCTTTTGCCCGCGGCTTCGCTCACGTTAAAGTCAGGGTTACAGTTCCCCTGAAGAACTTGGAACAAAATAATACATATCTCATGATCTCTATCTGTATTTTAGTGGTTACGGGAAAATTAAAAAAAAAATAAGTCATGTATTTTTCGTAGGTAAAAAAGTCTGTGTACCTACCGATTTTTAGATTCCTACCTTGAAAACTGCGAAGTCACATGTAAAATTTTACCCCCTCTGTTAAGGTATTGGAGAGGATTTACAAAAAAAAAAAATGATTCATGATTTTTTAGTTAAGTAGTTAGAAATAGTCTGCATACCAATTTTTAGCTTTCTACCTTGAAAATTGCGGAATGCTGCATACAAACTTCCACCCCTCATTGTAGGGAAGTGGGGGGTTAGAAAGAGACAAAAAGTAGTCTATGTCACTCGCCTTCCCTTTAACTATCTCCACTTAAATACCACGTCAATTCGTTGTTCCGTTTTTTCCGTGAATGACGGACAAACAAACAGACAAAGTTACTTTCACATTTATAATTCCTATTAGTATGGATTACTTACTGTAACTTAGTGGTCTGTTCGGCTAACTTAGCGAGCCTGAAGTTAGGCTTTGCGAACTTTAACGCCTGTGCACTTGAACAAAATAAATGGTTTACAAAATCCATTTAGAATAACTAAGCTGTTTACATTTTTTTTAAAGCCTTTAATACATATATAATATACATCAATCATACATCATCATCATCATGCAAAAGATCACGTGGACGCTCTTCCACTCGGTGGACGGACCTGAGTTTTCGGTGACGCATTGCAGCGTCAATGAAAACTCCCAAGCCACCAACCACAGAATTTCATGGCGTCGCATCGCGAGAGAGGCGGTGGCGCAGGACTCGACCGACACATGACCACGACCACTCTGTCAAGAGTGCACGACTAAGAAGAAGGATATATACATCAAAAATTTACCAGTTACATTTTCTTTTCAGCTCCCCCTCTTCATCCTAACAGCCACCATCAGCCTCTCCACACCAGCGCCAACTGACCACCTCCACGAATACGAGCTGTCGATGCTGAACAAGCTTCACAAGCCCTGGTTCACTCCAGAGAAACCCTCGGAATATCCCCGGAAGGGGGAGTATCCTTGCAAAGGGAAGATTTGCAGGACGAAGGTGGTGAATGCGTGTGAAGACTGCCAGCATGCGAAACCTTTGACGCTTGGGGAATGGGAGATGGTATAAGCTGGTGATCCTTGCCTGGAGGCGAATCAAGTTTTACGTCAAGGAAGAGTGAAACAAGGGGGTTTATCTGGTAGTTAGCAATGTTGACAATGTTGGTTAGTATTTTTTTATTTTCTTATTCTTTTTCTACGGTCGAACTAAACGTTTTGCTTCGATTGAAACAGTGTGCCTACTTCAGTCTTCCCGTTCGATTATAATTTAGGTTTTTTCAAGGGTAGAGTGAAAAGGCTCTTAATAAAATAGAGCGTACTATCATGTGGATTGCAGCCAAGCATTGATTTATATCAATTAAAAACAAAAAAAAAAAAACTGTAATAATGCATATTATTTCTTATTTCTGGTTTTGATAAGCACAGCTGCACAGGCCAAACAAGTTAGTGAACACATTATCACTGCAGATTGACGCAACAGATCATAACCAAATTAAAATACATTTTTTTATTTATTTTAAACTTCATGCAAAAACAACGGTACAAAAGTGGCAATACCATTTGGTAATCTTTCATTGTTCCCTGCTCTTTCCATTTGCTGAAGACGATATTATGAAAATCATTCAAACTATTTCTTCGTGACGAATCTCGCCCTTGGGCGGAGAGGGAAACATTGTCAGACTCTTACTTTAACGGCTGTTTACTGAGCTCCACGGCATTAATCTCGAGCCGCCAATTTACACTAAGACTGAATTTATGTTAAATGATAACTATGAGGAAAATATCGTACCTTTCGCGGGTCTGCTGGAAGAAATTTCTTTGCGAAATAAGCAGTACCTTTGTACTATTTCTTCTATAATGTGTTTTCTTTAAAAATGTAAGTGTGTAAGTACATAAATTGTTAAATAAATAAAAAATGTCAATAAATTTAATGTTATCTTATAATTTGTGTTTAATTTAAATGCCTATTTACCTGTATAAAGCTATGTATGGCTAAACTGTAAATGGCCTCGTCGAACTACAAAAGGTGAATTACTTTAGCAATGAGTTGAGTGGGTATAGAACGTTCAAGATTTACATTATCATAACTATTTTTATTCCTATAATGGTCCTAATCTACATCTACATCTACACTAATATAATAAAGAGGTAAAGTTTGTTTTTTTGTTTGTAGGAGGTAATCTCTGGAACTACTGGTCCGATTGGAAAAATTTTTGCAACAATAGAAAGCTGCTTCACTCCTGAGTGACATAGGCTATATTTTATGTACGCGGGCGAAGCCGCTGACAAAAGCTAGTCATAGATATGGGCCTAATCAAATAGGTTGAAGTCACCCAAAGGGCTATGCTCGGAGTTTCCTTGCATCAGAAATGATCTGCTAAAGAACCAAGCTTGTTTTCATGGCCCGAGGTAACAAACTCCCAAACTTACCACTCCGCACGACGGCGGGAGATGTTATTGGATGATTTACCCAATTAAAAAAAAAGCGTAGATCTCTATTTATAAGAATGTGCAAGAAAGTTAATGGACACTCTTTTCAATCGAGTTACCTAAGTATTACAATTATCTCGGTGACATGTTTCTTGTCACTACTGTTGTAGTTATTAGAACAATGCAAATAAAATAAAAAATACAAATTCGATGTAAAGAAGACATACCTACCTTTGAAGTCTAGAAACATTACCTTTCTTTATAATATTGTTTAGGTTCTGTCTAATTTAATTTCTTCCCACCACTAACTTTTATTCTCTTCTTTCTTCTTTGCTTCCATTTAATTGTGTAACACTAATGATAAATGATAAATGATATTTATTTTGTAAATAGGTTTTAAAATAACACTTTTACACGTCAATATTTTTTTCTTTTCGTCAGTTTAAGCTAGATGAGTCCGGTGTTTCCTAGCTGACTACCCTGAGAAGAAACACCGAAACAAACTCAGGGGTCAAAGTCTCTTTTAAAGTCCATACAGTAACCATGTATTGGTCAAATCATATGAGAACCATGCAGATTAGTGTCTGAGATGGTCTTTTGAGGAAAGAACCATACAGATTTGAGTGGACCTGTCCAGTCAGTGCAAGCATTTGTCAGTATTCGTGTAGCTCAAACTTAGGACTAGTAAGGAGCTTAACGACTTGACGATCAATACCAAAGAAAGGACATTTGTGTAGGCCGCATCAAATACTCAAATCTGTCAGACATCATATTAAAATTACGGAAAAGGAAAAGTAATCGACATAGTCCTCACATTCACAATAATAAAAAAAAATAATAAAAAAATACAAAAATGTAACTGCAAAATAAATTATTGCAAGTCCAAAGTTAAAAAAAAATAAATAAATAAAAATAAAATACAACTACAATAATAGTGCTGGAGCAGGTCAATCCCAAGCCGTCTTATCCTCAAGATACTCCTTAACAGTATAAAAAGCCTTTTGACAAAGTTTTCGCTTTACAAACAATTTAAATTTATTCAGGCTAAGTTCTTGAATGTTACTGGGAAGCTTATTATAAAAGTGTACACATTGGCATCTAAATGAGCCCCCAATTTTTTTGAGCCTGGATGTAGGAACCACAAATTTATGTTTGTTTCTAGTATTAACGTTATGGATATCACTGTACTTTTTAAACATGTTTTTATTTTTATGCACATACAAAATATTATCAAAGATGTATTGACAAGGCACAGTCAATATATTGTTACGCCGTGGAAATAGAACACGTCGTTTCTTCGACAAAGTCAAGAGTATCACCGAATAATTAAAACGCATTGCTAGTCGAAACCTCCAGAATAGAAGTACGTACCAGGGCCTAGCAAATTCTAGAAAAACCCGCCACGTATAAGTAGGTACTCAATAATTCTGAGAACTTTTGTAGGTATTTAACTAACCTGGTAAAGGAATTTGTACCTTCCGTCTTGTACTATAGAGTCGAAATTCGTATGAGTCGTGGGGCCGACGAGGTCCTACCGGTAGGTAATAAAAATAATGTTTATTGTTCGGTATTGTCTGGTGTGGCCTCGAACCTTCGGTATCTAGAATTTTCTTGGCTCTGAGTATAAATACATGCTCGCTGGCCGGACGTGAGTCAGTTTGATTTCGACTGCGATCAAGTGCGAATATCCAAGTCAAGTGAAGAACGTTTTCATCCATACGACGACCTAAGCGATATTCTTACGGATCTCTAGAGTGCATTACGAAGTGGTTTATTGGCGATTGGACTAAGTTTGTGTTTTGTTTGTGGACAATAAATCTCTCTATTAGTAAACCGGCATTTGATTACGCACGTTCGTAACAACTGGTGTCAGAAGTGAGATGCCATTACTACAGAGGGACGACGAACAGCGACCACGAACAAGGAGACAAACGGAGATGGATGCTGCGCGTCACCGACTGGAGGAAGAAGACCCGGCTGGTATGGGAGCAACGGCTGCTGCTGAGATGCCAGCAGGCCCTACCTCGGAAATGAGCCTCGCTGCGGTGTTGGCTGCGATGCAAGCTAGCATGGAGGCTAACCAGCGCAAGCTCCAGGACTTAATCGCGGCTAGCCAGGAAGAAGCTCGCCGCGATCAAGAGGCTAAGCAAAACCTGATCCTCGAAAAAATCGACCACGGCCTCGTCACGTTGGGCGAGAAAGTAAAGAACCTCACCTTAGAGGTCAAGGAGGTATCCGCCCGAACTGATAGTTTGGAAATTATATTTGATGACATGAATCAAAAAATTGTCAAGCTCCAAGCTCGCGAACCCGTTGCCGTTGGATCATCAGCGCACACCCACTGTACGTCGGCCGCAAAGCTTGATGTGCCACGTTTTGACGGCACGTCGTCATGGACTGCATTCAAATACCAGTTTGAAAAGTTGGTAAAGACAAACCGCTGGGATGATGAGCAGTCTTTCGCGGCGTTGACCTTAGCTCTACGTGGGGACGCCCTACTGGTCCTAGAGAACCTTCCTTCGGATGGTAGGACCTTGCAGCGCCTAATGGAAGGATTGGACACTCGCTATGGCGACAAGCACCTCGAGCACGTATTCCGCGCGCAGCTTCGCGAGAGAACGCAGAGGCCTAACGAGAGCCTCCAGCAGTAGGGTGTCGAGGTGGAACGCCTGGTGCGGCGTGCATATGTGTCGATGGCACCGGAGACGGTGGAAGTATATCTGGTGCAGGCATTTATCGACGGACTACGGGATACTGAAGTGAGAGCTACGGTGCGACTTGGACACCACCAAACTCTGAAGAGTGCGATGGCTCACGCTTTGGAAGTGGAAGCCGTACGCCAGGATTCACGCACGCACAGAGTTCGAGAAGTGGTGGATTCGCCTTCAGTGCAGCCGCGTCACCGAGAAGGGGCGGTTTCTTCTTCAGCAAAGTCCCGCTATATTCCAACTTGTTACGGGTGCGGAGAAAAAGGGCACATTCGTACTGATTGCCCCAAAAGAAAGAGGGGAAGTGTGGACTCCGGAACCCAGGTTAACGAAGAGTCGTTAAACTAAAAGGCGCCAGGGCCGCGGGGCGGGTGCTGGCTGGTCAACTTAAGGCCCCAACCATAACCATCCATCAAGTCCACAACGGAAATAGTTTAACCATTGAAGGAACATTGAATGAACGTGCTTGCAATTTCACCGTTGACACCGGGGCGTCACGGACTATTATAAGACCCGAGTTGCTGAAACGCACAATCTTGTGGCAAAGAAAGTCTCCATCCTGCCGACTTCAGACAGCAACCGGCCAGCCAGTCTCCGTCCTCGGTGACACAGATATCGAGTTAAAAATTGGTGATCAAGTGTACACACATTCCGTATTAATTGCGAATATTACCGACGATTGCATTCTGGGTTTGGACTTCTTGCGGAAGTACCGGTGTGTTTTGGACATTGATAGGGGCGTATTGAAGTTTCCAGACCAAGAAGTGTTTCTGCGAGGAGTAAACACATGTAACCTCTATTGTTTAAAAGATACTACATTGGCTCCGAGAACAGAAACTTTAGTTGAAGTAAAATTCCCTAAAAAAATCAGGCAACAAAGATGCGTAATAGTTGAGGATACTGGCCGGCACCCGGAACTCATCACTGCGAGGACATTAGTAATGACGAAGGGAAAATCTAAAGTGAGAATTGTAAATCTTGGGAAAAGGGAGGTCCATTTGAAGAAAAACAATGTTGTTGGAAGATGTGAAGAAGTGAAGTATCTCCGCCAAATCGATACATCTTCAGTGAAGCAAGACTTAACGAGAGATGAACCTGATCACATCCAGCAACTTCTGGAAAGTTCTAAGAAGAATTTGTCGACCTCAGAACTACAGCAAGCCAGGGAATTTCTGCTACGGTTTCAGGATATTTTTGCTACGGGAAAGGACTGCGGAAGAACAGGTCTCGTCAAGCATGAGATAGACACAGGTGATGCTAGACCAATTAAACAGAGACCGCGTCGCATACCCTGGGCTAAAGAAACTGAAGTGGCAGAAATGGTAAAGGACATGGCTGACAGCGGAATAATTGAGCCTTCTACGAGCCCATGGTCTTCTCCAGTCGTTCTGGTGAAGAAGAAGGATGGCAGTACAAGATTCTGTGTAGACTACAGAATGCTGAATAACGTCACGAAGAAGGACAGTTATCCCTTGCCGAGGATCGACGATACACTGGATATGCTCAGTGGTATGAGGTGGTTTTCAACCATTGATTTGAAAAGTGGCTACTGGCAAGTGGAAATCAGCGAGAAGGATAAAGAAAAGACAGCGTTCAGTACGGGCATTGGCAATGGCCTGTGGCAATTTAACGTCATGCCTTTTGGGTTGTGCAATGCTCCAGCGACTTTTGAACGCCTCATGGAACGAGTCATGGTTGGTCTTCTTGGTGACGTCTGTCTAGTATATTTGGATGACGTCATTATAATGGGCCGCACTTTTAAGGAAAACCTAAGGAACATGGAAAAAGTGTTCACCAGAATACGAGGGGCTAACCTAAAACTAAGCCCAAAGAAGTGTGCCCTGTTCAAGAAGGAGGTCAGCTACCTAGGACATGTGATTTCCGCCGACGGAGTGAGAACCGACCCTGAGAAGATAAAGGCTGTGCAACAGTGGCCAATTCCGAAGAACAAAACAGAAGTACGTGCATTTCTAGGGCTATGCACATACTACAGAAGGTTTGTTCTGAGTTTTTCGGACATTGCAAAACCTCTGCATCAACTGACTGAGGATAAAAGAGAATTTATCTGGGACAACAACTGTGAGTCAGCGTTCAACGAGCTGAAGCAGCGGCTATGTGAAGCACCTATACTGGGGTATCCGAGCAGAGATGGAAGATTTGTCGTTGACACTGATGCCAGCAATACGGGAATTGGCGGCGTATTGTCACAGGTGCAAGGTGACCGACAGATCGTGATCGCTTACTTCAGTAAGGCACTTTCAAAGCCCGAGAGGAACTACTGCGTTACTCGACGAGAACTGCTGGCTGTAGTAAAAACCTTGCAGCACTTCCATAAGTACCTCATAGGAAGGCAGTTCACGTAGAGGACGGACCACGCTGCATTGAAATGGCTGCTACAATTTAAAAACCCGGAGGGTCAAGTTGCAAGATGGCTCGAGCAGCTGCAGGAGTTCAATTTTGTGACGGAACATCGGAGTGGAAAAGGGCATAACAATGCTGATGCCCTGTCGCGACGTCCGTGTGATGAAGACTGCAGACACTGCCAGCAGAACGAAGCCCGAGAGCACGTGAACTTGATTAGAACAGAAGGCAACTTCAAGAAATCCCAGGAAGAAGATGACGATATTCGACCGATATTGGACTGGATGCGTAGTGGAGCTAGGCCCCAATGGAGTGAAGTATCGTCACTTAGTCCCGTCACAAAGAGCTACTGGGCGCAGTGGGACAGTTTAGTCCTAGAAAATGATGTGCTCTGTAGGAAATGGGAATCGAACGATGGCAAGGAGGTGACCACACAAGTGATAGTACCACGAAGTGAAGTGGTCCCCCTGCTACAGGAAATACACGATGGTGCTTCTGGTGGACACCTGGGGATTAAGAAAACTCTACTGAAAGTGAGACAGCGGTATTACTGGCTCAATTGTAGAGATGACATAGAGCAATGGTGTCGGAAATGTACAGCGTGTGCATCTGTGAAAGGACCACAGACTAGAAGCAGGGGCAAGCTTCAGCTGTACAACGTGGGAGCCCCTTGGGAACGAATTGCCATCGACGTCGCTGGACCATTTCCAATTACAAATGACGGAAACAAATACATAGTGGTGATCCAGGACTATTTCACAAAGTGGCCCGAAGTTTTCGCCATACCCAACCAGGAAGCGACGACAGTGGCAAAGAAGGTGGTTGAAGAAGTAGTGTGTCGGTATGGCGTACCTTTGGAGATCCATTCCGATCAAGGCCGAAACTTCGAATCTGCGCTGTTCCAGGAAATGTGTACCCTTCTGGGGATTTACAAAACACGCACAACACCTGCGCATCCACAGTCGGACGGAATGGTGGAAAGATTTAACCAAACCCTGGAGAATCACCTGGCTAAGGTTGTCGATGACCATCAGAAGGACTGGGACCGGTATATTCCACTATTTCTGATGTCTTATCGATCGGCAGTGCACGATAGCACGGGACATACTCCAGCAAGAGTGAATTTCGGCAGAGAGATGAGACTTCCAGTAGATGCCATAACTGGCGTGCCACCTGACAAGAACAAGCCAGTTACGGACTACGTCAGTGACCTTCAGGACCAATTGGATGAAGTGCATAAACGAGTTCGTGAGAATAGCATGAACACCAGCTCCAAAATGAAAACTAGGTACGACCGTAATGCCAACACCAAGGGATTTGAAGAAAGTGCACTAGTCTGGCTCCACAACCCGCTCCGACGAAAAGGGAAGTCGCCGAAACTTCAAGCTCGATGGGAGGGACCTTACACCGTGATGAAACGGATCAACGACGTAACCTACCGAATCAAGAAAGGGCTAAGAGGGAAGCCTAAAGTAGTCCACGTGGATAGATTGGCGCCGTATCATGGATCTAATGATGCTCGGGACGAGCATGACTAAGAGGGGGGCACTGTTACGCCGTGGAAATAGAACACGTCGTTTCTTCGACAGAGTCAAGAGTATCACCGAATAATTAAAACGCATTGCTAGTCGAAACCTCCAGAATAGAAGTACGTACCAGGGCCTAGGAAATTCTAGAAAAACCCGCCACGTATAAGTAGGTACTCAATAATTCTGAGAACTTTTATAGGTATTTAACTAACCTGGTAAAGGAATTTGTACCTTCCGTCTTGTACTATAGAGTCGAAATTCGTATGAGTCGTGGGGCCGACGAGGTCCTACCGGTAGGTAATAAAAATAATGTTTATTGTTCGGTATTGTCTGGTGTGGCCTCGAACCTTCGGTATCTAGAATTTTCTTGGCTCTGAGTATAAATACATGCTCGCTGGCCGGACGTGAGTCAGTTTGATTTCGACTGCGATCAAGTGCGAATATCCAAGTCAAGTGAAGAACGTTTTCATCCATACGACGACCTAAGCGATATTCTTACGGATCTCTAGAGTGCATTACGAAGTGGTTTATTGGCGATTGGACTAAGTTTGTGTTTTGTTTGTGGACAATAAATCTCTCTATTAGTAAACCGGCATTTGATTACGCACGTTCGTAACAATATTAATGTTTTTAAATTTATCTCTTAGTGAGTATCTAGGACTTAATTTATAAATTGAACGAATAGCCCTTTTCTGTAATACAAAAATTGTCTGAATGTCGGCGGCATTTCCCCACAGTAGAATGCCGTAGGACATGACACTATGAAAATAGCTGAAATAAACTAAACGGGCTGTTTCTAAGTCAGTTAAATTACGAATTTTTCTGACAGCGTATGCTGCAGAGCTAAGTTTTTTAGACAATTTATCAATGTGAGGACCCCACTGAAGCTTAGAATCTACAGTAATACCCAAAAACACTATGGTATCTTCAGGACTCAAATCTTTACCTTTTATTTGTACACTAGTTTCAACTTGCCTAACATGAGGCATTGTAAACTTAATAAATTTGGTTTTTTTTTCATTTAAATGCAGGTTGTTGACGTTAAACCAGTGTACTATTTTAGACAGAGCAATATTTATATCGTCAGTATTTGACTGCTGACGTTTATGTTTAAACAAAAGTGAAGTGTCGTCTGCAAACAACACTATATCGTGGTAATCCTTTATTAGGTAAGGTAAATCATTTATATAAACTAGAAATAAAAACGGGCCAAGAATTGAGCCCTGGGGGACACCCATCGTTATAACAGATCCATGTGATCTTTGCCCGTTTATATCAACTCTCTGAATCCTATCACTGAGATAAGATGTAAGAAGATCCAGAGAGGAGTTACGGATCCCGTAATGGTGGAGTTTCCTGATTAAAGTTTTATGGTTAACACAATCGAAAGCCTTGGACAAATCACAGAAAATGCCCAAAGCATCGCATTTGTCTTCCCATGCGTTATAGATATGTCCTAAAAGTTCAACACCAGCATCGGTTGTTGAACGACCCCTTGTAAAACCGAATTGCTTCGTATGTAACAATTTATGTTTATTAAAAAATCTTTGTAACTGTTCTAGAATAAGTTTTTCAAATATTTTACTAAAGGTAGGTAGTACTGAAATGGGTCTATAATTCGTGGGGTCTTTTGTACTACCCGTTTTAAACAATGGCATTAATTTACTATACTTCATTAAGTCAGGAAACTCACCACAATCAATACAACTATTAAAAATATGTGCTAAACTAGGAGCTACAACGTTGATAATCGATTTTACAACATTCACAGAATTTCCCCATAGATCTGTTGTCTTTTTGACGTTTAAAGTGTTAAAAGTTTTAATTATGTCTCTGTAGGTTACATGTTCAAAACTAAACTCGGAATCGCAAACTTTAACATTTTCTTTAAGCAGAGACTCTGCAGCAATGGGTGATGAGTTCAGAGATTTAGTTGTTAATATGGGGATCTCTGAAAAGAAGTTTTCAAAAGCCGCAGCAACTTGAGAGTCCGATTGAATGACATTGTCGTCTATTACAAGTTTATAGTCACTACATTGTTTTGTAGATCTTCCGATTTCACTGTTTATAATATTCCAAGTCGTTTTAATTATATTATTACTATTTTTTATTTTGGAACTCAAATAACGCGACTTTGCAACAGAACATACTTTTTTAAATAATTTGGAATAATTTCTTACATACAAACTAAATTCAGCAGTGTTAACATAAATCTTTTCATCATATAACTCATAAAGCCGATTTCTACTTTTGTGAATACCAACGGTAGCCCATTCACCAAAAGATGCATTATTGTTAACTGAAATAGTTTTAGGTATAAAGGTGGCATCAAATAGCTTACAGTAGGTATTAAAAAAGCTTTCATATTGATGATTGATATCATCTAGGGTTGACAACATAGGTAGCTTATCAGCAAGTTTAGTTTTAAAAGTTTCTAAACGACTCACAGTTTTAGGATTGACAGTGATATTCTTTTTAACCACTTTGTTGTTTGGGTTTTCAAAAGTAATTAATTGACCACAGTGATCAGATTCCAATAAATTTATAATTTGTTTGTGGCTTGGGACAACATCTGTATAAATATTATCTAAGCAAGTAGCACTAGTAGGAGTTATTCTAGTGGGCTCAAAAAACAAGTTAACAAGATTGTAGGACTGAAATAAACTTATAATTTTACTACATAAAGCTGAGTTTTCTAACAGATTAATATTAAAATCACCACAAGTGATTATGAACTTGTTTGAGTTGGAAATCTTATGAAATACTTCATCCATTACTTTTTCAAAACAGTCATACAATCCAGAAGGGGGTTTGTACACACTTAATATAATAAACTGGTCCAACTCAATACAGGCTATTTCTATTGACCGCTCAACAGACAGACTAACAATATCTTTCCGTTCTTTATATTTCAGGTGATTATTTACCAAGATCAATGAGCCACCACGTATGGCATCAATTCTACTAAATGAGCTACCAACCTGGTGATTACTAAAATTAAACATGAGCTGGTGGCTTTTCAGCCAATGTTCAGTTATACATAGAATATCAAGTTTATTACAATTAAGAAAAAGTTCGACTTCTAAATCTTTATTCATTAAACCTTGAATATTTTGATGCACCAGATTGATGCTATTTAGTGACTTTGATACTCGAATGGACTGATAATTATTCAACAATATATTATTATTGCTAGAGATTGACTCTGTTGTCTTACTTTCTAATTTAAATAAATATTTGATGCCAAGTTATTGGCAAAGTCAGTAGTCATGTCATTGCGTTGCTCAATAGGAGCAATTTGTTTAGCCAAGTTCTTGGCTGTAATAAAAAAATAATATGATAGCGACACAGCTATCTGTCTTCTACATGATTTTGAAAGATAGTAATTATCTACAAGATATCTATCTTTTCTCAAATAAAAATCAGTGCCAACATAATTGTTGGTGTCAATCAAATGAAATAAATTATTATTTAACATCATATTGTGTAAAGTAATATTAATCTTATATCTAATGCTATTTTCTTCCTGTGGCAAACTTTTGCTATATGGGAATGTGAACATCACAATTTTTGCTACACTCAGGTTACATAATGTTCTATAATATTGGAGCAATTCTCCTTTGTTCACATAACTTCTATTACCAACAAAAATTAATAGTATACAGTCCTTATCAAATTTACATTTTATAATTTTTTTCATTACATCAAACAGCGAACAGCCAGGCATGCAATTATTTATTATAGAGTGCCCCGGATATTCATTTTTGAAAAGGTGGCCTAAACCTCTTCCAATTTCATCACAAAAAATAACAATTTCTTTATTTATTACCTATTGTGATACACTAGTATAAGTTAGTACGGCGGCAGCGATCTCTCGCGCCAGGCCTTGGTAGAGGCCGTGATCCGGAGCGAAGAGGAGTGACGGTCGCCTCCTACTGCGAAGCAGTAATGCTAGCAAAGGAGGAGGCCGACCGCACAAGGCAACGGAGTTCACGCCCCAGATGCCGCCGCCGCGAATCCTATCCCGATTTCCGGCGTAGGCGCGGGCTTGCGGACGGTGTGCAATGGGTAGCTCGCCAACAGTCCGGACCAAGCCATTCGTCGACCGCTCTGTTCCCGCGTGAAGGAATAGGGTGGGTTGTTTAATCAGAAAGAGCCTGACACTGTTTTCCGCCCCGCCCAAGGGCGATTCGTCATTAGATGATTTTTCCCACCATAAAAAAAAAACACTAGTATAAGTTTCTGTGAAATTGTTACTATTTTGTTGTACAATAAAGATTCTATCTATCTATACCTTTAACTTAGTATAGAATAAGTCGTGATCTGATATAGTTACTAAGCCAGTTCCAGCCGATCTAGTTTATGGTAGGGCAACTACCAGTTGACCCCTAACCTTTGCGAAACTAACTCTATGATCCTCGTAACTTCTTGTGCAATGATAATAAAACACCTTCTCTACAGTATAATTAAATCACTATATAACATCACGGCTGTGTTCTACAGACGATATAAGCAGGGGTGTTTGTTACAGTACAACCATCGTATCTTGGCAATACTATATCTATGAAGGACAAACTATTTATAAGAGACTATCTCTGCTATTATCGCTAAAATTCCTTAGTTTTTCACAACGGCCTGCTACACGGTCCTTTGCGCTCGTAAAAAGTAAAAACCAAGCCAGTGTCGAAGAGGCTGTATACGCGCGCGGCCGTTGCCCGAAGCAACGACAATAAAAAAAAAGAAAACATTACGCGCCAAAATTAGTATGAAAAATAAAAAAGTTTTTCACAAATATTATAAAAGTAAACAGAAAGAAGTATTATTTTTAGTACAATTTTTTTATTTGTTATTTTAATTAAGACGGAATTTATGAGTGTTTTATTATTTTATTTTAAGTGAAAATGTTAAAAGTTGTGTTGTGTGCCAGTGTTTTATTGTCTATGGTTTCGTACCCGAGTGTGGCTGATGACCATAGAGCAGAGTTTGGATATCCAGCTGGATTAATGTCTATTTGTATGTATTTTTTTTTTCAATTTCAACTCTTATTGAACTACAATTTTACAAATAACAGGTGCGAACTATATCAAATGTCGAGGTTATTATTTGATCGTGAATTAACAATAAAATAAATATGTATTTCTTTTAAAATAATAAAAATATCAAGTTTCCTTCATCATCTGATGTTTTTTCATCGATGAAAATAAGGTAGGCCTTTTGGTCTAGAGTGTACCTAGTGGTTAGTAGCCCTGACTGCTATGCCAGAGACCGGGGGTTCGATACACACCAAAGACAAAGTTTGTGTTAAGAGTCTAATCTCTTGTTCTATATCTAGCTGTAATTATGTATGTATTTAAAAATATATAAGTATCTTTATCAGTGGTCTAGTACAACACAAGCTTTGCTTATTTTGGGACTAGATCGCATTGAGTGAAATTTTTGAATATTATTAATAGGTATATTGTATACACCTCTAAATTTGCATTGTTTTAAACCCGTGGAGTATCGATCCGGTACCTACATGAAACACTAACAATTTGTAAAAATAAAATAAAAAAATAAAGTACTTTTTTAATAAAGTAGTAGAGCAGTGGTGGCCGAGTGGTAAAGGCCCCGACTTACGAGTTGTAGGTCGCGGGTTCAAACCCAGCCAGACGCATTACTTTGTGTAATTTATTTCATCACCACTGCTCTCAAAACGATGAAGGAAAACATTGTGAGGAAAAAATTCGAAGACATGTGATATCCACCAATCCGCACTGGGCCCGCGTGGTGATTTATGGCCCATTCCCTCTCCTAGAGAGGAGGCCTGTGTCCCAGCAGTGGGAACATTAAAAAGCCTGATGATGATAATGAATGACTTTTTTATTCGAATTAATTCATTAAGCCGGCTAATTTACGCATATAAGAATTTTTTTTTTAGTAAACATCAGCTGAGCGATTCCAATGACCTGTAGGTTGCACGACTGTCAACTACCTACAAGTCATTGACCAGAAACACTTGTTCAATATTTTTATGTGTAAAATAAACATAACTGTAAATCTTTATCTTTGTACAAGTTTTCGAACACTAAAATTCGAAGGGCCTAACTTCAGACTCACCAAGATACGACGGCCGTACTACAAACAACATTTTTTTTTAGTATAAACGAAACCTGAATATAGATCTTTCAAAATCAGTAACTGAATCGATTCTAAGCATTTATTTATTTATTTATTTGTTACAAAATCCACAGCTCTTTGTAATCCTACTACTATTATAAAGGCGAAAGTTTGTAAGTATGGATGTATGGATGTATGGATATATGGATGTATGGATGTTTGTTACTCTTTCACGTAAAAACTACTGAATGGATTTGAATGAAATTTGGCACAGGCATAGGATACACTCCGGAATAGCACATAGGCTACTTTTTATCCCGGAAACCCCAAACCCACGCGGGCGAAGCCGCGGGCAAAAGCTAGTAATATCATAAGTATAAATGCTTAACTTACAGCCATGTACGGATTTACAATTTAACATCTGTACAGAAACATGCAGCAGATACAAACGAAAAGAATAAAAGTAGCTAGGCCTATCTGAGCATTGCTAAGTGTAAGTGTGGGTGAGTGTGTAGGAGTGTGCGTGACGAGTTGTGAATGGGTGTGTGAAAGTTTCTGGAATGTAATGATTGTCCAACATACTTATTTCAATTAGCTAGATCTATTTATTTGTCAGCTTCTTCACATACTGTCGATATTAATTGTTTCCTGAATGAACCATTTTTCATATTAAATATGTATATTCTTACACCATGTTAAACCAAGAAAGTCACAAATTGTACACCACCGATACTAAGGTGCTCTCAATACGGTGAAGGAAAACATCGTGAGGAAACCGGCATGTCCTAGAACCAAAAATTCGAAGACATGTGACATCCACCAATCCGCACTGGGCCCGCGTGGTGGATTATGGTCCATTCCCACTCCTAGTGAGAGGAGGCCTGTGTCCCTGCAGTGGGAACATTGAAAGGCTGATGATGATGATACTAAGGTCACGGCAACACAGGTCACGGCGGGTCATTGCTGGTATTAAGAGCCAGCATTACCGCACTAAGCTGTGTCTTAGTACGGTAGCAACAGACCCCTCAGTCCCTCAATGGCCCGATGACCATGTGTTTGTGTTAACAACCAGGTAACGAGCTTTTTTTTATGGTTGGTAAAAATCATCCAATGACGAGTCCCGCTCTTGGGCGGAGCGGGAAACAAGTGTCAGACTCTTATTACACCAAACGACCTACCCCGTTCCTACATCGCCATACATACCAGGGCCAGAGCCTTCCTTTCAGACACAAACCCTTGGCCCTAATTGGCTTCGACCCTTCTGCAGGGTCCCTACGGACCAAGTAAAGAGCTCACAACTTTGTAGTTTTTCATAATACAGTTACGATTTTTTTTACATAAAAATATTAAACACATGTTTCTGGTCAGTGACCTGTAGGTTTTTGTCGTTTGTTGCGTTCAGGTAATTGGACTCGCTCAGCTGATGTTCAGTTAAACAAATTATTTTCTTACATGCGCAAATTAATAATAATAAAAATGTACCTCATATATATAAGTATATTTATCAGTTGTTTAATACTCATAATACAAACTCTGCTTAGTTTGCGACTAGCTGACGGCAAATAAAGATTAAAAAAAATTACCAATAACAATTTTTTTTAACAACCATAACAATTTTTGACTGGCCTGTCAGTCTAGTAGTTAGTGACCCTGACTGCTATGCGGGAGGTCGTGGGTTCGATTCCCACCCAGGACAAATGTTTGTGTGATGAGCACGATCATTTGTTCTGTGTCTGGGTGTAATTTATCTATAACATGTATGTATTTAGAAATATATAAGTATGTTTATCAGTTGTCTAGTACCCATAACACAAGCTCTGCTTAGCTTGGGACTAGATGGCGTTGTGTGATACTATGTGGAATATATGTGGAATATATTAATTGCAAATTGCATTAATTATTTTTTAAACCATTTTTTTTTTACGAGTTTTCAAGCGATAAAATTCGCAGAACCTACGAGTATCTTCAGCCTCGCTCAGATCCGACTGCCGTACTGTATCTACTTTTACTTTGAGCCAACTTATTACTCGTATGATTAATTACAAATTTTTCAAGTTCCCACACATTATCGAAATTTTAATTAGTAACGGTGTTCATTAGCATAAATAATTATTGCGTTACATCCGAAATGTAACGTTAGTTGTTTCAAGGCAATAGCGCTGCTCTCCTTGTAGCCTTTCAAATACAGGGTTTAGTAAGTGGCGTAGCTATATGATCTACAGCCTTGGGGGAAAAAATGTGCCCCCTTTTTAGAAGATTTTATATTAGTTTCCCCTGAGCGATGTTTGTGATCTAGTCTTGTAAATTAAATTTGATCCACTTCCCGGCTACTGATCGAGTTGAAATTTTACATGCATGTGTCAATAAAATGACAATGTAAAATTATTATATCGTGGAATCAAACTGATGATGGAACTGGAAGGTGGCCATAGAAATTCTATAATTAAACGTACAATCCCATGAGTTTGGAGTAGTGTGATTCGCCTGGACGAGCGTGTATACCGCGCTGTAAAATTTTGCTATGAAAAAAAAATCTTTTTTTTAAAAACTTTATACGTGAGAAATCATCAAATAACTTTTTTTGTACAGGGTAAAGAGGAGGAGAAACTAACTAAAACGAGTTGCCATAATTTGTGTTTTTTTTTTGATAATATCTTCCAATGACGAGTCCCGCTCTTAGCGAAGCGGGAAACAGTGGCAGACTCTTACTGACTAAACACCCCACCCTGTTTCTTCTTTGCCTTTTGCACTGGGGCCAAGAGTTTTATTCAGAAAGAGACCCTGGGTCCCAGTAGTCTTCGACCCTTCTGCAGAGTCCCTACGGTTTGCCATAATCAGTGTTGCAATTGCACCGTATTTTAGTTAGATTTCGAAGGTTGGAGAATATTTCGCTTGCTCAATAATTTTGTTAATTCCGCCCTCTGGCCATAGGCCTAGGTGGCCTTCAATAGCTACGGCACTAGGTGGTTATTAGGTAAGCATTTAAAAACGTGCAATGTTTTCTTATTTAAATACTTAATAAACATTCATAAATATAGGTACCAAATACATTCCATACATTCACATTATGGGTGGGTGTAATTTATCTATAATATGTATGTATTTAGAAATATATAAATAAGTTTATCAGTTGTGTAGTACCCATAACACAAGCAACTCTGCTTATCTTAGGACTAGACGGCGGGCGTTGTGTGATAGTTGTGGAATATATATATATGGAATATTATTCTGGAAAAAAAATAGTACTTAGTTATACTAGGTATGGTAGGTAATTAGGTATCCATGATCTATACTTACATTATTAAATAAACTATGACCATCAATTTGGCAATGCAGGGTGAGAAACCATAACAAAAGCATTTTTTATGGACGGATAAATCATCGAATGACGACCCACCGTTCCTTCTTGCCTTAATTCCAGGAACCCAGTGCTCCGCTTTCACATCAACCCTCGGCCCCACAACTGTAATTTTATTCCGCGTACAATAGTTACTCAATGTTGTTCAGTAAGCTATAGTACTAAACGCTGTAATAACTATTCTATTAATATTTTTATTATACCACTTACTGTGGCAAAACCCAGAGACATTAGCTATAAATATGATATTTTGTAACATCTAAATTGTACCTGTGTGCGTAGATAAATTATTTGTACTTATACACTTATCTGAGTTTGGGAGATTACACTACTATTATTAAAAAAAAAACTTGGCAAGTGCCAGTCGGACTGGCGCATTGAGAGTTCCGTACAAACTTACAGTACGGCTGTCGGATCTTGGCGAGTCTGAAGACTCTGAAGCTAGGCTCTGCGAATTTTAGCGCTTGATAACTCGTACAAAAATACAGGTTTTAAACAAATAAATGCAATTTGCAGTTGTTATTGCTGTTAAAAACTGTTATTGGCATTTATTTTTTTAACTGAAATTATACTATGAATTTTGATTCGTGTCGAAAGTTAACTCATCGTAACAGCCGTTTACGCCGAGTACGCAGTCTTCGTCAGCATGCATCAAGTTGCAACTACTGCATTTACTTTGAAATCGGACATAATTGTTTTTGTTGTATTATATTCAGTCTTGTATCCGCCATCGCGATAATAACCTGTATTTTTTATAATTAAATTTTGTAATAATAAATAAATATTTTTTTAACGTAATTCCCGACCGCCGATACTTAACTCGATATGTATTTTTTTGCGACATAAACGCCGGTTACATTTTATACCATTAACTTAGAAGTTTGATTTTTTTTACACCTTCAAGAGTCCGCAGATGTAAGTATATGGTTTTAATTTCAACTCGATACCTCCACGCGTTCCAGAGATAAAGGGTCTTGGTAGACAGACGGACAAAAAGTCCTATAACGGTTTATTTTTTTTGTCTCTTATGGTAGTAACATTAAAAAGGCCGATGATGATGGTAGTAAAAATTGTCAAATGACGAATCCCGCCCTTTTGTGGAGCGGGAAACAGTGTCAGACTCTTAATGACTAAGCAACCTACCCCATCCTACGTTGCTATACATACTAGGGTCAGAGCCTTCCTTTCAGACGCGAACCCTTGGCCCCAGTCGACTTCGACCGTTCTGCAGGGTCCCTACGTTATGGTGACAACTCCTTGAGGTGCCCGGGAACAAGGGTTCCGTTTTTTTTTCTTTTTGGAGATATGGAACCATAAAAATAAACAAGATACTAAAATCATATAAATTACTAGCTGCTGCCCGCGACGTTGTCTGCGTGAAGGCTCTACAGCACCAAAAAAACCTAAGATGGCAGTGTATGATCAGTGTATATCAGATGGCATAGCATTATAAGTAAACAACTTTTAAAATAGCATTGCATCAGCCTTATAAAGTTCCCGCTGCTGGGACACAGACCTCATTTCTAGGAGAGGGAATAGGCCATAATCCACCACGCGAGTCCAATGCGGTTTGGTGAATGACACTTGATGAATTTTTGGTTCTAAAACATTCACAGTCACAGTTTCCTCATGATGTTTTCCTTCACCGTTGAGCAGTGGTTATGAAATAAAACACACAAAGTAATGCGCCTGGCTGGGTTTGAACGACAGACCTACAACTTGTAAGTCGGAGCCTTTACTACTTCGCCACCACTGAGTCGGAGCCTTTACCACTCCGCCACCACACTACGATGGTAGTTATGCTGCCAAGAGCCAAAATGTAAAGAGAGTCAGGACTGGTGACGCGGGAGCAAGCGACATACAGTTGCCCGCGTAAGAGACAACTCGTCCTGAAGTTGACATCCGTTGCACTCAGTGTCTGCCCCTTCGACTTATTGATGGTCATCGCGATGCAAACACTCACGGGGAACTGTACGCGCTTGAACTGGAACGGGAAGTTATGAGGTATAAATACTGCCTCGACTTCGCCATAAACCGTAAGAATTTTTGCTTCAATGATGTGTCTGTGCAGCGAGATGACTTTAAGACGGGTCTCATTACACCACTTTGGAGGAGATAGCTAATTCCAAAAATGCATAATCGGGACTGCGACTTTCAGCTTTATGGTATGCGCTTGAAGTCCACTTGCTGGCTAGGAGTTCAAAAATTCCACGGGATAATGTGTGGCGTCATCTTGCTCGACGACAGTTTTTATTGAGGTATAGATCACTGCATTTCCCTCAATTTTCGAGAGAATGTATTCGTTAATTGCTGAAGCCTGATCATATTTGGACGTCAAAATGGCCCGCTCACACACTCAAGAAATTCTGCTGGTGCGGTAAATGACTGTTGCCCCGTACACACAGCAAATGAATTCTTCTAAGCTGGCTAACGCTCTATCGAGAGACTTTGGAAGCACCTCCTGTCCACCTCTCTCGCAGTGGGCTTTGACTTGCAGCGGACTTTGGCAGAGGCCATGATCCGGAGCAAAGAAGAGTGGCAGGCGGTCGCCTCCTTCTGCGAAGCAGTAATGCTAACGGCTAAAAAAGGGGGTCGACTGCATCAGGCAAAAGCAAAGGCGCTCAAGCCGCAGCTACCGCCGCCGTGTCTCCAATCCCAATTTACGGCCACAGTAGGCGCGGGCTTGTGACCGCCGAGCAATGGGTAGCTCTTTGTTCACCACCCACCACCCACCAACCCATTCAATAGTCGTCGACGGCGCGCACTATTCCCTGCGCCTCCAGCAGTCGGCAGCAACTGCAGGAATCCAACAGGATCGAAGCCAAGGTTTCAACGTAGCAAACGGGAAGCGTTTTCCCGAAATCGCCACTGAACAAACTGTGACACCACCCATCAAATGTTCGTTCCCGCGGATGTCCTGCAGGGTTCTGTCCTCGGCCTCAACTGCCTTCCTATTGGCCATAATACGTTCATCCCATATGATCAAAGAGCAATCCTTAAGCACGTGTCCCTTATCGCTGTTACGTGACACACCACAAACAGGCGTTTTGACGCTCTCTAAATCGATGGGAATTTGAAGATGGCTGTCTTGCCACTCGGCAGCAGTGTGGCAGCAATTCCCAACGACGCGACAGCAATAGCAATATTGCCTTGTCTCCTGACCTCTGCAATGTATGCCATGTTTTTCCTGTTCCAACATGAGCAACACAAGAAAAACTTTTTGCCCTGGTTTTGCACAACGCTTTCAAGGACGGTGTTATAAATCCGTTTTTGCTCTGAAGAGAACTCTTGATGCGGTGACGATTGGGGAGCTAGTAATCCATATTAGATCAGTGGATTGCCGCCGATAGAAATGTCCACATCTTGAAGTGAACTGAGACAGGTGTTGAGCACACGATCATCAGTTACATCGACTTCGTCTCCAGTAGCAAGCCTCAAAGCTCGCAGAAAATCTTCAGACAGATGATGGCGATATTTTAATGAACATAACTTTTTTGTAATAGATGCATTTTTTTTAATAGTCTTGCTCAACTCTGCTCAAGATTATGAGGGTTTTTTGGAACTTGAATTTTTCAAAACGAACTATACCCTGCCCTATATATTGCCCTGTGCGATTTTGTATTTGTATATCCTGTCCACATTATGAGGTGTACAATAAAGCTTATAGTAAAAAATAAATAATATACGATACCACGTTTAGGAAGAATTTGATTTTTATGAAATCAAATAGATGGCGCTGTTTTAAAATTTTCTATATGCTACTACATTCAACTACGTTTCTCTGCCCAAGTTACTGAAATGTCGTAGTATTTATAGTGTAAAGCCAGATAATAGCATGGCTTACTCAAAAACAACATTTAAATATGCGTCGTTAGATTAAACACTGTCACAGAATGCGTAAGAAAAATAAGTATACACAACTCCTCCCCCGAAAGTGATAGCGTGATAATATGTAGCCTATATGTTGGCCCATCCTTTATTCAAGCAAAATTTGAAGATAATCCATGCAGTATGCATAAATATATATCCAAGTAAGTTTTTGAGTTTAGCCTGGACATACATACAGACAAATAGACAAAAATTCTATAAAACTATATTTTTGGCTTCGATATCGATTGTAGATCACTTCCCAAGTATTCTTTTAAAAAAATATTTAATGAACAGTTTTAACTTTCCTACGATTTTATTATAATTACGATATATGTATATGTATAGATTATTCGTAAAACTCTTTAGTTAAGTCCCAAGAGGACACAAATTTCCGTACAACTGTTGTCGTTTAATTGTGTCTGTAATTACGGTAGTCGAAAGATAAAAATAATATTATTTTGTTAATGTAATGTTTTCGTTTGTACTAATTTGAGTCAGTAGATGTCGTTGTACGTACTTATTAAATAACATGGAAACGTTATTTAAGATTAGGTTGCGTTGCAAAATAACTCCGTTAGACCGTTGGAATAAGAATAAGACATTTCATACAAACATGGAGAACGCCGTTTCACCATTAAAGAGATAAACTATTTTTTTTAATTATGTATTAAATATTAACCCACATTTTTTCGTAAAACGAACCATCCACTACCTAAGATATTTCCCTAAAAATAAATAAGTAAGTAACATTTGCTCTGTTTGGGCTTGTTTTTTCTTTCATTTTTTATTCCCAGTTGTGAGTAAATTCGAGCGCGCAGTAAGAGACTATGAAATCTTGTACACGACCTATGTCGTGAGATTTTGAGGGTTTTTTGAAACTTAAATTTGTCAAAACGAATTATACGACTTTTATGAAGAAAATGCGCACTACCATCTATGAATTTTAAGAATAACTAACTGCTAACCTTACCAACATGGTCAGAAAATTATTAATTTCCAAAAAGTGTCAAAATGTAACTTCATTTGATTTTTGTGTAAAATCATAGATGGCGCTTTTTAAAATATGTCTTTATACTACTAATATTCATTAAACTATGTTTCTTTGCCTAAATTACGTAGTTTTGAAAAATGAATAATGGTAATTTTTATTATTTACCTAAATAAATTTACGTGCCAAGTTTCAAGTTAATTAACCCAAGCAATAAGATTTTCCCATACAAACTTTAACATCCCCTAAATCTTGCACTGGGGGTACTACTGAAAAAATAAATATGGCATCCTGGATAACTAATTTAGGGTAATGTTTATGCTAAGTTTTGAGTCGATCGGCCCACGGAAAAAAAAGTTACACCCTTGCATCCATTGCACCATTTAAATTCAATATTGCTTACCTCCCATAACTTACGGCGTGATAATATGTAGCCTAAAGCCTTCCTTGGTTTACAAAGAACATTTTTGCTGAATTTCAAATCAATCTATCCAGTAGTTTTGGCGCCAACCCGTACCATAGGCACAGACAAACAGACAAACAGACAAAAATTCTAAAAAGTCACTTTTTGTCATCAGTTACGTTTTCCTAACAAAACCCACTCATTTTTTCCAGAAAATTCTCAATGTACAGTTTTTCTTTCGTTACTGTTTTATTATATGTATAGATTCATGATAAATTCATTACAAATTTTTGGTACAGCAACCTTCACTTACCAAAAAAACTTTCTTGGCTTATCCGCAAGGTTATTGCTATTTCCATTAAATTATATTGCGCTGAGAAGCCATATAGAATAAGAGTTTAGTCAATCAATACACAATGACTGGCTTAATGCCAATCCATTCATACTAATCGCAAATGGGAAGACATGTCTGTTTGTTACGTTTTCACGTTTAATAAAAAATATAATTTAATCATTTTATTTATTACTAGCTATTGTCAACGGTTTCGCCCGCGTACATAAAGTATAGCCTATGTCACTCAGGAGTAAAGCAGCTTTCTATTGTTGCTAAAAATTTTCCAATCGGACTAGTAGTTCCACAGATTACCACTTACAAACAAAAAAGAAACAAACTTTACCTCTTTATTATATTAGTGTAGACTAGCTTCTGTCAGCGGCTTCGCTAGCGTCAAATTAAGTTTCTTCATACAGACTTTGGACCGCCGTTTTACCCCTTCAGGGGATAAATTTTGGAAATTTCTCTCTTAGTGGTCGCCTACGTCTTAAAAGGAAGCCCTGTGCAAAATTTGACGCCTCTAGTTCCAGTAGTTTCAGCTGTGCGTTGATATGTCAGTCAGTCAGTTTCTCCTTTTATACATATACTAGTAACCCGCCCCAGCTTCGCACGGGTACTGATATTGAATGTATGTATTACACACATAAATTTGAATCACTCTTGAATCACTCTATCTATTAAAAACCGCATCAAAATCCGTTGCGTAGGTAGTTATAAAGATCTATTTAGCATACATAGGGACAGCGGTAAGCAACTTTGTTTTATACTACATCATTACATAGATAATTCTGTAGGCCATATATCATTTAGCAAATTAATTTACTGATCTATCCTCAGTAAGTACATTAATATTATACCTCTCACTTTGTAACATCACTAGGTGATAGTGTTGCAATCATCGATAATGAGTTGTCGATGTCAAACGTTGCTCCACACTAGAAATAACTCCTGTGTCGTGATTCGTGGGTGCGTTCACTAACAGGCCAACTCACACATACACAAGAGACCCGTAATCGAACCCCCGACACGCAGCGCAGCAGCCAATCATTCAACCACTGCACTGAACATGCAAGAGGGTTCAATTTTACCGCCATAATTTACCATTGGCAGCCTTTTAATGTTCTCACTGCTGCTGCGTGCGACTCAGTCTTCGTCTCTAGGAAAAGGAATAGGCCATTACCCACCAGCTGGCCCATTGCGGGTTGGTGAATGTCACATGTCTTCGGATTTTTGTTTCTAGGACATTCCTGTTTCCTCACGATGTTTTCCTTCACCGTTTTGAGAGCTTGAGGTTTGGTACCATAGTAAAAAGGTTACCATGATTTCAATCATAATGTCTTTAACAGTGGCGTAGCTAGTCCCACAGGGGCCCCGTATCAGAAGTCCTTCGGGGACCCCGTATAAAATAAAAAACATATTTTAATTACAGATGCTTAGCTGCCCTATGAGACGGTTGTGGATAACATGTTGCGAATTTTTGCCTGAGTCGGGGCCCCTGTACCGCGGGGGCCCCGTATAAATGATACGGCAGATACGGCGGTAGCTACGCCCCTGGTGTTTAAGTATCAACCACTAATTACAAAACGTTTTGGGAACATTGTGCGTAGAGAAAAGGAGTGGAATTCCTTGCCGGAGTCTGTGTTTCCTGATGGCTACAATCCGGGATTTTTTAAGTCAAGAGTGAATAGGTTACTTCTAGGTAAGCGCGCTCTATAGTCGACCGCATCCTCGCTTTCCATCAGGTGAGATGGCGGTCAAGTGCGAACCTATAAACAATAAAAAAAAATTACCAGTCACCCTATATACTCGTAAGCAAACAATGGGTCTAATAAATCATAATCAAGGTATTGTCTAAAAACAGTTTAACAAACAATACAATCGAAGGATTTGCAAGCCGTATTCTATTCGTATCAACGATGACATTGACCTTCGAGTTCACAACAGGAAAACAAAGGCACTCTGCACGAATTTCGGAAGGAACATCGTTTATCTTAGTCAATGAATTTTGTTGGACGATTCTTTATAATGTCACTCCGTCAAAAAATTCCAAAGAGAATTTTCCTTATAGTGGAGGCTGAGAATAAAATACTTGGATATACCTAATCTAAAAATTAGATCAAGATAGATAGGTAACTTTATTGCACACCAAAAATAAAATAACTTTAGGATTTTAAAATTAATACAATTAATTAATTCAATTCAATTAATTCATATTTTTTATTCAATTATTTAATTAATACAAATAAGACCTTAAAATTAATACAATGGACAGTTTTAGGTATGCCTAAAAGCGATTTTCCAAAGACAGCGCGGCGGCGGGCGCTGCAGTCTTGCCGTCCGAATATAATTTAGATGTCTTCAAGGCTAGAGTGAATAGGCACTTAATAAACTAGTGCGCCTCACCATCAACGATTGCATCACTGCTTACTATCAAATGGGATCGCAGTCAAGCACTAGTTTATATCAATAAAAAAAACTTCAGTCATTGGATTTCCAACTTCTACCTACCCCTTTACGGTCTAAAACCACGGTCACTCTTTTAAACGTTCAGCAGGCATCGGTCCTGCTGGGTCCCTTCAGTTTTCACTAAGTGCGGTCACCTCGAATCTTTCTGAATGGGCGCACAAACGAGCCACCCATTAGTGCTTGTTTACAGAGACGCGGCACGACGGGAGACGCATTCTACGTTCGTCGTATATTACGGCGTCTCGGGAACTCTGGACCATGGAGGTTTGTGTTGCAGCTCTAATGAGGTCTGTCCAACGCGTTGGTGAGCGCCCACGAGACCGCTTCCCCTCTACTTGTCCCTGGACAACGAGTCGCTCCACGAAGTGTTAGAAATAGTATCTACTTGTTATTATTTCTGGTATCCTACTACTTTGTATTCATCGCTTTTCTAATCGACTTTAGTTGGTCACCTACAGAGTTACTGGTGCTGGAAAATTTATGGGACGGTTAAGGAAAAAAACATATACAGCGCTCAAAATGTCAGCAAAGATACAAATGATTGTTTTAAGAGTTAGTTTGACTGCGTGATTGAAATTATAACGTAAAGGAAATTGTAAAAAATATCTATCGAGGATTACCTGTTGTTGATCATGCTAGAGGAAATTTGGTAGAAGCACTGGATATCTGAATAGCTCCGATTAAATGGTCTATCACGGTATGGGCATGTGATCAGACGATGACTTGTAAAAGACGAGTACAGTACGGCTGTCGGATCTTGGCGAGCCAGATTTCGGATGTAACGCAATAATTATTTATGCTATTAAACCCCGTTTTTAATTAAAATTTCGATAGTGTGTGGGAACTTGAAAATTTATAATTAGTCATACGAGTATTTTGTTGGCTCAAAGTAAAAGTAGATACAGTACGGCAGTCGGATCTGAGCGAGGCTGAAGATAGACTCTGCGAATTTTAATGTACTTATGTGCACTCGTAAAAAAATAAATGGTTTAAAACTATAATAGTACATTTTGATACAAGTGCAGGAAGTTTGTCATTGCGACCGAGGCGAAATTTGCACGAGCCGTAGGCGTAGCGTTATGGAGCCGAGGGCAGCAATGACAAATCTGCACGTGTGTCAAACGACGTTTTTCAATACACTTACGACTTGTGAAATAAAGAAAGAAAGAAAACATTTTTAATCGTATCTCAAACATACAGTAGAAATATATGAAATATATAAGTATAGAATTCAAATCTGCTGTGGTCTGTTTCTAATTTCGTGGGGTCGTCCAGCGACTCTGGGGAACGCCTCGCGCCTGATTCGATAAACTAAGTAAAACAAAATAAACACCTGTGACCGTGACGATAAGGAAGGAATAAAAAAGCCCTTGTTGTGATAAACTCAAAAAAGCACTTGGGTGATATACATGCTATATTGAACCTAATAGGGGTGCGATAAGAGGCAGTTTTCGAGTAAGTGTATTAAAAATAAATAAATGCAATTATCAGTAGTTATTGCTGTTAAAAACTGTTATTGGTATTAATTGTTTTAAGCGCTAAAATTCGCAGAGCGTAACTTCAAACGCGCCAAGATCCGACACCCGTACTGTACATCTTGAGAATTTTAAAGTCAAGAGTGAGGGCAAGCTCGTTCGTCGTTTTACATCAGGAGAGATAGTAGTAAAGCGCGGGCATAGCATATCAATAATATTATAAAAATACTTTATTTATTTATTTTACAATTTTTGTACACACAACATACAAAGGAGATATAGAAACAAAGAAAAAATGGTACAAAGGTACTGCTTATTTCTAAAAGAAATTTCTTCCAGCAGACCTGCGAAAGGAGAGACCAGAAGAAATGTAGACATCACGTGTGTAGAAAGACAGAGGAGTTTAAGAAATCTCAGATTAAAATAATAGAGACATAAACTATACATACAAATATTAATAATTTATACTAAAATTACATACATAATATAAATATATATATATATATATAAATACATAATTATCAAACTAAAGAGGAAAGATAGTGCTCTTTTACTTTCGATTTGAAGAGAGAAATAGTCTTTAAATCTCTAATGCTAGGCGGAAGAGAGTTCCACAACCTTACAGCATGGATAGAGAAGGAATAGGAGTAGTAACTGGATTTATGAGGAGGAGATTTGAGGAGGGATCTTAGGTGAGATCTGCACGGGACGTCGCAGGGGCGGGCGTAGGAAAATTTGTCGCGCAGGTAAGAGGGATAAGACGGGGACAAAACCGAGTTCACACACAATCTAAATCCTAACTAGGTACATGATGCAACCACCTCGGTATTAAATGTCATTCACGACGCAAATAACAATTCTTCCGCTAGCACTGCGCTCACGACTGTGCTAGATGCTTTTTAGACTGCACACGTAAACTGGGAAATGATATATACAAGGTGTCATTGACATGTTAACGCAAACGAATACCATAGATTCAGTACATGATTCTAGACCCCCTAGTGGTGGAATTTTTTTGTCGGTTTTTTTAAATGTTTTTTTTTTAACCCTTACTATTCCACTGCTGGGCAAAGGCCTCCCCCAAGTCCTTCTAAATCTTCTTTTCCCGTGCCGTCTCAAGCCAGTCCTCCCGGTACGCGTCAAGATCGTCCCGCCACCTCTTTCTAGGTCGGCCTTGACGACGCTTTCTTCCTGCAGGTGCTTATTCCTCTATCCGTAAATTAAAATATTATTGATAATTAAAAAACCTTTGGGTGTTTGGTTAGGAGCATAATCTACACTTAATATAATAAAGAGGTAAAGTTTGTTTTTTTGTTTGTAGGGGGTAATCTCTGGAACTACTGGTCCGATTGGAAAAATTTTAGCAACAATAGAAAGCTGCTTTACTCCTGAGTGACATAGGCTATATTTTATGTACGCGGGCGAAGCTGCGGGCAAAAGCTAGTTATCAATATTTTTTTTTTTAATGCTATCATATATTTCTTGCAAAAAAGGTGGCCACTCCTGGGGGCTTAGACAAAGTCACATTCTCACTAACGATAACGAAATTCGAAACTGCAAATGTATGGAACTGACTGCCTTCGAAAAGTCACGTGGTCAAACGTTTTCGATTCGCTAATTGTTATTAGTTGTTTAAACGTCAAATTGGACGTTTTAATTCGATAATCATAGCCAAGAAGTTGTTATTTTATCGAACCAACACTTCGACTTATCGATATGTTAGTCGATGTCACTTTGTCTACCATTTTGTGGTCGACATCGTTAAGGCGAAATCGAACTTAGAAATGGATTCGACACGGAGCGATTGCCACTTGTCTAGGGCCCCTGGCACCCTGGCCGAAGCTAGGAGCCATTTGAAGATTCATCATCATCATCAACCTTATTAATTGTTTCCACTACTGGAAATAATACTTTTTTCCAATAGATTTGAAGATTATCTACTGGAAAAAAAACCAGATGGCAATGTAATATTTTCTTTTGAATAACGAAAAATGTGTAGCTTGCGGAGAAAGTGCAATATTTGAAACCCTAGAGCTAAGCTAAGCTTTGAGGTGACGTAAATGCTTTCCACACTGTTCCATTCTAAGCCACGTTTCTTATGTAGTAACCCATTACAGTGCGGTAACCCGCTACGTTTTAATGACATGCAATCTTCCTTAGAATTAGTACATTTTGATACAAGTGCAGGAAGTTTGTCATTGCGACCGAGGCGAAATTCGCACGAGCCGTAGGCGAGTGTGTTATGGAGCCGAGGGCTGCAATGACAAATCTGCACGTGTGTCAAACGACGTTTTTCAATACACTTACGACTTGTGAAATAAAGAAAGAAAGAAAAAAAAATAATCGTATCTCAAACATACAGTAGAATTTTAAGAAATATATAAGTATAGTATTCAAATCTGCTCTGGTCAATTTCTAATTTCGTGGGGTCGTCCAGCGACTCTGGGGGACGCCTCGCGCCTGGTTCGATAAACTAAGTAAAACAAAATAATCACCCGTGACCGTGACGATAAGGAAGGAATAAAAAAGCCCTTGTTGTGATAAACTCAAAAAAGCACTTGGGTGATATACATGCTATATTGAACCTAATAGGAGTGCGATAAGAGGCAGTTTTCGAGTAAGTGTATTGAAAAAAATATTGCGCTCTACTTTCAAGAGACGGGTTATAAGCAGGGGCGTAGGAACCGCATCAAAATCTGTTGCGTAGTTTTAAAGATCTAATCATACAAAGGGACAGCGGGAAGCGACTTTGTTTTATACTATGTAATGATGTAGTGATTATGGTAGGTACCTACTTACGGCTTCATCGTCAGATCAGCTCCATGAATCCCTCAGTCTTTTTTCTCAGTTATTCTTCCTTCCCCCTTACCCTATTAATTTTTAGTTCCTATTGTTATTTTATTTTTGGTGCGCAATAAAGAATATCTATCTATCTATCTTCAGTCAGTCACCGAATAAGTACGACAGTTCTGCTATGATTTTTTGAAGAGGTCTGTCCATATATTTTCGAAATAATCATCAGATCAAAACGATATTTCTATGGGACCAATCCCTTTCAAACAAAAAAAATAATCAAAATCGGTCCACAATTGACCGGGATATCGGTGCACATACCTACCTACATAAAAAAAAAACATACAGCCGAAAATAGAACCTCCTTTTTTTCGAAGTCCATTAAAAAGAATTATCCATTTGTTGCAGGTCCTGGCTCGACCAAACCAGCAGTCATCCCAAAGAGCCAGCTGAAGTACTTGTCGTTTGTGGTGCAAGGTAACGGAAGAAGCAGGCAGAAGTACTCGTACTGGAACGCCAGGAATATTGCTAAGGATCCTAGGATTAACTTTAAAAGGTGAGTATTCCCCTATGTACATACGTGTGTACAACTTGAAAACCTTTCTAAAAAAGCCCGCAATTGCGTAATAATAAAAGACCCCCCTTTGTGCCCCCCTCCCCTTTGCTCGTGTGAGGGTTTAAACTGAAGGCAGCATTGTAGCATAGCATACAAAATCAATTATAGTGTTCAGACTATTAGGACTCAAACCTCCTGTCTAAGAGAGGCAATGGGTCAAAAAAACAAATAAAAGAAACAAAACCTCACGGGCCCTGTGCGGGTTGAATTGGATGTCATGTCTTGACATGCCGGTTTCCTCACGATGTTTTCCTTCAACGTTTTGAGAGCAAGGATGATGAAATAAATGTCTAGGTTTGAACCTAACATATACCCAATAGGCCACCAATGCTTCGGACAATCTGAATCTATTTTTTTAATGAATTAAATTGATGCAGAAAAATGTTACATGATGAGTAAATCTTGGTCACTGTAAGATGACGAACTCCCAGATGGGTAGAAGTCCGCCCTCCCAGATAAGACATGATAATCATCTTTCTCACGTTTGTTTATTTTATCTTGACTCCTATAAACATTTACGAAACCTCAAAAGACCAAACTAGCTGCCGCCCGTGTCCGTCCTGATTTTTAATTTTTCATTAAGTGTTTTTTTTTTTAATCGGTTTAATCTTGTTGGTTTTTGTAAGATTAACGAACAGTAATAGTAATGAAATAAATATTTAGACCAGCTGCCGCCCGCAACCCATCATGAAATTACTACAAGGAATGTTAAAACCCGCATTTACGCGCAACGCTGTGTGATGCCTGGCAATGGGTTAATATAGAATTTGTTGCGCTCTTTCCAGGAGAACACTACTGGTAGCCATCGGATACCTGGACAGCCCCAACCTGCCGATATCGGCGATGTTCGCCAACGACTACGAGGACCGAGGGTACAACGTCATCATCGTCGACAACCAGAGATTCGCTACCGTGCATTATCATCTGTAAGTACTTAATAGAACACGTTCTGAAATGCAAAATGCAGTCTTAGGTGATAACATGTATGTAAGTGTAGATTGAACATAAGACAATCGATTTTTATAAATATATATTTTTTATTATTGATAGACTCGCGTTTGACCACTATCTCATCTGATGGTCTTGTGCTATATAGCTTTTTTGACAGTTTTGTCCTCTGGTATACCAAAGGACCACATTTCAACAAAAAAAAATGAAATATGTGGTATCAACATTGTAAAAAATAGCACTAAGAATAACTTTAAGAACCTGCCAGCGGTTTTATTCATGAAATTATAAAAATCATTACGCCTTTGTCACTCAGTGATAAATTTTTTGCTGTCATTCTGCCAGGGAAAGATTATTTTAAATCGACAAAACGATACAAATATACATATTCCTCTTAGTATCATCATCATCATCTTCCTGCCCTTTTTCCATGTTATTTGGGGTCAGATCAACCCGTTTTTCTTTTTCCATTCTGCCTTATCACCCGTCATGCTAATACTAGCTTTCTTTTCCTTCACATAACTTTTCACACAATCTCTCCATCTTTTCTTTGGCCTCCGTCTCCCTCTCCATTCATCCACATGCATACCTACTCATTACTCATAACCCTTTTAGTAAGATGTAATCATTCCTCCTCTTTAAATGACCGTACTAAGACAAAATTACAGGGGGCTTCCTGTAATTTTTCTGTCACTGGCGCCCCTTTTAAAATTTTCTCTCAGTAGGTATGGGATATAGATTAAGTCACAAATACATGGGTACTTACTTACATATCCTACCTTCATAAGTATATTGTAACACGGAAGAAGTTTGTTGTTGATGCAAACAGCTTGCAGTTTTATAACAATTGATTTCATTTCTTTCAGAGCAACCCGCCTCATGCGTCCTGTAGGCAAGCACGTCGCGGAAGTACTGGTCCAGCTCACACAATATGGCCTAGACCCTTCCAAGCTAGAACTTCTAGGGTTCAGCCTAGGCTGCCATACAGCCGGCTTCATAGCCAAGCACTTCCACACCATGACAGGGAGAAACATCTCCACAATAGCTGCTTTAGAACCATCAGGACCTTGCTTCCGGAACTTAGGACCAAAGGACCGCTTGGATGCTTCAGATGCGGATTTCGTCCAAGTCATTCATACGAATATTGATGGCTATGGCATGGCTGCTCCTATGGGTCATGTAGATATTTACGTCAACGGTGGAGAGTACCAACCATCAGATATCAGCATTTATCCTTGCACAACAACTTGTAGCCATTTTAGAGTTTTACCGTTGTGGATCTCAGCTTTGAAGAACCCTCGGAAGTTTATTGGACTGAAGTGCAAAGACATACAACAGGCGAGAGATTCAGCGTGTTACAGTAACCTCCCTATAGACACTGTAGTTATGGGTTTGGGTATAGATAAGAGGAAACGAGGTATCTTTTACCTGGCAACGACAATGGAGTATCCATTTTACTTGGGGGCGAAAGGTTTGAAAGAAGAAAACGTTTATTGGAAGAAGTTGACTGATGTTAATAGTGGGGATGAGACGGAAATCTATACGTAATACTGTGTTGTACAAAAAAGCATTTTAATTGTAGAAAGGGAAAGCTGCATTTCCTTTGGTAACTGTTGTCTTTATTCTTCGTTCTACTTCTTAGAGGAAATGATGAGCCTGTTCAGAACATGAGCCATGCGGTGGAACCATACACCAGCACTTTGGAGGACGTAATGAGTGCCTCTACTACTTCAGTAGATGCAACTAGTAGTCTCCCAGTAGGAAATACCGGGTCCAAACAGTTTAAGAAGATTACCATAGACTTAAAAACGAAAAAGACGAAGAAAACCACGGACTGGACTTGTTGCAATGAGCGTGCAGCCGTTTTGCGCGGATGTCTTTTTTCCATCTAGTTTACCAGTCACAACACTTCGGTCACATTGGTCGTGGAAAAGTCGTTGGCAACTTTCGAGGTTTTTTATTATGATGGGAAAAATCATCATAATCATTTATTTGTCAAAACAAATGATTATGATTATCGAATGACGAATCCCGCCTTTAGGCGAAGCGAGATACAGTCTCAAACTTCTACTAGCTAAACGACCCACCGTTCCTTCTTGCCTTAGTTCCAGGGCCCCGGTGTTCCGCTTTCGCATCAACCCTTGGCTCCAGTAGGCTTCCGAGCCTGCTGAGCCCCTACAGTTGCTGACAACTCCGAGGTGCGCGGGAACAGTACGCGTCGTCGACGACTTTGTCACCGACTATTCTTTGTGACTGGTAAAATAGATGGAATAAAAATAACAGTATATCGAAACTCGGCCTGGTCTATGTCAACCTAGGCACCAATATACGTCCTTGGATGCTACCTGAGCACACTCATCGCAAGTTCGTTATTGTTTTTAGCAGTATACAGATTTACAGAAATATAAACATGCACATAAAAATATACAAGAGTGGTCCAAATAAAACAAGTTCTATGTTATCCAATGTGACATTTTGTCAGAGGCCACGCTTGTCTCGTCATAGATGACATATGCTGGTTGCGATACAAGTGTGTTACACATAACTTGCTGTGGGTACTTGCAACAACAGACCACCGTTGTGAAATATTTTGTGGAGTTCCTTCACCTTTTCATGTATGGGTTTCACTGATGGCAGCTTCATATTAGTGCCGTGAAGCTCCGTAAACAAGCGTGAACGTGAATGTAGACGGATATCGCGGAATTCACGCGCGCGAATTCATGGCGTGAATTCAAGCTTGAATTGGTGATGCCTACCTTAAGAATCCCTTACCAATAAATAACTATGACTATTGTTTCTTATACCTATTTATTTTGTGATTAAATTATTATTACTTGAAATATTTATGCATTTTAATTTGATTTTTTAAGTAATTTGTAATAAAAGGGTAGGTAACCAAAATGATGTAGAAAACAAATATGATTTTTCAATACACTTACTCGAAAACTGCCTCTTATCGCACTCCTATTAGGTTCAATATAGCATGTATATCACCCAAGTGCTTTTTTGAGTTTATCACAACAAGGGCTTTTTTATTCCTTCCTTATCGTCACGGTCACGGGAGATTATTTTGTTTTACTTAGTTTATCGAATCAGGCGCGAGGCGTCCCCCAGAGTCGCTGGACAACCCCACGAAATTAGAAATTGACCAGAGCAGATTTGAATGCTATACTTATATATTTCTTAAATTTCTACTGTATGTTTGAGAAACGATTAATTTTTTTTTCTTTCTTTCTTTATTTCACAAGTCGTAAGTGTATTGAAAAACGTCGTTTGACACACGTGCAGATTTGTCATTGCAGCCCTCGGCTCCATAACACACTCGCCTACGGCTCGTGCGAATTTCGCCTCGGTCGCAATGACAAACTTCCTGCACTTGTATCAAAATGTACTATTTGTCTTGGCGAGTCTGAAGTTAGGCTCTGCGAACTTTAATGCCATTAGCAATTTACTCCGTGGCTGTTAACAACTGTTATTGGCATTAATTTTTTTTAAACCCTTTATTTTTTTTTATAAGTGCACTAGCGCTAAAGCTCGTAGAGCTTAACTTCAGGCTCGTCAAGTAAAAATGACCGCACTGTACCTATTTTAACTATGTGAAAGTAGAAAGAAATAAAACTATTTTAGAAGAAGATGTAGATTATGTTATTCCAAAATACATTTCAAATTCTATCTTAGAATTCAAATATACGTATCTACTAATCTTCCTACTTTCATTTCTCTGCAGAACTATTACTAAGTATATTTGTTTGCTACACCCCACGGGCCTACGCGGCTACGCCATTACGATTAGATATCGAATTGGCGTAGCCCCGGAGGGTGTAGAAAATGCTGCGTAGTCTGCGACTCTGCGTAGTCGTTGCTTATTATTCGGTTTTACCATATTATTATTATACTAGTGACTCGCCTCAGCTTCGCACGGGTAAAAATGTTGAATATATTAGGCATTTGTTATACACATAAACCTTCCTCTTGAATCATTCTATCTATTAATCTAAATATTAAAAAATCCGTTGCGTGCTTTTAAAGATCTAAGCATACATAGGGAGGGAGCGACTTTGTTTTATACTATGTAATGATAATAATGATTTACATACGTATACGTCCTTAAATTTGTATGTATCTCTTCAAATATCTAATAATAATTTACTAAGTAAATACCTATTTTATAGTTTAGACAAATACCTAATGAACTTTATTATACTTTATTATTTAATAAATATATATTTTTTTAATGTGTCTTTATTTTTACAAGCTTTAATTGAATCTTAAAGATTGTTGTGGCGAAGTTTGGGGGAGGCCTATGTCCAACCGTGGACGTCTTTGGGCTGAAATGATTATGATCATCATCTTCATTTCGATTTAGTTACACCTGTCCCAATGTTTATTTTGTAATCAAATCTTGCAAATTATACACCGTGAAATTTTAATGGTTGTTTTCCCGCAGCGAAATGGTTGTGTCTTGGTAATACAAATGTTTGATAAAAAAATAAAATGTTAAAAACAAAAAATGGACCTGTAGAGTGCAAGCTAATTATGACGTATCACAACGTGCGAGAGCTTATTTTGGTTTAAATATTATTTTAATGAATCGGTTTCCTTTGACGGTGTGCTGCTCATGCGACTCTAGTAGTACCTACAAATAACGTCTAATGTTACTATTGTTTTCGCTTTTTTGAGTTGATGAATATTTTTAACTAGCTTTTAACCGCGGCTTCGCCCGCGTATATAAAATATAGCCTATGTCACTCAGGAGTAAAGCAGCTTTCTATTGTTGCTAATTTTTTTCCAATCGGACCAGTAGTTCCAGAGATTACCTCCTACAAACAAAAAAAAACAAAAAAACACACTTTACCTCTTTATTATATTAGTGTAGAGTGTAGATGTAGATTAGTGTAGATAATTATTTATAAAAAAAAAAACTTTTTATTTTTTTATTTTTACTGTATGCTTCATAAGTACTCCTTATGGCAAGTCATTCTGCCGCGGGAAAACCATTTAAATTTCACGGTGTATTTCTTCCCTTCTTCACTTCCAATAGATAACGATACAAAAGTAATTGGGGTTCCATCATCAGATCATCTCCATGTGCGCTGATCTGATGATGGAACCACAGCACCAAAAAATTTGAACTCGTTTGATCCGTTTTAGTACTTTGGTGCTAGGTCTATCATCAGACCCAGGTTACCATAACCAGGGTTAGAAGATGGTCATAGGCACTCAGTAATATGCGCAATAAGATAATCATACCGTGTTTGAGCTATTCGGAACAGACATTATAGATCGGCGCTATAAAAGCTTGCTTTAAAAAAAAGTAATATTTCCTTCGAAAAGTTGTCCCCTTGACACCAAAGCGAGCGCCGGCGCTCGCGCTCATGATTTCGCGCCACGCGCCGTTGTCAAATTTTCAAAATTAGAATGTACAATATTTGAGCATTTTTTTTTTTGTAGGGTTTTTGATATTTATCCAAGAACGTAAAAAAAAAGTTTTATAGAGAAATAACTTTCCGTTAATACCCGCGAACGCCGGCGTTCGCTGTAGTACTGCGCGAACGCTGGCGTTCGCTTGAGGACGGTCAAGGGGTTAAAGTCTTGAGACCCGATCGAACACCGGCGTTCGCACATGTATTGTCTTTCTATTATGTCTCTAATTACGGCATTAAAAAAGTTAAACTTTCAAAACATCTTTCGTTAGCTCCTTTACTAATGCGTTTTTGCCCATTTTGTAAATGCTATTCGAGACAAACGTATGCCGATACCGGTACGGAACTGATTCCCACTTGCGCAGGAGTAAAATATCGGGTCTCTGTAGTGATATGACGTGAGACGCGGGGGCGGGGGGTGCAATCCTTGTATTATGCGTTCCAAATAAGAACAGGAAAGTCAATAACCTTGTTCTGTCAAATTTTGAGTGAAATGTATGGTTTGCAAAAAAAATCTTATTGGCGTATGAATAAAAAGTTTTTCTTTGCTTTTTATTTCTAAATTTTAGTTAATTCTAGTTCAAGTAAAAACGTTAGGGTTTAATATAAATTTGCCAAATATAGTGTTTTAAGTCATAAATAGTTTACAAGAAAAACTATTTTCTTTCTTATTTTCATTGTTACAAACAATTCGCCTTTTTCTTCTATTTGCCACTAGGTACTCAGACACATCACACAGTGAAACAGAGATAAACAAAATTGAAAAATTGTATTCTGATTCAACTTTGTTTATTCACGTTTCGTACGTAAATAATTTTTTTAAATATCTTTTTTTGTTCACTCTACCTAATTTCTTCGATTTGACAGTTCGACGTGACGTCACGGCATGACCATCGATCCTATTCTCAGTTGGAACGGGTTGTACTAGTAATGGGCTCGCCAATGTGTACAATGAGCAAAGCGATCTTGCTCTTTCACCGAGTGCTTAAGATTCGTGCCGGTATCTTTACTTAACTATCTAGATAGTTAGATACAAGCAGTTTCATGGTTGGTAGTGGGTAAACGAATGTCCCCAGCGTTGCGGGTCGAGGGTTCGATTGCACCACAAAACAATTATTTTTATGGCCTAAGCTAGTTGTTCCTGTCTAACCGTGCCATTCTCTAAGAATACAGCCTTGAGCGCAGTGGTGGTTGCAGCGTCGAAATTGAAATAGGTACATCGGATTGTTAACCCAATTTTCCTATAAATAGGATTGTTAATCCAAAGTAGGTACATATTGAAAGCAGTGATGGCCGAGTCATAAAAGCCCCGGCTAACGAGTTGTAGATCGCGGTTCAAGCTCAGTCTGGCGCATTACTTTGTGTAATTTATTTCTTCAACACTGCTCTCAAAACGGTGAAGGAAAACATCGTGAGGAAGATGGCATGTCCCAAAAATTCGAAGACATGTGACATCCACCAATTCGCATTGAAAGAAACAATAAGGCTGATGATGATGATTAGGTACCTATTTGGATTTCGTCACTGTGGCGGTGGCCAGCGCTGCGCTACAGGTTGTTTTCTTAGAGAGTACCACGGCTAGGTTTTTTGTGTAAACACGCACGATATAGAAGCAATTTGTAATGTGAGGCAAAGGTTTTTTTTTTTAAAGTGCATAGTTTTTTCAGCACCTAACTAGATGAGACATTACTTCGTCTATTATCTTCTATTTATAAAACCAAGATACCACTTAGTAAACTATAACACTAACAACCTTAAATTTTGGCAGTTAGGTTCCTTACAGAGTGTAGACGTCCGCTAAGAACAGATTTCACGAAGCTCCATCTCAAAGGGACCGACTTTCACGCGGGCGAAGCCACTGGCAACAGCTTCAGCTAGTATATTGTGTGCAGATACATACCTACCTACACTTAAAAAACATAAAGCTCCTACTCACGCAGTCGAGTAAAAAAGTATTTGTACACACAGGCCACAGCTCACGATTACAGAACCTCCTTTTTGAAAGTCGGTTAAAAATTTCCCGCTGTTTCATCAAAATGCGTCATAGCACTCTAAATTTAATAAAATAATGACACAATATGATGCCTACTTTAGGCCCTTCCCAGGCCTTGACGGCCCTACCTTATGCTGTAATAATTCATGATGACACAATAGTTAAGACTAACAAAATTATCTATGTAAGGTCATCTTTAAATCGTTAAGAATAAGTCACGAAAGCTTACAAAGCTGATGTTGTCTTCACCATTCTTAATAATTATCTTCCACTACGTAATACAAGTTTTCCACAAAGTTAAATTACGATTCCTGAGACATTTTTTTTATTGTTGATAAGTTCGCCTTTGATCGTTATCTCACTCGATGGAAAGCCATGATGCGGTCGAAGATGGAGCGCGCTGTACTAGGAGTAATCTATTCACTCTTGACTTAAAGATGAAGAAGAACCATCAGGGAACATACATTTTGGCAGTGATTTTCTTTTTCTATATCTGAAACAATTCATCATCATCATCATCATCATCCTACCCTTATCCCATTTTACTTGGGGTCGGTGCAACATGTTTTTTCTTCCACTCTGTCCTGTCACCCGTCACACTATCACTAACTCCCTTTTCTTTCATATCACTCCTCACACAATCCATCCATCTCTTCTTCGGCCTCCCTCTTCCTCTCCATCCCATCACACGTAATTTTTATATGATATGTCGTTTTAACTGAAATTTACTGGAGTAAGTTACGATTAGATTTATAGCAGTAGTAAATTACTAAGTAGACACTAAGTATGGAATATTAGCAATGCACTTCGTTGTTGCAAAATATGAAATTACATGGTATTAATAAATTATGATTGCTACAAAATTCGTGAACGCAACTTTGTCATGAAAATTGTTATTTATGAACGCAACTTCAATACATGCAGAGGAAAACTGTGTTGCCGTCTTACCAAATTTCCCTTAAACGAGGGGAAAAGATACAACTTACAAGAAAGCAATTCTAATTTATCAGCTTCGAATTGACTTTAACTGTGTCTTAATTATGGCAAAGATGTAAATAAATTAATATTTATTGTATCTAAAAAAACATTTGATTAAAAAGCATGGAGAATATAAAGTAGTCTCTGTTTCAGAACATGTTTTAAGATTTCATATTATTCGTACGTATTGTTTCATAGTAAGTAGTTTTTTTTTAATATCTATAAGATTCCAAAAAATAAGTGGTTTTACATAATTTAAAAGTGGGAAACTTCAAAGCAATTTCTGGTAGCACTAGTAGAACAAACGTCAAATTGCCGCAATGACGCAAGCAGTTGACATGAAAGAAGGGGAAAAATCCTTGACGATCTTTTCTTCAATCTTTCAAAATGGTGTTTCATACTAACGAGTTTCTTTCTAAATTATATCAATTATTACTAAAATGAACTGTAAATTGTAAGTGCAAGAAGTGAACACCAATAATTGTTGTAAATAAAAATTCTTTGTGATAATTTAAATTAGCGAATCTTGTGTGTGAAAAAAAATCTGATCGGCAATATCCAAAATCAATTACATCTGTGATGTTTGTGTTCTGACTGTTATTTAAAGTGTATTACGTAAGTATATTGCATATTTTTGTTATTAAACACGTTTGGTGTGGGTTTACAGTGCCAAGTTTCACGTATGTGGTAGTAATATATTTTTTAAATAGATTGAATTTTGTCGCGGAAGACACCCCTTTTTTCTGGTTATTTTGGCGGCATCGGTGTTTGTTATGAGACTAATTAAGGTTTATTAGTATCTGCGGCGCGGTAAAACCTACTTACTGATATCCTCGAAGGCTAACGTGTTTCGTACTTAGCAACGAGTAACCATTAGTAAGTTAGGAAGCCGTATTATTTTCCTGTCGCGGATATAGACTCTTGGCATTGAGAAAATTTTTGATATAGTAATTGGCGAGAGTTTATTCATAGAATATATAAATATATCAGGTCATTGATATGTTCTGTAGTATGTTTACAGAATCAATCGCAAAAATAATTTATTTCTAGACAGGTATCACTTCCGCAATTTAATAGAATCAGCTTATATTAAATCAAAACAAAAATCTATTAAAACATACAGTTGGAACTTTGCCAGGAATATAAATCATATCATTCGGAAATATTTTATTACGCACTAGACATCAAAGTGGTTTTTAGAATATTTTAATTATTTTAGATTCCTACATTCATAGATTTGATGTAAGTAGTAGCCAAAAATTTGTAAGATCAAAGTAGCTAAATATTGTGTTAATACAATGTCTGCATGCTATTTATTTGAAGGAGGTCAATCAATAGAGGTTGAATTACTTAGTGTCCTAAAATCTATCCAATATTCTTCACACAAGTTAAACCTCAATTTAGGTAAGTACCAGATTTAAGCAAAATTTCTACTTCATATTACTCTTCAGGAAACCGGCATGTCCTAGAACCAAAAATTCAAAGATATGTGACATCCACCAATCCGCACTGGGCCCGCGTGGTGGATCATGGCCCATTCCCTCTCCTAAAAGAGAGGAGGCCTGTGTCCCTGCAGTGGGAACATTAAAAGGCTGATGATGATGATATTACTCTTCTACTGTGTACAGTAAGGCTATTCTAACTTGGCGAGCCTGAAGTAAGGCTCAGCAAACTGAAATAGGAGGAATAAATGCCATTAGCAGTTGTTATTGCTGTTAACAATTACTGTTATTGACATTTTTTTTTACACTCAATACAAAAATAAACGTTTTTAATAAGCGTACTCACCAACCCGTACTACCTATGCCATCGTGGTGGATTACAGTCCATTCACTATCCTAGAGAGGAAGCCTATGTCCCGGCGGTGGGAATATAAAAAAGGCTGATGATGATGATGACACACTCAAGTGCTAAAGTTTGCGAAGCCTAACTGCAGTCTCGTTAAGTTAAAATGGCCATACTGTATGTGTTAATAATTGCAATAAAAATATTTATTATTATCGCCATTGTAGCTTGTTCAACAAAATTTGGGTGGTTTTCCCCAAAGAATCATCTTGTACACTGATTTGAATAGTGAAATGATTGATTAAATCAAAATAACATATTCTTGCCATACATACTCACAAATATTCTGTACCTTGGTGGATATGGAGGTAAATAAATAAGATTTGAATTAAAAGCCCTAATATATATAGGAAGGTTAAAATCTACACATACAAGGGTCATATGACATGTCTCATACAACATATTTTGATAGTACACCATAATACGAATATGGGTACGGATCTTGAGCGCTGAGTTTGTGCTTCTGATTGGCCAATGTATATGATGTACAAAGCAATCTTTGCTGTTTCATTGAGATCAGAAGATTCATGCCAGTATCTGTTTCCCGCTCCGCCCAAGAGTGGGATTCGTCATTCGATTTTTACCTACCATAAAAAAAAAAAGTATCTGTAGCTACGTTTTTCTTTGTCATTATTTTCTTCTTTATGATAGACAGAGATCACTATCACCATCTAAACTAAATCAAAAACATTAAAAAACAAGTTTATGCACTTGTAAACTACTATATCCACAATAAAATTGTAATATGCTATTGTAATTTTTATCATCGGACAACCCGACACACAGTTAATATCCATCCTTACGTTGTTGAAACCTCTACGGTTCCGACTAAGTGTTACGCTTCACCTTTGATTCTGCACTCATCTAAGGACTGGAACAAATTGCCTGCCGCAGTCTCCCCATCCGAATATAATTTGGGTGTTTTCAAGGCTAGAGTGAATAGGCTTTTAATAAACTAATGTGCCTCACCATCAACAATTGCATCACTACTTACCATGAGGTGAGATTGCAGTTAAGCATTAGTTTATTCTGTGAGAAGACAGAGTGAAAGGGTTAATTAATTTAGTATTAATGGCTAATTTGCTGTACAAAATAAATAAATAATAAATGGCGAGGATCTTTATAGCAAGTTAAAAAAAATATTGTAATCAGACCACTTAAAATTCCAGTCATAGTATTTCTAAAACCGATGTAACAAGGAAGTACACATGTTTCTTTATCTCGGTGTTAATTGAAGGTCGCACAAAACTATAGCGAAACATTGAACCTTGGACGCAAGGTATTGCAAAACACTATACTAATTGGTAAATTTTTAATTAAGTACTTAGTTCTTGCGGAAAAATGGCAGGTTTTTTTTTTTTCTAATTGTTGGGTCTTAGTGTACCAGCAACAACTAAAAGGTAATGGGTAGCTCGCCGTCCGGTTGTCTGGTAACTGTCCGGACCAAGCCCAGTCGTCGATGGAGCGCGCCTTCAAGGAGTTGTCAGCAACCATAGGGACTCTGCAAAACGTTCGAAGCCAACTAGGGCCAAAGGTTCGTGACTGAAAGGAAGGCTCTGGCTCTAGTATTTTTGGCAATTTCGGACCGTGTTAGGTTGTTTAGTCAGTAAGAGTCTGGCACTGTTTCCCACTCCGCCCAAGGGCGGGATTCGTCATTCGATGTTTTTTATCTACCATAAAAAAAGGCTAAGACTCATTGAGAATTTAAGAACCTAAAGTATTCAGTTCTTTAGTAGGTATTCAGTTCTTTCAGTTACGCATGTTACGAAAAGAGTTTTGAAAGAGTTTTGAATTTACACGTAGATGGATGGAGAGGAAGAGGGAGGCCGAAGAAGAGGTGGATGGATTGTGTGAGAAGTGATATGAAAGAAAAGGAAGTTAGTGATAGTGTGACGGGTGACAGGACAGAGTGGAAGAAAAAAACATGTTGCGCCGACCCCAAGTAATATGGGATAAGGGTAGGATGATGATGATGAAAGTATTCAGTTCTTTATTTTCTCCCTTCGATCTGCCTCGCGCCAAAATTAACACGTTTAAAATTATTTCTGGCTGGTAATTACTTATTATGTACCTACTGTAAGATAAAAAAATAATTTGCACTTTAAATGCAAATTGACGTCACAAGTAAAGTAAAGTAAGTCAGTTACCACTTCGATTGAGACCTGAAAATTATAATTCTCATCGCACAAATTGACTCGCCATGACGATTGCATCACTGCTTACCATCAGGTGGGATCGCAGTCAAGCACTAATTTATTGCAATTAAAACAAATGACGGCTTTCTGCGCTCTAGTTTACGAACCTATTTACTCTAGCCTTGAAAACATCTACAGTACGGCCGTACTGTAGATTATAATCGGACAGGAAGACCGCAGCAGGCAAACTGTTCCAGTCCTTCGATGACAGTCGACCTTGAATGCGCAATAACCGATATTCGAGTCTCAATCGAAGCTGAGGGCTGTATAGAACTGCTAATACAAGCTGAAGAATAACACCCGTATTCACAAACGTTACTATGCGGTCTCACAGTGCTCGCGAGCGCACAGGGCAGGGTTTGTGAACTACGCAACACAAACGAACCAATCACAGAGCTCTATTTCAACGCTGTGCGTTTGCTTAATCAAGGGTCGTTTGAGTATTGTTTGTGAATACGGGTGTTAGTTTGTTTGAACGTACTAATGTTAAGATAGGAACCCGAGTCTGATTTGAAAAATTCTGTGCTAGCCCATTTTTTGCGGAAGGCTCTAGGTTTCATAACATTACGTTACAACCTACAGGAGCGGGACAGTAACTAGAGATGCGGGTGAAACCGCGGGGGACAGCTAGTAGCTAATAATCGTATACTCGTACTAGTATATTCCACAACTGTCACACAACGTCGTCTAGTCCCAAGCTAAGCAGAGCATGTGTTATGGGTACTGGACAACTGATAAACTTACTTATTATTTCTAAAAACATATATATTATAGATAAATCACACCCAGACACAGAACAAATTATTGAGCTCATCACAAAAACATTTGTCTTGGGTGGGGATCGAACGAACCCACTACCTCCGTCATTACAGTCAGGTTCACTAACCACTAGACCAACAGGCTAGTCAAACAATCGTTCAACTTACTTGCCGCGATAGCTTTGTTTGCTTTTTACAAGTCGAATATACAATCCTGTCTATTTTCATTGATGACTGTTTGAAGGCTAACTTGGCTAGAATAATTCATTCAAGATGATGTCATTACGTTTGTCTCACTGATTCACAATAGGATAAACTATATTCTAGAAGAGAAAAATGTGGTATTGAATTAAGAAAAATGCTTTAAGTAATAAATAAAACTTTTTTAAAATAAATCGTTGCCCCACACTAGGAATTACTTCTGTGTCGTGGGAGCGTTCACAAACATGTAAATCACATACACAAGAGCACCTATCTGTAGGCCATACAAATATTTGTTCCGTGCGGGAATCGAACCCGCGACCCTCAGCGCAGCAGTCAATCGCTCAACCACTGTACCAGCCGAGCCGCGCCACGCTAATTTAATGGGCAGTGTGGAGGTGGTTAGTAGTTTTGTTTTTAGGATTAAATTATTAAAGGGTGGATCAAATGGTTGTAAACGAATGTCACAACAGAGATGACCTTTCTAGTTGCAATCTGTGTAGACAACAGTTGTAAACCATGACCTTCAACGACCTTGGTTGGGAGGCGCTTTTTCCCAACCGCCCGTTAGCCCGTTCCATCATCGGATCACCAGACGGCATTGCGCCACCGGTACACGGTAGACATCCCACATATACGTACAAAACGTTTTAGGAACACATTCATAGTGCGCCCATCACTACGCACTATGAATGTGTTCACAAGGAATTCCTTGCCGGAGTCTGTGTTTCCTGATGGCTACAACCCGGGAATCTTTAAGTCAAGATTGAATAGGTTACTTCTAGGTAAGCGCGCTCCATCGTCGACCGCATCGTCGCTTTCCATCAGGTGAGATAGCGGTCAGGCGCGAACCTATAAACAATTAAAAAAAAACCGTAGTTACTGTTGTTCAAAAGTGTTGGCGTGTGGATAACATCATGTAGCTACAACATAAACCAAAGACCCAAACCGAGCTCCATCCAAGGTCACCTTGCAATGGGTAGCTCGCCGTCCGGTCGTCTGGTAACAGTCCAGACCGAGGTAAAGTCGTCGACGGCATGCACTGTTCCCACGCGCCTTAAGGAGTTGTCAGCAAACTGTAGGGCCCTTCAGAGTCGAAGCCTCCTGGAGCCGAGGGTTGGTACGAAAGCGTTATACCGGGGCTCTGGGAATGAGGCAAGGGAGGATCAGGGTCAAACAGGTTCTTTAGTCAGTAAGAGTCTGATACTGTTACCCGCTCCGCCCAAGAGCGGGATTCGTCATTGGATGATTTTTACCTACCATAAAAAACCAGACTCAAACCAAGCTCCATCCAAGGTCACCTTGATCCGCCAGTTTGTAACCGTTTAGTCCATCCTTTAATGACCTCCAAACAAAACTCATAATTTAATTTATGCCAATACATAATTTACGACAAATTATACAGCTAATGAATTACGTATTCATCAGTTGACATATTAATTAGTTTTTAATATTTATGAGGTTTTTACTTGTAAATAATCACAGGCTTTAGATAATGGCGTCGGTGACGTATGTTTAATTTGAGTCAGTCGCTATCAGCAATGCAAACACAATACACGTCAGGCAACGGCGCCCTCGCCGTAGGCGTCGCCGCCGCGATCCCGCCATATCCGGCCACCGTAGACGCTGGCTTGCGGACGGTGAGCAATGAGTAGCTCACCGTCCGGTTGCCTGTAACAGTCCAGACCTAGCCCAAGTCGTTGACGGCGCGCACTGTTCCCGCGCGCCTCAAGGAGTTGTTAGCAAACTGTTTGGGCCCTACAGGGTCGAAGTCTCCTGGAGCCGAGGGTTGGTGCGAAAGCGTTACAACGGGTCTCTGGGAATAAGGCAAGTTAAGTTCGGGGTAGGTTGTTTAGTCAGTAAGAGTCTGACACTGTTTCCCGCTCCGCCTAAGAGCGGGATTCGTCATTGGATTATTTTTACCTACCATTAAAAAAAAATACATGTATATGTGACGTTCTTTTATTTTACCGATAGTCATAATGATCATCATTTCAGTCGAAAGACGTCCGATGCTGGACATAGGCTTCCCTCAATTATCGCCATAGTGAATGGTCCCTTGCATCTCGCATCCATCGAATACTCGCAACTTTTACCAGGTCATCGGTCCATTTTATTGGAGGCCTTCTAACACTGCGTCTTCCGGTACGCGGTCGCCAGTCCAGAACCTTTCGACTCCGCAGAACGGCCATCCGTTCTGCGAGTAATATTTCCTACCCATTGTCACTTAAGTTTGGCGATTTTTTGGGCTATGTCGGCAACCTTGGTTTTACTGCGGATATCTTCATTTCTAATACGATCACGCAAGGAAACTGTGCATAGCCATCCATTTGATCCATTGCCCTTTAGATGACTTTAAGCTTTCTGATGAGGCCTATTGTGAGCGACCGATACTTACTGACACTACTAAAAAGTAAATTGCTTGCTGACCAGATGGTAGATGAGGACGAAAGGTCCCGGTATGGAAGACGCAGCCCTAGAAGGCCTTCCACAAAGTGGACTGATGACCTGGTGTGGGTTGTGGGAATCCAATGAAAGCGGGTCATGGAGACACTTGGGGAAGGCCTATGTCCAACAGTAGTCGTCTTTTGTCTGAAATGATGAGTATGATGCCAAAAAAGTGTTATGGGCAATACAATTAGTCAGGCAAATTAAAAAAATATATAAGTAGGTAGATATATTAAGTGACTGCTGGTGCTTGAATTTTCGTCCGCACGCCATATTAACATATTTCAGAAAGTTTTTTTTTTGAGTGTAGATATCCCTAATTCTCTATAAAATACTAGCGAACCGCCCCAGCTTCGCACGGGTGCAATACTAATATACTACGCATATATTATACTTATAAACCTTCCTCATGAATCACTCTACTTATTTCTAAAAAAAACCGCATCAAAATCCATCGCGTAGTTTTAAAGATCTAAGCATACATTCGGACAGACAGCGACTTTGTTTTATAATACTATGTAATGAATTGTATGCCAGTGTGACTGAATTGATTAATCTAATTGAGCAGTGATGACCGAGTGGTAAAGGCCCCGACTTACGAATTTATAGGTCATGGGTTCAAACCCAGTTAGGCCAATTAGTTTGTGTAATTGAATTGTTTGTTTTATTTCATTACCACTGCTGTCAAAACAGTGAAGGAAAACATTGTGAGGAAACCGGCATGTCCTAGAAACAAAAATTTGAAGACATGTGACATCCACCAACCCGTACTGGGTCCGCGTGGTGGATTACGGCCTATTTCCCTCTACTAGAGAGGAGTTCTGAATTCCAGCAGTGGGAACATTTTAAGGCTGATGTAATGATATGATTCATCAAATTGACTGGCCTGTTGGTTTAGTGGTTAGTGGCCCTGATTGCTATGCCGGAGGTCGTGGATTCGATTCCCACCCAGGACAAATTTGTGTGTGGTGAGCTCAATCATTTGTGCCGTGCCTGGGTGTGATTTATCTATAATATGTATTATTTAACTATATATGAGTATGTTTATCAGTTGTCTAGTACCCATAACACATGCTCTGCTTAGCTTGGGACTAGACGACTTGGGTGATAGTTGTAGAATATGTTACTTATATATTAAATTTCTTTTTTTATTTTACTTTTTGTTAAGTACCACTACATCGTGCTCACATAATAGAAGCAACATGAAATTTATAACCAAGTAATATGTAAATATAAATTTGATTCAAAAGAGTGTCCATGGAGTTTCTTGCACGTTCTTCTCCATAGAGATCTACGCCTTGGAACGTGCTTTGCTTCAATTTTGACATTTCAAAAGTGCCTGTAAATGGTCTATTTGAAATAAATGATTTTGAATTTGAGTTTGAATTATTATAATTGAGCTATCACTTGTCACGGCCGTATATGGTGCCATGTTCATTTTAAATTGTTGGTTTTTTTTTAATTCAGCGACCACATTCAGACGAACTGTGAACATACACACGTTAAAAGCGTCATGAACGATGAGTAGCGTGATTCAACACGTCCAAACACACACACCCACACAACGCGGCTGACTGCCGTGCTCAGTCACCGAAAACGGTCTGCGGCCGAATGCGGCTAACCGCAAATCTGTTTACATGAGTCGGTGACCATGTCGGTGATCACCACCAATATACGCTGCAAACGAATCGGTCAATATGGGCCTCATGTAAGCCATCAGTGCTGAAAGCAGCTAGTTCGTTTTTTTTATTGTGAGAAAAATCATCAAATGACGAATACCGCTCTTGGGCGGAGTAGGAGACAGGGTCAGACTCTTACTGACTAAGCAACCTACCCCGTTCCTACGTCGCCATATATACCAGGGCTAGAGCCTTTCTTTCAGACGCGAACCCTTGGCCCTAGTAGGTTCGACGCTGCTGCAGGGTCCCTACGGCTGACAGCCCCGGTTTTCCGCTTTCGCATCAAAAAGCCCCCGAAAGCTTTGACCCTACAGTTGCTGACAACTCCTTGAGGCGCGTGGGAACAGTGCGTCACCACATAACCGTCTGGACCGAACCCAATTCATCAATGGCGCGTACCTTTTCCGCGCGCCTCAAGGAGTTGTCAGCAAACCGTACGGGCCCAGCAGGGCCGAAGCCTACTGTGGCCATGGATTGGCTGAGAACGAGAGATGTAATTAGATCACCACAAAAAAGCACTTGCGTGACATTTTGCCTTCGGAAGACTTCGGCGGTTATCGAAGTCGTCCTACCTTCGTAGTGTAAGCGAGCTTAGCACAATCGTCAATCCGTTCGAGAGCGAATACGTTCCATTATAATTTATAAACTATTGTGCAAACCACTCAGTTCACTATTATTCCTAACAATGACTAACACCTGACTTCACTATTGCTCAATTTCAAAAGGTTATAGTATTCAACAACAATTTAAATAAACTACACAATAGAGTCGATCTGTGTATATCTAACTAACAGTTACCTGTATTTTTTTTTAAATGGGGGACATCCATGACTGGCTTGTTGGTTTAGTGGTTAGTGGCCCTGACTGCTATACCAAAGGTCGTGAGTTCGATTCCCACCCAGGGCAAATTTTACGAGGAGATAATATCTAAGCCTAGGGCACATAAGTGCCTATTTATTTTATTCAAGAACTAGCTTTTGCCCGCGGCTTCGCTCCCGGCAACAGATTATTCTACTCTACCCTACTCTACCCTACTCTACCCTACTCTACCCTACTCTACCCTACTCTACCCTACTCTACCCTACTCTACCCTACTCTACCCTACCCTACTCTACCCTACTCTACCCTACTCTACCCTACTCTAAAAAAAAAAAAAAAAATGTGTCCTATGTCATTCTCCTGGCTCTAAACTACCTCCCTGCCAATTTTCAGCTAAATCGGTTCTAGCTGTCCCGGCAAACTTCGTTTCGCCTATTTTTTTTTTTTCGTTCTCACCGTTTAAACCTTCCCTGAACTATCACGAATATTTCAAGACCAAAATCAGCCAAATCGGTCCAGCCGATCCCGAGTTTTAGCGAGACTAACGAACAGCTAATTATTTTTATATATATAGATTTATTTATGGCTCTCCAACGAGTGTTTTTAATTAAGTTGAACAGACTTGCCGGCTCTAAACGCAGTAACAACCTTGCTGAATGGATAATCTTCTCACGTCGGTAGGGGCGTTAACTTGGCTTGGATCGAACCGTACGAGAGTTCTGCTCTTTCAAAACTATTAGAATAAGCTTTATTTCATCTGTTTAGGTACTTAACGAAGTGTAAACAATCGTCGCATGTCTTCTTTTTTTTTCAAAATACAAACGATGGCTTCGTTTGGCAAGCAGTATGCAGATAGTGGTTTAAAAAATAAATAAATTGCAGAATTTCTACGAAAACTTTGTCAATATTTTCCTGGAATTACTAGATAGTTATATTGCTTCTTTTTTTTACAAAATACAAGCGATAGCTTATTTTGGTAAGCAGTATGTAGATACTGGTTTAAAAAAAAAAAATTGCAGAATTTCTACGATCACTTTATCAATTTGTTTCCTGGACTTACTAGGTATATTGTTATTATTGTTAATGATATTTTTTTATTATCAAATAAAAAAGATCTAAAAATATTTACTTAATTTAGCAGTAGCTTATCAATACATAGTATAAAACAAAGTTGCTTACCGTTGTCCCTATGTATGCTTAGATCTTCAAAAGTACGCAACGGATTTTGATGTGGTTCCTTTTAATAGATAGAGTGATTCAAGAGGAAGGTTTATGTGTACTCGTATAATTAATTTATTCCATATCACCCGTGCGAAGCTGCGGCGGGTCGCTAGTTTATTATTATAAGTATAGAATAGATTTCGTCACATCTGACATCGTCCATCATCAGCCTTATTAATGTTATAAAAATAAACTAAGTCACCTTTTTCTTCTAAATCCATACTAAAGTCCGACTTAGAATTTATGCCAAGAAAGACCCTTTTTATGATTCCTTTGTCTGACTAACGAAATGTAAATTTATTGGCGGTACACAGACCGGTAATATCACCATTGAACTAGGACTAAGGGCTGCCAAATAGTCTCTAACAAGGCGGAGCGATGACCTGCTGAGGATGGTAGAGGCGTTGGATGAGAAATGCACAAAACCGGACGATGTCAGACGGATATCCACCAATACGCACTGGGCCCGCGTGGTGGATTACGGCCCATTCCCTCTCCTAGAGAAGAGGCCTGAGTCTTAGCAGTGGGAACATATCTTACTAATATTATAAATGCGAAAGTTACGATGTTTGGATGTTTGTTACTCAATCACGCCAAAACGGCTGGACGGATCTGGATGAAATTTGGCACAGGCATAGCATACACTCCGGAATAGGACATAGGCTACTTTTTATCCCGGAAACCCCAACCCCAATACTACGCGGGCGAAGCCGCGGGCAAAAGCTAGTTATTATATAAGACTGATGCTATGCTGCATATTGTTTGATCACCTAGGCCGAGGCACGCACAAAATCGCATCACAGATTTTATCACCTAACCTGCAAAAATAGTCGTGTACGGAAGTACTATCTTAAAAACCACATGCTATGAATGATGATATCATTCAAAAATGTTACACACTCCAAAATATCAGTAGGTATCATCGTAACAGCTCTGCGTTCGGAACATAATATTTACTGTATGCATAGTAACCGGTTTTCTACGACCACGCCGCCTTATTTGGAATCAGTTTTTTTCAACGTCCTTGTGTCTGTAATGATTTAATCCTATTGTCTTTACCCATCGTTATATATATATACTAACGACCCGCCTCAGCTTTGCACGGATACAATAGTGATATTAAATATATTATGCATCTATTATACATGTAAAACTTCCTCTTGAATCACTCTATCTATTAAAAAAAACCCTATCAAAATCCGTTGCGTACTTTTAAAGATTTAAGCATACCTACATAGAGACAGCGAAAAGCGGCTTTGTTTTATACTATGTAATGATGTATCATGTCCTAAGCACTAGATTAGGCGTACCGTACAGTCACTTGACTTAGGTGAGCAAGCCGTACACCTTTGCATTATGCTCGTAAAGGAGGAGGCCGACCGCATAAGGCAAAGGCAACGGCGTACTCGCCGCAGCCGTCGCCGCCGCGATCCTGCCGATATCCGGCCACCGTAGACACTGGCTCGCGGACGGTGAGCAATGGGTAGCTCGCCGTCCGGTCGTCTGGTAAGACCGAGTCCAAGTCGTCAACGGCGCGCACCGTTCCCGCGCGCCTCAAGGAGTTGTCAGCAAACTGCAGGGGCCCTTCAGGGTCGAAGCCTCCTGGAGTCTAGAGGGTGGTGGAAAACTGTTACCTCGACTCCGGGAATAAGGCAAGGAAGGTACGGGGTAGGTTTTTTAGTCAGTAAGAGTCTGACACTGGTCTCCCGCTCCGCCCAAGAGCGGGTTTCGTCATTGGATGATTTTCACCTACCATAAAAAAAAAAAAAAACACCTTTGCATTGATGACATTAGTGTATTTTTGACGGTCACGCAACGTTAGAGCGCTGTAAGTTTTAGTTATGTTCGACGACATAATGTTTTTTTTATTGCAATATACTAGTGCTTGACTGCGATCCCACCTGATGGTAAGCAGTGATGCAATCGTTGATGGTAAGGCGCACTAGTTTATTAAGAGGCTAGCCTTGAAGACATTTAAATTATAATCGGACGAAAAGACTGCAGCCGGCAAACTGTTCCAGTCCCTCGATGTACGCGGTATAAACGACGGTATAATGGCAATGAAGCACTGTAGCAGACATTTGTGTCAACTTGTTAGTATTTTGACAAATATTTTCTAGGAGCGTGCTTGTCTATCGCTAGTGTATAAGTCGATGTCTTTACCTGACAACTTACAAATTGCTATGTCATCCATCTTCAAAATGGACGTCATTCAGTGTTCGTGTCATCCTGCGGACGCTGTAAGTGGCGACGGAATGATCATTTCAAATAACTCAATGGCAGAACACATGTGAAAACTAACTACCATATTGCGTTACCAATTTGCCGTTTAGAAGTTTTTTTTATGGTGGGTAAAAATGATCCAATGAAGGGAAACAGTGTCAGAATCTTACTGACTAAACAGCTCACCCCGTTTCTTATTTGCCTTTTGCACTATGGCCAAGTCGTCCTTTCAGAAAAAGACCCTGTACCCCAGTTGGCTTCGACCCTTCTGCAGGGTCCCTACGATTTTGCTGACAACTTCTTGAGGCGCACTGGAGCAGAGCGCGCCGTCGACGATTAGGTTCTAGTCAGTAAACATCTGACTGACTCAGTTGTCCTTTGCGTTGTAGACCCACGGGTTTCCTTTTCAAATGTCACCGTGTTCCTAGCAGGCATCGGTCCAGGGCCCCTTTCATTTTCACAATGATATATATGCACTACGCACTAGATTGGGCGTAACGTACAGTCAATTCAGACTTAAACTCTTGAGCCCAAAGCGAACGCATTCGCATACCTATTATCTTTCTATTATGTCTCTAATTACGGTAAAGGTGATCTGCAGGCCATACACCTTTACATTGATGACATTATGTATATGCAGTTATGAAGTTCACGTATTGTGAGAGCTCTGCAAGTTTTGAAGGTTTTGATAGACGACCTAATGCCAATGAAGCGCTGCAGCGGACTTTTATTTTAATTTTTCAGTATTTTGACAAATATTTTCTATGAACGTGCTTGTCTATCGCTAGCATATAAGTAGATAACCTATACTCAATAGAAAAAAAGATGGTTTTGCAGATATCTCTCAATCTTATCAGATAATCTTTCATATGAATGGTTTACAGGCCTCTTTACTGCGTACTCTGTGTTGAACTAAAAAGAAGTCAAGCACGCCATTCGTTTGATTTTTTTTTAAAACTATTGATTGACTGCGATCCCACCTGATGGTAATCAGTGATGCTATCGTTGATGATGAGGCGCTCTAGTTTATTAAGAGCCTGTTTACTCTAGCCTTGAAGACACTTAAATTATAATCGGACGGGAAGACCGCAGCAAGCAAACTGTGCCAGTCCCTCGTGTACGGTAGTCCTCACCGTAGAAGTCTCAACAACGTAAGGTTGGAAATTCGTCGTACAGTACGGCTTTCGGATCTTGGCGAGTCTGAAGTTAGGCGAATTTTAACGCTCGATAACTCGTAAAAAAATAAATGGTGTAAACAAATAAATGCAATTTGCAGTTTTTATTGCTGTTAAAAACTGTTATTGGCATTTATTTTTGACGTGACAACGTCTTAAATTAGGTTGCGGCTGGGAGTCACTTATGAAAAAGTGTAACGCTCGGTAACGTTACGATGAGTCACCGAACGAGAGAGAGGCCCGCCGAATGCCTTGCGTCTCTCTCCCACTCAACTATGATCGGCTTATTTTCATTCAATTCCTTGTTCCTATTGTGCAATTTAATTATATTCATATCAATAAATATTCTACCGAGAAAAAGACGTTGTCACGTAAAATCTTCGCCCGTAAAACCGACTTTACAGGCAACCATTTTTTTTTAACCTTTATCTTTGTACGAGTGTTTGAGCGCTAAAATTCGCAAAGCCCAACTTCAAACTCACCAAGATGCGACGGTCTTACTATGTAACGCCTTATTTGATTTAAATCGTACGTACGATCGACGGCTAAAGGAGGAAGCCGACCGCATAAGGCAAAGGCAACAGCGCCCTCGCCGTAGCCGTCGCCGCCGCGATCCTGCCGATATCCGGCCACCGTAGACACTGGCTCGCGGACGGTGAGCAATGGGTAGCTCGCCGTCCGGTCGTCTGGTAAGACCGAGTCCAAGTCGTCAACGGCGCGCACCGTTCCCTTCGGGGTCGAAGCCTCCTGGAGCCTAGGGTGGTGCAAACTGTTACCTCGACTCCAGGAATAAGGCAAGGAAGGTACGGGGTAGGTTTTTTAGTCAGTAAGAGTCTGACACTGGTCTCCCGCTCCGCCCAAGAGCGGGTTTCGTCATTGGATGATTTTCACCTACCATAAAAAAAAAAACGTACGATCGACGGCGTTAGGCGGCGCGTTCTAACGATTAAACGATTCCTACTAAAATAGATGCTAAACTAATAAATAGCACATCCAAAAAGTATATACAGACACGATATATGTACTAATTTCAATAAACCGTACGCATGCCTGATAAAAAATCTTCAAAACGCTTAAATAGTTGTCCTTGAAATATTTGTACAATCACTCTTATACACTGCGCATTAAATTGTAGTTATTTTGAAGATTGTGTTGCCACACTAAAATATTACGTGCTCTAAAATTTAGTTGTGCGAAAATAATTGCGGGAAATGAATCATTATTTTTGGTTAGGAACTGTTTAAATGTAGTAACCTTTTGCAGCTAGTATTTTATGTTGAGATTTTACGATTAGTTGTAAAATGGTTACAATTACAACTTTTGTTGGGTTTAGGAGTACATATACTGTTTCCGGAGTAATTTTTCCATAAGCCATTTAAGTGGAAGGGAAGGTACCTTGTGTTTGATTAAAATTCTAAAAAAAAATACAATATGGAAAAATATATTATAATTATAACATACTAGCTTTTTCCAGCGGCTTCGCCCGCTTACATAAAATATAGCCTATGTCACTCAGGAGTGAAGCAGCTTTCTATTGTTGCTAAAATTTTTTCAATCGGACCAGTAGTTCCAGAGACTACCCCCTACAAACAAAAAAACATAAAAACAAAAAAACAAACTTTACCTCTTTATTATATTAGTGTAGATATATGCTTCTTTTAGGTGTTAAAGCTATTCGAATTCGAATCCCAGATAGCTGAATTGTCTTAAAAGGCTCATCCTCATCATTACAGCCGAAAGACGTCCAATCCTGGACTTAGACTTCCCTCATGTGTCGACACAGCAATGTCAGTCCTGTGCGTCTAGCCCAATTCGTCATTCGATGATTTTTCCCACCATAAAAAAAGTGGAAGGAATGGAAGGAGGCCTTTGCCCAGGAGTGGGACAGAACAGGCTAACAAAAAAAAAGTGAAGAGAAACTTTAACGCAGGAGTAGGGTAGTTACAAAACTCCCTGCAACCCCGTGTACTCGTTCTGGAGCGGAGGCCATAAAACTTGAGACCCAAGCTAACGCCGGCGTTCACACACCTATTGTTTTTTAATTGTGTATGTAATTATCAACGTAGAAAGGTTAATGAGGATTTCGATACGTTGAAAGTTGAAAAATGGATGAAAAACAAAGGTCAACACACACAAAATCAAAACA